>OZ018408.1:1883572-3157322 GCA_963969595.1 Neckera pumila | reverse complement strand
AACTATATACGTTACATATATTATGTTTATGGTTACATATATTACGTATGACGTTAATAGTATAATGCACATTGACTAGGTATATGTACGTAATGTACATATATAACAACTACTATGTACGTTTTGTTATATTAACTATTATGGTTTCAGTTTCGTAGTATGGTTATTTCAATTGTTATCTATATTAGTTATAAAATGTATATATTATTATATATATGGCTAAACGCTGTATTTTGGATACAGCGGATCGCTTTCATTCAAAGTTAGGAGAACGCGAGAGCTAGCACTTCATTGGTGTCTACTATTGCGCGAGCGTTTATGATCAACCAACGACGTCTGCGGCTTGATCTTGATAAGAAATTGCACTTTCTATGTAAGTTTGTCCTCGATGCTTCCTGTCTCTGCAATTTTGAACTAGGATCTGGACTTTGGCACTCTGTCCAATTTCCGGCCCTTAGGAGGCTTTAAAATTCTTATAAGTAGAAACGAAGAGCTTAGTACTAGCGAGAATAATTATTTGCATAGAATTATGGTACAAGAGCTGGACATATTATAGCTTTGCTTAAGAGGTTATGCGACAGATTATCGCTATGTTTTAGTGCAACAATCCGACGATAGCTTGTGGTGAATGTTAAGTGTCCAAATATATTGATTTGATTATTCATAATTTGTACGAAAAATTGATTGTAGTGATTCAGCTTGAGAAATCTGCACACTGGATTGCTACCTCGAAATCAACTGAGAATGTCTAAAAAGATTCTTCTTCTGGCTACAGTAGTTGACTTTCAAGCAATGGCATAGATGGCCACCTGTAAAAGTTTTGATTAGGAACGTCATTGTTTGGTTCTGGAGAATGGTATGTTCATGTAAGCTATATTGGTTTGTTGACAATCTCTACAGACGAACCAGGCAAACAAGTCTCAAGTGCAATCAAGATTAAGAATGTCAGTCGCTTGCATGTTGCTTTCAAGGTGAGCAGTGCTTTCCCATTTTTTGTTCTAGCTTAGCTTCGTTGGATTAGAGGAGGGTTGTCATTGTGTACTGCTGTATTGAAAAGGCTTTACATTCTTCCTCTAGAGTTTACTGGTAGGGAGTCTGTAGTTATTGTGTTCTCTGATATAATTGCAGCAATTGAATTTGCCATAGTGCTGATTTCACCATCACTATTTGGCGTCCTGGATTCTCTTGGAAAATTCATTATCTTCTCAGTGCAAAATACCAGAGCATCAGAAAAAAATACAAAGTACTACACAAGTTTTAGATTTGTTGTAAAAGAATGCATTAATTGCCTTCAAATCAACTATCATTCTTTTGAGTGCGTAGCCTTTGGACTGAACTTGAAACCGTGGAAATCACAAAAAAATAAAATGCCCTGATTCTGACCAAGGAGAGAAGTTGGGCGTCTTTATTTAATCTTATTGCAGTTCTAAACAATAGCTCCAAAGAGCTACTTCATGCATCCACCGGGTGGTGTGCTTGCACCAAATGCGACCATTATGGCCACAGGTACATTGGTTGTCCAGCGTTGTGACTAATTTCTTGAGGATTTGATGTTTGGAAAAAGGGAATTTGCAGCTTCTATGTATTTATGTTGGACTTAAATTGTATTACTAACGAAGTCAAAATTGACACTGCAGTTGTGAAGTTCTTGGAACCACCTGAGCATGAGCGTCCTCAAGAGAAAAAGACCAAAGATAAGTTCAAAATAGTCAGCTTGTCAGTGCAGCCAGGAGTTGACTTCACCCCAGAACTGGTGAGAATGGGATTTATGAAATCGTCAAATTTAGCGACTTCAGCTTTTTTTGTAGCCTCTCAACTTGAATCAATCAAGGGAATCTCGGAAAGCTGTCTAGGTCTTTTATTGAACTTTTTGAATTTGATGAAATCCCTAGGGACATCCCCTAGTAAGTCGTGGGCACTATATCACATAGCTTTTTTTAACATGGTCAGTTGTGCATATTGGATGCACAAAAGGTCTCCATTTTGCTGCAGGCCTTTCTGTTTGTTGGGATTCAATATTCATCTCACGAGGGGCTTGTCAGGTCCTAAAGTGATCTAACTTTTTGGTCTTTACAGGTGATATTTGGCATGCAACTGATTAGTAATGTGCTGTCCACCTGTCGCAGTTTGAGGATCAGAAGGAGTTGTTTAGCGTCGAGCGCATCCTTCAAGTAGTCTTCATTGATCCACAAAAAGCATCCCCTATGAGTGTTTTCCATCCGTCTGAAGTTTTTGCCAGTTGATGTTTTCTCTGGCAGGCTATAAGAATTTATACTTCAATTTTATTCTATGAGGATGTGGAGTAGTTTTCTTGACTTGGGACTCAGAAGAGAACTTCTTGAGTGTGATCTTGCTATTTGTAGCTCTATACACACTATATTTGGAATTCTCTTATTTTAGGCAGTGATTAGAGCTTAGTGGCGTGGAAGTGAAGCAAGTACATGCTTTGGATTAAGACGATGAGAGTAGTATGCAATGTCTTTAATTTCAATGGTCAACGATCTTACCTATGAAGACCTGGTGTTCTGAATTGAGTTATTATTAAGCTTGTTCGGATCACCTACCTACGCTTTGACTAAGTGTCTTCTTTATTGTTTGATGCTTAAAATAGGAGGAATTGCACAGTTGCAAAAGCGCCTCGCTGAAGCAGCCCACAAAAAGTCTGTAGAAATGATCCCCAAAGGTACCATGGTTGTGGAGGGTCTTGTGATTGATGAATGGGTAAGTCAAGGTTCATCGTTTAAGTGACAAATTACCGCTATGTCTCAACATCAGTGTCTAGCTTTATGAAGGACCCTTTTAATTCATGACTGTTGTAGGCTGATCTTTCTAAGGTATTTATGGGCTTTGACAATGTGGGTCAAAATACCGGTATCTTGCTTTGTTGTTCTTCCAGATAGATCTTCTTGGAATTTCTGTTGATTTTGCTTATTTTAAGCTTGTGTTCCTTATTATGTTTTTTAACATCTACTCATCAATTGCTTATTGAGATAATAATGAACGCTATTTTTTGGATACAAAGCAAGGATTTTAAGTCTACAACGAATGTAGATGTGAGATGTACTCTTTCTGGGCTCTCATGAATATGGTCAAGCTGCTTTAATTATTCATTCCAGCATCTCTAAGTATTATTGTCCTTCATTGTTGGCTTACAGAAACAGCGCCGAGAAAATTACCTTGCGCAGCAACAAGGCGGAAGTGGAGAATCTTTATGACTACTGGCGGCTGACTAGTGGGTCTATATGTGCAGTCACAAAGGATAAATTTTGATATTTGACAACCCAATTGGGGTTTTAGACTATTGGCAGAGTTGGTATGCAGTTATCTTCTTTGAGGAGAATTTATTTGCTTCAATTAGTATATATTTTTCCTGATTCTCATTGTATGCCAGTGCTGATGCCAGTGCTTCATTGTACTTATCTTTGGGATAGCTTTTTGTCGAGTAAATGCCTATTGGACAACCTTGGTCTTTAACAGGTTGTCCAACGGGACATTCCACCATTCAGTCTTGTAAGGTAGGATCAAGTGTAAAGGAGCAAATTTCACTGACTGACCTGATTTTGTGTCGGGAGCTCTGAATTTTTTATTTTAGGCAAATTGTGGTTGAACTTCCGTGAAGTCCAAAAATCGTGTTTGAATATTGTATGCAAATGTTAAAAGAAATCAAATTTAATGTCGATAAAATGACTGCAAATTTTCTTAATTTCAATGTCTTAGTGTTCTCAAAGCTTTGACAAAGAGTACATATAGATTATTTAGATTTATTAAGGCATGTGTTGGGGTACACTCTTTCAACTCATTTTACCGTATGTCCTCTGCCCTGTGAAAGGGAACAGATTTTCTTAGTTTCAGTCCCTGTGTTCATGACAAATACTCCCTATGTCCTTTTTTGTAGTAATGAAAGTATTAAGGATTTGACAACAATTTTTTAATGCATGTTACATTCAAATGATTCTATAGTGAATGTGTAATGTGTCCTCTCAAGTGCAAAACAAGTGCACGTGGTTGTTAATTGCAATCAAGGAAAAATTAGAAAATAAGAGGTTGGAATAGATACAAAGTGCTATACATAAATAAGGATAGGCTTTATAGAGAAAGAACACTTCTTGTGTAGCTACCCTATCCTCTTTGTGTATTTACATCTATCTAAGATTGACTTGGAATTTAGTAGATTCAATGAAAGTTCAATGTCTTTTGGTCTTCGCCTTATTCAACTTCAAATTGTTATAATTTTTAGAACTTTTTTATTTGTAAAGTAGATAACAAGCTAGACTTCCTGTGCTTCATTTCATTAGATGATGTCAAAAACAAAAAAATTCATCTTCAACCCTAAAATCAAGTCTGAAGCACATTTGTTAAAAGGGGACAAGTAATTGGGAGACAAATGAAAAAACAAAAAGTGACTAGTATTATGTGACAGAGGAAGTATCCCTTTATAGTTGACGCTTGATATAGATAATGCTTAAAAATATATATATTTCAAGAACCTTTTTTTAGACTTGAAAATTGATCAAAATTTTACGGGGAAGCCCATGCAGTATAACCAGAACCAGGAGCTTCAGGAGAAGCTCCTTCGGTTCAATGTACTTACATAAACTATATATAAAGATAAAATATAATACCATGTATTTGTATAGAAATCATATGAATAGTATAAAATACTATGTTTGTATAAAAATAATACATATAATGCATAATATTTTTTATTCATATAGAAACTATATAAGCTGTATATAATATCATATTTTTACATTAAAATATATAAGTCGGATATAATGTTGTATTTTTGTATAAGAGTCGTATATATTGTGCATAAACCGTACAAGTCTTTGAAAGTATATTCAACACTCAAATGAATGCCACAATTGCTTTAAATTCCAAATCAAAGAATATAATTTTTTTCAAAAAAATTCTATATACACAAATTTCTATATACACAAATTTCTACATACACAAAATTTCTATATATACAAAAATTCAAATTGAATGTGAAAATCTCTCAAAGGAGAAAATTCAAGAGAATGGAACCCAATAGTCATCAAATAGAGGTGATAAAACCCTCACGAAAGCAAAATTAGTCACCTAGTTATAGACTTGGTTGACTAATTAAGTTTTTGTTGCCTCAAATGGTCATGTTTAATTCAAATCTTACTAGACTTGTCAAGAGGCACATGTAGCTTGTGGCTTGATATTGTTAGTGAGATAATGCAAGAAAACTGTACATCCAATCTGCTTACCATCCCCCCAAATTAAAATGCAAGACACTCAAGATAGGTTAACAAAATCTATCATTGAACTAAACTATAGTTTTAACTACAATCTTGTTTTTTTTATTCATTTTCTTTAGGTGTACTTAATCAAACCCAATCAAAATAATGATAAAAAATACTTTTACTTAATAGAAAAATTTGCATTTCAACAACAATTGGGACAAGAAGTAAGATATGAACATCTCAAAGAAGATTGAGGAACTTGATTTGAAGGATCTTGTTTTAATAGTGACAAGGTACTTTTGGGAAACACACACAAAGAACAAGGTTAACAATACTATTCTACCAAGAGCCTTATGAATCTTGGATCATGGCATTGTGGAATTTATGGTAGGACATTATGTACTCTCTATAATATCTAAAGTAGAAGAAAACTTTCTAAATCTAGCTTAAATGAATGTCACTAATTCAATATTTTAGACTTTACCCCCTAAGCGCTCAAGCGACCATTTTGTGGTCGTTGCCCGACTTTGGGCAATATTTTCGGGCAAAAAAAAAAAAAAAATTTTTTTTTTTTGCAGAAGACTGGGTTGTCTATCAATATTTATATTCAAAACTTAGATTGCTACGGTCAAACAAAAACTATAAGAGAAATAGTACAAAGTGTCTAGATTTGCCTAGTGTTGAAAAACTTACTATTTGGGGAAAGTATTGGTGTTCTCATTACTAGAGCTCATGCATTTTTTCACAAATCAATAGAAACCACAATTTTGACCAATCAAAAAAAAATCCAAATGCTAAAAATAGAAATTGTATTTTTGGTGAATTTTTGAAGTTATATCTTCAAAATTCATTTAAAAAAAATCTAAGAATAATTTTACAATTTTGACCGTACGGATGCTTTCTACTTTTTATGCTTCACATTATCTTCTTTGATGCTTACTTCAAAAAAGTTTTTGAACTTATATTTTATAACACATTTGTATTTTGTCCAAACCCCTTGGGCTTTTAGGGGTTAAAGATTTCCTTTGAAAAAAAGGTTCAAAGATACAAGATAATAGTTACCTAAAGCCTAAACTATGTTATGCTATTTTGAGTGGATTTCTACATGAGGACACATACAATTTTCACATTCTGAAATCCAACATGGATTAATTCAAGCAAGAATGGAAGAAATAACCACAACATATCAATGGATAGACTATAGCATAATCTAAGAGAACTTGAGGTTTTCTCTCCGGACATTGCACGGCTGATCGCGTATCCTCAAAGTCATGATTTTATTCTTAATTTCAACAATGTAGGAGCAAACTATTACATGTTTATCTTCAACTTTTAATTACTTTGTGTTTTTTTTTAGTATTTTTAATTCTTAATCACTCTGCTTTCAGTTGGCAGTTGCTCAATTTCTATAGTCAATGCAACTATGGAGTTTGCATCAAGAGCAACACTAATCTTGTATGAACTCCGCAACTGAGGCAACCATTATGCAGGTTACAATTAAGCAGGTTTAGGGTTTTAGGATTTGCACCACGAGCCATCAATTCTGGATGCCTACACCCACAAAGAAAATCATGGCAACGGAATCATCAGCGACGAACCTGGATGCAAGTAGAATTTCATTTGATACTGCAGGAAAAACCACTGACAATTCCAGGGACTGTTTTTCAATTCCTCATCAAGTGCGCAATGGAACATATCGAAACAAGGTGTACATCGAAACTAACAATAGAAGGGAGTTGGAGATTACAGTTCACTATTGCACTAAATACGAATTTTCGCATTTGTTTGGTCGAGGTCAAGTGTGGAGTTCAAGTGAGTACGCTGGAATTTAAGCAGTAATCCACAATAATCCAGAACAAAACAAACAATGTGGTGGCGATGGCGATGGCGATGCAAGTTTTGGGGAACAGAATAGAAAACTGGGTTACACTTTTTTAAAATCCTACTGTGGATTGTCCTGGGTCTTTCAGAAAGAAGAGCTTGAAGTGAAAGGAAGCACGTTCCTTCACAAAATCGCCCAAACCTTGCAGAAAAAGGCAAAAAGAAAACTCGGAATTCGACACTAAAGTGTGCAATAGTTGCAAATGGAGAATCGGAATTGTTGGTTTCAGAATTGGGGGAGACTCATGAAAAGCGGGGGAGGCAAGTTTCTGATTCCTGGAAAAAGTAATTTGGACATTGGTAACAAAAAGGCAAAAACTATTGTTAAAAACATACACACTCTTCACAGGCGAGCCATGACCAAATGTACTAAGCTTACGAATTGGGTCCTGAAGTTTGTTGAGAAACAACCAGGCGTGTGTGCTGTGTGAGCATAACAGCCAGCCAGCCAGCTCCTTCTGTTGTCACGTACACTCGAGCTTCGACTCTCTCTCTCGCTTGCTCTCTCACAATGGCTTCAATCATCCACCCCTTCCAGTCTTCCACAAAGTCACTCTCTGTCTGCGCTGCTGCTGAAATGGCATGTGCTGCTACTTAATTACTAGAGAATGATAGCCAAGTACAGTCAGGAGTCTCTTACACTCTGTTTAATGCCAGTCCTGATCGGTGAATGTCAGAGTTTTGTGCAGCTTATCCAAGCGAGGTTTTCGATTCCTTACGTTTACTGCCATGGCGGGTCGCATGCGTTCACAAACAAACGATCCATGATACCCGTGCATATTTTTTGAGCTTCTTTATAGCAATAGGATTTGGAGTTTTCCCGTGAGTCTGTCCCGGGAAGCTGCATTGAAAAGAAGCAATGCTGTCTATGTTTTCTTTTTTCCACCCACCACCTGAAATTTGTTACTACTGAAGAATGTGTGTCGCTATTTGTGGTGGAATTCTTTTGACCATTCATTTCACGTCCATTGCCGAAGAGGTGATTCTTTGAGTAGAGCTAGAGTGTCCATATCGAAGAATAGCTAGGCCGCAGTTCCATCCTTTTGTTTTATCTCAGTAGGTTTACTATCATGGACATTCCGACATTGCAGTTGAAGAATGGCAAGCTTGCAGTGGTGGCATTCTTGAGCTTGCTCACATTATCTCAAGAATGTGAGGCAATGGGAGTGCAGGATTCCATTCCCCAGCGGAACTTGTTGCAAGCCATCCCGCAACAAATTGTTGTAGATGCGAGCGGGCGAGGGGATTATACTACCGTGCAAGCAGCGGTGGACGCAGTTCCCGATGGAAACCCGCAGCACCTCGTCATTCGGATCTTAGCAGGCAACTATGTGTAAGCCATTCTCGATCTTTTCCAAAACTATCGAAAATTTTGAGGATGCTATAGGACAAGCTTGGCGTTACGGTGACTTAGTGAAAGTGAGCCTTCTCTATGTGCTGTTTTATGACTTAACATCAAAGTGAAAATTGATTGAGATAAGCTTGAATTCTGTGCCGTAATCTCGAATTCTGAGTTCGGGTTTACGGCTTAGGGCAGCTAACGAATCTATTCTTGATGCCTGACAATGTCATTACTTAGGTTTCAGTCTTTAGGTTCAAGCCAGGTACAAGCTCAGTCCACAATGATGAAAGCTTCTGAGGATTTCATCCAGACCTCTATAATTTCATCACTCCCCAGGCGCCTAAAAGCAGCACTTGATTAGCAATGGAGTTCTGCAACATTGTGATTGTTGCATGTAGAAAGTAATTTAAAAGAAATAACGTAGTCACCAAGGTGACATTGGATCCTTTTCAAACTTTTTATTACTATTACATTTGTGTGTAGCTTTGTGTGATATAAGAGAGAATGATACGACGGTACTATGATAGTACGTGAGAGTGTTGAACTGGGTATGTTTGTTTCGTATGAGAAATGAGGATGCGATATATAAGTGGGTGATATTAAAGAGATCTGGGTGTAACACTGTTAACCTGAAAATGTCAGGCACAACCACGCATGCATTTGCATAGTACAGTACAATTCTGGCTTGCAGATTCTGACGTAGGGTTAGGGCAATAAGAGAGGTTCAGACTTCAGAACCGGCACTAGTCTCAAAATGTGATTTCTTTCATTTCCTCAAGTTACTAAAAAGCACTGCAAAATGTGATAAAAATGCAAATTAAACACAGTATCGATCACATTTTTCTGTTGCATTAAAAACGAAATTGGTTAGAAATTTGCTAAATGTAGTCACATTTGTGAACACTGATAAAAAACTCACAACTTCCACCATAGACGAAAATCCACAACTTGTAGGATATACGCGCACACTTTCTAATTGTACATTTCTTGTGTATCTTGAGAATCTGTCGTGTAGACATCTGATTGGAAAACTTCCAGGGAACGCAGGTGAGTGCAATTTGAAGCTTGTTTTTCCTCTTGAGATCGTGTCATTACAGAGGATTGAAGGTTGTGCTGATTGGGTAGAGTTGGACTGGGGTTTGCAGGGAAAGAGTGAATGTGCCAAGCACGCTACCATACCTGACATTCCAAGGAGACGGAGCAAATTCCACGTCCATATCCTGGAATAGTATTGCCAGTGACATTGGCCCTGATGGGCAACAGCTGGGCTCCTATGCCACCGCTTCCGTCATGGTCTTTGCCACCAACTTCATTGCGAGAGACATCGCCTTCAAGGTACTCCTACGTCTATTCGCTGTTAATATCAGTGTTATGGACTAAGCTTAGATAAATTTTCAGAGCCTCCGGGGAGAAAGTCAGAGGACACAATGCTGATTTTTCAAGCGTACATTGGAATGCAATAGTATTGACGAGTGTATTTTTCAAATTCACCTGCAGGATTCATATTTAACGAAACGGTATTGATTATTACCTTCTCCATCTTATCCAAAAAAAACTTGAAACAATTGTGTTGAGTGGCCAGAATAGTATTATCTGAATCTTAGATTGGATAGGAATATGGACTAGATAACATTTGAGAACTGAGAGGGTTTGTGGAGATATTTGACGTAATGCGTACGTTTTTCATTGAATCTGGTTATAGATATAAATATCTACACTTTTTGGGTAATTGAAGGGCTCATATTGAAGGTTATAAAGGAGGAGAACTTGTGATGCTGATGTAGTTGCGACATAGAATATGGTAGAACCATGGCAGATCTCTCAGTCGAAACGAATATGATTCTTAGATGTGTTGCTATCAAATTAGCAAGCACTGAAGGTGTTGATAATCGGTGTAGTTATCGTAGGGTAATCCTTCCAATCCAAGAATCTAATGGTTCCTTTTAATGCGTGTCTTTGTGAATTGCATTACAGAACACCGCAGAGCTACCACCACCTGGAGCAGTGGGACGACAGGGGGTAGCATTTCGAATTGCGGGCGACAAGGCAGCCTTCTACAACTGTGCTTTCTACGGAGGGCAGGACACTCTTTGTGATGACTCCGGCCGCCATTACTTCAAAAACTGTTTCATTCAAGGCTCCATAGATTTTGTCTTCGGCAATGGGCAATCCATGTATATGGTACAAGAATTCGTCCGCCTTTAACCCATAGCAGAGTTCATTTGACCGGCAAATTTTCACCAGAAGTCGAGATTTAGGAAGGATTTTCCATTAATAATATCAATGAGGGTGACAATATTCTAAAGGTGGCAGGCAAATAATCAGTAAAAGAATCTGGGTTATAAGTTCAACTACTTCAATTTTTTTGTTAATTAATTTCCGTAGATTCGATTTCTTCACCGTTGGGTCTTCCTTAATCCTAGTGTCTTCATTAACATTATGCTTGCCTGTAACTCAAATCTTGAGCCTGGTTGCAGAAAAGTCATCGATTTTGCTACTTGCACAATTCAAAATATACACTTTTCGTTAACAAAGCTTAAGATTTGAGTTACCTGCTACTGACTCATTCAGTAACAGACTCTGAATCATATGATCAGTACTGATTTCTTTGGAAATGTTACTGTTTGCAAGCAGGCATCCACGATTAATTCCATAGCAACGAGTACAGGATCGATTGCGGCTCAGATGAGGAACAGTCCAGATGACCCCAGCGGCTTCTCCTTCGTGGGCTGCCAAATAACAGGCTCCGGGAGCAATTACTTGGGAAGAGCCATGGGGACATACTCACGCATTATCTACTCTGAATGCTACATTGAGAACATTGTGCAACCTCTAGTATGGGATGCAGACTGGAGACAAGTTAGCCGTCAGCAGTAAGCAATTTTTCTTGCACCTTCTATTCTCTAATCCTTCAATTCATTCTCTGGGTTATCAGACCTCACTATTTTCGCTCAGTCTGCAATTTGCAGGTTTATCTAATCCCATTGGGCATAGGTACTACAGTTCTTCATCCTTCAAAATCCGATCCCCCTTGTCGAGTTTCGAAATTGCCTTCCTCTATGCATGGGCCAACACATACACCTCTTAATGCTGTAGCACACTCCCAATAGCTTCTTCATTCTCATGATCTGAAAGAGCATTCTAATCTCCAGGTGGTCGGCAGCCATTCGAGTGGTTTACAAACCATACGCTCTTGTTTCTTTAAGTTTTATTAGGATGCTCAGTTTCCAAGCTCAGTTTTCAAGATCTGTCATCGGAGCTCCAGCAATGGAAACTTTATTCAGCAACAGATAGATGTTCTCCTCGGTCATTTTCAATTTGCAGTGTCAAGTAAAGTAGTAGTATGTACTATTTTCCACAGGAGGCTGAAAATTTGAGTTACCAAGTTCATAATGCTGACCTTGCTGTCTTTGTGGTATTGTGGTGATGGAATATTCATAACAGGACAGTGACTTATGGAATGTATGAATGCTGGGGTCCGGGAGCGATGATCACAGGGCAGGCATGGGCTCTCAATTTGAACCAGTTAGAGGCCATGCCTTTCACCGAGCTCGGCTTCATCAATGGCCAAGAATGGCTGCCAGAATTCTAGCTAGCTTTGGATTAGCTTTGAAGAGCTCCACATTAGTTATTCAATGTTGGTTGGAGTGAGTGTCGTTGGGAGGCCATGGATACTTCTTCTTCCTTCTTTCTTACTCTAGGTCTCCAAAAAAGCTTTCAATTGATAGCCTCTTCAACCTCCAACCTTGAGAATACATTGGTCTTATTTCCCTCCTATGAAACGTTTTTCGAAGAAAGATTAATCCGTTAAAACGTCACAGTTTTTTAAAATTCATCAAAAAGTTAGTCCGAGGAGCTGGCTGTCATGTTCAAGGGCTAATATAACTTAGTTTTAGTGATTTAGTTTACTATTCAAAAGTGTAGTCAAAAGTAGCATTCACTAAAAAAATCCATGTGACTTAATGAATAGTACTACCTACGAAGCCTCAGTCTTCATTGACGCGAGCCTTTAGTTATTCTCCTTCCAAGCTCATTGCGGTTTGAGGAGTGCTCCAGAGTGTGCTTGCATATGAACGCAGTTCCATTGATGCACATAGCATGAATTTGTTCAAACAATTGTAGCTTTTGCTTGTTGTAGATATTACGTTAACAATGCAATTTGATGTTCGTTCTTTTCACATTCCAGCTTCATGAGGTGATGCCAATTTAAAGTTTGCCTAAAGTAGTCGGAAGCTGGGTATGTTTCACCCAGCTATACTCGGTGCACATAAGCTTACCTACAGCGCAGATGACCTTGCATGTGTCCCATGTCAAATAGGATGACAGATTTTCTCATGGGAGTTTCAAAAGAGAATAATCATATGAATATTTTGTAAAGAATTTGAACAAATCTTGTGCATTAACTTGCAGCAATTTGTACTCTAATATCTTCAGGTTTGAACATATCTTAAGCTACAAAACCCTCGTGTAAAGCTTTTATTTGAAATATTGATACCCCTTTTAACATTTAATTATTTCGATCTAGTTATAAAGGGGTTTACCAACATTAAATGTGTATAACATAAGGCATAAGCTTAAAATTTATGCTCTTCATAGTCAATGCATGGTTGCCACCTCATAACGCTAAGGAGATATTCTGGATGGATCTTGACTTTCGAGGGGATCCGCAAGAGCCCAGCTGCATCGACCCCATCCCTACCTTCACCAGGTCTTTCAGTTACAAATCCAGAAGAAACACACAACACTTTGTTGCCATAGTTCAAACAGGAGACGAGAAACTCCTAGGAAGTACTTTTAGATTTATCTGTACAAACGATCGAGAGTTCCTCAATTTGGAGCCTGCTTGCATGATTGCAATTTACAACCAACCCATGGGCGATTCCAAGAAGGGACACATTCTTTGAAATACAAGGTACAGGCTCATTTTTTAATTACTGTCAGAAGCTGAACTCGGTTTACTAGGCTGACTTCAAAGCCTCGTTAACTGCCTCTTCTTCATCCTGGAGCAGGAAGACAAATAGATCTCAAACAAATGAGGATAATGGAGGCGACAATCTTTAAACCAGAAATCTGAATTAACAGGTCTAGAGTTTACTGGCGCAGAATCCAATAAAACTTACCACAAGAGCTTGGAATTCATTTTCTTCATCAATAGCATCAAGCGCTGCT
The DNA here is from genome assembly GCA_963969595.1 of Neckera pumila. Classification (NCBI taxonomy): domain Eukaryota; kingdom Viridiplantae; phylum Streptophyta; class Bryopsida; order Hypnales; family Neckeraceae; genus Neckera; species Neckera pumila. The sequence continues at coordinate 3,143,717 of OZ018408.1, read as the reverse complement.
TCATCATCCAGTAGATCCTGCATATCAACCAAAAGCTTCAATGGATGAACAAACTACGTACTCCGCAATTGCAGAAGACAATGCTTTACATTGCTCGTATAATCAAAACAAAATGACAATAACCACTTTCCCACCGGCACCAAAGTTTCCAAATATAATAAGGGACTCACATCATCAGCAATCCTTAACTCTCCCGTTGCTGAGTCCTGTTACAACAACAGTAGCAGAGTCACGTCAGCTCAGCAATGTTTGAAGCACAGACTGCAAAGCACTTCATCCAAAAGCATGCAAAACATACAAATGAAAGCAAGGAAGCAGGTAGCAGGTAGCGGGCGGACCTTGTGTGCAACGAACATAAGGGGGTCAAAGGGTGTAAACATAAGATATTGATTGTTATCCTGCGCAAGGTATTTATAGAAACATATATCAGTTGGTATTATCAGATCAAAAATTGCGCGCCATCCACAATCGTCACTTCCTAAGAAAGAAGAATCTGTCCATCAGAAGAAGGTTACGATACCATTTGGAAAGTCGCGACCTCTACTCCTTCGGCCAGAGAGCCACCCAATCCCTCTCCATACTCTGCACAAGAACACAATATCAGTGAGTATTTTTCTTATGCATGAGGCTAAGTTCGTCTCACCACCCTGTTTTAAGGGGTGGGTAAGGGGCTGGCAGATACATGACGTCCCTCTCCTTTGAAACTCTTCCTACCTTCTCAAAAGCTATCTTAGTTCAAGAAATCATTTAAAAGAAGGTGAAGTAAAATACCAGTATTCAAGTCTATGACATCCTTCTCTGTGTAGCAGAAACCTCCCCGAGCGGTCAGACAGAACCTGACACAAAGTATACAACAGAACACAAATTATACAACTCTTTCCAATGTCAGAGGGTATTCAGAGAGCAAGGAAGGATAATCAAACCGATACACACTAGCAAGATAAACCTGGAAATCGTATTAAACTTACCCACTAACGATAAGATGAAGACGACTTTTGGCAAGTGCATACGCTGCATTAGGTAGCACCTCTTCCAACTCCGCATCACTCAGCTGTAACAGTAGATATGCAGGTTAGGTCCATGACTACTAATTAGTCTAATTTTAGCCAAACAAACAGAACATAGTTTAGCACATACTGTGACATTTGCAAGGATGAAGGAAAGTTACCTCAATCAAACCTTCGCGTTCCTCTTCTATTTTCAAAATTTGTAAAGGCCTGCATGCACAGAATTACATTTTCGGAAATTCGTTACTAAACGAAAAGACCAACGCAAACAAGAATCGAGTAAAAATCTAGAACTGCACGTTTGATGCATACTTTGTTCGTTTCATAACTGCATGTTTGCATCAAACTGAGTGAAAAGTTTGAGGTCCAGCACCAAGTTCAATGCAGTCCTGGAACAAATAAACATTAACCCAAAGCGACCAAAAGGCCAAGAGTGGTCACTTCCATATCTATAGGAGTTGAGATAAAAATCATTTAGAAACATTAAGGAAGGTAACATGTACCAATTGAAAGACGATATTAACAAGGGGTCCCTTACATATCTAGAGGTAAAAGGAGAAAACATTGCTCCCCACTCGAGCTTGAAAAAGCCCTTCTTATCATACATTCTAGTGGTCTTCTAGTTGCTGGATCCACCTGCATTTCAAAACAAATCAACCAGGAAGTTCAACAAATGTGGGATAATTGTGCGAAGGCAATTAGTCATCGAAACTAAGAGTGTATACCACCACGTCTTAGTGAGTAAATAAAACAAGGCTCTGGTGCTTTCAATCAAAGCTTCTTGTTAGGTTGAGAAAATACTCACAATTGTTACAATCCGATTCTGAGGAGGAGCCATAAACACAACCTTTCCTGAATCGTCCAGAACGAATCCAGCTAATGGCTTCAACAGAGATACCGGTGGTATGGCACTGCCGCCATCATCGTCATCATCCTCAATTGCATATCTCACCTGCATAGTGAGGAACCGCATTCCATGGCATGAGACAACAGTCATGGAAATCCAAAGTTAACCCTATTGTTATTCCCATTCAAAGTCCATAAACCATAATAATCACTGATCTTCACCATCAACCGTAGGGTTTAAGGCATATGCCCTATCCAAAATGGATAATGGTGGATGCGAAACATGCAGCTGCTCTCTGCAAATCCTAACCCACGCTAAATATGAACACTCAAGTTCAATACTCTAAGAAAGCAACAAAGTTGTGCATCTTAGCTAATTAGGGTGTTACGGCTCATTCGCTAGTTGGAAGCCTATTGTGTACCTGCACTTACAAGGAAACTAATGGGGAGTTGAGCTTTCAAGTTAACTACCTATGCTGCAGGTGGATTTAGCACTTCAAACCATTGGTGTAGAAACAGTTAGTTCACTTGTCCAAAATGAGGGGGGTTAAATTAACTCATGGAAATGAAGGTCAATTCATTGCAAATTACACCGTTAATTCTATCTAATATCATCTAATCATTTAATCATGTGCTACCAAAATAGCATGTCGTAGGGTAATTGAACTTTCTTTTGTTCCCATACTGCACCTTAGGACAACCATCAAGAATCTTCTTTTGAGTGACTAGTCACTCGATCAACAAGTACGTAGTCAAGAAATGGACATTACAAGATCCACAGCTCATTACATGGTGTTCCAATCTTATCCATCAATAGGTACACTAGTGCATGACGTTCAAATTACCATTAAATCTACAAAGTTGTGCATCACACACTAGATAGAGTAAACGGTATTGGTAACGGGAGTTAGCCCCAAGTTGCTAGCTAATTGGCGCCTCTGAGCCCAACCAAGCTCTAGCAAAAAAATTTCCTGCAAACGGTTTCTTGACCAGTCTGCAAAAGCCAGAGGAAACTTGCAAGAAACAGACCGAAGCTTCTCCGCAAGATTAAAATCATTTCAACTGCAGGCAGCAACACTGAAAAAATATCCTCCAACAAAGGTGTGCGCCTCACCTGATCTTTCTTCGAAACCTTCTTCGTTTGCCTCCCACTACTCGAAGCTTCCGCCACGGACCCATACTTCTCCGCTTTCTTCGACTCACTCCTCTTGGGAGCACTCTTCTTGTACCCAGGGTTGTCATACTTGTTGGCAGCTGCCTGACAGCCACAACTCCCATGCTGCCCTAACCCTAATTTCAACACAACCTGCTCTGAGGCTCTCCTCCCTTGCAGCTCAGTCTTCCTACGCAACCCCGTCTGCACAGGCAATGCGAACCCCACGCACCTCGATGTCGCCATGGCAGTGCTCCGAATCTCTGCGTCCACTGTCGAATTCGGCACGCACCCAACTACTAAGAGCGGTGAAATTCAGCTGCAGAAAACATAGTGCCTCGCAAACGAAAACTGCGTCAGGTCTACAAGGTTGTTGGTTCAAGAAAACCGCATGAAAGTGAAGGGGAATGTCATCAACACTGATGAATAATGAGCAATCCAGTTGCAAGCGGGAAATGGAGGAATCTCTAACTTAGAGCAGGAATTCAGAGTGCAAATTTTGTTGTTGTGGAGGCTGCTCTGTTGCTCTGGTTGCTCACTGTTTCCTTTCTCGGTTTATCCTGAGAGACCGATACCTGGAGGGGGCGGGTATTGAAACCGGTCCTCAATAGCGACGTGGGGAAAATAGGAAACAGCATGGTTTCCCCTATAAACTAAGGTAACTAGCATGGTTCTCAGTATTATATTGAATTTTTTTGGTGCGGTCCCATTGGTTGTCAAAACGGGATTCTAGATTTTCTTAAAGTGTATTTTTTGGACACCATATGAATAAACTACGAATTTTCAAAGTGCTAAAAATAGGGATACCTGAAAGCAATCATAGAGTCATATGAATAGTGGGAGTACATTTTAGGCAAGAATATCCACTATGCAATTTTAGGAAGCGTGCAATTTTAGGTGTAGTTATCTTAAGCATTTTTTGTGAAGTAGTACAACATGTCATCTTGTGATTTGTATAAGGTGATATGAACATTAGGAAAAATCTAAACCTTGCAGAGGGCTATTAAGCTTTCATTTTTCAGCATCCTGCAATGCAAGTACAGAAAAAATAAAAAAATAAAAAAATAGTAAAAAAATAGTAAAACCTGACATGGTGCTGACATGGCACCAGGAGTGCTACATCAGATGCTAAATTAAAAAATAATAATAAATAATAAATAATTTTATGTCCTCTTTAATTGCACCTCGGGGGTTCAAAACTCACAACCTTCGATTTTGAGGCCTGAAATTTTTCCTAATGACATTGCATGATATTAACCATTAAATGTCTCGATCCTTTATTGAATTTTGAACATTTTTGCTTGTATCTTTGTAAAGAATTAAATATCATCTCTGCAATTTCATGAAATTGGTCATTAAAGAAGGTTGTCTTTTCAACATTCAAGTATTACATTGGATGATTGAAAAGTTAGTTGGACTAAGCAATACCTACAAGCCTTCTGTTCATTGTCCAAAATATGGACATTAGAGGGATTCAAGGGTTAAACCTTGAAGGTCTACGCATTCAGAAGTAGATGCCCCTTAGTCTACCTTGATTGTAACTTCTAATATATGCAAATTTTGGTATGTGGTTTAAATTATGAAAAATGAAGCTTCACAAGATTTCTTTCTACTTCATCTAGAAAAATTGAAAAAATCCAAAAGTTGAAAGAATTATTGCAATTGCAAGCTCTATGTGTTAGAATCCAAATAACACAATATGCTATGTTTTTCATTCAGATATTCTCCTTTTGAAATGTTTTCATTAGGAAAAAAATGTCAAAATTTTATAAATCAATTAAATAAAAGGAAAAATTTGGTTTGATAGCTGATTTGACTTCAAGGTCTTTTCCAGGACTATTTTGGATATAAGTAATAAAATAACCAATTGAAAAACTCACACTAATCTCCATTGCTACTTGTACCTCTTGAAAACATTTCATATAATTTGGATTGCTTTTGCTATTTTTATTTATTTATTTTTAATTTTTTCAATAAAAATGATAACAAATACATTATTTTACAAAACAAATTGAAATTTCTCACTGTGATATACAATTCATAGTTTCAAATAATAAAAATTTAGGATTGATATTTAAACAAAATTAGGAATAGACTACATTCAACTCATACATAATGTTTGATCAATTGGCAGTGGATCTTGCCCTTAAAGGGATATGTAACCAATATTGGGTCTTTTTTGCTCTTGAGAATGCAAGTGCCCCAAGCTTTGCAACTTCCCAATTCATTGAAATTATTGGAAGTATCCATTGACATGACACTCATAATTAGTAAGTCCCCATACAATATTCTATATAGCCATGTTAACTTTGTGTGTTTTAAAACCCGCCTAGCCAACCAATTCATTTATAAACCCAATCACAACAATACACAACCCGGCCAACAATTTACAATCCCCGGTTAGCCAATGTCTTCCCTCAAATTAAATTGCATTCCCTCTTATATATCTATAGAGGGATTATCCCTTCTCCAAAGGAGAAATCAATGATCCAAGCTTGTTAACAATATTGTGTTATATAACTAAACAGTGGTCCTACCCATACTAGGTAGGAAGATCTTATGCCTCTCTAGATGCCCGCTAGGAGAGATTTTCAATTAAATCAAGGATTGGGGTTGTTGAAAAGCTGCAAAATTTTGGTTATTAGAAGGGGTCCCTTTTCAAGAATGCAAAAGGGACCTTTGCCTCATTTGTAAATAATATAATGAAAAGGACATATAAATTTGACACTTTCTTGTCAAAATTGATCCTCAATTATGTTGGATATTATGTTAAAATATTGTCAATCTTTCATACCTTTAGAAATATCTTGCATTTTCATCCAAAATATGGCTATTTCATTGTTCTAGAATTTTTCTAGAGATTTTATCTTGTCAAAATTGATGAATACTATTTTGCAAACTGCTTGTTTGTTTATTTTTAGAATTGTCATTACAATAAAATTTTGCCAAAAAACAAGACCTATGCATTGTAAAGTAATTTTGCTTGTCAAAATAGTCAAAATAGTCACATTCAAAGTTACCAAAATTCACAATAGTAAAAATAATGAATTTTGTATTGTTAGCTTAGTTTTGAAGGGGTAGAGGCTATACATTGACAAAAGTTAAGGGAGAGGATCTTATTTCAATCCTTGAAGGATTGTTGGCCATGAACACTATTATAAAAAATCTAAAAAATTTAAGTAGCATAGTACAAACAGGGGTGATTTTCTTATTTGTCAACCTCTACCTCACGGCGGGTGTTGTATCCACCAAGAAAAAGGCAATGGTCGAGTCTATTGTAGTGCAACAAGCCTCTTATGCAGTTAAAATTAAAGGTGAATGTAAAAAAAAGACCCCCTATTTTGATCCGAAGGTTGACAAAATTTGCATTTGTAACCAAAGGCAGTGCAGTAAGGTGCATGTCTAAACTATATCCAGACATAGGCGCCTTGGAACAGCACTATTGACACAAATATGTCACTTTCTGAACATCAAGGAGCTAAGGAATTGGTTTTGGAACCACCCTTGTCTATGCATTCTATGAGATTCTCGTACACAAAAGAATGGTGGGCAAGAGCTGACACCACAACTTTGTATGCTGATTCAAGCCCCAAAGGTCTGGATGTAATAAAAACTGAGAATGAATCTTCAAAGCTCTTCGCTTGATGAAGCAGAAGCACAGTAAGGTGAACAACCCCATTATGAGCAAGTAGAATGACTAATGCAATATGATACTGAATTCCAAACACTTGTCATCTTCATTTCATACAAATGAATCAACTCTCTTAGACAAGCAGTTTTTTTCCTTCTTTTGTATTTTTGTTTCCCAATACAAACAATTTGAATGGAACTTTTCCTAGATGTCCGGAATGTAAGACTATCTAGATTGGAATGGATTGTTCTACCTTAGGTCCACTAAATGTAAAGTATGCTTAAGGATCATAGACATCTTGATTAAAAGAGGTAAGATATCTAGTTGAAATAGGAACATGAAATCAATTAGAACTTCATGACACAAACAATTATATCCCTTGAGATTGGACTAAAATGCATTATAAGTGATTATAAACAAGACCATATTATATAGGTGATATGTACTCACACACTGATTATTTAAGTTTTGAGAACCACTGTATGTAGAAGCTTATCCAAAACTATGAATTTATACAATTATAGACATGATAAATTATGTCCTTTTGAATAAAGATAAATACCTTTCACTTACAAGCTTGTCAAGGCCAAGAGCTTACTTACTTTAAAATGACCAAACCATTCTTATTACATTACAAAATAAATTATTTTCTTCCAATGTTTTATACATAGCTTGTATGTATGGTCTCTACACATTGTTGAGTTATAATTAATTCATATACTATATTTTTGTTTTCATCGATTTGTACATTCTATCAAAAAAGCCCAATATCTATATAGAATAGTCTTGCTCTTTGGGCTTTAAGGTTAGAAAACTAGACTCTATCATCTCTTAATGATTTTTTTTGCTTCAAGGCACAAGTACTAAAAATAAGCTCTCTAAGTTTGAATTATATTTGAAAAACTTTGTGCAAAAAACTTCCTAAAATGACAATTTTATTGGAGTTTAAAGTTCTAAGCCTATAGTTGCATTCCTAAATTTAGGATGACACTATAATTTGGTTTGTATTTAATGTTCTACACTACAATTTACACTCATGAATGATAAAAGATTTTGATTCTTAAACATAGTCAATATTGGATATGCATTTTCTTCACTTTATCTTCAAACCTTTAAAGTTAGTTCAAACCTCTACAAAGAATTTGTAAATTTATACGACTCACTTACAAAACACATCCACAAGAATTGAAGATTTTGTGACATAAAAGAATTGCAATTGCATCTCTAAATGACAATACTTTCAAGAATTTCATTATTATATAAAGTAACTCCCCCCATTCCCGACCATTGACCCATTTCCAATCTATAGGTGCACGTATTTCTGACCATGCTTAGAATGCGGGTTTTTTTGTTTTCAAGGTTGGAACTAATAAATACATGACACATGTCCCAAGTTGTGAAAAAAAAATAGGAAATAATGATTAGGTAAAAAGTTATTGAATGATTGGAATTGGAAGACTCTACACATTGGCCATGGGTCCGGCGCACTTTTTGCCTCCCAAAATTCATAGTAATTTCAATTCAAGCAATAAAATTACAATTTATTTTGTAATCCATGTCATTTCTATTGATGTACCTCTGAAAAATATTGTTCTGCCTTCACTATTCCAGATCATGTCGGAATTCTTTATTTGGTCAGTTATGGGGGGGAAGTACCTTAGTGGCATAGAGAACACATACATTGAAGGATTTTGAAGCTTGATGACATGGTCATAAGCTCATCAAATCCGGATGAAATACAAAACCTCTCAATGTCATCATTGTTAAAGCCCAAAGATGACGTCATGCATGAAGAATTAGATGAAGAGCTAGATTAGGGGCCACAATACATATCACATGTCCATAATTCTGTTTTCATCCACGTTTTTTTTCTTAATTCAAAGTTTTCTTGTAAAAAACTTCATGATTTGTTGTCATTTCACAGTATAGCCAAAAATAATTTTCCAGTGGTCTATGACTGTGACTCTAGCCCCCCTCCCCCCCCCAAAAAAGCCTTGAATGTTGGTCACCACCATTAGAGGAGTTTCGGGGGTCTTAGAAGACTATTTCAGGCCCGTTCCCCAATCTGCCCAGATTCAGGGAATGACGGTACGGGCGTGTCAGGTTTGTTTTTTCTTAAGAAAAAAAAAAAAAAAAAAAAATCCTTGTACAAAAATATCATTTTAACAAATTTTTTTTTTTTTCCGAAAATGACGGGTAGTTGCTTGACCACATCAGCCTGGCCATTTGGCAGCATTCCAGCATTCTTGCAGAGTTCCCACAATTCAGGAACTCACAATCTCTTAGAAGGCCCAAAACTCCTCTAATGCTTCACAAGACGACGCATTCTGCAGCAGAACGGTCTTCCCGCTGCACACGTCGCCAAAACGGGTTCCTCGCCAAGTGATTACAAGTGCCAACCGCACGCCAAATTTCCATAGTGACTCTGCAGGCCTCCATTGTTGTCTTCCTGGGCGCTTGCTAAAGTCCTTCGACCGCTGTGCATCATCCTTAGCAGCTCCGGTGTAAGTCCACATCGTTGCCTTCAGCAAATGAAGTAGCTCGTGAATCGGAAACGTTAAAGTCTAGGAACGCTTTCATGCTTCGCACCCTAGCTTGAGTACTGGTAGTACCCACTGTCGGTGTTAGTTTCTTTCCCTACCGCAAATGCTCCGTAGAATTTGCACTGCTCTGTATAGTTTACCCGAGGGGTTCACCGTCTTCAATTCGTGGTGACATTTTCGTAATTACAGCTTCAATGTTTTCGCAATTAAGTTGTCCTATGTGATGCATCTAGTTAATGCCACTTCTTAATCTGCGTGCAGATCGATTCTGACTGCACCTCTTGGTTTATTTTGCGCAGATCAAGCTGGTGCCCTTCGTATTATATTGTGCACTGGCTGATAGACGCGATGGGAACCAGCTTGTGGGATGCAGTGCTGCTGCTTTTGATTGGCGTTGCCATTGCCATTGTAGTCGGTTCTCTCCGTTTCGTGAGCGTTCGACTTTGGAACTGCTTGATGAAATGGGTCAAGACACCGACAGCAGGTCTGATGCCTCCTTTCTGAAATTCAATTCTTCCTCAAATGCTAGGATTGCTATTAGCGTACTGCTCGGCGTTTTCATCCAAGTGCTTCTCTCCAATGAACTTGAAAGATTGAAGACTCGAGAACTACCAGCATCTAATTAAATCTGACTGCGCACTCTGTCTTCCTCTGTTCAAACTGATGACATGTTTATCTTCCTTCTTGCACAGTTGGGAGAAGTGCTCACGCTCAGCCCCTCCCTGATAGTGGTGCTGCTGCTAATGCAAATGGTGTGCCTGATTTGGAAACGGGGAACGGCAATGGCCCTGCTCAAGGTGAGTTTTGTTCTTGCGCCTGGCCTTTGGGGTCCAACTTCTTGTACGTGATGTCAATTCTGTAAACTTGAACATGAAATAGCGGGAATTGTGAACAGCAAGGAACGTGACAGATCTTGCATAGACTAAATACTATTCCACTCTCCGTGCTGCACCGAACATTTCTTTGGGAATAGACTCTGTTATTGAAAAGCATTTGGTAGATGATTGTGCTAAATTTGAGCATCCTTGACTCGTCAATGGATTTAGAACTTCGGGACATTTGATTTCTTCCGGTTGGAATTGGCTTTGAAAAATAATATCCTACTGATGTGTTGAATACACAGTGAGATTGCAGATAGAAATATCAGCGATCCAGAGGTCCACACTCCAGTAATCAAATCTCCTGGGACCAGCACGTAATCTCCGTGGCCTGGCAATGGTGTTTATATTGGAGAGAGTTTTAAATATGTGTGATTTGGGGATGTTCAAGTTTTATGGGAGGAGGTTGATCTAATGTGTTGTACCTTTGGGCTCCTTCAATAATGACATTGAGAGGTTTTGTATTCCATGTGGATGTGATGTGCTTATGACCACGTAACCAAGCTAAGCTTGAAAATCCTTCGATGTATGTGTTCTTTGTGCCAGTACATAAAAAAGAACTTCTTGAAAGTGTTATTATTCAAAGAGTCAATTGCAAGTCTTCTACAATAGGGATTATTAAGGGGACCAAACAATTAAAGGAACTTATTGTGGAAAACTATAGATGTTTGAAACATGATGTATAGCCCCTACACACTTCAATAACTACTGATGTACAACAAAGATAGATATTTATATAGTGTGGTATGTCGATTAATTAGTATGGGTCCCCTTAAGAACCCCTATTTAGTAGAGTTTTAAGTCATAAAATCTTCAATTCTTCAAATCTTCTTAATTTCTCTTGTAAGTCCTACAAATTTACAAATTCTTTTGTAGAAGTTTGACTGACTAACTTTGAAGATTTGAAGAATTTAATGAGGAAGAAAATGCATATCCACATTAGATGAGATTCGGGGTCTTGGAGGGCCCTGAGTTCCCCTGCGTTCCCAGACTGCGGGAATATAGCTGTAACTGCCACGTCATATTTTGAAAAAAAAAAAAAAAAAAAAATTGCTTAAAATGATATTTTGGTAAAAAAGAAATTATTTTTTCATTTTTTTTGAAAAAAAAATTCTGACCAGCCCGTACTGGCGTTCGCAGAATCTAGTCAAATCGAGGAACGGGCCTGAAACAGCCTTCCAAGACCCCCAAATCTCATCTTTTGATATGAATAAATTCAAAAATCAAGATCTCTTACTATAAGTGTAGATTGTAGTGTAAAACATTAGAATGCAAGCCAAATTATTGTGTCATTTAAATTTAGAAATGTAATTATAGGCTTAAAACTTTAGACTTTGATAAAATTGTCAATTTTAAAAGTTTTTCAATGTTTTTCAAATAGAATTCATATATAAAGAGCTTATTTTTAGTATTCATATCCCAAAGCAAGAAAAATCATTTAGAAATGATAGAGTCAAATTTTCTAACTTTATTCAAACTAAAAGAATAAGACTAGACTATGTATGTTTTAAGATTTTATAAAATAATATTTGAAGCATCTCAATTTTTAAATGATATGAATGGATTATTACTCAATGATTTGTAGATACCATATATATGAGCTATAAATAAAACATCAAAAGAAAATAATTTATTTTGTAATGTAGCAAGAATAGATTGGTCATTAGTAAGTCAACTTTTAGCTTTGACAATCTTCTAAGTGGAAGGTATACATTTTTATTTGGTCAAAATGGCAATACTCATTATATCTATAATTTCAATAATAACCAACAATAAATTCATAGTTTAGGAAATTCTCCCACAGACAATGGTTCTCAAAAGTAATCAATGCACTTAAAAACTTACCATCATTGATTGAAAACTTAAATTTTTCAATAAAATAAAACAAAACAATTTGTAATACAAAAAGATTATAACGTATAGAATTGAGTTTCAAATTTCATCAATGAATAATTCACTTACTAGTAATTAGTTTTAATGAACTTTGTATGTAAATTATTACTTTTTGCATTAAAAATATTTATAAGATTTGATAGCATGAAGAATAGAAATTCTTTTGGAAGTAAATCAATTTTTTTTTGTGACTTTCTTACTTTCCTTTAATAAAGTATTTTAATTGAAATATGGCCAATACAAATATGTGTGTAAAGTACACTCCAAATTTTTTGCAAAAAATACACATCTTCAAAAAGGAGTAAATTACTAATATGTAATTCAAAGATTAAATAAATCTCATTCCATCCATATTTTTTTAATTTAATTTTCAAGTTGTGGAAAAATGATTTTTTACTATAAAATTTTATTTCATTTAAAATAGCTCTAAGTTTGATTAATGAAATATATAAAATTTTGGGCATTCTTCTTTACTTTCTTCATTAATTATGACTTCTAGGACTACTTTCAAGATCACACTACAATACCTTTTTAAAATAGCAAATCTTTATAAGTCCAAATGAGACTTTTTGGTCCACTTATTGTACAAATGAACAAATTCCTTATTTGTCTCTAATAATAATAATTTCAACTAACAGTTCTTTTTGCTTGAAATTGAGAACCTCACGGTGATATGATCAAGTCCTTCAAGCCTGTAGAGACAACGCCTTGAAAACAATTAGGAGAATGTATGCTAACAATTAGCACTAGGAAAAGAGGAGAGACATTGACTGACTGAAGTTTCTACAAGCTAAGCTCCAGTAAAGTTTCCAAGCTCTCAAAGTTCTTCAAATCCTCCAAAACTCATGCTCCAATCAAGCTACAAATCCCACCTTATGCTATTTTTAATTATTTTTCTATTTGTGTTTCACAATATATATTACTATAGTATGGAAATTTTGGAGAATCTCTAGCCCTCATTTGGATGGATCTAGTGAAATGCTAGACAAAAACACCAAATTCTCTACACTCATCACATAGGCTTCAGGGAAGGTTGTTTAGTTGTAATACATTTGCCCCCAAGTACACTAGTATGGTCCGAAGGAGAAGAGGCTTTACACTTCGCATTGATAGAATGTAGTTTATTTGAGAGGAACTAATTAAGTTTGAGTAGAACCTAGTACTATTGTAGTTTATGGAAATTAGCCAAACTACTATACCAACCAATCATTGATGACTAGTTTTATAATTTACTCTCTTGGATACTCATGTGTAATATGGATGATATTTGGGTGATACTTGGACTATAATAGAAACTAAGATTGATTTTGGTTGGCTGCAGACCATAATGTTGCATAGCAAATTTGGCTGTATCAATTTCTGAAAAAACCTTGTTATATATTATTCAAGTCCTTTTATTTTTCAACTAGCCACTTTGCTAAAATTTGCACATAGGAACATCATTGGTAGGACCTTAGTTTAGGAGTGTGCCTTTGCTACAACAACAGAGCCTCTCGTGGAGGTATTAGTTGTTGTGTTTGAGGAACCTATTCTCTTGGTTGATCCCATCTTGTGCAGTTGGTGACTGAGAGTTTCAGTATCTCGCTCATTGCCAACATTTCCTTCTGTGTTTGCAAGTCTGATGTTCCATCGACTTGCTGAGTTCACACTCTAATTCCAATTTAGTCCAACATTTGCATTCACAAACGCACCCTCGATCATTGTTCTGTGTTGGGGTCTTTGCCGTATTTGTTTCGTGATTCCTATTCCCATGTCATATTTGTTACATGTTTGCTACTGTAATACTGTGGCTATATTCGTACAAATCTGCTATCATTCACAAACCAGTCTTACAATCTCAGGTGAAGACCACGCAATTAGGTCTGGTAAACTCTATTCCCGTCAATTGCTTTCAATGCTGGTGTAGTTCCTTCTTGTTGGGTAGCAAATTTAGCCTGGGGTTTCTCCTCCTCATGATATGGAGTTTGGAAAGCATTTCACTAGTGCTTCTATTCAGAAGGTCATCATCTACTTCTTTGTGTACCAATTTTGGATTTTTATGTCCGTGGATACGGGGTAAAGCATGCTCCAATCCCAGCTCAACCTAAACCTAGTTAACCTAATTCTCGATCCTGCAGTCGCTTCTATTTTGGCCAATACTGCTTGATTGGCATTTTTGATAACTGATCAATTGATGTCAATGAATTTTTTTCCTTTAAATTTTTAACAAAGAAACTCGCTGGGGGTGCTTCATGAATTTGGTTGAGGCTACAAATTCTGGCAAATTCTGTGTAATATCTTGTTGTTTTATTAGCTACAATGTAGTTTCTGGAGAGTTACACTCCATTATCAACAAATTTTCTATAGAATCGGGCAAATAATCGCATTTTCCTTCTGGAATTTCCTACGCACTTCTAACCAGACCCTTAAAAATGTTGAAATCTGGAGATGTCCAACAAAAACAAGAACCCCTGATAAGTTAGATGTGTGATGGCTGAAGCCGAGTTTCCTACATATGCGCTTGTAGCTAGACCCTAAAAAATGTTCAAATCTGAAGATGTGAAGCCAGCAAAAGAATCCTTCATTGATGTGTGATGGCTGGAGGCAAGTCTTCGAAGGAAACCACCTTCCTGGAGAAAGTGTGAAGATCGGATCATGGCTACGACGTGTACACCGAGAGTGCGCTTGCGAGATTGGTTGCCCGCTTCCGCCCGTATTCAGCAGATCACAAGGACGTCATCCCCAATGAAGGAGCCCAAAGGCTGGAGAGACCAGTTCATGTGCATGATCAGCACAAGGAGATACATGCAGCTGCATCGAAGGGATTGGAGAAGCCGCAGTGTGGAGAAAGAGAGACGAAGCCATTATGCCAAAAACTTCCTAAAATGACAATTTTATTGGAATTTAAAGTTTTAAGCCTAAATTTGCATTCCTAAATTTAGGATGACACAATAATTTGGTTTGTATTCTAATGTTCTACACTATAATTTTCACTCATGAATGATAAAAGATTCTTAAACATAGTCGATATTGGGTTTGTATTTCCTTCACTTCATCTTCAAACCTTCAAGGTTAGTCCAAACCTCTGCAAAGAACTTGTAAATTTATATGATTCACTTACAAAATACGGAGTAAATCAAGAAAAAATAAAGATATTGTAACATATAGAAGACTTGCAAATAATTGCATCTTTGAATGATAATACTTTCAAGAATTTCATTATTATATAGTGGCATAAAGAACATATACATTGAAGGCTTTTGAAGCTTGATGGCGTGGTCATAAGTTCATCAAATTTGGATGGATTACAAAACCTCTCAATGTCATCATTGCTCAAGCCCAAATGTACAACACATTCATCAATGTACCACATCTCTACATCAAGACTTGAACATCCCCAAATCACACATTTCCAAAACTCTCTCCAACATAAACAACATCGCCATCAAATGTGCCACATATATTTTGCTCTAAAAATGTAAAATATATAGAAAACAACCAAGTACTACCACCTCTACTTGCCATGAACAATAAGCATCCCCTCCAATTGTCAAAAATGATTCAACCCTCTTGCCAAGCCTGCCTCCTCCTACCCTCGCTACATTACCCCTAAATATAAAACTTTAGAAAAGAGTCTCCCTTCTAGTGAAGGTATTGGTAGCCTAAATATCAGTGCACATTTTCTTCATGTCCTCCAACCCATAACCCCTGATGGGATGGAGTTCTTCTCTGTCATATAGTTAATCCTTCAAGGATAAACCCTGTGTAGCTAAGGGAAGTGGGATCATCCGGGGATGGAACCTTGGCCACACAGCTGACATTCCTGCAAGACCATGGCGGACTTACTTCCTCTTGCTGGGAATGAGGAACGTCCATTTCGACAGGCACAAGGGGCTCCGCTTGATGCGTCTCTAGTGACCTGAGCCTGCAACCCATGTGCAAACATCAGAAACTAAACAACCTCCGGCAGTTCGACGACATATATAGTATGTATCTTGAATGAATGCAACATAGTCAATGTAAAATAGTCTTATAAAACTCACACAACAATCTGTGGTTTGAATCTAGATCAAGTCTCTTGAGCAGCATGAATCTTAGTAAATTATAGAAAGTTAGAAATGTGGAGGTGACTCCATGGATAGCACTGGGTGGAAGGTAACGAAAATTGCGTACTGGTCACAGGAGATTTGATTACTGGAGTATGGACCTCTTGATCGCTGAAATGTTCTATCCCTGCAATCTCATATATTAAACACTGGATTCAAATTCATTTCTATTTCTGTGTAAGGATGACATGAGTCTAGAATGAATGCACAAAGTGAAGTGGGCGATATAAGGTGCACACTAGTAGGATATTACCTTCCAAACGAAAGCAATTCCAACCGGATGAAATCAAATGTCCCGAAGTTCTAAATCCATTGACGAGTGGAGGATGTTCAAGTTTAGCACAATCATCTACCAAATGCTTTTTAATAACAGAGTCTAATTCACAAGGAAATGATCGCGGTGCTGTATGGAGAGTGGTGTAGTATGTAGTCTGTGCAAGATTTCTCACCTTCGCCGCTATTCACAATCAGTCCCAGTTCCAATTCAGGCTCAGGCATGGACTTGCCACCTGTGCATCAAAAAAGGAAGAAGTCAAGCAAATCCGCCAGGAAGCGAATGGAAGAACCCAAACAATATTAAGCACACACACTCCAAACAGGATTCTCCGGGTTTGTCTTCTCAGTCTTGATCTTCCCCTGTTCTACAACGTACTAGTAATAGTGCAATAAACAATTTTTCAGAGTTCACGAGAAAGAAACAGTGGATTAAGGTTCCCCTATCTTACAAACGAGTACTGAGACATCAAATCACCAGTATATATTTGCTTTCACCAGCATCAGTAATAAGAAACAACAATAGCAAATCCCAAATTTCCCTGACAGAGTGATGACCTTATTATCAGCATTCCAAGTTCAAGTTCACAAAATTGACAAGACGTTCACTAATCCTGAACCCCAAAGGCGCAAGAACAAATCTCACCTTGAGCAGGGCCATTGCCATTCCCCATTTCCAAATCAGGCACGCCATTTGCATTAGCAGCAGCATCACTATCAGGGAGGGGCTGATCGTGAGCACTTTCCACAACTGTGCAAGAAGGAAGATAAACATGAGAAAGAGAGAGCGCGCAGTCGGGTTTAATTAGCTGCTCGTAGTTTTCGAGTCTTCAACCTTACAAGTCCATTGGAGAGAAGCACTTGGACGAAAACGCCGAGCAGTACTCTAATAGCAATCCTAGCATTTGAGGAAGAATTGAATTTCATTTGGAGGCATCAGACCTGTTGTCGGTGTCTTGATCAGTTTCATCACGGAGTTCCAAAGTCGAACGCTCAGGAAACAGAGAGCTCGAGCCGCGACTACAATGTCAATAGCAACCGCAATCAAGAGCAGCATCACTTCATCCCACAAGCTGGCTCCCATTGCGTCTATCAGCTAGTGCACAGTATACTGTAGTACGAACCGCGCGCACCAGCTCGATCTGCGATTCTGGGCACAATAAATCAAGGCGTGCAATCCGAATCAGCAAGCAGATTAAGAAGTGGCATTAACTAGATGCATCACATAGGACAAGTGAATTGAGAAAACATTGAAGCTGTAATTACGAAAATGGCACCACGAATTGAAGACGGTGAACCCCTCAGGCAAACCATACACAGCAGTGCAAACTCTACGGAGCATTTGCGGCAGGGAAAGAAACTAACACGACAGTGGGTAACTACCAGCACTCAGCGAACGGGTGCGAAGCATGAAAACTCGGCCTTGATCGAGTTCGTAGTCCCCGGTTCACCATATCTAAAGCTCTGCTCGAAAGAAATCTTTCCACACTGCCTCGTTCTGCATGAAACGGAAAAATTCCGCGGAAAAAAAACACCACAGAGAACCGTGCAGAGCCTGACAGTTTCATGCAGAACGAGGCAGAGTGGGAAGAATTATTTCGAGCAGAGTAGACGTCTTTCGTAGAAGTGCTGGCTGTCAAGGCTTGCCACCCTTCAGCAGCAACTGAAGTAGCTATATGGTGAACCGGGAACTAACCGGGAACTAACCGGGAACTAAGGGCCTGTTTACACCAAAAAAAACTTTGGGTTGTAGCTCAATGAAATGGAACATTTTGATTGGAAGATAGCTATGGTACCTAGTTTTGGGGTTTACACCAAATAAAACTTGGGTTGTAGCCTACCATTTTTCTAGTGGATGAAAATTCTTGTTGAAATCCTACATGGTCAAAGTAGATAGTGACTTCCTAGACCTAAGGAGAGTATTTCTTAGGAAGATCTTAGAGGTACCCAACTCCGCAGTCCAGGAGGAAATTCAAGGAGACTTTGTTTAGCCAATCTTTCATGTTTGCTTACTAGACTGTTTTGGCCATTTCTAGGCCTTTTTTGGCTTTTTCTTGCCTACATTTTGGCATGCTTGTTTTTGGGCTATTTTGGGCTTGTTTTTAGCCTACTTCTAGGAATAACTCAAAATCAAAAACTCAGCCCAAGTGCACAATGGGCCATGGTACCCCACTTACAATGGTCTCAACCCTTGAACAAGGTACTACTTGTATTTATAGGTTGGAGCTCAAGTTTTTTGATGCAAACATGCCTTAAGAATCAAAATCATTTACGATGAGTGTAAATTGTAGTGATATAAGGTAGGAGGCTCATAAATTGCTCATCTAAGGGTTGGTCCGCCTTTTTCATGTGTTATTTTGGATGGGAATATTTTTAGCTCAATTTTCAGACAAAGAGAAATAGATGAAGAATATAATACAAGTGTTTTCTTATTTTTGAAGCATTATTGAATTACTTATGAATTTTCAAACAAATTGTGTGGTAGGCACCTATTTATGACCTTAGGTCTTTCATAAACCATTCACTCACAACTTCTAAAGAAAGATGGGGAAATTGAAGAAAATGATTGGCTCTTGCAATTAATAATGTTTTTTTCCTTAATTCATTCAATGACTATGGAGGTCAATTTAAGAACCACCTCATGTCCATTTCAAAGCGGTTTTATAGGGAGAATTCTTAATTCCCATGTCGTTTTAGAGCCTCCTACCCTAGAGCATTAGAGTGCAAATCAAATTATTGTGTCATTCTAAATTTAGGAATGCAATTACAGACTTAGAAACTTAGACTACAAAAAAATTGTCCTTATTAGAAAGTTTTTCAGTGATTTTCAAATAGAGTTCAAACTTAGAGAGCTTATTTTTACTACTTATGCTTTGAAGCAAAAAAAATCATTAGAGATAATAGAATCAAGTTTTCTAATCTTAAAAGTCAAAAGAACAAGACTATACTACATTGGTATTAAGATTTATTGATAGAATGTACAAATCTATTATTAATAAAAATGAAAATATAATATGACTTACTTATATTTCAGCAATTTGTAGAGACCATACATACAAGCTACGTATAAAACATTGAAAGAAAATCAAATTGAACATTGAAATGTAACAAGAATGATTCAATAGGTCATTAATAAGTCAGCTTTTGGCTTTGACAATATTCTAAGTGTAAGGTATACATCTATATTCAAAAGGGTAAAATTCATCATATAACTTTAACAATGATTATAAACAACAATAAATTCATAGTCTTGGAAATCCTCCCACATACAATGGTTCTCAAAGGTAATAAATGCATTTAGAAACTTACCATCATTGATAGAAAACTTAGTTTTTATCAATAATATTGGACAACTTGTGATACAAGAAGAACACTTTGTATAGAACTGAGTTTCAAATTTTGATAATGAAGGTTTTACTGACTAATAATTTAATGAATTTTTTATATAAATTCATTTTTTTCGCATTGAAATAATTTACAAGATTTATTGGCATGAAGAATGAAAATTCTTTTGGGAACAAATCATAAAAAATTCAGGACTCCTAATATTCTTGAATGGAATTTTTCTGATTGAAGTATGACCAATACATGTGTGTGTAAAGTGCACCCCAGTCATTTTCAAAAAATGTACATCTTCAAAAAGGCAGTAGATTAGTACTGTGTAAGTTAAAGATTAAAAAATTATCATTCAACCCTCTTTTTTTTAATTTAATTTTCAAGTTGGGAAAAAATTATTTTTCACTATGAAATTTTATTTAATTTTAAAATATCTCTAAGTTTGATTAACTCCTGAAGGTTTTTTACTATGTTTTCACCAAAACCGCTCTAAAACTGCCATTTCTAATAAAAGTACCAAATTTTAGAAGAAGAAAAAATTTGAACACATGTATCCGTAGGATCTTGTAGTACACTGGTTCAAGAAGATATGGAAAAAATTTCAGAATTTTCCACCATGTAAATTGCAAGATGTTAATAGCATTTGAATTGATAAAATCTTTTTTTGATCACTTCAGAAATCCAAGTAGCTTCCCTTCACAAGGTCACATTTGTATGAAAAAATGTCCAAAATGGTGGTTACTCTTTGGATTCACTCTTCAAGGCAAGTTGGCTACATGCTTGAAAATTTCAAATCATTTGGATTTGTACAACATATAGGAAAAACATAGGAAGTAGGAAGAGGTAGTGAATGACTCAAAACACTAAATTGTCAAGATTTTAATTATGGAACTGAAAAATGCCAATCTCAGCGGTTGTAATGTTGTAATAAACAATGTACACCCCATGTTTTTGTTTTATTCAAGAATATTGAAAATTGAGTTAGAGAAAGGACTTCAAAGTTTATTTTAGAGTAGAGATTCCATAACTACCCTCCAACTAAGAATCCTCATAACTTTTGACTTGTTAATCCAAATGGAATGATTCAAAGCTTTCCAAGTATATCTAAATTTATAAAACCAATCTCAAATTTTAATTCTCAAAAAAGTGTTTTTTAATGAATTTTTTTGAGCTCCCCGAGCTGCCCGCCAAACGCGGAAAATTACATATCATGCATTAACTTTTTATCCATAAAGTCAAAAGTTATGAAAATTGTTGCGCCTTGAAGCTACTTGTCAGGCACATCTTCTGTGAAAATTTCAAAAAAAAAACTTAAAATTTCCATTTGTAGTGAGTTGCCCAAAATTGCTATGTTGCCAAAAAATGGTATTTGGTCCTGTAGGGGTTAATGAAATATATAAAATTTAGAGCATTCTTTACGCTCTTCATCAATTTGTCTAAAACTCTTATGACTTCCAAGGACCACTTTCAAAATCAAGATGCCTTTTTTGAGACAGCAAATCCGTATAAGTACAGATGAGACTTTTTTGTCCACTTATTGGACAAATGAAAAAATTCCTTGTTTATCCCCAATAATAATGGTTTCAACTGAATTCTTTTTAACCCCTAAATGTCAGACTATGTTTTTACCAAAATCGCTCCAAAACTGCTATTTCTAATATAAGCACCAAATTTTAGAAAAATAGATAATTTTGGACAAATGTAACCTTATGATCTAGTACTACACTAGTTTGAGAATTTGTGGAAAAAACTTCAGAAATTTCCATCATGTAGATTGCAAGATAAAAGTGTAAGAATTTACAAAAATCCTCTTTTTGTCCCTGCAAAAATCCGGGCAGCTGCACTTCACAAGGTCACATTTGTATGAAAAAAATTTCAAAATGGTGGTTACCTTTTGGATTTATTCTTCACAGCAAGTTGGCTACATGCTTAAAAAAATTCAAATCATTTGGAGTTGCACAACATATAGGAAATAAAATAGTAAGTAGAAAGAAAAAGAGAATGATTCAAAATACAAAATTGTTGATAAATTAGTTTATGAAATTGAATAATGCCAATTTCAACGGTTTTAATGTTGTAATAAACAATCTACACCTAATGTTTTTATTAATTTTTCAAAAATATTGAAAACTGAGTAAAATATAGGATTTCAAAGTTTATTTTTGGGTAGAGATTCCATGACTATCCTCAAACTAGGAATCCTCATAACTTTTGACTCATTAATCCCTAAAGGACCGAGGCCCTTTTTTTGCCAAAAGACACTCAAAATTGCCATTTCTATAGCAAAAAGTAAAAAAAATTGAAAAATGTTTTTTTTTCACATCTAACCATAGGGCCTTACACCTAACTAGTATAAGAGTGTGTGTAAAAAATTTCAGAAATTTTGATAGCACAAATTGCAAGATATCTGCATTTATAGTGAAAAAAACAAGTGTTTCAGCACATTGTAGGACTAGATTATTTGACTTTGATCATTTTTAACTTAAATTTTTTGCACTATAGAGTTTTGAGCTTTAAATCTTTGTAGTGGATAATTGAGTTGAGAGTCTAGGGAAAAAAAATCAAAAAAACTTAATTATCATTCTTTAAAAAATTGTTAAATAGAAGTGGTTACAAGATAGAAGGAAAATCTAAACTATTCATATATTTTAGATGGAATTGAAATTCACTAATCTCAATGGTGAGATTTTCTTAGCAAGTAATGTAAACCATGCAAAAAAAAACCTGAAAAATTTGAAAAATTGCATTCAGAAATGCATCCTAGAAATTATATTTTTCAAAAAGATGCTTTAACTGCCCTAAAAACAAGAATGTCCATAACTTTCTTATAACAAATTCAAATGAAATGAATCAAAGATTTCCAACTAGACAAAAATAAAATCTATGAGAAAAAAAATATAAAAATAAAAATTCAAATTTTGGGATACATCATACTACTAAAATTACAGTGACCTCTATAATATCACAATTCAATTTTGCATAATATTATAGAAATTCAATTGCTTTTGTATTAGCCATAGGATACTTTCTACTACATATTATGTATTCTTTTCGTGAAATATTTGAAAATCAAATGGATGCTTCTAAAAAATTTCAAAAAAACTTTTCAGACAACAAAACTATAGATAAATTCCATGTCTTTTAAAAATGTGATATTAAAGAACTAGGAAGCACCAACCGCTAGCGTTGCTCTACATATTCAAGTGTGAAGATTCTACTTAGATTGTTCACTTGATTAATTTATTCCTATTGCATTTAGCAATTGGCGCTTGCTTTGCTACGCATTAAATATATTATTTTCATCAATTTTTCATGTGATAGAATGCAGATAAATAAAGTACGTATAATCTTTAAATGAAAATATTGACATCCTTATACAATATTCTTTGAAATTTTTTATATAGTGCAATATAAAGTAATTAAAGAGAATGTTTATACCATAATTTTTACAAAATAACCTTTGCAAAGATGAAAACATCATACTCTTTAAAATCGCAACCACCTCTATAATATCAAAATTCAATTTTGAATAATAATATAGAAATTCAATTGCTTTTGTAATAGCCATAGGATACTTTCTGTTATATATTATGTATTCTTTTTGTGAAATATTTGAAAATCAAATGGATGATTTTAAAAAATTTCATAGAAACCTTTCAGACAACAAAACTATAGATAAGATTTTTTTTTAAAGTCATTTTTAAAGAAGTTTTTTGAGCTACCCAGACTGCCCGCCAACCAATGAAAATTACATATCATGCAATAACTTTTTAATTATGTAGTCAAAAGTCATGAAAACTGTTGGGCCTTAAAGCTACTCCTCCGGCACATGTTGCATAAAATTTTCAAAGAAAAAAAATTAAAACTCCATTCGTAAAGAGCTGCCCCAAGTTGCTATATTGCCAAAAAACGCAACTTGGTCCTTTAGGGGTTAAAATTGCTAGAAAAAAACAAAATGCCTACTTTAAGCTTCTTGGCTCTTTAGGTTTAAATCCCTAAGGGATCGAGACATGCAAGTTGGATCTCATGTTATTTTAGCAACTTTGAATTGGTCCGATGGGGCTTATATTTTTTCCGGCTTTATTTCTTTACAGCCTAGCTTGTGCAATGCTCTTTATTGATTCTGGTGATTAAACATTTGACTCCATTTTGAAGTTATATTTTGCACTACATGATAAAATCATATCATTTGTTTGTATGCCATAATTTTTTGTCCTTTAGGAATTAACGCCTTTGTATATCGAATTGGGAGGCTCAGAATATGAAGGCTGTGGTGGTTGATGTTTTGGTTGGAGATGTTTTGCAGGCCTAAGACGAAGAGAGAGATGATGACCTTCTAGTTGGACGCTCTATAGCCGTTGCCCTTATTTAACTGCTCAAAACGACATCTATCCCACGTGTTGCCTCTCAGGTTTAAAATGTTTAGTTTTGAAAGGTGCATATGTAAAGTACAATCTCAGTTTGGTATAATGAAGTGATGACTGGTTGTTTTTTAGTGGTGTTGGATTCATCCTCAGCTTTTTTTACCTTATAGAGTTTACAGAATAGAATGATGATGTGCAAGCTACTGTATCCATGATCTTAGCATTGAGAAGCTTGAAATGTGCTTTATTAGTTTGTACCCTAACCTAAGTCACATTTGGATTTTGTTCCATGTTAGAGCTGCAGATGTGTCATAGTTGGAATTTGCAGAGATGATTGTGACTCTGTTTGTTTGAGCAACATGTAAACTCTTGTTGTCATCGTTACTACGACCAAATCCTTCAGCCAAGAATTTGGGCCTCCAAGTCCTGCACAATATACTTGGCATCGCAGATGAGAATGCACCCAAGGTAATCGGAAAACACCCGGAGTTAATAAACAATTGTTGGCTCATACTAAGAGAATAGATTTCTAGATGTCAAACTAAGGTGAACAGAATGGTTAACGAAGATAAATGCTAGGCCTCAAAACTGGTTGAGGACGTGAGCTTGGTTTGTGCAAGAATCAATTATAATTTTGTTGTCACCATTGCATTCAATGTGCCAATAACTGGTAACACCTCTTCTCCAAAATCTTAGCTGTTACGAAAGAGTGATCATACACTATTGCAGAGGTTGTCAATTCCCTTTGCTCAAAGAAGGACCATTCTTATGTTTGTGGAGAATGTTTGGACCTGCATGGCATTTGCGTTGTCTCCAAATTGTCATCCGTTTGTTAGCCAGTTTAGAATTTTTATCTAAGTGCTTTTCTAACATTGGAGTCAAACAATTTCTATTCTTATTTTAAATCCCTTCAAAGTTTGCAGGACTAATGTTTCCACTACTGGAGTGACGGCTGCATGTTTTCTTGTTTGATGGCTGCAATTTTTTGGGCAATATACATTTTTTCCCTATTGTCACGGTTGTTGAGGAAGAAGATGAGCCATGGTTTTTTGTGAACAAGGTATTTGAGACCTTTGAGCCTAGACTTTTGTAAACTCAATCTCTACCCTCAAATTAACACTAGGATTGATTTGAATCAATCAAATTGTACCTTGAACCCCTGAAGGACCTAGAAGTCTAAATTTGTGCTTCATGTTTTGCAGCAAGTATGAGTAGATCTTGAAGACTGTTTTTTATTGAGCAACACATGCAGCGTCCTTCATTGATTTTCGTGATTTCAAAATTTGGGCACCATCTGAATTACATTTTTTGCAATATGATATATCAAATTCATCATTTTAAATGTAAAAATATTTGGTTTATAGGCTTGAATTTGTCTTCATCATTTCTTGTGAGAACTGACTCTTGAACATCTATGACATCTTGCATTGATCGGTAAGGTCTGGAGCACGTTTTTTCCTTGAATTCCATACAATTTGGCCACTAGCTGCAATTTGCTAGCATTTCAAATGTTTTTAGTGGAAACATAGTTGTTGCTCTTTGACAAACTTAGAGCTGTGCAAAAATGTCAAATGTTAGTAATTCAAATTTCTTATAGTGTGAAATGTCAATGATTAGGGGGCAAGTCGCTACCCAATTCAATACAATGGCTCAGAAGAATTGAGTTTGTATATAGAAGTCAATGTCCGCTACAAGTTTGCTGCTGGTAAGCAATGCTTTCAGGGCAACATGCTCCTCTGTTATTGAAGTAGTAAGGTGATTTAGTCTCTTAGCAATCTTGGCCTTGTTTTTTCTTTTCTATGCAATGCAAAATAGTGTCTGAAGTACCAATATGTTTTTCAAAGGGCGCACGAAATGATCGAGAGTTGAATGAAATCACATGTGCATGGGCAATGGTGGACCTTCCAAATACTCAAGAGGGTATAGATGAATTGGTGTCAAGGTCGTCATCGGAGTTGCCCTTGTTGGTAGGAAGCATGAAACGTCCGGTGGATGTAAATAGCACGCACATGCCTTCTGGTTTGATTTCCATGACAACATCTCCTAGTAAGAACATCTTAAAGAGGGATTAATGGACATTGGATGTATTTGTTCGACCTCCACTTCATCAAGTTGGTCTTACATTGCAGTTTCATACTTAACCAACAAAAGACTAAGGATTTATGATTTGAAATGTCTGTCTAGTTTAATTGATCCGGGAATTGATCATGTTGCCAAAAATGCAATTCAGATGGACTAAGATTTTCATCACCCGAATCAATGAAGAATTCTGTATACTTTGGTCAAATAGTAAATAAGATTAGACAAAAGAGTGTCCTTAGATATGATCCACTCAAAATTGCTATTCAAAACATGAAAATCAATGTGGACTTTTTGGTCTTTTAGAAGTTAGTGTAGTGCTTTTTTTGTGGGACTTTCACACTGGGTCTTTTGAAAAAGTGTATACTTTGACATCAGACCATGAAAGATTTTTCATAAGTGTTACTACTACAAGTGACTTGCTTTTTTGTGCAAGCATTTGCGGATTGGTAGATATAGATGGGTGACATATTGAAGTGGTTATAACTTGTACATAACTTTGTAAGTCTTGGAGTCATTCAAATGTTCAGCTTACACTCAATGTGAACGTCCCATTAGCTTTAGATGTTTTTGTTGGAGTATTTAGCAAGACTAAATCCCTTTGAGATTTTCAAAATTACCTTTAAATGTATAGGTCGCTCTCAAGTGCTGGTGAAGAAATGTGGTGAACAATTTGCTATTCACTTGCTTTGGTATAAGCTATCTCATTTTCAGAGGAAGCACTCCAGTTTTGTTGCAAACATTTGAGATGCTTCTTGTTGTATTTAAGTTTCAATGTGTAATGTCGTAACCTTGTAGAAGTTGATATGGAGCTAAACAATAATATTTGACCACACATTCTTGTCCATTAGAGTTCACGAGCTATGTTCAATGTTGCAGATTGCTGCTAGAGACAATTCTGGCATCAAATGAAGAGGTTCCATTCTTAGTGCTGTACCGCAAGGTACTTGTAGACTCTCTCTCCTCAATGAGAGCAGCTCATTGCCTAGGGATGCAGCGTTCTTGCCACTCATCCAGTTGTACCCATGAGAGGGGCAAACAATTGCAAGAAGAATTCAAAGAATTATGGATTGCGAGGAAGTTGGAATGGCCCCCAAATACTGATGTACATTCCGCCTTTGTTTTCTAAATCCTTGTGAAGAAATTGAAGTGACTCGACTTATTTTTATTTCTCACACGCTCTGAAACTAGAAATAGAGATGCTGAAATTACCAATCACTATGGTCTTGACGTTTAATTCCACATGCTAACGTTGCTTGGGGTGCACTTGGTGCAATGTATGAAAGACAAAAATAGACAAAAATATTTGAAAGGGTTCAATACTTCCCTTCTTACGATCTTACCATTGTTGCAAAGCCATAATGTTTGGCAACCTACATGGCATTCCATTCAACCTTGAGGTTAATTGATCATTGTTCTTTACTTTATCACCCCCATAATATTCTTTGTTGTGATAATATGTACAGAGTATATGGTTTTCATTGTATTGTTGAGCAAGGCTTTTGGATGTTGTTAGATTATACAGTTCAGTCTATAGGTCAATAGTTTTGAAATTAGAGTTGCATACTTGCAAGGTGTTCACATCATGTAATGAACTTTGGTATAATGTGGCTTTGCCTTGGCAGAATTTCAAGTTAGAGGATCCTTCTGACATTGTCGAAAAGAAAATTGATAATGAGATTGAAAAGTTCCTAGTCCCAGTCAACTTAACTAATGAAGATTCTTCTTCAGGCAGTGTTGATAGTGAGTCAAGTGGGACACCACAAAGCACAGATGAAGAGAATCAATAATTTTGTTAACTCTTAATCAATATACGGGTAGCTTGTGAAGGAGATGCAACTTAGTGTATTTTAGGTGCAGCAGAACACAAAAACATGTGATTACACAAAATAGTGAATTAGGTTGTCCCACACTAATTTCTTAACAATCTACACTATTGAATTATTCAATGCTTTTGTACAATGCTGCATTCAATTCAGAGCCATGTGTATGGCATAGATTTGTACACCAGTTTAAGGCTTAGTCCAGAGAGTGGCATGCACCTCCATGTGGAACAAGCATTGATCTTATGAGGTAATTTATCTCAAGTAAGGCAACCTAATTGACAAGGCAACCTAATTTCACTATTTTATGTAGATATCAAATTGCTTAACCCATTAATGTCCCTGAAGAGGTCAATAGTCAACCCACAATTTCCGTAGAGAACTAAATTACAATTTTCTACAATTGCTTAATCTATTGTAATTCTAAAAGGACAGCCTAGGACCATTTCTTCAAACTTCAAAGTTCCACTTTCAGAAATGCTCTCATTTTGAAACTAAATATGAATGTGTTTTTTGTATTTCTAATTCAAAGATGTAATGACAATTTTTCTAGATCTCTTAAAAATTTCACCTTTTGGGGTGATAACTTGAATGTAGTGATTTTTATAAAAAAAAGCAAAAAAAATTTATATCAAATAAAAATTATATTTCATAGAATCTAAAATTTTCTATATGGGTGTATATTATGATGTAGAACATTGTGGAGCAAAATCGGTTTACCATGTCATTCTAAAATTAGAAAATTAACAATCCATAGTCAAAGTCCTTTAATAGTTCAAATTGCAATAAATTATACTTCGTAGATTTTAAATTTTTTCTAAAATTTAGACTTGATAAGTTCCACTTCATTGGTTGGTCTCATATTCAAAAAAGATCCTTTTTATGACTAAAATTTAGATAAAAAGAGAGTAAAAGTTGTCAAAATAAATTGTATGATGATCCATGGATTCTGTCATATTTTTCTTATGTATGAAAGTCAAAAAATCTCAGGGAGGGTGAATCCAACACCATTCATTGAAAATGAGTTCAAACAACTTCTTCAAAAGTTGGATGAAAAAACACTTTTTCTATCTTTGAGGCCTCCCTGAAATCATGCACAAGACACAAACCATCTTCTCTAGGGTCAAGCTTAGCTGAACAATCACCTAACAAGCTACTCTTGATTAGAACTTTTGAAACAAATACCTTAACTTTCTATATGGTACACTTTGATTTGGATAGTCCTTTGGTGAAAGAATTCTTTACACATTTCTACAATCCAAAAAGATTTTCACAAGCTAATGCAATCAAATGGAAAGGAAACATTTCCATTAAAAAGAGAATTAGAAACAAAAGATGTATATGTTACACATGACAAAGAGCTTAATGCTCTTCACTAGGTGGCCGGCCATGGTATTGCTATCCTATTCATGGTAGTGTGCAATACAAGTGCTTTCACTCCATACTCAAATCACAGGCTGTATTGCAGTCCCGCATTGTGCATTAGACAACAGAACTCTTTGAAGTTCAAAAATCCATCCTTATCAATGTCAAAATTCTCCATAACTGAATGCGCAAGCTGCATAGGAAAGCCATAACACCATGATCATTATTTCAAGTATAGTGTGTTCAATTCGTTGAGATCCTATATTGAACCCCATTTCAAATAGCAACTCGTCCATGATTCACGTACTTGGTTGGCCTTCAAGTAGCAATTAGCAAGCATGACTTGGCTGAATGCCTATCTTTTAATAGAAACGGGGTTGTCTACCATCCCGTTATTAGTGGTCAAGAACTTCCACCATTGATAAAAATTAGGTCTCAACAAATTTCACTCTGGTACCAAAGTGATCTCTACACAAATCCATAGTGATCTCCCAAAACACATCACGCGCTGAAATGCATTGACACAAACCAAGGTTCTCTACTCACCTAACTTACTTAAATTTGCTGCTAGCATTCTACAGTGCAAACAAGCAGTTCACTGCTTTAATGGAGTTTTGGTTCTTTACAACTTGTCTATAACAACAAAGACTGTCCAAAGATAGAATTTCTAAAGCAAGAAATATTTTCCAGAGACTTCTTTAGTGCAACATGATGAGACAGATTATAGGATGTCAATGTTCAAATACTGACTTGGGCGCAGTTGCTTACCTTCTCAAGTTGGGAGTTTGAAAGGTCTTGACCACATGCAACTCTCATGGCATCTGCAATTTCAGATGGAGAAAGCCTACCGTCATGGTCTAAATCGTAATAGCTGTACAAAACTGCATGCCACCACCAAATCAAAATGACCACCAAATTCTTCAAGCAATGTTGCGCATCATAGCATCGATCTCAAGTAGTACGCATGGGAGAGACATGTGAATCCACTACAGATTGCAATAACAACACATAATTTACATGTAACTCAACAAGTAGGAAAGGTACACTGTCTACCCCAACTTCATCAAGCCCGTCAATATGGAAGTTTGGGTGCAGGTGTGGCCAACCTCGAAGCTTAGAACCGGCGCCTTTTGATGCCCTGAATAACTCAATCCCCTTACAAATTTCCTCAGAGCTTACTCCACCATTTCCATCAGTGTCGATTAAATTAAATAGACCGTCTGCAGAGGTTGCTGAGACACATCGCGGAACAGTCAGCTTGTAGGATTATATGCTGTAATATTACTTCCAAGCTCACAAATTAGTTAAGTATGTATATTTTATTCTTATTAGAAAATCCTTTACAAAGAAATTTCTATGTAGGATTCACAAAGATGATAATCAATAGATTGAACAGGTGGATGTGTCAATTTGCACTAAATCCAAAAAACCCTAGGATATATCACCCAGCATTAGCACATTGTGCAACCTCATTCTGGTTGCAATGAGACGAAGGGACCACTCTAATAAACTAGCAATCCCAATTTTACTAGTCATACAAATATGGTGCATGACTAGTAGCAACAAAGACGTACAATTTCCAAGCAGGTCAGTGAATTTCTTCTTTTCCAAAAATGGCTGGTCTTTACTCGTCACTCTCGAGAATCTCATTCTGGCTCTATGCTCCTCTTTTCGAGACACTGAAACCAAACAAGGGATATGAATGTGAAAATCCAATGAAAACTCTACCATGGTATATAGAACAAGAATTGCAACTCAATAACAACAAGTTCGCGAATTGTAATTTTCATCTCTACCACAAAGCTGCATTCTAAGCCCATAAAAAGAACAAGAAACATCACATTGGTGCTTACATCCTAGAGAGGAGTACGAATTGCCCATGATCTCCTTTAGGTTACACCCTCAAGCACATTACAAATTAAATCTCTCTGCATTTTCTCCTTCCACTCGGGTGGCTGCCTAATATATTCTACAATTACTGTGGGCTTTCCGTTTCTTCCTCTCATCAGGATCATCTCCAGAATTCATCAACCCTGTATTCACCATCAAAGCGCCAGCCATTCAGCCCACTCCCTACCAAGCAGGTACACACCCTCTCTATCATTTGAGATTGTGATACTGCTACTGTACACAAAACTAGGGCATCCACAAGATCATCCCGCCATAGCCAAGAATCCATGCTGCCATTTAATAGTTGAGTTCATTAGGCCATCCTTCGGCAACTTTCACAAAATCAAGGCCGCGAAGTACCACGGAAAAGAGTAGAGTGAAAACCATAACCTAACAGTTCCAATGCTTTGGAGCCATTCAGAAGCCACCACAAATTTAATTAACATTTGAAATACCCGAACTTAAGTCCATACACTACCTCCCCCCATATCTCTCATTCAACAACAGAGAATTTGACTACAACTGCAAGGCTCCTCTGTGTGTTGTTTCTACCAAACTTTAGGTTAAGTTGTAGAACCTGAATTTAAAAGCGAGGAAACAAGAACCTGAATGAGCTGGACGTGCGTTACATCATCAAAGAAGTTCCACCCAAGGACCAAGAATGTAGCAGCCCAGAGCCAATGGATCTATTTGAAGTCGATTTAAAGGGAGAATTACCCTCGCTTGAAGTGAAGCTGTTTTGAAGCACATCAGGAGGTTTCCAGATGGGGTCCCAAGATGAGTGAATTCGGGCGTTGGATTGCATGAGCATGATGGAGCAAGCAGGGCGAGAGAGTGGAAGGGATGCAAAGAGGGTCTAGAGTTGTCCTCCATGTTCTCTCTGCCGGCTGCTTGGCTAACTTAATGACATGAAATGATGGGTCTTTTGGCTCAGTTGCTGTAAGCTCGTAACCCATCGTCACTGGGGACCATCATTGGTTCTCTTTGTAAGTGAAAGTTTCACATGGATATTCAGCCGGTTCCACTATTGTGTTTCAACATTTATTCCAATCGGGTCCTCTTTGTATGCCTCTTGGGACAAGTTGAGAACGGTTATTGCTTCAACAGTTCACAATCTCACATATTCTTGCATTGTTTCAGAAATAGAAGTATTTGCTCTGAATGACTTTTAACCCCTAAACTACCAAAGTCCCCTCGGGAGACATTTGGGATTTCGGGCAGGCTCGTGCGACCTAAAATTTTGATGTGATTTTTTGAAACTTTTTTTGAAGATAGGAAATCACATTGACTTTCTAAAAATATAATTTTTTTTTTCAATCGATGTCCGGGAGCAAAAGTTATGCCACTCGAAGTCAAAAAAGTAGGTCGGCGGGCAGAAAAAACAAACTTTAAAAAATTGAATTTTTTTTTTCAATTTTTTCTCCTCAAAGATCATGTTTTTGTCTACATTTGAAGCTTTGATTCATTCTATTTGGACTTAGTTTGAGAAAGTTATGGACAATCTTGTTTTTCGGGCAATCTAAGCGTCTACAAAAAAAACTTTTAGAATTAATTTTTTAATGCAATTTTCAAATTTTTTCAAATTTTTTTTGACAAGGTAAAGTTTGTTTGCAAGAACAATCACACCATTGGGATTGTGGTGTTTTAATTCCACCTAAGAGCTATTAACGATTTAGTGTTTTGTTCAATTTTGGACCTACTTCTACTTAACAATTTTTTTATATGTGAAAATCAAGTTTTGACATTCTAAAATTTTTTTCCCAGACTCTCAACTCAAATGTGCAACACAAAAAAAATTAACTTTATGGTGTGTAGTGCAAAAAAAACGGCAAATGGCCGTCAAAGTCATCTGAAATTGTAGGCCACACTTCCAAAAAACTTCTTTTTCCAACTTCAAATGCTAATATCTTTTAATCCGTACGGTCAAACTTCATGAAATTTTTATCTCATGATCCAAGACAAATGGAGTTCAAGATCCTATGGTTAGATTCTAAAAAAAAGTTTTTTTTTGTTTAGGGAGTGATCGCAGCAAAAAGGGTAGTTTTCAATGGTATTAGAGCCAGAAACTGCCTTGGTATTTTAGGGGTTAATCCAAGAGGACTTGAAATGATGCACACATTAATCACGGTTGCTATGAACTAAAAATGTCCAGTATTGAGAATGCGGATACTGTGGAGGATACACAACCAGGCTATGATCTTGGATGATCCAACAATACAAAGAAAATTGTTCAATAATTGAGTGAGGATAGACACTTCAACATACTTAGCTTCAACTATAAGACACGTTCAAGCTAAGGACCGGTCTCAAAATTGCCTGAACATTGTAACAGTGACGAAGGACACTTTTAAGAGATGTAAGTCTGAACTATGCTCTTAATATTCAGTGAAGAAATGGTTGATGGAAGGTTAAATACAACAGTTCCAAAACATTGGCAATGGGACAATGTTCCACCCGGCCCCACATAGATTCCTTACAATAGAACGGATTACAAGGTAAAATTCAAAGCCAAATTCAAGTATTGTATTGATATTAAAGACATATAGTACAAACTGGTGGGAGGCTAACTGAAGGGCCTCCCACCACAGCTGAGAATAAACCATAATTTTCACACTACAACATTGCAAATGGTTTCTTCACAATGATCATAAAGAGGTAATGTACTGCAGCTAGACGGCAGAGGCAGTGGGGGTGCCATAGGTGGTGGTGCCGGCCTTGCTGGTGGCAACCCTTCTGGTGGTGTTGTAACCATCGTCATTGCCTCCAAAAAACCCTGTTTGCAAGGACACAAGGTAGAGGAGCTCAAAGAATGCAAGGATGATGATAAAAGCCTCCAACGTTTTCTGCACGAGATCCAAAATTGGTGAGACAAAAGTAGCACTATGCCTACAAATATCCAAGTCTAAACTTGCCCAAAACAATCAAACAATAAACATTAGAAAAAAACATTGCAGAATTGGTAGCATGGATGTATCACAAAGTCAAGTTTCACATGCATTTGTCACAAACTACATTTGTCATCATGCCAAAAATCTTCAGGGATGTGTAGTAGTGAACACAAGGAACCAAGTGTTGATCGCTAGTCGTTAGTTCCTTATATGCACGTACTATGGAAATTTATTTCTAATTGATGGGGTTATTTAGTGGTAGTTTGAAAAAGCGAGTAGTAAGAGACTTACAAGTCTTTTTTGGCGGTTGATTCCTCCAGTGTGAATCTTCTTGCAAGCCACGCCTATGGCCAAAAGAGTGAGGAGCCAGGCCATGAGAGAAGTGGACGCAGCAAAGGACAGACTGTCGGCATGCCACAATTGCAAGTGGTTTGTGCCGGCGAAGACTGAAGCCAAGCCCACATGCAGGCGATGAGCGCCAACGGCAGAAACGTTGGAGTCACAATGTTCCCTGCACCATCCACATCGAGAGCTCTTCAGTCAAAGGCAGTGGCCATATACTTGAATATAACATTATTACCCATCCCTTACCAGCTCAATTGGGAAGATGTCCCTACTGGAGAAATGCACTTTCATGCACAAATAGAAGTTTGCAGCTTCAATAGTTATTGAAAGTAGAAATATCAACCATCAGTAACGTACTTAAAATACTATTGTCACCCTATTTCAAGCAAGCCACCATCCCTAGACACCACTATTTTTATTACTGCATGTTACACTCCATTTCAAGCAGACCTCGATGCTAGATCTGTGGCCCCCTTCGGTGCACGAACACCATGGCAATGTTTATGGGGTCAATTTTCAAGGTTCATTGAAGACAAACACAAAGCTCAGAGGAATCATTTCATCCAAAGCAAACTTACTACAGCTACACCGATTCCATATACATTCTCAAACCTTGGCATTTCATTGCAGAAAGCTTAAACAGAATTTCAAGAATGGGCTCAAGACTCTAGAATGAAGATCAATTCCATGAGGCCAGCACCAAATCAAGTGCAACATACAGTGTAGAGTTTTAATTGCTGGCAGCTTAACAACAGGACCTAGACCAAGTCCAACAGTGGCTCCCAAGTTGCGATTCAGCACCAGCCAGCCAAGGAGGCGGAAATGACATAGAGCACGAAGTTCAGGACCAGCAATGGAGCAGACAAGCTTCTTCCAATACCAAACGCCATAGCTGCCTACAATGCTCACTAGCCCCTTGCTACAGACACTAGGCAAAAGCAAGAAGAGATAGCAAGCAACACTCGCAAAGAGTTACTGAATGTTAACTCAGGCCTCAAAATCGGGAGATATGGTGAAGAATTGAGAGGAAGGGTCTGGAATTCAAGATATGGCGGTGCAGAGGGATGGAAATTGTTGAGCTTGAGTTTGGCATTTATAATGAAGGTACTGAAAGGAGAGTTGCGGTAGCTAGGTCCTCATTGGGAACTCATTGGAAACTCTTTTGCAACCTGTAGCACTGACATACCCTATTCCTAACGGATATAAGCTTCAGTGCAGTCATGTACTATACTAATCAGTGTGTCCCCAACAGTTGTGTGAAGAAGTGAAGAACAACTCTTTTGTTGCAGTTCGGTAAAAGCCCAGTACAACTCTTGGAAAAATTATCATGATTTGGATGGGTCAGTCATTTGGTTCTCTGGGCTTTCATTATCATGGCTATCAATGGTAGATGTTACAACATTCTGGAGGTTACGGATCTGTGTTTCTTTATTTTTTTAACAAATGAAACAAAATTTCATTTCAAAAGAAGTGAAGAACAGAATAGCCTAGCAGGATTTGTTTTGTTTTTTAACAAATGGGACATCCACTACTTAAAAAAAAAAATCACATACAAGATAGCCAGGCCAGAAGGCTGGATAGTGATAGTGAAGAGATAATGAGTCAGAAAAAAAAAAAAAAAAAAAGGAGGTGAATAAAAGACTATAAAACCTGACAAGAGGGAGGCTCCTTCTTGTTCCATCTAGTAACCCCTAAAGGACTGGCATTTGTTTTTTTGGCTGTATAGAAATTTTGGGCAAGTACAGTAGAATCTCTCTGACAAGATTACATTAGGGAGGTTTATCTACTTATGGAGGGTCATTTTTACTCATAACCTTTGTTATGGGGACAAGTCCGGACCGGTCTGACAAAATTACCTTACTGAGGTTTATTTGCTTATAGAGGTTCTACTGTACGTGTGACTAGAGATTTCCATATTTTAGGCTGAAATTTTAATAGAAGGTGGGTGCAAGTAATATCTTTCATATGCACTAAATTTCATGACATTTGGAAATGTGAGTCAAAAGTTATGGCCTAATATGTTAATTTTTTTTGGTAACTTGGCAGTTTGGGCAAGTTAAAGAACAAGACATTTTTCAAAAAGAAAAATTGAAATTGAATTTCTAGAGTTACCTATATGTGGAAAGCTTTGAATTTTTCCATTCCAATTAGGGAATCAAAGGTTATGAGGATTTTTTGTTTGTGGGCAATTATGGATTCTCTACTCTAAAATAAACTTTGAAGTCTTTTATCTTATTCAACTTTCAATATTTAAAAAATAAATAAAATCCTAGAATGTAGATTTTTTATTACAACATTGCAACCATTGGGATTGGCATTTTTCAAATCTATTAGTAAATTCTTGAGAATTTAGTATTTTGAATCATTCTCTACTACTATCTACTTACTATTTTTTTCCTATATGTTGGACAATTCCAAATGAAGTGAAATTTTTCAAGCATGTGGTCAACTTGTCTAGGAAAAAGAGTACAAAGAAGCACCACCATTTGGGACATTTTTCATTGAAAACTAAGCTTATGAAGTGCAGCTGCCCTGTTTTTTGCAGTTCCAAAAAAATGATTTCAAGGAATTTGAATGCTTATATCTTGCAATCCATGCAGTGGAAATTTTTGAAATTCTTACCGCATGTTCTCAAGTCAGCATACTACAAGATCCTATGGTTACATGTGTCAAAAAATGCTATTTTCCAAAAATTGGATACTTGTACTAAAAATGGCAATTTTTGAGCATTTTTGATGAAAACATAGTCATGGAACTTTAGGGGATAAAGTCACCAAATTGAGAGACAAAAATCGGCAATTGAAGCTAGATTTTGTTGAAATTGGCCCAAATGTCTACAGCCTGGTGAGGTTTGTGGCTAGCTCCACAGAACGCTTTGATTTGAGTCGCCCGCCCCGCATCCAAGAATGCATTATATAGAACCTGTTGAAATAAATCGTATGGCTACTGGATTTGGGAGAAAACCTTCTTGTTTCGGACAATCTAGATAAGCCAAAGGGAAGACACATGCAAGAGAGACTAGCTAGTCCGAAGGCCAACATATCTCCGAGGCAGAGTCAAACCAAAAATGCAAAGGGTTAATTCAAAATGGACATAAGGTCCCAACAGAGGTCATAAGAAAAAGACTTAATTAGTCCAAAATGAAACAACAGAATTAGCCAACCAAAATCAAACTACTAGAAGGGCTAGTCACCGATCGGGCCAAAGGCCAAAATGATTCAGAAATTGATCAGTTCAGAGGAGACCACATACTAGTTTGGAACTAAAGTTGAATAGCTTAATAAGCCAATTTTTAAAGGGGATTCTTAATCTCAAATCACAAAAACTTAGGCAGTTGACCGCCTTGCTAAAAACATTTAATTTTTTGAAGCATGTAATCTCACAAATGTCAAATACAGTTCCTCTCTCTCCATACAACACTCAGCACTCATAATCCAAATCAACAAAAAAAAATGAAGTGAACTGAGTAAAAGAAAAAGAAAAAGAAGCTAGGTAAGATACCTTGAAAAGGAATGCGGCATTAGAGAACTATTAGGTAAGCATCTTATTATTCATTTGGGAATTGTTTGTCGGAATTTTATTCTTTTTACTATACATCTACTATTTATTAGTGAACTATTCCAAATTATTATTCCTTTTCTTATTCACAAATTTGGTTGTTGTCATTTATTGCGATTCCAATTGGAATTAGTTAGTCGAATGTTGTTTTAGTTTTGTTTTATTAGGCCTAATAATCCAAATAGGAAAAAATAAAAATCAACAAATATCTTTTAGAGTTTAGAATAATAGAATGAAACTATTAAACTAATGAACAAAGAAGAAACTAACTATTCATTACACTATTTGTTAGAATTGGATAATTTAATCCAAAATACTGGCATTTAAAATTAATTCAAAAACTCAAGGAATTAGTAAGGCAAGTCGGAATAATATTAGTTAGGAATTCATTTTAGAACCAATTAATAGACATTTAATATTTAGATTAATTCTTAAATTTCAAAAGGATTGATCCAAATACTTCAAAACTAACAAAACTTTGTAGAAATTTAGCATAAGGGAAATTAAAAAGGAAGCTTTTCAAAATATTCTACATCTAATTTTTTATCAACTAGGGCAAGCAAATCTTACATATGATGAAGAGTGATGGGTTCTTCAAGAGCATCATGCTAGTTATTTGCGACAATAAGACTGTGTTAGCCGTCGATTCCGAGGTATATTAATTTTACTATTTTACTTCTATTTTTGAATTTACTTAGAATAGAGTTAGGAAAATAAAAGTTAAAGTTTAGGCTAGATTTGTAAGAGTTATTTAGGATTTAGAATACAATAGGTCAATTTTTAGGGGATTTCAAAACATCTTACATTTAAAACATAACCCAAA
The DNA here is from genome assembly GCA_963969595.1 of Neckera pumila. Lineage (NCBI taxonomy): Eukaryota > Viridiplantae > Streptophyta > Bryopsida > Hypnales > Neckeraceae > Neckera > Neckera pumila. The sequence goes on along the minus strand of OZ018408.1, from coordinate 3,104,937 downwards.
AAATAAGAAAGTTATGAGGGAATGAACATTAGTAAAAAAATAGGATGATAGCTTAGTATTTTCATCCAAGAGAATCTATAAGAAAGAATTTAAGAATCCAATTAAAATTTAGAATTTTTAGATTAACCCGTAAAGGCCCATGGCATTTTTTGGCTTCGAAACGACTCAAAACTGCCATGTTTATTGTGATCATTTAAGAAAACAAAAAAGAACATTTTTTTTTAGAATCAAACCATAGGATCTTGTACTTCACTTGTCTTAGATCATGTGTTAAAAATTTCATGAAGTTAGACCGTACGGATTGGAAGATATTAGCATTTGAAGTTGGAAAAAGAAGTTCTTTTGAATTGTGGCTTGCAATTTTAGATGACTTTGATGGCCATTTGTGGATTTTTTTGCACTACACACCATGAAGTTAAATTTTTTTATATTGAACATTTGAGTTGAGAGTTGTAGAATTTTTTATCAGAATGTCAAAACTTGATTTTCACATATAAAAAAATTGTTAAGTAGAAGAGATCCAAAATTGAACAAAACACTAAATTGTTAATAGCTCTTAAGTGGAGTTAAAACACCATAATCCCCAAAATGGGTTTGTTTTGCAAACAAACTTAACCTAGTGTCTTAATAAAGAAAAATTGAAAAAATTTGAAAATTTCATTCAAAAATGAATTCTTTAAGGGTTTTTTTTAAGATGCTTAGATTGTTTCAAAAATAAGATTGTACATAATTTTTTCCTTTAGAGTCCAAATCAAATGAATTAAAGCTTCAAATGTAGACAAAAAACAATGATCTTTGAGAAAAAAAAAATTTAATTCAAATTTTTAAAGTATTTTTTTCTGCCCAATGAATTGGTTTTTTGACTTTGTATGGCATAACTTTTGCTCCTGGATACCGATTGAAAAAAACTTAATTTTTTAGAAAGCTAATGTGATTTTCTATCTTAAAAAAAAAAACCAAAAAATTGGGTCAATATTTAAGTTCACAAGAGCCTGCCTGAAATCCCAAGTATCTCCCGAGGGGACTTTGGGCCTTTAAGTATTAACCCCTAAAGGACCGGTTGTCCCCTCGGGGGACAAAGTAGGTTCGGATAGGTACCTATGGTCTCTATTTGAAGTCAATTTTTTTGAGATTTTTTGAGGTTGTGTAGTTTTGCAAGAGCTTTGTGGATATGTAATTTTTATTTCAATCACATTCTGGATGAAGAAGTTATGGATATTTTTTCAAGAAACCAAAATAGAAGGCAGGCTGGGCTGTCACAATTTTGTTGACATGGGGGAGGGGTAGAGTTTTGGGCCGCTAGAACCAGGCCGGGGTGGACAGCGGGTGAAGCCTGTCCCCCGTGCATGGTGGGTGCCCCCTAGATGTAGGGTGGGTGAGGGGCTCTCTGAAGCACCTTCCTCCAATTGGAAGAGGGGGTGTGGGCGCCTGCACCTCTGGGCAGCACCGACCCCCAGTTGCAGGAGGGGGTGCGGGCGCTTGCGAGGCCTCTCCTCTGCCGAGGCTTGCCGCGCCTGCGGGCTTTTTTCCTGCCACGCCTCTTCATTGAAAAAATTTGTGGGGAATTTGTGCAATTTTGTGAGAAATTTGTATTGGATTCTTGAAATCTACAGCATAGATTCAAATGCTAGAAACTGCGCACTGAAATTTGATGCAAAATTATGGCAAATTTGACTATGGCAACAATTGCTCTTTTTTGTGAGAAGAATCTCCAAAGTCCAAAATTTGCATTCCAAATCGACTTCATGAGCACTACAAAGCCATGAATAGACTTTGTGGCACCTAATTGAAGCGAGCAAAATTAATTCTACTCACATTTGATAAATTACAACACTCTATGTATACAATTATAACAAAAAACGGCTCACACTTCTTCACGTATGGCACACTTCTTCAATGAAAGCAAATTTAGGTTGAATTGTTGACAATTTGCAGTTCTCTGACACAACAAGCAGAGAATTAGGAAAAAAGAGGCTCCAAGTCAATACCATTGTACCTAATTGGTGTCATTTCCAAATTTGCTATAATTTTCACTCCCAAGGTTCTTCACGAGCTACCACAGGAGCTTTCAATTTTCATGACACACCATCAATTTGTAAACACCAACAATCTGCGGAGAGGTTTGTTTAGCCCGTGAGAGCAATTTGGATCTTTTGGAAACCTATCAATTTGAAGCCCGCATAGGAGAACTAGACTGAGATTTGAAAGGTGGAGCTCGTAGCTTGCACTTAGAGAGTGATACTCGTTGTTTCCCGCACAGAAGAACCAAACTGAGATTTGAAAGGTGGAGCTTGTAGCTTGCACTTAGAGAGTGGGGCTTGTTGTTTCCCCGCACTTTCCAGACTTCTAAATTTTGCTAGTAACTAGCGGGTGTCAATGTTCATGTTTTCCGTGTCCTCCACCTCACTTATATATTTCTCATGTGCACTTCAAGAATTCATTTTTCATACGCTGTAAAGAGTGCTTCAACTCCCTCCTCTTCGACACTGTTGTGTCTTGGCATGCGATGCCTAGTCTAGTTCATTGTGAATTTCTTACGACACTATTGTGTCTTAGCATGCGGCACCTAGTCTGGATCATTGTGAATTTTTTTTGACACTATTGTGTCTTAGCATGCGCCACGTACTCTGATTTGTTGTGAGCTTTGGATACATGCAGGGAGTCGGTGGAACATTAGTAACCTTGAGACTTGACATTGGTCCTACGGATATTGAGAAGGAGTGCTACAACAATAGATCCTTGTCATATTATTGCTGCCTTTATTTTTTGTTTCAAGCTGCTATTATTGCCATTCTCAATTCAAGTAACCACTCTCGTATAGTGGTGTTTTCTGGTTCTAGAATAGTGATAGGATGTAATTGAAACCACAAGCTCTCTTATTTGCTGAGGTTTTATGTGGTATTTTCATTTTGTTCCTTTTCTAATTTAATTCTAAAGGATAGTTGCATCTGTTCATTGTACTTCAATACTGTTAAAATTGTTGCTTGCCCATTCATGACTATTATTGGTATAAGCATTGGAAGCGACACAATATTGCGAAACTTTTTTTTTACTCTAATGCTTTGGATTATCACTATGCACTTGCCATTGTTGGGAACCAAAAATTTGTTCTCTTCTAATATTTTTTTGCACCTCACTTGCCTACATTCTCAAACTTTTAACCCCTAAAGGACCAAGGCCTATTTTCTGCCAAAAAACAACCAATATTGCCATTTTTATAGCAAGAATAAAAAATATCAAGAAATGTTTCTTTCCAAATCTAACCATAGAATCTTACACCTAACTAGTATGAGAATATGTGGAAAAAAATTCAGAGTTTTTTACCACATAGATTGCAAGATATGTGCCTTTGAAGTGTAAGAAACAAAATTTTTAGCACATTGCGGGACTAGAATTTTTGTATTTGAACATTTTTAACTTAAACATTTTGCACTAAAAAGTTCTGAGATTTAATCCTTTATAGTAGAAAATTGAGTTGAGTCAAGGAAAAAAAATTCAAAAAAAAAAAATTTTCATTCTTAAAAGAATTGTTATCTAGAAGTAGGTACAAGATAGAACAAAAATCTAAAATACTAATATCTTTTAGATGGAATTAAAATATAGTAATTCCAGTGGTGAGATTGTTCTAGAAAGCAAATTAAAGCCTTTAAAAAAATTGAAGTGGTGAAATTGCATTTAGAATTGAATCCTAAAGGTTATTTTTCAAGAAAATGCTCTAATTGCCCCCAAAACAAGATTGTCCATAACTTTCTTATAACAGATCCAAATGAAGTGAATCAAAAATTTCTAGATAGAAAAAAAAATATAATCTATGAGGAAAAAGAAAAAGAGAAAGAAAAAAAATTGAATTTTTGCAAAAAAATTTTGCTGCTCCCTCTTTCCTAATTTGAGCTTATTTGGGCATAACATCTGTTCCCGGGCACCGATTGAAAAAAGATATAGATTTCCATGAAGCTTATCAGTTTGTCTATCTTCAAAAAAACTTCTAAGAAATCAAGACAAAAATTCAGCACGTAGATACTTATCCAAAATCGCATTTGTCCCCCAAAGGAACAATGGTCCTTTAGGGGTTCATCTATTGAGCCAAAAAGTTTAGAATTGTCCATGAGAATTTACCATTTTCTTTGGTTGAAGGATTGAATTGAAAGTCTAGAAAAAATTTCAGAGAAAACACATTTGATTTAATATTCTTCAAAAAATTGTTAAATAGAAATACGTCTAAGATGGAACAACAATCTAAATTTTTCATACCTCTAAAATGAATTGAAATACAAGAATCAAAGCACTGACATTGTTTTGCAAAGTGAACTTGACCCTATCCCTCCATTCTTCTTTGCACATTACAATAGCCACATGAAAGCATGTATACTATGAGTTATTTTTTCAAGAAGATGTCTAAATTGCCCCCTAAAGAAGATTGTCTATAACTTTTTCATTACTAGTCTGTACAGAAAGAAACAAATTTTTGGAAGTAGACAAAACTATTTTCTATGAGAAACAACAATTCAAAAGATTTTTTTTCACTTTCTGTGAATTTTTTATGTTGCCCGACAATTGCCATTTGGCTCATGCTAGCATAATTTTTGTTCATAGGCACCAATTGAAAATAAAATAAAATTATAGGAAACCTTATATATTTCCCTATCTTCAAAAAAAGTGTTTGAAAATCATGATCAAAATTGAGACCGCAAGAGAGTACCCAAAATCCAATTTGTTCCCAAAGAAGACAATTGGAATTTTAGGAATAAATCAGATGAACTTCTGCTCTATTTTCTTTTTTTCTTTTTTATAATTCATTGTATTCATTCAAAAGTGGATTTTGGTGGAGGTCTTCTTGAATTCAATGCAAATTCCATTGATTTGGATTCTTTCTTCTTGCGTATGTTGTAAATATTAAAATACAAGAGAACATAGACTATATTTCTTGATTGATGATCTAACAGACTTTGACAAGTTAGAAAGTTTCTTTACTGTTTTAGAATTGTTGGTCTTCATGATCTGGATCATGTGAATTTGAGTACACCACAATTTTGTTGTCTGATGCAAAATGTGTTTGACATGTACGCCTTCCTGACAGTCAAATTCAATAATCCTTAGGCTATTATTATTGTGTTCAGGCAAGAAGTATTCACTATATATTATGAGAAGTTCAAAGGAAGAGAACAATGCCTAGACAGAAGACTAGTACCTCCTTTGACAAGATATAACACTTTTGTCTCCTCAATGACTATTGTTTTTTGAGGAACAAAATGGAATTTCAAGCAAGCTCTTCTGGTCTCAATGTTTTTTATAAATTTTTGAAATTAGTTTTGAACAACAAAAGACATTACCTTCTAGATGATATAATTTTTAATTCAAATTAGTTCCCAAGAATAAAAATTTGTCACTTTCTATATTGTTCTTATTTCCACATGTTAAAAAAAGGAATTTCTAGTGACTTGAAATTTAAATTTAAATTTTTTTTTCTTATAGATTATATTTTTGTCTACATTTAGCACTTTGAATCATTCCATTTGCATTAGTGATGTATAAGTTATGGAGCATCTTATTCTAGAGGTAAATACAACATCCTCTTCAAAAAATAATGTATAGAACTTTTTTTTGGATTCAATTTTTATACTATCTTAGTGCAAGATCCTACGTTTAGATGCAAAAGAAATCAATTTTCATAGTTCCATGGACTATGCAACAAAAATGGCATTTTGAATACTTTTTGACAAAAAAACAACTTGTGGTTCTTTAGGGATGAAATCCACCACTTTGTTTCCATTGGCACTTTGAATTTCTTAAGTTCTAAGTTGCATTTTGCTTGATTTCTGCCAGGTTGCCTGGGACGGATTGCCAGTTTGTTGTAGTTGCAGATTGCTAGCCAATGATACTCCTTCTTCTTCAAAATCGCAATGTCCACCTCAAAATCCTCTCCCCCTCTATCACAAAAAGAAATGGATTATCCTATATCTCTCTTTGTACCTTCATTACCAGACAAAAGTGAAGAGAATTTCTTTCTAGAGGACATTGACATCATTGGCATCGTGGATCCAAAGTTCATTGATAGCCTGGAGCATGAAGCTGGAGGTAGAGCCTCTAGTTGTGAAGAACTTGATGGAGAAGACTTTGATGAAGGCCCATACTCTTCTTACAAAATTCAAAATCTTGATAATCTCTTGTGGCCTCCAGAATTATTATACAATCTCGAGCAGATTGCAAGCCAGCATAAACGATTGCATGATGCAAGTGGATCATCAATGGTGGAGAGGAACATTGTACATCAAGAGCTACCAAAAGAGGGCGATCCATTTCGCGATCTAGTTTGCGATCTAGTTTGCGATCCAGTTCACGATCCAGTTCACGATCCAGTTCATGAGCCAATAGCCTCTGTTGATAGAGTGACTAGGGCACCTTCACCAAACTGGGAGCACTTGGATGGGAACGATCACTATCAGCTGGGGAACATGCAAACAACCAAGGCGCATCCATGGAGACAAGGTTGGGAGCACCCACAAGAACAATTGTAGGGGCAACGTTCTAGTAGTCTTTCCACAGCAAGTAAGTTCGGCAAAGAATTTTTTTGGTGTGACTTTTTATAGGGTTGGTATTGGGGTTGGAGGGTAGAAAACTATAATTTTTACTCAATCATGAGAAGTGGCCATGTATTTCTTCAATTCTCAAACAATACTTCAACAATATTAGGATGATATTTCGTGACACCTTTATAAAAAGTAGATGATATACAAGTAAAGTTTGCTACTTGGACTTCAAATTCATCAATCATTACATTGTTTTGAACAATATATAAACTTTTAATTTAAAGAATGGCCAAATTTTTTTTGCTATCTAAGACAAGTGCAAAATTGTGCATACATAAGAAAGGAAAAAGATGAAAAGTAATTTGAATATAGAAAAATAGAAAATGGGATCAATTTTTTTTCCACATTTTGGAGACAGGGCCATATATCCAATTCAGATGCAAATATTGAGTATTATTTCTGTGACACTTTGTGCTGTGTATATCAAATGTAATTGATACCCATATTAAAAATGGGTTAACATTGCTTATATAATATAAAATAAGCTATGTTTTCCACAAATATGTAAAATTTTGCTTACCAAAAATAGCCAGAGCGTTTTTAGTGTAAGCAATAAACAAAAAATTGCGCATAAAAGACATCTTCAGTTGTATAAGATTGCAATGCATTGAGATGGAGTGGAATATAGGATAAAATTTGAATTATCATTGTTCCAAGGGGGGCCAACATGAATTTTGGAAATTTTCATATTGAATTTCATATGAGCAAAATTTCTTAGGAATATTTCATAAAACTTTTCCCAACATTTGAAAAAGTTATTCAGCTTTTGGGAAATATAATTTTCATTTTAGTCAATGCCTTATAGGAAGGATTGTCTAAGGAATTTTACCACAATGAGTACTAGTTCGAGTTTAGTAGGAAAAAAATTAAATCCAAAGAAATTGCATATAAAATTTCGGAAAAACAATTTCATAGTTTATAATAGTGCCAAAATGAAAAACTTTGAATCATCCCATTATTTTGGATTTTTGATGTAAAATTTATGGAGCATCTTGTTTTGCAGGTAGTTACAACATCTTCCTGGGAAAATAAAACTTAGTATTTGTTTTGAAGCTACTTCGTCACTATTTGTGAGAACAATAACTTCCACATGGTTCATTTTCAATGCTAGATCAATGTCATTATTGACAGTAGTATGTTCTAGTCCACCTTGGAGCCCTGAAGGTATTATTTTTCCATTTTTTTTCCTCAAGAAAGAATGAAGCCATATAAATTCAAATATATTATACTACTAAAATCACAACAACCTCTATAATATCACAATTCAATTTTGAACAATATTATAGAAATTCAATTGCTTTTGTAATAGCCCTAGGATACTTTCTATTATATATTATATCTTTTTTACATGAAATATTTGAAAATCAAATGGATACTTCTAAAAAAATTTCAAAAAAACTTTTCAGACAACAAAACTGTAGATAAATTCCATGTCTTTCTAAAACGTGATATTAAAGAATAAAAAAGCACCAACCGCTAGCGTTGCTCTACATATTCAAATGTGAAGATTCTTTACATTGTTTACTTGATTAATTGTTTACTTGATTACATTGTTTACTTGATTCTTTACATTGTTTACTTACATTGTTTACTTGATTAATTTATTACTTTATATTGCATCATATAAATATTTTCAAAATTTTCATTTAAAGATTATACATACTTTGTTAAGCTATATATGAAAAATTGATGAAAGTAGTATATTTAATGCATAGCAAAGCAAGCGCCAATTAATATCCTAAAATAACACTTCACAAGATGAGCGCAGATACAACAAGATGTGCATTTGCCATAGCCAGAAGTAGTCCCAAGAGGAACTGTGACCACTCTTTGCGCACACGACCATTGAAACTCCATTGCCAAAACTAGGCATTGAAACTCACAGGAGCTGTTGTGAGATGGTCCCTCCCGCCTACAAAACCCTAAACCAACCCAACAAATGGAAGACATAACAAATGAAAGCATAACGAACAAAAGACATAATGGACAGATGACGTTAGACTAACCTGCCTACCCACAACTGAAAACTTTGTTGAAACATTCTAATTTTGATTTTCAACATCACGCGCACCTGAAGATTTCCATCTCATGCGGGTTTCCAAAAAAAAATTGGAAGTACACCTTGTTTTGACCTTTATATGGACTTTGGAAAAAAAGGCTAAAATAAGACCCGTTAGAAGAGATTTGAGGCCTCCAAGAGCCCGCGAGTTATCCAGCATTCCTCGACTGCGAGAACGTAAGAAAGCTGCTGGCTGATGTGGTCGAGACAATGCTATGTCATTTTAAAAAAAAAAAAAAAAAATTGGCTTGAAAATCCTAAAATGATATTTGGGAGAGAATTTTTTTTTTCTTTTTTTGAAAAAAAAAATTTTGACAGCCCAAACTGACTATTCACATATCTAGCCAGATTAGAGAACGGGCCTAAAACGGCCCTCCAATGCCTTCAAATCTCTTCTAATGCTTCAAAAGTCTATAAGTATACTTTTACAAATGATTTTATTGAAAAGGAAACAAATTCTAGGCCTCCAAACCTAAAGCACAACATATGGTAAGTTTGTATTGACATAATATATTTTTTTATTACATAAAAAAAAACCAAACAAAATTAAATTCCTTGTTGACCAAAGTCCATATTCTAACTTCAAAGGTCCCTATCTCCTATAAGTTAAGATGAATCTTAGAAAAATAAAGCACAATCTTCACTACAATAAAGTTTCTTATGTATATACAAATTTTTACATTAAACACTGTAAACTTACAATGTCAAATTCATCTTGTAGTACAAGATACTTCTTGAAAATTGGAGTGTGACCAAAAAAGTGAGCCACCCAATCGTGCATTCACCCAAATCAAAGTCCGTAGTGCAAATTTTTTTCCTCAAATGGTGGTCAATTTCATCTGAAATAAAAGGCCAATGTTCAAAATTAACTTTTATACCATTTTGAATGCTAATATCTTCCAATTTGTATGGTCAAACTTTATGAAATTTTTACTCCTTGAGCTTAGATAAGTAAAGTACAAGATCCTATGATTAGATTCTAAAAATGGTGTTTTTTGTTTTGTTGATGCACGCAACAAAAATGGCAATTTTGAGTGGTTTTTGAAAGAAAATGGTCTTGGTCCTTTAGAAGTTAAAGTCTGTTGGCCATGTTGGACAAGGTAGGAAAAAAATTCCAACTTCAAATGTTATAATCTTTCAATCCATGTGGTCAAGGTTTCTAAACTTTTTTCCACACATTCCTACAATAATTTAATTTTCAATAATTTAATTTTTTTTCCAGTTTTTTTTCATTACCCTAAAAAGTGTCAGCTTCTACAATTCCTACCCAAAATGTGCCTCTTACTATCCTTTAGGGGTTAAACCAATAGGCATAATTTTATATGGAAATGGTCTTTGTTTAGTTGTAAAACATGTTTGAGAAATTGCCTTGACAATTGCAATATTCATTTGTATTTTGAGTCTAGCCATACAATCCATCTAGAGTAGAATACCAACTATATTTTTTTAATAATCCATTCTAAAGTAAACTTCTTTGATAAGTCATTGTCTTTAGATATTCATTAGCGTGGGTTGTTTGAGGTCTTTAGGTATTTCTTTTGTACAATTGAAGATGGAACAAAGAATCAAGAAAATTCTAGTCAATGTGCACCAAAATGAAAATTAAAACATAACAAAAAAATTCATATAACTTTAGCACTAATTATTGGAATGACATGAAACAAAGCTTTAGATGATTGGGAGCCATGTTGAAGATTTCATGCTCAATTCAATAATCTATTGCCATTAGAGTTCACCTGAATTTCAAAAAATTCAAAGATGTCTCTTTAGACCCTTGGGAATTTAAGTAGACTTTTGTAACAATGCACCTTTTCAATTTTTTTTTTATCAAGCTTTTAAAAAACTTTAAAATCTTGCAAACTCCAAAATGTGATACCTTGGACATTTGGATTTTAATTGTGATAAACCAACCTATTACCACTCTTGTTTCAATTTTGCCCCAATGCACTTGAAGGTTGCATTTTAGAAGGACAATACACAACACAATTATATGAAAAGAAGGTGGTGGTAATAGGCATGTTGACATCTAAATAAAGGTGGATTTTGTTGTTAAACCAACCTTGGTTCAATTCCATCAAAGTCTAGAAGAGCATCTCAATCTATGATTGTTCAAAAAATATTGCAACTATACCAATACACTTTAGCAGTTCGATATCTTGAATGCTTCTAGATTGTTGTTCTATAATGAATTTGTGTAAGTCATATGCATCGAATTGCAACCCTCACCTGATTGCTTCACTATGTTTAGTTGTTTACCCTTTTTTTTAAATTTTAGATCCAAAACATTTGTACTAGTCATTGTTATCGTATGAGATTTTTGTTACATGAATAAGAGAGAAATAACAACTTTAGATGTAGAACATCTCCACCAATTCACTTCAAAGTGGACGTGCCAGCAATGTGTCAGGAAAGATGAAGGGCGCGCCTTTTATCGGGGCCCCATCGGGAGCATTATACATTCCAAATTCCAATGCAATATTGCAGATACCAATGCAGTTGCAGGTCACAACTACGCAAAGCAATAATGTCACATCTTTCCGATTGGTTGGACTAGGCTTGGTCTCTGTCAGATGCCATTGAAAACCGTGTTGTTGCTCATGATTTGCACATGCCAAATACAAAATGACCCTGTAGCTTGCTGTGCCACAAGCACTTTTTAGCGAGGCCAAGCAATTGGTTAGTTGGTGGGTCCTTGTTTAGCTTGAGGGCACGGGAAATCCTTTGAAGGGATCGTTTAGAGTGAACTGGTGGAGATACCCTTAGGTTCTGAAATGAAGATAAGATATTTATAGGAATGCAACTAGGTAGGATCGCAATCAGGTGTACTTACCTTGGTACAATTTGAAGAGATTTGGGTACTCGTGCAACCCAATTCCGTGCACGATCAACCTTCGAGCTTTGTCGTTCCGCAGAGACTAGAGAGGCAAACATTTCCCAGCAACGAAGCGAAGAAAAGGTCGAAAAGGGTTCCCCGCCATTCGATCATCAGCGTTGTAGCTGGATAAGGCGCCCTCGCCCTCCATAGCCAGCCTGAGCCCCAGGCTCCCCGGCCTCTCTTCCCTACCCCTTGTTCAATTCCTTCAATTCCCCACCCCCCGTTGCCGAACCAACTCGTCGCACACATTGCGCATTCAGTTCCTGAGGGGAAGCATTACGGCCTCGTTTCGATTTTCGTGAGCTCAGCTGAGCTGCTTCCCTCCTTCGGGGCCTGCTGCTCTGTGTTCGCCAGCGATGGCGTCCTCGCTCGCCTGCGGCTCCTCCCTCAAGATGGCCTCCTTCGAGGGACTGGCCTCGCGCTCCCTGGGCCTGCGCGGCTCCGAGCCCGCGGGCTGCCTGGACAGCGGCGTCGCGCGTCGCGAGGGGCGCGCGGAGAGCTCCGTGGTCACGGCCGGGATGAAGGACTTGCGCGACCGAATTTCCACGGTGAAGAACACGCAGAAGATCACGGACGCCATGAAGCTGGTGGCCGCCGCCAAGGTGCGTCGCGCGCAGGAGGCCGTGGTGAATGGGCGCCCGTTCTCGGAGAATCTGGTGAAGGTGCTGTTCAATGTGAACGAGCAGCTGGCCACCGAGGACATCGACATTCCGCTGACCAATGTGAGTGTCGTTTCTTGAATTGTGGATTCCTGGATTGTGGAAAATGTGTGTGATGTGTGGATTGGCAATGGCAATGGCAATGGCAATGGCGTGGGGGAGCGGAGGGAGAATTGGAGCTGTGCGCATTCGGTGGGTCCAGTGGAATGGATTGGGACGCGTAATGAGCATTGTGCGTCGTGGTGGGTGGCGAATTGGAGGGAGTGAGTTGGATTTCGGGATTAGGGTGGAATTCGTCTGAAATTGTGCGCGGCTGGTGGTCCAGGTGCGGGCGGTGAAGAAGATTGCGCTGGTGGTGATCACGGGCGACCGGGGCCTGTGCGGGGGTTTCAACAACTACGTGCTGAAGAAGGCGGAGTCGCGGATGAAAGAGCTGCGAGGCCTCGGCGTGGAGTACACGGTGGTGAGCATCGGGAAGAAGGGGAACGGCTACTTCAAGCGGCGGCCGCATATCCCCGTGGACAGGCTTCTGGACGCCGGGAACGCCCCGACGACGAAGGAGGCGCAGGCCATCGCGGACGAGCTGTTTGCGCTGTTCGTGTCGGAGGAGGTGGACAAGGTGGAGCTGCTGTACACGCGTTTCGTGTCGCTGATCAAGTCGGACCCCATCATCCACACGCTGCTGCCGCTGTCTCCGCAGGGCGAGGTGTGCGACGTGAATGGGACATGCGTGGACGCGGCGGAGGACGAGATGTTCCGTCTGACGACCAAGGAGGGGAAATTCTCGGTGGAGCGGGAGGAGATTCGGACGGAGACGCCGGAGTTCACGGGCGTGCTGACGTTCGAGCAGGAGCCGGTGCAGATTCTGGACGCGCTGCTGCCGCTGTACCTGAACAGCCAGATTTTGCGCGCGCTCCAGGACTCCGTCGCCAGCGAGCTGGCGGCGCGGATGAACGCCATGACCAACGCGTCGGACAATGCGGCGGAGTTGAAGAAGTCTCTGTCGATCTCGTACAACAGGCAACGTCAAGCGAAGATCACGGGCGAGATTCTGGAGATCGTGGCCGGGTCCACGGTGACGATCTAGACAGCCCACTCGTCGACCATCCATCGCGCCCGGGCGTCTTAAATGAAGTTGTGGACGCTGTACTTTCGAAGTTCCTGGACGGAATTGCCGAGAGCCGGTAGCGTTTAGTTTCTGTACACTAGGTGGAGCTTCGGAGAGGAGTGATTGAGAAGGGTCCGCTGGCTGGCGAGAAGGAGCATGTTGATGTTGCTGGATCTGGTTATGCCGAAGCAAGAGCGTCTTGCAGCAGTTGTGGATGACGGTTTGTCTTCGATCACTTCAATTTGAGGAACCGCGAGGTTCTTGGTAGGCACCAATAAATTTTGAGTAATAATTATTATGTTGATGATGCTTTCCTGTATCCAGTAAGTATGTTTGACCCTCGCGCTCCCGCGTGGGGCTTGGAACTCAGAGCTGATGCGACTTGGATGGTGGACATCCGCAGAGAGAGTAATACCAAATTTGCCGAAATTTCTTGGACTTCGTTTATGTGGGCGTGTCTATGGTGATTTCGAGGATGTGTCGTACTTGAGCATCATTCTTATCTTTGTTTTTTGAATTTCATAGAGGGACGCTTAGTATGTGATTTGAAGTTGTTCTTGGTTGAAACTGCAAGTCTCTTTTTGGATGGTGATTTTGACCCTTAAAAGATTTCTCAGATTTACTGATGTGACTCTGTATTGGGTTTAAGGTTTCTGGGGATCATGGTTCCTCTAATTATCGGGATGTCGAATATGAGATGTGTATTTGTGCACTTTGAGAACCGTGTCCCGGTGCTGCTTATGAAATGTGAGTTCCTTTCATAGTAACAACACCTTCATAAAACTTCCAGTGCAATGAAATGAGAAAGAAACTCCACATGTATACTTTTTCGGGTGTCTCAATTGAAGAACTTGTTTGTATTTTCTTGAGAATTTTTACGCCGACATACTTGAAGGAACTGAAGCAGTAGGGGATCAAGTGGTATCGCATGGGCATGTTCAAGGACATGAATGTACTCCTAAAAGTCTGGAGAAAGATGTTCACAGAATTTGACTACTCGAGGATACATGATCCCAAAAGGTGTCACCTTCTACTTGTGACCTGGTGACTTGGTCTGACCAATTTAGTGTAGAAACTTAAGGTACTTACAAGACTTCAACAGCATTTGACTTGCTCCTCAGGTGACCCCATGTGAGTAAGATGTTGCAATTCTATTTCACCATTGTAGTTCTCAAACTTGTATACCCTGATCTCTCACTAATATGGAGAAATTAATATTATAATTCCAGGTTAAAATTTTGTAACTTTTTCCTCCTTGGTGCAAGATTGCACACACTTTACTCATGTAAGTTTACAAGTTTCATAATTCTTACAGAAGCAACGTTGTGTACTTTAACTTATTTTACAAGAAACACTTAACTGACTTTTGTGAGAAGAAAACTACAGTATTTTCTGATGTGCTGTTTACCGCAAAACTTGAGAGCTGGATACTAGTGTTGTACTGGTGACATGACCGTTGAGAAAGAGTCTTCGAATTTTCTTCTAAATAGAAATTGTGCCATTTTTCCTATTTTGACATCATTCTTCAAAACTCAAGTGGTCACAGTGCTACTCCAGTTAGACTTCGAATCAATGAACTTGATTAATGTTGAGTGCAATAGAATGCTCAATCATTCTACTTTGTGCAGATGAATGCCACAAGAAACCAGCTTTGTGTGCACGAATATCCATGCAAAGATCCAGTTGGAAGATGCTCGAGATTGACGCACTCGAAAGTCTTCATGAACCACAACATCCGACACGAAGTTACAATTCGTAGACAAGGTATCCACACTCATGAACAGATATAACAAATATCACAAGCAACCATAAAAAAGGATTACTGCAACCTTCGCACTGCCCTCATGGACTGATAAATGTCTCATCCAGGGTAAGTAATTTAATATTCTTCATCTTTGTTAGAGAGGCATAGTGACCACTCATGGTGCTCCACACTGAACACCCTGTTAGTGTTTGGAAGGCATTCACATCCGGAAACATGTCCAAAAGCGTGACATAACTTTCACGAACCTCTAAACTCAAAGACAGGTATGGTTGCAAGATTCAAAACAATTCTGGAAATTGCCAATTATCAATAATTCGCCACCTTGACAAATTTGAAACTAAAAATGTATGTCGCTCATGGAGGAACCTCGCTCTCAAGAGCTTGGAAAAAAGGGTGCACGGGAACTTCGACCGATGAGTCTTGATTAATACTAGGATTGCATGCATTCTTCCTGTTTACGTAATCTGAGAGAGATATCCGCAATCCATACACAAAACAAGGAAAGTTCCCATAGTCAATTCTGAGTTTCCAACTCGTGCCTTCCGGCTTCAAAGGAAATAACCTACATGCACAGATTTAAAATACGCTACCATAAGTTTGAGAGGCACAGAGACTTATGAAACTTCCATCGAAGTGAATTCGGCAAATTTGGTATTACTCTCTCTGCGGATGTCCACCATCCAAGTCGCATCAGCTCTGAGTTCCAAGCCCCACGCGGGAGCGCGAGGGTCAAACATACTTACTGGATACAGGAAAGCATCATCAACATAATAATTATTACTCAAAATTTATTGGTGCCTACCAAGAACCTCGCGGTTCCTCAAATTGAAGTGATCGAAGACAAACCGTCATCCACAACTGCTGCAAGACGCTCTTGCTTCGGCATAACCAGATCCAGCAACATCAACATGCTCCTTCTCGCCAGCCAGCGGACCCTTCTCAATCACTCCTCTCCGAAGCTCCACCTAGTGTACAGAAACTAAACGCTACCGGCTCTCGGCAATTCCGTCCAGGAACTTCGAAAGTACAGCGTCCACAACTTCATTTAAGACGCCCGGGCGCGATGGATGGTCGACGAGTGGGCTGTCTAGATCGTCACCGTGGACCCGGCCACGATCTCCAGAATCTCGCCCGTGATCTTCGCTTGACGTTGCCTGTTGTACGAGATCGACAGAGACTTCTTCAACTCCGCCGCATTGTCCGACGCGTTGGTCATGGCGTTCATCCGCGCCGCCAGCTCGCTGGCGACGGAGTCCTGGAGCGCGCGCAAAATCTGGCTGTTCAGGTACAGCGGCAGCAGCGCGTCCAGAATCTGCACCGGCTCCTGCTCGAACGTCAGCACGCCCGTGAACTCCGGCGTCTCCGTCCGAATCTCCTCCCGCTCCACCGAGAATTTCCCCTCCTTGGTCGTCAGACGGAACATCTCGTCCTCCGCCGCGTCCACGCATGTCCCATTCACGTCGCACACCTCGCCCTGCGGAGACAGCGGCAGCAGCGTGTGGATGATGGGGTCCGACTTGATCAGCGACACGAAACGCGTGTACAGCAGCTCCACCTTGTCCACCTCCTCCGACACGAACAGCGCAAACAGCTCGTCCGCGATGGCCTGCGCCTCCTTCGTCGTCGGGGCGTTCCCGGCGTCCAGAAGCCTGTCCACGGGGATATGCGGCCGCCGCTTGAAGTAGCCGTTCCCCTTCTTCCCGATGCTCACCACCGTGTACTCCACGCCGAGGCCTCGCAGCTCTTTCATCCGCGACTCCGCCTTCTTCAGCACGTAGTTGTTGAAACCCCCGCACAGGCCCCGGTCGCCCGTGATCACCACCAGCGCAATCTTCTTCACCGCCCGCACCTGGACCACCAGCCGCGCACAATTTCAGACGAATTCCACCCTAATCCCGAAATCCAACTCACTCCCTCCAATTCGCCACCCACCACGACGCACAATGCTCATTACGCGTCCCAATCCATTCCACTGGACCCACCGAATGCGCACAGCTCCAATTCTCCCTCCGCTCCCCCACGCCATTGCCATTGCCATTGCCATTGCCAATCCACACATCACACACATTTTCCACAATCCAGGAATCCACAATTCAAGAAACGACACTCACATTGGTCAGCGGAATGTCGATGTCCTCGGTGGCCAGCTGCTCGTTCACATTGAACAGCACCTTCACCAGATTCTCCGAGAACGGGCGCCCATTCACCACGGCCTCCTGCGCGCGACGCACCTTGGCGGCGGCTACCAGCTTCATGGCGTCCGTGATCTTCTGCGTGTTCTTCACCGTGGAAATTCGGTCGCGCAAGTCCTTCATCCCGGCCGTGACCACGGAGCTCCCCGCGCGCCCCTCGCGACGCGCGACGCCGCTGTCCAGGCAGCCCGCGGGCTCGGAGCCGCGCAGGCCCAGGGAGCGCGAGGCCAGTCCCTCGAAGGAGGCCATCTTGAGGGAGGAGCCGCAGGCGAGCGAGGACGCCATCGCTGGCGAACACAGAGCAGCAGGCCCCGAAGGAGGGAAGCAGCTCAGCTGAGCTCACGAAAATCGAAACGAGGCCGTAATGCTTCCCCTCAGGAACTGAATGCGCAATGTGTGCGACGAGTTGGTTCGGCAACGGGGGGTGGGGAATTGAAGGAATTGAACAAGGGGTAGGGAAGAGAGGCCGGGGAGCCTGGGGCTCAGGCTGGCTATGGAGGGCGAGGGCGCCTTATCCAGCTACAACGCTGATGATCGAATGGAGGGCGACATGGCCCGCTTGCTGGGAACGAAGCCTTTTCATCTTTGAAAGGAAATGAAACCCCGGATGCCTTCAGTTCCCCCACAGCGGATAAAGCGAAGTTTGTTGTTTTGGCTTGAATAGGCCCGCGCACATGAGGCAAAAATCGGCTGTGCGACGTCGTACGTGAGGCTCGAAAAGGCCGGGTTTGCCTGGCCTAAGGGCTCACAAAACGTGAGGGCACAGCCCTCACAGACAGTTTACCCAGGCTTTTAATTCCAGCCAGTTAACTTTTGCTGCATGCTGGCGGTCGTTTGGTTTGAGGTGGGCGGAAAGGGTAAAAAACCATTGTAGCGGGAGGTCAAATTGGCAGGCCAAGTGGCCTCGGAAGCAACCCGGATCCTTCTGTTTGCTATCGGGGATGGGGGCCCGCGCATGGCTGCGCGACGTCGCATTCAGCCCTCACCCCCCCCCCCATGTGCAAGGGCCTATTTTCTCGTTTCCGAACCTCGACAGCGGCCCACGTCTGCATCAGGAAAGTACCCCCCCATTGAAACAGTATTGTTTCATAAGGCCCACAGTCCAATACATAAACTTTATTGTTACAGTACTGTCTCAGTATTGTAACAGTAAAGGATGAAAGGATCCTATGGTCTGCGTGGATGCATTTTTCATGCATCCAAGTTTTATTTTGTTTTCTACTAATCTTTATAACCAGTTGCCATTAACCCCTAAAAGCCCAAGGGGTTTGGACAAAATACAAATCTGTTATAAAATATAAGTTCTAAAACTTTTTTGAAGTAAGCATCAAAGAAGATAATGTGAAGCATGAAAGTTAGAAAGCATCCGTACGGTCAAAATTGTAAAAATTTTCTTAGATTTTTTTTAAATGAATTTTGAAGATATAACTTCAAAAATTCACCAAAAATACAATTTCTATTTTTAGCATTTGAATTTTTTTTTGATTGGTCAAAATTGTGGTTTCTATTGATTTGTGAAAAAAATGCATGAGATCTAGTAATGAAAACACCAATAGTTTCTCCAAATAATAAGTTTTTCAACACTAGGCAAATCTAGACATTTTGTGCTATTTCTCTTATAGTTTTTGTTTGACCATAGTGATCTGAGTTTTGAGTATAAGTATTGATAGACAACCCAATCTTTTGCAAAAAAAAAAAAAAAAAAAAAAAAAAAAAAATTTTCTTGCCCAAAATTTTTGCCCGAAGTCGGGCAGCGACTATAAAATGGTCGCTTGAGCGCTTAGGGGTTAATTGGTGACAGGGTAAATCATCTGTTCTAAAACTGTATGACATCATCTACCTTTTTTTCTAAAGTATTCATTGGAGGTCAAACTATTGTGCAAGATTCTCTCCTTTTCGCACAAAATTTCAAGGATGAACAATTGCACTTTTGTCTACATAGAGAGATTCTTTGTCATTCATTGGCCAAAAAATGGCCATAGTGTCATTTAAGGGTTTTACGGATGCAACCAAGGTAGTCGCTAAAACTGCTCCAATTATTGAATTAATAGGTGCATTTTTTGTTTCTACAGTGAGCAATGAAGTCATCCATCGACCGCTTTCTGGAATCATCATCCTTCAAGGATTCATACTATACTAGTGTGGCCCTGTGCTGTTGGCCCAATTTTCATCCACTTCTAGTTCCACTCCTGGTTCCACTCCCGGTTCCACTCCCAGTAGCAAGAACGTCACCAAAATCAAAGTAAAAGTAATCTTCTAATTTTTTAATCAATAAATACTATGAAATTCAATAATTTTTGCACCACTGCTCCAAACGCCACGAAACCAAGCCGGTGCACCCCTCCTCGGCGAGAGCTTTCCAATGGTACCAAGCACGTGGCCGTGGGATGCACGGTCCGGGAGATCTCAACGTAACAAACAAAACAAACAAACAAAACAAACAGCCTCATTTAAGGTATAGATAGAGAATTGATTAGAAGAATGTGTTTATAGTTTGAGCAAGCTTCTTGAATTAGATTTTTTTTATTACATCTTTTGAAAAACATGTATTTAGAGTTTTTTATTTATATATCCATGATATAAATGTTTATTCTAATCTTGTCATTGTGAACCCTTGAAGGGGTAGTCACACAAAATGCTCCGATTAGTGGACCAACAGGTGCGTTCTTTGTTTCTATAGCAAACAATGAAGTCATCAATTGGACATGTGGTCCTTGGCGTCTTTCAAAGATCAAAGATGTAATTGATTGTAGAAATTAAGGCATGGCACAAAAAAATTATATTTAAGTTTTAAGTTTAAATTAAATTAAAATTAGATTAATATTAGTGATATTGAAAGCAAATTTAACTATATTGATGTACATTCAGTTCAAAATATACAATCCATTTACCAATGAATATCAAATAATTTCTTGAAGTTGGCGTCTATAATATAGCTTTGCAAAACTCCAAATGTTGAGGTGAATCAAAATAATGAAGAGAATTTAATCTTTACAGGGCATTGCAAGCACCACAAGCATTTTAAAAGTAAAAATGTGGAGTTTTTACATAGTTCTTCATTTTAAATGTTTTTTAGCTTAACTAAGAAAATGTAACTCCAATAATCTATATTTTATCCATTTAATTTTTTTCAAAATTATTAAAATTGTAATTTTTGTGAAACTTTTAATATAGCATCTTGAAAGTTTAAAATACACCACTTTTGAACTTTTCTATTGAATTTCTCTTGGTGTGAGTTCAAGGAATACATCAATTATACCATAATGTTTTTCACTATTATTTCCATTTAAAAAAATCATACATGCTATTTTAAACATTTTATAAATATTATGCTTTTTACAAAGAAATTTCTTTTAAAATCATAAAATACTCAATTTGGTGTCAGAAATTATTAAAATATGAGATTGAAATTTAGACATAAATTATCATATGCAAAAAACGTCAAATATTTGAAACGTGTATTTTAATGTAGAAATCTAATAAGTTTGACCAATCTCAAACATGAAATGTTCTTCAAGGGTTAATGATCACCTTTCCTCTTTCCAATGCATTGGGCTATGTGACAATAAAAGTGACAAGCAAGGATTATGCTCATGTAACTTAAGAATCCATGAACAAATTATGAAGAATATAGGCAAAGAAGATACCTAATCAATGGATGAAATATTGGCAAGCTCTAGGTTTAGAGGAAGGAATAATTGGGAGCTTGCTACATTTGAAAATATGGCAGATCACTCCAATGCTGGCAGTCATCCAATTTCGACATCTAGAGGACCCTTCCATATGCTCACAGTTTCCCACCCATTTGCGCATTGTGAGTAAGTCATTTTCTTTGGGCAAGCAATAAGATGCTATTGTTAGAAAATGACATCAAGTTCACATCTATTTATGAATGAATGATTTTGGGTGATAAAGATGTGGATCAATAAATGTTGGTTTAGGTGGGCTTAATTGTGAATAAATACTTGTCAAAATAAGTTGTAGCTTCAACCAATAAAAGAGGTGCTTTTCAAATGTTGAACTTGCGCTTTTAAAACACTCACCAAACAGGATTAGGATAGTAGGTCACTGATTTTGAATCTTTTTAAGATGATCATGACCCCACCTACTAACATTTTTATATTTTTTGCACCAAATGTGCTTGAAAATTCATATCAATTTCAATTCTTATCATATTAATATGATTCAACTTCTATTTCAATCTATTTAACAAATTCTTATTCGAAAAAATATAGGCAACAATAAGCATATTGCACAAGCCATACCCAGATTGCAAATCTGGGTGATCATAGGCTGTTCTACCTTACTTTGATAGCCATCCTCCGCCATTGCCAAGCTTGAGTTCTTCCTGAATTCCTTCGCTATTTCCATGAAAAATTTATGTCGTACCTATTCTCACTTTCAACTTTACTTCTCATGGAATCAGTTTCACTCCTGCTGTTTACAAGGGGAGAGCTCTTGATTAACTTCACTTCATCGAGGTTTAGTGCGAGGACATGGTGTCGAACGTTTGTGCAAGAGAGCACATTTAGTGCGATTTCAATACAACTTGATGAGACGCTCACAACCAACTATAAAACAATATACTCTTCATAGAGGATATGAAATCTTTTGTCCCTGTTGTCATTTTTATTGGCATTGTTGGTGGAGATTGCAAAGGAGTGTTGTCAATGAAATGATAGTGATATTGTGACTGAGTGAATTGCCTAATTATGACAATAGGGGCCTTGTTACACCTTCTCTAAGAATGAATTTTTTATGAAGAATGAGAAGGTCTGGAGTGAAAAGAGAAGTCAATAGGAGCCTTTCTCCATGAAGAAGATGTGACATCCCTTTTGTGTTGAGAGGAGAATGAGAATGGAGAGTGAGATTTACTTGCGATTGAGGATGTGGTAATAAAGCAGTGCACATTCACAGGCAATCAGCACGATCAACCAATTTACAAGCGGGATTGACTCTATGGCTTGCCTGGCTAGTTTCAGAGGGGAATACTGTACATACAATACATGGTCTAATTAGTAGAGCAATCTATACCTTAAATCATAATTAAATTCACATCACTAGAGGCCGATTGCACAAAATTTCAACCCCTTTTAAGCTTAAAGCCATCCTCAATCATTAGAAGAAGATTATAATGGGGTCAAAAAATTCTATAGAAGATTCCCATGGATTCTCCATCATTAGTATCATAGATGGTACTCATATTATACTTGTTAAAAAACCAAGCTATCAAGGTGAACAATATTTCAACAGAAAAAGTAATTACTCCATTTCATGTGTCAACAACTTCAATTGTAGAATAACGCATCTCCATGCAAACTTCTCTAGCTCCGCCCACGATAGTCATGTATTTGTGAACTCCCAAGTATGGCTAAAACATGATGATTTCTTCAAAGCTCCTAAATACATACTAACAAACACTGGCTACCCTCTCACTCCCATAACTCTACTACCTTACAAGCATCCTGTGTCCAGAAAAAAGGAGAATCAACATTTCAATAATTCATCTACAATTCATATGAGGACCAAACATACCATTGGACAATTGAAGAGGAGGTTTCAAAACCTTTGAGGCATTCCTACAATCATATCTAGAAAGGAACACACACCCTTGTTGTGCTTTGGATTTTGGAGTTGTGTCACTCTACACAACCTCCCTCAAGATGAATATGATTCAAATTGAGAAGGTGGACTAGAAGACCCAGATAGGAGTGTTTCCAATGAATCTTCAAAGGTATATAACCAAACTGACACTTCGATACAACGATAGTTTACTGATGCTAGAAACCAAAGAGAAATGATTAAAACAAGAGGTATTGAACTATCATGATTCATGAATATGGAATATGATCTACAAAGCATGTGCCAAGTCTATACATATATTTCATGTTATAGGATTGTACTGTACAGTGCGGCTAATTA
Source organism: Neckera pumila (assembly GCA_963969595.1). NCBI lineage: Eukaryota > Viridiplantae > Streptophyta > Bryopsida > Hypnales > Neckeraceae > Neckera > Neckera pumila. Next base: position 3,081,770 of record OZ018408.1, on the reverse strand, counting down.
GGAATTACCAGGCAGCTTTTCAAGCTCAACCTGCAAAGGCAGTTCATGGATACGCGAATCCTCATGTTCCTGCTTCATCCTCATGAATTTCAAATCCAAAAGTTGCTGCTCCAAATGCAAACGTTCCTTCTTCAAATCCAAACTTCGCTGCTCCATCCTCATGAATTCCAAATCCAAACGGCGGGATTCAAGAGTAAACAACTTCTTCGATTGCTCTCTCAGAAATTGCTGTACTTCCAGTTTCTTCTCCATGAACACGCAGTTCTGCTTGTGCATATCTTGTGCGAATTCCTGGATTGATTTTGGTTTATTTTTCTTCTGTTTTTGCTGCCGATTGGGATTAGGTCTACGTTGCACTGTCTCAGGTATAGGAGGTGTAGCTGCAAAGTCAACAATCGAACACAGAAAGCAAAAGAGACAGTGAAACACCTGCTCAATCAGGAGAAGCGCTGCAAAGGCACGTAACATTTTGGCTATGCACACTGACATAGAGTGCTATTGCAAGTACCGAACCTATGTATCAAAATTCGCATTTTCCTCAAACTGAGTTGTTGTGAAATGCTCTCATTGCCCCTGTTCCGAAATGTTCAACCTAAACACATTTGACAGTAAGGTCTATTTATAGTAACCTGTAGACTAGTACTTTGGAGAGAGGACATGCCAATCACAAAGTGCTCTCTTCACATTTATATTCAACTTTCAGGTGTACACATTGATGCTTATCACACTTTTTCCTTACACAAATAGGAACTGATTGCATTGATTGGCCACAACAAGTTAACTCCTCAACTACGAAGTTCAAGAAAATCCAATTTGATTGATTATATTGTGAGAAGTGCTACCTTGAGAAGGAGCCTGTGGAATTGGGATGCATTGCCAACTTCCATGTGATGCATTGCCAACCTTCATGTGATGGGAGGAATTGACCACGTCCGATTCTTGGGATGGCATCGAAGGAGTTTGCGTTAAGATACGTGGCCGCTTCCGTTGTCTACCTTCCGAGGATTGGGGCTGTGCTACCGGAGGCCTCCTGGAATTTGTGGAATCCATCTGCAGAAGTGTACAAAACTAACAACATTAATCATTTCACATGAAGATACATGATCCTCAACACATTGCACGACCTGATGTTAAAGCCCCTGATCTATACATTGTTAAAATAGATGTGATGCAAGAAAATGAAAGTCCAGCTTAACTTTTAGTGTGAACTCCTACTATAAACCGTTAAGAATAAATCTCCCGACTCAAAATTCATAAGAGGCTCCTGGAAGATTATGCTGATCATATGAGTGATGTAGAGGATTCTAAAACTTGATCCGTCTCCTGTACTAATCCCTATTACCAGCACAAATTCATCTCGTCCAATCAAGACATCGATTAGGAAGTGGTGTGAGCATGACTGTTACATTAGTCGTTGGCCACTGATCTTGAACAGAAATGGAGTTCTCTACTAATGATCAAATCGAAGATGTAACTTAACCCCTAAATGACCAAGATAAAACTGTCGTTTTTTATAAGGATTGTGAGTCTTCCCGTGCATTTCATACAGACTTTTCTCATTAATTGCCTTCATATAGTGACTGCAATACACGAAAAACAAATACACTGCAAATATTGATGCTCCAATCATGACGATATTGCGGTTCAAGACTTTGATTTATTCGAATTCACGTTTTCTGGTTCGTTTTTTTCATATAACCAGGTCTATATCACATATAATCAAAGAACCAGAGAATTAGAATGGGAAGGAATCGGAACCTGAGTCTTGCTACGAGACGGCTCTTGCGCCAGTAGCTAGGTCGAACATCAGCTTTGTGGTTCCTGCATTTCAAACCACGAATCCCTCAGTGCCAGCATTTCCAAACTCTGGTTCATCGTTGAAAACCAGACGATGTTGGCAACCCCAAAATCATCACAACTCACAACTTCACAACTTCACGAGACAGGAATGTAAAAGTAGAGTGTTTTGGTGGATAGTTGATGTGCACAGCTTGCGATAACAGCCAAATTACTGACCTGCCACATACTTTGGGCTCCCGATAAACAAAAAACCCTCTCCCTCTCACACTCGCACTTCCCTAACACAATTTGAGCGCGATCTTTGCTTGCTTGCCTTCTTAATTAGAGCTGGTGCTGCTTCACTTTTCCTCTATCTCAGACCCAAAATCAAAACCCAAAATCACGAACCAAACCCTAGCTCATCGTAATCAGAATCGCGGATCCTAATACGTGCAATCGAAGCGCAGCTATGCACGCAGCCGCTACCAGCGCAAATGACGAAGCTGTCCAGCAACCGGGCTCTCCAATGACAACGAGGGTGAAATCGGCGCGCGAAAACTTTGCGCGCAAACCTTCGTAATGCCCATGCTTCACCCCCGGAGAAGAAGGAAAAAACTGAAGGAGAGAGTGCCACGTTCCCATTCTCTGAAGATTGAGGATGGAAAGAAGGTGTGACAACCCCTATTTTGTTATTTCAGCTCTTACAAGAATGGCGGAATGTCACTTCCTGTCTAGAGTGCGTGGACTCCCTTCATAAGGATTGCTGCACATCATGTACACGCATGCTGAAGTTCTTGGCGGTAGTGCGAGGCGTCCAAATACGCATGTTTAACCAAAAAAATTAGGGTGTGTTTTCCTTGGTTCCACTTGCTGTCTTTTATTCAGTCAGAACTTGTAAAATCTCAATAAGGTATCATACACCCTGAGACTCTTTTGCAATTTTTGAGGCAAGAGTTCTAACACATGAATGCGTGCATGTAGCTCTTGACTGAGGAGGCCATCGGGGTATTGATGAATGTTTTTCCATAGAACGGTGATCCTCAACCTCGCAATATATGGCTTTTTTATGTTCGGTACTCGTTTTCAGTTTGTGGAACCTTTCGGGGGAGGAAGAGCATTTAACGTAGAAAGTCCGTTCTATTATTGGAAACGCTGGACATTGCAGTCCATTAGTCCTATGTTGACATCTTCAATGTCAGGGGTTAATTTCAACATATTGCAGGTGACTGTCAATTTATTGTGACTGCAGCTGTGGAATCTGATACAGAAAGACCCTCAAGGATACCCTCGAGAAACGACCGGCCGGCCTCGTACACATGCGTCACATCCACAAGGCAGAACTAGAGCTAGTACACCTGAGTCTTCTGTACAGTACAATGACTCGGTTCGAGTCTGTCATGCATGATTCGACCAGCTCTCAATCTCTTTTTAAGCTCACATTTTCAGCGTTGACGACTGTCTTCAAATTTGTCTAATGCTAATGTAGCAATACAAATCTTTTGATTGGTTATAGAATATATTCTTGTGCTTTCACCAAAATACAATTCAGCAGAAACTAACATCTTCGCTAATGCAGAATTGTGAGGTGCATCATTTATGTCGCATATACTCCGTATTTGGTAATATTGTGATAACATGCTGTAAGTTCTGCTCGTGTCTGTACTCTGCAAGGTTGAAGTATCGTCTTGTGGAAAGAAAGTTTGGCTCAGACATCGCGTAAGGCCACCAAATTCCAAGGGACAAGATCTTGTAGCTTGATCATACAATAAGACGATGCAGTTTTTGTGTAATCTTCAGCGATGTGATTAGGTTGATTGCTTGGATCTTCATGATTGTTGTGGAAGGGTATGAATCAGTTCATGTAGAGATAGGACGAAAAAAAAACTTCCAAAAATCATGATCTAATGTGTAGATTCTTCTCAGGCAATGATTTGTCTTATTTTGTCTCAAAAGTGCCAATCTACACTCTCCCTCCTATCAAATTCTCAAATGGGTTAAGCTTTGTGGTTACTCTGAGGCCACGAATAGTCCAAATGGCCAAAAAAATAATGGCAAAGTTTCTTCAACTGATGAAATTTAGAACTGGGAAACTCTTGTTTGCCTAAAACTCATTTACTTGAGTCCAAAAAAGAGTGAAAATCGCTATGTTAGGATGAAGCAGGGCAGATTCGTGGATGAAAAACGATTTCATCAACCACTTAGGGCGATATTTTAGAGAAAACGCTGCATTCCACGCATTCAAAACGCCCCACAATTGCCGCATCTACCACTCCCACACAAATTTCTCTCCTTTTACTCTGAATCTTGATCCTACGATTCTCCCTAAATTCAGCCGAGTTTTTTTGGTGACAAGGTTGTCCAAATTGTCGAATTGAAGAAGAAGATAAGCGTAGGTCTTCATGGCACGCGAATTCGATGCTAAGAAGGCGTTTCTAATTGTTAGTTTTTGCTTGTCAACCTGTCCACATTGATGAGCACTAATGCAGACATTCTAGTGCAGATAATGCGTATTACCTTGAGGTATCGGCTTTAGAAAGAAATCGTAGAATGTCATCTGAAGTTCGGGGGGTGCGCTTGTTGTTGTGCTCTGTTTTAGGGTTAGATTCTAGGGTTAGAGAGGTAGCAATTGTGTGCCATTGTATGTTGCAAGGACAATTTTCAAGACGAGAGAGTTTCATTGAAGTCTTTGTGGTCGATTAACAGGTGTAAAAAGCACCTTGCACTACGTACTGCTCTTTTGCCCTAAAATCAGAGTTGACGAGAAGTTGCTAATTGTGATCGTCTACACTGCGGTATAGCAAGACCGCAAGCATTTTTGTGGCAGGGCTGTAAGTTCTTGCAATCTACACAAAATAGTGAAATTAGGTTGCCCCATACTAATTTCTCAACAGTCCACACTACAGAAATACTCACTGCTTTTGTACAATGATGCATTCAATTCAAAGCCATGTGTATGGCATTGATTTGTGCACCAGTTCAAAGCTTGGTTCAAAGAGTGGCATGCACCTCCATGTGGAACAAGCATTGCTTCATGAGGTCATTCATCTCAGGTAAGGCAACCTCATTGACAAGGCAACCTAATTTCACTATTTTGTGTATTGAATCTGACATCCTTGACTTCTAAATTTCTTTCATATGGCACAGCTCTCTATATTTGACAGAGACTGACGCATGTTGTCACTGACAAATTTCGGTGATTTTGAACAGTTCTTGGACTCGGTGTAGACTGTAGTACTATACTCCCCGCTGTGCCCAATGTGATACAGTAGAACTTTTCTAGAAATAATAGCCCCGGGACCGGGTTCAAATCCCCATGCTCAAAGAGTCTCAAAGAACTTCTCTAAGAATGGGCCTAGTGCGGGACCGGGCAATCAATACTCCATCACTTTAGAGAATCAAGTTCACCTCAGAGAAGTTCTACTGTATGACGGTCGATAATGCAGTCTAGGTTTCCGGGGAAATTGGGTCGGTTGCAAGCGACGCCACCTTCGAATGGCTAAGACAGGCGAGGATATGGCTAGAAGTAATATCATGGATGGCCAATGAGAACCTTAAATAGGTCCCTTTCAATTCACGTTGCTTTCACGAGCAGCAGAATAAAGATGGTTGAATTATTTGGGTTCACTTGGAAAGTTGGTGAGGACACACTTAACTTGATTAGTTCGCGTCGATAGATATTTCAATGAAGGAGTTGTCTACTGACATGCTGCTATGATACAGTACACGAGGTGTCATCTTACGGCAGTGAAATTGGGTCTTCAAATGACTATTTTGAAAGTTGTACAGTAGATTACTTTCATCATGTTTCTTGTGGATTTTCGGAGGGTGGAAGACTGGAAAGTCGAGGGATGAGGTATTGAAGGTGTCAGAATGGATGTTGGATAGAAGAAACAAGAAAACGCGGCCATGTGTGGACTTGTGGAGACGACGAGGATCGTCGCGGCAGTGAGCTTGTCAGGATCTGCCATCTTCTGCATTGATGCTGCCATCGCCGACCGCGCCTTCAATCACGCGCTTTGTTCACTCAGTGACACTCACCCACCAGTCACTGCCTGCAGTGCGATGTAACGTTAAGCTGCTGATGTAAAGATTCAAACCCTCATTACGCTGCTCATCTTGTAATTACACGCTACGAATGTACTATTAGTGTTACAGCTTGCGCTCTCTTATGATGCCAGGTGAGCTTGAACAGCTGAGTCCTACTGGCTATGAGCTGCGTTTTACTGGCAATGAGCTGAGTCGACAGATATTTAGTGTCCAGCTCAAACCCTTCAACCACTGCACGTACAGTCGAGCCGCGTCTCGCCAGTTCATGCTCTGTAGGATATGAGTGATCTTGGTCACTAGAGGTGAGTAGAGTCACTAGACTCCTCTGTCTTGCTGCCTTCTCACACCGTTATATCAGCCTGTCAGGGCTCATTTGCACATTATATGACTACCTGCAGGAGTTTCAGATCTGTATGTGGTTGTACTTGCTGGTGAGTTTCCAGCTGCAAACATTGTTGACACTTGACTCTGAGACACTCTAGTTTCGACGCTAAGTTTTGCTCATTGCATTTGGCTTGTGTGCTTAGTCCCGGTGCGCCACGATTTTGTGTTGAGTTCCTACTGTTTCTTTGCTGCTTCTTGTATGGCAGAGCAGCTGGAGAAGAGCGCGAGCATGCGATCAGATCGGGACTCGCCCATGGCAACTTTCCAGAGGTCCGCGTCAACAGTGAAGGAGTCCACGTCTGTCAACGTGCCAGTGCTGCAACGGAACAGCTCCGTGCTCAAAGGAGTGAGCTCTACCCCACCCCCGGAGAAGCTTAGAGCTGTCCCGTCTATGATGAGGGACAAGGCTGGCGATGCGATTCGCAACCGTAACATAGTCATTGGTGTTCTATCAACTCTGCTGTTCTTAGCTTTGGTGGTCCTGCCATGGGAGCAGAATGTGGGTCCTGCCTACATTGCGGCTGCGAACAAAAACTCTGTCAATGTTGAAGGCAATGCGGATCCATTTCAAAGCAAGTGGACGAATGCTGGGAGAGCGCGCCCATACCATCACTTTATCAAGAAGACATTTCTGGGGGGGTCCAAGTTCCTTGTTAGTGGTCCCACGATCTCAGTTCCTTACCACAACGGACCCATTCTGGCCGGGAAGGGGGGCGTTTTGAAGGTGCACCTGATATACTACGGCGTCTTCAGCGCTCCTCAGAAGGCAACCATTAATGACTTTCTTCAGTCATTCTCCGCTCCGAAATCTGCAGCTGGAACTCCCACAGTCGCAGGCTGGTGGGCCATAACCAAGGGCTACACAGATGGAACTAAGGTCCCTGTCGCGCAGACGGTTCTTCGAGGCAGCGTCTACGAGGACAGCTCGTACAGCCTTGGGAAAGCCCTGAAGCAAAGCGACGTGGAGAAGCTGGTGGTGTCTTCTCTCGGCAAGGGCGTTGTGCTCGACCCCGCTGGAGTGTATGTTGTTTTGACTGCCGCCGATGTCAATGTGCAAGGCTTCTGCAGCTCCGAATGTGGTACTCATCTCTACACATTTCCCTCGGCGGCTACCCAGACCCATGTCCTTCCTTACGCCTGGATCGGGAACGCCGCGACGTTGTGTGCAGGCTACTGCGCGTGGCCGTATGCCAAGCCCTTGAAGGGAACTGGACCGGATGTGCCGCCGTTGAAGCCCCCAAGCGGTGATGTCGGAGTGGACGGGATGATTATCAACATGGCAAGTTTGCTTGTGGGGGCTGCAACCAATCCTTACGCTACAGCCTACTTCCAGGGCGATGCAACGGATCCTTTGGAAGCTGCTGGAGCATGCGGAGGGATTTACGGGGTCGGTGCGTATCCTGGTTATGCTGGCCAGCTTCTCAAGAACTCCAAGACGGGCGTTAGCTTCAATGTTTACGGTGTCAATGGCCGCGAGTTTCTTGTGCCGTGGGTGTACAACCCTGTCTCTCAAAAGTGTGCTGGTCAGGTATGACCTATAGCTTAGATTTGTGAGCCTGCTTGACATCTGTGCTGCTGAAAGCCTCAACTAAAGTAGAGCTTCCATGGCAGCCGATGCAACGCGAGGAGTCGAAGGTTTGGTTTGCTCATAGCGTTTTCTTTTCGTCCGACATTTTGTCTCATAGGCCAATTACATAACGGTCACATTAATTTGTTTTTTCAGATTGAATTGAAGTGTATCAGGATGACTAGTAGTATGGCACCTCGATTGCATGCTCGTGTCAAGGTTGTCAACAATGATGTAGTAGTCCTGAATTATATTACATAAACAGTTTGAATTGGTGGAAATCGTTCCGCTCGAATGAATGTTGAAGTGATTAAAAGCCTTTTGATTCGTAAGATAATTTTGTACTTAATTGAACTGACAGTTATTTTGTAGTCTTCAGCATGCTTGCCCTCCGCTTGCAGTATGGTCGGTGCATGTTGATACTGCGATCGTGGCAAAATTGTCTTGTGGTGCTCTTGTTCATCCGTTCTAGGGTTTGAAAGAAGTGTGTAAACATGTTCTGGGTTTCCACAAAGGTAACTCTGCCTATGCCAGGCGAAATCGGCTCCCTCCCATCGCAGGCAGAAAATTTCTGGTGGTGCACATTTCAAGTTTTGAAATGTGCACCACCAGAAATTTTCTGCCTGCGATGGGAGGGAGCTGATTTCGCCTGGCATAGGCAGAGTTACCTTATATTCATGCAACACAGGACTAGATTGAGCGCTGAGATGGGCAGTAAGGTAGAGGATACCAATTGTGTCACTTTAAACATATTAAATTGCAAGAGTGACTTGCATATGTGTCAACTGCTTCTGCAATCTTGAAGTGGGAGGTTGTAGGCCACCGTAATTGACAAGGGCAATCCCATGTCCTTCCAAAGAGGAGATAGTGGCATTCTGATACCACTCGCTAACTAGTCCAACCAAGTGTATGAATACATGGGTTGCTGTTGAAAAAGGGTGCGTGGACGAGACAGGATCAAGACCCAAATGAATCATCAATCCCGTGTCATGAATGGTTAATTATCATATATAAATTACTCCTTTTTCTTCATTGCAGTGGAACACTTTTTAAAGTTCTCAGTGCTATTATGACTTTGATTTTGAATGAACGATAATGTTGGCACAGCTGTTGGTAGCATCTTTTGTCTTAATTTAGGAGTTTCGCGAAGAGAGCTTCAATCTGAAGCTGATGAAAACTGTGGGCTGTGGTCATGAAAACTGTGGGCTTGAAAACTGTGGGCTGTGTTGTAATGTCGAAAACATCTCTTGATGCATTGATTTTCTTCTTCGAAACCAAGCGCGACCACATATTTTTAATTCCCCTGGCACACGTAACTCACTAAATGATACTGCTCTGCACAGAGCATTAAATTTGGTGCTTCACGTTATTTAGTATTCATATCAGAATTTGAGGTCAATGCTTAAACTCCTCTCTCTGACACCTCAACTAAGTGGAGGTTACTTACATTTAAATCAGATTTTTGTAGCATAGTTAAGCATTAAGTCCTACAACATCAACACTGTTGAGTGCATTTTACTTTGGTTGGAAAGGAAATCTCAGATGAATACAAGGATAACCTATTCACAATGCTGTGTTCAAAATTTGCCCTCAGATGGTTGAAAAAGTACCATCTATGATATGTTTAGAGTATCTCCTGCGGCCCTCTTGGTTTGACCCTGCCAAATGGGCTTTGGAGGGAAGAGTGGCAAAATCAAAGTGAGCGGGGTTGGAAAAGCTCTTGCGGACCGGAAGAAGAGGGCCGGCAAATGATGGTGCAAAGCCAATGGAGAAAGCTTGCGGCTTTCCCCAGGCAACTTTCTCATTAATTTAACCTTTGACTTGCCAAAGTGCGGAATTCAATGACAAAGAGGGGCCTCAAAGGGTCCCTGTAGAAATGCAAATTCTAGTGCAGTAGAGACAAAATTTGAAGGCCCCGGACCTTTACATGCCCAACTACAATGCTATTGGGGATTATATTTCACTCGGCCACTCTAAACTTTCTTGACAGGGGGGTTTGAGCGGGCTGCAGGAGATGCTCTTAGGTAGGACCAAGGGTGTTTTTAAGGAGAAATTGGCAAATATTGTTATTTTATGTTGCATTGACCTAGGATTGAAATTTAACCCCTAAAAGACCATTTGTCCCCTCGGGGGACAATTTGGGTCCGGGCAAGTTCCTACTGCTTCAAGTTTTAGTTATATTTTTGGGATTTTTTGAAGTTGTGTATTTTTGCAAGAGCTTTGTGAATATACAATTCTTATTTTAATTGATGCCCGGGAGAAAAAATTATGGCACAATAAGCAAAATTGGAATTTGGCGGGTAGTACAAAAAAAATCACAAAAAGTCAAAATAATTTTTTTTCAAATTTTTTTTTCAAAGATTAAATTTTTGACTACATGTGAAGCTTTGTTTCATTCAATTTGGACTAATTATGAGAAAGTTATGGACAATCTTAGTTTTTCGGGCAATCTAAGCATCTTCTCAAAAAAATAACTTGTAGAATTTGTTTCTCAATGCAATTTTCAGAATTTTTCAAAAAAAATTGTTAGACAAGGTTGTATTTTCTTGCTAGAATAATCTCACTGTTGTAATTATTGTGATTCAATTCCATCTACAAGCAATTAACAATTTAGTTTCTTCTTCAATCTTGAACCCACCTCTATTTAACAACTTTTTAATGAGTGAAAATTAAGTGCTTTTTTCCTAAATTTTTTTGGAAGATTCTTGAATCAACTACTTAACATAAATAAGTAGAAAATCAAAGTCCATAGTGCAAAAAATTTGAACCAAAAAGACTCAAAGCCAAAAAATCTAGTCAAACAAGGTGCAAAAAAATATGTTTTCTTCACTTTAAATGCATATATCTTGCAATCTACATGGTCAAAATTTTTGAAATTTCTTCGACATATTCATATACTGGTCAAGTATAAGATCTTACGGTTAAATATGCAAGAAAAAACAGTTTTTAAAGCTCTTTTTTCTTTGCAATAGAAATGACAACTTTGACTGGTTTTTTTATAGGAAAACCACCTTGGTCCTTTAGGGGTTAAAACAATTTGTCAACCCCTTGAGGACCAAGGCCTTTTTCCTGCAAAATAACACTCAAAACTACCATTTCTATAGCAAAGAATAGGAAAATTTAAAATTGTTTTTTTTGCACATCTAACCATAGGATCTTACCCTAACTAGTATAAAAATGTGTGGAAAAAATTTCAAAATTTTTGATCGCACAAATTGCAAGATATCTACGTTTAAAGTGAAAAAAAATAGTTTTTTCAGCACATTCCAGGACTAGATTATTTGACTTTGAACCTTCTTAACTTTTAATTTTTTGCACTACAAAGTTTTGAGCTTTAAACCTATATAGTGGAGAATTGAGCTAAGAATTTGGGGGGGAAAAAAATAAAAAAAACTTAATTTTTATACTTCAAAAAATTGTCAAATAGAAATAAGTACTTGATAGAAGGAAAATCTAAATTATTAATATCTCAAAAATGGAATGAAAATGCATTAATCCCAACAAGCAAACTAAGGACCGCTTTACACCAAGAGGCCGGGCCAATTTCCTGTGTCAGAGGCCAAGAATCCTGACTTTTGACTGGACAAAAGGCTGAAATCAACCTCAACCCCTTTACATCAAGAGGCCGGGCCAATTTGGTGTATTGAATTTTTTTTATTCAAAAAAGTCATGATCTAACATGGCCCGAGCTCGTTGAATTGGGTGCACCAAAATTGAGAGGCCAGTTCTTGACCTCGGGGCCAATGTCAAATTTCAATTAAAAAAATCTTTTTTTCAACAAATCATTACCATTGGATTTTGTGCAATTGGCCTCATGGGGAATTGGACTGGCCTCTAGGTGTAAAGTGGCCCTGAAAATTTTAGCCCCTTTCTCTTTTTTTTGTAAGTTTTATTGAATCGGCCCGGCTTCTTGGCCTTAAGGCCTTTACATATGGGAGAATTGGCCCCGGTTATTATCTTATTCTAATGGGTAGTTGAGGCCGGCCTTGAGCCCAAAAGGGGCTGAAATTTTGTGCAATTGGCTTGAAGGAGAATTGGCGCGGCTTCTTCGTGTAAAGTGGCCCTAAACCATGTGGTGGTATTTTTTGAAAAATTATAAAAATTGCATTAAAAAATGAATCCTACAAGTAAATTTTTCAAGAAGATGTTCTAATTGCCCAAAAAACAAGATTGTACATAACTTTCAAAAATCCAAATGGAATGAATCAAAGTTTTTCAAATAGACAAAAATATAATCTATCAGAAAAAAAAATTAAAAAGAATAAAATAAATTTGAAATTTATTTTGTTGCCCCCCCCCCCCCCCCCCCCCCCCCCCCAATTTCTTAGTTCTAAGCTATTTGAGGCATAACTTTTGTTCCCGAGTACCAATTGGAAAAAAAAATTATTTTACCACAAAGCTAATCATTCAATTTTACTATCTTGAATAAAAGTTTCAAAAAATTAGGACAAAATTTCAACTTGTAGGTACCTGCCCAAAATTCCCATTTGTCCCCCAAAGGAATAATGGGCCTTCAGAGGTTACTTAAACTTCAAAAACATAAAAGATCATTATGGAAAAGTATAGAAAAAAAATTCAACCCATTTGATCACATTGATTGCAAGATTATGACATTTAAAGTGAATAAATTTTTTTTTTCTTGCCCACCTAATTAGGACTAGAATACTTGGAGCTCTCTTAGAATGTGATTTTCTCTTCTCAAAATCAACCCTATATACCATTGAGTACAACATCTTGTTATTTACATTCATGTAAAATTTCAAAAGCAAAATAGGTAGATACCTTCTTTTAAATCATTTTGCAATAGCAAAGGTTCAAATATGACACAAGGTATGGACATTTAATCTCTTTGCAGGACTAAAAACATTGTGTCAATTTTGAACCAATGTTAGTTCAATGTGTTCTTTGCAACATGTGTCTTATTCAATGTATCCATATCCTATGATCAATTTGTAAGCCAAATTTTTGTTTGGCTAGCAAGAAATAAAACTACAAAAATTTAAAAAAAATAAAAATTCAATTCAATATTATAGATTGTATTTTTATCTATATGGAAAGCTTTGATATATTTTTATTTTGATTGGTGATGTGAAAGTTATGAACAATCTTGTTTTTTAGACAATTAAAGAATCTTTTTGAAAGATTAACTTATGAGACTCATTTATGAATTCAATTTTTATAATGTTTCAAAAAAAAAGGTTCACGAGGTTAAGATCTTTTACTACTACAACAATCTTGATGTTGAGATTAATGGATTTCAATTCCATCTTAGAGCTATTAATGGTTTAGTTTTCCCTTCAATCTTGCACCTTCTTTTACTTAACAATTTTTTTAATGAGTAAAAATTAAGTTTTTTCTTAAAAATCATTCTAGTCTCTCAAGTCTTCAACATAAAAAATGAGAAATTCAAAATTAATAGTGCAAATATTGTAAGCTAAAAAGATTCAAAGTCAAAAAATATAGTCGAGCAACTTGTTTTGAACATTTGATTTTGAAAATGAATAATCTGATTTTTTTCTATACAAGCTTTTTTGCAACAATGTTTTTTGAAAACATGCATATATTTGCAATCTACGCAATCAAAGTTTCTAAAATTTCTTCCACATTTATAAAAATAGCCTTGTGCAAGATCTCAGGATTAGACATGCATAAAAAAATAATTTTAAAAAGTTTTTGCTTTTTGCAATAAAATAACAATTTTGAGTATCTTTTGATGGAAAAGAGGACTCGGACTTCAAGAGTTAAACAATGAAAGGCCCGAGGCTAATGAAATTTTCTAAGGACCAATTCTGATTATCACGTTCTTTCATTTTCAATGGGAATCAAATCAAACTCCAAATAAATCCTACAAGCCAGGTCCTTACAAATACAAGATGGAGTCAAGTATTGTTGTTAACCCCTAAAGTACCAAAGTCCCCTCGAGGGACACTTGGGTTTTCAGGCAAGCTCATGCAACCTGAAATTTTGACCTGATTTTTGAAATTTTTTTTGGAGATAGGGAATCACATTAGCTTTCTAAAAATATAATTTTTATTTCAATCGGTGCCCGGGAGCAAAAGTTATGCCACCCGAAGTAAAAAAAGCAGTTCGCCGGGCAGAAAAAAACAAACTTTGAAAAACCGAATTTTTTTTTTCAATTTTTTTCCTCAAAGATCATGTTTTTGTCTACATATGAAGCTTTGATTCATTCTATTTGGACTTAGGACGAGAAAGTTATAGACAATCTTGTTTTTCGGGCAATCTAAGCATCTTTAAAAAAACACTTATAGAGTTCATTTTTGATTGCAATTTTCAAATTTTTTAATTTATTTATTTCGAAAAGGTTAATTTTGTTTGCAAGAACAATCCCACCATTGGGATAATGGTGTTTTAATTCCACCTAAGAGCTATTAACAATTTAGTGTTTTGTTCAATTTTGGACCTACTTCTACTTAACTATTTTTTTATATGTGAAAATCATGTAGGCCACAGTCCAAAAATCATGTAGGCCACAGTCCAAAAAAACTTCTTTTTCCAACTTCAAATGCTGATATTTTCCAATCTGTACGGTCAAACTTCATGAAATTTTTACCACATGATCTAATTCAAGTGAAGTACAAGATCCTATGATTAGATTCTACAAAAAAAGTTTTTTGGGATTTAGGGAGTGATCGCAGCAGAAATGACAATTTTTAGTGGTTTTGGAGCCAAGAACTGACTTGGTATTTTAGGGGTTAAGCCACTTTCCACAACTAACAACTCAAATCAAACTTCAAACCGCAATTGATTCCAAATAAGAATACAAAATTATATGTATTGACAAAAGAACACTTTTGCTATAAAAAATACTATTGCATGAACATGGAGCGTAAAGCATAGCGTGGGGATTTTAAGTAATATTTTTAAGTTTTCAAGTTAGAAAAGCAAAGCCCTATGACAATGAGTGTCAAGGTCCTAAAACTATTGATGCTAGAGCATGAGTGTAAATATGTAAGCCTACAAGCCTTGAACCTAGTTGCAGGTATGTACATAATATAGCACTATAAGAAACCAAAGTTTTTTTATGTCTAAATTGGCGGATTTTAGGTGAACAATACGGATTTTACGTAGAATATAACAACCCGTGTTTTTATGTCAACAATGACGTCCAATGTAATATCTTGTCTTCACCTAAAATTTGTCAATTTAGACATTGATTGTTATATTAAACGTCACCTAAAACACGGTTTTCTTATAGTATAAGGTACCTATATGAAGTAGACATCTATAACATTAAAGGTGTCTATAATAGACTCCTAAGCTTGTAGGCTCATAGATTCTATCCTTACATGCTAGCACTTCCCTCCCAACACAACTATAAACAAAAATAACAAGTGAAACAAACTCATCTATCTACACTATAATAACTCAACTTATATCAACACTCCACAAATACCAAATTATGAAATAAATTCTACACCTAAATTTCCACCACAATATAACTACTATATATATGGATCCTTCACACCTCCCAGAGAAGCAAAAGATAGACACTGAAAAAAAAGAAAAAGCTAGATATATATGGAGTATACAACCAATAAAGCTAGATATCCAGATATCAAAAAGATTGCTAGGTCTGCAAACAAGCTTTAGTACTGAATTAATGGCCCTACACAAAACACCTAAAAATACTTACCACCAAATATCACAATGAACCTGCTCATATTTTCACAAAGTGTTTCAATTGTTTACATGTAATAAATACACATATAAAGCACCCTACTTGTAGAATACACAGTTTGTTATCCTAACGTAGATCATAGCTTTAGCTTATACTATGTTAGTTACAGATTCAAAATGATTTATGTTATTAGTTAGTTAGTTAATGAGGGGTTTCTTTCCCCTGTCCTCACGTTCTATATTTATATTCTGTAATCTGAAAGCCACTTCACCTGTGTGGTGGAAATACATCTGTTGTCCTGTGAAACTTGTGTTTGAATTTCCTACATGGTATCAGAGCATGCTTCGATCCAATTTGTTTGTAAGCTTGTATGAGAAAAACTGAGTTGTATTTGCAATAGGAGGAAGGTTGTTGAACAGATTGAATGACTGCCTTGGGCTTTGTGCGAGTAGAACTAAGCTAGGAGAGAGCTAATGATAAGTGTAGAAGAAATAGTGCAAAGACCAGTATGCAAGAGACATGTGCGTAACCTGCAAGACGTGTTCATCCAAATCCCGATATCAAACATAGTCGTATTAAAATTGAAATAGTGAGTTGGTCGTTTTTCAAAACTACAGAATTGCTATTCTGAAAGACTCCAAATTGTTGAGCTTCCGTAGTGTCTATCGATAGTGTAGTGTCCGTTCCAACTCAACTCAAGCTCACAGAGAAATCCCAGGTAGTTTGATCCCTTCAACTCACGCTCGCATAGAAAACCCCAACCCACTGTATCAGTCTTGAACATCACAAAATATGTCCACTTCCGACGTGTTAGTCGACGCTCACAAACTGACAGCAGAAAACTATCAAACATGGAAAACTCGATGTAGGCTCTTACTCATGAAGGAGAATACCTGGAAGTACGCATACCTTGTAGGCACCAATCGAGCGGTGATAAATGAACCTGAAGAAACATCTCGGAGCAGAGCCCGGGCTTTGTACTCCATTACTATGTCATGCTGCAAATCAATATTCAACGAGCTCTCCGAAAGATTTGATCCAAGAACCACGTGGTATGTCCTCTGAGAGAGATTTGAAAGGACGAACAACGCGTTACGATTAGTGCTGTTGGATAAATTGAACTCTATCAGGTTGTCGGAAGGAGGCTCCACCAACAAATACATAAGAAAAATTCAAGAAACAAAGATGCAGCTGAAGGGAGTTGGTCACACCATCTTGGAGACCGACTTGGTGGAGCGGATGCTTAATATGCTTCCCCCCAGTTACGAGGCGGTCTATGATCAAGTTAGCACGCTGACCACCACGCCAACCTTAGAGGGCATAACGATACTACTTCAGCAACACGAACAATGCATGCAATTCTGGCAGTCAGCCGGTCTTACACAACCACATACCGATGCTCTTGCTGCTCAATTTCACCGTCCAGGATACACACCTGGAGGACCATCGAACTTCCAACCTTCCTATCCACAGTACTCAGTGCCGAGACATCCTTAGGAGGTCAATCTCGACCTCAGAATTATCACCCTCCAGCGGGACCGTGTACGTGCATCTGGTGCGGAGGAGGGGGCCACTTTATGTGAGACTATTATTATTTCGCCCAAGAGCTTGCCAGAAGCACGTCAAAAGGGAGGAGAAAACACAGCGCGACAGACTCTTCATGTGAACATCTTGATCGACAATGGGAGCGACTTTGAATCAAGTTGGGACATCCCCAACAACAATCTCAATACAATGCCCTCATCCAATTGGGACCACCCAGACGGCTATCACACAGCGGGAGAATGGGAATCTTACTACAACAGTTTTACAGCGAGCCAACGCTGCAATCAAACGGAGGATGGGTCATTGATTCCGAGTGTACACAGCACGTCAGTGGCGACCCAAGTCAGTTCTCTCACCTAGAAATAGCCCCACATGAAGCAATGGTGCAAACAGCCGGCAAGCAGTTGCTGCCAATAGAGGGCAAAGGAAGTGTCAATCTTGATACCACCTCTGAAATAAAAATCCGTGATGTGCACATTGTGCCTGGCTTGTCGTTTAACCTTCTTTCAGTTGGAGCAATTACCGATTTAGGGTTAACAGTTGTATTTGACAACAAAAAATGCGTTGTGTATCATGGGGCCACTAACATTGTCGGGCGTGGAAAGCGGGACACGAAAACAGGTCTTTACCCTTACGTTGTTCCTAATCCACAATTTCAAATATGTGCAGTAGCATCCCCGTCGATTGCATACCTTTGGCACCGACGCCTCGGGCACATCGATTTTCACAGTCTGCAATCTATGGGGTCTCATAGCATCGCTAAGGGAGTTCCTCTCATCACGAGTTCTCACAAAGTATGTGAGAATTACGCAGCTGACAAAATTTGCAGTTTCTATTTAAAGAAGCTACCAGACCACAAGCCAAATCACCAATACAACTTATATATACTGACCTTTGCGGTCCACTACGACCAGCATCACTAGGCGGCAACTCCTATGTGATCACCTTCACCAATGATTTTTCACATTTCACCTGGTTGTACTTCATGCAACAGAAGTCCGATACCATCAAATTCTTCCAACAGTTCAAAGCAATGGTAGAGCTGAATTTCCAATTGAAGATCCAAGTGCTCCAGGGCGACCGTGGAGGCGAATACCTTTCATTGGAATTTACACGTCTCCTTCAACAGGATGGAATCCATCATGAACTTATACAGTCCTACACTCCTCATCAAAATGGAATGAGCGAGCGCAAGAATCGTACTCTATTGGAGAAGGCAAGAGCCATGATGACTGAAGCTCAAACTCCACTCTACTTATGGTCGAAAGCGGTTGCCACAGCGAATTACCTTACCAATCGATCTCCCACTAGAGCGAATGCGGGCATCAATCCCTTCCAGTGCCTTTACCACTCAGTTCCTGAGCTTCACCACTTGCGAGTCTTTGGCTGCGTAGCGTTTGTACATGAACCTGCGGAGAAGCGAACAAAGTTGGACATCCGGAGTCTAAAGTATTTTTTTGTGGGATATTCCAAATGTATTGACGAGTGTCGTTTCTATCAGCCCAACTCTCAAACGATTACAATAAGCAAAGATGCACAATTTGCAGAGACAAGGTTTTGGAACTCTCCTGATTCCCATCCAAAGTCCACCGTTTCCTTGGAGGCCCTCTTTGATAATTCGGCGGCCTTGGAAGTCCTCAATCCAGTATTGATTCCACCAAGTCCTATATTGCCTTCTGTAAGTGATGATTGCAACAGTCCAACGGCTCCCCGATCCCACACAACGCTTTCTACGGATCCGAGCCACAGCAAATCACCACCGTCCAATCATGTGCCTCTATATGGGACATCGACGCCTTTGCATGACGGAAATGCAAGTCTTGATCCGGAATCCACCACCACTGCAGATACTCCTGACCCACCGCGAGCTGTTCCAGACTATGTTCCCGAGGCGCAATTTTGTCGCTCCACATAAACTTGCTTTTCCAGCTCACGCCTCATTGACTATGCAACAAAAGCAGAGTTCTTTGGTGACTTGCAGGCTTGTTTTGCAGCATTCACTGAGCCTGTCTACCTCCACGCATTCACCACTGCTCTGGAAGAGCCACTCTTTTACAAGGATGCGGCTACCAACCCGCACTGGGCCAAAGCAATGGAGCAAGAGATGAATCCTATTCGAGATAACAACATGTGGACATTAGTGGAATTACCACCCAGTCATACAACCATTCCCGTCAAATGGACATACAAATTAAAGTCAAGTACTACTTCCATCTCACCAAAATATAAGGCTAGATTGGTGGCTCGGGGAGATTTACAACACTCTGGTTTTGACTATCAAGAAACATTTTCACCAGTAGTTAAATGGTCTACAATGCGCACCATCGTATGCATGGCAGCTATGAAAGCATGGCCTTTAATTCATCTGGACATAAAGACCGCATTCCTTAACAGAGCAATCACGGAGACAGTGTTTGCCAAACAACCTCCCGGTTTTGCTCAGCCCGGTCACGAGCACCTCATCTGCCGTCTTCACAAAGCATTGTATAGATTGCGTCAGTCATCCCGAGCCTGGCATGATCGGCTTGATAAGTACCTCACATCTATTGGCTTAGAACCCTGTGTAGCTGACCCGAGCCTCTACGTTTATTGCCATGAAGATTTTGTTATACTGCTTGTCATCTATGTAGATGACCTTATGCTCACAGGAAATCATGCTGCAAAAATTGCTTCAGTCCAGGACCAATTATGCCGTGAGTTTCAAATGACGGTACTTGGCTCCCTGTCATTGTACCTGGGGGAGTCGACTTTTCCTACAGCCCTCACGGCATACTTATGTCACATCAACGATATATCCAGAAGTGCCTCATCGATATGGAACTATCAGATTGGTTGCCTGCTCCCATTCCAATGGACCCTAGTCTTTACGGCACATTGTCCATCAATATGAACTCCCCATTGCTGGATGATTTTGGGATTGTTTACTACCGCATGGGAGTTGGAAAGTTGCTTCACGTCACAAACACGCGCCCGGACATTTCCTTTGCTGTAGGTATCGTCACCCGCTTCACATCTACTCCACGTGAAGCTCACTTTCAGGCAGTTATTTACATTTTCCGATACCTCAAAGGGACATCCGACCTCGCTATACACTATCCGAGAGGGGGAGATATCACACCGTTTGGCTACTCCGGATAGTGATTATTTAGGAGATTTGGACAAGAGACGATCAACCTCTAGGTACTTGATGAGTATTGGTAACTCACCCATATCGTGGAAAAGTAAGCTTCAGATCAAAATTGTCCAATCCAGTTTGGAAGCGGAATACCGAGCACTGGCAGAGGTTACAAAAGAAGCCATGTGGGTGCGGAACTTGTTTGAAGAGATTAAGTTTCCCATTATGCAACCTATAACTATCGTCTGTGACAATCAGAGTTGCATTAAGATGGCAAGAAACCGAGTCTGTGTTTCAAGGACGGACAAAGCACATAGAGAAGACTTGTCACTTCATTTGGGACCATATGTGAAAAGGGCATATATGCTTGGAATTTGTAAAGACTCAATTACAGATGGTAGATATCCTCACCAAGCCGTTGAGTAAGGTGCCTTTTCACGAGATGAAAAGTCGCCTTGGACTGCTTACACCAGCCGAATTCAAAGAGCCGACATGATCAACCAGACAGATCAACCAATCCAATTTATATCCAGATCCCAGTCAAAAGATTATTATAACCACACTAGTTCATACTTTGAGACGAACGAGGATTTGATTATTTTTTGATGTTTGGAGTTACCCGAACAAGTACGAGCACTGGACTGAGGAGGAGTGTAGAATACACAGTTCGCTGTCCTAACGTAGATCGTAGCTTTAGCTTATACTGTGTTAGTTACAGATTCAAAATGATTTAGATTGTTAGTTAGTTAGTTAGTTAATGAGGGTACTTTTCAAAACTTCATTATCAGTTATTCGAATGAGCTCTTCTATGTTTTTCTTGAAGTATACACCAGGGGAGAAAATGGATGTAGACTGTGGTATCCTTAAGTAATTGGATAATTTTTGACTTGAGCAAAGAATGTTTTTGCTTCTTCTGAACTAGTTTGTGTAGCATTATCTTTGTATCTTGTTATAATGATGCTTTTCATGATTTCATCGAAATGGATGGTCTCATGTCCAGCCGGCTCACTTCATATCATTTTCTGATCCAAATTCAATCATTTGATACTACTGCTCATGAGATATTCTGCAAGGGGGTTGTTGCCCTGCCAACAAAGAGTGTGTTAGTATACTTCTATGCTACGGCTTGATAACTTTCCTTTGACTTTGTATTGTTCGGTAATAGGTCAGAGCATTGGAAAGGGAGCTGAAGCTTAGCCAAAATCTTGCTTTACAAGCTCAAAAGGGAATATGATGAAAGTAAGTTAACAAAGTGGGAATACTGTGCTACCTTTTTTTCTTGGTTCTTTTTCAAGTTGAGATTTTCAATTATTATTTTTGATCTGTGACAGCATTGAGAAACTGCCTACATTTCCTCACCTCATGTTCATCAAGGACAGTCAGTTGCAATATTTACATTTGATTTTCTTTGCAGGTAAAGCAGAAACAGGAAGGTGTCGAGAACTTTTAGATAGAGCTAAAAGAGCTACAGAGCAAGTTGCGCCAAACCCTCATGCGCTTCGCGACATATTCAGTGGGATATGTTATCCCTAGCTCTTACGCATATCCCGCGCCGAGTAGTCTACTCGCCATTTGCTTCTTACTTCCCAGGGCTTGTTCACTTCAGGCTCGTTTAACTCTGGTCTGAATTGTGATGTCAAGTAGATTTGCCTGCCTGAATTGCAGGTCCATCGTAAATTCAATATCATTAATTTGAGGAGTCTGGTGTGTAATCTAAGAACGGTTATGGAGTTATCTTCATATTTGAATTCTGATTGGGAAATTCTTCTGATTCTTTCTTGCAGATGCTTGACACAATAGAAGACATTGAAGATGCTATTTCTAATACATTAGCCGAGGCAAATGCTGTGCTCTGTAACAATCTTGGTGTTCTTGAGGAATACGAGAGGCGGTGCAAGCAGGTCTACAATCTCCAGCCAGCATGAAAATGAATGTGTCTTTATGTTCTTTGCATAACTTGAGGACTTTTAAGCACTTCCCTATAAGAACAAGTGCTACTTCAGTTTGGAATGTTGCTAGTTCTATCCAAAGAAGTAATTGCATTGCGAAGAAAACCATCTTTAGTGTGAATTTAGGTTGCCCATGCATATTTGTCTTTGACTTCCAGTTTTTGTCAATTTTCACCGTTCCCAAGTACTCTGTGTCTTCATTGCAGATGAGCACAACACTGACTTTGACAAGTACGGCATTCTTATTAAAGTAAAATTCAGGTGGTTTTTATTTCTTATCTTCATTTGAATGCTTTCACTAGAATGTTGCAGTTGGTGAGCACGTCAAGCTATTATTTGATAATGTGAGCATGATGATTATAATTTCATTAGAACATATTTGGGCTCTTGGAGAGGCCCTCTGCGGGCAGCGTGTGTGGTGGCCGAAGTACAGTGCCAAACGGGATGCGGCCCAGTTCACCGTCATCACAATTGGTAACCAGTTGGCTGTGCCAATCAGAATGTGCTGCGGTCTAGCCAGTGCGACCGCAGTGTTTGACAATCTACTTGGCAGTGTCCCTCGATTGTACTCTTCGTTGGTAATATTAAACAAATGCGCATGTACATGAGATCTAGTACCGGCAAGGAAGTCCACATTCGATCATGATTACCACCGGCCTTGAGAATTACAATATTCCAATGGAAGGTTGACATATTTTATGTTTCAAGTGTACCAAGATGGGAGACGGCGGCAGCAGGATTGCGACATTCAAGCGCGGGAAATGGCTGACTTGTCAATATGGGCATTACACGGTGACTGTTTGCGGGTTGTTTGCAAACAATTGGCTGTCGGCAGTTTTCTTCCTTGCTTCAGCAAGCAGTTGTAGGGAGTGTAGAGTCCTAGACAGTGTGAGCTTTGTGGAGCTAGACTTAGTTTGTGGAGTCATGGAGAGGGTGCGACGTCCAAGGTCAGAAGTGCAGACGGCCATCATCTTCAACGATCAAGATGAAACTGGGAGGTGGATTCCATTGCGCATAGAGATTGGTAGTTGGGTTACGATAAAGCCCTCATCAACCGGGCCTTGGTCGAGAGATGCTCGCAAGCATGGAGAAGAGACCTATGCAGGAGCATAGAAAGCAAGGGTTGACCGATTTTTTTGGAGTCACTGCAAGATGCGCGATAAGATGGTGATGAAGCTTGAGTCCATTCTCGTGCGACACGCTTACCAGCGCCGCCAGCTGCTGCTTTCTCCAGACGACAATGCGCTGGAGCCTCAAGCTCGGAACTACTTGTATGAATCATATTGGGAGAATTGGATTCCCCCAACGTCGGTGCTAGACGTCATTTTGGTGCTTCATCACGTAGTCGGTGAGGCAACTCGTTCTGGCAGAGATTACAAGGACCTCTTGGACAATGGTACATTCTACTTGAGGGCTGTATACGTGCCCCCTTCTGGCAGCGAACTCTATGGATCCCTGGAGCCGTTGCCGTTGCCAGAGCTGACCGACCCCGACTGGCCGATCCTAGACATGTTCACTTCGGAAGCTTTCCGTCGAAAGATGGCAGACGACATTGCAGCCGCAATGAAGGGGAGTACTGGCAGTTTTATGGCCCATGTCCAATGGTTTATGCCTATTTATGTCATGGTTGATCTTTTCGCTTGTGCAGCCGATAGTCGACGAACTCCACAGCTGTATGTGTTTAGGAACCCAAGTGACGAACTTATGAAGAGTTTGATGGACAAGCGGTGGAACGAAAAGCACATGATTGGGCGAGATGTATTGAAGTGCATCGTCAATCAGGCAAGCCTCATTTTCCGCTATCACATTGGCCGCCAAACACTCTATGCGAACTTCCAGTACGTGAGGTACAGAAGTGAGGGCCCGGATAATTGGGTGCCAATTGATCAGGCTGTCGTTGTTGAAACGATAAACATCAGAGTTTTCTTTGATGGGGCTTTGCTGCCGCAAGTTGAGGTTGGGAAGTCATGGCATGTTTCTCATCTCCGTAATGAGATTTCTATCCTTCTTCCCCGAGACAAGATTCCAGAGGATTACGACCTCGTCATTGAGCGACCCGGCTATCCAGATGCGAAGGTATGTTTCAGTAAATTTGAATATAACTGATTGTTTGATCTATCAAATATAACAGTACAGTCATTCGATAACACGTACTATGGATGCATCATCATGTGCGATTTCTAACAAGTTTTAGAATGCATTGCTTGTATGGCAGATAAATGCACGGCGTGAGAAGTGCACAGAGATTGGGAACGTGCTGCCGCAGGATGGAAGATTCAAAATAGTGCCTGTGTAGTGCGGCCTGCAAGTCAGTTCAGGGAAAGGCACTCGTGTTTAATTTTGATTTAAGTACGCTGGCAGCAGTAGTGTATGTACACGTAAAAGATGCATAGGCCTTTTGAACACTGCATTCTCGTGTATGAACATTTTTTTTCCCCAAAAATCGTATGACAAAGTAATAGACTGAGCACTGACACTTATTTTTGAAGACAACGTTTTAAAATCTGGCAATGTGAATACTAGTCAGTTTGACCAATTGATGCTTTCATTGAAGTGGCCAACCTGCTTTCGCATCGAAGCTGCTCCAGCATCTCATATGTTGCTAGAGCTGTAATTTGGAAACATATATTAGACAGACCCCAGACTTACACATAACGCATGGATTTAGCAGTGTGTGAGACGAGGCTATGCTTCCGCACAGACTTAGTTATTTTGATCGGCAAAATGTATACAAAAGTTTATTGAATATGGTTTGGTAATGCCTGGACAGGTTCAGTCTATTTCATATTACCATACATTGCTATTACATACGTACAAGTCAAAATATTTGATAGAACATGCGGGAGTAGTGTAGAGTAAAGCTGTAAACGGCAGTTTTATATACATGTCAAAGTGATTGGCACAAAACACTGTAAAGGGCAGTTTTATATACATGAAGTGATTGGCACAAAACAATTAGAAGTAAAGATGGTAAACTGTACTATATACTTTGTGAGTCACTGCTCAATTTTGTCCAAAATGTGCTATCACACGCTCTACCACATTCTATGGGTACGGCCTGTGAAGAAGCAAAGTTCTATATACTTCGTGAGTCAAGTCTGCTCAGTTGTGTCCAAAATGTGCTTTCGCAGGCTCTGCCATATTCGATCTACAAGTCTGTGATGACTTCACCATCAGTTCCACTAGCTGTTGAACACACCTCTACCATTGTCTCTTCTACTGGATTACTGGTATCAGCAGGAAGGCTAGAGGCACACTGACGCTTTGCTTGATCAGCTGAAGCAGAGGCACCAGCATCTTCTGCATGGTGCTTTGATACCCCCCATCCCTTTGAAGCCAGCTCGTCAAAGAACTGCAGCACCTCCTCCGTTTTCTTTGCCCCGACGTTTGACATTCCATGTGGAGGCTCCCAACCCAAAGCCATGCACCTGACCCTGCTTGCGTGAATGCTTGCCATCATTGTCTCGTTGTTGGTAGCGAATCCCCACTGCACCATCCACGGCATACTTGGAACCTGCGTACATCCAGGACAAACAGGACTTGCGAGCAGTGCAGTCTTGAACATGCAATGCGGGTGGAACAAGCATCCGCAGCTGAAGGGGACAAGTGCCAGGTCTGAAAAATATTTCTTGCAAGAAGCACATGGGTCAGACATCTTTACATTCCCCACATCTGTTGCGACAGCAGGTAGCACGGAAAAGTATGGCTGCGGACGGATATTGCTGTTCTCGACAATGAGTACGTCAATGTCAGCTTTCAAACCCTGAAGTTCGCACTTCACCTTGTTCAGCTTGATTCCACAAGCCTCCAAATCAGACATGGACTTGGAAATGAGGAGCTTCGTGGCTTCCACTGCAGCAGTAGCAGCGTTGCACTCACGTGTCTTCGCTGTAATGGCATTCTTCAAGTGGGCCTTCTCTGCATCATCCGCCACACTTATTTTGGCACGCTGCCGCAGCTCATAGTGCTCGTCCCAACGTTTCTCCTCTGCGGCTGCCTGCTGCAGAAATACCAATTCTTGGTCGGCCCTTATGGTCTCTAATTTCTCCTTCTGCTGGAGCAATAGATTCAACGACGCCTCTGCTTCACGCTGCTTCGCTATCAGGGCTTGCATGCAGGTGGGCTTCGGTGGAGACATGATTGTGGTGGCACGCTTGGGCAGATCAACAACAGCAGGAGTTTGCGTCCACCTAGCTTGCGTGGACTGTTTTCACTGCAAATTTCCAGTTGCTCTGGGGTCTACACGCCTGTATGCTTCTAAGAGGTGGTGAGCAAACGCATTAATCATGGCTTGGATTTGCTCCCGCAGGCAAGGTGGCGTCAACTTCTGTGGGTTCTTGCTTGGATTGGCAGCGCGAGTTTTTGCAAGAGCAGCAGTTTTGTCTGCCCAATTGACATCCTCGTTTCTCTGATAAAAGAGAGCAAGACCCCGGATGAAGGAGGTGCCAAACTCCCCGTTGTCGGGTTGCATTCCGCCGTATACCCGTTGATACATATGTAAGGCATCTCGTTGAGCCTCCTTGTCTCGAATGAGCTTCAACAGATGACGATTTCCCTTCTTGCACAATGGATAAGTGCCGACGAGGTTCTCCAGCAGGAACAAGTTGTCATTCGTGAGCTGCTTGAATCTGTAGCCGCTGGTGCAGAGACCACCAGTTTGCCTAAAAAATGCAACCGAGTAATGAGCATGGTCGGTGCCCAAAAGAAAAGGTGCTCTCTTGATCAAGTCTAGGCTGATTGCTTGCGGGAGCTTTGAAATATCAAATGCTGTAGACCAAATGCTGATGCAGTCCGTGGAGTCTGTCGACGTGTCTGAAGCGTCTGAGTACTCAGCGTCCACCATTTCTTCTGATGAGTCCGATTCCAACTGCTCGATTTTTGGGGTGCGTGTGCTTCCGGCTCGCAGTGCATTACTCGTAGTAGCCATTCTACCGAAGAAAAATCACAAGCAACTGCAAGCAGACACCGGTTAAATCAACATTAGCTAGAAGCAATCACTTACAATGGAAAACTCTGCAAGCAACATAGAAGAACGCAAAACGTAAAGGAAGACGTACTTACAAAATGCTCTGGAAATGCTCTGGAAATGCTCTGGAAAATGCTTGCATACCTTGCTGCAGGTGTTGCTTATGGACTGCACAAGGGGGAAAGAGAATGAACGTGGGTGCTTTGATGTACTAGTGGTGAAGGATCAAAAGTGTATGCTGTGAAGATGACAACTTAGTGGTGAGTCCACCATTCTGCTAATGTGACTGCTGAAGTTGACATGAGGAGTACCAGGATTGTCAGTGCAATTTCTGAGTTGACTTCAATCTGCCAAATAACGTATGCACGTCGGGCATGCAATGATTCAGCAGAGTGGTTTAATTTGGTGCCTCAGCATGGTTGTATGCCATGATCATGAGCCTCTTTGCTTGATTAAATAAATAATGCTAAATATTGCCTTAGCCTGGTTGTATACTTGTATATGCTATGATCATGCCAGGTTTGCTTGATTAAATAATGCTGAAATCTTTTATGTATAACAAAAATGTAGTTTATACTGAAAGAAAAGTTTGAAAGTGCCCTTGTGGCTAGTCAAATATGGAGTATTTCTCGAGTATTTGGAATGGATTTAGACTTTTATAGGTTTGACTTCAACACAAAGCTGAAATTTACATAAATGCAGGTTTAGACTTGAGTTATTGAGATTCCAATTTAAAAAGTCTTGTTGATATATAGCAAATGCCAATCATACAGCCACGTATCTACTATACTATCCCCATGGGACATAAGTGTCAATGTGCAGATCACATTTGCATGGTTGGCTTTGCCATATTTTCTTACTATGTTCTTTGATAAATGTTTTAAGGTTTTCATCTAAAATTCTATTATAAATCCAAAATTAACTTTTGTATTTTAGAATTGAAAGAGGGCAGTTTTGAGGGTAAAGCATGCAAATAGTGGTTTTTTCCTTTATAAGTTAAGAATAGTATGTGCTTTAATTCATAATTTTGACCATTACTTTAGCTTGAACATTTAGTTTAACTTCTACTATAATTTTAATTTTAATTTTAGCTCAAGTTTTAATTTTAGAGTTTACTTTTATTTTTATTTTTACTTTTACTTTTATACTTTTAATAAAAAATTTCAATTTTTGTAATACAAATACTAGTTATTACTCTATGATATATATTTTGAATACACTAGTATGTACTCGTGTCCTCCAGACTCAACTACGTAAAGAGAGGTGGCAATCATCAATGCAAACGCCTCTTCATACTATGGCATTGAACCAACAGGTGAAAGTTTAAGTTGAAGTCGTCCTTTGGACATATCATCAAGGGTAGGTCGAACGGACACTATATTCACGCCAACCCGTACGGATCTAGTGTTGTTCTTCTTCTTCTTCTTCTTCTTCTTCTTTAGTCATAGATTTGATCACTTTTTTTATTAAACTATGTTTAAACTAAAAAACAAAAAACATTGTAAAGTGAGCCCACTTTTATTCTATTTATATCTATAGCTTTTGTTGTGGCAAAACCACAATATTTTCATATCAGCTATAAGTAATTTCCTTGCTTTGATGTGATTTAATTTATCCATTTTTTTCCCTTAGTTGTCAAGCTCACTCTCTCTTTTTAGGTAACAAACTAAACTCAACTACAAGTTTCTTTGAGGTGATGTCATATCCTTAGTGATTTGATTTATCTATGCAACTTAGATATTTAAAACCACAAAGTCTTATTATTATTTTCCTTGTACACCCACTTGTTGTGGTATTTTAAATTGTACTTGACTTATAAATTAGCCTGATTGGTGAGAAATCCCACCCACCCACCCACTAAGGGTGAATTTTTATTTTGGCTTAACCCACTACTTGTCATACAATGTGCATCTCTAAATGCTCCATTATGACCATCCGTGTGACTCCTTCCCTCCCAATTTCAAAATCAGTGAGTTTATAGAGGCTTCCGTTCCTCTTAGTTTCTCACCTTCTCACTGCGACGGGTGGTATTTGGAGTGGTGGTGCTTTCTTGTT
Source organism: Neckera pumila (assembly GCA_963969595.1). NCBI lineage: Eukaryota > Viridiplantae > Streptophyta > Bryopsida > Hypnales > Neckeraceae > Neckera > Neckera pumila. The sequence continues at coordinate 3,052,724 of OZ018408.1, read as the reverse complement.
TGAGACTTTGAGTGCTACCTTGAGCTTCTACAACTTGTTAATTTCTACTCACGGGAATGGCAAAGGTCTTTGGGCTTGTCTACCATGCTTAGGGGCTTATTTGTACTTTGATTAAACTTGTGATTTCTTGTGTTCTTTTTGATTTTTGTTGACCTGTGACATAGATAACAATTGGCTACAGCTGAAGACACCTCGTGCAACCTCACTAACATCACATTGGTTTGTTGTGTTTTTGGGATGGGCACAGGTGAGGCTGAGCCTTCAGGTCAAGAACTCTCATCTTTGGAGTACTTGGAGCAAGTTTTTTCTAAGCACTCAGACATCTTGTCATCTAATTGTGCTCTTTTTCTATATGGATAATTGCTGGATTAGACACTTGGTTATATAGGAAGTTTTGTAATTACTTTACAAACACACTTTCTTGACACTTTTTTGTTAAACTGGATTTGTTATGCACTTTTGGAAATATTTTACTATGAGATACTTTGATTCATGTTTGGCCACAATATTAGGTCTTGGAAAGTTGAGGCCCTGTTTTGATCAGGGATGTTCAGTCTATGTCTCTTCTTCTTCTTTTTCTTAAGTTCAAGTCAAACGCTTTGCTAAAATATCATGTTATAAAAATGACAACTCCTCCATATCCTAGATTTTGTGAATGTGGTAAATATTTTACTAATCAAAAACAATTTGATGGCCACAAGGGAGGTAAATTTCATGAAAAATTTATGAAGATGAAAAACTTTGCTAAATATAACACCAAACCTATGATTGAAGATGATGTTCAAGCTGATATTCATGAAACTAACGTGACGACTTTCATTAATGAAATTAGTGGTGATGTCTCTAAATCCACTAACATAAATGGAAAAATGTTTTTGGGAATTGAAGATTCCTCAAAAATTATAGAAACACTTCGGAATAGTGTTTTTTCAATCCCAAATGAGATTCAACATGTAATTCATCTTGGACCTCACTCAAAATTTAATAAAAAAAAGTACGAGGAAAATCTATTACATATGTCACAAGTTTCTAACTCTTCTATTTTTTTATAAAAATGGAAAAATTATGGGTATGGTTCTTCTTAACAGTCTTGAAGAAAAGATTTGTAAACAATCTTATGAAAATTTGAAAGAAATATATGAAAATGGGGGTATAGTACCTCGAGGCAATACCATGGGAGGTGCAGATATGGTTATAACAGGATGGAGGTATATTCAAGAAATAGATGATTTTGGAGAATATACACATCCAGGAAGATCTACAACACTTACAAATAAACTTCCTCCCGAATTAATAAATGAAACGGGTGCGAATTGGACATCAATGATATTTAAAATTTTGCAATCAAAATTTTCATCATGGATAAATGAATTAGAAGCACTACATCCAAAAACAATACCAGACATCTGGTGTAGAGTTGGATGTAGTCTATTTTCACTCTTGTCTATAACCAAAAATTACTATGTGATTCCTCATATTGATTTATGTGACACACTCCATGGTTTTATAATGTGGTTTCAATCTAGTAATAATATAGGTCGAGGGGGAGAATTTGTGTTTCCAGAGTGGAATATATATATTAGACCTCAGCAAGGTACAATATTATTATTTGATTCTTCAAAGATATATCATTATACCAGAGAAAATTTTGGATTTACTCAAATTGGAATAGCATTAGCTTTAAAAGAGAAAGTGATTAAAGCAGCTTGTGAAAAATTAAAAAGACAAATGGCTGCACCTAGCGTTTTGGTACAACAACGTGCAGAAGCTAAAGAAGAACAAAAAATATTAGAAAAGGAGATTATGATAGAAAACACAAGATACAACCCAATAAAACATCTAAATCGAAAAAAAGTAGGAAGTATGAATTAAGTTATTCTAATAGTATATACACATATATTTCAAATGTTTGATAACATGTATTTCTACATCCTATTTGATATTTTCATATTTGAAATTTGAAATTTCATTTTTGGATCTTCAACTTTCATTTTTGGATCTTCAATTTTCATTTTTGGATTTCAAAAAATCATTGGTAGATTTTGGTCTATGTACCAAATGTCTATGCATGATCTATGACTTTCCATTTATGATTTTTAATTTTCCATTTATGATTTTTAATCTTCCATTTATGATGTTTAATCTTCCATTTATGATTTTGAATCTTCCATTTATGATTTTGAATCTTCCATTTACGATTTTGAATCTCCCATATATGATTTTCCCATTTTTAAAAATGAATTTGAAATATTGGTATCAAGACGATCCCTAGGGGTTTATAGAATCATCATGGCCCATTTTGGAAAGTGAGAGCTGTGTTACAAAAATTGCTTGAACTGGTACGCTTACAATGTTCAAAGAGATAATACACAACTCAGAGCTTCATTTGCCAACATTTTGCTTTTACATTGTAATTGTATCAGTGGATTGCATTGTGTTCTTGATTTAACCCTTAAAAGTCTCACGGGGTAGTTTAGACGTTGTTGTATATATGATAGCATGAGGTTTTTCTACCAGTAAGAAACTATAAATTGGGGTCTAAACAGCTCATTATACTAACTGCATTGATTTAGATGCATGTTGGAATCACTATTGTAATAACTAATAGTCTGATTCATCTAGGCTACTTGAAAGGCCAAAATCGCAGTAAGTATATTTTGGGTTTTAATTTCAAGTTAGGGCCATTAAACTACGAGCTAGCATAAGAGAATGGCCCGAATAGTTGAGACGAAAGGATAAAAATCAAATGACAACAATTATGTGGAATATAGTTTGCTTTTAATTGTTTTCCAAATAAAAAAACTTATAAGGTCGAGGCACCTAAAACTGATAAAGTCCGTACCGCCAAAACGGCAACGGCACCCCAGATTTCTTGCCTAAATTCAACAGTTTTCATACGGAAGGCATTTGTACATTCAGGTTGAGGGACCTATAATCGACCACTTATGGAAGTATAGCTGAATATATGATATCAAGGCATATGATTTATTTAGAATTTTTCATGAGTGCAAACGGCATAAGGTTCTTCTTGAATGCAAATAATTCCATGATTTTATTCCCACTATTCAAATAGTCAGTATAATAATTTGAAGTGAAAAGTTGTTTGGAACCCAAAACCGATCATATGCTCAAATGTACAAATGAGGTACATGTGTTCTTCCACAATCTACGAATTGGGCCTGATCGGTCTTGGGTCCTTAGTTGGTAATAGGTGGCTAGACCTTAGAGCATATCATTGGTTTTAAGTAGGCGTACAATTTCCACTTCGAAGTTTTCTACCTTGTCAAATAATCATCCAAGAAATCAATTTAAATATATCGGATAATTTATTGGCTTTCAAAATATCGATTCATCTATCCCATGAGTATCTTGTAAATCCCACTTACTACCGATTGGTTTTGCATGCCTTGACCTTACTATATGACAAGAGTCTTCACTTCTAGAAAGACAATCTTGATATCCATATAGTATCCTATTTTTTATAGTAATTTTGGACAGTTTCCTAAAAGTTTTGCAGAAGAACCGCTTACTACACGTTATTTAGCCTGCACGTTAACCCTTCAACCCGCTGGCGTCTAGAATCTCGATGCTGGAAGATTTTAGAAAGGCTCGATTTCTGTGATTATGGATGTTTTTCATCCATTTTATTTTTTCTTCAATTCTTGATTTCTTGTGTTAGTTGACTACCATTTGCACAGTGATGGATCTTTGAAATAGGATCTTGTGATTTTTTGAAAATCCATAGACTTGGTTCACTGTCAAGTTTCATTATTACTTCAGAAAGTGAGGTCTTAAATATGATTTTCCAAAATGAGTACAAATAAATAATGAAAATTACACCATCACACAACATATGTTTTTCCAAATTCATAACATTTTTTTCCAGTAAATAATTGTTTATTTGGGATTTTTATTTCGATTTCAAAAGAAAACCTTGCAAAACTAATTTTAAAATATTAATGACTCTTTAGATAAATCCAACTGTACGGATGTGATTTTCACACTAATATTTACAACTAGTATTGTATATCCACTCCATTTTTGTGGATCATCAAACATTTTATAAGACATTTCTGAAATCAGTGATGGATTGGGACCTTAAAGGGTTAACTTTTCTACGCTCCAAAGCCAATATTCTAAACGGTGGATGGTTTTTGGGGCCTACGTCTATATACATCACCTGATGTTTCTCATTCACATTCAAAATTCTTGTCAGTCTAGTGATCATTGACTTGTCTACCTTTTTGCAGTGTTGATCTTCAAAATAAGATAATATGAATATTTAAAATGTAACAAACTCTAGTCAGCTTTATGTCAAGACTCATCCACTTATTTCAAAAAGTGAAACCTAAGTGAAGATGATTTTCCACAATAAGTAGAATCAAATCATAGATACCGTAACATCTTGTATTGCATGTTATTCCAATTTCCTTGAAGTATTTTTTGAATTTCTGCTGATGATTTTGAATTTTTTTTAATAATTTTCAATTTGAATTTGAATTCCACTAAACCCTACTTGCAGACTTTTGACACTTTCTCAATCAATGAATGGCCAATGGCAAAGTCAATGGCGACATTTCATCCACTTACATGTGTATACTGTGATGCAACTTCACAAACTAGGCTCAGTGTCAATCAAGTAATCAACTTTGAAATATCACAGACTAAATGTCATTTTTAGACGTATGCCTACTGTGACTCCTGACTGGCCTACAACATTCCTCCCTGATCCGGCAGATTGCTTTCTTCTTCTGAGTCCACATTGGATGATTGCACTCCCGTGCTCCTACTGGAGGCACCTTCGATGTCTGATGACTCAACGTTGACTTCATTCAGGGGCACCCAACGCTTCCCCTCCCGTTGCCGTTTGTTTCGCCAGGCCTCATGAGCTGCAACAGCAGAAGACTCGTGCCATGCCTCACGACGTTGAGCAGCCGCATGTAATTTTTCCACGTCTGGCATTCCTTGCACAGCCTTATTGTGCTTTAGCTGCTCTTTTCGTGCATGGCAATGCTGAATGCATCAATACCACCACTGATATTGTTGTACAATGACGCTCGTGTGGTTCCCTGTCCCCCCATGTTGTGTATGAGCTTGCGTTGTAGCCTTCGCAGCATGGTGCGATTTCTCCATTCCTTGGCAGTTCCAAATGGATAAGCTTCCATATTTCTCAACGAACCATGGACCGTGCATGATAAGAACATGCTGCGTCCAAAAAGAAAGGACTCCAATTAGACGCAGGTACCAAGTACAGAAAAATGAGTAATTATTTTGCATGCATCCCTTAGTCCAATGCTTTAGCAGAAAAGAAGCTCATTTTTCAATTTCAAATTCTCTTCGATAAGTATCTCACAATGTAGTGTGTCACATGAGTTTCCCCGAATGCCTCCAAGAAGGCCTTTCCAAACGCATCCATCTTTTCCCGACAACTGTCACGCTGCCCTTGCGTAAGCACAAGTCCGGTCAAGTCCGGTTGCAAATCCTCCAACGTCTCCCAAACAGCCCATCGCTTTTTCCGACCGTTTTCTTGGTCGAGGTAGTTTGACTCAGCCATGTAGACTTCTTTCCAGACCTTATCAAACCCTGACCATGTGCTACCTTGAAAAAGTTTGCAGGCCACTCCTCCACTCAGACTTGGCTTCGACACAACAATCGCATCTTTGCCTGATTTCTTCAGGTCTTGCTTCAACTGGCAATTACCATGCTCTACTCCGATTGCTGACAGTGACCTCTCTATGGACTCAATAGCTTGTGTTCTCCTCTCCAAATCTGTCTGGGTCCAGATGAATTCAAAATGAAGGTGCAGTATTTTTTCAATAATACGTACTTGTGCATGGAGTATGCAGATATGAGCTCTGGACAGAGGAATCGGCAGGATTGGCTTCCACCTCGAATGTGTGCTGATGTCACATGGCTCTGCTGAAATTTGTGGTGCAAAGAGACCGTGCTCCCATGTACCCTTCCCTTGCTTTATTCTCTCCCTCTCCGCTTCAGCACGGGTGCACTTCTTTGTTTTCAAGTGGAGCTGCTGGCAATAGATACAAGTCATCTTGGCTGTGGGTCCATGTTGTAGTCCATACATACACTTTATAGTCTTCATGTCAGCTGCCAGATGCCATTCGACTTGGAAGCTACCTACCCCATCTACAACAAGCTCTTGGCCCGTACTCTGAGCTGCTATCACTTTGGGGAACTTTGTCTTCTTGAACGCCCACTTAAGCACATCATAAGACTCCTTACCAACCTCGAAGCAACCAATGGGCCATATCTCTTGCTCAGACTGGACAGAGAAATACCTGGCGTCGTCCTTTTGGATGTCTGTATCTAATGCCCAATTCATCAAGGTCAAACTTATCCGCTCAAATTTCCTACCCTCCAAAACTTCTGCCTCATCAAGCTTGAGCACGAATATCAGGGGGCCTCTATTGCACTCTGCAGACCACATACAACAGCACAAAAAAATCAATTCACATGATGCCTTGCATGACTGGCATCATACCACACTACTGCTGCCAATTGCAATGAATTGCATCATACCACAGAATTTTTGAGAATAGGGTGACCCTCTTACCTTCTACTGTTATTTCGTAGAACATCACCATCGATCGCTGGACAACCTCCAAGTCAACGAATAAGCTGTTCTTGCTGTCAAGTATGACTTCCTTTGCACTTGTGGTCACCTTGCCAGCCACTCGTACTTCTGGAATCATGCGGCGGCCCTCAATGCTATAATATTCTCCAATGAATTGCGGCAGCTTAGAATTCATCTGCTTCCTCAATTTTGCAAGTCGATGTGGTGCTGGCAAAATACTGGATTTGAATCCGGGTGCTACGAGTCCAATTCGGTTCTTCACTGTCTTGTAAATGTTAGTATACCCTCGCCCCGTCACCCCAGCTACATCGCATGAGTCCAGCATACAATCCTCCCCTATGCTATCCCCAATCCTCTTGATCACTCCCTTCACCATTGATGTTGTAGCTTGTGACATCCTAGGTTGGTCGACCATTGCGGCCGCCTCGCCTTGACTCAGTATGCTGGCTACACATTCAGCAGTCTTCACCTGTGCGGCTAAATCTCCAGAGAGCCGTTTTTTTCCTCCTCCCTGCTTATTTGCATGTCGTACTCCTGCCACAACTGCAGGCTGTAGTATGCCTCTCACAAGGGCCCGTTGGCGCTTTGCATATCCGCTGTTGCAAGAAAGATCACTGAAACTTTTCATCCTTGCACCATGGATTCGCTGGCGGTAGCCTCTCGGGGTCTCAACCATGGAACGCATCCTCTTTTCCAATGTCTTGTATTCGGCGTTGCATCTTCGCAGCTCTTCCTCCAATGCGTCAACTTTCTGACAGTGGTCGGTACTCTCTACCACACGGTCATGCTCACATTGCATCAACATTGCCGCAAGCTCACTGCATCTAGCTTCCAGTGCTTCAACATCTGAGCACAATTTCTGACGTCCAATAGCATCTTCATTCGCAGCAGTCGTCATATTGCTAGCAAGAACTTCCAACCGCTCAGACAAGACCCGCAATTGCTGTATTTCAGCTTCATATCCTGTTACCTTTGACTGAAGTGTCAAAATCATCCTCTCCATTGCTTGAGCATCTTCCCCTGCCTTCAAACGCTTTGTGTAACCCAACATTCCTTGCTCACTGTTGCAAAGGAATTCCAAGTACTCCTTTGTGCTTCTAAATGTTGGTGGCATCTGTGTGGCAGGGTCAACAGGGTAAAGGCGCCCATCCACCCACAGATTGATGTTGGTATCACCAGCTGCCCTTTTGGCCGCAAAACTACTACGTGAAGCCTGTGTATCAAAGGTCTTCCCGCGCCGAATCAACGGGGCATACTTCCCTGCAAGCTAAATCTGCGGAGTGTAGCGAGTACTGGCAGTGTTTGTCACATCTCTCAACTCCATACCTTCCTACAGCAAGCTCAAGCTCATGCAGCCGCACGCTGATTGAAGCTCATGCAGCTAGCCGCATGCACACCTTCGATCCTACGTACGCTCAAGCTCATGCAGCCGCATGCACACCTTACTACGCTGAAGCACCTTAAACCGCATGCACAGCTTCGATCCTATGCTGAAGCTCATGCATGACCGCCATCCCCTTAAACTGTATGCACAGCTTCGATCCTATGCTGAAGCTCATGCAGCCGCATGCATGACCGCCATCCCTCGAAAGCTCATGAATTGGCAACGGCACACGCACTCCCGCCAAACTCATCTTATCATGCATGCTGAATCCCCCCTTCCCATGCAAATCATGTACAATGCTCCCAAATATTTTATTCAAGCTGTCAGAACAGCCACCCTACGGTGAAAATCATTTCGAAGACCAAATGTGCTCTCTGTTTTGGCAGCATGTTCCACGGTGTCTGTCCGCCTCGGAATTGTCAGACCCCAGCCGTGCAGTTGAACAACGACAGGTACTGCCAGCCCCCCTCCAATTTTCATACGTGGCGATCTTGCCCAAGCGAAAAGTCAAGCACGGCTTGCTGCCCGCCAGCTGCCTTGCAAGGCCTCTCCAAGAGTCCAAATGTTTTCTAACGGTTACTATTGTCTTGACTGATTATGCTTCTACTTTCTTCACAATCAGAGAGACGGGAGAGTTGCAGGTCCTTAGCGCTCACCATCAATCGGAAGGAGTAAGTGCTGTTCACTAAGTTGAGTTAGTCCTTGAACGAACAAATCGTATCTGCTTTGTATTCACAAGGAGGATCATTACCGATCTACTGAAATTGGTTACTTATTATTATATCAAAATCATGTCTATAACTGAATTTCTAATCTAATTGTTTTTTCTAGCACTTGTAGAGGTTGATGATTTGTCTAAACTGTAAGGTTGCTAATCATCAAGTTGAATTGATGTTGAATTGAAATGTCAAAGCTGATATATTATTTTTTTCTGGAGCTTGTGGTCCATTATCTGAGAGTTGGTATTGGGATCCTTTATCAAAAACGCTCAGTTTTGACAATTTTGTACCTTGTCTCACTCCAAGATCTGACACACTGTACCTTTCGTGTGGTGGATGAGATCAATCAGGGTACCTCTTTCTTACAATTATATTCGCCCTACCTTTGTGCGTTTGAAAAGAAGATCTTCTGGATAGCTACACTTTTATTTGTGACTGATTTGATCAATCTTGCATGCACTCTAAAGATGCAAAAGGTTTACGTGAATAACTTGATGACACATAGAACAGTTTTAGTGAACATATGTTTCATATCTCCTCGTTCAGCAGCATAGGAAGGTTGAACTGGTTGGAGATGTTATTTCATGACTTGGTAGATGCTAAGATCTTCTAATTGGAGCTATTTTAGTTGCATAATCAAATTGTGGGTGTGATTTTCTTGCAGGTATGGACCCTCAAAACGAGCAAAAAATGTTTCAACAACTTGTGAGGGCTGCTAGTCAGCTAAATACCCCATAGTAACCTGCTTGCTGCTTCACTTTGCATTTTGAAAATATATCCGTCTCTATTGTTCCTATCGAGCTTGTTCTGTTCTTCAGTATTTATGTCTGCACATTACAAGGAGACGGTCATCATCGTCATCTTTTTGTCATATTCCGAGATCTAGCAAGAGCCGTGGTAGATGTTCTCTTTCCAGTGTAGATCAATCATATCTGTGATCTGACCATTTAATCTCTTACGTGTTCAATATCAAATGCGTTAGTTCTGAGTCAGCCTTGTTATTGCAAGTGCTTTCTCTTGATCCCAAAGCTTCTTCCCAACTTGGAGTACACCGAAGCCTGCACCATTCTGAATATCATGAATGGTCCCTACATAGATGAAGCTTCTGAAAGTAAGAGTTAACTCGGATTGAATTCAACATTAATTGTTTTGTTCCTGGTTGGCAATAGTTGTAGACAATAATGCTTATCAATTGTTGTCTTATACTGTTAAGTGGAATTCCATTTCCTCTTTGGTAGTTGGATTCTCATGCTGTTTGACCTTTGTGGTATAGAGTGGAAAGATGGATTGTCATGGGCGAAGGTCACTCAAACCGTGGCCTCTCATTAGTAGCGCTTGTCATTTCAGTTCATGTGGTGGACTACTTGCAGCTAGGTTGTTGCAGTTGAATATTGTCTCTTTCGCAACATGGTTGAAAATGAGACATCTCTGGCTTTGTTGAGCACAGTTTGTTGTGTCAACGTCGGCAATCATTTTATTGAATTTATTTTGCATGGCCAGCAGATGGTACTTTTAAATGTTTGAGCTTGATGTTCCAAAAATGTGGGCATTGACCCTTATCACCTTAATCCTTTTTTTGAATTTTTGCATATTTTTCCCTATTTCTTTGGAAAAGAAATAATTTTTTTCTCAATTTCATCGAATTGGTCGTTAATAAAAGGTGTCTTTTAAATAATCAAGTATTACTTTGGAAGAGTTATGAGTACTAAGAATTGCCCTAAAACATTGGTATGGGTATCTACAATCAACTCTAGTTACAATTGTATATACATATTATTATTAGTCATATATAATTTTTATTGGATCTTATTGGTAATTGAAAGAGGATTCCAATGCATTTTAGCATGCTTTATTTGGACATTGTATAAACAAGTTATGAAATTTCAAGGTATTGTTTTTTGGTGTATTAAAAAACAATAATAAACTCTTATGGACTTTTGTTTTTATTTGAGTATATTTGAGTATACAACATTGTATACTCAAATACAATCAAATAAAATATATATAGATGTAATCAATACTCAAATGAATGTCATTGCTTCTCCTAAATTCTAAATCAAGAGTGATGGCTAATTGCAAGGCTAACACAAACCTTTGTAAGCTTTCCAAAGTTCAAAGCCAAATCTCTCATTGCCTCTCAAATAAAGCCAATTAAAGATTCTCAAAAATTTGTCAAAGACCAAAGGTAAAACTTGTTCTAGGGGTAAATGTGGTATCTCCAACTCCAAGGTCAAATGCTTTTTGCGTGAATGAGATGAGAAGACAAGTTTTTAATGCATCATTTGCATTTTAAGGTACACACGAACAAATATTTATATTCCCACTTCTCTAAAGCCATCATGATTCAGTAAATCGCTTCTTTATATAGTCCCAATTGTGGATTTAGAAGTTTGGAATCTTGTAATGATTCCAACCTAAAGGTTTAGAAATCTAGAAACGTACTAAAAAGTCAATCTACAAATGAGGCAAGATGTTCGAAATCCCTAGAGACTCTTGGATTTATAACTGAGAGTTTTTGTAAAATACGGCAAAAGCTCCATATCAAGGACTACTTCCATTTACTTGAAATTGAAGGCACACAATGTATCCAAAATCATCAAAAAAACACGAAAACTATTAAAAATTTGCAGTCAAAATATCAATCCAAAATTTGCAAGTTTACAAAGTATCAATTGGTAAGGTACAAAATGTATTCACAATGTCTCTTGAAGCTAGACTACAACTATTAAAGAACAAAGAATGAGTATTGGAGGTAGGTCAATTCTAACAAGAAACTTTTGAGGTTGATTCTAACCCAAAAATTAACCAACCAAGAGCATAGAAGATCATAGGTTTGCAAACTCAATGATCGTTTTTTGGAGAATGTGTATATCCAAAAATTACAACTTTTCCAATCCTTGGCTAGCACAAAATTGCAAGTTAATAAACAAGAACCCTTTGGATTTAGAAATGTTGCAAATTTCAATTCACAAATCTAGGAGTTGAAAGCTTGTGAATTGTACAAGCTCACAAACCAATAGTGACAATTCAAGTGTTAAAGGTCTATTTAAATTTCCAATAGTTTCCGAAAAGTATGACATCAATGACTTGGTAAAAAATAAAGACTATTTCAAGGTTGATTTAAACAAACTTTAAGCATGGAATCACTAGAAGAAAATTGCATTCTACTTGACAAAAACTGCGTTGCAAATGGAGAATCTGCGTTTTACTTGACAGAAACTACGTTGTACTCAACAAAACAGTGTCAAGTAGTTTTTGTTGAGTCAACAAAACAGTATCAAGTAGTTTATGTTGAGTTCTCCATTTGTAACATCTGCGTTTCAACGTTTCAACACAGAATTTGACAAGTAAAACGCAGATTTTTGACAAATGAAACGCAGAATTCTACATTACAAATGGAGAACTCAACATAAACTACCTGATACTGTTTTTGTTGAGTTTAATGCAATTTTCTTCTAGTGAATGCATCAAAATATTTTTACATTCAAATATTCAAGCATCCAAAAGTTACAGGGCTTACAAATCATAACTTTTTGAGATGTAATATTTTATTATCTATTAGCTAAGAAATGTGCAAATTCAAACTTTTAAATAAAATTGTAATTGAAAAGTTTCAAGAATCTCATTGGAAGATTTCAACTTTCTTTGATTTGATGGTGATACATGTGTAACTTTGCATACAAAATGTTTACAACTCCATTAATCAACAAATTACATGCAAAAAAAAGTGTCTTCATGGAGTTCAAATTCAAAGTTGCTTCAATGACAAAGCCTAAAAAATATATTTGACAATGGAGACCTTGTAGTGAGTGGTTAATCACAAATGACACCCACCCACGGCATCATCTATTTAAGTCCTAAGCCCACAAGTAAGACCCCATGTAGCACCCTAAGATCCAATTACTTATTTATTCATTTGAAAATCATTGTAGCCATGTAAAGTAGAAAGATTATAATGTTTGTTGACCTATATAACTTCCAAATTTTACAAGCTCCTACGTGTGCGGCTCGTAAAGCTAGACTTGGATAAAGAGATGTAAAATGAATATTTGAGGTGAGAACAAAGCATTCACAAAACAAGAGGTAGAAGATTGAAAAGTATGCAAATGTAATAAATTGACAAGCTTAGCTATTTGAAAGGTGGTCGTCGCTCAAGAAGGTAGACGATGTCAACAAGGCATAGAATGAGTGTTTGAATGAGTCGTTGAGGTTGGAACCAAAACACCGCTAACCCAAAAGGTAGAGGAAGCAAACCTAATACTTCACATATAATTACATGTTTACAAGCTTATTTATTTTGAAGGTGGTGGTGGCTTGAAAAGCTAGAATAGGACTAGGAGACATTGAGTGAGTGTTAGAGGTTAGAACCAAAAAGGAACAAAACAAGAAGTTTGTAGATTTTGAGGCTTGCAAATTCTATAATACTTAGTTTACAAACTTGAAAATCCTTCAACTACAACATTATTCATTCTTGACTCAAAGAGGTAGTATATGTTTAAGAGCCACAGTTTCCTTGCATTTTAGAATGTTTACTAATTGGCTAGCCTCCAATCTAGAAGATGAGAGATCGAGAAATGTACTCACAAACGAGACGCTCCCACAATAACCATGGCGTTGTATTTCTTGACCTCTACAACAACAAGGCATTGATGTTTTTGTTTGGTGCTTGAGGCATCAATCATCACGCCCATGCATCCTTCCAACGAGGCACCATCCTTCTTCTCAAGCAATAAATAGGACCATTTGTAACATCTTTGGACACAATTTTCTTGCTTCCACAACGAGATAGCGAGTCCTACCATGAGCGTGTGAGATGAGTTTGAGTGTGTGACGAAGTGGGAGAAGCGGAGCCTGTGCAAGTGCTTATTGTGGGCTTGGGGTAGTTCAAGTGAGACTTGAAGTGTAATAAGAGAGGTCTTTATTTAGTCATTCAAGGCAATGCCTATAAGTGTTCTAGAGCATTGTTAATACCGGTTGCAAATTTGTATTAGAAGTGGGGCTTGCGGTGTTCCTTGAGTGATTAGTCTTAGATCCGTTGTGAGTTTGGCACCCATGGAGGAGAGCAATCTTGTGATTTGCGTGACCTCAAATGATGAGAAGGTTATTGTTGGTGCCCAAGCAATGGAGCCCGAGCAAGATGTGTTCCAATGCAACATTTGCATGGATCCCCCCACCAATTCTGTCCTCACCTCATGTGGCCACTTGTTTTGTTGGGCTTGCCTTCACCAATGGCTACAAAACAAGAGGAAGCTGTGCCCGGTGTGCAAGCTCATGGTGGGAAGTCGCGGCATCACTCCCGTTTATGGATGCCAAAAGGGATCATGTTCCCAATCAAGCGACGGTTCTATACCTCCCCGCCCTAGTGTTCTATTGACACAGAGACAGGCAAGGCAATCAAGTGGAAGCTCTAGCGCAACCAACGTATCCAATTCCACGACACCATCTACACAAGCTTTCGACATCTAATGGGTGACTTTGAACGCGACCTCATTGCAAGGTTTACTTGCAAGGCAAGTCTACATGGAAACATTGGTGCAAGTTCTACGCATGGAGGCTTTGAGATCAAGAGCACAAGCTACTTTTTGAGAGATTCGTGCATTACATCCAACATCACCAATTGCTTGGATAGTCGAAGCTTCCAATGAATTTGCGCGTGCTTTTGACCCATCGCGGGTTCATTGGGAAGGCGCTCCAACCAATGACCTTCACATTTTTGTATCCAACGTATTGGTTGGCCAAGGTGAATATGTTTCCATTGTCAATGACTTTCAAAGGTCTTGGTTGCCTTATGATGAAGTGCAAAATCCTATATCGTCGCAATACGAGCATTACAATGCTTTCTTGGAGGCTTGGGGTATGCATTTTTGGAATGTAGTTCGGAATGAAGGAAACCAACCACGGCCTTTAGCTTCAACCCTACTTGGAGCACCTTGTAGCTTGGAAGTTGGCTCCACTTCTAGTGCAAGCCACCAAGAACCTCTTTGTGAAAGTGAACCTGAGGTTGAAGAGATGGATGCAACGGAGTACAATGGAGCATTGCAAGGAAGGCAACCATCTAGGCAAACGGGTAGACATAGTCGTCCAACAAATTGTTGGCACCAACCTTTTTAGCTAGTTTGTGTAGTACCAAAGCACCAAATAACTATATGGATGCTTTGTGCCAAAAATAAGATAGGTCACTGATGAGGATATAATGTTTTGAATCTTTTATGGTCAACACTTGTTTTATTGGGTGGTTAGTAAAAGCCAACTTGCAAAGTACATTACAGCACGTCTAAATGTGGACTAAATTCTCCATCCTTTATTGCATCTACATTCATTTTTTTCTCACTTCAAGAGTTATGATTTTTCATTCCACATTGTGGAATTGGTTTTTTAGACTTTTCCATAATATTGGTTTACTTCACTTTTTAGTGCTTTAAGTTAAAAAATAAAACATAAATTCTAGTGTAGTGAATATACCAACTATGGGCAATTTTTTACAAATTTTCTTAAATGACAAGGCTGGTCCTTTACGGGTTAGTATAATTGAAATTATACGCTACCTTTTACTGTTTAGACAATCTTAGGTGATTCTACTTTATATTTTCTATTCTAGTATTTTTAATTTGTGTCAATATTGAATGCTGTGAATCCTTTAGCCTTAGAAAAGTCTATTTCGGGACAAATGGTAGTCTCTCATTGGATTGACGAGGAGAGGAAAGTTCTTTCCATAACATAGAACTACTAAATGAATTTTTTCATATTTTGGCTTAGATAGTTGTAAATTGTAGTTTTTTCCTTGATTACATTAAATTGGTTAAGAATGAAGGTTGCCTTTTAATCCCTAAAGTCCCAAGGCCTTTTTTTCATCAAAAATCACTCAAAATTGCCATTTCTATTGTAAAGAGTATAAAAGCTTTAAACTTGGTTTTTTTTCACATCTAACCATAGGATCTTGCACTAGACTAGTATAAAAGTATATTGAAGATGTTTTAGAAAGTTTGACCACATAGATTGTAAGATAGATGCATTTCAAGTGCTCAAATCAAGTTTTTTGCACCTTGCTCAACTAGATTTTTTAACTTTGAATCTTTTTAAATTAAAATTGTTTGCACTATTGATTTTGTGTTGAAGTTTTATGTTGAAGTATTGAGCCAAAAGTTGTGGAATTTTTTTTTTTTATTCTTCAATAAACTTGATTTTTATTCTTAAGAGAATTGTTATATAGAAGTAGGTACAAAATAGAAATAAAAGATAAAGTGTTAAAATTTCAATGATGAAACTGAAATACACTAATCCTAATGTTGAGATTGTTCTAGCAAGCAAATTAAACTATGTGGATCTTCTTATTTTGAAAAATCGTGAAAATTGAGTTAAGAAATAAATTTAATATGTTATTGTTCTTAAACAAGACTCTGAGTACTTGAAAACAAGACTCTCCATAACTTTCTCAATACTAGTCCAAATGGAATGAGTCAAAGCTTTTCATGTAGGCAAAAGTAGTTTCGAAGAAAAACAAAATTTTAACATTTATTTTTTGTTTTTGTAAATTTTTCCTATATTGCTCGGCAAACTCTTTTTTGAACTTGGGGTGCCATAATTTTTGCTTCCAAGCACTGAAAAACTAATGTATATTTCTATCCTTAAAAAAAGTTTAAATATATCAGTCATGTTAAAATTAAAGATCATAGGAGTGTGCCCGAATCTTCAAGTGTCTTCTGAGGGGACACTTGGGACTTTAGGAATGAAACACTTAATTATTAGTTTAGATGAATGAGAAGTTATGTAGACAAAATATTGCCCTTCAATATTCTAATCATCGTCCACAATTAATATAATTAGAAGGTTGCTTTTATTTTGTGTATGGTAATTTTATTTACACCACAAAATGAAGTCCTTCTCCTTCACTTTAGAGTCCTTAGGAGGTGATTTGTATTTTCAATTTACGCAATTATCCCCTCCAAAACATTATTAACCAATTGTAGAAGGGTCCTTTTTAACTCAAAAAAATCCCAAGAACCTAAGAAATAATGTCCTCTCAAAGGATGATATGGCCTAACTTCCCTAGATCACTCAAAGAAAACCCAAGTACCTAAGGATGTTGAAGACCAAAAGTGTCTGATGAATGGCTTCATTGTTCATTGTAGAAACAAAAAATGCACCTTTGGGTCCAAATATTGGAGCATTTTGGTGACTACCTTAGTTACTGGAGGCCACGACCTTCAAGGATTAATCCCCAAAGGACGAAAGCCATTTTTTTGTCAAAAAACACTCAAAATTGCCATTTCTATTGCAAGGTGCAAATTTATTTATTTATTTATTTATTTTTTGCATATCTAACCATAGAATCTTGCACTAGATAAATGTAAAAATGTGTGGTAGAAATCTCAAAAACTTTGACCACGTAGATTGCAAGATATTTGCAATTAAAGTGAAGAAAAAAAAAATAATTGCATTTCTGTAACTAGATTTTTTGACTTTGAATCTTTTTAACTTAAAGTTTTGGCACTACAAATTTTGAATTAAAAACTTTATAATAACAAATTGAGTTGAGAATATAGGAAATAAAATTTAAAATAGCAACACTTAATTTTTATTTTCAAAAGACTTATTATATAGAAGTAGGTATGAGATAGAAGAAAAAACTAAATCTTTAATAGCTCTAAGATCAAATTGAAACACACTAATTGCAACAGTGAGATTGTTCTAGCAAGCAAACTTGACCCTCTCAAACATTTGTTTTTGAAAAATTGTAAAAATTGCATTCAAAAATGAATCCTATAAATTATTTTTTCAAAAATATCAATACTTAGATTGCCTCCAAAACATGATTGTCCATAGCTTTCTCAATACATGTTCAAATAGAATGAATCAAAATCTTTCCAAAGTAGAAAAAAGTATTTTTCATAAGAAACAAAATTTAATAATTTTATTTTGACTTTTTGTGATTTTTTTGGTCTTGCCCACGGATCGCCATTTTGGGCTTAAGACAACATAACTTTTGTTTTAGGGCACCAATCGGAATAAAAATTATATTCTCCGAAAGCTAATATATTTTCCTATCTTCAAAAAAAAGTTTTAGAAAATCACATCAAAAATTGAGATCATAGGAACTTGCCCAAACTTTGCAGTGTCCCTCAAAGAGACACTTGGTCCTTTAGGGGTTAAACCTATATTCATAGGGCTTCAAAAGAGCAAATTAGAATCCATATAAACTCATATACAATATTATGTTTCTTTGAAGGAAAAAAAAATGCTCGACCCTATGTGGACAACAAATCGCAACAATGCTAGCATATGAACATAGAAATGTGAGCATATAAGCCTTAAGTATATATATAAGTAGATATCCTACAACTATTGAAGGTGCTTATAACAGAAACACCTATAGTATAGATATGTATAACATAGATAACCTATAATCATGGAAGATTTCTATAATATAGACATTTATAACATAGGTGTATAGATTCCTATACTCATGTGCTCATGATCTAGGCTCGCATAATAGCAACCGTACAACAAATCGAAGGCCTTTTTGAACCTTCTCACTCATGTGCAAGTCCCTTTTAAAACACCGCAGGTTTTTTGAACTCACACATTTCAAACAATCAATAAAACCACGTGCGACTACTGCAAACACCTCTATAGCAGCACCCACCCTATAAGTCTTCTACAGGCCACGCAACCCAATGGAACCCCGCCACGTCACAGGACCGACGTGTCACTCTCACACTCGCTCACCCCAAGACCCCAACATCCTTCTCCCATTCAAAACAAACGCGCCGTTGTCTCCATGTCACACATGTTCCCAACGCGTACATGAAACTCCAGAATCCACACATGGTCATGGATCCCCACCCACTCATGTCTCCAGAACGCACATACGCTTCTGGAATCTACGAAATGGTCCTAAGCCCCTTACCTCGCAAGTCGCCGTACTTGAAGGTTGCCGTTCTTGAAGGTTCCCGTTCTCTGTCCGCGTTGCGATTGCAGCGTTGGAGCTTTCCTTCTGCTGACATAAAAAACCGACGCGCGCGCTATCCCTACGTCACAGACAATATTGTTCACCTGTTTCCTCGGATCCCAGAAACTCACGAACTCATATATAAGTGTTAGGTTTTGTAGAATTGGTAATCAATTCGCTTTTTGTCTGAGTTTAAGAAATCGTCATTGAGGTGCAGAGATCAATTAAGCTTTGGGGAACGTTTGGACAGGGCTTAGTTCTTGTGCTCGATTCGCTGTTGTTTGAGTCTGAGGAATCGTCGTTGCGTTGCAGAAATCAAGCCTTTTGGAGAAATTGGACAATTCTTAGTTTTCGTGCTCAATTTGCTGTTGTAAGAGCCTCAGGAGTCGTCGTTGAGTTGCAGAGATCAAGCTCTTTGAAGCGTGTGGACAATTCTTAGTTCTCTTGCTCAATTTTCTTTCCTCAGAAGCGCAAGAAGCGCCGTTGAGTGACGCTTTTTGGAAGCTTGTTGTGGAGCTTTGGTGTGGTGTGAAAATTTGGTGAAGGATGGGCGCGTTCACGAAGTGGGGGCGTATCGCGGTTGTGGCAAGCTCGGTGGCTGTTCTGAGTATGAATACCGTCTTGTTGGAGTCGCCGAAGCCAGTGGGACAACTGAACCGCGCGGCTGCAACTGCGGCTATTGCTGCTGCTCCTCCTGCTGCCCAGGAGAACAAATTGGCTGAGAAGCAAAGCGTGTGCCGAAGGACCCCAAGCAGCAAGGCGCCCAAGATGGCGCCCCAGTTCGACGGGCTTAACTTCTACGAGACTTTCATCGGGTCCGCCCAGCGGTAACTTGCGGCAACTTGCAGTATCACAGACGATGATGGATCCCAGCTCTTGGATTGATTCTTGGGGCAATTTTTTTTCCTGAAGACGATAATTTAGTCTGTTGGAGGCGACGAGTCTCTCACTCGATTCTTTGGCACAGAGATTGGTTGCCGGTAGTAGGATTATGATGACCACTTGTATAGAGCATTCTAATTGTAGATATTGAGGTTTCACCAAATTTTGTACCGTAATTGCTCCAATCAATTCATTACTTTATCTTTTTTGCATTTCGGCTTTTGTTTGCCATTCTGAAATTTTAATGTTTGCCATGAATGGATGGGTGTGTAAATCTTGCTGTGCAAGATTTTTAGTTGAATTTCAATAGAATTATCAGGACTTCAATTGCAAGTTTCTCCTTTCGTCTTTCTTTTCATTTTGAGCAGTATGTGGTTCTGAGCTCAAATTTTTGTCAACGATCATAACCCTTGTTTTCAAGTCTTGTTTGAGGATTGCCTCTTTACACATCTGCGGTTTTGTTTGCCATTCTGAAATTTTCATCTCTTGCATGAATGGGTGGTTGTGTACATCTTGGCATGCAGGATTTCCAATAGATTTCTTGTAGTGTGACAAAGTGTGAGAGTTCAACTACAAGATTCTCTTTTTTCTTTCCATTTCGAGCACTGTGATTTTGAGCTCAAACTTTTGTCAATAATATTACCCCTTTTCTATTTGAGAATGACCTCTTTTCACATCTCTGGTTTTGTTTGTCATTTGGAAACATTCATTTGTTCCATGGGTGGATAACTGTGTACATTTCGTCATGCAGGATTTTCATTTCATTTCAAGTGTGTCTCAGAGTGTGAGACTTCAACTGCAAGATTCTCTTCTCGTCTTTCTTTCCATTTTGAGCAAATTTGTAATCCTTAGCCCAATTTTCTGTCAACAATTCCACCCTTGTTTCCAGAAATCCCATTAGAGAATTGCTTCTTACAATTCATGCTCCCCAATTTGCAGATTTGCTACGAAACTGGGGAACGTGATTGCTCTTTCCACACAACCGTCCCCCAAATGCAAGCTACCAGGCACTTTCTTTTGTGTTAACCTCATTTTTAGCAGCATGGAAAGACCTGTGGTTTCAAAGTAGGAAAAGCACCGAAAGTCAAATCAAGTACTGTACAGTACTACATCGCCACAGCCATCGCCACAGTCGGCGCTGACTTATTGTTCCCGATTGCATTCGGAAAGTGCTTCCAATGAGTGTTGGCCCACACTACGCTATCAAATCCTCCTCGTCTAAAATCTCTTCCTCCAGTACATTTCAAAGTGTAGTGTGGGGTAACCCATTGGCGTCGTGTATAACTGTTCAAAGCTCCAACTGTACATGGAGGAAACGTGGGAAGCTGCGATTACAGACTAAGTTACAGACTACAGAACTGCAGGTTGCAAAACGTTGCCAAGTGGAATGGGTAGCGCAGTTGAGCGGGGAGCCCTAATTGGGATGCTCAAAGGATAGGGACACGTCAGGTTCTGACTGCAGGATTACGGTGATGAGGATCGCTGGGTTCGAGCCTGTTGCCATTGGGAGCAGGAACTGGAGGCCCGTCCAGCTTGACCACGGGCAGAGCGTGCAAAAAAATCTGAAATCTCCCCCTCACGTACAGTTTACAAAGCAAGGTCCGGTGGAGGCTCCGGAAGGTCCAGTCCTATTTTCTAATTTTACAGATCTAGAGGCTGGAGGTCCAAGCCTGGACCCCTCCAGCTCCCCAATGGCAACTGGTTTTTATTGTACACGGCTGACCCTGGAAAGACGCGGCCCCCATGACCAAGGGACTCACCAAAATACTTCAATTATTGGACCAATAGGTGCATTCTTTGTTTCTACAATTAATCCTTAAACCTTAAACACTGAGGTGGATGTTTGGCGTCCGATGGATGATAGAGTATCCTCCTATGTAGGACAGAAGTGCAACTATTCATCCTCGGAATTTTGTATGAAAAAGGGAAGTCTTCTACAGTAGTTTGACTTTTAATGATTACTTTTGGATTTTTTCAAGTCGATGATTCACGTTGTAGCAAAAGGGATGATTTCCATGGTCACTAGCCTGTCCTTTAAGGCTTAAACGGCATCATGGCTGTTTTTCAGCCAAGGGATGACAAAAAATCTTTCTATATAGGATGGAAATACAATTGTTCATCCTTGGAATTTTGTGCAAAAAGGAAGATCTTGCACAATAGTTTGACCTCCAATGAGTACTTTGGATATTTTTTTAAAGTAGATGATGTCACACAATACCAAAAGGGATGATTTCCTTGGTCACCAATCCAACATTTAAGGATTAAGAGTGAAGTCATCCAGCGGACCTATTAGGTCCACAACATTCTTACAGGGTTAATACAATTTCACGATAATACTAAAAAGTAGGCTTCATAGTTGAATTTAGGATGAGGTGTTCAAGACTTAGTTTTTCTCAATTTTGATGGAAACCAATCATGTGGCAAGGAATATATTAGGGGCTGGATTCTAAGAATAACCAAACTTTTCAGCATATTTCTTGCCACATGATTGCTCCTCCTAGAAGAGGGGTCAAAACTAGGTTTTGAACTTTTGATTCAAAACCATCTCCTAATGGCTTTTAATGAGGGAGTGAAGATGGACTTCTACGCAAAGTCGGCATCTAAAAACAAATTTCAAATTTTTGGAATCAAAATTGCTTTTGCCGATTGCATGATGTTGTACTTCCATGCGTACCCAATAGACTTGTTTGTTTACAAAAATCTATACTCCTTTGTCCCAAAATAATTCTATGGTTCTGTCAAACTAACTAAAACAAGCTCAATTTCTATCCAAAAGTAATGGTACTGTGTGTTTGAAAAGTAGGTTTGACGTTGAATGTTCCATTGAAATCTAGATTAATGACTACTCTCTACCACTAAGAAATCATCATCTGCGTATTCAATTTTTATTGTGCATTTCAATCATGTCCAGTGTATAGAACATGTCTATTGATATGCCTGTCAATCACCTAGCTTGTGAGGACTCCTTGCCTTACCTTTGGTAGCTGCTGCAAACATCTGTCAAAATCTATTCTAAACCTCTAGTAGCAGTTGCAACCTCTGTCAAAATGTTTCCTGAGCAAGAAATCAACTTGGACCTTGAGCAAGTTGCTGCTTCTAGAGCCTCATTTTCAACCACCATGAACCACCACTCATAGACAAGAGCTTCCCAAGACGCTTGTATGCCAGTAGATATCACTGAAAAGGCAAGGATGACATTGAACACTTGGAATAGTGAAATCAAGGAATTAAATTGGACCATATATATTTGATGAAGCCATGGGATTATTTTGGGGTAGAGGAGTACATCATAATCTATGGCAAGCCAGCCATGACCTCAAAACAAAGCAAGGCTATTCCGCAGGTTTTCAAATGCTGTATAAAGTAGTAGAACGAAAGTAATAGCTGTTCGAGTTCTTTGGCTCTAAAATCCATGAGTAGGAATAGATATCGACCATAATTCTAATTGGTTCCTAAAGTATTTAGGAGAAAGTACCAAAAAACTCACTTGTCACCAACGTCTTCCTAGGAAGAAACTAAATTTCAGGAATTGCTTTGTCTTGCTGTCAAACAAAAAACAATCAAAACATTCAAGCCCAATGTTAAAATTAATTTTCATGAATTTGAAAAGTTATCTCCTCTAATTTTCATGGGACTCTTTCTATTACTTTGCTGGCCTATAATTCCAAATCTCCTCTTGTAAATATTGCACATTTCCATGTAGAATTCTAGAAAAATCTTTTGCCTTTTTTGCAAAGTTTCATTGATATTTGGAATTACACACTAATTTGGTAACTACAAGGTAACAACACTTGATAAGGTCCAATTGATGAGTGAAGGATGGAACATGGTTCCTATTAACCCCTAAAGGACCAAATGGCAATTTTTGGCAATATAGCGATTTTTGGTAGCTCACTACGGCTGGACTTTTTTTTTATTGTTGTTGAAATTTTCACTCAACATGTGCTCGAGGAGTAACTTTAAGTCCCAACAATTTTCATAGCTTTTGACTATATGGTTAAAAAGTTATTGTATGATATGTGATTTTCATTGAGCTTTTAGGGAGCTTGGATAGCTTGGAAAAAAACACTATTTAAGAAATAAAAATTTGAAATTGATTTTCTAGGTTTATATAAATGTGGAAAGCTTTGAATCATTCCATTTTAATAGATGAGATGAAAGTTATGAGGAGTTTTAGTTTGCAGGTAGTTATGAAATCTCTACACCAAAATAAACTTTGAAGTCCTTTATTTTGCTCAATTTTCAATACTTTTGAAAAAAAACAAAACACATTGGGTTTAGATTGTTCATTACAACATTACAACCATTTGGATTGGTGTTTTTCAATTCTATAACTCAATTATTAGCAATTTTGTATTTTGAATCATACTCTACTTCTTTCCATACACTATTTTTTTAAAGCATGAATATGAAATTTTTTTTGTGTGTATTCCTAACTTATTCCTTCAACATATTATGGAGAGATATAAGTTGTAGGATCTATTGATTTTTGTGTAAAAAGTTTGAAAGACGAAATCCAACCATTTGGAAAGAACTAAAAATGGGATTTTGTCAATTCAAACGCTAATATCTTTGAATCCACATAGTGGGTTTTTCTAAAAAAATTCCACATTTTCTTAACCCCTAAAGTCCCATTGTTCCTACGGGGGACAAAATGGATTTTGGGCAGGCTCTTATGGTTTCAATATTCATCATGAACTTTTGAAACTTTTTGTGAAGATAAAAAAATGCATTAGCTTTCTAGAAATATAATTTTTGTTTCAATCGGTGCTCGGGAGCAAAAGTTATGGTACAAAAAGTCCTTTTTTTAGGTATGGCGGGTAGAAACACCCTCACACAAAAAAAAAATTTAATTTAAAAAAAATTGTTTCTCATAGATTGCAATTTTATCAACATGAGAAGCTTTGATTCATTCCATTTGGACTTGTTATGTGAAAGTTATGGACAATCTTATTTTTCAGGCAATTAGAGCATTTTCTTCCAAAAATAACTTGTAAGGAGTTATTTTTGCACTCAATTTTCACCATTTTTCAAAAAAAAAAGTTTCACAAGGTTAAGATCTCTTGCTAGAACAATCTCACCGTTGAGACTAGTGTATTCCAATTCCATCTTAGAGCTATTAACGATTTAATTATTCCTTCAATCTTGAACCTACTTCCACTTAACAATTTTGAAATGAGTGAAAATGAAGTAATTTTTTTGTAAATTTTTTATCCTAGATTCTCAACTCAATTCTTCAACATAAAAAATTAGAAATTCAAAATCAGTAGTACAAAAAATTTAAGTTAAAAAGATTCAAAGCCAAAAAATCTAGTCAAACAAGGTGCAAAAAAACTATTTTTCTTCACTTTAAATGCAAATATCTTGCAATCTATGAGGTCAAAGTCTTTGAAATTCCTTCCACACATTTATATACTAGCCAAGTGCAAGATCCTATGGTTAGATATGCAAAAAACGCAAATTTTTAATTTCTTTTACACTTTGCAATAGAAATGGCAATTTTGAGTGGTTTTTGATGGAAATAAGGCCTTGGGACTATAGGGGTTAAACCATTATAGTGTAAGATCCTACGATTGCATATGCCAAAAAAATGGGTTTTTTTCAAAATTTGGTGAATGTAGTAAAATAGCAATTTTGGAGCATTTTTGGCAAAAACATAGTCAAGAATCTTTAGGAGTTAATACCTAGCATCCTTTAGATAATTTATAAATGATATAAAGAGCTATATGGAAGGGATGAAGTACATCCAAGTATTTTAATAAAACAAATTTTGTCTATTTTTTAGCAATGTAACTAACGTGGTCACTTGATGCTTCATGTATTTGTGCAAGGTTTAGTATCAATTCATGCAAGGAGAAGAATCGAAAAACTTGCTCAGAAAGCTCCAAATCTAATATCCCCTCTCTACCACAAGCTCTTTGACCTCTATTCATGGGGGCTAAAGGATGCTTTTGGAGTTTGGAATACCTATATTTATAAAAAAAAATCATATTTCATTCATACAATGCCCCAAAAATGCATAAAGAGGTCATCTATATACTCATTTGCCATCCAACAAGATTCAACAAAAAATTTAAAGAATTTAATAATGAAAACAATACTCAATTGTTTATTTGGACGCAACTAGTTGCAATCACCTTATTAAATTGAAAAGCCATCAGGGAGAACACCAACTACAAATAAATGTAAAAAGTTTCCTCTTATTTTGTATATTCACCCCTAAAGGCCAGAAGGTATTTGGAAGAAGAAAAATCCAAAACTGCAAATTTTTGATGCATTGTCCAAAATCAAAAATTAAAAATCTTTTTGAATTTCAATTGTACAAAAGTGTATTAAACAAATAAAGCAATGTGTGGAAATTGTTTTAGCCCATTTGACAGTGTGGATTGAAAGATTTTAACGTTTGATATAAAAAACAAAAGATTTCATTCCTACAAAACAAGGTTAGTAGACTTCGAGCCCTCTTGGAGTAAAATGTTTGCTCTATACAAAAATAAGGATCTTTATCATTCATAAGTATATAATATTAGGTTCATTCATGAGAAATTTCAAAAGCAAATATAAAGTCTAGCTTACTCTAAATCATCCTACAATATAAGGAGGTTAATTGAATTGGCAATACACTAGTTGTTTTTGATGATTTCTTGTGCAATGAATACATTTGTTATTTGAAATCCAAATGGTAAAAAGTTAAAGACAAAAATTTGGAATATGTGGGAAAAATTTCAAGAACTTTGTCTTCTCAAATTGCAAGATAATAGGGCTTGAAGTTGAAAGAAAATGCTTTTTTTTTAAAACTGCCCCGACATAGCTAATAAAGTTAGAATGTGATTTGAGAACTAGAATTTGTTATTTTTTGGACAATTTTATGCCATATTTTATTAATTACATACATGCCAAATTTCAAAAGTTGATGAGCATTTTTGCAAAAGATGCTCAAAAGATGCCCCAATTGCCTAGGCTACTAAAAAAATATAGGGTAGCATAACTTTTGATTCTGGCCCCCAATTGGAAAAAACAATTACATTCTTACTAAGGGGATATACGTTCACACCTTGCCTCACAATGGAATTTGGAGAGGCTCAAAGTGCAGCTTGATCAATCTCGTATCCACATGCTCTTGACACGTTAGGCTAATCACTACTCCCTCTCTGAATTCGCTCTCCTCCGATTTAGTACCATGCCTGCAGTGTACGATGAAATCAAACCCGGTACACCAAACCTAAACCGCACTAGGGCTAGAGTAGAATCCCGTACTTCTCGTAATCCACCTCAATCACATACTGCTCTGACAGACTAATCACTTCAGGCAAAGTCTTTTTAAAGTCGGTCTTTCCGGTGTTTCTCCACGGTTGCCAACCAGTCTCGTCGTACTTGTCCTTCGGCACACAAGAGCAAACCTTGTACTGTGGTAATTTTAATGCAGCGTGCGCATCCAATACACCCTGCACGAGATACCCATGGACCCCCTGGTTGTAACTGAAATACTGCAGCAATAGATCGGGATGAACAAGGGCATCAATACTTTGAAGATTACCACGTCTTGGCAGATAATAGGTACCTGCCTCAAATTGTGGAAATTCTTTCCAGGATTTGAAAACAGAGGTCTTCATTTCGGGCAGATTCAGAGGTTCCACCTCCACAGCATGGCCACCTTTCAAAACTTTCTTCATTCGAAATTTTCCACCTCGCTGCATGAGAGTATGAGTGACAAGCTCAAACAGATAGCCATAAAGACTGCCAGCGAGGGAGGAATTAGCATATGCTCTAAGAACTTTAAGCACGTCCTGCTCACTGAGAGCATGAAAGCGATCTCGGAGCTGAAGCTTTACGTACTTCGATGCTAGTATAAAATCGTTTGTCCTGTAATTCCAGCGATTCTCGTCCGTACTTCGTTCACACTTTATGTGGACAACGGCATCTCTCTTGTCACCCTGACCAAAATCCTCAGTGAGGAAATTCAAACAGATATCCTTCTGTACTTCTTCCAGAGCTCGTGCCAACGCCCGCTCACGGTCTTCAGTATATTTAGAGTCTAAAACATACCTCGGCACACCTCCTAGATGCTTGAAACGTTGCATAGCCATCTCCTTGTCAGGCACTCTCATCTTTGAATAGATGTTCCTCTGCTTATCAAAGGCGTCCACAAATCCGCAGATCTCCTCCTCTTCCCAAACAGGCATGTACAGGATTGTGACAAGCCCACGCTTTTGAAATTCTTTGGATTTCTTTTTTTGAGCTGAACATAGTAGCAAAATATGGCACTCAGAGTAAAAATCAGGCTTGTGTTCCCCATCTATAATAAGCCAAGCATTGCGATTGAAAAGCACTTCCTGAAGTTCACGGTCCGCTCTCCCAAATGGACCATATGCCTTCGCAGCCTTTACGTATCCTGTTGATGAAGCCTCGTCACTGAAGTCCATTACAAAAAAGTAATCATGGACTTTCCAAGCGAATTTCTCCTTCCTTGCCGCCAGAAAACACATCCAAAAAACAGAAAAATAGGACTTCCCAATGCCCGATGTACCCATAACAATGAAGCTTTCACGCGCCTCTGCCGTCTCAGGATCTTCTTCAAATCTCTGTAGCAATCTCGAATCCAAAGAAGAATTTCCCCATCATAATTAAAAAGCGAATCAGCACTCAATTTCAAGAGTGGCACGTCAGGAACGTCACAACCCTTTTCAACTGTAGCCGTGTCAGCTTCTTCCCACTCCCTGTACTTTTTTTCCCACTCCCCGTAACAATCTCCTGCTGATTGGATAAAGGACTGCAAAAATTCTGGAGCTTTTGGATTTTGAAAATGTCGCCTTTTTGAAGCTGAACCTCCCTCTGTATTCACACCGCACACTGTCAGAGTCTACACACTCCGATGCAATACTATTATGGCCTTAGAACCATCAACTGACCACAAGAGGATATAAGCACAGGTAAAAGCATATTAACCACATAATAATTATCTGACAAATTTTTTAAGACGGCCAACCCCCGACATGAATAGAAGGAGCATCTTCCGTCGCAAAAGTACATTCCTTACTGCCAAAATTACAGAAGAAGATCACACGCGACGCTCACAAAACAGACCTGACAAAACCCTACGATAGACCAAAGTCAGCCAGGAACCTGGGATGAAAGACACAAGCATCCAATTCCTGAAGAAAAATCAAACAAACCTAAACAGCCGAAGACCGAACTATCTGTGAGACGTCTTGGCAAACCCTAGGGAGAACCACTTCGGCTTCTTTCACGCCTCACAGCTCGTAAAACCTTGGTGTAAGACATTCATTGCAAGAACAGAGGACCAGAGAGCTTGAAGGCTATGGATTAAATGAACCTCGGAGCTGTGATACATAACCAATCAGCTGCCCATACATCACTAGAGAAAGCCTCCAGGTTGCAAGCCTGAAAATCCATGGAAACCCTAAGCACAGGGTCCATGATACCCTATTGAAACCCAGAAAAGCCTCCAGGGAGGAGTCCAAAAATCCAGGAAGTAAAAGAAACAGGTAAATGAACTCTTTCCATCAATCTGCGTAATAGATAAGCAGTGCAAAAAGCTCAGCGAAATATCAACTCACAAAAACAACGATTAAGCAAAACCCTCAGTATCACTATATCACTATCACTTGGTATCTGTAATTTGATCTCGTCAGAGAGCAGAGCCAAGGCCAGAGCAGAAAGATCTTTGAAAATGGAGAAGATTTCTCAGACCTGGAGGGGGAACATTTGTCGATGGCAGAAACTTGTATATTTGTCCTGCAGTGAGCGGATCGCTATCCGTAAGATGCGTGGAGTCGTCCTCCAGTAAGATGCCGTCGAGCCCATACTGCTTGGAGATGACCCCTAGAACTTCAGAGACAGGTTTGCCCTCTGGCGTCGTCTTATACTTGCCCAAATTGGTCTGATCATCCTCTTGTATAATTTCGAAAGAGTTCGCCATCGACAGGAGAAAAGTGTCCTCCACCAAGCTAGAAATAGCTTCGGCTTGCTTATTCTTTCAGAACGAAATTGCTGTCTTAAATCCTCTTTTATGCTGCGTCCAAGAAAAGATGGGATGGACAACGAAACGTGCTGCTGAGATTCTAAAGAGAAGAGCAACAAGATGCAAAACCTGAGTTCAGTGAGCGAGCGAGGAGCAATCAAAGAGGCACACAAGCAGTCACGAGTAAGAATCAAGAAACCACCCTAATTCTCCTCCGCACAAAGAAATCAACCCCACACCACCAATATCAAAAAGCTAAAGGAGAAGAATTACCGATAAACATAGGGCGGGCCGGCAAGCAGCACACGGGAAGACGCGAGCAGCTTACGCACGAAGCGAGCGGAGCACGACAGCGAGAGACAGCGGCAGCGACCCCCAGAGGCGCGAGAGACAAGGATGAGACATTGAGGACGGCTGTGCAGATCGTCCCCCTTTCTTAACCCCTAAAGGCCCAAGGCGTTTTTGGGTTCAAAAATATCATCCCTTTTGAAGCTTTGTAGATCTAAATATCTCCAAGTTATACAAATCTCGACCATACAATTTTTTAGTGTACATGTTGTAGATGACATGTACAAAATTTGGAGTCATTTGGCCAAATAGATTGCAAGATTATAATGTTTTAGTAGCGTCTCAATTTCTATAAAAAAATATAAAGGACAAGCAAATTGTTATATTCAATTGGATCCATAATCAAATCTTGGAATGATTTGACTTTGAATGAGTCTTTGAGGTTGGAACCAAAACACCGCTAACCTAAAAGGTAGAGGAAACAAACCTAATACTTCATATATAATTACATGTTTACAAGCTTATTTATTTTGAAGGTGGTGGTGGCTTTGAAAGCTAGAATAGGACTAGGAGACATAGAGTGAGTATTTGAGGTTAGAACCAAAAAGGAACAAAACAAGAAGTTTGTAGATTTTGAGGCTTGCAAATTCTATAATACTTAGTTTACAAATTTGAAAATCCTTGAACTACAACTTTATTCATTCTTGACTCAAAGAGGTAGTATATGTTTATGAGCCACATTTTCCTTGCATTTTAGAATGTTTACTAATTGGCTTGCCTCCAATCTAGAAGATGAGAGATCGAGAAATGTGCTCACGGACGAGACACTCCCACAATAACCACGGTGTTGTATTTTTGACCTCCACAACAACAAGGCATTGATATTTGTGTTTGATGCTCAAGGCATCGATCATTGTGCCCATGCATCCTTCCAACGAGGTACCATCCTTCTTCTCAAGCAATAAATAGGACCATTTGCCACATCTTTGGACACAATTTTCTTGCTTCCACAATGAGATAGGGAGTCCT
This sequence comes from Neckera pumila, assembly GCA_963969595.1. Lineage (NCBI taxonomy): Eukaryota > Viridiplantae > Streptophyta > Bryopsida > Hypnales > Neckeraceae > Neckera > Neckera pumila. The sequence goes on along the minus strand of OZ018408.1, from coordinate 3,021,899 downwards.
ACCACGAGTGTGTGAGATGAGTGTGAGTGTGTGACGAAGTGGAAGAAGTGGAGGTGCAAGTGTTTATTGTGGGCTTGGGCCTTGGGGTAGTTCAAGTGAGACTTGAGGTGTGATAAGAGAGGTCTTTATTTAGTCATTCAAGGCAACGCCTACAAGGCTACAAGTGTTCTAGACCACTATTGACACCCAAAAGTTAGGTTTGTACTAGAAGTGGGCTTGCGGTGTTCCTGGAGTGATTGATTTTAGACCCGTCGTAAATTTTGGCACCCATGGAGGAGAGCAATCCCGTGATTTGCGTGACCTCAAATGATGAGAAGGTTATTGTTGGAGCCGGAGCAAGATGCACTACAAGGAAATGGCATCCTATTTGAGAGAGAGTTGACAAAGATTTGTCCAAATCAACAAAGACGCTTCCTTATCCTGTGATTTCTGTCAGTCAGGACATTTCCTTCATTTTCAGTCCAAGTAGAGGATCGGCGGCTGCCTCTCCTCTCTCTCGTTTTAGGTCGCATTTTAGCTCTACGAAGCAAGCGACAGAAGGAAACTCACTTGCAAGGTTGCAACTCTGCCATAGCTCTCTTGCAGACAACGCAACTTTTGTGGCAATGCTCCTGGAGAGGGTTTAGTAAATTTTTAGGGTTCTCCAATATGAGATTTTTTAGCCTGACTTGGATATTGTTACTTGGTGTGTGCAAGTCTAGGGTTTAATGTCTTTTTTGGCTCTAATAGTGCCAAAGAATGCGATCATCTTCAGTTCAATAATTGGAATGTAAGTGTTTCTTTTGTGACTTTAGCAAAGTGTGGGATTTTTTGTATAAGATGCACCTATAGTTTGTAAGAAGATCTAGGTTGTCATTATTGAAAAATTTGAAACGTTAGGGTTGTTCTTATGATCCATCGGAAACTACTCGTTGGCAATTTTCCGTTTGGAGGTTCTCATTTGGAAGTTGGTGCAGCAAATGAGGAAGTGGGCGTGATGATGGAGCTTTGGGAGCTTTGGGTTGAGTAGAGGACGAGGAGGAAGTTGCTGTTGGTAGTAGAGGGATTGTTAAAAAGGGATTTGATTTGGATTGGGTGTGTAATGGCGGTGTTTTTGGAGTTTTTGTTTGCGTTTCTGTGTACGTGCGGGGTGAAGGCAGTGGCTTCCAGCACATTTATTGCATTTGTGAACCAATTACGTAAAAACATGGCCGTATTTTATCACAGATTGAATTAGATTGAGCTTGCACTCCATCACATGGCCCGCACATTGGTGCTTTTGAATGTTTCCTGCGGTTCGGATCACCCCGACATAGCAGCGGCATTCATGAACATCGTGATGATGTACCAGGACATTCGCAAAATTTATCAGCGGTATACTGTGAGGATTATTCTTATGGTTCCTGTAAGTGGCACCATGCTTGGTTCTTGCAAGGGGGTTTGGGAGTTGTTGGTGCTTGCGGTATTGGTTTAGTGGAGATGGATTTCTGGTGGTTTAAGAGGGTTTGTATCTGTGTTGTATTTGTTGCATTCGTTGTATTTTTATGGTGATAGTTTTTAAGTTGGTGGAATACGGCATCTGTGGATTTGGTTAAGTATCTATGTGGTCGATGCTTTAAGCATCATATGATTTTGGTTGACCACAATTGTTTTTCTAGGGTTCATTAAACTATTAGGGTAGGCCTTTAAGATTGCTGCAGGTGGAGTTCGTTGGTGTCAATGTGTACATGGTGATTTTCTAGCATATTGATGATATGCCATTTGGTATAGACAAGAAGTCTGCTAGAGAGGGTTTATATGGTTCTTATAGTTCATTCCATAATGCTTTTCACAATGAGAGCTTCTTCTGCTTACAATTCAAGCTAGAAAAGATTGGCTTCCGTTTTAGGGTTCTTTAACATGAGATTTTCTTATCCTGACTTGGATATTGTTACTTGGTGGTGTGCAGGTCTAGTCTTTTATGTCTTCTTTGGCTCTAATACCACCAAAGAATGTGATTATCTTCAATTCAATAATTGGATGTAAGTATTTCTTTTTACGACTTTAGCAGAGTGTGGGATTTTCTATATAAAATGCAGCAATAGTTAGTAAGAAGATCTAGTTTCTCATGAGGTTATTTTGGAATCTAAAACTATAGAAATTTTGCACTGAAAATTATGCTCGTATGTAACTGAGGGCAAGGATCTGACTATCTCTGGTCTTCATGTGCAAATCTATCTTTTACCTTGCAGGGTTGGTGTTCTGTTCCAACTCTAAACCTAAACGTGTGCCTCTTCATCTGATCCATTTGAAATGAAGAATCTGTTAGTATGTGTTACTGGCTTAAATTTTTGCTTTAGTGTTGTGCGTATTTGGTTTTGAAATGATTGATATTTGTTATAGTTCTATTGGCTCTGCTCAATCTTGCTAGTTGTTTCTCCGTGGCTGCTCCATATTAGCGATACAAGGGAGACGCCTTGTGCTTTTGTCTCCTGTGAGCACGACTTCCTCTCGGTAAAGCTACCATGTCTGAACATCAGATGTCCTATGTACTGCAGGATCTTTATTATCAAGAAGAACGGCAAGCTCCACAACATCTTATGAATCTAGCATGGAAAATTATATTGGCACTACCAAGACTTTCAGTTTAGCAGAATTAGAAAGAGCAACAAGTAACATTAGACCAGACAATGTAGTTGATGAAGGTGGCTTCGGACAAAATTACCAAGGTGTTCAGGACAATGGTATTGAAGTGGCTCTGAAGGAATTGAGAAGGGATGACCATCAGGGTGGCCGTGAGTTTATTGCAAAGGTTGAGCAGGCTGATCATCGCAACCTCGTAAAGATGATCGGGATTTGCACCGAGGAAATTCGATGTTTGGTTTATGAGCTCATCCCGAATGGCAGTGTGGAATCTCATTTGCATAGTATGCACTAGTTCTGAATCCTGGAAACTGCAACTCAGTGAAATTTCCGAATCCGGATCTTATATCACAAAATCTTTTACATTGAAAACTCAGTGGGGGCCACAATATCTTGGATCCAGCATAATGTATCACTAATTTGTGTTCTTTCTGTAATCTGCACATTGCTAGATTATGATGCATTGTCAGTGAGTTAGACATCGAAACATTATAGAATTGGTATTCTCTTTGCTCCATGTTTTGACACTTTCTAATAGATATGTGTCAAGAGAGCTCAACTCCTTGACAATAGAATTTTTATTTTTATTAGTTTCTGACGTGCATGTGCAATGATTGTTTCACGGCATTATATATAATTTCTTCCTATTTAAATTCCTGCTATAGGATGGTGAGAAGTTGTTTCTTTACATTTATGATCTCAGCCAAGGGATGGCTCGTCAATTGTCGGCAACATTCCTTGGAAATACAATGTAAGGCTTATGGTACGAGTGTTTGACCTGAAGCTCATTCAATCAGTTGCTTCAATCTTTGAATCTTTCACTTGATTTGTTTTTATCTGTTTGGGTGCATTTTGGTAATTGCTACTGATTGTTTATATTGATTTATTCATGTTGGACTCATCACAGATGGGGCAGCGGAGGCTCACTCCTCGTGTTCTAATAGGTCATAGCTTTTTTGGCAAAGGTATGTCCTTGTTTCTATTTAACTTTGCCTTTCTTGACCTTGAGATTCTTTCTGGTGAATGGTCTGTTGTATGTCTGGGTGCTAAATGGCAAAATCCGATTTGGTAGAGATGCCGAGGACCATCCTGGGGAACTTATCCAAACTCTTTGTCAGATTCCATCCTAGGTAATACTGCATCCCTGTAATATTTTGTGAGCTTCATAACTTCAGGCATTCCAGCAAATTGCTAAGTCTGATTGTCTTCTTACAATTTTAGGTATTGAACTCATTTCTTTCTGTTGGCTTAACTTCAAATCTCCTATTCCTTGCACCATCCAGCTTCCCTCAAGAAGAGCTTTGATTGATGCCCTTTCCCAGAAGGGATTTTCTACTGGTGTTGCCCAAGTTTTCAGCTGCACCTTACTTGTCGTTTGAAAATGACTTGTATGTATGAAATGCTTCCGTGCTTTTGAGAACCCTCCTGATTTAAGTGTTTAGACTGTTGTGTGTAAGCTACAAGATTCTATTTGCTGGAAAGAGGAAGGGAAAATAGGAATAAATGGATTTGACTGTTGGTATTCTTCTGAAATAGTTCATGCAGGATTCTCTTGCCAAGCCTTATAACATGATACTTGATTATTATTTGTGCTTCTTGTTCTTGAATGCTAGCCCTTTTCCTTTGCCTTCTCTTGTGCATATATTTGGATTAGCCTTAAGTTTAAATCACAATGATTGTATTTGATCATTATAAATCACAATTCTTGTGAGTTAATTACCGTAGATGAATGGTAGGGTGGTTGGTTGTAGGTGGTGGAGTTTTTCTGGATATGAGTACCATAGTTTTAGAGACCAAATGTATCTTAAAAACAAATAATTACCAAAAATTGCTACTGACCAGTTTGTGATACTTATGTTTACCTTACTCTAAGAATTTGTGCGTAGGTACTGTGAGCTTCATAGATTTCTAGTCTAGTCCACAAGCACTAGGGTAAGGATTTGGTTCTTTACAACTAATTTTTAAGGACTTTTTGATGGTTAGTGGAACTTACAGGACGCAGTAAATCTGTAAAATGACAAAGCAGTGGGATTGTAAAAAGATATATGGGGACGTATTGTTTCGGTTTTTTAGGTGGCGTCCCCATGCAAGTTAGCTAACAGGGGAAGATGTATGCCACTATCACAGGCATTTGTTGAGCAGGAATGAAATGTGAAAAATTCATTGGAGACCTTATATGTCTTTATGACTGAATGTAAAAAAAGTCTTGTATAAGTTGCTAAAACTGAATCCAATGTTGCAAAGGCCTAAGGGAGACCATGGTCTCCTAAATTTGTATCAATTGAATAGTAAAATTGACCAGTATCTGTCAACAGTGATTGAATTCGGGTCAAATTTTTGTCAAAGTCAGAAGACAATTGACAAAATTTTGTCAATAAAACGTCCGAATCAGCCCCTCCTAATTGACAGAGGAGTTGATAGGAATGTGTCATTTTCTTGTCATTTGGGACATAGAATTCTTTATAGTGATGTATTCCAATGCAACATTTGCATAGATCCCCCCACCAATTCCGTCTTCACCTCATGCGGTCACTTGTTTTGTTGGGCTTGCCTTCACCAATGGCTACAAAACAAGAAGAAGCCGTGCCCGATGTGCAAGCTCATGGTGGGAAGTCGCGGCATCACTCCCGTTTATGGATGCCAAAGGGGATCAAGTTCCCAATCAAGCGACAACTCTATACCTCCCTGCCCTAGTGCTCCAGCGACACGAAGACAAGCAAGGCGGTCAAGTGGAAACTCGGGCGCAACCAACGTATCCAATTCCACGACACCATCTACACAAGCTTCCAGCATCCAATGGGTGACTTTGAACACAACCTCGTTGCAAGGTTTACTTGCAAGGCAAGTCCACATGGAAACATTGGTGCAAGTTCTACGCATGGAGGCTTTGAGATCAAGAGCACAAGCCACTTTTCGAGAGATTCGTGCATTACATCCAACATCACCAATTGCTTGGATAGGCGAAGCTTCCAATGAATTTGCATGTGCTTTTGACCCATCGCGGGTTCATTGGGAAGGCACTCCAACCAATGACCTTCACATTTTTATATCCGACGTATTGGTTGGCCAAGGTGAATATGTTTCCACTGTCAATGACTTTCAAATGTCTTGGTTGCCTTATGATGAAGTGCTAAATCCTGCATCGTTGCAACACGATCATTACAATGCTTTCTTGGAGGCTTGGGGTATGCATTTTTGGAATGAAGCTCGGAATGAAGGAAACCAACCAGGACCTTTAGCTTCAACCCTACCCGGAGCACCTTATAGCTTGGAAGTTGGTTCCACTTCTAGTAAAAGCCACCAAGAACCTCTCCGTAAAGGTGAATCCAAAGTTGAAGAGATGGATGCAACGGAGTACAATGGAGCATTGCAAGGAAGGCAACCATCTAGGCAAACGGGTAGACATAGTCATCCAACAAATTGTCAGCACCAACCTTATTAGCTAATTTGTGTAGTGCCAAACTCAAGCACCAAAAAACTATATGGATGCTCTATGCAAAAAATATGATTGGTCATTGATGACGATATAATGTTGTGAATCTTTTGTGGTCAACACTTGTTTTTTTGGGTGGTTAGTAATAGCCAACTTGCAAAGTGCATTACAACACGTCTATATGTGGACTAAAATCTCCATCTCTTATTGCCAAAGTTTCATTTGTTTTGGGAGTGAACGTGGCTTCTCCAAGGGGAAGGTCAAATGCTTTTCGAGTGAATGAGATGAAAAGACAAGTTTTTTATACATCATAATTTATATCTTAATGTACAAACGAACAAATATCTATACTCCCACTTCTCCCGGCGCTCTAGCGGATTAACTTAGTGCCAATCAGTGCGAAACTGGGAATTTTTTTGCGGTTGAAAGGAATCCGCAGCCTAGCTTCGAAGCAGCATTCATTATTGTTAATCTCTACGTGCACAAGCTAAAACAGAAAGTCCGGGTTGGAAGCTGATACAAGGACTTCCTTATTATAGCAAATGTATTAGATAACCGACGAGCCGCGGTAGCAGCAAGTAGGTTATCATACATAACCAGTTGTTCACTTTTTAATTACAACCCTTGATCTTTATGATCCAAGGGCGTAAGATGCAAATTGAAAAGAGAGAAGGTTATGAATTGCAACTTGTGATGGCAATAGTGACGGGTTACCAATGGGATGGAGCCACAGTAGCGTTAAAAAGTCAACCAATTATGTGAATTTAGAGCCTCTTCAATGGTTGAGCATTACACGGTCGCTTTACATTACTATGTAAAGCAACCGTGTAATGCTAGGGGAGTGTTTGGTGCACCTAAACCCCAAGGGAGAAGCACCCCAAACCAACAGTGTATCTAATTGTGACAATTTCTAGACATGGTAGTCATTCTAGAACATAAATCTAACTAGACCGTAGATAGTTTATTGTTTGTTGACCAAAATGATAAACTATCTATAGTCTACCCAGATTCATGTTCTATAATGACTACTGTGTCTAGAAATTATTGCAATTGGGTACATTGTTGGTATTGAATGCTTCTCCTTTATAGCTTTTTTTTCTTCTTTTTTGAGCTTTGGCACCAGGTGTTGTTGTCTGCTTGTGATGGATCATTGACAAGCTGAAGCTATTAACATAGTATTGGCTAATGATTCCAATGATGACACAAATGAGGAATTCTTGGCTTCTTTGGTTGAAGTTCAACCTAATGATGATGAAATACCTAGGTGCCCCAAATAAGGTAGTATTGTAGGGAGACAATCCATGAAGCGAGAGCTGTGGCTTACACACCTTGTTAGAGACCACTTTGCATCTTTTCTTGTTTTTAATGACATAAAGGTTTAGGCACAAATTTTGAATGCAAAGGAAATTATCTGTGAAGGTCATGGAGTTTGTTTTTAATTTTGATTCCTATTTCCTCTACAATAGAAAAGAGATGCCATTGGTAGATTGGGATTATTTCTTGCAAAAGTGCACAACTGCAATTCATATGCTTGAATGAGTATAGTATGTTTGCTCATGCAACGGACAAATATTACCGTTTAGGTAAGAACATTGCTCAAGAAGTCATGAAACATTTTGAGAATGCAATTTGTGGTTGCTCTGAAACTGAATTCTTGAAGCGCCCTACTCAAAAAGAAGTTTGGAGACAAATAGAGATTAATTCCCTAGGAGGATTTCCAAATATATTTGCATCATTGGATTGTATGCATTAGTAGTGAAAGAATTACCCTACCACTTGGTAGAGGCAATTTTAGGACAAAGACTAGAATCACTATATTATTCTTAAAGTGATTGTTGATTATTTAGTCCTTGTGGATTTTTGGCATTCATTCTTTGGCTTGCTTGAGGAGAACAATGACATAAATGTCTTGGATCGTTCCCCCATTGTTGCAAATAGCTAAAGAGGAGATGATCGTGACTTGTCTTTTATGGTGAACACCTACAAATATCCCTGGTACCACCTCTTGTGTGATAGTATCTATCCACAATGGAATTGCTTTGAAGAAATAATTCACAAGCCACAAGGAGAGAAAAAATTTCATTTCAAATGGATGCAAGAAGTGGTCCGAAAAGACGTTGAACAAGCATTCGGAGTGCTACAAGCTCATTGGAAAATTTTGCAATACCTAACTCAGGAGTGGAAGTACATTGGAGACTATGCAAGATATTATATAGGCTTGAGTCATTATGTACAATATGGTGGTGCAAAATGAATCCAATTTGAACCTTGAGCCACTTTTCCACAAAGGAATCACGGGAGGCCATACCGCCATATAGATCATAGCTAATCCTCTAATGAACTCCGACAAGGTACAATCCAACTTGAGAATCAAGAAGCCCACTTGGGCTTAAGGAACAATTTGATTGACCATCTTTGAAATAGGAGAGGTGAAGATGAGTTTTTTAAAAACATTCATGAACTTAAAAGGAGGTTTGTTGTTGAACGCAATGGCCATATAGCTGTAGTTTTTTTGCTGTAACTGAATTTTCAGTTGTCGATGAAAGCAATAAAAGGCCAATGCTTGTTATCTCTATGACTTTTCTTTTAAATAGTCATTGTGTCTAATATGCCCATTCATGCTTGGCTAGCATTCACAAAATAAAGTATAGTCTTCCACATGTTGTAATGTTTATATAGTCTTTGCACATGGATGGACCATAGAAAAAAACAGAATAAGGATGCTCGGAAGATCAAAAAGACTTGACACAAAAGAGTAAAAATTCACAATTACGGAGCACCTCAAGCTATTGTCACCAGATTGTCTTTATTTGAATGCAATTGGAACATGGCTGATGAAATGAAGCTATAGCCACCCGACTTCATCTATGAAGTCCAAAAAAATTACAAACTTCAAGGTCCTCCCTTGTGATGGAAGTCATTGTTTGCTTTTGCTTCATTGGTGGTAGGGGAAGAGTCTTGTTTGAAACTTGCTTTTGCAAATCCATTTTTTGAGGCCCCTCAAACCATCAAGGAATATCCTTTAAAATCGATTAGCAATGCAATAAAACAAAAACTTTATGCTTAGGGTGTTTCACCTTATGGAGCTCCAAAGTATATTGCAAAACATCTTTGAGTGAAATTTCAGTTTCCTACAAAGCCAACACACTCTTATATACTCCAATAATTTGTTCACATCGTGTTTAATGATTCTCTACTTTGTGTCCAATGATCTTGTTGGTTGTTCTTCCTTCCCCTAGACTTGTGTTGTTGAAAAATGATGTATGTGAATCCTTGCCCAAAATGCAACAAATTTTGGGCCATTACTATGGACTAGGTCTTGCAAGACGTAAAGAAAACTATGTATAAGCTGCTACGCCTTCTCCGTGCATATATTCTTCCATTTTTGCACGCAAACAAGCTTGGTTTTTGCCATTGTGTCTACAAAGATAGAGAGGGCAGTGAAAGATACAATAGCTATGCTACATATCCCGTGTAAGAGGGCCCTAATGTAGTGGCCATCATTGATATTCCCATTGCAAAGTAACAAAAGGAATTTTGAAACAACTTTGCACTTACAGGCCAATAGGAATATTGTTGATGCCTAACCTTTATGAGATCAGCCATTGAAGTTGCTCTTATAGACTTTGAATTAGCTAGGAGAAGTCTTGAAATACAATAATAAATGCTCAAAGCATGGAGGAAAACAACACCTCCTAGAAGGCTCATAGGATTAAAATAACATTATCCATCATATAGCACTATTGCATCCTATGTGATGGTCAAATTTGGCATAAATTACTTAATTTTTGTCAAAAATTATCACATGTCCTCTTGTAGTTGGTTCAAGGTGATGTGACCTTTCAAAATCTAACAAGAAATTCAATTTTGGCACTTCCTTGTCAAAATTGACCCTCTTGTGTAGTATACTTCTTGATGATTTGTGCAGTCATTATGTGGTTATTGGCCATCTTTGTATAGAATTTTTGAAGTAGTCTTTTTCCTGATTGGCTTTTATATTTTGTTTAAAAATGTGCTTATAAGAGTTCAAAGAAGGCCTTAGATACTTCAAGATTTAATGGCCGGAAGTTTACTAGATTGATAGTGTATACATAACAAGCGCAATGACCTTGTTCTAAAGGAATCCAAATGTATAAACTAACACAAACTAATATAAACAACAATCTCTTATATCTTCAATTGACATTTCTCTACTTCCATCATGTTTTTTGTTTATGAGTTGAGTCTTTGACATTTCCTTTTCTTTTTGTATGTCAAACATGTTGTTTATTTTTTTTTTAAAAGTTGTCAAAAAGTTTGGTTACTTACTTGTACTTCCACTTAAAAATACAAATCCACCTTCCAACTCAGTGTGATTGGTCAAGTCTATTTACATAAGGCATCTAATTAACCTTTAAACAATAGATTCAATCCAAGGGGCTTGGTTTTTAGAGAATCATCATGAAAACTTCTCTAATATTCAACTACATATGAACTTATTGATATCATTCTCTTTGTCTTCATGAAATGCATTTATCAATTTAAGTATTGGATTTTGAATCACAATTTGAACTTGTAGTTTGTGCATTGGGAAGTTTGATAAAAATTTTGAAGAAGAGCTTTGAGGTTGCCCATGGCCTTGAGGAGGGCGGAAGCTCATCAATAATTGGTCATTTGAACAAGCTAAGTGATACTCATATAAAAAAGATTCTAAAACCCAAACTTGAGTAGCCTTCTCAAGACCTCAAATGTCCTTTAAGGATTAGCACAAATCTCTCAACTAATATCTCCATCAATATATAATACTATAACCATATAAATGACAAGATCAATAAACAATATAAGAATTTTAGTCACATAATTTTGACTCATTACTAAAATTGGCCCATCTAAATTCTTGCCTAAAATATACATGTTTCGAATATGAGAGCCTAGAATAAGTTCACAAAAATTATTACTTTGAAAATTCATAGTTTATTCATATACTGTCCAAAGAATGCATGCTAAGAAACTCTAGAATTCACTTTTATTTCTAATAAGATTGAACAAAAAATAAGATTGATTTAATAGAAGGACCCATACTAAGTTACATGTTCAAACTTCGATCTAAGAGACATAGTACCTTTATCATTGTAGTTCTTCCTCTATCCCAAAGTGATCTTCCGGTTGCTCAAAAATGATTATTTTTGTTCTTGAAGATTCAGTGAATGGATAACAACTTCTTTGAAATACTTAAGAAATGAGTTGAAATATCGTTATTTTCAGCCTTCATCCCAAACATTCTATCCAACCAAAGGATCATTTTGGCATACAGGGAGTAAGTATTAGACAACCCTGCATCAGACAATTAAGCATCTACACTAATTATCCTAGTAGAAATGGGTGACACCAACTTACCAAAGTCACACTGTTTTACACTTGTTCAGGCTGAATATACAAATTCCCACCAATTTTGTTTTGGGTAGTGACACTGATTCTGCGCCCTCGATATATGAGGGTTTAGGGTTTAGTGATCCACCTTCAAATCCTTTTCTCCTTTCAAGATACCGTTTCAATCTCGAAGTTCAGTCAAGCTTTTCGAACTAAATTAGGGTTTTTGTTGTAGACATTGTGAAAACCGCAATTGCACTGCTTCTCTTTCTGAATGTTTTTCCTTTGCAGAGAGCCATGTGTTAGGGCAACAGGATGTAGTGTCCGAAGCTCCATGTAGTTTCTTCCGTTCTGGAAGTCAAGCTTGTGCGGGGAATTGCAAATTTCTTTTCAGTTATGGTGGTCAGCCAAGCTGAAATTGCCTCAGGGATGGCGGGCGGAAGAGTAGATGTGGACGTGGCTTTCATTGGCGTCGGGTGCAACCGGGTCGTCGGAGCAGTCGCGCGGGGACCTTGCAACCTTGTTGCGTTTGCTGCGCACCACGCTGTTGCGATTTTTGATCCCAAGGTTTGTGATTCTCGAATGATCGCAGTTTGTGTTTAATGCCTAAACCCTAATGGTTTTGAGTTCAGGGGTTTAACGTTTAAACCCCAATTGCTGTGAGTCCAGGGGTTTAAGGTTTAAATCCTAATTTTTTTGCTGCTGGAAACGATTCTCTAGGTGCGAGGCTTCTGAATCAGTGCATTTGGAGGTGCATCATTAGGTTCTGGATCTTGAGATTCGCTCGAAGTCTGCTGAATTGGAAACTTGTTGGTCGTGTGTGCTCCAAGAATTGGTCCCTGCATACCATTCTACAGCGGTCCTGCTCACTGTTCACAGTACCAATTTTAAATATTTGTTCACAATACATGTGGTCCAAGCCTTGCTTTATGTGCAATAGAAAGTGTAATTTATACGTTGTGTTGGATACCGTATATGGTAGAGTTTTTCTGCTATATTTATGTAATGTATGTGCTGTGGCTTTCTGCTGTTTGGAGTGGTTCCTATTTTTAAGAGGATTGGAAACGCACTTAAAATGCGTATTATTTTGATACAGTAGGAAGAATTTGCGAAATTTTAAAGCTTTGATCATAGGGTGAGTAAACCTTTGGCAGGCTTTGTTGTTAAACATCGTTATATTCACTAGATTCTAAATTATGTACTTGTCAGGAACATTTACTTATGGCCTATTCGTGGCATACGAGAAAGTGTTCACGACCTTATTGACTTCATTTGTGTAACTAGTTGTAGTCAATAACTGATGTGTTCATTCTTTGCAGCTAGCCAGAGTGCTTACAACTTTGCAAGGTCACAAGGATCTGGTAAATTGTGTGGAGTGGATCCCTAAGCATGTACTTGGAAAATCAGGTATTTTTGAATTCCTTCTTATACTGCAACTTTTTTGATCTCAAGGCTGCGATTTTTTCACTTGCAGCACTCTGGGCGGCATCATAAGTAATACGCCTCTCATTATGCAGATGAGACCGAGATGAAGGAGAAGTTCCTGTTGTCAGGAGGTGCTGACGGTGGGATCTTCGCCTGGGCTTACCTGCCTTCGGAGAACAAGGTCATATGTCTTTCTATCATTCTCTCGGCCTTTATTAGAGGTATTTGAAAAGTCACGGTGTGTTTTGGTTTGTAACCTTCCCTTCATAACCCCTCGTTGACCCACATTGAACACATGCCATGTCTTTCTCTAGATTGCGTTTAAATTCTCGAATTTGTGTTGTCTTGGAATGACAACGACTCATAGTTGCATTTATTGTTGTTGGCCCCTTTCCCAGATTGAAATATTGGTCCCATCTTGCAACTCCTACACCAAATAAAGGACTAAAGAGCTTTTGCACCTTCAATGCACCTTAATGGTTGCGAAAGTGTGTTTGGTTCTTAGTTTTTCTGGCCATTGGTTGTTTTCTGTCCAAAATCAAAAACTTGGACAATGGCTTCAATTGGGTGTATGTATCAAAATTGTTTTGTTGTATTAAACACAACAAAACATCGTCAGCACAACACACCGTGACTTTTGAAATACCTCTATTGTAGTAAGTATTAGAATGAGTCCAAATTTTATGTCACCAGAATCTATGAAGAACATTGCATGGGTTTCAAGAAAGCACATATAAGATCTGGGTAAAAGAAAGTCCCCATATGACCTCCTCAAGACTACTGAAATGCAATTTGGCCCAATTGGACTTTTATTTCCAGACAGGAGTAGTTCATTTTGTCATCATGTCCCTTTGCTGCAATTGACCTGGGCTATGCAATGGGCATGTACCGTTTTTCTAACCTGTGTCGTTGTGCTGCTATTCTCCCGTACAGTGGAGGATAGCTAAAGAATTTCCAGGAGCACATGATAAAGCGGTGACATGCATAGCAGGCTACCAGCTCACATCATGTGAGACACTCTTCGCATCAACATCCTCAGATGGCACAGTGCGTGTATGGCACGCTTCTTTACCAAAGCAAAGCGGTGGTAATTTGCTTCTCCCGCTCTTTTCAGGATAATTGAAACTTAAGGCCCCTCCCGCACTAACCAAGTATCGCCAGTTAGGTAGGTAGAAGTTAAAACTGGCCTATTGTGTGCTTGGTAACTATCGAGGAGTTAGGCTTTCAAGTTAGCTAACTGCTGCTACTTGGTTGCTGGAGGCAGATATAGCACTTCTGAGCATTTGTATAGGCACAGTTAGTTCAATTGTCCAAAATTGGGGAGTAGACTGGTGGAAATGAATGTAAATTTATTGCAAGTTATTTAGCGGGATTTGGCACCAATTTGCTATTTGACTGTGCAGGCATTTAGTAACTAATTCCAGTTAGCTACTTGGCTCTACTTGGTTGGTACGGGTGGGGTTAAATCTTAATCTCCATTTGTCTATTGTGGCGTCACAACCTTTCCCAGTTTGGCGCAGTGTTGGTTTTACTTCAAACATGTTTTCAAAACTGATGGTTTAATTCGTTAACATTTGTAAATTAATTGAGGAACGCTGTTTGTTCACTAGTTGTGTAATTAACTTGAATTTTTATGTTTCATCATTGCAAATATATTTCATCCTTTGAAATCTACTGTGTATGAACGTGGATGCCAGGTGCTTGTGAGATCACCTTACTTCAAATAATTAACGTTGGCTCGAAAGTTATGGTGGCGGTAACACTCTCGTCTCTACCGGGCAGTTCCACCTCATATTTGATTGCCGTTGGAGGGCTTGACAGTCAAGTTCACTTGTATGTCGGGGGCGTGACGGGGCAGGTACTTGATACACTCTGGAGTCTTCAACCTCACTAGTCTGCTTTCTGTATACAGAACATCTGTCGTACCATTTTTTACTTACACTTGTCGTTTCATGTTTGTTGTAGTTTAAACCAGTCTGCCACTTAAAGGGCCACCAAGACTGGATTCGAACACTCGATTTCTCCCTTCCTGTCAAGGATGAATCTGGCGTTGCAGTATATCTGGCAAGTTCTGCCCAGGACCGGATCATTCGCATGTGGAAGATTTCTGCAAAAAGAGCTACATCAACTGACTTGAACACTTCTACTCAACCAAGCCTGAAAATGTATATGGAAGGGCCTATTTTCAAGGCTGATGGTAAATCGTGGCAAGTATCTTTGGGATCCTTACTAGTAGGTCATGAAGACTGGGTGTATTCTGTGCAGTGGCAGCCTCCGCAGGAGATTGACGCTGATGGGACTCCTTGTCAATCAATGTGTGTTCTGTCAGCATTAATGGATAGGACCATGATGATCTGGAAACCGGATCTTAAGTCAGGCATTTGGATGAATGTCGTTACCGTCGGTGAGCTCGGGCACACGGCTTTAGGCTTCTATGGTGGGGCATGGGGTCCTCAGGGAAACGCTATTCTGGCTCATGGATATAGTGGCTCCCTTCATATGTGGTCGGAGATCGGAGACGATTGGAGACCCCAGCTTGTTCCATCTGGTCACTCTGCGCCGGTTGTCGATTTAGCTTGGGGCAAATTGGATCGCTTTCTCTTGTCGGCAAGCCATGATCAGGTGATTCATATTTTCTGATGGTTTTGCGTTCATTCAGCAGATTGTAGAGAAAAAATTACGTGCAATGATTACCACCTTTAAAACTACGTTAATAACACTTTTTCTATTGATCGTGTGATATTACAAACATTAGAATTAGACTTCTCCTAATCTTTAGACATCAGTCACGGGGAGATGTGCAAGCGGGAGATGACAATTCAGTAGGTCAATTATAGGAAGACATCCCATTTACTTCATTGAAATTGTAAGAAAGTTGTGAGGTAAATATTTTGGATGGTGACATAAGCAATATCTAAGTAGGTACAAGCGTGTGATCATAACTACGTCTCTTGATGAATCATTGGCAGGGCTTCTCATGGATCGCATCATGTTTATCGTGCCTTCCCATGATGTTCTCCCTATGATTCTTTCTTAAAATTCTTGATTCAATCCAATTTCACTGAGAACCAAGTTAACATTCGGCTTTTTGCAACATGAATTACAATATCATAGCAATCTCCACCACTTTATTAATCCGTGTTTCTGGTTTGTTAGACAACTCGTGTGTTCGCTTGCTGGGAAAGAGACGGAGACAAGTCGGGCTTTAGTCCTTCTTGGCATGAGATTGCGCGACCTCAGGTGCATGGGCACGATCTCAATTGCATAGCAGTGGTCAGAGGTCCTGGAAACCAGCGTTATGTGAGTGGAGCAGACGAAAAAGTTGCAAGAGTTTTTGAAGCCCCTGGAGCTTTTCTAGACAGTCTTTATGCTTTTACAGGCACTGCGGATGCCGACGGTTTCAAGAGAGAGGACGTTCAAATCATAGGTGCCAACATGTCTGCTCTTGGCTTATCTCAGAAGCCAATCTATACGCAAGGTAAAGCTCTCATATGACTTTAACCTCATTCATTACTTGTTGAATTTCACTGTGCCAAAATGTGACTTTCAAGGACTGAAAATCAGGACTTCCAAGTGCTCAGATGTTTTTAGTTTCCCAACTGAAACCTTAGAGCTTGAAAATCTAGGTCAAGTTTAGATCTGAGACTTCAGATGAGAGTCTCAAACGGCTCCAGTTCCAGACATGTGTCGCAAACCACACTGCTTCCTAGTTGGGAGCCCTTTCCCAAGACCTGAGAATCTGCAAGGGGTATAGAGATATGAAATTTCTGATGAGTGCTAGTTCCAGACAGGCATCTTGAACTGGTCCGGTTGTCAGTGCGCCAAGTCTGGAATTATACCAATGTATCAAATATGACCCTCTTCGCATCCCAAATAGATTTGAATAAACCTTACTGCGGAATTGAAGTTGCGGAGGTGATTTTTGGGAATTATCACACCAGGTACAGGAGCTGCGAGAAGAGACACAGGAGATGCAGAACTAAGCGGCGATCCTATGATGGAGGAATTACCTGAAGCAAAGCCCATGATCCTTACTGAGCCCCCTTTGGAGGAGCACTTGGCTCATCACACTCTGGCCTGAGGCACACAAGCTGTATGGTCATGGCAATGAGCTCTTTGCAATGTGCTGTGATCATGGTGGTCATCTTCTTGCAACAGCATGCAAGGTAAATGGGCTTGCACATGATCTTGGACCGCCCAGATCCCACTAGTGAATGGCAAGTTGAATTCCCATTAGATTTCACCTGAATCGCCTCATCCATCCTCGTGCGGGCTTGAGGCTTTGGGCCTAAGCGCTTTAAGCTTTGTTTGGTTAATAGATTAGCTTGACTCGTGTACTAGCTTGGGATTGGATGTGTAGGACCATTCATGGTAGGAGTAAAAACGGAACGACTAAAATGGAACAAAATTTAGTGACAATTTTCTTAATTTCTGAAAAGTAAAATGAAATTAAAAAGCTGGGACCCAAGCCCTGGATTCCACTCTTGTGATCAGATGTAGACAAGCAGACAAATAAGATTTAGTGTTGGTATATAAAATTCGGGTGTGTCGGAGCTTGGTATTTCACCGTTTCTTTTCTATTTTGGGCCAGCTCGATTCTAAACCCCTGAATCTTGTCCTATAAATACTACCCCTTGCATAGAGTTTGCCAATCTTGTTTGCAAATCGCCTCTTCTTGCACTGACACCCCTAATAGATCTGTCAAAAAAATTGACATGGTTTGTACATGAAGAAATTCTGGATATCGAATACAGTAGTTGTGCTGATTGATTTGTTTCTCCTTTGTGCAGGCTCAAGCCATGAACGTGGCTGAAATTTGGTTATGGCATGTCAATTCCTGGAGAGTAGCAGAGCGGCTGCAATCGCACACGCTGACAGTGACTCAGTTGGAATTTTCTCCTGATAATCGATTTCTGTTGTCGGTCTCCCGAGATCGCCACTTCTCAGTGTTTCGTCTAACACACTCAGGTATGAAATTTATCTCCTCTTTAGGAGACTAACATGGGCGGAAATTCCATCTTTCAGAACTAGAATTGTACTTTGTACTAAAAACAAACGTACGGCATCGTTACTTCTACCGATATTGGTATATTTTCCTTAAAGCTTGCTAAATGAAACATTTCAATTCCTACAAATGTGGAGGCAACCTCTCCTGGCCATTTAGGCACTTAGCCTCGAAATTACTGAAAATAGAAATAAAAAGTACACCTTGGAAGCTAACAACCGATTATAGTAACTTCCAAAATGTATGTATACAATTAAAATACATGAGGCACAGTTTCTTCTTTCTATTGGTATGTTCAATTGCCTTCGTAGAGGCTTCGTAAATGATCTATTTCAAGCTTTCCAAATGATTTATAACTCGTATAGATATGTATGTGGCCACTTTTGGCAATTTAGGCTAGGATATTTGAACACTGCATATTCGTTTGTTTCGTTTGAACTCTTCAATTGAGACTGTTCTTGATGGAATAGGTACTGAAGAAGATGTACAACATAAGCTACTAGCAAGAGTGGACAGTCACAAGCGTATCATATGGGCTTGCTCGTGGAGTCTCTGCTCGCGTTTTTTCGCCACGGGGTCACGTGACAGAGCCGTGAAAATCTGGGAAGTTTTCGAAACGAGCGATGACAATTTTCAAGTGAGGCTCATCACAGCACTTTCTCCCTTCAAATGCAGCGTAACTGCTTTGGCCTGGGCCCCATTTACTTCGCTCTACATGCTTGCAATTGGGAAAGAAGATGGTTCCCTTGAATTGTGGAGGGGAAATTATCAGCAAGAGTCTAGAAAGCTAAATATGTCATTTTGCTCCAACGTGGATACATTTGCGTATCATGCAACTATGATTCACCGTCTCTGTTGGAGAGGCCTATCCACGTCTCCTGGAGAGAAAGAAACTGAGTTGAAAAATAGTAGCGTAGAATTAGAGACGTTGCAGTTGGCTTCATGTGGAGCTGACCACACTGTTAGGATATACAATGTTCACATCAGGTGACATTAGTTCACTTTTTTTATCTATGCCCTGTGCTATGGGTTCACATAACATTTGTAAATCTAGTTAAAGATGTTCTCTAGAGTACATGGCAGAGGCAGAATATTTCTGCATTTGTGTTCACCTCTTAATCTACTGCAAAGACAGCAGAGACGGCAAAGACAGCAAATAGAGACCAATAAGGTACACATGTTTTAATGCCTCTGGTTTGCAATCATGGGCTTGGTAGACTAGCCAAATGACCACACAAGTGACCCAAGGTTGGTTGTAAGACCTAGGTTGTCTTCTTAGTCAAGTTTGTGAACTATTTACAAATTAGAAGTTTATTGAATTTTTTCCTCATAAATTTTATATTCATATAGAAAATGGTTTAATTTTTTACAACAGAACAAATCCTACAATTAAGTTTCAATATATACATTAATATGTATTAAATCAAGTGGTATATACATGTAATGTATATGTATAAGAGCCTGGAGTTAAAGCCTTGGTTGATGTAGATAGTGGGATTCACTTACATCTTTAGCATGAGATTTGGCCATTCTTTGGCATTGCGGGATACTTGGTCCCCTCTCCTTCTATATGCACAAAACTCTGAAACATTATTGTGTGTAATATGTCTACCCATCTACCATTCTAGTTGTAAATTAAATTTGTTATATGAGTTGTAAAGGTGCCAGAGCCATCCAAGCTAAAATTAACCCCACATATTTGATAAAACAACAATAAAAAAAATTGGATTGTATTGAGAAAGTTACTATGGGCAACTAGTATATACTAGGCTATCTAAAAAAATATAAATCAAAGTACAATAAGACCAAAATTAAGTTTGAATTCAAGCTGAGGGAAGTAACAATTGGGATGGTACTTAACTTTGGGACATGTAGATTCTATTGCTCAACTATTGTTCCAATTCCAGTCTTAATGTCTAGTTCTTAAGGCCTACAATTCTATTAATGTATAGTACATTATTTACACAAAATAGTGAAATTAGATTGCCTTAACAATTAGGTTGCTTTACCCTTAGAAAGTTATTGTATAAGCCATCAAAGTCAACAAATATTTCTATAGATATTTTCATTTGTATACATGGAGGTTCATGAGTCCCAATTACAACAATACCTAATTCAAAAGTAGTGCATTCCTGTACATTAACTATAAACATTTATACAATGTCAAATGTTGAGAAATTAGTGAGGGGCAATCTAATTTCACTATTTTGTGTAGTTTTATTCATTAAATACAAGCTAACTTGAATGAATTTGGATGAATAAGTGTAAAAATTTGGATGAAATTAATAAGTCAAACAACTACATTTACAAAGTCAATTCATGCCAACATAGAAGGAAATGAACGACCAAATAGCTTCACAAAGGATGGCACTATAAAGAACACAAATTTGCATCCAAAACCCATGAATTTGCACACACAACACCATACTACTTCCAGAGAGACTCCTAGTCGGGACCAAATAAATGTCTTGATAAAGGACTTGGCAGATGCCTCCAAACATACATTACCAAATATGACCACAATAACAATTTAGAAATAATGGTAGAACAGTTCCCTAATATTAGTAAATGGACAATGAATCCAGATATAGACAATAATCTCTCCAACAATTTTTGGCCCAACCCAGATATCACAAACTCCCAATAAGACAACATTCTAAAATTTCACACCAGCTAATATATGGGAAATGCTAGAAAACAACTTTTCTTTGGCATAAATAGGTTCCCACCAATTTCCTACTCAATTTGTAACTTCCCAGATGTAGATCTATGGGTACATGTTCTCTTAAAGTGCAATCACTACCACATACATGCCATTAGAGTAAATGAACATAATAAAGCAGTATGGGAAATAAGAAAAGTCATACAATCAACACAAAAATCTAGATGTTTTATACTTATGAAAGCAGCCACATTCAATAATAACCCACAAGATAACACTGTACCTCCTTGGCTTCTTCCACGTAGTTGCAGAAGCAACGATGCCACTGTAATGTTAGACTCAAACCTGATATACTATGCATCAAAGGACTCCCATATCAGAGTAATCCACCAACTACTCCAATAAATGATCTTACAATTCAATTTATTGAATTTACCTACACTAACAATAGGTTTTCGCAAGAAACCATCAATAATAAAATCATAAAATACCAACCACTAATTAACAACATCATTAATCAAGGATGGAAAGTTGAACCACTCATAGTCATTACGGCCGGGGTCAAAGGCACTACTCATATTTCCTCAATGAAATTACTTGAAAAGCATTTTGACCTTCCCAAAACTCCAATAAAACATACTTCCAAAAAAATAAACACCATTGCTATCCAGCACGCTAGATCAATAATTCTCCACAAAAAAATAATAGAAAAAAACCAACCACTCCCACTAGATTAAAACAAACAAATAGGTGGGGTAATGGTTGCCAACCAGTTAGATAGATAGAAACTATAGTTCTAGGAAGGACTTGCTAACCATTACTTATTTCTTTCTTATTAGCTCGGCGTAAATACTTGTCTCATGTTGTTTGAACAAGGCCAATTGATTGGCAAAATCTCCCTGCCTATGGTAACTCACTAACAGCACCAAGCTATGATTATCATACCATTGCTCAAACATACTCAACGCAGTTTGAACCCGGACCACGTAGTTATGATATAAAGGGCATGCAAGAAACACCTGTTGGTTTTGGCTCAAAACGGCCTTAGTACTGGAGTACTGTGAATTTTAGAATAATTTTTTTTTAAATAAAATAAAATACAGAAAATTTGTAAAGCACTCAAATAAGTATGTATGTGAAAATTCAAACCTAAAAAAATTTATCTTTAAAAGTTATGCACATTCTAAGAGTGATGGAAAATGCAAGAAAATACATAGTATGGGGTTTTATTTTTAGAAAGTAGTTAAGAAAATCAAAAAATTAAAGAAAAACTAAATATTTTTTTTAACTTGGAGGTTCTTCTCCTCAAACATTTTCACTTTTGGGAAAAAGAAATTGTATTCTCTGCACATACGCAAAGGTAGTACACTTTGAGCATATGTAGAAGGTGGACACTTTATTATTTTTGAATTTTTTTTTGTAGGCTTGTGTAATTTAGTAGAATTCCTAGCATACCAATTTTTACCTTCAAATTTGCATTTTTGAGTTGAAAATAGTACTAAAAAAATTTAAATTGGCCAAAGTAGACATCCAATCGGGGGCAATTTAAAAATAGTAAACTAATTTAAAAAATTGGAAAAAACTATACAATGTTTGAAACTACCATATATACCTTTTGTTTCAAATTTCATGAGAAAAAGACGTACAATGCAAAAGTTATAAATGAAAATGTATGCGTCCAAGGCCAAGGGGACACCCAAAAGGACAAGTGTTTCTTGCAACGACCCATAAAGCTCTTCTCCAATCAATTGTAGAACCGTCATGACTTGACAATCTCTAACTTGACTCTAGCCATTTGATACCACCATTCATTAAAACCTCATCCACCAGTTACTTTTGATTGGTTATCAATCCCTATAGTGTCTACTCTCGAAAGGGGGGAATGGTCTTGTACCAATGGCCCTTTGTCCGGTGGGCTTTGGCTCATTGTCTAGACAAATAGATACTTTATTCACATTGGCTTCTTCCTAGGACCAGAGTTTCTATCTATGTGCTAGCACCCCCTCCTAAAACCGTGTAAGAAATTTGTGCATCCAATCTAAGTGAATGTGAAGCCAAAATAATTCTATGAATACAATTTGACTATTTAAATCTTTTGTATTACACATATTTTCATATTGACTTTTTGACACAATAGAAATATAAATAATACATTTATTTGAATTATAAATTATTTAAATAAAATGAGCATTGGCTGTTTGAGTCTTTCAATTGAAACCAAAATAAATAAATCCACACAAAATTGTATCACACTACATTTGATAGAAGTCAAAGTCTCTATTGTGCTATTCTTTATAAGGACAAGTTCACTTGCTATTATGATAACAAAAGACTAAAACTAGTTTATGAAGATGAAAGAGAGGAGTCTTTAGACTTGCCAATCATTATGTCGGCATGTCATAAGCTGAAGAGATGTTTGATAATAAATATTAAAATATATCTTGTTTGAAATGACATTTATATTGTCTACAGATAAGTAAATGTCAACTTTTAAATTGAGTATTTTTTTGAAGTAATTAATCAAAATGTCCTAAGTAACTCATTAGTGGTTCTTTTCATTGTGATTGCATTCCTTGGTGAAAATCTTGTTGAATTCTTAAAATTCTAGCATTCCACTAGCAATTGGCGCTTGCTATGCTACGCATTCATCATTAGAATTTTATTAGAATTTTTATGTATTAGATAAAATGCAGAACAAAAATTTCAATAAATCTTCAAATAAAAATGACTAAAATCTTTGTATAATTTTGTTTATAAGTAAGCATATATTGAAATGTACAATAGAAATTTATTGAATGATGAATGAAATATATGCAATGGTGAATACTATAAAGCATATTCATTTCATGTATTTAGTCAAAAGTTGACTCAATTGTTACAAACAATGGCAACCCCAAAACTTCGTGAATTGAAAAGAAAAACTTGTAAATTTCAAAAACTTTGTGAACAACTTAATTGTTGTGAAATCCAGAATCTCTTCAATTGAATAAATTTCTCAAATCATTTGGTAGTAGCAATAGAGTTTTGAAATCATAAAAGCTGTAAAAGTGATATTACAGAGGTGATTGCAAACTACTAGTTTATTTTTGTAATATAACGTTGTATGAAAATATTATTTTTATGTATGCATGATTGAAAATATTTTTACAAGACATTAAAATTAATGGTTTCAAAGACTTATTGAAATCGTTATCATGCATTCTATTCAAATATATCAAAATTTTACTAATATCTGATACAATGAATGCGTAGCATAGCAAGCATGAGCCCCTATTATTAATGGTAGCATTTGTGATATTACAAAGGGAGTTATGATTTTAGTAGTATGATGATATGTATTGATACAACGCATTCCACATACAAAGTTTGTCTTTACACTATCCTTCTCAATATTTTTGCATTGTAAAGAAGAACAACGCATCGTATTAAAGAAGTTTTAAAGCAACAACTCAAGTCACTATTTACTACACTGAGGAGATTTAAAAACAAAGTTCATGCAAAATACTTTTAATATATATTTATACGGCATTCATAGCACCTTACCAAAAAATTTGATCCCATAGGTTTAAATAACATGGATCCTATCAAATAATGTCAAGTTGACTTGTTTGGTTGAAATCTTTGTGTAGTAATTTGTTTATGCCTAATGTCCATGGGTTTTTTCCTAAATGGAAAACATATGACCATAAAAATGAATTTGGTTTCCATTTAGCAATACTTAAACCTCAAATATTGCATTCATACTTTTATATCTAGTGCACATTAATAATAATAATAATAATAATAGTAATAATAGTAATAATAATAATAATAATAATAATATAATAATAATAATAATAATAACCTCATCCATTATAGACTAAATTATATAACCATAATTGCCGTCTAGTATGTACATTTAACCCCTAAAGGATCGTTGTCCCTTCGGGGGACAAATGGGATTTTGGGCAGGTATCTAGGGGCTGGATTTTTGTTGTGATTTTTTGAAACTTTTTTTGAAGATAGAAAACTAATAAGCTTTGTGGAAATATAATTTTTTTCACAATTGGTATCCAGAAACAAGAATTTTGATCAAATAAGCTCAAAACAAGGGACGAGGGGCAGCAAAAAGAAATTTGCAAAAAATTTGAGTTTTTTTTTTTGAATTTTTTCTTCTCGTAGATTTTATTTTTGTCTATCTAGAAAGATTTGATTCATTTCATTTGGATTTGTTATGAGAAAGTCATGGACATTCTTGTTTTTTAGGCAGTTAGAGCATCTTTTTGAAAAAAATAACGCGAAGGATTCATTTCTGAATGCAATTCTTTCAATTTTAATTTTAATTTTTTTTTTGCATGGTTGAATTTACTTGTTAGAACAATCTCATCATTGGAATTAGTGTATTTTAATTCCATCTAAAAGATATGAATATTTTAGATTTTGTTCTATCTCGTACCTACTTCTACTTAACAAATTTTTTAAGAATGAAAATTAAGTTTCTTTGAATTTTTTTTCTCCTAGACTCTCAACTCAGTTCTCCACTATAAAGATTTAAAGCTCAAAACTCTTTAGTGCAAAAATATTAAGTTGAAAATGTTCAAAGTAAAAAAATTCAGTCTCGCAATGTGCTGAAAAACTTGTTTTTTCCACTTTAAACGCAAATATCTTACAACCTGCAGTCAAAAATTCTGAAATTTATTCCACACTTTTTTATACCAGTTCGGTGTAAGATCCTACAATTAGATGTGAAAAAAACAACGTTTAAACTTTTTTCTTACTCTTTGCTATAGAAATGGCAATTTTTAGTGTTTTTTGGCAGAAAAAAGACCTCAGTCCTTTAGGGATTAAATGACAATCATCTTATTTTTTTATTCATTTATCATTCACTTATTTATTCACTCATTCTTTTGTCAATCCTCTTCATTTTTGTCCAGAATCATAACATTGGCCTTGCTATTTGGTTCAGTAGGGTCTTCTCTTGAGGTTGAAGGTGAGGTATGATTGAAATTAATTCCTAATTCCCAACTATACAAGTACCAAATTTTAGAAAAAAAAACATATTTGGACACTTGCAACCATAGGGGCTTGTAGTATGTTGGTTTGAAAAGATGTGGAAAAAATTTCAGAAAATTCCACTATGTAAAATGCAACTTATTTCTTCAACATATTATAGAGAGTTGCAAATTAGAGGATCTACACATGTTTGGATAAGAAGTTTGAAAGATGAATCTAACCATTTGGAAAGAGTTGAAAATACTTATTTTTGAAATCCAAGCATCATGATCTTGCAATTGGTAAGGATTCTTATTCTAAAATTTTAGGAGAATGTACTCTAACAAGTTAATTAAAATTTTCTATTGTTGGATTTAAAAGTAAATAAATTTAGATAAAGATTTTAGCATTGCTTTGGAGACTAGTATTTTGAAGCAATTTTGGGCCTCTAAATGTGAAAGAATTGTAGAAGTTAATCACTAAACAATTAAGGCACATTTTGGGCAAAAATTGTGGAAAGATGCCACTTTAGGACAGTGAATAAAATAAAAACTTTGATAGCACAAATTGAAAGATTATCACATGTGAATTTAGGTGAAAAAACTTATTTTAGACCTTATCTGATAGACTATAGCTCCTCTTGGAGTGAGATTTTTATACTACAGATGGTGTGGTTTTTCACATTTGCATCTTATATCATGTAAGTTATATACCTACTAAATTTCAAAATTATAGAAGGATTTTTGCACGTGCTGTTGAAAGTTGCCTGAGCTACCCAAAAAGTTTAGAGTAGCATAACTTTGATTTGGGCATCTAATCAGAAAAAAGAATTTACTAAAGGGGGACATGTCACACTTTGTGTCAAAATTTTGTGAACATCCACCAAAATTGACTTTATAGGAATCTACCCAAGATTTCTTGTCTACATTGAATGGACACTTGGTCATTTAGGGATTAAAAGTTCTTTTAAGTCGAAAATGGTTTTTGGATGTTTGAGGCATCTAAAGTCAAGTGTCAAATTTTTTTCTCTCTCTCATTTTACAAAGATCCAATGGTTGGATAGAGTTTTTATTTTTATTTTATTTTTACTACCAATTCAAGCAAGTAGAGCAGAGCATGATTTTGCTTTAAAACTTTGCATATCTCTTCCTAGCTTGAGGCTTTACTCAAATCTAAAGTCCTTAGATCATTTGCATAAAAGAAATTGAGTAATGGGGCTCAAATGATTGACAAAGCTACATTGTCAAAAGCTAGGGCAACCTTGAGAAAAACATTGTGTTGCTCTTTGTTCAGTTGTATCTCACACGTATATTGCTTTTAGACCCCAATTTTCTAACTCAAGATCCTTGTACTAGTCAAGAATAAGATTTTGTAGTTCCAAAGTCTAAAAAATGGATAAACTTTGATTTACATACCTATTTTTACAAAGTGTTAAAATTTGACAATTTCAAGAGTATTTTCTAATTTTTGACCCAAGGAACTTTAACCCCTAAATGCCTGAGGCACCCAAATTTGGTGTCAGCAAAACTTTGAAGTTAAATAAAACCTTATCAATTTACTATTTTTAGTAGTTTATATTTTTAGGATATTTTTTTAGAAGTCTAGTTTTAGCATCAAAAATCCAATTTTGAAAATGATTGATTATAATTTTTCTATTTAAGATATTGTGCAAGGATACCCATTGCAATCTTGACTTTCCGTAGTGTTGAGGGCTCTTGGAAACAAGCCTGAAATACACTATATCTTGGAGAAAAAATCACATTAGAAACTCGTTTAAAAAAAATGTAGAGTAGATTTTGAGAAGCCATAAATTGATTGAGGTTATGCATGTTAGGCCGTTTAACCTCATATTTTTTTGGTGACCAACTTTTCAGATTTGACATGTGAAAAAAGGATTGAAATTTTTTCTTAGTTTTAGCACCCTCATGATTAAACATTATAATCTTTCAATCCACAAGTGATATTGTTGTGTTTTATTTTCCCATGTGATCTCTAACATGTCTAGTTTGAATTTGTACGGTTACAATTCAAAAAAATTGATACAACTTTCCAAAATGTTGACTTTTTGTTCAATTTAGAGCAAATTTCTAGAAGCTCAAAACAGGCCTTGGGCATTTAGGGCTAATGCAAGAGCAAATCTTACTGCATACACAAACTGTCATCATGTTGCACTGTTTTTGGGTTGGTGCGGAAAGTTGTTGCTACTGGTTGTTAGTTTTGTTTGTCTTGGCCTCCTAAATATGAAGACAATTAGCGTCTGCTTCGAAGGTACAGATTCTGTATAAGTCCAGACAGATTGCCCGGACGTCACACACCAGTTTGGTGTCAATAGTAATATCTGGTGCAACAAACTATGTTTTGTATCATGTGGCAAATCACGAAACTTTGGCAACAGTTTTCGTTTCAATCTGTTGAAGTGATACCTGCACTGTAACTGACTGTATAAGCTTATAAGCAGTGTGTAGGTCTGAATTGTGCAAGGCAACATTTTCAAGTTTACAATACTGTATGAAATTGGATTGATTCAGCTTGTCAATCCCGCCTTTGTCCAACTGAAGTCTGGTGAGTTTGCTACCAAATAAAGTACAGTACATGCACGACACTTGCAATGTCAGATGATTCTAGTTTTGCAGGTCCAAAAATGCGTGCAACAGGAAGTAGTCATTCTCTGGCACAAACACTGACTGGCTTCATGTGACTTATATAAGTTATTGAAACATTCCTTGCTCGAGTGCTGGCGAAATCATAACTTAGAGCTCAGAAGCGGATTTGATATTTCTGGATTTTGGGTCGGATTTGTGAACTGAAGTTGTACATTTTGCTGCACACTTCACAGTAAGCTTAACCCTTAAGTGCCTAAGCCTTTCCAAGTGTGTTTTTCCTTTAGAAAAAAGAGCATGAGCTCATAGTTATCTCCAATGAAGCAAGTTGTTTGTTTTTCAAAATCTAACCGTGTAGATGTTTAGAGAGCTTGCTTATTAGTATGCTAACCAATTTTGAGTGTAAAATTGCATAGGAGTTGTGAGATTATAACAAGAGAAATGTAAGTATTCTATTTTTCGTATGCTGCCCCTCCCCACAATGTTTGAGAAATTTGCATATAAGAGTTTTTGGAGGTTGGATGTGACATGAACAATTTGAAATTGCGTTAGCACACTAAATGCACTTCTAAAAAACTTAAGTTCAAATGAAGAGCTATCAAACTCATTACACAATCCACCTTGTAGATGTTGAAATGCAATTTTATTTGATAAGTAGAAATTGTAAATAACTCCAAATCAACACTTGCATGTTTAAATTTTCAACGGTGAAAATCATGAAAACACTTTACTCTTTCCATTGGAACCATTTTCAAAGCAAATGGATAAGTACAACTTTTTAGATTTCAAATCAAGTGAAATTGGCAAGCTTTGTTCAAAGCCGGGAAATCAAGTAAAATTTGCAAGCTTTACTCTTCCACTAATAATACATACATGCCTTTGAGGACCTCTCAAAAATCATAAATTTACCTTTTTTAGTGAAAAATAAAAGTTTCCAATAGTTAACCTTCAATACTGCCCGTAAAAAATTTTTAACAGGTCAAAGGAATTTAACTGCCCATGCCCAAACGAGCCTGAAATTTTAGAGTGACCATATTTGGTCGCTCAGGCAGTTAGGGGTTAACGCAGACCTAGTTCAGAGTGAGCGACTAAAGAAAGCGTGCAGAGTGACCCCTCGCCAGTGTTTCATCCTCCCAAAATAAGCGCGGACCGCCCATTTCCAAACACAATATGTAGGATGCACTATTTTGAGCCACTCAAGGCGCTATTTCCAACCAAAGTTGGAACAAATTTCCAACCGAAACTTGAAATGTTTCTTTTTTCTCTTTTTCAAAGTTGGAACTGATAAGGTCATGACACAGGTCCCAAAGTGCATGGAAAGTAGTGACCAAAAAAGTAGTTCTTCAATGATCGGAATTGGAAGAGTCTAGACATTGGCTATAGGTTTGGAACACATTTTGGCTCCCAAAATTCGTAGTAATTTCAATTTTGAGAATAAAATTACAAATTTTTTGCAATTTTCATATTTTCTACTACGTATCTTTCTTCATGAGAAAAATTCGCATCATCTCATATTGCTCATGATTTGTCAAATTCACTTAAGTGATTGGCTATGGGTGGTTCAACCTTACTTAATTTGTTTGCTCTTTGTTTTTATGAAAGCAAAGTCACTTTTCAAGGAAAAAAAAGTTGTATTCAATATTTGGAGTCTTGTATATCATTCTTTATGTATTCTATAGGGAATGCAAGTCTTTTTTAACCCTAGACTGCCATTAGTGCTATTTTTTGGTGTTTGGATGACTTCTAAATAATTCCTTGGCAAGATAAAAATGCAATTCTCATCCAATCCTTCATAGGGAGTTGCTTGAATGGTTCTCAAAATTTCCTCACTAAGGATTTTATGACTTTTCAATGTAAAAAGATGCTTTTAACTCCTGAAGGACCTTTGTCGATTCGGCGGACATTTGGGATTTTGGGCAGGGACCTACGGGCTGAAATTTTGTTGTGATTTTTTGAAACTTTTTTTGAAGATAGAAAAATTGATCAGTTTTGTGGGAATATAATTTTTCACAATCAATGCCGGGGAAAAAAAGTTATGACCCAATAAGCTCAAAACAAGGGACGGCGGGCAGCCAAAAAAAGGACAAAAATTTGAATTTTTTTTTTAATATTTCTTTTCTCATAGATTATATTTTTTTCTATTTGGAAAGCTTTGATTCGTTTCATTTGGATTTGTTGTGAGAAAGTTATGGACATTCTTGTTTTTTGGGCAGTTAGAGCATCTTTTTGAAAAAAATAACTTCTAGGATGCATTTCTGAATGCAATTTTTCAAATTTTTCAGTTTTTTTCTTTTGCGTGGTTTATATTACTTGATAGAACAATCTGACCATTGGGGTTAGTGAATTATAATTTCATCTAAAATATATGAATATTTTAGATTTTCCTTCTATCTTGTATCTACTTCTACTTAACAATTTTTTTAAGAATGATAATTAAGTTGTTTTTTTTTTGTTTTTTTTTCCCTAGACCCTCAACTCAATTCTCCACTACAAAGATTTAAAGCTCAAAACTCTGCAGTACAAAAATTTTAAGCTAAAAATGTTCAAAGTCAAAAAATCTAGTCCTGCAATGTGCTGAAAAGCTTGTTTTTTTCACTTTAAATACAGATATCTTGCAATTTGTGCGATCAAAAATTCTGAAATTTTTTCCACACTCTCAAACTAGTTAGGTGTAAGATCCTATGGTTAGATGTGAAAAAAAAAAACATTTTCCAATTTTTTTTACTTTTTACTATAGAATGGCAGTTCCGAGTGTTTTTTGGCAAAAAAAGGGCCTCGGTATTTTAGGGGTTAAAATGGATCCCAAAAAATTGTTTTTTTAAGTGTATTTCTATAACTTAGATCTCAAAAATGTTTTATTTTTGAATTTGATTTGAACTAACAGTGAAATTGGAACGTCACAACCTCTTGTTTCTACTCCAATTTGAAATTTTGGAAAATTCTCCAAATGAAACATTCTATTGCCATTTGAACTTTAGGTCTTGAATCCCCTAAAGGACCAACATGAAATTTTAGGTAGGCTACTGTGGATTTTCATATTTTAGGCTAAAATTTTAATAGAAGGTGGAGACAAGGAATATCTTTCATGTGAACTAAATTTCATGACATTTGGAAATACAAGTCATAAGATATGGCCTACTATATTACTTTTTTTTGTAAATAGGCAATCTGGGCATATAAAAAAAAATCACTTTTTTCAAAAACAAAATTTTTTAATTGGTTTTCTAGAGTTATATATAAGAAAGCTCTTAATCATTTCATTTTGATCAATGAGATGAAAGTTACAAGGAGTTTTTGTTTGAAAGGAATTATAGATTCTCTACTCTAAAATAAACTTTGAAGTTCTTTAACTTATTCAATTTTCAATATTTTTGAAGAAAACAAAATCATACAATGTAAATTGTTTATTACAACATTACAACCATTGGGATTGGCATTTTTCAATTCCATAACTAAATTCTTAACAATTTTGTATTTTGAATCATTCTATACTTCTTTCTACCTACTATTTTTTTACTATACATTGTACATTGATTCCAAATGAAGTAAAAAGTTTCAAGCATATAGGCAACTTGATTAGGAAAAATAATGCAAAGAAGCACCACCATTTTGGACATTTTTTCATAGAAGAGTGAGCTTGTAAAGTGCAGTTGCCATGTTTTTTGCAAGGCCAAAAAAATGATTTCAATGAATTTGAATGCTTATATCCTGCAATCCCCGCGGTGGAAATTTCTGAATATTTTACCACATATTTTCAAGTCAGTATACTATAAGATCCTATGGTTACATTTGTCAAAAAAAATGTTTTTCAAAAATTTGGTACTTGTACTAAAAATGGCAATTTTTGAGCATTTTTTGTGAATATATAGTCATGGAACTTAAGGGGTTAAAAATGGCAACTTTATAGCATTTTTTGGTGAAAACATAGTTATAGAACTTTAGAATTAACTATAGTCTATTGACTTTAATTATAGAATGTTATGGAAATTTGATTAACACCTTGACCTTCTACATCATAATGTAAATATATGGTGACATTTTTAGTGTTTTTTTTTCAACTTACTTTCTGTTTTATATGATTTTTTTCACTTTTTCTTCTAGAATTCAAGATGGTTCAAAAAATTTGGGAAAAAAAAAGATTTTTCTCTACTTAGATGAGACATGGGATCTCATTTTTGAAAATAAAATTAAAAATTTCATTCGCATGAAGTAGCAGAATGGGAGTACACAAATTGGAGGAAGTTTAAGCACAACTTCATGGTCATGGGCATTTTAGGGTTAAACAATCAACTTTATTACAAGTGACTAGGTCCTGTTGCATGTTCTCAATGTTCAAGTAAAGACGTATTCAAATTTCTTCACATGCATTCATTGTAGATGAAACTTTTGTCAACCCTAAACTTCCTCTCCATTAGTCAAGAGCCAATAAAAGCAACATTGTATAGTGACCAATGCAGTCTTGATTGCCCTAGTGTTTAGAACCCATAAGGCCCAGTTTAGACAATTAATTGAATAAAATAATAGCAGACTTATCTAGTAAATTGAAACAATCAATCCAGCTCACATGGCTGAGTCAATCTAGAAATGAGTCTGGAGGTCATATTCTACTTATGCAGGTGAAAGCTATTTGAATAGAAAACCTCATTTTTGCAAGAAATGTCAAGAAACTCCTGGCAAATGATTTTCTAATGCTCTTCAATACATCTACTTAAGTAGGAAAGAATGTAATTCCTATGAGCTTTGCCAACACGAATGATATCTCATTAACCCCTAAAAGCCTGTTGTCCCTTTGGGGGGCAAACACGTTTTTGGGCACGTACCTACGGGCTGAAATTTTCTCCTGATTTTTTGAAACTTTTGTGGGAGGTAGAAAAATTGATTATCTTCATGGGAATATAATTTTGTTCACAATCGGTGCTCGGGAAAAAAAGTTATGACCAAACAAGCTCAAAACAAGGGGCGTCGAGCAACAAAAAAAAATTTGCTCTTTTTTTTTGTTTTAAGTATTTTTTTTCTCATAGATTATATTTTTGTCTATCTAAAAAGCTTTGATTCATTTTATTTGGATTTGGTATGAGAAAGTTATGGACATTCTTGTTTTTCGGGCAGTTAGAGCATCTTTTTGAAAAAAATAACTTATCGGGTTCATTTTTTAATACAATTTTTCAAATTTTTCAATTTTTTTTTTTGCATGTTTAAGTTTATTTGCTAGAATGATCTGACCATTGGGATTAGTGCATTTTAATTCCATCTAAAATATATGAATATTTTAGATTTTCCTTCTATCTTGTACCTACTTCTACTCAACAATTTTTTTCAATAATAAAAATTAAGTTTTTTTGCATAAATTCTTTTTGGGTAGATTGTCAACTCAATTCTCCACTATAAACATTTAAAGCTCAAAACTCTATAGAGTAAAAATTTTAAGTTACAAATGTTCAAAGTCAAAAAATCCAGTCCCACAATGTGATGAAAATTTTGTTTTTTTTACTTTAAACGAAGATATCTTGCAATCTATGTAGTCAAAAAATTTGAAATTTTTTCCACACATTTTCATACTAGTTAGTTGTAAGATCTTATGGTTAGATGTGCAAAAAAAATTTAATTTTTTTTCACTCTTTGCTAAAAAAATGGCAATTTTGGGTGTTTTTTGGCAGAAAAAAGGCCTTGGGCCTTTAGGAATTAATTAGGGGAGATTTGGGGCTTTGGAAGATTGCGAGTTATCTGGCGTTCCCAAACTGCAGGAATGCAAGATAACTACTGGCTGATGTGGTTGAGATAGTGCCACATCATTTTTTATTTATTTTTAATTTTCAAAATGATATTTGGGGAAAAAAAATCTGGAAACCCGTACCGCTGTTCACACAGTCGGGCCAGATTGGAGAACATGCTTGAAACGGCCCTCCAAAGGCCCCAAATCTCTTCTAATGTGCTAGTTAACCCCTGAGTGCCCCAGAGGCCAAAATCAGGGCGCTCAAATTAAACCAGAATGTCGTTGGATCTTGTAAGGAACTACCTCCAAAAAGGACAAGGGGGTAGGGTACAGGTTGTTGATGTTCATGATTGGTTCCGATGAGCATTGTGACTGTACATTCGGAGTGGAGGACCGGCGCATTATCGCTTTCTACAGGAAAAAGCGCAAATAGAGGGATTCGTGTACTTGAGCTTTACCTGGACGACCGGCAGCGGCCGGTACAAGACCGTAGCAAGTTTTTGGCGCGCTGCTGAGGGGGATTGAGCCTCCCCGCGAAGTCATTCCCTGGGATTGCGCAGCATGTGAGAGCGACCAAGGGTTTAGACTGTGTCTAATTCCTTTATTTTTGTTCTTCATTCTCGTTCACAGTACTACGCAATCATGACATAAAGAGTGGAGGGAGTGATGAGTGCTCGATTTCGTGGAGTGGGCAAGAGCTTGAGGGGTTTGGAAAGTGATGCGTAGTCGACCCCCCAACCCCCCGAGATGATTCAGTCTTACAGCATTAGGAATTCAAGAAATCCTCCTTTGTCTGCATTAGCTTGTCAGCAATCTCGGACTTGCTAGTCTTTGGACACGCTGATTTCGTCGACTTAGTGGGAATTACATACAAGAAGAATGGGGAGAGTGCGCTTTGATTGAATTATGTGGCTTTGATCATAAGAACTTGTGAAGAAATTGCTGTCGATCTCTGTCTAGTTCTGCATTCAAGCTTTGCGGAAATGGCGTCCAATTGTGTAAAGGAGCAGAAGGCAGATTGAGCAGAACTGCAATTGTTTTTCTCCCAATGTGTCCAGGGGTGGTTCTTGCCAGGGTATTGCGGGGTGAGCGGAGGACTCCTCTTCAAGCTGCCGATGCAACTTCTACCTTTGCTGCATATGTCCAGAGGCCTTTTTGTTATGTCATGCTAGGGGCAGCAGGGATTAGTTTGGCCTTCCTTAGTGCTAACAGCTTCATGTTTAGTTTAGAAGCACTTTTAGAAGTAAATTTATTTTTTTGCATAGCCCAGCTGGACCAAGGATTGTGCAAAGGATTGAACTCATTTTGAATCGTGGTCGTCTCTTGAATTGATGCTATGTGCAACACAGCAACAACACAGAGCAAGTCTTTTATTGTTTCGTTTTATTTGGGAATCCCATATTCATTACTGTTCCCCATTTTGTGATGGATTGCTCTGTGCCTTGGCCGAGCGATCAATGCGGGAGAGGTCCAGGTGGATTGCTACTCGCTCTCAATTGAGCGGGAGTTCAAAGGTGGTATCGGTTGTACCAAAAGGCATGGTTTGACGTGTCAGTTGTTGCCATACTCTGCTCCCGGTCGCCCTTGCCTATGCAGTGTGAGAGCCATGAATTTGCGGCAACTTTGTCCCTACTGTACAATGCGGAATGCCCTCAAATTTTGCAGGCTGTGACATCACTTTTGACCCCACCTTCTGCCAAAAATTCACGGGAATCTTGCACTTCCTCCACACTGGGTGTCACTCCAAAGTGCTGTGCCACCCCAAAGTGCTGTGCCACCCCAAAATTCGCTCCGAACTCCGTTTTCCATGCTGCTTTGACCATTATAATCTGCCAATCTAAATGGTCAGCTCCTTCCAGATTTTGACAGCCCGTCCGAACCCCAGTTGTCTGTGATTTTCAACGGTCAATCCCCTCTGATGTAATTATTGACGACGCCATGGCAAATTTTCTAGACAGTGGTCCAGTGCAGGCAAATTTCGGGCAGTATGGCCTGGGCACTCAGGGGTTAAGGACGCAAATTCATTAGAGTGGAATGAGTACTTTCTTCTCCAAAGATGAAGCAATTCTATGCACACCAGAGCTTCTAGAGGACGGCAGGACAAAGAATGTTGCTGGTGATATTGAAGACAAGATTGGAAGGCAAGTATTGGCCGTCTTGATCAAAAAGCTGGGGGGATATCGATGATGCGGCTTATCTTTAGATTGGAGACTTGTGCAACTCCAATGTTTGTTGGATGTCTTTGCCAATTTGCTCCACACCTTGCAAGTGCGGCGACATTCAAGATCATAATACATGCTCCGTGATCTCCCAAATAGAGTCTTGGCAGCTACATTAGAATGAAAAGGAGGCTTCCTAAAGGTTGCCCTTAGGAAGGTCAATCTTTGTATATTTTGGCTATCATGTGAGACCAATAGGTACTTCTTTTAGGATTATTATCTCTGAGACGACTATTTTATAGGACCCTTATTTTTAATAAATACCACTTTTCTTCACTTTTTGACATCCTACTAGTAGTTATAATTCTTTGAAGAGCCCAATGAATAGGACCCTATATTCTTTAAAAAAAATAGAATGTTGAATTTTTTTTAATGATTCTTTGGAATTATAACACAACATTCATAATCTAACATACTTCAAAATAGATCAAAAATATAATCTATTAGGAAGAAAAGAGCAATAAAGAAAACACTTCAAATTAATGAGGTACTTCAAAATGCATTATGAATTTGGCTATGATCACCATCCTTACAAATAAGAAGAGGCAAAAATGATCAAAAAAATGAAGAAAATAAGTTAGACTATGCGCATATAATACAACATTTAAAAAAATAAAACATTGAAAACTATGGTGCAATTGTTGTCTTCTTCAAATGAAGGAACAACTTCAAATCCATCTCTATTACAAATGTATCAAATAGACATGTATGGTCTGGGATCTAAAGTCATCCTTGTCTTCACAACATTTACAACATTCAACCACTTAACAACATCAAACAACATCACCAAAAAAATGTAGGATATAGTCAACTAAACTTAAATTTTTAGAATTTTCATCTAACAAAGAGTCTATATGATAGAAGGCTAATTGACTCTTTTTGGAAGGACCTAAGCCTGTATTTTTGGTTTCAACTAGCATTCTCCGCTATCTAGGAACTCGTAGCCGTCTTCAAGCCTAATTCTTCTTTTAATGTAATACTTTGGAGGTATGACCAAGCTCTAGTTGGTGGTAGGTAGCTCCTTTAAATTTACAAGCCAAAGGAGAACTGGAGCATCGCAGGTCTGCTTTTGCTCCAAATCACTTGGAATATTGAATACAACCTAATACAACTTAACTTCTACTCAAAATGTGGAACAAAAAGAATATAGATTATTTTTATGAAGGTGCAAAGGCAAAATGTTATAAGCTTTTGCAAATTTTTTGACCACATAATGTAATTGATATGGATTTCCTTCCTTAATTTCCTTTTGAAAATTCACAATAATTTGAATGAATTCTAAAAATGTGTGAAAAATAAGTCTCTATCTTGAAAAATATAAGGTTTGTATATCCATAATCAACACTGCTTAATATGTAATATCCACATTTAGACCCAAAAGTGTCATAAAAACCTAAATACTAATCACATATTAGATGTATACAATCAAAACCCGAGAGTCTATAAGAGGATGTTGGTTTTGGGTACAATTAGAGACAAAAACTTTGAAAACTCATAACTTATTCAAACAATGTTCGAATAACGCTTACTAAAATGCTTTAAAACCTTTTTTCAATTCCAAAAAAGACCCAATAAAAATAAATACCGTATGTAAATTGTAAAGGTCAAATTCGACAGAGAGGTCTCCAAATGGAATTTTTGTGTTAAGATATTTGACAAGTCCATGTCACCTTGCACCAATCATCAAATGCCACGTGGTACTTTTTATTTATAAAAACGACTTAACCCCTAAAGGACCATTTGTCCCCTTGAGGGACAGTTTGGGTCTGACTAGGTTCCTACTGTTTTAATTTTTTGTGATATTTTTTGGGATTTTTTGAGGTTGTATATTTTTGCAAGAGCTTTGTGAATATATGATTTTTATTTTAATTGATGCCCAGGAATAAAAGTTATGGCACAATAAACAAAAATGGAGTTTAGCAAGCAAAACCAAAAAATCACAGAATGTCAAAAATAATTTTTCTTTTCAAATTTTTGTCTCAAAAATGTATTTTTTTCTACATGTGGAGCTTTGTTTCATTCAATTTGGACTAATAATGAGAAAGCTATGGACAATCTTAGTTTTTTGGACAATCTAAGCATCTTCTTCAAAAAAGAACTTGTAGAATTCGTTTTTGAATGCAATTTTTAGAATTTTTCAAAAAAAATTGTTAGACATGATTAGATTTTTTTGCTAGAACAATATTATTGTTGGGATTATAGTGATTCCATTCCATCTAAAAGCTATTGACAATTTAGTTTTTTCTTCAATCTTGAATCTACCTCTATTAAATAAATTTTTAATGATTGAAAAATAAGTGCCTTTTTTCCTAATTTTTTTTGCAGATTCTCAACTCAACTACTTAACACCTAAATGCCCAAGGCTTGTTTTGAGCTTCTTGGAATTTGCTCTAATTTGAACAAAAAGCCAACATTTTGATAAGTTGAATCAATTTATTTTAAATTGGAACCGTACAAATTCAAACTAGACATTCTAGAGATCATATAGCTAGGAAAAGAAAACATGACAATATCATTTATGGATTGAAAGATTATAATGTTCGATCTTGAAGGTGTTAAAAGTATAAAAATCTCTTAGCTCTCATTTTGCATGCCAAACCTAAAAAATTGGTCACCAAAAAATTATGAGGTGGAAGGGCCTAAGATGCATAACTCCAAACAATTTATGGCTTCTCAAAATCTACTCTACAATGTTTTTAATGAAATTTCTAGTATGATTTTTTCTCCAAGATCTAGTGTATTTGAGGCTCATTTCCAAGAGCCTTCAACATTACAGAAAGTCAAGATTGCAATGGGTACCCTTGCACAAATTCTTAAATAAAAAAATCACAATCATTCATTTTCAAAATCGGATTTTTGATGCTAAAACTAGACTTCAAAAAGAATTGGTCAAAATATAAATTACTAGAAATAAAA
Organism: Neckera pumila; assembly: GCA_963969595.1. NCBI lineage: Eukaryota > Viridiplantae > Streptophyta > Bryopsida > Hypnales > Neckeraceae > Neckera > Neckera pumila. The sequence continues at coordinate 2,983,005 of OZ018408.1, read as the reverse complement.
ACTTAGTTAGGTCTTATTTAACTCTAAAGTTTTGTTGACACTAAAATTTGGTGCCTCTGGCATTTAGAGGTTAACATAAATAAGTAGAAAATCAAAATCAATAGTGCAAAAAATTTGAACTAAAAAGATTCAAAGCCAAAAAATCTAGTCAAGCAAGGCACAAAAAGACTTGTTTTCTTTACTTTAAATGCATATATCTTACAATCTACATGGTCAAAGTTTTTGAAGTTTATTTCACGTATTCATATATTAGTCAAGTATAAGATCTTAAGGTTGCATATGCAAAAAAAAACAATTTTCTTAAGTTCTTTTTATCTTTGCAATAGAAATGACAGTTTTGAAGGGTTTTTGATAGAAAAATCACCTTGGTCCTTCAGGGGTTAATTTATGGCAAATCTGACTTTCTAGTAGGATATACTTAGTTCTAATTAGTGACGATTGTAGGGGCACTCACGTTAGAGTTAGAATAAGTGTTCATATAAGGTGCAAACACCCCAACCTATCCATGTACCTACTCTTGCACAAGAGACTTCTATTAAAGTTTTCCCCAAAACTTTCATTAAACCGTTTCCATACTTAAACTGTGATTGAATGATTGCTGATTTTTCTAGATTTTGGTTTTACATCTAGCTAAATGGCAATTTTAGTGGCCTTGGGAGCTTCTGCTTTGAAAATTCATAGATATTAGGGATAGTCACACCTTCTTCAGAATGCACCCATGTTTCAAAGCATGAGTATGAGGCGGCTCTCCATTAGCTTCCTATGGGTTCTCAAGTGCATAATATTCTTGTTCTACGAAATCTTCTACACATCCATTATTTTGTGAACAATGGGAGTGGAGAAGGTTTTATTTATTTATGTATATTATTTTGTGCTCCTTGCTCTCTATAATTTCACGTGATCTCCAAACTAAAACTACATCACTTGCCCCCGCACTTCAAATGATAAGCGACACTTGCCATGGCTCATGTATTTTTAGTCATAGGTGAATCCATTTTCCATAGAAGTCCTTGACACGACATGAAAGGGATGTTACACAACTCACACCTTCACCCGAAATTGTTTCCCATTGGTTATTGTTTTCCCTCACCAACTTTTCATTCTTCTACAAAATCTAAGAAGTGAAGAAGGTCTTACTACCCTTATTACATGTCATATCCATTTTTTATTTTTTATTTTTTTTAATTTCTGTTTTTCAATTGGTAATACTACAAAATATTTTTTCTAGAAAAGGGGCTTCCAACTATACTAAATTGTTTATTTTGTGGATTTTATGTGTTTCCACCTTAGGCTAAACAAGTTTCCAAGGCAGGACGCTAAATCCATCCCACGAAATAGATCTAGCAAGGTAAATTGGGGATTCTTGGAGGTAAAGTAAAAAAAAGGTCCCCTATATTTGAGCCGTGTCCAAGGACACTTTCTAGGTCCCCCTAGCTAATTTGGGACCTCTAATTGCAAATGTGAATTCAAAATTTGCAATTTAATTTTTGTGGCAAATAAAATATTCCTGCATTTTCCCCAGGGTAAATCCAGCCTGCTGGGCCACTTCGTGGAACGGATTTAGCGTCCTCCGTAACCGAGAGAATCGGAGAGAAACTGGCATCAATCCTGCCCCTACACGTGTAAGTCCCACACAGTCCCTCCACCCAATTTGGGAAATCTCGTTTTCTACTTGCAGCCTTTTCAAAACTGAACACCCGCCGCCGTCCCCACATGCAGGCTGGATTCCCAAGTGTCGACTTGGAATCCACAAGACCCAACACGTGGCGCTACCTCAGAAGCCGCAATCGAAAAGAGCCTCCAAAGTCCACCGTAATTCGGCCCGCAGGGCCCAGTAAGGATGGCACGATTTAACGTCCTACAAGTCAGTAGTCACCTTCCCTAAGCCAGACCTTGCTTCTGCGATGCCCGAACCTTCCTGTCGATGCAATCGAACTTGTTGCCTGAATTCAGTTTGTACCAGCGGAGTGCCTTCGCAGGCGCTTCCGTTAATTTTTGTTGATCTTCGCACAAAATTTCCAGTCATGCATGTTTTCAAACCCAGCACTTCGCTGTTGCGCTTTCCTTGTACCCTGTGCGGGAGTGAGTCGTTTGGGAGCTGGTAAGCCCAGGTCCCACCGCAACCATCTCTGATCTGCAGGCGTCCAACTGTTACTGGGTTTGCTCACTTGGGTCCATTGCGCCGGAGCTTTGCGACTGTGAAACGAGCGTTTGTGGAACCATTTCTGTTGCCGAGGGGTTAGTTGGATACTGTTGGAGCCGAATGGGTGTGTTCCCGGCCAGATCTTGAAGCGTAACCTTCAGATTTTGAGATGAGGGTTTTCTTTCAAGATGGGGTCTTTCGGTGGATATGAGGTGATCTTTTTTATGGTGGGAGGGCCGGATTGGAGCCACGGAAGGTGCTCTGTGTTCAGGAATTTTTTGTAGGTGCCAGTGAGGGTGGATATGGAAGAGGCTGGCGGAGCGGACGGGGAGGAGCAGGCGGGGCTGAGCTCTGTTCCAGTCAATAGTCGGACGCCACCGAAACCAATGAATTTTGGTACGTTTTACTGTACTGCTTTACGGTTGTAGGTCGTGCATTACCGAATTCGTCGACTCGTGCCGCAAATGGTTATTGTAGGGTGTATCTTGAGAGGTAGTTGGGGTTCAGGGTTTAAGGAGAAATCCATTTTTGAGTGAATAATAGGGTCAGCAGTAGGTGGTGATTTGACTACAAGACTTGGAGACTTTATATGGGGTTTAATATTTTAATGAGAATTTGGAGCTCAGAATCGCGCTGGGCTTGAAATAGAAAGGAAGATGAGAATCTTGTAGTTGAAGTTGTGTACTCGACACTCTATTCTCTAGTGTACCTGGTAGCCATTTTCCAATTCTATCTAAGCAGGGGATTTTACGCCGCAAGTTTCCAAGAGTTGAAATCCATTGTAATTTGAGAACCTATTCAGAGGCCGTTTTTATAACATCCTTTGGCTATAATCGTTAAACTTTGAATTGGAGCCAGGGGAGACGACAGGGTTGTGATAAAGAGATACCAGAGAAGATCAGAATGAGATCAGAATGAGATCAGAATGGGATTAGAATTGGCCCAATTTACAACGGTGTATGTCTGATGAGCTATAGAATGTCATGATCCACAGTAATCTGATCACCACCAAAGAACCATTAGCATTTGAGGGTAAAGAATTGTTGCTGAATAGCCATAACTGTGTAATTTTTCCTCTCTGAAATGGTCGCTCGCATTTCTGCCCAGTGAATCATGATCTGTGGATCGATTAGAAGTAGTGGTGAGGTAATGACAACAAGCTAGGAGAACCTTAAGCGAACACATTTTGCACTGAGCGTAGTTCCTATTGTTAGACTCGTTGATATTTGCACTCGTGGATTTTTAAAAGTATTTTCTTGGAGGTAATGAACGAGAATTCTCTATGCTAAAGTTACGAAGGTTCAAAATTTTACTAGTAAATGACCCAAAACTAGCTCAAGATTACGTGTTGAGGTGGTGCACATTCTCATAATCAATCTGCACTGATCATCTAAGATTGTAGAGCGTTAAATTAAGACATTGTTGAAATTGGTTTCTAGTATCTTAGTGAGCAGTATGGCAGCTATTCAAGCATGCAATTGTTTCGGTTCATTGAATCAGGCTGAGGTTGGCTGCAATTTCACTCTGAACTTGGAAGAAGAAATAGAACAGAAGCTTGAGCTGAGGTTGGCCCGGTTCCAATTTAATTCTGAACTAAGACCAAGAAAATTTGACCCTAAGACAACGTGAACGAAGAGTTTGTTGTTTAGTTTGACTTACTACACCACATGGACACAGAAAGAAAATGCTACAATTCTGACCTTACATTTTGGAGGGCAGGGTCTGCAACTGGGACTCCACCCTTAAAACACCAGATGAGGAGAGACAGTGGCCCCCCTCCTCGGAGACTCTACCATGAAGCTTCCATAGTAGAAAACCAAGAGTTCAAGGACTCCAACATCTACATGCAAACCAATAATGCAGAGTGCCAGAATAATAGAGACGATGGGGGAATTGCTCGGATGTCTAGTGCGACCATGGTGGGCATCCGGGCTTTCTTGGAGTCGTATCCATCCAATCATTATGAAGCCGATGTTGCAGCTCCCATACAACGAGGGCCCATTGGAGGAGGCAAGTCTGGGCTCCAAGGCTGGGACTCGGATCTTCTGGACCTCCCTGTTGGGGAAGGGGGCCCTACGTCAAAACGAAAGTTGTGTATATTGAGTATGGATGGAGGTGGCATCCGCGGACTCATTGCAGCACGTATATTAATGCGGCTCGAGGTTTTAATTCAGGTAGAGAACATTCTTGAACCTACTATTTTACCTCAGCCTTTGAGACAGGAGAAGAGAGTAAGAAAACCTTGAATTTAATAGTTTACATTGGTACAGTACAGAATGTTCTATCTATAGTACCAATGTAGAAGGGAACATTGGAGTATGTATTGGGAGGCGTCGGGTCTCATAATACGTAGTCTGAGAATGTCACTATTTCTTTCCAAACTTGACTCCACATGGTGGTGAGCTCAATATCTTGTCTCCAATATTCTTGCTCCTGTATTGCATTTTCTAGGCTTGGGACAGAGTTTCCTCAACTTTTGAACCAAAGGCTCGCATTCTGATACTCTTAATTCCTATGTGTCGATCAAATTATGTGTGCGATTTCAAGCGTTCCATTCAACAATATTTTGAACATGGTCATAGTAGCTGATTCACATGTATGTTGTACATGAAAAAGTTGCACCGTTTGTGGAAGACAGGAGAAAATAGGACACTAGGTAGTTCAGATATTCAATTCCTGTGAGTTGATCAAGTTGTGTTTCCAGTTTCACGTGTCCCGTTAAACAGTACTATGAATATTATCATAATTGAGATCTGATTCACATGCATGTTCTTCTGTGATTGACAGGAGAAACTAGGAGACGAAGTGGGTGAAGTACATCTGAGTGACTACTTTGATCTCTTCACGGGCACCAGCACTGGGGCCATTCTGGCTACAATGCTGGTGATCCCCAACGAGAAAGGACGCCCGGTGTTTACCGCCAAAGGGTGTTGTGAGTTTTACTCCAAAAACGGGAGTTACATCTTCCGCCCGCGGTGGTATGATCCCTTTCACGGGTCGGTGCGACAGTTTTACAGACCGAAATACTCGGCGCGGAGATTTGAAAATCTGCTCAAGGAGTATACCATCCGGAAAGATGGAACGGTGCTCACTTTGGTGGACACTCTGAAGCCTCTTCTGATTACTTCCTTCGACATTTCCAGAGCTACTCCGTTTTTTTTTGTAAAGCAGGCGGCGGCTACTAATCCGAGTCGCAACTTCAGGTGAAGCACCATTATCAGGCTACATTGTTTATCCTATTTAGTGCATTATACTCTAGGGATATCTGTTAAGTGATGCAAACACAGTACGGGTATGAGATTCCAAACTTTGCACCAAGCTTTGCACCAAACTCTTCACGGAGCCTGTGAAACTCAGCATGAAACTCATTGACTACTTAACGGATATCTCTACTACCGCACCCAGTGGTCAGGGTTGGCATCCCATGCCGAATAATTTTTCGTTGATTGGCCACTTGATTTGATTGCGTTACTATTCACTCAAGAGTTTTCTGTACTCTCTTTCTGTGGTCCCAAGGATAAGCTTAGTACATTATTTAACAAAAAAAGGTTCATTTAATGTTTGGCTTGCAATTTTGGTGGCACCCTAATCATGGATGACATGAAATACAATGAGTGGTTTAGTGATATATAGTCTGTTAGTTTCAAATATACTGTTTACCTTGACTTAAAATATGACAAATTCGTTGTTTTCAAATCAGCTGATAATGGACATGTTTCACAGGTGAGCTTGCCTGTAGTAGGTCTGCTCCCCTTTTCCTGCCAGGGTTAGGAATATCAGTTATAATGACATGCTCATGTATGTGTGGAATTTCAGTCTATGGGAAGCTTGTCGTGCAACGGCAGCAGCACCCACTTTCTTTCCTCCTGCATTTGTGACTTCTGTTGATGGCGAATTCCAGGGAACAATGATTGATGGTGGAGCTATTCAGAATAACCCGGTATGGACTTGGTGTTTTTCTACTTTTTTTTTAATGTCAACTTCTAAACTAACCTCATGAGCTCAGTTTAGGATAGAGGAAGAGATTGGATGCATGCTTTCTCATGAAGATTGTTCTTTTTTGTTTTTGTAATTCAGGCATTGGTTGCGACAACGCATGGATTGGCTAACAACGAAGATTTTCCTTATGCATCATCTCTTAACGATCTTCTGGTGCGCTTCTCTTCACTTCCCTGAATGTATTATTTGGCGTTGCGCTTGGTTTGTAGGGTGTGAATCAGTGTTCTTGTGTTGCATTTCCACTGATGACCGACAATCTGGTTGTCGGAGGTCTTCTTATGTATTCATTTTGGACGTTATTAGTCAGTTTGTAATCAATTAACTAATGATGATTTCAACAAATAGATTTGCTGAAACTAATCCTCCCATTACAATGGTGGCAGGTGTTGTCGTTGGGAGCTGGGCAAGCAGATCTTAAGCACGAATTGACCAAAGCAAAGAAGTGGGGAATGACAGGTTGGGTGCGGCCCCTCATGAACATTATGATGGAAGGCACTGCTGGTGAGTACACTTGGCATGGATGTTCTAATCTGAAGTCCTAGTCATCAAGCATTCCCCTTTGAACAGTATTGATCCTCAAATGCAGTTGAATTCACTCAATTTTCCAAATTCTTGACCTTTGAATCACAGATTCAGTTTGTCAACTTGAATTTTTGTCTGATGTCTTTAGATTGGTGAAACTTGCTTTCTTGCAGAGACAGTAGATTACCAATTAGCAGCTGCGTTTGCCGGCCATAATTGCGCTGAGAACTATCTTCGGATACAGGTGAAGTCCGTAATGCCCCCAATAGTAGTCTTCCAAACCACGTGTGGTGGTCTCTTTTTCCAGTCGATTTATGTTGAGATTTTTGTGAAGTAGTATAGAAGTTTTCTGATTCTAAATGGTATTATTTTGCTTACTATATCAGGAAAGAGTTCGATATCTTTTACTCTTTTCTACCCACGTTTAACAGAAAAAAAATTGTTGTATGCAACAGCTTTCCGGACTTCCGAACAAGACCGCGCTCATGGATTGTTGCACACCCGAAAACATTCAAGACCTAATCAACTGCACCGAGGGGCTGTTACAGCAGAAGGCAATTATGCGAAACGAAAATGGTGACCGAATCACGCTGGAGGAAACGTTTGATGAGCGTCTGTCATGGTTTGCAGATCAATTGATAACCCAGAAGAAGCTTCGAGAAGAGCCTCCCAAGGACCCGTCGTTCTCTGATCATTCAAAGCCACGTTACAGGCAGGAGGGCATAGGGCCGCAAGGCCAGATGGTCTCTCCTCTCTTTGCCCACATGTTTGAGCATCCCAAGGAATTCGCTGGTTCCAAGAAAGCCAGGTCTTTCCGATTCTAGAGCCCTCATTTGTTTGATATCTCTAGCTCTTTATGAAGTAGCTGATCACAGTCTGAGCTCCATCGGCACATTCAAGTTGCTCGTGTATAGTAATAGAAATTTTCAAATTTTCAATATTCTTCGTGCCTTCATCGTACTGAGCTTCCCTTTCATTAGAGTTATTTTCAGACTCATGATATTTTGAACCCCAATTTCTCACCCTTCACATCTGCAGTACATGTAAGGAAGTTTGAGCAGGTTGTCACAAGGATAGCCGATTATGCGTGTACATTTCAAGTGCGCAGTGCCCTCAATGTGAATTTTGCTTGGGGTCGTGTAGAACCCCTCCTTCATAGTCCAATCGGTAATATGACTTCTGGGCTTCTGACTTCAGCCCATTCGAGGCTTGGATTTTCTCTCATCTTCGACCTGTTTTGCCTCACGTTTTACCACCTGGAACTTCGCTCTTTTCCAACATAGTCTTGAACACTGCACAATTATGTTAACTGCAATGAGAAGAGTGTCTCCAGTTGCGTTGCAAGCATACATTGCAAGTAAAGTAACCGCACCCAAAATTCAAAGTTGAACCCTCCTGACTCCTGAGTGTCGCCCCCTCCTTTTGAAGGGGAAATGGAACAAGGAGGACATCCCAAAATGGTGAGCATTAGGACAAGCGTAAGGTGAAGTTGGGGATCATTTTGGGTAGCGAATGGCTCTATTTATAGTACTATGGAGGTGGCAACCTTACAAGTGGTTGATTTTGGGTATACCCTCTTTTGTTTTAACTTCTTCTCTATGACATGTTATGATACGACTAGTGTGATTTTTTCATGTGCATCAAATGTATTTTGGCATCACCTACATGACATTTATAGCCTCCTATACTTTGCATCTTTGAAAATTTGTGACTAATTTAGATTGCTTTCAAAAAATATGGAGCCACTTGCATTTTGATTCATAGTCCTTTACCAATGTGCTAAAGTTTTTGTTCATTTTTTAGAACATATTGGTCATATTGTAGAGCTAATTTGAACAATTTTAGGTGTGGTTACCTTATCCCATCTGGATTTTCATGATGCAAACCCCCAATTGTATTTATTTCACATAACCTCTCGCATTACATCAAGCATTGATTGACTTGAAAATTATAACTCAGTATTTTAGTACATTCAAATAGAATTGGACTTGTATTACATGTGACATATTTCTATTGATGCTACCAATGTTTCATAGGGATTCAATAAATCAAGTTAGAGGCAAACATCATGTGTTAAAAAATCTCAAATCCATATCAATACAACATCATTAGATATCAAAATGCTAAACATCTACATGACAAATCAAACATGGAGGAACAGTAAACAAGGCGGCATTTAACCCTTAAAGGACAAACAAGTGACCTTGGAAATCATCCCTTTTTATTACCGTATGAATCATTGGTTTAAAAATTGCAAAAGCTCTCATTGGAAGTCAAACTACTATAGAAGAACTCCTCTTTTCACAACAGAATTTTGAGGATGAATAGTTGCATTTCTATCCTACTAGAAGGATTTCTGGTCATCCCTCGGATGCCAAACGTCCATGTCAACGTTTAAGGATTAACCATGACCCATTGTCCCTTTGAGGGACAAATGGGATTTTGGGCAAGTACCTACAGGTTGAATTTTTGTCTTGATTTTTTGAAACTTTTATGAAGATAGAAAACATAGCTTTGTAGGAACATAATTTTTTTTCAATTGGTGCCTAAGAACAACTGTTAGGCCCAAATAAGCTCAAAATAGGGGAAAAGGGGCAGTTAAAAAAACTTCAAAAATTTAAATTTTAAATATAATTTTTTTTTCTCATAGATTATATTTCTGTCTAAATGGAAGGCTTTTGATTCATTACTTTTGGATTGGTTATGAGAAAGTTTTGGACAATCTTGTTTTTCAGGCAATTAAAATATCTTCTTGAAAAAATAACTTGTAGGATTCATTTCCGAATGCAATTTTTATATTTTTTCCCAAAAAAAAGTTCTACATGCTTTAGTTTTCTTATTAAAACAATCTCACTAGTGGAATTAGTGCATTTTAAATCCATCTTAGAAATATTAATAATTTAGATTTTCCTTCTATTTTGTACCTACTTCTACTTAACAGTTTTTTAAAGAATGAAACTTAAATTTTCTTGTACTTTTTTTTCTTCCTAGACTCTCAATTCAATTCTCCACTACAATGATTTAAAACTCAAAACTCTGTAGTGCAAGAAATTAAAGTTAAGAAGGTTCAAAGTCAAATAATCTAGTCTTGCAATGTGCTGAAGAATTTGTTTTTTCCACTTTAAATGTAGATATCTTGCAATCAATCAAGTCAAAAATTCTAAACTTTTTTTTAATGCAATGGTACTTTCCATTTGTTCAAAAAAAAAATTCTGAAATTTTTTCCACTTATTCTTGTACTAGTTAAGTGTAAGACACTATGATTAGATGTGCAAAAAAAAACAATTTTCAAATTTTTTATTTTTGCTATAGAAATGGTAGTTTGAGTGTTTTTTGGCAAAAAAATGGCCTCAAGCCTTTCGGGGTTAAATCATGTTGGTACTATGGTTTGAGGTTACCATTTCACTTTATTATGAATTTATTGCCTAATTCCAGCGCATTTGTTGTTCAAATTATGTTACAAATTTCATTCATTATTTGGTTTGAGGAACATGTTTTGGTACCTTGCAAGTTGATGCAATTACTAAGACCAAAATTAATAACATTAAATTGCACTAATTCTAGAATTATGCAAACTTGTGAAACACAATAATATGTTAAATCACAATATTTTTGATAAAATTAAACTAATTTTGGTCCACATTATTTTTGTACTATCTCAAATATTGTGATTTTCATCTAACTTCCATGGCCACATTAGATCTAAGTTTTATCTAACTTCCATCTACATATCATTCAATTTTATTGTATTTATCTAAAATTTTATTCCAGAAATCACAAAAAGATCATATTCATCCAATATTATCCGAATTAATGTGAGGAGATCTTGCACTACTCAAACTCTTGCATTGATTGATATAAGTGGTGTAATGATCTTTGAACAGTATATCCTTGCAAGGAATAAAATCTATACCTTGAGTTAGGCTATTTGTTTCTTTTAATTTGTTTGCTTGTTAAGGCAAGATCTCCTAACCGTGCATCCCCTAGTCGCGTTCTTCATACATTAAGAAGAACGCGGGAAGAGTGCACGGGCTTGGTTTTGTCGTGGCATTCCAATTTATGGAAGAAAAGATACTGAACTTCAAAGTTTTTATAAACTAAAGTATTACTTTTATTTTTATTTTGATTGTGGCAATGGCATAGAACACACGAATAATTCCCTTAAGGATGAATTTTAATCATAGTGATATTTATTTCCATTGATTTTTGAAGGGTCATATTTTGAATTGAAAAAAATATTTTTTGAGTCGAAATCTACTACTATCCTTTTAAACAATTGAATATTTGCAAAGCAAAAGTCTTTAGAATCTATATTGTACAAATATTGAAGAACTAGTACAAGAATCTTCTCAAAAAATGCATTTTTGTGTACTTGGGATTTATTTGCATTCATTGTTGTTTGAAATTTGAACACCTAGTTTGGAAAGGGTTAACCCCAAAAGGACGGAGGGTGTTTTTTAAGAAAAAGTTGAAAATTAAAATTTCTTTTTTGAATATCAGATGTACAAAAAATGTAGCCATTACAAAAAAATTGAGCCCACAGAAACGCTGTCAATTTTCCAAGAGAGCGTGACATCACACTCTCTTTCAAGAAATTAAAAAATAAATAAAAGTGCCCAATGACAATGCTGTCACAAGCATGCATGCACTATGGTCCTTGCTGGCCAAACTTTGGCCAGCAGGGACTACAGTGCATATATGCTCGTGACAATATTGTCATTGTTTTTTTTTTTTTAAGTTTTTTTAGTTTTTTTTAATTTTTTGAAAGAGAGTGTGATGTCACACCTCTGGAGACTCACAGCCTTCCTGTAGGCTTGAATTTTTGTAATGCAGACCATTCCATTATCATGAAACATTTTTTACACACACTAGAAGAAAACTATGTCGCTCTCAACAAGCTCTCAACAAAATCTAATTGATGTTTTTGTTAGAAATACACTAGAAGATAACTAAGTTAATTTCAACAAAACTAACTTGACATACTTGTTGTGTACAACACAAAATCTGTGTTTTTCAACTTCTTTCAGCGCTAGGTACACTCATGCAAAATGTCAAAAGCAAATATGGGATCTATCTTACTCTAAACCAACCTACAATTTGAAGACATCAAGTAGAGTCGGGGACAAAAAGATCCATTCTTCATTGGAACGCTTCCTCACATAGTCAATACTTCACCAAATTTTACAACTAACTATACATTCTAAAAGCTATGAAAGAGACAAAAGGTGTTAAATTTAGTTTAAAACCAAACAAAGAGAAGTAATAGAAAAAAAATTTAGAAACAATGAATGAACTTCACAGTTAAAAGGCTCCAAAAATTGTTATAAATCTACCACCAATGTTCCACCAATTTAAAACCAATTCATTATCAATCTACAATGCGCTCACTTGATTTGAAACACTTTCAAATTCTAAAGAGCGACTTAGAGGCAAAACCATGTTATTGATGTTGATGAGCATGGCAAATTTCTTATGTCTTATAAGTGCAAGATTGTCTTTGGCAAATATTAAGGGATGGTAGGGTAATTATTTTCACTTCAAATTTTAATACATTTCTTCCCATGTTCTCAGCTTTTATAATATATAATTAGTTATAAACTTGGTGGAGAATTGACTCCTTTGGAAAGGTCCAAGTGAGGAATGGACTTTATGGTCTTCATCTCTAATCTCACATTATACTAGCCATTTTTTGATGATTTCTTGTGCACTATGGAATTTAGTTTTTTGAAATCCAAATAGTAAAATCATAGAGCCAAACATTTATTGTGAAAAAAAATTCAATATCTTTGACTTCAAAAATTGCAAGATTGATTATAGTGTTTGAAGTTAGAATAATATTTTTTTCAATATTGCCCCGTCATAGTTATTAAAGTTTGACTCCTCTAGCTTAGAGTGTGATTGTAGAACTAAATTTATTTATTTATTGTCAATTTTATACCATACCATATTAGTTACATATACGCCAAATTTCAAAATCAATGAAGGATTTAGCAGAAGATGTCTAATGGAATTGTCCAAATTGTCCAATTTTTTCTAGGCAAAGTAACTTTTCACCCTAGCATCCTATTTGCTTTTTTTTCCTTCCGATAAAGTAGTTATTGTATGCAAATTGTGTCAAAATTTCATAAACACCATCAAAATTGGCTTCATAGGAATTTATCTAAATAATCAATTGCCTATGCAATGGACAATTGTCCTTTAGAGATTCAAGGTATTTCAAATTCATGGTATAGAGTATTAAATTGATGTTCTTTGTTTTTTTTAGATCCCAATTTAGACAAATGTATGAATCTAATGAAATTGAAGTCATTGTCTAAGCATTTGACATTAGATAAATCAACCACCAATGACCGAAAGTTGAAGACCAAACACATTTTAACAACCATTGAAGTACAAACCCCTATTTGGTCCCCTGTTCGGCTTAGAGTTGGAAGAGGAGAACCAATATTCTATTTTGGAGAAAGATCCAATTACATTGCATTCAACTATGATTTTTTGCATAAATGCACAAAATTGAACAAGAATTTAGATGTAGTTTAGAATTGATATGTATTCAATATAGGCAAAAAGGAAATTACTCAGAAGAAGTTAGAAACAAAAATACAACAAAAAATTTAAGTATTTTTATTGATTTATTCTCAAGGTCGTCTGTTCTAAAAGCGACTGGTTTCTAAAACCAATCATGGTGCACTGGTACATTTTGTTTTCTTGAATGTACCAACAATATACATTTTAAGAGGTGGTTGGTTTGAATCACCACTGCATTTCAACTTCAAAATTTTGTAACTAACTCCACAAAGGTCCAAAAATTATGAAATGATTTAGGTTAGATGCCAATTCCATTTTTCTTCCTATGAAAACTTATTGAAAATTGTTTCAAGGAGATTAGCTTTTTTGAAAGGCAAACAACTCTTAAATGGTCGCTTTAAGAGCAATCTACCTTATTACTATCTTCTTTGATGCCTTCAAGAAATCTAGCTTGACCCATGTATTATAGGATAGGATTGGATTAGTGTCAACCACACTAAATTCTATTATTAGTGTAGCAAGATGTAGAGGTATTACTATAAGATCCAATTAACTATTGTTAGATAAGAGTCATATTTGCAATATACCAATTGGATATAAGTTTGAAGTTTTTGAGGATATTATTAACAAAGAGGGTACTAAGATTGGCAATTATTTCAATATACAAAAATAATATCAATATGAATTGCAAATTCCATTTTTTCACCAACATATATATATAATGATATGAGGAGGACCTCTAGAATATGCATCAACAAATTGATCAAAGAGGCACTAATGGTATCATTCAATAATTAAATGGAATGAAATAAAAGATTAAGATCTAATTTTTAGGAACATTAGTTACAAAGGTGAAATTGTGATTGTTCACATGCCATAAAATGGAAAAAATATGGACCTGGTCACTTGGCAATTGCAAGCAACTTGACAAAGCAAAGGAGATTCAACAACGAGGGAACCAAGCAATTTCTTCAAAAAATAAATAAAGACATATATTGGTACATGATATCCTTAGTGAATCTTCATTCTATTGATGCTGTAGGTATGCACTTCACTTAACCTTGGAAGGACAAGCCTATGACCACTAATTTCAAGCTTCATTATCCATTACTCTACTTACTCCCATTTTGCAACTAGATAAAACTGAAAAAATTTATATTTATTTTTCTGAGATGAAATCATATGATACTGCAAGTTAGAAAAATTTGAAATTACAATATTTTCTTAAGAAACAAGGTGAAGAAAATTCATATTATATACAAAAAATATTGAAAATTTGAAATTTTTGCCACATATGTATGTTGTAGTGTCTAACATCACCACGATTATAAGCCCAAAGTTTATATTGCAATAAATTATAAAAAAACTTAGGAATTTTTAAAATTTCTAATTGAAGTAGAAAACTCCAATTGATAAGCTTTATTTCATTTGCTGAACTCAAATTCAAAAAATATAATTTTTGATGGCTAAAATTCACACCAAGGAAAAATAGCAAGAAATGGTCAATGAAGCTTCCGAAATAGCAGGAAATGAGGCCTCTAGAAAACTGCAAGTTCCAAGACTATAGGAACTTTGGGAACGCTACCAAATCAATAATTTGACCTAGCACAAATAGTGCCACGTCAAATATTAATATTTAATTAATTTTTTGATATTTTTTTGGAAATATTTTTTTAAACATTTTAGTAGAGTTAAACATTTTGAACATTTTATTAAAGTTTTATATTTCTTTTTTATATTTTATATTTTTTTTAATGTTTTGACAACGTATTGTAATTTCCAACAAGGAAATAGGTCTAAAATGGCCCTCCCTTGCCCTCAAACTTCATCTAATGACTTAATCCTATAAGGAAGGATTGATCTCCGCGGAAATCATCCTTTTTGATACAATGTGAATCATCTACTTTAACCCCTAAATACCTAAGCGACCATATTTGGTTGCTCTGAAATTTTAGGCTTGTTTTAGTGTAGGCAGTTAAATTCCTTTAACCGTCTTAAAAAATTTTATGGGCAATTTTGAAGATTAACTATTGAAAACTTTTATTTTTCATTGAAAAAGGTAAATATTTGATTTTTGAGAGGTGCTCAAAAGAATATATATATCATTGTAGAAGAGTAAAGCTTACTAATTTTACTTGATTTCCCGGCTTTAACCTCTAAAGTCCTAAGGCCATTTTTCTGTCAAAAATGACGAAAAAATGCAAATTCTGTTGCGTTCATCCAAGAAAAGAGAGAAAATATTTTTCTTAGAATCTAACCATAGGATATTGTACCTAGCTTATCTTGAATCATGTGGTAAAATTTTTTTAAAGTTTGACTGCATAGATTAGAAGATATTAGCATTCAAAGTTGGTATTCCTTTATTTTTTTGAACACTGATTTGCAGTTTCAGATGACTTTGACCGCCATTTATTAAAAAAATTTAAACTACAGAATTTGAATATATTTAATTTTTTATATTGAAGAATTGAGTTGAGAATCTAAGATAAAAATTTCAAAAAATTATTACTTGATTTTCATTCTTTTAAAAATTGTTAAGTAGAAGTAGGTCTATAATCAAAAGAAAAATTAAATCGATAATAGCTCTAAGAAGGGATTAAAACACTATAATTTCAATGGTGAGATTGTTTTAGCAAGAAACCTTAGCCTTGTCGTACAATTTCTTTTGAAAAATTGTGAAAATTGCATTCAGAAATAATTCCTATAAGTTATTTTTTCAAGAAGATGCTCTAATTGCCCAAAAATAAGTTTGTCCATAACTTTCACATGACAAATCCAAATGGAATGAATCAATGCTTCCCATATAGATAAAATTACAATCTATGTGGGAAAAAAAATTTAATTTTTTTTAAATTTTTTTGTATGAGGAGATTTTGCCCGCGACACCGAAAAAAAGGACCTTTTGTGCCAAAACTTTTGCTCCCATGCACTGATTGAAATAAAAATTATATTTTTGGAAAGCTAATGTGTTTTTCTATCTTCACAAAAGGTTTAAAAAAATCGTGATGAATATTGAGGCTGTAGGAGCCTGCCAAAATCCATTTTGTCCCTCGAGGGGATAATGGGACTTTAGGGGTTAAGCAAAGCTTGTCAATTGCACTTGAATTGAGATTCAAAAAATTGTAATTATTTGTTTGCTTTGAAAATGATCCCATGGCAATGGAAAGAGTAAAGTTCTTTCATGATTTTTACTCTTGAAAATTTAGACATGCAAGTGTTAATTTGAAGTTATTTGCAATTTCTACTTATAAAAAAAATTGCATTTCAATAATTGCAAGGTGGGTTGTGTAATGAATTTGATAGCTTTTTATGTGAAATTAAGTTTTTTGAAAGTGTATTTTAGTGTGCTAACATGATTTGTAATTGTTCATGTCACCTCCAATCCCAAAAAACTTTTGTATGGAAATTTCTCAAACATTGTGGAGAGGAGCAGCATACTAAAAATAGAAAATGTATTGATTTCTCTTGTTATAATTTCACAACTCCTATGCAGGTTCTCACTCAAAATTGGTGTGCATACTAATAAGCAAGCTCTTTAAACATCTATACGGTTAGATTTTGAAAAAAAAAACAATTTGCTTCATTGGGGATAACTATAAGTTCATGCTCTTTTTTCATAGGAAAAACACATTTGGAAAGGCTTAGGCATTTAGGGGTTAAGAAAACCAAAAATATACATTTGAGGTCAAACTAATGTGCAAGTCCTACACTTTTTGCACGAAATTCTAAAGATGAACATTCACACTTTTGTCTTATATGAAAGTATTCTTTGTCATCCATCAGACACTTAGTGTCTGCGGGCAGCGTTGTTAAACAACTTTTTGACATTTGATCACCGTATTACATAATGCATACCAGACGGGTCTCGGATGGCGATACCATTTGAGAACCTGTATGATACCCGGGTCACACCCAAACCCACGCCCAAAACTGGTACCAACCGACTGCCGGCGGGCCCGTGGAAGTCCACTGTATTTTCGTCGCGTGCCCCGCCATACCTGCCCAGCCCTACCAACAAATTTCTGCCAGGAGGAGAGAGAGAGGTAGTAGTAGTCCAGTACGAAGACGACGGCACCGGCCATTGTCCCGTCCTCGAATTCGTGGTTGCCAAGCCTTTTCAGAACACCCTGCATCACGAGTAGAATCAGCTTTTGCAGAATCCCCAGCCGATAGAGGAACACACACCCGCGCGTCTCTGCAGAACATTTTTTTTTTCCATTCACAAGGGTTTGATTCCTTCCGCGCGACAGACGCAATTTCACCATGTTTTCAAGGATATTCGGGAAGCCCAAGGAGGAGGTCTCCACCCTCACCACGCTCGACAAGCTCAATGAGGTCAGCGATTCGATGACGCCGATTTTGTTTGTGGGGTTGGAATTGTTTTGGGGCTGACGTAGTTAGGGTTTGGGGGAATCGTGGATGTTGATGGTTTTGGGGGTGGGTGCACGGCGGGGGCAGACTCTGGAGATGTTGGAGAAAAAGGAGAAAGTGTTGCAGAAGAAGATAGCGGTGGAGATCGAAAAGGCGAAGGAGTTTTCGCGGTTGAAGAATAAGCGAGGTGAGCTGGGTGAACGGAGTAGTTTCGTTACTGAGTAGAGCTTGCCTTTTTCTTTTTTTTTAGGGTTGGCTGTGGAATTGGGATGTGGATGTTGAGCGGTGTTTGATGTGTTGTTGGCAGCTGCGATTCAGTGTTTGAAACGCAAGAAGTTGTACGAAGTTCAAGTAGAGCAACTAGGGAACTTCCAATTGCGTATCCATGACCAGGTTTGAACCCTGTCTGACCTCATACGCTTTGTTTAGGGTGAAATTAATTCGTTGAATTGTAATTTTTCGTTGAATTCCGGAAAGTTTTTGACCTAATCGTTAGGTTCGATTTATGTTTATTTATGTGTGGTTTGCTTTCTATGCAGATGATTATGCTAGAGGGTGCCAAGGCAACAACCGAAACCGTGGATGCCCTTCGGAGTGGCGCTTCAGCTATGAAGGCCATTCAGAAAGCAACGTATGATACTTCTTGTCCTTTCTTCAGTACTTTTTTAGAGACTCGTTGTTTCTCCGACAAAGGATGCATTCAGTTTGTCTTGCAGTTGTGCTTATGTGTTGGTTACGTCAGTCAGCTTCCTGGTTGACCCACTCTTTGCTTAGGGACACGTTTTGCTAGGAGAATGCGAGCGAATGTGAAGAATATCATATGTGTTAATTTGCCCTAATTTTCTGTTATACAGAAACATCGATGATGTGGACAAGACGATGGACGAGATCAACGAGCAGACTGAGAACATGAAGCAGATCCAGGAGGCACTGTCAACTCCCATTGGAACAGCAGCTGATATTGATGAGGTAAAATTGGATTTCCAGCGACTGGACTTTCATTTCTGTCTTTTTATAGATACATCTGAAGAGATACGCTGGGAAGAGAATTGACCTAATAGCTATCCTTAAATCCATTCGAACCGGGGGTACGGAGCTTGTTTCAGTGAAAAGTAGGGGTGCATGATGCTGTGAATTCCAGTAGGTGTTCGCGAGCCTTTTGGGGGATGGCTTGATCGCGAATCTAAAATAGCTTTGAATTGAAGGATGACTTTAATCTAGTGAAATAATTTGTGCTTTGTGCGAGCTGACGGTCAGTTTAGATTGTGGACCTTTGGGGTGGTTACCATCAATTGACGCTTCAAAATACTTCAGGACTTGGGTATAACTAGATGGTCTTCTATGCGATTCTGAATCTTTATCATTCACTTGTGCGTTAATGAGGACGAATATTTGGACGGTGTCATAGTATAAAACTCTCTAAACTCTGAAGATTTTTCACTTCTTAAGATATTCACAACATCAGTTCACTAATTTTGTGGGCGTTTGCTGAACAGGACGAGTTGGAGGCTGAGCTTGAGGATCTGGAAGGGGCTGAGTTGGAAGAACAGTTAATCAGGCCGTCTACTCAACCTCTCCCCGAAAAGTACCAGCCTGCTCCAGTTCCTGCAACAAAGAAACCAGCTCAGAACACCGAGGAGGAGGACGAACTTGCAGCTCTCCAAGCAGAAATGGCGCTTTAATTGGATCCCTTAATTGGATCCCATCGCATCTTTTAATTGGGAGTTAAATGATCTTCACATAAAGTTTTTGTTCAGGTTTGTATTAGTATTCCAGCTTGATGTACAAGTGGGGCTTTGTCTCTAGAACGCTTTACCCGAAAGTGAAGATCGCTGTGGGAACCGCATCGTCATCCTTGTGCCCATTCTGGCATGCTGACTTCGAGAAGTGTGCATTTAGTCTGAACACTTCCGTCATATGGATGGTGGGATGAGTCTCAGAAAGTAAATAAGGTTTCGGCAAAGCTATGTGGGGAGACAATTTAGGTATCAGGAATTTGGCATAGGTGTCCTTTTCTTTTCTTTTTCCTTTTTCTTTTTTCCATTTTCGCCCTTGCACAGCTTTACAGGATCAGTAATTGGGCTGTTACTGACTGCTCCTGCTGTTGCCCCATCAATCCTTGTGTAAAACTGTAAACTGCAACATCACCTCTTATTTTTTAGCCATTTGGACAGTCATCATATGAATATGAACCGGCCATTTACTGCACTTTGCAGTGTTGAGGTGATCTTGCTCATTGTATCTAGTAAGTGCTGCCTGTATATGCTTTCGATTTTGACGCTAGAGTAGATTGTCTCGACCCCAAAGGCAGAGACTAAGCAGTGACTGGGAAAGTTACGGTGTCCAGTGATAATGAGAGAAGTGTTGAAAGCAATAGCAGCATGTTGGGCTCCATTCAATTTCTTATGCTTATTAAGTTATGATTGCAGAATATGCCTCTAGGAACAGTGGCATTCTAAGATTGTTGAATATGTTTTTTAAATTTCTGATACTTGAGGATTGTATTTAGAATCATATACTGAGAATTGCACCAAGGATCATATGGTGGGATACAAGACACTTATTCATTTGTATTTGGAACAGAGTAACTTGTGTATCAAAATTGTCTCTTCATTAAGTGGTCACATCTTGATTCCATTTGCATTGTAAAGTTACATCGAAAATGTATATCGTCCTAGTGGTCATCTATATTTGATTCCATTTGCTTTGTATACCAAATTTGTACCTTCACCAAGTGGTCATATTTCATACTACCTGTCTCAAAATAAAGTTCATACTCTGCAGTGGGGAACTAGTCGGAGTACCATGGATTTATTTTGGGAGTATAAGCCTCCTCTGAACTGTGGTTGTTTTGATTCTGAGATAGCCATAATTTATGGGTTCGTTACTTCAAGGAAATAGAGAGGAATAAAGCTATCTATTACCACATGAAGAACTAAGCTCGAGATTTAATAAATTCGTGACCATGTTTCCTATTGACACTCTCAAAATCATTATCTCAAACTACCTCGCAGGTTTAGGTGTCGTAAAATAGGACAAACTGGCGATAATCGGGTAACCAGAAATACTTGTATGGACAAAATTGGAAGACCCGACCATACTCGGCGTCAATTACAAACTGCCTCTGATCAGGGCACGTCTAGTCTCCTTTGATAAAATTGTATCAGTTCATCGCTTACAGCAGATGGGGTCAGGACGTTCAAGTCTGAGAGCAGAAGCAAGAAATTTTGGGGTTATACAGTCTCTAGCAACACTCTCAACCGGCTGCACAAAAGTCAAGATGACAGGGTAATGGAGCAAGATCCTCCTGCTCGAGAGGATATTGCCTCTCACAAACTGAAATGTTAACAAAGCACAATTAGCACTTTTGAGAGTAACTACCATTATACTATACCTACGGGTACTCTATCCCTGAAGATAGCTACAGAATATTGCATCATAAGCAGAGAATCTCGGCTCAAACTTACAAACTACTTCAACGCATTGAGTAGATACATAGCTTCCAATTGTAATATAGTCAGTCTGCATATTGCTTCAGACCAAGATAGAGAACAAGGCATTAGCATCAGACCAAAAACACTGCCTCAAAGCGCTCTCATTGCCTCCAGCGTAGACGAGCTTGTTCATGGACCATGAAACTAGTGCAACTTCTGAAATTCTACCACTTCCAACCACAGCGACCGATAAGATGCCCACTTCGTCCTGATAAACTCTGCACCTGAATCCGAAAGCTCCTTCGTCACCTTCGTCACCTTCGTCACCTTCGCCCCATATTCTGTCAAGCCGTTGCGGGAAAATCGGAATACCATATCTGAAATATGTGACAGTCCAGACCTTCAGAAGAGGAGTGAGCATTTAAGCAGGATTCAAGATGAGGTTAATACGATACAACAAGCTTGCTTACCTTGACAGTCGGGGTTTAAGGCTTGGGAAGGCTTGGATGCGTAAGAGCACATATTGACTGGTACAGCCCGTCTGATAGAGCGTGGAGAGAAAAGCTCGTGACTTTATCTCTGATTAATTCAAATTTGTGTACTGCTTAGTTTTCCAAATTCAAATTCGGATTCATAAATTGCGGATTCGGGTTGTCGGTATAGCAGTGCTTGGGCGAGATTTTTGTCTACCATTCTGAGATATGGCTTCTCAAGAATGGTACTGAATGTGCTTCAATTAATATCTGCAAACGGAAATCATTGCAACGTTATTTGCAAAAGTGCAAATATTCATATCATTGAGGTTGTATGTTGGTGCAACATGCAGAACTGAGTGTAACAATTCTGTGTGCTGTGTTTCATAACATCTGTCAGGGTCTTGAGAGCTAATAGAGCTTCGATCAGCAAGATCGATCAGGGTGGATTTGCCCGACCAATGAGTCCTTCAATTACGCTGAAGGTAGCATTCCCCTTTTCGGCTCGCTTGAAAGGCTTGCACTTCAGCCTACATTCGCAATGAAAATCCTCAAGATCATGATGGACTTTCAGAATAATCAGTGTACGACCCAATTTCACAGTCGTATCATGACAACTCATATACTGTATCATAGCAGCTTGTCAGTAGCCAACTCCATTCAAACTTCTGTCGACCATAACTATGTAGTCACCAACTTGCCAAAGCAAATGACTCGACCATGATGTTACTTCCACGTTTTTCTCGCCTGTCTTGCCATTCGAAGGTGAAGTTGCTTGCAACCATCCCAACTTCCCCCGAAACCTCGACTGTGCATATATAGTTTGCACTGGGTCCAAGAACTTAATATCGCCCAAAAGAAAACGAATACAATTGTCAGAGACAATATGAGGCAAGGCTGCCCAAAAGTAGAGAGCTGTGCCATACGAGAAATTAGAAATCCAAGGACACCAAACTCTCTACATTGCAAAAAAATGGAACAAATCAAAATCAAAAAACTGTGGAGAACTTGAATCCACATTAGTTTTGGAGAACTCATGCACCTTGCAGCATTACTATGATCCCTTTGAAAAGAATGAAAATCCCAAAACATCAATAAATTCATCAGCATTTCAAAAACGCATTTTTCTACAATCTTAATCGTGGATTGTTGTATTGTAAAGTGAGAGAGGGAAAGAAACATTGAAGTTTTAAAACACAATTTTTAGTAATGATTTTCTATGGCCGTTGCCCATGACGGAGAGAGTGGTGGGGACATGGAAGGTAGACCGTTTAAGAGTGTAATGCCAATGAAGATAGTTGTTGGATTTAGAGCAAAAGATGGAAGTTGTCCAAAGTCCAAACCTTCTTCAGTTGAATGTATAGATCAAAGTAGCATGTTTGGTAGTTGAACGGTATTAATTTTAAAAGTTATTAGAGCTATAGATGGAAAGTAATGATTGGAGGAAAGTTTCCATAGTATGGAACCTTCAATGTTGTGGAGTTTTCCAAAACCTTCTTGAATGCAAAGATCAAAGTGGCTTGTATAGTAGACATTTGATTGAAAATAGAACCCCAATTGAAATCATATAGCCAAAATGAATGGTATGTCACCAAGCATGGAAGAGAATGGAACCTTTTGATGTTGTAGAGTTTCCAAAAGCTTCTTCTCAATGTGCCAACCATGAAAACTAGAAAATTGTTGTGTGTAATATGTCCAAAGGAGTTTGCATGAAGAAGGTAACTTTACTATTGGGATCCCAAATGAAATCCTCTTTGGGTTCCAAACTAGCAATATAGTGAGCAAGAGGTGGTTGATGGTGAAGTGTGTAGCTGCTCTGCTAGTCTAAGGGAATGGGAGACGCCTCAGCAATGAAGTAAGCAAGGGTAAGGCCACAAGGTGTATCCGGGGAGTCAGAAGGAGCTAATTTAGTGGGAGATCAGGAGGCAACAGAGTTGAAAATGTGAATTGAAGGTAGATAAATGCATCGAGAAAGGATCTTGTTTGTTCTATGGATCATATTTCATGTTAATCTCTTCTCCAAGAAGGTCATAAAAGCATATCAAGAGAGAAGGGAGGGAAGGACAAGAATAGAAGGCATAGATTCTATTTCGCACCTTAAGGATTCTAGGGCAAGTAGCCAAACAATGCTCAATGGATTCAAACATTAGGATGTTGCACACCAAGCATTGATCTTCATGTAAGTGCCCATTGCAATGCCTTTGATTAGAGCAAGCTAGAAGAAATAATGTCCTCAAAAGTCAAAAAAATGTCAAGTGGCAATTCCTTACAAAAAAAACTTCAATATTAAAATTATTGAATTATTGAGATTGAATTACTAAAACTTTTTATAGAAAATGAATCTAAATTGGCATGTGCACCTAGCTTATATTTCCAAATTTGTACTGAAAATGTGCATCCAAAAATCTAAATTTTGAGCGCAAACAAGTCAAAAAGTCAAATTGTAACACTTGTCCAGAATCTCCAAACCACAATTTTTGATTGCAAAGAATTTTGAGGATTAACATTTGTCATTCCTTCTAATGCTCCAAGTTGTTTCACATGAATGCTCTTGGTCTTCAAATAGTAGCATCTCTTTAGAAGAAAAACTATAATAAGCTCTTTTCTTCTTTAGCGGCTATTTCTAGATCCTTTGTAGCACTTCCCCAAACAAAAAATATAGTCTTTGAATTCCTTCAAGCATGTGATAACAAAATAGAAATTATGGTCTTTAGTTATCCCCTTTCCAATGACAGAGAGAGAGGAACTCCAACCCATGTTGGGTTGGCATAAATGAGAGTCTATTCATCTTGCAATTCAAATGAGCTAGTATGAGTGACATCAAGGCTACATACCTAAGTTTAGAAGAGAGACTCTATGCTACCTATTGACGGAGTGATTATTTGTTCTATTTTATTCGCATTGAGACTGAGTATTTTCATTTTTAAATAGTTGTTAGGTTATTTTGATGGGTAGTATGTTTTATAAATGTTAATCCCTTTGTCCCAAATGGTCTCTTGTTTGCCTTCATTTTTTGTGCCAAAATGATCTTCCTGTTATAGCTTGTGACATCGCAAATTGCTCAAATTTGTTTTTTCAATTGCTATTTGGGACCAACAAAACAACTCCAAGTAGTAGTTCCCCCTCCATCCACACAATCATCAATCAAAAGACAAATGAAATGATTGATGGAATCAATCAACATTGTTCATTCTTATTTTTTGCATCTCTTTGAATATTGCCCGATTGAAGGAGATGAAGCTTTGGGAGGCAGAACAAAGGGCCACACTTGGTCTTTGGCATATGCTAAATGTTTACAAAATGACAACCTCACACTCAACAATTGATTTACCAGTGGTGATCTTTGAAAATGCCCAAAACATTCTATTTTTCAATATTCCAAAACTACACTTTGAAAAGGGCTCCGAAACTTAATATCTAGAATGCTAGGAGTGCACCATACTCTACTTATAGTGCAAAACTGATTTTTAAAATGTTATTTTAAGCCTTAATCCGTAACCTTTTGTCCAACAAGAAGATCTTTTTGGAACAGAGTTAGTATTTATTTTGTAGTTCAAGGTGGGTCAAATAAGTGTGACATGTATTGGTTGTTTTTGAGTTTTCATTTGTGTAGTAAATAAATATATAATCATGTGAAGTACTGGATTGAAATGTCATTTATGGTATCTAATGTTTGGTTAAGCTTAAGTGCATGCTTGGTTATTTTATAGTATGTCAAAAGATGGGATAAGTGTTGTTCCTCTTCCTCCTACTCTTGTGACTTTAAGGATTGGGTATTCCATCAACTCTTCTTTCTATTGGCGCTTTGTATTTATTACTTTTGCTTCCATTGAAGGTGGGGAAAAGCGGTCTGTCATTGCAATATGTGAACTCTGGAAATTGTCTGTTTTTTTTCAAAGGCCTAATTTCTATTGCCAGGAAAACTAGAGTTGGAAGGACTGAGGACTCAGCAAAGAAGGACGATTTGCCTTTGCAGAGCCAAATATTGTGTCTTAGGCCGACTCTATATTTTCCTGTTGTCCGCTGCTCTCTTGGTCTATTGATCCCATGGCAAACAGAGAAGTTTGTTGCAGCCTTCATAATACCAATTTTGCCTGGGGTCCAGATCTGTCTGCTGCCTATCAGCTTCAGAAACACAAACAGTAACCAGTTGAGTTGTTCACCTGCTTTTACTTTGGGGAGAATATATGGGAATGCACGCAACATGGATTGAGTGTTGAGAACTACAGTGAGTTCAGCTCAAAGGCAGGCCTCAAAAAGACCACCCCACTAAGCTTACCTGCAACTTCCCAATGGACTGATTGCAAATAATGGTGTGTTCTCCTAATGAAGGATAAGGAAGGAGACTTGCCTGCGCCATGTGACTATTTGCACCATATTGTGGCCATTATGTGTCACTAGAGTACATTTGAAAGTTCCAAATGCAAAATTTTAATACATAGTAGTGCAAATAGAGTGGCTTCTGAATTGTGTCACAAATATTGTAGAGTCTCTTACCTTTACCCTTGAGGGACGATGATGCAAAAAAAGTGGTCAATGGATGACTTCATTGTTCACTAGTGTGACCCTGTGCCGTTGGCCCAATTTTCATCTACTCCCGGTTCCACTCCTGGTTCTACTTCCGATTCTACTCCCAGTTCTACTCCCGGTTCCACTCCCAGTACCAAGAACGCCACCAAAATCAAAGTAAAAGTAATTTTCTAACTTTTTAATCAATAAATACTTTGAAATTCAATAACTTTTGCACCACCGCTCCAAACGCCATGAAACCAAGCCGGTGCACCCCTCTTCGGCGAGAGCTTTCCGACGTTACCAAGCACGCGGCCGGGGGACGCACGGTTAGGAAGTTGTCCACGCTACAAACAAAACAAAACAAAACAAACAAACAAACAAACAAACAAACAAACAAACAAACAAACAAACTCATTTAAGGTATTGATTGTAGGAACAAAGAATGTACCTATTGGTCCAATAATTGCAACGGTTTGGGTGACTACCTTGGTGGGGTGGGTGGGGGGTACGTCCTTTAAGGCTAGGGTTAAGTGTATTTGCTAACTATAAGATGAATGACCTCATTGCAAGCAGAATCGGGATACCTTGCCTCTAATTGTATGGTTCAAGAAATTATATTTCTTTTACAAGTAGACAAATGTAAGAAAAGGCAATAGCAATTGAAATTGAAATGTTTCAATAAAGGATGAACTTCTTACAATTTTTGAATTATATTGTATAAATAGTCCAAAGGAGTCACTAAACACCCCCAAATCAACAAAAATGAATCCTAGGTGGTCATGTTACTCATTTAAATTGATTGTAGGATTTCCCAAGTATACTAAATGTTCAATATTCATTGTATAAAAATAGTTATTTTTTGTAATTGTTTATACATGAAGCTTTAAGGTTGGAGCTCCTATCATGGTTACAAAACTCACTCCATTAAGGTAAATGCACCCACAGTTGATCACGCCCCATAGCCAAATTGTAGGGGGCACTATTTCCAATCAAGGCTGAAAAGCTTGGAATGTGTTTTTTCAAGATTAACCCCTAAAAGCCCGTTGTCCCTTCAAGGGACAAATGCGTTTTTGGGCAGGTACCTACGGGCTGAAATTTTCTCTTGATTTTTTGAAGCTTTTTTGGAAGGTAGAAAAACTGATTAGCTTCATGGGAATATAATTTTTTTCACAAATGGTGCCCGGGAACAAAAGTTATGACCAAATAAGCTCAAAACAAGGGAAGGCGGGCAACAAAAAAAATGTGCGCTTTTCTCTTTTTTTCTTTTAGTATTTTTTTTCTCATAGATTATATTTTTGTCTATCTAAAAAGCTTTGATTCATTTCATTTGGATTTGGTATGAGAAAGTTATGGACATTCTTGTTTTATGGGCAGTTAGAGCATCTTTTTGAAAAAAATAACTTGTAGGATTCATTTCTAAATGCAATTTTTGAAATTTTTCAAGTTTCTTTTTGCATGGTTATGTTTACTTGCTAGAACAATCTGACCATTGGGATTAGTGCATTTTAATTCCATCCAAAATATATGAATATTCTAGATTTTCCTTCTATCTCATACCTACTTCTACTTAACAATTTTTTCAATAATGAAAATTAAGTTTTTTTGAATTTTATTTTTTGGGTACATTGTCAACTCAATTCTCCACTATATGTATTTAAAGCTCAAAACTCTGTAGTGTAAAAATTTTAAGTTAAAAATGTTCAAAGTCAAAAAATCCAGTCCCACAATGTGCTGAAAAATTTGTTTTTTTCACTTTAAACGTAGATATCTTGCAATTTGTGCGGTCAAAAATTCTGAAATTTTTTCCACACATTCTCATACTATTTAGATATAAGATCCTATAGTTAGATGTGCAAAAAAAACATTTTTGATTTTTTTTCACTCTTTGCTAAAAAAATGACAGTTTTGGGTGTTTTTTGGCAGAAAAAAGGCCTTGGGCCTTTAGGAGTTAAAACTAATAAGGGTAGGACACGTCCCAAAGTAGTGAGGAAGAAAATAGAAAATAGTGAGTGGGAAAGCAGTTTTATAGATGATTGGAATTAGATGACTCTAAACGTTGGCTATTAGTCTGGACAACTTTTTGACTCCCAAAGTTCATAGTAACTTCAATTTTGGAAATAAAATGACAAAAATTTGGGAATTCCCATATTTCTTATCTTTCTGCGTGGAAATTTTTTTTGCGCCTTAAAGTGCTAATCATTTGCTGTGAAAGCCCTTAAATGATCCGATATGGGTACATTCAGCTTGATATCATTCAAAACTTTGTTTGGCCCAAGTCTCATTTATTAAAGAATGACAACTTTTGGTTGCATGCATAACTATAATGGAGTCATTCATTAGTAGCTTATTTGTGATGTTCAAAGTGTCTCGAACGAGCTCATCTACCTTACTATGGAAATAGTTATTAAACAAAAAAATTAGAAAAAAATGGTTTAAACCCCAAAAGGACTTTGAAGTAGTTAAAATTTCCAAATTTTCTAAATAATAAATGCAACAATGGGAAATGAAAGTTGAATTTCAAACAAAAGTTGCAAACAATGACTCGTAGATCATATCCTTGTGGTTGGATCCATCACTGTGCCAATTAACCAATATAAATAGATAAAATTTGAAATTATTTTTGAGATTGATTGTGAAGTATAATACTAATTGATTTTCACAATAATGGTTTTGCTATGAATGTAAAATTATAAGAATAATGAGTTTTGAAGATATTTATATTATTTATTATTAAAATCATTTTTGAGAGGACATTTTTATAATTGCACTCTTTGGACTTAAAAAGAGAAGTACACACTATTGCACACTTGCAACAATCCTTTACAAAAAAAAATTAGTCCCCTTTTAGGAAAAGTTACATGTAGAGTGATTTGAATGGAATATTAGTTAAGCTTCTACTAGATCCATCTTATGTCATGAGAATGTAACCATCTATAAGGATGAAAGTCTTATGACACTTTGTTTTTGATATAAATGTATTTGCAAAGAGGAACATTAAAAATCTATACACTTCAAAATTTAGGAAATCAATGTAATGATCTTAGAATCATTGCATGGATAGATAAGGGTGATTGCAAAAAACAATAGTCATTTTTGTAGTGTTTTGCCAAAAAATGTTTTTTTATCGTTGAGTACTATGAGTACTAAAAGGAAAAGCTTGTTAGTTGATTTTGGACAATGGATCATATTGTAAATCTATTGTACTATCAACAATAATAATATGCAGTCTCAATTGTATCCTGTAGTACTATGTTCCAATTTTTCACAGAAAAGGGGTATGTTGAATTTTTAATTTAAAATAAATCTACTATTGTGAGAAAAAACTAAAAATTGGCCATTTGTGAGGACTTCATGGTGAAGAGATTTCACCAAGAGAATGAGTTTGAAACCATCTTCAGTGTTTAGAAGTAAATGTACTAGAGAGTCCTATTTGTACAAACATGGAGGACATGAAACAATCTATTTTAGATGCCCTTTGGTAGGAACATGCCGACCTCACTGTGGGGATGGACAAGAGAAATTGGATACTCCTACGGTATTCAAAACCCCTAAGCTTGAAAATGTGACAAGTTTGCAAAATAGACTTTTAAATATAAAATGATTTTTGAATATTTTTTGAAAGGTGAAGGATACGATCACATTGGAAACATCCATCTCCAATCAAACATTCAAGTTGATTAGATTCATACTTCCAACAAATGACAAGTCCATCATGCTATATATATAGAAGAAACAATCAATGTTTCTTACAATTACCGTAAAATTTGCCACATATACTATGGACAATAGCATTTGAAAGGATGGATTGCTTCTTAAATTGCTTGGGCACTTTTGAGTCAAATTCTAAACCTGTTTGACTTGAGTTGTTGTCCAATGATTCATTTTGAGCTAAATATTGTCAGATTTTGACAATTTAGAGGTGTAATTGCAAACCCTTAAAATTTTTTAACAAAAATATGTAATTATTTAGTAATTGAAATTTTTTATTGCAAATTACTGAACTAGAAATCAGATAGTAGCTATCAAAATAAATAAATAATTATAGAATATGAAGAAGAATTCAAAACTTCAACCAAATTCTTTGAGACACCTTAACTAGCAAAAACCAATATATACTAAAAAATAAATTGGCTTGATTGTTTCTTTAAATTGTTATAAAAGCATCCATCTACTATATAATGTATTGTTTTGTTTTGGCCATTTTACCTACTTGCATGAACCACTCATATTATTTAGACTGGAGGAATTACTACACCATGGCCTTTGAAACAATTTGCATTGTCCAAAATAAAAACAATGAAATTATAATGCAAATGCCATTTAAACCTATGACTTGTAAGAAATAATATTGTTCTTATTCCATTCATAATCAAAGATGTTTTCCATGTGAAAGTTTGTAATTAAATAATCCTGACTCAAGGTTGTCTTCAAACTTTCAGGTTTTGATATCAAATTCAATTCAATCAAATAACATCCAGGACTCTTGAAAACATAATATTATCTAACAATATACCTAGGTCTCCAAAATATTCTTGAAGGCACAAGAATATAGATTCAAAATCCAGAATCATCTTTTGTATAAGTTTTGGAACTTATTCTTCTTTAGAAATATTCTTTTTTAGATACTTAGACTCTTATCAAGTCATTGGACCCCTTGCACCTATTATATAACATTTGGGCCTTTCCTAATCATAAGTCGAAACAAAGATAGTACTGGAATTTTCAAATGGAGGGAATTGAAGCAGACCTCATTCTGTTCCAACAACTTATAAAAAAAATTGATCCAATACAAAGGCTACAATCCAATCTTCAAATAGACTTTTTTTGTTTATTATAAAAAGGAGAAGAAAACATTCTACCTCAATTAAAGACCGTTTTTTATGCAAAAAAAAGAAAGTCCAATTTATTGGCATACATAACTCAATATTTAAAAAGGTATGATAAAAACGACTGAATCTTTCTATTGTGAATCAAGTTAGTCAACTTTATATTTGGCATTTGATAGCATGCGGTCTAAGTTTTGCTTACTTTGATTGGACAATGCTATGCTATCTAAAAACCTCT
Organism: Neckera pumila; assembly: GCA_963969595.1. Lineage (NCBI taxonomy): Eukaryota > Viridiplantae > Streptophyta > Bryopsida > Hypnales > Neckeraceae > Neckera > Neckera pumila. The sequence goes on along the minus strand of OZ018408.1, from coordinate 2,951,959 downwards.
AAGACAATTCTGCCAGGGACTAGTTCCCTTGGTTCGCTTGTACTTGTTCCTCTATCAATGGAATTTGTCCATGTGTTTTAAAAAAAAAATCATATTTGGGCTCTTCATATTTGGGCTCTTCATATTTGATCAACTTGCTGGGTTTGAGAAAGAGAATCATGTGGACCTTGGAATAAAGAGAGACAAATATCAATTGCATTAGAGCATTGCCACCCATTCTCCCCAAAATGGGTTTGGGAAATGTGGTGGTGCATATCCTGGATCTCGGCGTTCCCTCTAGCCCAACACACAAGCCATCCATTCCCGGGCTATGGTCTCAGAAAAGCATGTCAAGACAAATTTTAATTAATTTGTTTCAATAAATAATAAATAAATAAAAGTCATAATGCACTTTATAATATTTTAGTTATTTAGCACGACAAAAGGTATGGGCCAACACAAAAGGTAAGAAGTCCACAAGCATGGCGGGGATGTTCTCCTAGTGTTTGGAGAGAGAATTTGGGCAAGACCGGTCTCTTTTTGTCCCAAGCCGGATCCACGATGGACCACCACTAGAGGATATTTGAGGCCTTCGCAAGGCCGTTTCAGGCCTGTTCCCATAGTTTGTTTTCATGTTTTGAACCAGCAGTAACGCTGTCAAAATTTAAATATTAAAAAAAAAAAAAAAATCTTCCCAAATATCATTTTAAGCCAAAAATAAAACATAAAAAAAAAAAATTCTTCCCCAAATATCAATTCAAGCCAAAAAAATAAAAAATAAATTGAAAATGATATGGCACGATGTCGGCTACATCAGCCAGCAGTTATCCTGTGTTCCCACAATTTGAGAACACATGATAGCTCGCAATCTCTTGGAAGCCTCAAGTAACAAGTAACATCTAATGTTTTTCTTGGCCAGCCATGCCCAAGCCCAAGCCGGGGAGCTTCCCCGTCAATGGGTGGAATTGGAATTGCCGTGTCGTTGTTTACAACATTGGCGCAGTGGTTTCTGTTCAAATTGGTTCTGCTTTTTACGCAAATGGAGACAAGAGCGTAATAAAATTCCTTTGTCCCCATTTGAATCAGTTCATCACAGATGGACCCTTCAGTTCACAGTCAACTTTGATTGACTCATAAAGTAGGACCCATGAGTTCCATCATCAACATTTATCCCCCCGCCCAGCAAATTCCAACCCTGTCACCATATCTGCAGGAGTTCTGCATTTCTGCATTTGCAGACGGAATGGCAGGGTTAGGCTTTCAATGCACATAACTTACACGCAATCTCAAGTCCAATGTAAGTTACACACTACAATTTGGACCTTGGGAAGATGAGTGTAAGAGCATCTCCTGCAGCACTCCAAATAGCCAGGCTCCTTCAATCAATGTAGAGAGAATGGCCAATTAGGGTGAACCAGCCTAAAGTCGTCAGCTTCCTATTTCTGCCATCCTATTTTTGGCCCCATTTCTGTCACTATACTCATTCAACTCCATTCACTTTCCTGACAAAATCAGAGCATTGATATAACAAAGAATAATATGTCAATCTTTCATTGGTCCATACTTACGTGCTAAGGTAGGAGGCAGTGATCTCAGAATGGGTTCAACGTTTTTAGCCAAATGTTCATTTTTGGAAGATTTTTCTTAAGTTTACACTGTGGCCAGAAAAAATTAAGTAGAAATCAAGCGAAATTTAGCTAGTTTTGAAATCGCTGGTAGGAGGTTGTAGAATGGAGCAGGCTCTAAAATGGAACAAGCTCATGAGGCACATTTGGCACTCTTCAATGTACATGTGGTCTACATTTGAGGAGGTGGTTGGTTTTAGAGCCTATCAAAATGATTTTTTTTGCAACTTCAAAAATTTGTAACTAATTCCAAGAAGGGCCAAAAAATATGAAACAGCTTGGATAGATGTCAACTCTATTTTTACTTTTGATGAAAATTTATTGGAAAATGCTTCATGGAATCTAGCTTCTTCCAAAATGCAAATAAGTTGTTAGGTGGTCCATTAATGGACCTCCTACCTTAATAGATATATGGAAGGGTGGTTATGGGTTGTTAGCTTATGACTCCAGTCTACAAGCAGTTTTGTAATTTTAGGGTTGACACTTCAAAAATTCATAGAAATTATAATTTTGATCAAAAAAATTATAATTCCACTCGGATTTGATTTGTGAAACAAGCGCACACCTCTAAAAAATACATGCCCTTCTTGGAATTGGCCCCAATATATTTAGATTGCAAATTAGGATGGTAATAGGCTTGTCTACTTTAAAGCATCCCCACAGCTACACGGCCAGTGGCAAAAACCCAGGGAGTGGCCATGACCGGCTACAAACAATGCTCCATGGCACGCTGACGAGGGTCAAAAAATGGCCGGGCACGGCCAAATTTGATGAACACCCAACCAAATGAAGAGTCTTAGGGTGACTCAATATCCTTTCTTTTTGTCTTTTGAATGGAGTTATTAAAGATCAGCTTTGATTGTCAAACGTTGGGAGACATGAAATACGCATTAAGAATATATCGTGAAGGAGTACATGGAGGAAACTAGGCACTTTTGGGCCTTGTGCATCATTAGATGATATTTTGGGGATCTTGGAGGGCCGTTTCAGGCCCATTCCCTGATCTGACCAGATTCAGTGAACGCCGATATGAGTATGTTAGAATTTTTTTTTCAAAAGAATAAAAATAAAAATAATAAAATAAAATATATATATATACCAAAATATCATATTTAAGCAAAAAAAAAATCCAAAAAATGATGTGGCAGTTGCTGTGCCACGTCAACCAGCTGTTGCTGCTGCATTACCACAATCTGGGAATGTAGTAGGCAACACGGGAACTCAGAGCCCTCCAAGACCCCCAAATCTCATCTAATGGATACCCCTCCCTCGTTCCAAAGGCTTCATCATGTGTTGCTGTAGGGAGCAAGCGATAGACCCAACTTGGGGGTCGAGAAAGCAACACTGGCCGGGCCATCCTTCCATCTCTAGGCATGAGGAAACGCTCTTAGTTGTATCCCCAACAATGCAACTCCCTAAAATATACTTCCAATCAATCACAAGTCACAAAAAATGCAAAAGCAATAAGTAAGCTATCATTTATTATGACAACTTGCTAATCCCAAGAGAGTATATAGCGTATAGAGGGGTTAGAGCATCTCCTACAATCCTCCAAGTATCCCCTCTCTTCTAATTTTTGGATGATAAGCAATCAATTCTAGTATATGTCAGGCTTGACCTTCACTTTTGCCCTCCAAATTTGCTATATTTGAAGGGAGCCCTTGAATTCTCTACCAGCTATATTTTCTCTTGGAATTAGCAATTGTCATAGCTTACTTATTGCTTTTGTAAGTTTTGTAACTTGTGATTGGTTGGAAATATATTTAGTGAGTTGTACTACTGGAGATTCAAGTGGCCATCCCCTTTAGATTAGACAAATCTCGATTGAAGGAACAATTTGTTTAAAGGGCTGCAGGAGATGCTCTTAGCAATCCCATCAAATATGGCTTATTTGAAAGAGGAAAGTAAAGGTAGAGGTCGACATATACAAGAGTTGATTGCTTATCATTCAAAAATTAGAAGGGAGGGAATTTTTAAAGGACTGCAGGAGATGCTCTAAGGTATAGTAATTCCATCTAGTTTTGACCACATTCTTCTTCTTATCTTGACACTAATGAAACAAAATTTGATTGCAAGAAGATAAAATATAAGACCTGCCAGCCACAAGTGGCTTAGTATGTAAATTTTGACCACATTCTGAAATCAACCACTACTTTTACATTCTTGTCTAAAATATACTCCTACTACTCATGAGAATCTATGGTCGATCTTAGAAATTCCTATTCCTAGCACTTTAGAAATTTGTAATTTATTCATATGGTGTCCAAAAAATACATTCTAAGAGAAGCTAAAATCCCTTTTTGACTAGCAATGAGATCCCACAAAAAGGTTTTCAATATAATAATAGGAATCATGCTTGAATTGCTTATTTGTGTAAGTTTAGGTGTAGGTACTTTACAACGTTCATGATAGATTTTGAATTTTACCAACTATTTTCTTTTCATTCCCATATTGAACTATTTTTCCAAGTACCAAGTCCGATTTTTTTTCTATTTTTTTTCTAAATGTAATTTTAAGAGCAATCCAACTTTCAAGAACAAAGCTCTAGAGGTGTGCCACTTGGCTTGGAAAGATATAATTTAGGAATGATTTGTCACCTCAAGCTAAAGAAAGCCTTATATAGCAATAGAATTGCTAGACATACAATAAAATCTTTAGCGAGGTCTTCACTAAGAAGAAGAAGAAGAAAAACTCCAATCTACTCTTGAGGTTGTATGAATTAAGAATCTCTTCATCTTGGCTCCCACTTGAAATTCATTTGAGACGAAGCATCATATCTGGGACTTTGCCCTTTTCATTCTATATAGGGCCTTGGAAATTATGACTAATAAAAAACATTGGCCTCCATTTACAATGGCAACAATGTCTTTTAGATTCCCAACTCCCTAGACACTTGAAGAAAGGCTCTTCCATGTGGTCACTTTCGTGGCTCAGTGCTTTGGATGTCCTAGCTTGACAGGAATGCAACATGCTTTAGCAATGCTCTATGGCCAGAGCATAAAGGGCATGTTTACACCCAAAAACTTTGGATTGGAGTCCAAAGAAATTTAATGTTTTGATTGGAAGATAGCTATGGTACCAATCAAAACTCTTTATTTCTTTGGGCTCTAATCCAATGTTTCTTGGTGTAAACAAGTCCTAAAAGACTGTTGTCCGGAGGACAAATGCAATTTTGGGCAGGTACCTACGGGTTGAATCTTTGTCCTGATTTTCTTAAACTTTTTTTGAAGATAGAAAAACTGATAAGCTTTGTTGGGGTACAATTATTTTTCAATCGGTGCTTGGGAATAAAAGTTATGCCCAAACAAGCTCAAAACATGGGAGAAGGGGCAGCAAAAAAAAATTTGCAAAAATTTGAATTTTGAATTTCTTTTTCTCATAGATTATATTTTTGTCTATCTAGAAAGCTTTGATTCATTTCATTTGGATTTGTTATGAGAAAGTTATGGACAATCTTGTTTTTTGGGCATGTAGAGCATTCTTTTGAAAACATAACTTGTAGGATTTGTTTCTTAATACAATTTTTGCAATTTAAAAAAAAAAAGTCCTCCATAGTTTAATTTGCTTTCTAGAACAATCTCACCATTGGAATTAGTGCATTTTAATTCCATACAAAAGATATTAATATTTTAGATTTTCCTACCTACTTCTATTTAACAATTTTTTTAAGAATGAAAATTAAGCTTTTTTGAATTTTTTTTTCCTCGACTCTCAATTTAATTCTCTACTATGAAGATTTAAAGCTCAAAACTCCATAATACAAAAAATTTAAGTTAAAAATGTTCCAAGTCAAAAATTATAGACCTGCAAAAACTTGTTTTTTTCACTTTAAATACAAATATGATCTTGCAATGTATACGGTCAATAATTCTAAATTTTTTTCCACACATTCTCATATTAGTTAGGTCTAAGATCCTATGGTTAGATGTGCAAAAAAAAAAGGACAATTTAAAAAAAAATTTACTCTTTGCTATAGAAATTTTCTATTCTTTGCTATAAAATTTTTTTTACTCTTTGCTATAGAAATTATTTTTGAATGTTTTTTGGTCCTTCAGGGGTTAAGATTGAAACGGTTCTGTGGGAGCCATTCTCGGACGACGCCAGAGTTGCGTAGTTGAAGATGTCCAAGCTATGCAAGTTGTACCCCAAGAAGATAGATGTGTTCCTTAGGAGGTTTGATAATACTTGGTTACAATCACTTAGGGTTCTTTGGAATGCAAACTCACCTTGATGAGATTAGCTGGAGGATGGCTCTTTCCAATTTGGGACAATTTGAATGAAGGTTTGGTGTGTAGTTGGGGTCCATTGCTAGGATTAGGGGTAGTCACGGCTCCTTCATTCCGTGAAGGTCGAGAAAAGGGACGTGGTGTTTAGTAGTTGGCTCGCTGCCGCTTGCGCTGGCTCCTTTCCGTGAAGGTTGAGAAGGGTCATTCTCTTCTTCCATATAACAAGAACGGACATGAAGAAGTTTATGCAAAGGTTTTAGGGTCACCTTGTGCTCTGTGGTTGGTTTTTTGTGGTTGCCGTGGTGCTGTGCAAGTGAACCTTGTCGGAGATTTCATTTTCACTGCAAAAGGGATGTCATAGCCCCTCCACAAAATAGGGCTCTCTATTGGCTCTCCCTTTCATGCGCCTGAAGAAATTTTTCAGAGAAAAGGTCAACCTTAAAGGTGTTGTGACTATTCCTATTGTTAGTTTGGATCTTGATGCTCACTTGTTTAGCTCACTCTAAAAACCTAAATATTTTTGCCCCTCAGGTGGTTACCTCTGGTTATGTGTATTGTTTCCCTTGCAATAGAAATTGTCCATGTGTTAAAAATAAAAATGAAATAAATAAATAAATCATTCGGGACCTGGTGTAACTTTAATCCCTAAAGGAAAGACATGCGTTTTGGGGTTGTATAGAAATTTTGGGTAGGTATGTGTGACTAGAGATTTCCATACTTTAGGCTGAAATTTTAATAGAAGGTGGGCGCAAGGAATATCTTATATATGCACCAGATTTCATGACATTTAGAAATGTGAGTCAAAAGTTGTGGCCTAATATGTTACTTTTTTTTGTAATTGGGCAATCCGTGCAGATCAGAAATAATTTTTTTTTTCAGAACCAAAAATTTGAAACTGTTATTTTAGAATTATATATACATAAAAAACTTTGCATCATCCCATTTTGCTCAATAAGTCAAAAGTTATGAAGATTTTTAGTTTGTGGGCAGTTATGGAAAATCTACTCTAAAATAAACTTTGAAGTCTTTTATCTTACTCAATTTTCAATATTTTTTGAAAAAAATAAAATCATAGGATGCAAATTATTTATTACAACATTGCAACCATTGGGATTGGCGTTTTTCAATTTTATAATCAAATTCTTGACAATTTAGTATTTTGAATCATTCTCTACTACTATCTACTTACCCCTTTTTTTTCTATATGTTAGACAATTCCATATGACATGAAAATTTTTAGGCACGTAGCCAGCTTATCTAAGAAAAAGAATTCAAAGAAGCACCACCATTTTGGACATTTCTTCATCAAAAAGTGAGCTTGTGAAGTGCTGCTGCCCTGTTTTTTGCAGGGCCAAAAAAATGGTTGTAGTGAATTTGAATGCTTATATCTTGCAATCCATACAGTGGAAATTTCTAAACCTTTTACCATATGTTCTCAAGTCAACATACTACAAGATCCTATGGTTACATGTGTCAAAAAAAAGTTCTTTTTGAAAATTGTGTTGTACTTATACTAAAAATGGCTGTTTTGGAGCGTGTTTTCGATCATGGAACTTTAGGGATTAAACACCGGCCCAGTGCTTTGTCATGGGGATGCTGCATCCGTCCCCCAAATGCAGGCTGGCGCCCATCCTCACCTCCACCCCCATTCACACCTGCTAAGTTACTGTTGGTAGGCTCTGTCTGAGTAGTATTCCTTCTCTTTCTTCTTCTTTTTACTCTCTTTCCCTTTGTGTGTAATGGATCTGTACCTTTCCAAGATTTATTTTATTTTATTTAAATTTAAAATTGGGACCCTGGTGACGGAGTTGGCGGGGGTGGCTCTGCCCGGCCCTTGGAGGGTCATCAATTGAATCCCCGTCCAGCTGGTAGCCTCCATGAACCCTGCAGCTAGCCGTCTACAATAATCAGCCCCCTGCCTGGAAGCTGAAGCTGAAATGAACCGACAGAGGCGGGATGATATCCATGATTGCATTCACATGTTCCCCTGGGTTGGGAACATGACCAATTAATTTAAGCTTCAGTTTGCCATGGCACATGATCACATGATGTTCTCATCTTCCTACGGCCTGGTTCCCATAAGTAAGTTAACTGAAGTTAGTGGCTCCATAGTCTGGCTGGCTCTCTCTCTTTCCATTCTGTCAATTCAACCTCAGCTCCCTGTTACGTACAGTGAGTAAAGCTACTGTTCCTGTAATTAACTTAGCACTGGTACTAGCACTCCAGTTGTTGCAGCTCTGGTAAACTCAGACCAAACCATGTTAACTTACTGTCCGTGGAGCAGAACACCACAGTATGCTAGAACCACCCATTCCCCATCATGGAGCCATGGCCACCATGGACAACCTGTACTTAGGGTGCACTAGTAGGAGTGCACTACTTGAGACTAGGCAGGGTGCTCAAGTTTGGAATGTGTGTTTTTCTCCTTTTCTAGGTTGAGATGGGACACATAAGAGCAGCCCCACTCCTACACGCTGAAGCAACACGCTAAACGTTGTGCACCATTGATATCCTCATTGACCAAAAGATCAAAGGTGCAGAACGTTTTAGACTGTGGCTTCAACGACTTGCAATGGAGTGGAGCTGCTGTAAGGTCATGATACATGTCTCAAAGGGCGCAGGAAGTAGTGAGTAAGATAGTAGGAAAATGGGACTGGGAAAGTAAGGTAGAAGCACTAGATGTAAACCACGCCCAGTACCCAACCTGTAGGGTGCGCTATTTCCAACCTTAGGTTAGAAATCAGGTTCGGAGTGTTGTTTTTCTAGGTTGGGGACTAATATGGTTATGACATATGTCCCGAAGTAGTTAGTACCCTTGAATGATCGGAATTAGAAGACTCTAAACATTGCCTTCTAGTGAAATGCACTTTTGGGCTCCCAAAATTCATTGTACTTTCCATTTTGGGAATTAAATTTTGAAAATTTTGCAATCTCCATATTTCCTATCTTCTTACATGGGAAAAATTTCTACCACCTCATACTGCACACAATCTACTTGAAAACTCCTTAAATGATTGACTACTGGTGCTTCTACCTTAGTCCAAGTATGAGCCGAGTTGGAAGAGTCTAGGCATTGTCTATGGGTTCAGAACACTTTTTGGCTCCCCAAATTCATAAGAACTAGTGTGCCCTATGCTTTTGTCATATCCAAAATAAAAGTAAAAATAAATTTTTAATCTTTTTTAATTTTAAAAAACTTTGAAGCTCAATAACTTTCTCACCGTAGGTCCAAACCCCACTAAAGAAAGCCTTTGCACCCCTTCTCACCAAGGGCTTTTGACGGTACCAAGAATGTGAGCAGAAGGAGCACGGTCTAAGAGCTCTCAACATAACAAAAAAAATAGCCTAACATAAGATAATGGATGGATGAATTTCAATTTGGCAATAAAATTACAAAAAATTCACAATCCCAATATTTCTAATCTCTCTACACAAAAAAAATTCCACCATCTCTCATTTGTTTTGAAATCGCTTAAGTGATCAGGTATGGGTGCTTCTATCTTACAGCAAGACAACCCCGCCAATGACTGACATGCTGAACAAGTGGTTTGCCCTGTTGCCATCAACAAAAAAAAAATTCAGAATTTTTTTTTACCATACAAAGACAAATGTGAGATATGAAGAAAACAACTGCATTTTATTTTTTTGACAAAGTATGAATTGGTTATAAATTTTTGAAGTGTGTTGCCCAATTGGCCCAAAAGAGTCTCTAGACTACCTCAAACCTAGCAAAAAGTGTACCCTTAATGATCATCTTACCATGGCTAAAGCAGTTACAATCTTTCCTGGCATAGCTACAACATTTCCTAACATGGCTACAATGTAAAGGAATCAAAAAAATCACTTCTTCTGATGAATTTATACTACAAAGGTAGAAGATCTTCCGGGAGATCTTCAAGCAGTCACTAATAATTTCATCACCATCACCCAAGGCATTGCTTTTGGCCACTAATGTAGTCCTAATCTCATTAGAAAGGAATCTATCATAGATTGATGTGAGACTATAAGGGATCATTTCCTAAGTGCCTGCCATGGGGTTGTTGCTTGTTAAAGGCCAATTTACCTTAATCATGAAATTTAGTGTCTGCAACACTAATTACAAACTATAACAATAAATGGCAATAATACCGCTAATGTTACCAACACTAAATGGCAACTAAATTTTTACCAAAAAAATTGAAATCAATCAAAACCTGGATGGTTTACCTCACACTAAATTAATATTGAATGTGAACATTAATTGTCAATTAAATGAGAATTAGAGTTAGATACATGATAGGATAAACAATACTACAGGTTCTATTACACTAATTTTTATTATTAGTGTAGCTATCTTGCTAAGTGGAAAACATCATAGTATTGTAATGCAAAAGCATCTTTTGAAGTATAGAAAAACGTCATCTTGGAAAATACATGGACATTGCTTTAATGCAATAAATAAATAAAATTAAAAAAAAAAATTGTTCCACCACTGCAACTTGCTAATTTGTCTTTCAATCAACCTCGAGGCTTCTAGTAGCCTAAAAAATATCCCCATCATTGCTAATCCAGTAAAGCATTTGTGGGAAAAAATAAGGTTTGGTAGAGTTATTGAACTCAATGAAATTGCATTTTTTGCCGAGTGAAAGAGAATATTTTGGTAGGGTCAAGCATTTATTACACACTTTTCATCCAGAAAAACCATGTTGAATTTGTTTGGTAGACTACTAGTAATTATCATCAATGGAACAATCTAAATGACTCACTAATTCTAATTATTTTTATCTTTTGCTTAGTGAAAAATTAGAACTTGTAATTACTAGCATGGAAAGCGCATTAAAAATCTCTTTAAATAGATACTAAGATTTGGACCTGAAAATTGGACAATCAAAATTGATCCCATTGAAAGTTCACACTAAAAAACACAAAATTGAATGTGCCGTAATAAATCATGCTTAGAAAAGAAAATCCATGGAATTGTGCTAAATTTTTTTATTCTAAATGCACCTTAGGTAACTACACCTAAATGTGTCTAGAGAAAAATGAGTATTTTTCATATTATTCAATTGCGTAATTTTTTGTTGAACCTTATTGGAAGTCAAAAAAATATTGTAGGTTCCTTGTTTATATATTATTTGGATTCCATATAATAAACTATAAATTTTCAAATTGCTAAAACTATGTATAACTAAAAGCAACCCTAGGTTTTTCATAAATAGAGGTAGTACATTTTAAGCAAGAATGTCTTGGGATAATTTTAAGATATAAGTCAAAACTAATTATAGTTACCTTAAGAATATCCCATTAAACATTTGAATTTGGTTTCCATTGTAAAATTTGACAAAGTCTTTGTTGGATTTTGTGGTAAGTCAAAAGATGATTTGAAGTTGTTTTTACATGCAATTTTTGTATAAAATATGAATAAACTGTGAAGTTTAAAGTGCTAATGTAAATGTATCCAATGCTGACCACAAATTTTTATGCATATTAAGAGGATGTATATTCTAGGCAAGAATCAAGATAAGACAATTTTGCAAAGAAGTCCCAATTTGGTGCAATTTCATGAGTCATCTAGGTTGATCCACCAATGATGTCACCTCTAAGTGGCTTTGTTTGTACTTTTTCTCGATCAAAATCAAGTTCTTTGTATACCAAAAAAGAATTTAAAAAAGAACACTATACTAGTTTACATTACTTAATTCTATATCATCCAAATAGCGTACTTTAAATTTTCTCATCATTGCACTTAAGTTAGATACCAAATGTTGTGTCACTTCACATCATGCAATTTTGTCCATCTAATCTTTGAAGATCCTTAGTACGAGTTTTCTTATATTTATTTGGTATTGTTTTTTAGGACTTTGCTTTGCATAAATTTTGTAATTAAAATATACATGTATATTTCATTTCAACAATCTCACTTCTTCAACTCAAAAAATGGCGCTTCAAATGACATCAATAACTACGTAATGTTAAAAATAAAAATAAAAATCTCTAAGTGATTATAAACTCATAGGAAAATGGATATTGAAGTATTTTGAAAATCACTTAAATTCAATTTATACTTGATTTTTTAGTTTTAGTTTTAAAGATGAATTCATATTTGATTTTTTAAAGATATTTTAAAGATGAATACTTATGAAAATCACTTAGATCTAAAAATCCTTTGTTTTGTTTGAATTTCATATTTTATATTTGTTAGTGCAATGATTGATCCAACTATATGGATATGATTTAAGGTAATTGTACTCAAAACCAACATTATACTCAAAATTGACATTAAACATTGTTGTTGTACATTTGATGTTCTTAAATACAAGGTTCATCACATATTATTTTGGGGAGGTCACTATCATGGACATTTGTCCTCCATCAATTTGGTTAATTTTTCTCTAGTATTATTGGACTTTATTGAAGTCAAGCTTTCTTTCAATGATTGGAATATCTGCCTAATATTATATAGGACTCCTATAATATTTTTGTGGCTACTTGAGACCTCTGAATGACTCTTCTAGACTACATATGGAACTTCTTGAAGCCTTTTAGAAAAAAACTACAATTTTTTAGTGCCTTCTTGTGCTTCCTAGATTTTTTGACAAAAAATTCAAGATGTTGTGATAGTATATATTGAAGGCAAGGTGGGGAACCTCAATCTTGCCTATACAAGTCATGGATACTCTTGCACTTTGTTTCTCAATCTATGAAGTCTAAATCATCCTTATACATTGTACCCTTGTTGTTCCTTCTATTCAAAGTCTTCTTGTTTATTATATTGTAATTGACAATATCGGTATCCATTGCATTCAACATTCTAGTATTTAAAAGTCTTTGGTCCTCTAGAGGTGATTTGCATCACCTCTAGATGTGATTTGCATCACCTCTAGATGTGATTTGCATCACGTTTAAGTAATATAGTAGCAATACCCATAGCACTCAACTTTCTAGTAGAAAATTGTCCATAGAGTCTCAATAGTAATGCTCATCATGTTTAAATATTTAGTATCAATGCCCATCATATTCAACATTCTAATGTTTACAAGTCTTCGGTCTTTAAAAATGATTGGTCTTTGTATTGATCGCTTTCTATTAGTAGAATTTTTAATAATAAATCTTAATTAGTTGTGATAATACTCTTGATAGCCATTGTGTAAAAGTATAAAATGCAAGTGTGATTGAGGCCAAGAATAGAGTTTATTAAATTCAAAAATTATAAATCTTACTTAAAAATTCAAGTAGTTCATACCTTCCATTGCAAAATATACTTAGTTCAAAAATTATAAGACATATTCAGTGTAAATTTCCTTTGCTCATATAGGGGAGGCATGTAATTTGTATATTGTGCCTTCTTTGAGTATATTGTCAATTTTATTGGTTTATTGGTTTTGCATATTTTTACCTCACTAATATCTAGAATCCTAAAGACTATCGTACTTTTCTATCACCTTAATTTCCCAAGTGCCTAATTATATAATCAAAGCCCACAAGAAAAGTTAGGCATGACTAAAATCTATCAAACAATATTTAGTCAACCATTCAAAATTGAACAAGGTATGGGCAAATGGAAAGGTTTGGATATTTAATTTGACTATTTTTTAGAGGACAAGATGTTATCTATTTATAGAACACATTAAACACTAAAATATGACTGCTATATATAATCAACACATGTCTTTAGAGAAAGATTATGTGGATTCTTCTCCAACCAATTGCAATTTTTAAATATATATTAGGCAAATATAGGGGGGTAATTTCTTAAAAGATAAGGCAAAATTTATAATTATTATTTTTTGCTGAAGTTGCCAATAAGATACAATATATTTAACCAAAAACCACTCTAAAATTGCTATTTCTAGTGCAACATTAGAACAAATCAAAGATGAAAATAAACTTCTTTTTTTGCATATCAAAATGCAAGATCTTGCATTATAGTTGTATGGGTTATGTGAAATTTACTTCACAAGCTCTAACCAATAGATTGTGAGGTATTATTGTATAATACAAAAAGAAACAACATTCTTGTCCTTACCATATTAGATTTTTAAACATTCGACCCTCCTATCTTAAATTTTGTGTACTATAATAGATTTTTGTGGTGTAAATATTTATTGCAAAGAATTGACTTGAAAATCTAGAATTTTTTTTTTCAATTTACTTATTTATTATCATTCTTTAAATTTTTTTAAGTAGAAGCAGGTACAAGATGGAAGGAAAAATTAAATAATGAATGGTTCTAAAATGGAATTGAAACATGTCAATTTTAATAGTGAGATAGTTGCAGTAAGTAATTTAAATCATATGGATGAATTATTAAGGAGAAAAATAGTGAAAGTAGAGTTTAAAAACAAATCATATACATTATTTTTCAAGTCAAAGGTGTCGCAAGAGAAGACTTTCACATTTAATAATTCATATAGAATGGATTAATAGTCGATATGGAATAATTCCAATCTTTCTATGTAGACATAAATATATCATATTAAAAAATATTATTCTTTATTTTGTGGCCTCATATATGCACCATCTCATTTTTTAGGTAGGAGGATAGAACTATTACTCCTACGGATCAATAATTAAAATAAATGTCATATTTCCCAAAACGTAATACATTTCCTTTCCTTCAAAAAAAGTTTCCAAAAATCACAACAAAAATTGATATCATTGAAATCTATCCAAATCCTAAAAAACCATTAAAGAACTTTGGTCCTTCACGGATTAATAAATCTAGAACATTGTTAACCAATGCTACATGGGGCCCTTTTACTTCCATACACTACAAGAGAAAGGGATGTTTAACCCCTAAATGCCCAAGGCACCCACATCTGGTTTTTGCATAACTTTGAAGTTAAATAAAACCTAATGATGTTGCTATTTTTAGTAGTTTATATTTTTAGAAAACTCTTATTGAAGTCTAATTTTAGCATCAAAAATTTGATCTTGAAAATAAATGATAGTGATTTTTCTATTCAAGTTTTTGTACAAGGGTACCCATTGCAATCTTGACTTCCCATAGTGTCAAGAGCTCTTGGAAATGAGCCTCAAATACACTAGATCTTGGAGAAAAAATCACATTCAAAATTCATTTAAAATAATTGTAGAGTAGATTTTATGAAGCCATAAATTGATCAGAGTTATACAAGTTAGGCCCTTTAATCTCATATTTTTTTGGTCACCAACTTTTTAGACTTGATTTGCGTAAAGAAGATTGAAAGATTTTTGTAATTTTAGCACCCTCATGGTCAAACATTATAATCTTTCACTCCATAAGTGATATTGTTGTGTTTTCTTTTCCTATGAGATCTCTAACATGTCCAGTTTGAATTTGTACAATCACATTTAAAAAAAAATTGATATAACTTATCAAAATGTTGGCATTTTATTCAATTTAGAGCAAATTCCAGGAGGACCAAAATAGGCCTTGGGCATTTAGGGGTTAAAGTATAGTCCTAATAGTATAGTCTTTTAAATGATGACCTCTAAGTAAAATTTTGAGTAAAATTTTACTGAAAAGACTGTCTTTTTAGTAAAATTTCACTAAAAAACTTACTTAGAGGTCATTACTTGAAAGACAATACTACTAGGAATATACTTTAAACACCCCTTTCTCTTGTAGTGATAAGAAGTGGAAGTCACTGAGTATAACACCTTTCCAAGTAGTCAATGGCTATCTTGCAATTTTCCACTCATCCAATGAAACTAACGTTGCAACTTCCAAGCCATCCAATCATTTTCTATAAATTATAACTAAATTCTTTCCTATGCATCTAGAAGGCATTATCCCTCCTCATACTTTAGGCTAGTTAAAACCCCTAGAGGACCAAGTATCTATTCAACGTACGCAAGAAATCTCGGGTAGGTTCTTATGAAGTCATAAAATTTGGACGCAATGTGTAAACATGAACCTTTTGGTGAAAAAATATTTTTCTCCAATCAGATGTCCTAATCAAAAGTTATGCTGCCCTTAAATTTTTGGGTACCTCGGCAATTTGTGAATCTTTTGAAGAATCTTTAGCAAAAAGCTCATCAACTTTTGAAATTTGGCATATATTTTACTAAAAAATATGGCATACATGTATTAAGAAAAAACAAATTCTAGACTCCAAATCACATTCTAAGAGGAGTCAAACTTTGTTAGCTATATTGGGGCGATTTCGAGAAAAATATTTCTTTTCTAATTTCAAGTCCTATCATCTTGCAATATGTAAAGTCAAAATTCTTGAAACTTTTTCTATATATTCCAAATGTTTGTCTCTAACTTCTCACCATTTAGATTTAAAGTTTAAAATTTCTTCATTGCACAAAAAATCATCAAAAAATGACTAGTGTATTGCCAATTCATTTAATGTCCTTCCATTGCACGGTGATTTAGTATAAGCTAAACATCTTAGTTGTTTCTAAATTTTTTCATGAGTGAACCTAACATCATATATTTATGAATGTCAAAATCCTCATTTTGGTTCAGAACAAAAAATTTACTCCAAGAGGGCCCCAAATCTTTTGACCCTGTTTTGGGGGAATGTAAAAAGTTTTTTTTCTCACTCAAACGTTATAGTATTTTGATCCACATGGTCAAATGGCCTGAATTTTTTTTTGCAATTTGGTAAAATACTTTACTTCAGTTTGTATGATTGAAGTTTCAAAAAAAAGTTTCAATTTTCATTTTTGAATAACATACCAACAAAACCGCAGTTTTTGACAATGTCTCCTTGCCCCCCCCCCCCCCCCCTCGGTGCTTTAGGGGTTAACAATAGGCCCTCGCACATGGTGGTGGTGGTGGTGGTGGTGGGGGAGGGCTGAGTGCGACGTCACACAGCCATGCGCGGGCCCCCACCCCTGGTAGCAAACAGAAGGATCCGGGCTGCTTCCGAGGCCACCTGGCTTGCCAATTTGACCTCCCACTGCAGTGGTTTTTTACCTTTTCCGCCCACCTCAAGCCAACTGCCCACCCGCATGCAGCAAAAGTTAACTCGCTGGAATTAAAAGCCTGGGTAAACTGTCCGTGAGGGCTGTGCCCTCGCGTTTTGTGAGCCCAGCCTCGTTGGCCCTAGGCCAGGCAAACCCGGCCTTTTCGAACCTCACGTACGACGTCGCACAACCGATTTTTGTCTCATGTGCGCGGGCCTAATGTTAGGCCTGCTCCATTGGACTCTTTCTTTACAGTGGCCTTACTGAGCCTCAGCTTTTCTTTGTTTTCCCTGCTGTATTTCTTTTTCTCACTCTACATAAAAGTTTGTTTATGACCAATGAATTTCAGCTGAAAATTGGGCCTGGGGACACATTTTCTCCATCCATTGTTGGAAAGGGTAGCAAATTTTGTTGTTTTGCTCTTGTTTTTTACTTTTGTTTCTGGCCTATGAAGAGAAAAACTCATGCAGATAACTCATCAGCAATACTCATGCAGATAATTTATCGAGAATCCAGTACTCGTGCAGATAACTCATTGCTATGTACAGAATTTGAGACCTCAGGATTGCAGAGATTGAAACAACTCAGTCCAAAATGATTGAACATGGTCGGCTAGCTTGGCGGAAGTGCTGGTGAAGTCCTTATTTTGGTTGTTCTTATTGTTCTCTCTAGTATGTACCCCAGGCCACTTGTGGCTGGGGTGGGGTATTTGTTTATATTTTGCAATGAAATTCTGTTTCATTTGTGTAAAAAAAAAAAAAAACCCATCAAAAATGAAGGGAAGCCAGGAGTGGTCAACTAAGCTTGACTTTATTACTTGGTAACTTTGTTGTAAGTTAACTTCCTCTGATAACTTAAAAGTTACTCAGATTCCGCACACACTGTGCAAGACAAAGATGCTGTGACACATTGTTTAGGAATCACTCATAAAGACCCTGCCAATATCATTATGTTTGAATGCTTACTCTAATTCTCTCCAGTATGGCAATGTCAGGAGTCAAACGTGCTTCTGAGCTTTAGTTATTAACTTTTTACGCGTTTAAAACTGTAAATCCCAAAGGCTGGCTAAAGTGCCTGTAACTTACTCAAAGTAGCAAGTACACTTTTTTTTTTTTTTTTTTGAAACCTGGAGTTTATTCCAAGAAGACCAAGAACAAACGGCTAGCAAGTACACTTTGGAAGTGTGTATCGAATTTCAGCTACTTTCTACACATTTGCTGACGTTTTCATAATGTATACACATTCCAGGGTATTTTATTTTTGGAACAGCAGAGGCTTGCGTGCCTCACTGCAATAAGCGCATTTGGGAGAGATTGATGTACGTACAATAAGCTGAAATTGTGTAACAGGAGGGAGAAATTGCCTCAAGAATTTCGTTGGTATGCCTGGCATGAGAGCTGGATTGGAAATATCATTCACATTCACTCATGTCTTTGGGCTACCTGGGATTCTAGCTTTGCCACCATGGTATACTTGGAATGAAATCTACAACAGGTGTGCTACAAGCAATGATAGTACGATACTATATAAGTGTGTATAACTTATTCTACAATGTCATTGTAGAGAGAGGCATAAAAAAGAGATTTGAGTATGCATTTCAATGACAAATTCCAAGAACAATTCATTTCAATTTCTAAAAACACAAAAGCAACTAAGGTAAACAAACCCAATCCGGCCCAAATGGGAGCAAGCCCATTGCGAGCTAAATTATGTTAGTGGTGTACATTTTGCAACTTGAATGTCCTATACTAACATAATGGGCTTGCTCCCATTTGGTTTGGAGTGGGGTAGGTTAGTTCCTAAAAGCCCATTGTCCCCGCTGGAGGACAAATGGGATTTCGGGCTTGTACAATTCGTCATTTTGCTATAGAAATGGCAATTTTGGGTGTTTTTTGGCAGAAAAATGGCCTTGTGCCTTCAAAAGTTAAGGTAGTATGCTCTAAAAGCAACCATTTAAGAGTTGTTTGCCTTATGGGGGAAGAAAAATTCTTTGAAACAATTTTCAGTAAATTTTTACATGAAGAAAAATGAAATTGGCATCTAACTTAAGTCGCTTCATATTTTTTGGACCTTTGTGAATTTAGTTACAAATTTTTGAAGTTAAAACATAGTGGTCACTAAAACCGACCACCTCTTGAAATGTACATGGTGGATACATTGAAGAAAGCAAAATGTACTTGTGCGCCATGATTGGTTTTAGAAGCCAATCGCTTTTAGAACAGACTACCTTACTTTACTTCTAGAGTTTTGGCTCTTAGACAGTTAGGAGTTAACTCCTAAAAGCCTATTGTCCCTTCGAGGGACAAATGCATTTTTGGGTAGGTACCCACGAGCTGAAATTTTCTCATGATTTTTTGAAACTTTTTTGAGAGGTAGGAAAGTTAATTAGCTTCATGGGAATATAATTTTTTTCACAATTGGTGCCCAGGAACAAAAGTTATGACCAAATAAGCTCAAAACAAGGGACGACGGGCAGCAAAAAAAATTTGCATTTTTTTTTTTTCTAAAAGTATTTTTTTCTCATAGACTATATTTTTTTCTATCTAAAAAGCTTTGATTCATTTCATTAGGATATGTTATGAGAAAGTTATGGACATTATTGTTTTTTGGGCAATTAGAGCATCTTTGGGTATAACTTGTAGGATTCATTTCTAAATGCAATTTTTCAAATTTTTCAAATTTGTTTTTGCATGGTTTAGTTTACTTGCTAGAACAATCTCACCATTGGGATTAGTGCATTTTAATTCCATCTAAAATATATGAATATTTTAGATATTCCTTCTATCTCATACCTACTTCTACTTGACAATTTTTTTTAATAATGAAAATTAAGTTTTTTGGGATTTTTTTTTGGGTAGATTGTCAACTCAATTCTCTACTATAAAGATTTGAAGCTCAAAACTATGTAGTATAAAAATTTAAGTTAAAAATGTTCAAAGTCAAAATATCCAATCCTACAATGTCCTAAAAATTTTGTTTTTTCCACTTTAAACTAAGATATCTTGCAATTTGTGTGGTCAAAAATTCTGAAATTTTTTCCACACATTCTCATACTAGTTAGGTGTAAGATCATATGGTTAAATGTGCAAAAAAAACATTTTTAATTTTTTTTTCACTCTTTGCTAAAAAAATGACAATTTGGGGTGTCTTTTGGCAGAAAAAAGGCCTTGGGCCTTTAAGGGTTAATGGACATCGTTATACTTCAAAGTAGGGCAACTTGTGATCTTGACTATAATCCAAACATACATTATTCTTCTAAATTTAAATAATTTTTTTTAACTATGGAAATAATATCCTAATTTGAAATGATTTTGGAGTAATAGAAAGTATTGTTTGCCGAACATTCCAACTCCCCCCCTCCCCCCCCCCCCCCACACACACACCACCACCACCACCACAAATTGGTGCGCTGCAAATACAAATCCCTGGGGGCAGGTAAAATTCCCTTGTCAAGGGAGATGTCTCCAACCCGAAGATACAACATCATCTGTGGATTACCGTTTTATTCGTTTCAAATAAAACTTAAAAAAATACAACATCAACGTAACGAACGAAAAATGACAACTGGCAACAACTGACACCAACTGAACATTCAAGTACTCCGACATCTTCATTCAAACAAAGATTCTTTAACAAGAGAAAGGAAATAATATAATCACAATATTCAAACCAGCCCTTTTTCTTTTTTACTTTACAAGAAAGTGCCAAATGACGATCAAATTTGGTGAAGCATTGTATTTCTACATTCAGTTCATCCATCTTTTGGAAAAAAAAACAATTTTCAATCATATTTGTGCACTTTTTCACCTACATTTGGTGACTTCATCTACATTTTAAATAGAAATGGGAAAATTTTGGCGAAAAAAGATTACTTTTGTTTGGCAAAAAATAGATATTTATATTGAAATGGTGCAATCCAGCCCCCATGGTGGCCCCAAAGGGCTGATTCAAGCATGAGTAAAATACAAGCTCAATTCATGATGACAGTCAGGAGCCGATCGGGAAGTCTACATCCTCAGTAGATCTCTGAGATCTAGACCAGGGGCAAGAATAATGTACGTCTTCGGTGGATTCGATATTTGGGAGCACAAGGATCGTGGTGACAGCGGCAGTAGCTGTGACCAAACGTGTGGTGACAGAGCTTTTTCTGCTGCGACTGAAGTGTTGTTTCAGAGGCTCGGTGTCCGTCGTGACATCAATTATGGAGACAAGGACCAGTCGCATTTTTCTCTATGACAATATTTTTTAGTTTCTCTTCCAGTTAATTTTAGAGCAAACGGAATGACTTTTTGAGTGCTCTGAATGACGTTTTTTTGGGAGTTAAATGAATTTCGCGGAACGTTTCTCTGACGAACATTTGTTGTTCCTGCAGGAAAGTCATGGTGAGATTGAGAGGGGAGAGCGACTGAGGGAGAGGGAGAGGGGGAGAGGGAGGGAGAGGTGTGACGGAAGCTCAGACGGTCTGTTTAGTTAACGAAGAGCGGTCAATGTATTGTACAGTAGTGTGGACGGAGTGATAAGATGCAGTAAGTTTTCGTGAGATATGTAATGTTGCGAATTTTGTTTGGACGAGAGCTGATGTCGGAGAAGCTGCAGAGAGAGACTAAGTTTCAGTTTCTGAAAATTAGCAGATTAGATATGGCGAAGGTCGCCTGGAATTAGCAGCTGATCCGAAGAAGACAGCGACCGATCGAGTGGAAGGGAGCATTTGAAGGTAGTTACGCTTGCGCATTCCAATTTGCAACGGATAGAGGATGTTGTGGTTAAGAGAGCTAGCTTAATTTGAAGAGGAGTTCTATTTTGCACTTGCGCTAAAGTTAATGTGCCAAATCCTGTAGTTGCACAGGACAATTTCTTTGGATTTGAATTCCGCTCATTGCTGTCTAAATAGATGTAGTATATGTTTTCTTGTTGATGTGTTCAGGTTCATTTTGAGTGCGGAGCGCAGAAATTTCATTTGAGCAGGATTGCTACCACATTGTCTTGTTCGCATTCTCTAGACCAGAAGTGAAAGAATAGGTTAGTTCCCTAGTTAGCCTAGGAAAGTGAGTGCTTGCTTGGTGCTGTGGAGAAGGGCTTTTAAACTTGAGCGTTGAGCTCAGCTGCAGTGAAAGTTCCCTGCTGAGAAGTGGTCGCCATGTCAGCCATGTCTGTGCAGTCAAGGCGTTTTAGTCGATGTCACAAGGGGAAGAGCTGTGAAAGTTAGGATTCCCAAACAGGCTTGTCTGCGGGAGGAGAGAAGTGTTCCATGAAAGTTCTAAAGGAGTCCCCCAAGGAGCAGAAAGTTTTATCAGTGCTACGACGTCCGATGAGGAATCCCGTGGCTAATGGTGTGGCCGAATCGCAAAGTGCCGTCAGTAACAGCGCCATTGAGTCCAAGTCTCCAACTGAAGAGCAGGACCTGGCAGAGAGGGCTTCCCCCCGCTCCAGGCAACACTCCATGAGGTCCGCATTCTTTGCACCCTCCTACGGTTGAGAACTATAACCACTTCTTGAAAGACGTTGTTGCGATTATCTGTGTTGGGATTCTACTTATACAATAAGGAAACATTCAGTTAGGCACTAAATCGCAGCATGCTGTGAATATTTATCAAGTGTCGCCATTAACTGTATAATTATAAAGGTGACTGCTGTGAGTTGTAATCTAAAGGATATTGTAGAATCAGGTGATAACTTGACTGTAGGCTTCACAAACAGACTTATATTCAGAGGCACTTCGTGGACACGAAATTCCTTGTACTATTAACTAAGAGCTCACACTTTCTCGGCAGTTCACTTAAGCAAATGTATATAATTTAATCTATTGGTAGAAACTTATGTTTTTCTTCTCCTGTTCACTCAGTTCGCGTACACCTACGTAGAGTGATTTTGCTATGCTGAGTCATTAGAATTGCCGAATTATCAACCAATCGGTAATCAAAGGAATTTTCCTCTCTTTCAATTGTATGGTCAGTTGCAACAGAGTGTTGTGAAAAGATCGGTCTCATTTTCGATTGCTGTAGCGATATGCACAGCATCTTAGGACTCACAATTCAGCTTCAAAATATCAGTTACATGTTTTCTCAGCCTTTTCACGTAGAGTATATCTTGTAAAAACTCCTCGGACAATGTATTTTGCAGGAAATCCAGAGTTTCCGGGGAGCTGGAAAGGGATGTGGCATTGTCAGCTGTCCAGTCCTCAGCAAAACTGCCAACTGCAACGCCGCTGAACCCAGTAACACCATTAAGATGGAAATCAACGAAACGCATAGAATCTGAGAAAAGGAAGCTTCAAGAGGAAATCAAAACAAAAGAGGTAGTCAAGGAGGAGAAGAAGAATATGAACCTTGCCAAGGAAGAGAGGAAGGATCAAAGCAAGATGGCAACAGCGTCCACAGGAGTCAATGGCATAGAGGCACCTCACAAAGTTTACACGCCTACTTCTAATCATTATACATCTCAAGAAGATAAGATGTTTACGTCTTCTGCGAGCACTTCAGAGTCTACGGGGATGATATCAATCGATGAAAACGCTGAAGACCGGAAGCATTCCCATCCAGTCACAAATGAAGATAGCGAGCACGCGAAGCACTGTGAAGAGATGTCATTCTTCAATGCAAAACATGAAACGGACCAAACAGCTGGCGATAATTCAGGAATAGACAGGTAATATGGTCAAGATTGGGATTAGGTGAGGAATCCCTGCAGCAATTCTTGAATAGCCTAACTTGTATTTTTATGTGATTTATTCTTTAGCGATCTGCTAGAACTTTTACCTTTTCTTAAATCTCCATTAATATGCTGATTTATTCGTTCATATGGCTTAAATTTCCAGCTCATGACTTATATGGCTTAATATTTTCTTCCATGTGCAGAAAATCACTCACAGGAGATGAGTCGACTGCAATTACTATCGATTTCCTAAGAGCGAGGCTTTTAGCTGAGCGTGCTTCTTCAAAAGCCGCAAAGGAGCATATACAGCAGCTCACCCAAAAGGTAAGAATTCGGTGCGAACAATTTAGAGGTAGGATAATATACTCTCAGGTTGAACTAACTTGTGATAGGATATCTTGACTTCCGTACGTGCGAATGCTCACGGAATCACCGAGATGCCGATGGTCGATCTTTAAGGAACCAAGTCTCATGTTGCAAAATTGCTTCGGGAATTAC
This sequence comes from Neckera pumila, assembly GCA_963969595.1. Lineage (NCBI taxonomy): Eukaryota > Viridiplantae > Streptophyta > Bryopsida > Hypnales > Neckeraceae > Neckera > Neckera pumila. The sequence continues at coordinate 2,928,099 of OZ018408.1, read as the reverse complement.
AAAATAAGTTTGCTTAGCAGGTTCTACGTAGTATTTAAGAAGAAATTGATGGTTGTGTGCCAGGTGCAAGAGCTAGAGGGCAGATTGAATCAAGAAATCCGGTCCAGTCGGAAAGCCGAAGAAGCAGAACGAGAGGCCCTCATGAAAGTTGAATCATTCAATGAGTGCAAGGTTTCATCGCCAAGGGAGAATGAAGCCCTATCCCAGCATGAGAAAACGAAAACTGATCAGCAAGTTCAAGAGTTAGATCAAGCAGATGGAAAATGCCAAGTGCCTGCAGACATGGATGACACCAGGTCAAATGCCACTGTGGATATGAAGCCAGGTCTCACACAGACAGCATCCTTGGAAATCAATGAGCTAGTTGTGAGTGAAGTCGAAGCAATTCCAACGTCTGAGCAAGAGATAGGTGGTCACCAATGTGTGCAAAGCTCGGACAAAAACGGGTCACCGGACGTCAAACATGATGGCATTCCTATTGTTCGAAGCATCGCATCTACAAATGGAGACACATATTCCCCTACCAACTCAGAACTTAGACGACAAGAAATAAGGTTGCTTCTCTTTGACCATCAGACTCATTGGTTCTAAACTCATAATTATCTGACATTCTGAACGTTGACGGCACCCGTTCTTGATGGACAAGCACCTAGGCTTTGTATTTCAATAGAATCAACTCGCATATTATGGCATGGTTCTAAGATCACCTGAGAAGCAGAAACTCGATTAATAATAGACTACGCCAGGTAAGACCTCAGAATCGTAAGGCATAATCAACTTTCCCTGGATATGTCACTGACAGCAAAACATTACAATTTTTATCTTGCGTTTTGTTTATATCAGGTTTTCTACAGAAGAGAGATTGCACCACATGTGGAATCAGATGGCGGTGGAAATGGGCGCACTTGCTGAAGACAAGACTGTAGATGATCGTATTCGAGAAGGACTTCTGAGGTGGATGCACCAATTTCCAAGTGTGGTTCAGAACATTCTTCCCAAACCATCTGGTAAAATGACCACTTGCTTCCTCAATTCTCTCATGTATTTGAAACGCTTGCTGAGGTTGAACTTTGTGTTGATGACTGCTGTGGAAAATATTGGATGTTTTCTTCTTACCGAGCACACTTCGTACTGCATGCTCATTATCATGGCGCGGAAACGATTTTACTAACTTATCAGATCCGGGATCAAACCTTATTCTAAAATTTAATCAGGGGATGAAGGATAAATTTGTTGCTGCCTCTTAAAATTTCGTGGATGCCTTCGATGTCGTGACTATGCCGCCTTCGCTTGCGGTTCCCTAAGCAGAATGTTCAGTCTTGATTTCGGGTAGCGAGTGCTTTTTTTGGTGATACACGGAGAGAATAGGAGAATTTGAAACTACCTCGGCTGTTTCAGAGGAAAAGAAATTGGTGCCTGAAGCAAAGACGAAGAACATGCAGCAAAAGGGTGGAGGTGTTCCACTGGAAAATTCGGACTTAGATCAAGCCCTGAATTCGAAAGAAGGTAGTGACCACTGACCAACTTGTACTTTCAAGAGACTGATTTTGAAAAGTTTTCTGTAGCTAGTCAGGCTTCTCAAAATTGTAGTGATAGTAGCAAATAGCCATTTGATGTTGTGGTGACCAATGCAGCAGAAACAGTGGAAGAACGTTCACTGGATGGAGCATCATACGGTGACGAAAGAACGCATAACAAACTTTTGAAAAAAGTTGCCTCACTGATTGAGAGATTCGAAGCTAACGAAAGTATCCAACGGGAATGGGAACAGGGCAACGCCAAGCAGAATTCGGTATGTTAATTTCTTTTTGATATGTACAGTTGAAAGCTTCACTGTGTAAATGGTGTAAGTCGTTCTGCATCCTTACTGTTGAACTCAGAGGTCAACATCGTCGTCAGAGCTAGAAATTCATATCAGAATTTCCATTCATAAGTTTGGTACATAGTACCATCTAGATGAGACGGGAACTCGGCCCGCATTCTATTGGCGAATTCTGTCCTGAATGCTCGACTAATTTCAAAATGTAAGGCCCTGCTGCAGACGAGCAGACGGCACAGCAGCGATTGCTCTCTAAGTCGGCCGAGTAGCAATCCTGGAACACCTTCGTCAATGGAGCCCCAACAGGCGCAACGGCAGGAAGTAACAGCTGGTGAACCTCCGAAACGTTTCTTGCAGGTGGAAGATCTCAGGCGCTATAGCATCGCTACGGACTCTTCAATTTCACCACACGAAGGCATGACCGCAGAGAGCTTGCTTATCACAAAATACAACGGTAGAGTGGGTACAGACACTCCTGGTGACAGTACCCCTTCAACTTATCCAAATTCTCCAATAGTTGGAGATAAGGCTAGACGATCAGGTGGAGACGGAATTTCTCCAATCATTACTCATGGTACCATAGACCCAAGTCTTGAGCATACAAAATTTGGATTGCAGGGGTCTATGGATGCTTCTTTCATTTCACCCCCTCTGTCATCTGGACCAATAATAGGGGAGAAAAGAGGAGATATTCGCATAATCCCGGAGGACAGATCGCAACTCTTGAAACAGAGCATCCATCGAAGAGCATTCGACGGAAATTGTTTGACCCCTGAAAGTCATTCTGAGAGAAGCAGTGGAGAAATAGGAGAGCCCGCAAGATCGCAAGCCCTTTTCGGTTGGGTAAACCTGGAGGAAGCGCACATATCTCCGGTGCTAACTAACACAGGAGATCGAAGTTCACTGCAATGGGATGCATCAATCAAAGGCCGTCATTTGCAACATGAGAGATTGGGCCCTTATTCACAGGCTGGCGACAGCGATGCATACATAAGACCAGACCACTATCCTGTACGGAATGATGAGAGAGAAATCTACCGCGGACGGATGGAAAGCGTGTCAAGAAGTATGGAAGGACTTGGAAGTTCCTGGAGGTCATTGTCAGATGCTGAAGGTGACGAAACTCAACTGTTTGCAGATATACCGGACGCAATCGCTTCATCAAGTTCTAGAAGATCTGGTCCACAAATAGCCTTTCAGGTAGCCCTTCGCATCATGAATGACCTGTATGCTTGACTACTGAGACATATTTTGTGCTCATCGAACACTTCTGTTCTTAAGAAGAGAGAGGTATGCTTGTATCAATCTACTTTGTTCACTAGCTTGCATAACAGTAATTATCCCAGATTTATGCCTATTCGAGTTTCGATTTATATGCTGTCTATGCCCTCATATGTTTGCCTTCTCATTGCTGACAGGCGAATGGAGGCTCAGGATGGTCAAATTATTATCAACCTGAAAACATGGAGGAGACGTCCCAAAGTTTTGCATACTCTGGTCGGGATTTCTCAAGGGAGAATTTTCGAAGTCGATCAGCGTCAAGGGAGAATTCTCGAAGTCGATCAGCGTCAAGTAAAGTTGAAAGTACATCAAGCAAAGTGAACGAGGTTCTTAAAGCTTTACAATTAGCTAAACTGAGTATTCAGAATTCCGGGACCAGGAGATCAACAAATTCAAACCCATGTTATCCAACAAGTGAGCGCAGGTTCGTACCGTCTGCTTGTAAGAAAGACATCCTCTGTCCTGCAAACTTGTTAGCTGAGAATATGGTTTAATTGACCTTCAGTCTTTTCATTTTGCTGCCCATTCAAGGTTCTGGGAGCGAGGATGTTCAAAATAATGTTGCTAATTTTCTTATCATGCTGTAAAATCTACAATCCCTAGATGTACATTGTGCGAGGTCTCTTTGTCCACCATTTCGTCTGAACAAGAAGTTTATGACTGAACAGTTATGCTGAAGGCGACAGACACGACCTGACGGATTACGGATTTTCCGATGGTCGAAGTACCAATGAAACTCCCGCTGCACTTCGTGTTTGGTCACACCCAGAAATAACGAGAAGATATTCAACAGGTACTTTTCGAAGCGCAGGATCTGCTCCTTCCCATCTCCATCCACCAAACTCCGTGCCATTTGGAATGCTCTTAGACGCACAACGAAAATATTCCGAAGACAATTACTTGACAGGGCGATCTTAACCCTTAAAGGACATTTTTGTTCCTGGGAGGGCAACGCAAAGAATCTTGCATGAAATTTTAGGACATGGGCTTGAGTAATTGAGTAGGTCAGCAATTAAATAAATGAGAACAGTCAGCCTGGTAAGGCAAGAAAACAACGGAAGATTTTCTCATATACTATTCACTGCTACTCTCTCTACACGGGTAGTGTCTCCGAGCTTCACATGATCCAACTTCAAGTCAAACAATCTCCCTTGTGCAAATCAGGAAATTGTAATGGTGTTGCACCAATGCAAAGTATGTGATCTTTGTGCAAGTATGAATACAACAAGCCCGCCCAATCAAGAAACCGCTTGACTACTGAATCGATAGTTTTGATTATTCCAACGTAGGAATGCTCGAGGGTCAGGAAGGGTCCCTCGAGCATTTAAGGGTTAACAGGACATTCAAGTACTTGACAGTATTATCAGAAAAAAGCAGTTGTCTCTATGTCCACATAACCAGAATCCTTATCCTTGCAATTCAGATGTCCCCGGCAAGTAATGTCTTCCAGTAGGTTCACGAACACAATAATTTTATCCGACTCTCCCGGGACTTGGATAGCCTCAACATCCGGAAAATTGCTATTGTTCAACGCTTTTATATATTGCAGAGACTGCAGCAGACTCGCCAGTGATTGTACTGTCGCCACTGTGTAGCAAAATTCCTGTTGTAAATCGTCAATCTGATACGCTCAAACGGCTGTCGGTCAGCACCCCATTGAAGTAAAACTACAGTAGCTTGATGGCACTACCAAAAAAAAGGGTGTTGTTTTGGACACTTTTTTTTCAACACCATTTTCCAGATTGAAGTGTTGAAAAACGAGGAGTCATGAAATTCAAAACATTTCAACACTTTTTTTTATGTGTCAAAATTTGTGTTAAGATTGATTTGGCTTCCTCTTGCCCTTCAAGAAAATTTAAGTAAAAAGTATTTTGAGGGGTTTTACACCTTAAAAACAGGATATCAATGGTGAAAAAATTGCTAAATTAACACATCCGCTTATGTAAATTACAAAAAAATCTCCAATTGCACATATGTTGCAAGACACTAAGAATTCCCACTATTAACCAGAAGTGAGGGATTTAATCCATTGCTTGCGTGTCAATTGCCTAGGGCTATCTGAGCAGCTTAGATAAGGGCGAGCAGTCCAAATTTTTGGGGTGGTTAGAGCATCCCCACCAATCTGTTCTCTATCCCTAAACTTGAAGTCTCAAAGCAGTCAACCTTGACTTTATACAGATGTGTTCTCTATCCCTAAACTTGAAGTCTCAAAGCAGTCAACCTTGACTTTATACAGATGAGACCTCGCAAGTTCTCTAAATGAGCTTCTGGATTGAGAATTTGGTGAAAGTTTTACAGAATTCTGTATATTTACGGATACAGATTTTTGAAAAAGTTTGGTGCGGTGAAATTTCTGTATCCCTATCTGCATCTCAGGTCCTCTTCCCTAAACTTTTAGGGAAACGGAATTCCCGGTGGGAATGCTCTTAGGACTTTGGGCAGTCTGTATATTCTAGGTGGGCAATTCGGCAACCTAAAATTAAAAATTTAGGCAGATAGTCCAGGAAATCCCCCTACAAATCAAAAGTTTTATATTTTGTTTTTTGGCCATGTTTTTTGGCACTCTTTTCAATACTCTTATCGACATTCATCTTGACACTATTTTTGACGGTTTGTTTTACTCTTTTTTTACAATCTTTCCAACATATGAGTTTTGACAGTTTTTTGACACTAAAGTGTCAAAAAAAAAGATTTTTTGCAAAATTTCTTTCAAGACTGTAGTGTCAAAAATCTGTCGAAAACAACACTCTTTTTGGGTAGTGTGATTACATGACCCTAGCTAGACAGAACTGAAGTCGGTCTCTGCAAGATAAAACAAGACTCGAACACAGCAGTGAATTCAGTGAAATGTTGCCTGATAATCATTCTCAAGACTGAATTTAGTTTATTGAGTGCTATACACATCGTAGGATAAACCGAGTAAATGTGAAGACTGTAGGAACACAGAACGCATCATGCCAACATATGTACCTTACTGTACTGTACAGTACGGTACAGTAAGCCAAACACTGCAGCGAAATGGAACTAATCGACAGTAATTAACGACTACATCCTCACTTTACTTATGACGAGTATTTTCGTCAAAATATTGAACAGATGCGCAACTCAGGAAAACATGATTATGCAAAAACAATACCCAAACCAGCCATGTAAATCCTCAATCTGGTTACAGAGTCCAGGCCAAGGAAGACGCATCGCCTCCCTCGTCAATCCCTACGTCACAATTCGATGACCATCTCTCTACCATACATAAACAGGGAAAAGCTTCAGGTTGCTGGCAAGCCTTCCCGAACTATTACAAACCTCGCTATCCTAACGGTACACCAATTTCCTGTGGAGCTTGTGCTCCAAAAGCATGCCACTGTCACACAAGCAATTCTGCACTCAAGGGCTACGACATGAGTAGCCTTGGATGTGAGAACCATCAGATCGCTCCAAACGCTTTATCATTCTTCCGCTTCCGATTGGATGTAGAACGAAATCGAATGCAAGACAAGGCGAAGTACTCTACCGAGCCCCTTCTGGATTTGAGCACATATTTGAGCACGTCTGTTGACTCTTTACACGCTACTCCAGTGCTCCCTGGCGAGTCGGTGCCCAGCGTGACAAGCTGTTACCAAAATCACCACCTGTGGATTGACAGGGCAGTTGTTTCAGAGATATTTCAGAAGAACAGAAGCAGATTATCCCCCAAGATTTGTTTGCTTTATTTATTAAACCTTGCACCTCTCTGTAGACTCTCTTATCAACAGAGTGCAGAACTAAAACAAGAATGCTAACCAATCCTCTCCCAAGCGCGTTTGACGCCGAGATCACCGTCGCAGCCCAGGCATGTGAACTTGCCATTCAGCACCAAAATTGAACTTGGAAAAGACCAACTCATGCCTCAAATCTTTTGGGGGGTAAAGCTAATGAAAATGGAATTATTCACTAATTGAGTGGAAAATGAAACGGGCTTGACATACCAAAAGGAAGAAGAGGACCAGAGTAACAATGCTTGCCACTCGCCCAGTTTTCTTTAGAGATTGAGCCACTCCACCCCTGCATCCCAAGTCACCCGAAATAAGCAGAGTCGCAAATCAATCACAATAAAAGTCAGGATCTGGATAGCTAACAATGCGTTACCAATATGCTTCATTTGTTCTCATGGCTTTGCCACAGTGCCAAGAAAATGACCACACGAGGCAAACTAGATTTTCTCCAACCTCCTTCGACTGCGGGAAAAGGAACATCCTAGCAGATACAAACCAAGTTTGCGCTACAAGAGAAACTTACTTGCAAGAGTCACAATCGTAACATTTTATAGAACCATCGTTAGAGTATCTTGTGCAATCCGGGTTGGCAGACAGGGGCACTGAAGTAGTGGTAAAGTTGCCATTACCAGTCATAGCGTAGCCGCATCTGCATTTACAAAGATGAACAACAATTAAACCCAATGAGAAATTCTCCTTCTCAAAGACTAAAATTTTATCACAGCACAAAAAGCACCCTATTACAGGCTGCATGAGCGGTCGACTCTTTTTGTCCATCCATATATCGAAAAATTGCATTGACTGAATACTTACTCTGCTGGAGGACGACAGCAGCCAGACTGCACAGGATTCAATTTCGCGTTTGTGTAATCCGCTGGCTGCAGCCATCAAACAAAATCGATTCAAAAATTCATGATAATAATACGTATCCTTGGACGCTGACTTCATCCAGGCACAACTCTGTTGCTACCCTCTATTTCTAATCCAAGCTCCTTCAAATTAGAAGGAATTTTCAGTGGAAGCGAAGCAACTTATATGGAAGAGACCAGGTGACTAAGGTAAAACCGAAGATCCAGAAGTTAGATTAGCTAACCTGTGGCTGGTCTAATTATTAGAGTTGTAATACCATCTATAACATAAATACTACAGAGCAAAGAGCATACCGAAATTTCATCAAATTTTGCACAGTTGTCGCTTGCCGCAATAACAGCCTTCAAATGATTCCAGTTTGAAACCTTGTTCAGCTGCATATGGACATCGACAAACTGTTCAATACCCAAGGTGTCCTGCACATATCTTGACGCTTCCCAAATAGCGCACCAGGAAAAACTGAAAAGCCTACCAAAAATTTCTGAACATAAACCCTAAACTCTCATCATAATGTTTCTTCAAAATTGAGTGCAGATTGGGAATAGCTGGCAAAAAATCGAAATAAATCCCTGATGAATATGCTAAGGACAGTATGATCGAAGGCATACCCTGTCTTTTACGTAGCTTGAGTATGCATCCAACCTGTACTCTTTAAACCTGTGATCCATGAAAAATACACTAACATGAGTCGAACTGAAAAAAAGAAAGATAAGAAAGGATAATAAATAAATAAATAATATATTTAGAGAGAGACACATACATACGTACATATGTATATATGTAAATGAAGGTGATGTAGCGTAGAAGTTCTACTTAATCTGCAGATGACATTAGCAAAGCAAGACAACTGATAACTCAGTATTGCCAGAACCACGACCCATTCTCTATCAATGTCTGGAATACAACCCCGTCGACTGCACGATGCCACTACTGGCAAAATTTTGCGGGGCTGATCAATTCTCATAATTCTCATAATTCTGATCAGATTCACTTGTATGCATGATAAGACATTGTGCAGGTAAATCAGCAATCGAGAACTTACGTTTGGCCGGCAACACTGTACCCTCCTCCTTTACTTGTTGTTGCAAAGCTGAAGCACAACGACACAAACATCATTAGCGCATTTTTGACGAAAAACAAGGAGGCCACTGTGTACTGACGAAGTCTAAAAGACAGAGAAAGAAAACTTCTGCCTGAAATAGCAATAAGCAAGTCTTCATTTTATGCTACAATAACAATGTTGAATATTCCTCAAACAGCAACCTATTAACTCCCATGGACATCCCATGCCCCAGTAAAACATAACATTTTGTCTGGCAGTGTCGAAAGGTTAGTGGCAACTCACAGAAATATGGTCAAAATAAAAAATCCGACGAGCACCACGAGCATCAACACCAGGTACTGAGGCGATGTAAGTCAAGGAAACATCCATCCAATTTCTCATAAACCTCTGCAAACCCAAAAAAGGAATCCAATTCCACGCAAGATGCTCATGAAGCAAAAGATTCGATATATATTGTATGGATTAAGTTACCGGTAAATGATTACTGAAAACCTAAGCCCCAGTTTCTTCCATAGTTTAAAAGGATACAGAATATAGGACAGGTACAAGTGCGAACCAAGCACCGAAAAGGCCCAGCATCGATCTGCACATAAGAAGCCATTTCCTCAAGGCATTAGACTCGACCATAGAGATTCCAGTCCTAATCATCGCCACTCAAATTAAGTCGCCATATCCAGGAACAACAGTTTCCAGAAGAGCGGAAGCAGGGTGCAAGGCCTAAACTATATGGACTGTAAATTCAGGGACTTACACAAGTAAGAAGAAGGCGCCAATCAGGAATACTGGAACAGTCGCATATTTCTCGCAATCGCCGGGCCTTGTTGCCAGCCATATGCCTAGTGATATGAGTGCGATCGAAAGCAACTACAATACATACACGAGCGTTATTGTTATGAAGACACACGTCATCTTGCCTCATGCATGCCACGAACTCCACTTACGTCCTGATCCTATAACCCTGGATGGAATAGAGTTGGCTAAACCAACAAAATTGGCTAAGAGAGGATATTTCTGTAACCTCCAGCACTAGGACGAGCACTGTTTCTTGAAGGTGCTCCAAACACTCGAAACCATGCAAGCCATAAAGCTTAAAACAAGAGAAGTGATATTTTCGTAAACAGTAAAAAGAACATGCAAGTAAATGTGAACCGAACACATGAAAGACAACATCTACTCACCACAGCAATAACATTGATAAACCTAACGAAACCATCAGAGTGACTAACTGGCCGATCCGATTTTAAATACCCGTCACCCATCTCTCAAGAGGAGGTGAAGGCACCAAATGGTAACTCTTCAGTTTATATGCTTCGCCGACAAAAAACCTGCACGCAATCGAGAGACGATTCAGATAATCGAAAGCGAGTTTCAATTGTGACTAATGATCCAGTTGCAGGAAAAACACCGAAACAGTCAACGCTACTAATAAATCTCACTCCAATCGTTCAAGGTCAGTCTGCAACTCTGTCCATAGACCACAGGTCTACCAGCATCACTCAACGAGGCAAAAACAGTGAACTGACCGAAAACATGACTTACCCGAAGATGTGATAGATAATAGCGAGAAATACGAACAAAACAAAACCAATCACATTCTCCGGCAAAGTCAAACCATTTACAACCAAAACATACTGCAAAAAACCTCCCATTCAATTCTACGCTTCACGAATCGCTAAACTGATAATAACAAAGTACCATACCACACATAAGATTCCTTCAAGAAAATCAATCAAGACGATGACTTCCAATACCTCCTCGCGCGCTAAGTCGCGAATCATAACTCGAGAACTCACTAGAGAGGCTCAATCAAGAAATTGTTGACTCCTTCAACCATAAAAGATATCCACCGTCCCCGAAACGCAGACATAACATAGCAAAACCTCCATAGTAATTGCAGCAATTCTCGAAGTAAAAGACTCGAACACATTCATCTACAGTTACGACGCAAAAACACTGAGCTGGCAATTACAACGAGCAATTATGCATGAATTCCTTCAAGAAACCCATTGAAAAATAACTACTCTAATACCTCCTCGCGCTAAGGAGCTGATTTCTATTCATAATCCCTCCAATATGGCGATGATTTCACCAAATAGTCTCAATCAAAAAAATTGTTGACTCATTCAACCATAAAGAAATGCAGCTTTCTCATAACTCAGACTTACCATAGCAATTGTAGCAAATCTCAAACCAAATTCTTACAACACATTCACCTACAACTACGACGCCAAAACAACATTGACTCATTCAACCATAAAGAAATGCAGCTTTTCTCATAACTCAGACATACCATAGCTAAACTTCCATAGCTATTGTAGCAATTCTTGTAACAAATTCTTACAACACATTCACCTACAACTACGACGCCAAAAAAATACTGACGCCAGAAGAATTGAAGACCACAACGCACCTAATTCGAGCCTCGATTGCGGCCGCATTAGCCACATCAACGTCCCTCCGTCCCGCGCCTGAAGAAATCGACTTGATTCAACCACGCCTGATCGAGTAAGGTCGACCTGCAGCGAACGGGGATCCTCGCAAGCTCTAGCTAGAGCGCGCATCGCCGCATCCTACGAGCAGCCGCCGCAAATGCACAAGCGGAAAGTTCGAGGAAGGGACACTGTAGTAATGCCGGCGTCGAGATGCACCGCTTTGCCTCCGCCCGAGCATGATGCCAGTTGCGACCAGGCTGACCAAGGACCGTCCACCGGCCTTAACGGACGTCGTCCGATCCTCAACGATGTTACGGCTTCGGTGGACGAGGAGGGGCTGATTCCTGGACGAAATGACGGCTCGGGGCGACAGTAATGACGGTCGTGCTTAACCCCGGGCCCGCCCGCCCGCCCGCCTCCGGCAAGTTGGGATGGGTCCGACATTCATCCGACGAAGACGACATTCATCGGGTGAGACGTGTGTTAGGCAACTGAAGTCCTTGCCCTTGCCCTTGTTTCTCTATTAACCCTGAAGAGCCGACGTCCATATTTTGGACGATGAACAGAGGGCTTCGAAGTGCAACTAACTTCTCATTCATCCAATGAAATACTTAAATCTAGAAAAGGTAATCTTCCTTAATGACCAAATTCATGAAAAGGATTGAGATGTTTGGAGGTTAATTCTTCTTCCTTCAAGGATGACCATTTTGATTGAGTACAATTTGAGTGAGGAAAAAAATTCATATTATAAGAATGACTGAAGAATATTGTATATGTTGATTTACAAAAATACTTATTGAAGTAATAAATACACTGATAAGATAGAAACTAGATAAGAACTATTTAGAACCCACTAAAAAATATGATGCCATACATATGGTTGATGGACGACTTTCTAAATCACTAAAGAAATGAGGAAAGCATTAAATAAATTGAACCATTTTTTATTGAGTATTTATCACCGGGGCAACATCATTCCAGGATTATTAAATATACATTTACAATCATCTTTGCATAGAAGGCAACCAAAAAAAGATACTAAAGTCTAGATATTGATGACACAAGATGTATTAGTTCAACTAATGAGTATATAGGTTCTTGATTTATCCACAATGTGTTGTATAAAAGTCATCTTAATATGTATATGCTGGGTAATTATGTGTTTTTTCCAACGTCATATATTATATGTGGCCTTTCTCTTGACCTTTTACATCACAACTACTTGACTAGCCCTTCAGCCAATTAAACTACTTTACATACACTATAATTTTTTATTGTTACTGAAACAATTTTTAATTGCAAATTAGAAAGTTAGGAAGTTAGGATGGAAAAGATTTCCCATGCACAAGAAGAATAACTGCAATCTTATTGCTTTTAAAGATTCTTAATATTACAAATAAAATATTTTTTTTATATAAAAATAAAAACATTAGAATTGAAATTTCTTGTTGAAAAAGAATTAAACGTTATATGAAATTGAAGCCCAATGTGCAATATTGAATGTAAGTCTTTTTTAAATCTTTTATCCAACTTTACATAAATCCATGATTTCTCTCTTGGTTCCTATACTCCATCCGATATGTATGTATGTATTTATAAATATACCCGCTGGGAGTCTTCAAGCTTTCTATTAGAATTTTCTTGAAATTATACTCTCTTTGTTTAGTTTGAAATTTTTGGTAGGTTTAGGGTCTTTTAAAATTTTAGAATAAAAAATCATCACCCATTGCAAGATCAAAACGCTTGCATTTGATGAATAATTTTTTTTTTTCTATAAAGCTAAATATCATCTTTCAAGTTTTTTTAGAAAAAATGGATGTATGTCCAACAACTTGTATAAAAGCTTTTATGTTGAAGAAATAAATTAAAGATATAAAAATTTCAACTAGAAAGCTTCATATACATTCTTAAGAAGATTATTAAGTGGTTTGTGTGCAACATTTCATAACCTTTACTGCTGATAATTTAGAAGTAGAATTTTCAAATTTCTAATTTTCAAATTTCTAATTTTCAAATTTCTAAAACATTAAGTTTGTGTCCTACCTGCCTTATCCCCTTCCCAAATAAGTAGTTGTTCTTGAGTGTAGCTTTTGAATGGTAAATTGAATTGATAGAAGTTCATATGCTCAAACTAAATCTTATAAAAAAATAACCAAAATTTTCATCTGGAATGCCTTATACAGAAGTGATATTAAGGTAAAGCAGTCCATTGTGGTCAGAATTAGGAGTCTGCCATCATCCCATCATCAAAGGTTTTCAATTTTTTTCTTAAGTGAAGACAAGTATGAGAATTTGTGAAGGCAATTGAAATCATAATTTTCAGACAGAGTATGAATTAGTTATAATTTTCTCAAGTCTTCAGCCCAAATAAGTCGACAGACTATCCCAAAACCAATTGCAAGTGTATCCATAATGCTCACCTACCTCTTCTCAAGGAGACAATTTTTTTTTATATGTGGATGGCCATAAAAAGTCACTTCCTACAATGACTTACACTAAAATTACTGCATGTTCCTAATAATGTTACTAATTTCTCCATTGAAGTTAGGTGAGATATTGATTGTGGTGAGAAAAACCACAATGGGATCATCATGTGTCCCCCATGGGTCATTTGACCACAATGGGCTACTTTACCTTACACCATTTCTTCTTTCTCCAATCCTAAACAATATATGTACCAAGTTCAAAAATTGCATAATATCATTCCTTACATTCACTACTATGATATGAATACCATATGTGACAAAAAGCCATGCATTAGAATACAATAATAAAGAAGCTGAAAGGAATAATAAGTATTCTGGACCATCTTGCAACCCTAAGTAAATCATTAATGTCATTCTTATACATAACATTACATTGTCATAATTACATTTTCATAATTACATTACATTGTCATAATTTTTCTAAAGAAACACGTGAATTTTGGATGTGTAGGTTGTGAACTCAGGAGGGAAGAGTGTATGATAACCTAAGCCAAAGGTGGCGTTTAGTAAGGAGTGGTTCTACTGAGCATTAACCTTGAAGAACTTTGGCAATTCCAACAATCATTCCTCGTCCACATCTCCCACGGTGGAACCCCTTGAAAGGTAAGAGGCAAACCCAGTAACTTGGTGTATATTAAAAAAAAGTAGGGTTGAATGCAGTGGTATTTTCTGAGATGAACGCACCATCTCAAATGAACACAAGTATAATTAACAAACTGTACTAGTCGAAATTCTACCAATCTTTGGCTGAATACCTCGGGGATATGCCAAGTCGTCCAAGAGTTCACACCCAACGAACTTCCAACGCGGTTCAGAACGCCGTGAAACCAATTAGAGATTGCAAAAATAATGTTACAACGAATTCCTCTAAAGGCCCTCCTATCAACTGCCACTCTCCCGAGCTGGCCAACAGAAGGCCCGCCCTACTTTCGATGGGTTCTCACGCGCCGGATCTTCCCGCAATCTCGAACTCGCCGAGATTGCTCGCAGACGCATACCACCCAGATAATTGGCGCAGCGACAAGGGTCTGTCCCCAGCGTCCAACTGTTTCAAAGACCCCTCGTCAATCGCCCATGCCATCATGGCAATGTTGTCAATGTACAGAGAAAATCCACGGAATCGCCCGAGCAGTGCCCACACACTTCCGCAACGCCCGTCTAGCCTTGGAGGATCTCCTCCAGCTCCCTGAACCCGTGCAGCACGGGCTCCACAGCTCCGGGCGCCAGTGCTATGCGTCGCACTTCTGTCATGTACCTGCTCCACGAACCGCATCCATTAGTCCTCACAACCACCATACTTATCACTCACGCTCAAGCACCCAAGAAATAGGCGACACCCTTGCAGGAAAACCCTCACACTAGGACCCCCTCGCCAAGACAAGCAAACACGGCCGCAGACGGCATGCAAACCGATTAGCAATGCAAACAAACATCCGTCACCTCAGAAAATCCAGACGCACCTGTTGGCTATGCTTGCAAGCTTATCGCGCATGCCTTGGTTGCTCAGAGCCAGCTCCGCGCCTCCAAACAAAAGAAAACCGCCGCTGACACCGGACCCCATGCGGGTTAACAGCACGCTATTCGCCCATTCCCGCATCACCGTCAGGACCGACCGAAGAATACGGAGACGCAAAGAAGGTTTCGGAAGGATCGCCCCGCTCGCCAAAACGCGATCGTAGCTCCTCTGCACAGGCTCCGCAGCACCCTTGCACGCAGCGAGCAACGCACGGGGGATGTCCTCGTCGCCCACCACCTCTGATCCTGCCCACATCTTGTCCTGTCACATCGCGGTCCACCCCACAACAAGCACGTCAGTGATCACGACGACACCGCCACTCCTCTCACTGCACCATCAACTCACAAGGACCAAGTCATCGTGCATCCCAGCGCCTGCGTTCAGATGATCCACCTCTCCCTCGCATCGTATGCCGCCACCTCCACACCCAAATAGCAACTTTCCAGGCCGCAGCATCAACTCTGACTGTCCCCTCCTGCCTAGCTAAAGGAAGACGACCTATGCCGACCCGACAAAGAAAATCGCGTCTCAGTGGATTTCAAATCGGGCAGCACATCCTCTACACCTATCGCTCGCACGCATTTCAGTCGATGCACAGCACTGCCACTAACGACCTACCAAAGGCCACTTCGCATGCAAAACGACACCCCACCGGACACCGAAAATAGGATTCAGAGGTTGAGAGGGTGCGCCGAAAAGTACATGAGCAGCAGTTTCCAGATGCAGGCAAATGGTGTGCAGGGGCATGCTCCCGCCGTCGCCGGGGTACAACAGAGGGCCCACTCTTCGCAACACGGAGCAAGCCTCCCCTACTCCGCCCACGGCCAAAGCCTGGTCGAGCAGACGCGTCCATGTCTCGCGCATCACGCTGTTCTCCGCATCTCCGCTGTAGTTCGAAAAGTGCAGGATCTCCAGACAAACCTGCACGGCCACGCCAACCAACGTAGGTCACCCACAGTGCACATTCAAGACCACGCTGCTCGGTCGAATTGCTACCGACTGCGGCATCAGATCCGAAGACCCCCGTCCCAAATAAACACGCCCATGCTTCTCAGCGTGATCGGGATCCACCAAGCCCTCCAACCGAATCCACAGAACCTTGTCCACGGCACAAAAACCATAACAACCTCTGAGTGCCGGCATCCGACCGCTGAGACAAACGAGGTGCACTCATCCAGGAACCACAAAATATGTCGAACACGCGTCGACTCACACATCACCCGCCGTGAAAACGAACAATCGTGAAGAAACAGCTCACCTCCCAGAGCTCGAAACGACAGGCGTAGTCGTTGTAGAGTTGGGTGATGCTCTTCAACTCCGTGCCCAGTTCCTCCGACTTCTCCCTCGCAGCATGAGCGCGGCTTTCGTCCACGAAAACGCCAGTAAACGCTCTCGGAAAAGGGAACCCGTCCTCCTCCATCGGCACGCTGCCTCCTTCCTCCGATGAACCTCCACATGCTATACGGTCTAAAGCTTCCTTGATCTTTTGCTGGAACCGCAAAACGGCCAGCTTGCCTTCCAAAAGTTCCATCAAACCGCTGTCGGACAGCTCCGAAGACAGGCCCAGGCCACCGGGAGCCCTGCTTCCACTCCGAGCTTGCAGGACCGCATTGCTCAGATATTCGTACCTGTGAGCCACAACATGGCACGTTCATTGCACCTCATAACACGACCACTCCAACACCTCACCAATGCAAAAGGCCCAGTGGCAAAACAGCATTGGCCCCCAAGTGCGCCCCAAGCCAAACGGGATACTCTACCTCTGTTCCAGTGTGATCTCCGAGGCGCCCTCCGGTTGACGCCGTTCCGCCAAACGCAACAACACGTGAGCAGCCTGCGCATGCTGCCGCCGGTGAACGTACAACCGGGAAAGAAGCTCCAAGTACTTCGCCTGCTCCCCGGATATCGGCTGCCGCAAACGACTGCTGTTCGGCGTCGTCGAAGGCATCGGTGACTTGAACGTACCGCTCGACACCTGACTCGCCTGAAAGGAACATCCCACGCCGCCATCAGCACATCGTCCACACAACGAAAACACCCTGCTTCTGAACAGGAGAGACGGCAGTCCGCAATCCCACCCATCCCTCCAACACCACACCACGCCACATCCACCTCAAAATATCGCTCGCCAATGCGACAATCTCAAAATCACGCCCGACCCGTCCGAACCCGAAGCAGTCAACTCGTACCTTCGTGGTCTGGTAGTTGCCCGCGGTCTGGAGAAACGTCACCAAGTCGGGACCACCCAGATCCAACAGCTCCTGAGTCAGACCCAACTCGATCATCGTCTGGTACAAACACTCGTGGAAAGCATGGTCTGGCCATCGCACACCGAGTTGCACGATCTGCCGAATGTAACTTTCCCTCGCGGATTCGTCCAGCAGCAAGCGGGCTCCCGGGGCCGATGCAGAGAAGGAAAGCTTCGCGTTCCCACCCTCTGCGCCGGACTGCCCCTTCAGGGACCGGAGCGCATTCGTCACCACATCGTAGCACTGACGCCGGGCTGCTAAAGCCGACTGGCGTCTTCCTTCGTCGATACTCTCGTTGAACGCATCCTCCGATGGGTCCAACGCGCGAGCTTTTCGCAACGGAAGCTCGACCACGGCCTCGTAGAACCTGGCACCACACACCCAAAACACGCCATATCAGCAAACCACGCCTTCCCGATCGCTTCCAAGACCAACTCCGAATCCAAAGACGGAACCCGCGCTGACAAACCCAACCACTCCGACAATAGGCGTTTCAAATCCCTTGAGGCCAATCCCCACATGCACCGCCGCCAGTCAAGTCAATCACGGGTCTAGGGTATCGCAAACCCCGTTCGACTCCGACAACGGACACCCAAACCAAGGACCGTCACAGTACCAGTCAAACTCTGAGCCCAGCAGACGTACCGAATGTCCTCGAAGCGCTGGCACACGCTCAGCAGGTCCGCGGTTTCCGGAACTCGACCCAGAAGCTCCAAAGCCTCCTTCGCCAGCCGGTCCCGCTCGTCCAAATCGGAACTGCCCGCCGCCCTCTCCAAGCTCTCCACGGCTTGGTAGAATTGGTAGTCGGATTCGTTGTAGTAACTCGGACACCCATCCCTCAGCTTTCGGCTCACGTCGTCCACTGTGCCCCGGCCATCCGGGGCCACGTAGTACTGCACACCAACGCGCACCATCCATCAGGCACACAAACGCACACATAAACAGCGCAGCCCAACACTCGCTCGCGGTGGGGCTGCCGCGACCGAATGATCGCGCACATCAACAGCCTACTGCGCGTCACCCCACACGTTTCCCCTAC
Organism: Neckera pumila; assembly: GCA_963969595.1. Classification (NCBI taxonomy): domain Eukaryota; kingdom Viridiplantae; phylum Streptophyta; class Bryopsida; order Hypnales; family Neckeraceae; genus Neckera; species Neckera pumila. The sequence goes on along the minus strand of OZ018408.1, from coordinate 2,909,592 downwards.
CTCCATCAGGGCCGCCACAAGGCGAGTCGCGATCTGCTCGCCGTCGACCGAACAAACCAGTTGGTGAAACGTCAGCTGTGCGAGCTGACGCCGTTGACCTTCATCCAGGCTCTGGGACAGACGACCCACGTGGTGCTGCTGGAGAAGCTGAAGGAGCCTCAGGGCCTCGCCCGACCGTCTCAACAGCCGCCGGATGCATTCCATCCCTCGTACCTGCCACCCATGCACAAAGGGACATCAACAGTCCGCCCACCAAGCAAAGACTCATCGTCTGCCTAGACAGAGCGCAAGGCCCACATTCCCCATTCCGTCCGCAGTTCCGAAAACAAAGGCATCGGTCGCATCGGCACAAAATGCAAATGCATCGAAAAAACAGACAACCACCAACCTCCATCGCAGCCAGTTCAGCAGGACTCAGCTCTTTGTGGGGCAGGCGTTGCCTCTTGTTCGTAGATCCGGGAAGAGTGGCCCGTCCCGCCCTCGGCTGAGGCGTCTCGTACGTGATCATCAGAGGGGATCGAGAAGGAATCTCGCCCCTCGCGAATCCGTCAACTCCGAACGGACTGCTATGCCTCTCGCCGTACGCAAACATGTCGCCTGCACCCATCACGCGACCGTAGTGACCCCGCCTCTGGTTTCGGCGAGCACGAAGGAACTGCTCCAGAGAGCGGATCTTGTCCTCCAAGGACAGCATTGCTTCCACAGGCAATCTGCACCACCCATGACGAACGGACTGACGTCAGGAAATCCAAACGACTCCACACAAACCTCAGAAAACACGCTGCCGTCCACCGCATGGAAATACGACGGCAATGTGGCGCACGCTTTGCAGGCACACCCGAAAGCCTAACTAAGTGCAAATGGCCCACGGCCGGAGCGAAGCCAGGCATTGGCCGCAATATCCACGCCGTCACATTCGCCCCAGAACAGGAACGCGGACACACCACCCCAAAACCATGACCCACCAGGGTCCCACAGATGCTCTCAGGCCACAAGTATGCACGACGCTACTCTCCAGCGCATCGCGAGAAAACCACCCACCTGCAAGAAATGATGCCGCCGTTCCCGTTGCTCTCCGCTCCGCCCTCCTTCCTCACGTCCATCACTGGAAGCTCCCAGACGCAACGCAGCAACCGCGCCGTCGCCAGACAAAGACCATCGTGAGCTCCCGAGAACACGGGCTCCGCTTCTTGCACCACTTGACCCATGTTGAACCCGCCCCCGGAAGAAAGACCGCTGGTGGCCGCACCTCCTCCTTGCATCTGAGGAACGCCCACCAACCGCGGGTCTTCGAAGGCTTCCGCCGCCCGGTCCGCGATCGCGCCCGCCACGATGTTATCCTCGTCCGAAGTGAGCCTCGCAGCCAGCAACAAACACATGGCCGCGGCCTCGCTCGCGCCGTAGCGCTGGAAAAAGTCCTCCAGCACGCTCCGAAGAGTGTTCGAATCCAGCAGCTTCTGAAGGAGATCCACGGGACGATTGAACGCTAATTCCATCACGCCCATGGTGCTCAGGACGACCGACCTGCGCCGAGGAAGCACGTGCTGAGTGGCCAGCTCTCCTCGAGCCCACAATCGACGGGCACGAACCATCTCGTCGCCCGGGACCTGCCACACCCGAGACCCCCAAGGCCAAGGCTTCGTCAGACCTTCCACACCACTCTCCAATGACAAACCACCACCCAGCGAAAGCGCAAACAGATCCAACCGACTACTGAATTCCTTTCATGAGCACACACGATCAAACTGGGACTCTGCCAACTGCCAAACACGCACCTTGCTCATCGAAATTCAACCGGATCCCCTAATTCAACCAAGGAGAGTGGAAGTGCAAGAACCAGTCCTCCAATTCACATTGCAACGAAGCCTGCTGAATCGAACATACCTGACTGCTCAACGCTGCACTGCCCGGCTCGCACACCGAGAACTCCACCGCCGCAGCTTGTTCCCGGGGAGGAAGAACGTCCGCTATAGCCAGAGCCCGACCGTCCACGCCCAGAATTGTCACCATCTCACGTAATGACCGCATCGAGCGCGAAGCGGAACCGGACCCGCCGATCGTGGCATTGCCCGCAGACGACGCGGCGGGACCCGTCAGGTCCCGAGTCGCTACCACCAGCCGCGACAGGGTGGAGGGCGACGCATCGGACACGACCAGAACTCCACTGGAACAGTGGGCAGCCTCCGCCTTGATCACGAAACCTCCCTCCGACTGCGGACGAGCACCCAAAGGAGAGCTCCCGAAACCGCCCATCACCCCCACCGTGCCCACGGACGGAGCGGGTCGAGTCATCACCACTCGGAGGACCGACGGCTTCTGCCCGCCCACGCCCGGCGAACCGTTCACCCCCACCAGACTGCTGCCCGTGGACGTGGTCGTGGACAGATAGATCCTGCGCCCGTCGGACGTGATGGCCACCAAGTGCAGCCACTTCGACTCCGCGCTGGAGATCGGAGCGATGGAAACGATGTTCGCCTTCGGCGGCCGTGAAACGCCCCGGGTCCCCACGCTCCGTCCACGCGAGTCTCGCTGCTCACCCACGCGGCTCTCCTCGGCCACTTTCCTCGGGGCGCCGTCTCCGTTCTTGCCCAGATCGAACATCTGCAGTTTCGACTCCTGCGTCCGGGTGTACAGGATGTTTCGTTCTTCGTCCACCACCACTTCCACGATCGCATCCACGGCGCCAAACTTCAGAGAATTCGGGACCACCCACCTGCATCCTCCAACAAAACAGAACTCGGTCAAAAACCGGACCACGAACGGATATTCATCGCCGACAAGCTTGCCACGACAACCTGCCTACCAGCATCAACGAAATGCCGTGGGGAAAGAGACAGCACCTAGACAGAAGGTTACCCAGACCCCCAGTATGGCACACCTTGCGGCACCGGCTCTGCCAACCATTGCCAGTCGTGTAGATCAGCTCGTACAGGTGACCATCCCGACCTCCCAGAAAGATCCGACCCGAATCCGTGTGGGTGATGCACGTCATCGTCACGCCGTCCGTCGGGATGGTGTACTGAGGGAGAGGCTGGAGTGTCAGCTCCATGAACGGATCCCCTCCAACGCCGCTCCCGCTGCAGCACACACCCAGCAATACCAACTGCGCAAACGAACGACATGTCAGCCCTCTCGTGCTGCAACGAACCGACAGAAATCCACCACTCCCGTCCACCGCCGGTCGCTCGCAAGCTGCTCAATCCTCCCCACGCAAGCAGATTCGACACATAACAGAACGCGGGAAAATAGGCGGGCCTCACCTCCACCGGGGTGGCCAACACGATGAGGTGCTGGATGGCCTCAATGAACACGCCAGGCTTGGCCTTCACCAATCCAACGGCACAAATCGCCTGCTCCTCTCCACTATACTCGGGGCACTGCCCATCCCTGCACAACACCCAAGTCCCATTCTCAGTTCACTCGACCTTCCTCCTACAAGCACCAGCTCCTGCTTCAGTGATGCTCGAACGCACCCATGAGAAAGACGCCGACTTCGGCCACCCGGAAGAAAATAGAAACACAGGGAAACACGGACTGGAGCTCATGTATGCAAAGCAATCCACAACACTCGACCGCTCAGCACAAGCATGAGAACATCCGCAACCACGACTTGACAGCACCCGATCCATCCATAGATCCCCCTCTTCGCAAAACGTCAAACAATCCCGCGGGCGGAGCGCGATTCCACTCAACCGGAATCGCAAATTCAGTCCACCACGGTCAGAAAATGATGGTCGGGCTAGGAAAGAAATTCGCAGGCATCCCCCTCTTACCACTTGTCGAATCGCCACAGGAAAAGAGTGTCGTCCACAGTGGCCCAAGCTCGACGGATTTCGGGAAAAATGCCGCAAAGGGCAGTGCCCTGTCCGCCCGCCGCATTGTACCGCTCAATCAACACAGGTGGAAGTTCCCTCGAATGGATCACATCCACAAAAGCCGGCCACTGCACAAAACGCCCACAACGACACCACCAAACTCAGAAACATAGTCGACCTTCACACAGTTCCACGTCTACACAAACATCGCTACGACGCCCTCCTCAAGCCGCCCGGCACACGCTCTTTCCATCGGCCACCAAGGACACGTGGGAAAATCACTTCTGAACAACACCTGGCTTCGGTGATGTGGTTCAGACCGTCACCCGGGCCTTGGAACACCAAAGACGTCACTACTACTCAAATACCCGACGGGGAGAGCCGAATCAACCGTTTCGCGTAGTGCATCGGACATCATATCGAGAGACCGAGCGTGACGGGGATTAGCACACGAAGGCTGCAATTCGGATCTCCTCCGCCACAAGACATGGATCGAAACACCGGCTGGCCACCAAGAGTCAAGGCCGGCTTCAGTTAAATCCAAGGAAGTCGACTGTCGACTCAGACAAGCAATGCCGCGTGTGATAGGCAACTCCGCTCTGGTATGGGGAACACCCGGCCCGAGAGAAGTTCTAGCGCTCCGATGCTCCCTAAATTAGGTTTTGCTATACGGAGCTTTTCATCGTTCAGGTTCACTGCTTCGATGGCCACACACTGCATTTTGAGCAGTCGATATTTCCCGTCGACTGCGTGGGGGATGATTTCGATACTCGAAAGGAACAATCAAATCGGAAAACGAAGCAATGCGCGACGACCAATTGCGTAGCAATGCACGCACGCGCACGGCTAGGCAAAACCCACAACCCCGGAAAGGCGAGAGAAGCTACCTCTTTGGGAGGCGTCGTATACAGGTGGCTCGAAAACCGCGCGGCATCGAGCGCGTCCTGGAGGTCGCACGAAGCGAACCTCGAATCCCTGGCGATCGAGTCCGTGAGCAGGCGTCCGGCCGCTTCGATGTCCGCCAACACAACCTCATCTTCCGCGCTCATCCTTCCCAATTCCCAATTCTTCGGCGCACCTGCTAACGACTGGCGGTGCTGCTGCTATCACTATTCTCGTCCTCGGTCCCTCCCAGCCTCCGACAAGGCGACATGCCCGCGATCAAGCCACTCGCTCTCGCAACGGCCTCAGAGCCCCGTTCTTCCAGCCCGCTCCAAAGCCCCGTGCGCCGCGACATGAACCCGACGACCGCTCATCCTCACCCCTCCCAGCACCGCAAGCGGACCTGCAGAGCACGCCATTTCCTTCCCATCGCGCAGGAAAACTCAAAAAACCCTAATTTCGAAACCCCTCCGACTTCTGGGCCATTGCGAAACTCGAGTTCGCTCGGAACAGTGCCGCTCTCCGTTCAGTTCGTCTCTTTCCGCCACTGAGCTGCACGCAAGCCTGCCTGTCCCAGAAGAACCGAACGGGACTTGCAACGTCGAAGGAGCGGGGTTCGGTTCCCAGACCACCGGTGGAGGTGGAAGGGAAGAACGTCGCCACCAAAACCTCGACACCCTCACACCCTTGACGTCAACAGACAAACCTCCCTCGGAAGAGGCAGCGCGGGCTGCCCGGACCAGGTCGCGCTTCCCAAGGAAGAGGGAACCGGGCAGCGCCATTTGAATGATTTGAATACTTACAGTTCTTGCCGGACTTCCCTCCTTTGTGTGACAGACATCCAGCCAAGGCACATAGATATGGAATACTACTTTTTGCGCGCCTCTGATTCCAGGCTGAAAATACTGCACTATCAGATTCGGCGTTTGATTTTTGGGTGTAGGATCCACAAACGTGGGTATCAAAATCAAAGATTGGGGGGTATGCACTAAGTGTATCGTTTGCCCTTGCATGGCTTGGGTTGGGCATGCAATTGAAAGGTTTCAGGGTTTGTCCATAGGGGAACATACTCCTAGAAACACAGGGGACATCACCATACCCGTGGATGTGGGCCGGGGTTGTCTAAGGTCGGATCCAGTCATTGGACCGGTTTGGGACGAATGAGAAAGCGACTAGAAACGGAGATGAGGTGTAGAGGAATGACGAACGACATCACAATGATTAAAGGAGATCGATGAAGAAGGTTTCACAGTTTGGATAGGTGGAGTCCAACAAACATAACGCAAGCTAAAGGAAGGGAACAATGGCATACTTTTTGCACCCAATCAACTTTATTGAATTTTAATAAAATGGTACCTTTAATAACATGGTCATTTTAAAATGATGACTCTTTCATTTTTAATAGCTAATTTTAAAATAATAAGTCCACTACCAAAATCATCCATCAAAAGAAATTCTCCAACAAGATGAATGGTTGTATTTTTAGTTTCTACAACAAATCTAAAAGTAATTTATCAAGTACTTCAAGTCCTTTGCAACAACTTCGTGCTAGTCACCAACTTCCTTCTTTGTGCTGAATATCTTTCCCTTGATGTGATATATCAATATATATTGGGCATACCTATTGACAGATTTGCAGCTCTATTCGGCAAACTTGAACGACCAATAGTTGTTGTGAACTCTGTAGGAGACTGTGTCATGAGATCATTAGATTTGGTCTTCAAGGATTTGTTCTCCATGGAAGCTCATTTGCTTGGAACAATAACAACTTATGGCAACAAAATCCATTTTTGAAGTGAGATTTACATGAAAAAAATGGTGAATCTTTACTTTTTTTTATTGAAAAACATTGTGAGTACCAATAAGATTGATGTTCGAATGGAAAACTTCTGTTTGAAATTGATAGAAATTTTGTGCCTTGAATGTGCAATTCAGAGTCCCAAAAGTCTTGGCAAATTTATCATGCTCACTTTTTTGAACTTGATGTTTGGTTGCATAAACTTTACCTCTCTTTCTTACAATTGAACAACATGCACATTCATTTTGTGTAAAAAGATTAAAAACTTCAAAGTAAAGCAGCTTTATGGAATTAATTATGTTTGAAAAATAATCTGTGAGAACTAGGTCAATGCTACGCAATGGAGTTGATGGATTCAGTTGGTGTCTGCGAAAGACTACAATGTGCAAGCATTATGGCTACATCTTTATAGAGTTGTGTCTCCACTAAATCAAGTGAATGGGGGGAGATGCAAAAAGAACTTCCTAAAATTCTAGTTTTGCAATTTCTAATGAATCCTCTAGAAATAGTTTAATTCAATTTTGTGTCAATGCTAACTATGTTGAAGGAGGTTTTTAAAGCAACCAAGCTATAAAAGCATTCTCTAATACATAGCCTACACATTTTTTGGTCAAGGTACATAAACCTTCAATTTTACTCCCAAATCCCGAAGCAAAATCTCTAGTGATGACAACAACTTAAAGGGCTTGGACTATAGAAAGGACAAGAGGACAAGACCTTGAAGAAGAGAGGGCAACACTCTAAATACTTAAGAGGCTTGTCTGGCAATACCTTGGCAATTAGAGTCAAAAATACAGAGCTGTTGAAACTCAGCACGTACATGTTGGTTGGCAACACCCTTTCTCTCTATACACCTGCACATCAATACAACCCAAAACAGTTCATTTGTCAAGCAATTCACTTTAATTTATTCATGAGTAGTACGTAAGGACCAGTTTGCATTGCATAGGTCTGAGATAACAACGTTAAAATTTGAGCCACCATCATATGCGTCGGATTAAAATAACAAGCTAAACATAATTCATTGCATTCAAGATACTTTTGACGCATTTGAGGCATTTGAGGTAACAAGTATCCAACTCAAATTTCAAAGAGGTAGTTTGAAACAGACCTATTCTCAATAGTAATTCTTTTTCACATAAACTAGGCAATTATTCTTATAACCTGGCACAAATTGTAAAAGTTTGTCTAATGTTTGACTTGGCATATGTATGCATATGAACTCATTTTAATGAAAGAAATTACTTGAGACTTGTCATATTTTTTCCAAAGCATAGATAATGTAGAACACCCCCAACAATTGAAAAGTATGCTCAAAGATACAAACTTGCAGTTCCTTCAGAGATGATATTTTCCATCAACTTCAATCATACCAAGCGCGTTATTTTCCAAAGCTAAAATTATGGCTTCTATGCTTGCACTCTCAGCTGGTATTTTTGTAGATCTACGTACTATGTTTCTTAATTCCTCATGAACTTGTAAATCCAAACATCAATATGAGCGGAGGGTCAGGAATTGTCAATGCATCAAACAAAACTTTCTACTTTGGCTAGAAGTTCACTAGCTTGGCCCATGCCAAACACGTGCTCGGAAGTTGTGGAAAGTGCTCTAGGCGCATGATTATATGGGATTAATAATAAAAATGGAGTGAAAGTGAAAAAACGTAAATGAATTATATAGGATATCCAATCTATAATATCATGGCCTTCGAAATAATGAAATCAAGTTGAAGAAAAGTGTATAAGTAGTTGAGTGAAGTAAAATCAATTTAAAGGGATTTGCTAATAAACCAAGATTATGAGCAGTCCATGAGCAAAGAACGGAGCTTTTGACCAAGAAACCTACTAGGAGCGTAATGATGGCTAGATTCCTTTGACCAAGAATGATTCCCCCCAAAAGGAAATTAATCCTATATCTAGAAAGGTTCCCCCCCCGAGTGGGAATTAAACTGGAAGGAATTAAATTATACATTCCTTTGATTAGTACAAGGAAAGTTGTAAGTTTTCACATGGCACTTGGGAACTTCCTAAAAATTGCCCAAAAAGTTTTGTAATTTTCCGAATTGTGGAAATGACTCCTTGAGAAGTCAACTGTGTTTTTATGCATTGGAAAGTTCCTAGAAAATCTCAAAGTAGCGATAAAATCTCACAAAAAATCAGGATAGAATGTTTAGTGCTAATAAAGCGCCCGACCAAATTCCATTACATTCCAACCACAACAAGTACCAGAACCGGCAACGCTAACGGATTTTTAACGGATTTTAAAACATTCGTTTCGTTGACCGGCACACCAAGAGCTCCTGAGTTTGGATTGGAGTCAACTTGGACTCTTTTCTTACTATCTTAGACCTCATTGACAACCCTAGCTAGTCAAATCTTAAAAACAAAATTATCTCCAACAAATGGATTTTTACCCTTTTTAGTGGTATGCTAAACATAGGTTTTTACATACAAAACGGCCTAAAAATAGGAGATAGAGGGATTCTTGGTCTAATTTGGGTCTTCTAAAGACAATGGCGCAATTGGTTTAGAGTTTGGAGCATTTCTCCAAAAGTTAGAGTGATTACAGCAGTAGTGTAGAATTTTAATTAGTAAATTTGAAATTACCTAGGAAGTAGAATTAGGAAATTGGGGGGAAGGTGAGGCCTTGAGTGAGTATATAAAGCCTCCCCCTTCCCTCACTTCACACCCCTTTTGCATTTTGTTAAGTTGCACCATACGTTGCCACGTTGTCAAGAATTTTGGTATTTTGCCAAAAATTCTTATTTTTCATTTCAATTCAAGAAATCTTTGCGTTTCAAGCATATTTTGGTGTCTTTGAGCTCATTACAAAGGACGTGGGGGTCCCTTTGTTCTTGGCTTGTTTTCTTTGGGATTTTCAAACAAGTTTGGACTACTTTGCATTGATTGGCATTTTTATTGCTTTCTTTTTTTAGTACTAACCCCAAAGACTTTCTAGCTAGATCCTGGCCCTGCCGTTAGTTAGAAATCCTTGGTTTTGTTTTTATCTAAGCGTTGTGGTTTTTTGAGTCTTTGTGGAGTACTAACAAACTTCCAATTTAGCTTTTTTTGGAGAGAAATTTCACACCTTTGGTTGTTGCAAACTTCCCCTGAAGCCTAGACGTTGGAAGAGGTGGGTTAAGTGTTGTTTATGTTATTCAAAGTGATTTGGGTGAGATCCAAATCTCTTACTTTGTACTAACCCACTTGTGGATATTTGCCAAAATTCGAGCCTAAAACCCCCGGACGGCAAAGCTTCGCTTTTGGGTTGAACTTTTTTAAAGCTTTGTCTTAGTCTCTTGTTTTAAAATTGGGATTAATCCCCCGATATGGCAAAGCTTCGCTTACTTATAATTTTTTCCGTGTTATTTTTTAATTTTTTCCGTGTTGTTTTTTAATTTTTTCCGTGTTATTTTTTAATTTAAAAGGGTCCCCATTTGGAGACCCAAAAGATTGGCTAAGCAACTCCCTTAGTTGGAAATTAGTTTTGGGAACCAGTTTTGGAACCCAGCAGAAGGCCAGCAGTCGGAAGACCTGGTAGGAAGCAAGGTCGGAGGACCAGTCAAGAGGGCCTCGCACATGAGCCCTCACGGCTCGGTGAGGGACCCGACGTGAGGGTCGAAAAGGCCGGGTTGGGGCTTCGCAGCCCAAACCGTGCAGGCCCGGTTTCTCCGTACGGGCTGGCCCATATGGGCTAGCTTCACCCTCATTTTCTAATTCTGGGTGAAACTCATAGTCTTTTCCTACTGACGAAGCTCCCCCCAAGCAACCTCGCAAATTGGGGGTGGGGGCCCGCCTTGCTGGGTGAGGGACCCGATCCAGCCCTCACGGCTTTACCATGTGCGAGGCACTAAGGTCGGAAGGACCAGCAAGGTCGGAGGACCAGTCAAGGTCGGAAGGACCAGCAAGGTCGGAGGACTAGTCAAGGTCGGAGACAGCCAAGTTGGCAACACATACATCTGGATCCAGAAAACCAACCCAGAAATGATGCCTCAGGGCCCCAAATTTTAGTTTTTGATTTTATTTTTTGATTTCTCAAGTCCTAGTGATCCAGAGCTTAGAAAATTACAGTGTTAAGGCAGAGAGGAGTTATACTCAAAAATTTCAGATTTCTCAGAGTTAAGTTAGAGGTCCAAACTGTCGTACCAACCAGAGAGGGTGAGGGAAGAAAATACATAAAAATCAGACTTCCCAAACTGAGTTGGGACTCCAAAGTGACATACCATCCAGAGAGTTTAGAGTGAGGAAATTTTCAGACTAGAGAAGTGTGAAAGAGGAAGCTTTTCAAGTTCAGATTTTTTGTTATTTGTTTGAATTAGTGACAGAGAAGGACCAAAGTTCGTATAGCAACTAGGGAAGCAAAATTTCAGATTTTGAATGAGACCAGGACGACCCAAGCACACCATCAGTAACCAAGATATTCAAGCCAACTCATCCAGTTTGTTTCTAAACCAAATCAGTTCACCCTCAGCCCAATTCCAGACTTGGAAATCTCAAAGTTCAAACTCTCTGTCACTCCAGTTGCTCAAACTCGACGACAAAATGAACAAAAATTGTTTTGCATGAAGAACATATATGTGACTGAAGTGGGTTGAGTCGGTTGTAAGCCAACCATTAGAATTTGGAAATTCCTTAGAATTTAGTTAGATTTTCTTATAAGACGAAAAGATAAGACAAAATAGGGAATAGTTGACTTGGAAAGATTCTAGAATTAGTTAGTTGTAGAAGAAGTTAAACAAACCTTGTTTAAAGACTTTGTTAGTACCAATAGAATTAGCCAAGAATTTAGCTTTAGATTTTGTTAGATTTTATTTCTACAAAATATCTCCGGAAGTTGGTATTAGATTTGATTAGATTTACTCTCTAGGAAATATCTCCAAAAGAAAAGAAGACACTAGAAAGAAGAAAGAAAAGAAAGAAAATACTTGGAAAAAGAAATTGGGATTTCTAAACCCATTAAAAAAGTTGTGAAAAAGCAAATGTCAAAACGCCAAATACGGAAGATGGAGTTGGAGCGTGCGATTGATCAGTGGATGGTGTTGTACAACAAGGAAAGCTACAATGTCCAGGTTAGTAGTTGATTATTTTTACTAAGTAAATTTTTTATTCCTTGTATTTTTCTCTAGTCAGTAGATTAGAAGTTAAACTTTCCAAATTGTTAGTGAAATTGGAATCATCATATATAATTAGGAAAAAAACCAATAGAAATTTACGAAGGACTTTTGGAAATTCACCATAGCAATTATACAAAGATTTTACTGCAATTAAAAAAAGTTACTAGAATTTATCCCTAGTAGAAAAGTAGCCGTAAAAGAAAAGTTACAAAGAGGAATCTTTTAGGAATCTTTTAAAGAATAATTTAGAATTTTTTTTAGAATCTTTTTTAGAATCATTTAGGAATCTTAGGCTACAAGATAAAAATAGTGATAATTTAGAACTTTAGGATAAAAAATAATTACGGAATTTACCCATAAATACAGTCAAAATTTGCCCATAAACAACAATTACCTAGGAAGTCTAAAGTAAGAAGCTTTTACCTTCTTAAAAACTTTAAGGTAAAGATTAAAAGATAAAAATATTGATGTCAAAAGACAAAAGTTAAAACCCCAAAGTTATCCAATTAGTAAGAATTAATTGAGAAATTATTATTGAGGATAAAAAGAATTATAAAAGGTAATTTATTCATTTAAGAATTAATTAGAAAATTTTTAGGAATATTAGAATACAAAGTAAAGGTAGAAATAATTTACAACCTTAAGGTAAAAAATAATTACGTAAGAATTTTGATGAACCGATACGGTCAAAATTCACAATAAATAACAATTACTTAAGAAGTCAAAAGTTAAAACCTAGAGTACTAAAAAAGGATTACGTAAGAATTTTGATGAATCGACACAATCAAAATTTATAGTAAATCACAATTAGATCAAAAAGCTAAAGTTAAGAGTGTACCTTCTTAAATAATCAAAAGCAAAGATAAAAAGATAAAAACAACAATCTTCTAGGACAACAATAAATTCCAAGTTTATCTCACTAGTAAGAAGTAGTTGAGAATTTATCTCAATGTTTACCAAAGATAAATTAAGTTAGAACTTCATCCTTTATTATTTAGAAATTTCCTTTAAAATTAGAATTCTTTGTCATCTAAGGAAAGGGCAAAACAAGCCCTACAAATTAAGTTATTTTTCTCCATCTTGTTTAAACTAACGATTATTGGACCTCAGTTTTGATAATTAAAATCAAAACCGACACCAATTCTAACAAGTGGTTCAAATTGACTATTTTAATTAAGTATTAACCAGTAAACAATTAGGATTAGGAAAACAACAAAGATCCATTGCTTGAAAGGCTCAATCGGATTACACGTTGTTAGACACCTCTTAGGAGTGCTACCTCACAATTACAAAAGCCTGGCTTTGTATACATTCTATTCCAAGGGTGGGAATAAAGCGCCCACAACTCCCATGAAGCGTAGTAGTTTTTCTATCATCCCAAAAAGTTTCAGAAAATCACAACAAAGTTTCAGCCTGTAGGTACCTGCCCGAAATCCCATTTGTCCCCCGAAGGGACAATGGGCCTTTAAGGGTTAAACTTCAAAGGATTATAATTAATTTACACTCATGATATGGTGATTGATCTTTAAAAAATTAGATATTGGAAGGGAATAATGATGTATATACAATAATCCTTTAAAGACTACTTTTCAAATATGAATAAAAGATGAATGCAAATATGTTTTAGTCACTCAAAATAATGTAATTTTCATTCATCAACTATATTTGTAGGTACTTAGATTAGTCTTCTAACATTTGTAGTGTAAGAGTCTTCAAGATTGTTCTTGCAAAAATCTATAGTTTGAAGGACACAAATGTAATCACTAGTACAAGAAAATGAACACTTTCGTGACTGTGAAAGAATGATTGCTTGTCTGGTTTCATTAGAAAATGATTGATGCTTCTCCATACGCAATCAAAACTTGTTTTGAGTCATTTTGCAGTCACAATTACGATTCCGTGATGAAGACACAATAAAGTCCAAGATTTGTCCGTTCCTTGTTCACTACATCATCAACATTTTAGCGAGAAAAGGAGAAAATCCAACATGGAGGGAAAAGTCATTTTTGAGTCACATACTTCTCATACATTTTGACTAGGTTTTACTAGTGCAATTCAAAGATGACTCCAAGATATCTCATAGGCGCATTCTGCCAAGTTTCACATTTGGAACATTAGTGGCACTACATTGACGTAGATGACAATTATTGTTGTGTTATTGGGCTACAATTGCGCTTAGTGCTGAAGGTGCATCGTAGTCAAATTTGAGTATGGCAATGTTGAGACCCAACTATGGATGTCACTCAAGGACTACTTCCATACGACTCCGCCATCACTTGCATTTAGCTTGTAAGCCCCTTTGGTAGATTTAAGGTTTAGACCTCTATCCGCATGGACACAGGTAGTTTTTCCTCTCATTGATTAGTATAGAAAAGAAAAGGTATGCACCTCTTATTAGGTCAAAGCTATTGTGACCAAACTGTAAAGTTCTGCATTATAAAAGGAAAATGCCTTGGACTCATGACATGATTAGCAAATACTTTCACAAAGTAAAAAAATGAGCACAGTGCAGTATAAGCGTTTTCTCTCTACCCTTGAGAGAAGACAAACACAATCCGGTTCTAATTGATTTCTGTTGGTTTTGTTATTAGATTCTTAAGTGGATGTTTGAACGTCATCCAATTGGTCTTCTAAGCAGTGGACAAGCATTTTCTACCTGCAAGCCCTAAGTGGTTCAAATTTCAACAAAAACGGTTGCAAATTGCAAAAATTAGTAATTTTGGGTGTTTTGGCCAATTTCAGCCAAAAACTCTAAACTTTAGAAGTGAAATTGTCTTAAATAAATATTTAATTATCCCAACTCATGGATTATATTTTGTCCATTCTAAATGGTAAAATAGTCAAAAATTGGAACTTCCTAGCCAAAGTTATTTAAGGATGAAGTTTTAACCTAACTATCCTAAAAAACTTCATCCATTTCATTCTACTAACAAACTAACTCAATTCCACTATAAATTTTGAGATTGGAACTCTAATTAATTTAAGTTGCAAAATTCCAATATTTGATTTTATTTAAGCAAGGTATGGTGATTTCATTCAAGTGCAAACTTGAATTTCTTCCATTGTTGATTTTCGTTGATTTTTTAAGAGTAATATGTTTTTGAAAAGCTCTCAAGATTCTCTAGAAGACTTTGTGACTTAACTTAAGATTAAAATTATTTATTGAAGTCTGATCTACATATTCACTTCCCTATTTGCATTTTAGATACTTGAAAATAAAATAAAAAAATAACAAACGTCCATGGTACTCATACTTCAACACGGTTCTGTCTTCCTACACTTTGAGGTAAATGGTGTTGGGTGGTGAGTTGAGTTCTATTTTGTAAATTTTTTTTCCAAATTTCATTTTCAAGCATTACATGGGTTTGGAAAATTATTGTCAGAAAATAATATAGAGTTGGAGACTTTAATGTTGTTGTTGTAAATATCAATACCTTAAATGAGTCTATTTTTTTGTTTGTTTGTTTGTTTGTTTGTTTGTTTGTTTGTTTGTTTGTTTGTTTGTTTTGTTTTGTTTGTAGCGTGGACAACTTCCTGACCATGCGTTCCCCGGCTGCGTGCTTGGTACCATCGGAAAGCTCTCGCCGAGGAGGGGTACACCGGCTTGGTTTCGTGGCGTTTGGAGCGGTGGTGCAAAAGTTATTGAATTTCAAAGTATTTATTGATTAAAGAATTAGAAAATTACTTTTAATTTGATTTTGGTGGCGTTCTTGCTATTGGGAGTGGAACCGAGAGTTAGAAAATTGCTTTTACTTTGATTTTGGTGGCGTTCTTGCTTCTGGGAGTGGAACTGGGAGTGGAACCGGGAGTGGAACCGGGAGTTAGAAAATTACTTTTGCTTTGGGCCAACGGCACAGGGCCACACTAGTTGATTCTTGATGATAAGAAGCCTTGATATTTATTTTGAACGCACTAATTCCCTCAATTACATCGTATTTTCTTCAAACGTGATGTTATTTACTATCATTTTTAATTTGGCATTTTTTTGGTGAGGGATTTGGTAGTTTATGTTGGTTTAGTGGCTATTTTATTTTACTCAGCACATTTTTTTTATCAAAGCTTTAATAAGCTCTTACTAAATTACTGGTTTGTTATTGTCTCCCTAGCTATTTTATTCCGCTAACAAGAATATGAACAACTTTATAATGAATTTATGATTTTAGATTTAAAATGCTGACGTATTTTTCAAATAGCACGTCAACATTCTCAAGTGTCAATGAAACTTATGACAAGTAGACGATGGAACCGATAAAATTCTATAATACATTGAAATGTGAATGAGATGGTATAGCTCTATTAATAAAGCCACAATTATACCAATTAATAACCTAGCTTACAAATTGGCTATTAATATCATATGGCTATTTGCTTATTGTGTTTGGAATTGCCTTTGTAATAACTAAACAAAGTAGTTGAACCCACAGATTTTTGAGATTTGGGATCATCTAAATATGGGACATAGTGGCGGCCTTGCTTTTGCATCATGAGTTTTTGATACCAAGAACTGTTAAATTCACATTGAAGCTCTTTAATGAAACCTCTATTCATACTGCAAAATTAAACTTGGCTTAAGGTATGTGCACACCTGAGCTTATGAAGCACCAAGTGTTAGAAGATAATAACATCTAAAGCTGAAGGTGGGTCCAACTCGGAGGCTTGGGAAGTTGATGACCCGGTCGTGGAATTCAAAGAGCAATGCTGAAGCTAATAATTCAGCTGCATATTCACACATGTTAGTAAAGGGGGAAGCCACGTCAACATTGAACGGGCAAATAGGTGAGGGTTTTCACACCAAGATGGACAGAGTGCTTAGTAAGTAAAATCGGGTGATGTCAGTTTCGCTGCTACAATGAGCGATTGAATGCTCTTGTCTTTGTGTCCGCTGCCTCAACTCAGAAATTAGGTGCAGCATGTGCTTTGCAAATCCAGTGACTTCGCAATTCCTTGTTTCTGCTATAGTAGACGCTTGCGTAGTCGATTTTAATTTGTTGTTTCTTCTTGTTCCTCTGCAGCTCCACGTGCGGACTAGTAACTTCCTGTGTCTAGACAATTTTCCATTTCTGGGAATCTGCATAGCACAAACAAAAAGAAATTAAGCGCTTGTTAATTTTCATGTACGTAGTGGAGACAATACAACAACGCTCAGCAGATTGGGCGATATATATGCCTCACGTCTCCCTCATACTGGATCTGTGCACATTCAGCAAATCCAGGTTACGACAATCGCAATTCACGGCAGAGCTCACATTTGACTTCACAAAACACATGAATTCAATTAGCACGAAGAGCCTTGCGTACATCTAGGTCATTTGTATTTCGGCATCTGCATTGATTTCCATGCATGCTTGTACGTCTGTTGTGGGGTCCCTTGAAAAATAAAACGTTTTTCTCAAAAAACAAAAAATTACGAGCTTCTTCTATACCAGTGTTGTTTTGTAATCGCCCAGTATGAGGCACATTAAGTAGCACCGCTTTTGGGCTCTTGAAATCTACATTTTTCCTTATTCTACTGCTACGTAATATCTGGAAGTTATCATGTTACTCTTGCAAGTGGGTCCGCCTTTCTCTAATTAACCTCCGTTGTTATCATGTGCTAGGTGGTTGTCCAGCTAGGTTCGGCATTTGAGAAACATTGCAAGTTTGAATACCCAATTGCTTTCCTCTCTAATAGCGCTCTCAACTTTTACCTTTAAGTCCAGGTGTGTACGTACCTTGAACTAAATAATCTATGTCTTCTTATTGCCATCATATCTTAGAGGAACATTAGGCCAACACCAAGAGCTGAACTTTGAGTTGTAAAACTTTAAATTTGATATTTATTATTAGCTTGTGTAGCTCTGTCTACTTATTGCTAAAGCAAAATTCATGGCCTCTATCCAATCCAATGTTTCTCAAGTTTTGTGACTAATTGAGTTTTGTCATATGCATGTTGTTGTTGTTTAAGAATTCTTCAAGTGAAAGCAATAGCACGCATTTGAGGCTTAACTTCTAAAGGACCTATAATTGATTTTCTACTTATGTATGTTAAGTAGTTGAGTTGAAAATCTACCAAAAAAATTTAGGAAAAAAATAATTTAATTTTCACTCATTAAAAAATTGTTAAATAGAGGTGGGTTCAAGATTGAAGAAAAAACTAAACTATTAATAGCCTTTAGATGGAATTGAATCACAATAATTCCAACTATGAAATTATTCTAGCAAGAAAACCTAACCCCGTCTAACAATTTTTTTTGAAAAATTCTAAAAATTGCATTCAAAAATGAATTCTATAAATTATTTTTTCAAGAAGATGCTTTGATTGCCCAAAAAACTAAGATTGTCCATAATTTTCTCATTATTAGTCCAAATTGAATGAAACAAAGCTTCACATGTAGACACAAATATAGACTTTGAGTCAAAAAATTGGAAAAAATTTATTTCGACTTTTTGTGATTTTTTTTGTGCTGCCCACCAAATTCCATTTTTGCTTATTGTGCCATAACTTTTGCTCCCAGGCATCAATAGGAATAAAAATTATATATTCACAAAGCTCTTATAAAAATATACAACCTCAAAAATTCCAAAAAAGACTATTCAAAATTGAGATGGTAGGAACCTGCCTAGAGCCAAATTGTCCTCCGAGGGAACAACCGGTCCTTTAGGGATTAAGACATTTGATGTATCCTCACTAACCTAACATTTGTTTGTGTGGTTTTGGGGACGGGTAAAAGTGAGGCCCCAAACTTCTTGGAAGAATTTAGACTCAAGACAAATGCAACAATCTTCAAAACTCTTGTTCTTTGTTGAGGTTTTATGCTTTAGAAGGTTTCTATTACATAATGGTTGTAAAAGAGTCTATTACATAGACATTTTATTTATTGATATTTCTTGCATGTTCTTGTCTATTACAAGATTTGCAATCTTAGACATTGACTCTCAATATGGCTAATACAATGTACTACTTAGTAATATTACTGATGGCTTATGTGTATTTTATTTTTGCCATGACAAAATGACATTCAATAATATATGCATAAAGCTAGATACAATTACTTAACATACATAATGAATAAGATTGGAATCAGATTGGAATGAGATTGGAATGAGACTTACCTGTACAATGAGTCACATTTGACATAGGAATTAAGGGAATCTATACTAGAGAAAAAAATTGCTTTTGGATGATTGCAAGGAAGACCGGTACTGAAAGATTGTCACAAAAATAGTGCCAATCATCCTTTGGCAATAACTTTTGAAGCATTACTTGCATGAACTTGAAATTTTTATTGGAGATTTTGCCATGACAAAACGACATTCAATAATATGAGATATGATATGGAAATTTTTTTTGGTGAAATATCTTTACCATGAAGTCTCTTTACCATGAAGTCTCTTCAAATGGCATTATTCATTTTTTTTTAAATTACTTTTCCTATTTTTTACAAATTAAAATGTCAAAGTATGTATTTTCTTGCAATTCTGCACTTTTCTAGTTTACCTACTTAGAGAGTTTTTTTTTGCTTTTCCTTCATAGGGTACCTTTTTCTTATAGGCGTATACATTTCTCATATTTTCTATACTTTTTTTAAAATGCTTATCTATTTTTATAGTACTCCCAAAAAAGTGGCTGAAACGATCAAAATGGAACAAAAACAGAAGGTCATTCTTGCAACGACCCTTCTATTGAATTGGATCTATATCTAGTAAAATTTATATAGGCGCCCAAATTAGATTTGGAATATTATAAGAAAAATATATATTTTTAATTTTTTTATTCTTTTTGTGTACCCATAGATTTATAATTTATATAGCAATACTTCACTCTATATTCTAATCCCTATTTTTTTATTACTCGAATTCATATTTTTTTCCTCTACTATTTTTACATTATTTTACATTATTTTTTGCGACATTTATAATGCTATTATTGATTTTTAGGATTAAATTTTTGAACTAAATTAAGAGTAAAAGCCAACAACTCAAACACAATGTTGCCATGACATTTATACACTCCTTTTGATTTTGAAGTGTTAAATGTTCTTGTTGACTTGTTTACTAGATTTTTTGATCTATTCTAGAACTACAAGCAAGCAACTCAAGCACAAGATCACAAAACATCTATCTACTAATTTTTTGATAACCTAAATTATTCTTATTGATTTTTATTGCAAGACTATTAATTTCATCTAGAACCATGAATATTTAGTGACGTTGGGATTTTTCCTCACTCGCCCTATACTTTTGTCTCTATTTTAAAGCCTAAATTTGGTCTAAAATATAATTTCACACTTCCTAATATTCTTCCTCTTCTCTTCTTCTTTATATAAGACTAAACTCCTAACTTCACTCCAATTTTTGTAGTTGTATATTCACTTGATTTTTGGTTCTTCACATTTTTTTCACTCGCAATATTTAGCTTCATTTCTCAAGACATCCACTTCAGTGTGTCCTTTATACCTCTTAGGCAAATTTTCAAACTCACAGATTATCTTCTAATCTTATAGAATACTTCACTAGCTCTCAAGACATATTTTCAATCTTAAAACTGGTATTTCAATGAGTGTGCTAAGCTTCCAGGCAATTTTCTAAACCTTTTATAATGATATAGAGCAATTCTTAAACTCCAACTCCAATATCTATACAATTAATTATTTTAAATATTATTTTATTTTATTTTATTTTCAGACTTAACTTTGAAGTATGATTCCTTGATTTTAACAAATCTATTGTTGTTTCATAAAAAATAATGTAATATCATATATTTTTTTAGAAAATATATCATTACTTCCTCCGTCCCAAAATGATCTTTCTGTTGAGGATAATTTTTTGTCCCAAAATGTTGTGCAAGGAAGGGGATTGGTAGGGAGCTTTGAACATACTATAGAAGCACAGTGGCCAAATCCTTTTAAACAAATCCTTTAAAATTGGGCGTTGAATAAAAAGCAACCCTTGTTCATTGGAAGCATGGCCCAGTCATTAAGATAGGGCTTAAACAGGGAGCTCATTAAACAGCTAACTCCCTCTCATTGGAGGCACAACCATCATATTAGCAAGTTACCCCCCTCTCAAGTGAGTTGACCCCCTCCCATTGGAGACTCACCTTCATATCAGGGCTTGCTTTGAATAAAAGAGGTTGATATGGGCTTGAGTCAACTCAGACTTTTTAAAATTTCAACTGTTTGTTGACATATTCTTTTCATGAATTAGATATTGAGTGGGTGTACAGTGAACAATCCAGTGGCCACCGGTGCTTCTTGAAAATGCTCCAAAAATCTTATTTTTAAGTCCTCCAAAATCACACTTTAAAAACTAATTTGAAACTCAAAATTTCAAGATCATAGGAGAGTATGGAATTCTAGTTACCAATCAAAACGGATTAAAAAAATCACTATTTTCAAGCTTAATTTGAGATATTTTGTCTAATAGGAAGATCGTTTGGGGACAGAGGGAGTATTATTTATTGTTTTTTGTTATATTTTTTTATAAAAGGCTTACTTTTTATAAGCTAGTTATTATCTATTGTTTTTTTGTCATAAAAGGCTTACCTTTTACGAGGACTACTCCCTTTTATTTATATCATAAAAGGCTTGTCTTTTATGAACTAGCTATTTTGCTACCTTATACTTCTACAAACAATCTTTATTCTTATTTACACAACTAATTGATATCATGTCCCTCCCAAATGTTCATACTAGACAAGTACTCAAGCCATTGCACTTCTACTTCTAGTTTGATACTAATTAAAAAAAGATTTAATGGACTTAAGAATTTAAGGATTTTAAGGCTAGTGCCTTATATGAGGGTTTCCCACCATGTGTGGCAAGAAATTGAGCAAGAAACATCCAAGAATTGGCCAGCGGAGAGTGTATGGGACTCTACTTAGATTGCCTTTCAAATAATGGATGCCTAAATAAGTATTTTGTTGTAAATTTTGACCTAAATGACCCTGAGTGAATGTAGAACAACACCCCTAAATCACTTAAATGTGTATTTAAAAAGTCATAAGTTGCTGTAACACATGCTTCAAGAAGTTATGGCAACTTTCTAGACCAAAATTCCAACAAAAATCTCTAATTTAGATCCAAAATGAACCAAATGGGGTCCTAAAAACTAAATATAGAGCACACCATTCCCCAAACATCTAACTTCTACCATGCATTGACCTTGTTGTACTCTTTTCAAGGTTCCTAGATCGATACTAACTTTCACCCCCTCCTTTTAGGCAAATTGTTTACTTTTATTTCCTCATTCACACATTCTAATCCTAATTTTACTCCAATTTGGGTAGTGCTTCTGGGCCAAGGGGAATTGACCCCTCTATTGCCCCGACTTGGATGATCGGAGGAATGGAGGGGTCTGTTCCACCGGCCTCCATCATCCTGCCCAACGCTAAATGACCGCCTGCTCAACCCCGAACAACCTCCTGTTTTGCTCCGACTTCCTTCCCGCTCCGATCTCCTTCCCCTGGAACCTCCTTCCTTCACCACATCTGCAAGAGCAAAATAATACAAATACAAATTGACAACGTCTCTCTTCTTATAGTACCCGAGTCCTGTACTCTTTGATTGTATGTCTGCTAGTGCTTTTGAACTTTTATTATAGTGCAATTTTGAAGAGATTTACAAATGCACATATATAGTGGATAACCAGATTCAAAACACAGCAAAGCAGTTCAAGATTATGGAAACTCCTACTTTCATACACATTTGCAAGATGTTTCCTCCTCGTTCTTGAATGCATCTTTGAAGACCCCCCTTCCCCAACATAGACACCTATAACATACATGACTGAACAGTACAAATTTGACTTTGTAGGCACCCTTCTGGAGCCACGGAAAGAAGAGAACCATGCTTTTTAGAACTAATTATGAGCACTTGAAGGTTAGGAAGGCACTAAAATTCACACTATTTTTGGGCTCATTGTCCTTCCTCGTAAGAAAATGGAGATTTGTTCAAGCCTTGCAAACTTCATTGATTTTAAATTTTGGGTGTTGAGTGGGTGGATGGACTCAAATACCATTACAACTTGATTTGTAGAAGGCTTTTGCAAATGCTCGTGTAGGAATTATTGCTTTCACTTTTAGCTTTTTATGATATTGGAGTTCACGGAATGTCCGTAATGTATAGGGCTGGTCACTTTCTTTTTTGATATTGGAGTTTACAAAATGTCGGTAATTCAATTCGCTAGTTCGGAGTATTATCTTGTGAAGTTCACAATGTTGTGAGCATCTGCCTCTACATTTCATTTATTTATTATTGTCAATTCCATTTGGACGTCCTCTTCTTCAATATACAGATAATGGTATTTGTCTTATCTTGTGCAGAGTTTTATTAATGCTCTATTGAATCATGGTTTTTGGGTCGTCATTTACATTCATTTTTTTGTATATAGACATGGGTAAGCAGTTGAGAATATGAGGAAGAAACTTAGAAAGCAATTGTTCTACAAGGTTTTAGCTTTTACACAACTTTGTGAATTCATAGTTTCATCAATTTTTTCTCTTGATTAATCGTTATCTATGACTAAGTCATCAAGCCCACAATTAAATCATAATCGTTCATTTTTTGTTGACCCAAATGAAATAGAATTTCATTGCATAGGAGTAAACTACAAACTTGCTACCCATAGGTGGCCTGGCAGAAGAGAACACAAAAACAAAACAAGGACCACAAACAACCACAAAAAGGGAGGAGGGAGAAAAGTAAGGTTCAGAGAACCCCTCCCACCCCGCAACAACACCCGCACAATGCCTGGACGCCACTGCTTGCACCTCATGCACAAGCAATCGTTGATTCATGTTGGTTAAGTACTAAAATCGATCCTCATCCCGGCCATTTCCAATACACTCAGCAATGCGACCATTTCCAAAGCATTTAGCACACATCTAAAGCTCAAGACACAAACATCCATACGGTTTCAATAAATTTTCAAACTTTAGATCATCTTTGCCGCAACTTTAGATCCACCTTTTACGGAGCCTTAGGAAAATTGAAAACACCTCTCCAAAAACACCTCTCACCTCCTTCTTAATAGATTCCTAATAGATTTAAGAAATAATTAATCTCCTTCAGAGAGTTCTTGTAGCTTCATGACGATTAGCATTTGGAGGAAAGGACACTTGGAGGTCTCCCGGAAGAGTGCGGGACAACAAAACATAGAAGCGGGGAAGGAGGTTGGAGCGAGGCGGGCAGGCGGTTGTTCGGGATTGAGCAGGCGGGCAGTCATTTGGTTGGGCAGGATGACGGAGGTCGGGGGAACAGACCCCTCCACCCCTCTGTCATCCAAGTCGAGGCAATAGAGGGGTCAATCCCCCTTGGCCATGCTTCTGCACTTGCCCTAAAATCAAACTCAAACATGTATGCATTCACCTTTGGACATCCAAATTATATAGCTAAAAAAAAATCAACACATCCATAAAAGTTGCAATGAAAATTGCAAATCAAACAAGTACAATTTTAAAGAGAAATATAACCTCGAAGTCCATTGAAAACAACTGCCACTCTAATGGCCACCCCATCTTTGTCCTTGCTTAGATTTCAACAAGCCTAAGCTTTTTGGAAAGCTAACTCTATAATCTACCACCTTTCTAAATTTTAGCCTGATCGCAATTACTGCCCATTGAATATCACCCCTCAAAGTTGGTAGTCTTAGTCGCCATTGACAGCCAACACCCTTGCAGTAAAATTCTTGTCGTGTCTTCATCCTTGCTTGGATTTTAGCAAGCCTAGGCTTTTTGAAAAGTTGACTTCATGATCTACCACCCCTTTAAATTTCAGCCTCATCGCAACTCTGGTTCGTTGAATATCACCTCCTAAAGTTAGCAATCTTGGATTCATGGGACAGCCGTCCCTTCTCACTCAAACCTCACTTTTTTCACCCAATTGCTCTCACAAACAAGTAAAAACCTACTCGACAAACTGCCTACAATCATATTCTAACTCAATTCAATGATTTTCCTACCACTTTTTTCTCCAATCTTTACTACCAAATCTCAAAAGCTCTTAAAACACCTATTCCCATAAAAATTGAGAGAGAGGGCTTGGAACTAAACTTTTGCCTATATCCAAACCTAACAAGGCCTTGTCCGTAATAATTTCAAGTATAGATTATCAAAATATTTTTCCATTTCAATGATAATTTTAACCTAATCACATTCATCCTATACTAATTTACTATTAAAATTGTCAATTTATTGTAAAATGTACTAAATTAGTGAAACTGCATTAATTTAGTATAAATTGCATTACTGTATTGCAAAACCTCCAAAATTATTGTTTTTTTCCAATTTTATTGTTTTTAGTTTATTTTAGTGTTTCTAATACTATTCTAGTATTTTAATAGTAGTTTTAAATTTATTAACTTGTTTTGTATTTTTTCATATTTATTATTTTTTGCAATTTTCAATTTACTTTTAGTTTCATTCCTACTTGTAATACTTTGTTTTCTTCATTTTTTATATTTTACTTTCTATTTTTTTGGTTTATTTTTATATTTTTTATATTTGGTACTTCTTTTTGGGTTTTAGTTTTTCTCTAATGTCAATTTCTATTTGTAGGATTTTTTTTTCATTTTCTAAATATTTTATCATTTGCCTAATTTAATTGCTTTACAAAATCTTGCTTAAAGTCTTTTTGGTTTTAAATCCATATTTTTTACCTAGACTTTTCCCATTGTTTTTTCCTAATTGCATTTTGAGATTTTTACCCTAAATTCCTAAAGTTCCTAATCCCTATCTCACAAAAACTCCCTAAATTGTGATCATGGCTTAATTTGGAATACTAACACTTCCGGCCTTGGAAATTCTTACATAACGTTTCCATTTTCTATAATTTAAAAAGTGAACCAATACGGTGGTCCATACCTTATTGCATCAAATAAAACAAATTACAGGGATTGGTTATTTGTTGCTTGATGACATTAACACCCACCAAAACTTACCTTCTAACTTGAACTTCTTCAAATTTGCTATTTTTTCATACTAACAAGGAATTAGGTTGATATTTGAGCTATGATTTAAAATACATCACTAGGGATGGACTGATCTTACTGCAAGTCTAGAATACAAACCAATTGCAAGTCTAATTATCATGGTGCTCAGGTTACAAAATAGTGACCAATAAATGTTATTTAAGTCTAATAATTTTCTTGTTATCTCACAATTTTTGTTTGTGCAATTAAATATATTTGAAATGATTCTTTGACGAATAAAAGATAACAAGTTGTGGTAATCTTAAGACACCGCGCGTACATCAATTAGGATACTAATAGCTTGCTTGATTGGTATAAACACATTTGAGGATTATCTTCTTGATCATTTTTCAAACAATCTCCAATCTATGATAGACTATTGGCAATTGAAGGACATCATCTTATGTAATATCTTATATAAAGACTTTCAATTCCCATGTTATGTTTTGAAATTATCTTTGTTTGTATATATTAGTAGTTCATTGGTAATAACCATTATTTTACCTTATCTTCTTAGAATTTTACAATATTTGGAGGTACCAATATACTTGGTACAAATGTAGTAATGATAGTAAAACTTTTTAGTTTCCAGCACGTTTTTTTTTTTTAATCAAAAGAAATTCTTATACACATTATATTTCTTTTGTTGACTTTTGCCTATTGCTATTGTAATATATACAAATTTAAATATGAACCACCTTTATAATTACCTGACTATAGTGAGATAAATTGAAGCTTGTTTAAAGCTTTGTTACCTTCTCCAATAACACAAGCTTAATTGTTTTTGAAAAACTATTAGGCTTTATTGATTTGATTATAAATATAAACAGTATTGTTATCACTTCTCTTTGCCAAAATCTAACTTTTTATTTAAAAACAAGTAAGACTTTTATTCTCGGCTCTCAATATGAATTCTAATAAGGAGACAGAATATACCTTGATTCAAATAAGGAAGTATCAATGAAGCATTTTTTTCCTCTAGACAACAACTATTTTGTTCACGTTAATGGACAAATTGTTTAGAGCATCCTAAATTTTTTTTTTGTGACTTTCAATACATCATGAGTCATGACGTTGTTTGGATCCATGTTGACGGGCATCCCAACAAGAAATGACAACTAGATAGACTACCATACTTGTAGTTAGTTCACTTCAAAATGTAACTTGTTCAAAAATTGACCCTTCAAAATGAATTTAATAAACAATTAAAATTAAAATCTTTAAATTATTGCCATTATTGGAACTTATTATTTAATCTTAAAAATCACAGAGCGATTTCAAATTGAAAAGTTACATGAAATCCTTTTTCCTTCTTCAAATACTCTCCACAATCACATTGTGAATATTAAAATTCATATTGATTTTATATGCGAGGGTGACAAATTAACTCCTCGTGCAATCAAAATCATTGTTCAAGATTATCAATATTTTAGTCATAGTAATTATTAAATTTTAAATTTTGTAAAATAAGTGCTGTAATGATGATCTTTGTGGAAAGAGTTAAAAAAATCTCTTTACATGTAAACATTAGATTGCTTGTGACAAGACCTTATTGAAAATTGATAGATTTTAAATCACAAGCCCTCATAGCTTGTCTTGATGAAAATGTTTACAGCAAAGTTGCAAAATCTTGTTCGGTATAGGTTGGAGATTTAAGTTGCAAAATCTTGTTCGGTATAGGTTGGAGATTTATGTGACTGCTTTTCTTTGATCTTTCTCCCACTTTTCCAACAATTTTTTGAAATTGTAGGTTGCTCATGAAGTAACATATGTACTAAGAAAGTACCAACTATTGTAATCTGTTCTCTAACTTAACACGTATGTAATTGCTTCCTCTCTGATGAGTTGCTTTTACACAATTCTATGAGTATTGTTGATCATTTGCAAAATTCATTATGCTCTACTTGTTCCATTATAAAATCATATAATAGTAAAAAATTGACAATGAGAACAATCTTGTCTATACCCGGATCTTGTCTATACTCAAATCTTGTACAATCATCTTTTTATAATATATTTGATAGTAGTCATCCAAAATTTTGTCCATAAACTGTTCTTTAAAATTCTCGAAAGATAGCATCTTATTGTAAATATACGTAAAGATTTTTTTTTACTTGATCTTCTTTAGATTGTCCTTGTTTGTCTTCACTTACCATTACCTCTTGCAATGCTTGTTCAATTCACCTTTTTTATTTCAAACCTCTCATTTCTTGCCTAATTTCAAGACTGAAATCAATATGATGGTTTTGCTTATACATGATAATTTTACTTTAGCTAAAATCTAAAATAAAAAAACAACAAAAAACAATTATTTGTATTCTATTAACACTGTATTAACAATTTTTCATACTTGATTTTTTAAACTTTCTATCTTTTGAATAAAACGAGCTAAAATGACAATATAACACTCTAATTGATTTGGAGCCTATAAATCATTTTAATATTATTTAAAGAATAGAAATTTAAAAAATTAACCTTGTGATCCCTTCCACCCAATCTGCTTGGCCCTAACTAGTCTTCGAAGTTAGTTTACTTAGAATCTTAGTATTAAGAAATAGTCAGTTGTTTTTAGGCTAACCAGATATAATTCAACCAATTTCTGATGGCTCAAATCTCAAATTACTTAGGAATAAAATTTCATTTTCAGTAACTTTCTTTTGTTGAAGAGAATTCAGTTTTGAATTTATCAAAAAAATTGTCAAACCTTGTATTTGCTCCCAATGACGTTGGAATATATAATATGTGGTACCTTCCAATTCACAAAGCTCAATGCTAATGCATCCTATAGGCTAAATATTTTTTTTCAATTATCAACCTTGCTATTATTGCCACGTAGTCCGAAACAAATAGCCTTGAACTTGAAAACCAGTGAAAATTAAAGAAAAAGATTAGTAGTTTTACATCTCTAAAAAATGAATTTAACAATATTTTTTCATTGGCCATTGTTCCTCAAAATTACTACCACATGAAGAATGATGAAATCTCTTTTTTTCAGCCTTTTTCTCACTCTGTATAAAAATGTTTCAATTATAAGTTGTTGTGAGCATTGTTCACAAACAATTCACATATTGTCTTCTTAAGTGCAAAATTGTATTGCTTTAAAACTAAGTATTCTAGTGTTTAGATGTTTTAAAGACTATACCTTAAAACGATCTTGAATTTAAAGTGATTAAACAGAAGATGGACGCAACTTTTATATTTGGTCTTGTTTTGATTGTTCACTAAATCGTATTTTAATGATCTACTTATTTTGTCTTAAAGATTTTAAAGGACAATTTATTGATAAAATCCTACATGATTATTATCATGTGCATTATAAAAGGATGGCTACAAAAGATGTGGATGCAAAATTGGTCTTGTCTTGATGGTCCATTGGATCTCTTTTAATGTAATTTTATATAATATTTGATGTTTGTTTAAAATAAATATATAAATGTTATTATAATTTTTAAAATTTAGACATAGATAAAAATTTATCTACAGATGTGAAGTCCCGATTTGTCACTCGAAACTCACTATTTGTTTTTTTTGTTTATAGTAAGTTTGAATGTACTTTTGGTTACAAAAAGCCCCCAAAAGAGTATAAGACCAAAATAGATGTGTCACATACCAATATAGCATTTAGTCCCTTATCAGTAAGCTGTTCTCAACTAAATCCAATTCCCATTTGTAAATTGAGATTTCACGTGATTAGACGGATTTATAGTACAAAGGGCTAGAATTGTCAAACCCACGGTACAAACGACTTCGTAGGTTTAAATTTAATCTGAGGAAATACCATTGAGGTCATATATTCATTTCCGACGATAGGTTTCACTTTTTTCAGTTTATCGAAGAAATAACAGAAATCCCAATTGTCAGGCTTGCAGTAGTTACAATTGCAAGACGGACATCTAGGAGGAATCTAGGGGTGCAGTATGTTGTTTTTGAGCAGAAATCATGATTGGTGATCAACAGCAAAATTGGTTTGCCAAGATTTCCCCTGACGTAGAAGATTCTTTAATTACTAGTTTCACAAGAAGAAGACAAGATTTGATTCTCCTATGACCTTTGTGTAAAGTAAAAATATGAGCTTGCACATGTTTTATGGAATTCCATGAATGAATCCTTAATAGGATTCAAAATTTTTTGACTCATAGAAAATGCCTTTTCAATAAGTAAACCGCCAAAATCTTGAATGGAAAGTTTTTGTAAATTACCCAAGTTGCGATAAAATCTCACTAAAAATTAGACTAGCTTGTTTTATCCTAATAAAATGCTCCAACAAATTTCAGAACATTCCAATAGTTAGAAGTGCCCAAACTGGCGAGATTCCCCAATAATTGCCTAATCTGAAGTATTTGGTGGAATTGACCGACGTCCCGGGAGCACATGGAATTGGAATGGAGTCAAAGTTCGGTCATTTTTTTCTCCATTAGACCTTCTAAAGAACTTACGCTAGTTATTTTTCTTAGAAAAGTCAAATTCCAAAGACTGGATTTTTACCCATTTGGGGTATTTAGTTAGCGCTAAGTTTTATTGCATTTTTGAGATCAAATTAGGTGTTGGAAAGCTTTTGGGCTAAAAATGGCCTCATAAATTCAATGGTGCAATCCGTTTGTGATTTAAAGTTGTTCTCCAAAAGTTGGGAGTTTATTCTAGCGTAGAAAGTCAACATTAAGAAGATTATAATGAAAACCTCAAGTGATAAGTTTACTGGTAGGAAAAGAGAGGGTAGTGAGCACCCTCGGAAATCTATATAAGGAGCCTTTTTTTTATCACAAACACCTCTTGGACCATTATTTTGACTTTCAAAACACGTTAGTCCATTTGTTTAGATTTTTTTGGCCATTTTTTAGTCGAAAGTTATAAACGTGTGTTTTTGGAGCATTTTAAGTTCCATTGTTGCTATTTTTCAAGCTCTCTTTAAAAGACATTGGGGTCTTTTCATAATTTATCTTGATTTTTGACTTTTTAACTAAAATACTATTTTGGCCTTTTGTTATAGTAATTTGAAGTTTGTTTTCATTAACCTTTGTACTAATCGTAGATCTCCCCCTCCATACCTTGATTTATGCCGCTTTGGAGGGCATTTTAGTGTTTTTGTTGAGAAAATTGTATTTTAAATCCCTCTCTACTAACGTGAGTTTGTGTCTTAGAAACGTACTGACCAAGTCATACTAACCATGTGTTGTCAAATTGTTGTCCTAAGTTTTTATAAAATCGGAAATACGACAAAGCTTTGACTTCCTACGGACTTAGAGTCCTGAGTATTTTGGTAAAAAATCAAAAATACAGTGAAGCTTTGACTTCTTAAGGTCTTAGAGTCCTTAATATTTTGGTAAAAATCGGAAATACGACAAAGCTTTGACTTCCTAAGATCTTAGAGATTTTCATATTTTGGTGAAAACTGAAAATATGGTGAAGCTTTGACTTCCCAAAAATTGTCATTAAAATTTTAAATTACTATGAATACTAATTGAATGTCGCCAAGAAGCTAAAACCTTAAAAAGTCTGATTAGAATTTTTATTCTTCTTTTTATTAGCCTCATGGAAGTTTAGTTGGTTACCAAAAGAATACGAACTAGACTAAGATTAGTCCCTGGAAACCCCTCCAAGTAAAAGAAATACAAATCAGCCATGCTTAGTCCTTGAATCCCATAGCACAAAAAATACGAAGCAGACCAGTCTAGTTAGGACTGGCTGGCCTTGGAGCCCCTACGCTGGAGGCACAACCAAAGATCTCGGCGAACCACGGGCTGCCATGCATTACCAACGAACGCAAATGTCTGACAAAACAGATGCCGCTACGTGGCGCAAGCGGGAGGCACGACCGGAGTCTGTGAGCGAGGTTCGAATTGCAGTCCGTGAGTAGGATCGTGAACTGAATCTGTGAGCGAAGTCTGAGCTGGGGCCGTGAACAAAGGTCAAGAACTGAGTCTGTGAGCTGGGGTTGTGAACTGGGGTTTGAATTGGGGTTTGAATTGGGGTCTGTGCTTGTTGGAAACTCTTCCAAAATTTTGAGAAAAACAAAAAAGTATCATTGCCACATCTTCAAACATCAACAAATAAGCACTCACATCTTTTGGCCTTGCTTGTAAAGATTCATAAATAATTAGCAATTAGAAGTAGGAATTAGTGAAAGAGAAGGTAGGATGCGAGGAACCTTCCTAGGCAACGATTCTAGTGTCAAAGGAGATTCAAAAACCATAAGGAGTAGGAGATTTAGGACTTTCAAAATCACATAAAAATTTGAAAGAGGTGAAGTAACCATTTAGGAGTTGAAGAGGAGTTTAGCAAGAGATAGAATTAGATGGAAATTTAGAAAAAACATTTAGGACCATCAAAACTTGGATAGAATAATAATTGACCAAGATAGGATAGAAGTTAAAAAGTCAATTATTGTTTAGGAGTTAACTTCAATTATTTATTCCAAGACTAGTCAACCTTTGAAATATTTAAATAATTGAAGTAGAATAATCCTGAAAAAAAGGAAGGAGTAGAAGTAAAAAAAATAAAAAATAAAATAAAATTAGAAAATTTGCATTAAACACTTATCTTCAAGTGGTGAGCAAAATTCCAAGATAGCACTTGAGGATGACGGACCAGAAATATCTCAGGGAGCTACTCTACAATACATTGGATGAATAGCAATTCGAGGTAAACTACTAATTTCTTTCGCTTCTTTTTAATTATCTAAATTTAACATTTTTAATACTTAGCCAAAGTTCAAGACCGATTTAGAACAATAAGACTAAATTTTTCCTCAAATCTAGATTTATAAACTTGTAGATTAAAATTAAGGCTTTCCAAAACCATCTCACACTTAAGATTTGAAGTTAAAACGAGTGAGAAATGGAAGGATAAAGTTTAGAACCTAATTTGGATGAAAAGTAATTAAAAGATAATCAAGACAAATTAAATTAGGAAGTATTAACTAAAAGTAACTTAGATCTCAAAAGTAAAATTAAAAGTTAATTAACAAATTAGGATTAAGAGTAATCAATGAATAAAATTTTGAATACCAATTAGCGTTCAAACTTCATTCATTAATAACTTTTGATAGGATAAGTGTAATATCAAGCAAGATGATATTTTAGAAAGTTTAGGTTAGTTTTTTAGAGGAACAACTCCAAAATCTTGAAAAATAATAACTTATTAGAACTTGATCAAAACCTCAAAGAACAAGGATAAAAAAAATTAGATTGTTTTAACTTGATCCAAGGAAGAAGTTAGGATTAGGAAGCCAAAGTAGGATACTAAAGTAACTGTAAAGTGTTTCGAACTTCACGAAAGACTACAAATCCTAGACGATATTCAAGGATGGAGTTTTGGTCAAAGAATGGATGAAGTTGACCTAAAATAGTTCATCCAAGTTAAAACTTAAGATTTAGGCAGGTCTTATTGACTTAAAATTAGAAGTCAATTTTCAAGTGCAATTGAATTAGAGAACATGATCCAAATCATGGATGAAGTTTAAATAGCTCTAGAAGGGCTAAACTTCATCCGCCCATAATTTTTGCTAAAAGAATTGAACTTTATGTTTTTAAAAATGGCATGAAATGTTTTATAACTTAGGATAGTTAAAATTGGACTGTAATCAGGTTGAATTTAAAACCATCGTGACCTGTTTTGATTGAAGAAGTTAGAATAGAAATCACCAAGTAGTTCAAATCTTTGGTTCTCGTATACATTGTGGATGTTAGGAACATAGAAAAAAAATCCATTACTTGAAAGGCACAATGGATTGGCGCTAAGCATCCATAAATTGTAAAAAAAATTTATACAAAAATTAGAGTCCGGTTGTGCTCACTTATTTGTCAAAGGTAGATAAATAAATGCTCACAGCAATGCGGTATGTTCTAAATAGAAATGCATAGATTGACACTTTTAGTTTGGAGGTATAGAAACATCAATAATTTCATTTGAAAGATGTTATCTGTTTTTCGTTAAAAATTTTCAGGCCTAATTCCTATTTTTTTTTAATATATATGAAATTTTTTAATAAAGATTGTTCTTTCAATTTTATCGCAAATAGAAATTAATAAATATATTGATTATGGTGACTTTAATAGTAATTTAATTTATCTAATATATGATATTCTATATGTTTTACAATGATAGGGATTTCAAATTTTCAATATATATGCATACGATATTTTTTCTCTTATTTTCTTTGGATGATAAGAAATTAAATAAATAAAAATGAATTCACATGAATTCACAAATAAAAGAAGTGAATTTGTAATAGGAAATTACAAAGCGTTTGTGAATTTGAATACTTATGATGAAATAGTAGATCTGATTTGGAGTGGTAGAAAAGACTTTCACTTTAATGCCATCCGTGACACTTTCTCAATACAAAAGAATTGAAATATCTATTTAGGCTAGTAATAATTATATCAATAATTTTAAAAATTTGACGACATTGTTATTAGAATGCTGTAAGCTTTTAATTTGTTACTTAAACCTCAGAGTTTTTTTATTTAATTTTTTTAATAAGGTTGAGTATAGTTTTATATACAAATTTTTAGTACAATATCTTTGTCTTTGTCCATAGTGAGACCACATGGTCTAAAGCACTATTGCAAATAAAAGTTCAAAACCTAAAAGAAATCAACATCATTTAAAAATTAAACAATTTAAGCAAAGTAGAAGATCAACCATCAACTCATTTATATAGTGATTTGCATACCCATTCAAATATATCTCTAAATACAACACATATAAAAATTAGATTATAACTACTAATTCAAATCCACATAATCGCTAAATCAAATTGTTACTAATATAAATTCATATATAACTAGCTAATAGATCCTAATTTAAATTTACACAAGAAATAAATAACAAGCTCCAAAACTACCATCACAATTATTTAACGATTTGACTTCAATAATTAAAAAACTTATTTCAGTTGCTTTTCAATTGATTATCACAATAATTTCCTTATAATATCTCTCATAAATCCTATCGTAGTGCAAAATGTTAAAGAATAATATCATAATTTTCAATACATTGCTTATTTGTCATGAACAAAATTAACTCTGCAAATAATTGATAGCACGCCCTCTCAAATTAAGATATATCATCTTGCTTTGCAAATATCAATTCCACCAACCACATATACCAATTTTGTTGTTTGTACAAACCTTTTGATAGTAAATGAGTTTGAATAAAATGAAATAAATAATTAATATTTTTTCCTTGCTTTAGCCATTCCAATCAACCGTTTGATTGTAGAGAATCAGTAAAAAGCCTCATTAATATATTGATTAAATCAAGTTTGTCCACTTGCATGTAAGTGAATAATATAAATTTTTTTTAGTGAAGGTCTCATAGAATTGTCAACCTTGTTCTCATAATAAAGTTCAAAACTGCAGTCAAAGTTCAAACGTGCTCTATAACAGTCCAAGCCATCTTTAATGCCATCTTCTGCAAAATTGGTTCAATGAAAAAACAGCAAATATGCTTCTTACATAATAATTTAAAAAAATTATATAATTATTTTTTTGGGTATATAACTTTATATTGTAAATTTTTGTTAGATGACTAGAATTTTTAACTATGATGTATTTTTTTAATTTAAAAATGTATATTGTTTATTAATTTCAAAATTATTATTTAAATTACAAATAATTCAAAATATAATCATTAGTCTTATTGTAGTACAAATTTAGATCTTATGCATATTTGTTAATTATTACCACATTCTAATATATAATTGCAAAATTGCAATCACATTTAGGTTGGATATCCTAAAAAAATCATCAAAGTAAGAAGTTTATAAATAAATAAAGATAATTCCTAAAATTTTAAAAGTAAATGTAAAGAGTTCATTTCTAAAATGAAAATTTTTCATCAATATTGTCAGTTTGATGAAATAACTGTATTATATTTGAAGACTAAATTTTATACATTCATGAAGTGAAGGTTGAGCAATTGTAATGAAACATTATTGAACCATATAAAATTTATTAAAAATACAATGTATTTTATTGATTGCTCTTTCACTTGAATTTTATTGTTGATAGTCTTATTTATCGAATTAATTTATATATTTATAATATATGCGGATAATGCTTAAAAAATGATAAATTTTAGTTGTTTGATTGGCACCAAATTTTATGTCGCTGTGAATCCGTTTTAATTTATTATTTGTAATTTTTTACAAACAAAATCAAATGCTTGGAAAAATAGGGTTATATTCAATTTTTTGAATTGCCTATAATCATTTATATATGATTTTAAATGCGATGCATTTGAGTCGTTGTTTTCATTTTTAATTTATTGAAAAATTATTTTAATAATATAATATATGTAATTTAGGAACATATTTGGTTGAACAATATCTTGATAATCGATAAAATACTATTAGATTTTATTTCAAATAATGTTTTTGTATTTATTGCACTACAATAGTTATTCAAGATAAATTACAAAAGAAGTATTTTTTTTAGTCAGATTCAATCCTTTTCATGAAATAGATCCGGAAGAGCGTGAAGAATATCAGAATTTGACTACACTTTTTAAAAGTGTTGCACATGGCGTAAATGTAATTAAGAATAGTTGTGCATAAAAGCTAGAAAAGATGCACGGACTTGGCTGGAAAGGAAGTGCATAATTTTTAATTTATTTATTTTTAATTTTATATTATATTTGATGTTCGTTTTAAAAAATATAAAAATGTCATTATAATTTTGTTAGTTTTAGTTTTTTAAATTTAGATATAGATAAAAATTTATCTGCAGGGCAGTATATTCCAAGTAGAAATGCACAGATTGACACTTCTAGTTTGGGGGTATAGAAACATCAACAATCTTTCATTTGAAAGATGTCTATTTTTCGTTAAAAAATTTTAAGCCTAATCCCTACATTTTTTGAATATACATGGAAAAAATTAATAGGGTCTGTTCTTTTGATTTTATCATAGATTGAAATTAATAAATATATTGACAATGGTGACTTCAATAGTAATTTAACTTATCTAGTGTATGATATTTCTAATATGTTTAATAATGATAGGGATTTCAATACATATGCATATGATATTTTTGCTCTTATTTTTTTTGAATAATAAGAAATTAAACAAAAAATAATGGAATTCACAAATAAAGGATGTGAATT
The DNA here is from genome assembly GCA_963969595.1 of Neckera pumila. Lineage (NCBI taxonomy): Eukaryota > Viridiplantae > Streptophyta > Bryopsida > Hypnales > Neckeraceae > Neckera > Neckera pumila. Next base: position 2,872,931 of record OZ018408.1, on the reverse strand, counting down.
TGTAATAAAAAATTACAAGGTGTTTGTGAATTTGAATATTTATGATGAAATAATAGAACTGATTTGAAGAGGTTGAAAAGATTTTCACCTTACAATGCCATCCGTGACACTTTCTCAATATAAGATAATTGAAATATCTATTTAAATTAGTAATAATTATGTCAACAATTTTAAAAATTTGACGACATTGTTACTAGAACGTTGTGAGTTTTTAATTTATTACTTGGAACTCATAGTTTTTTAATTTAATTTTTTTAACAAGGTTGAATATAATTTTATATACAAAAGACCCCCTAACTGAAAAGTTTACTATGAAGAAAAAGAGGGGGGGGAAGAAGTGTCCTTTGAAAGCACATTAATTTTGCTCTCAAAACATCTCTATTAGCCATTTTTTTGACTTGATAACGCATTGGTTCTTCTAACTGGACTTTTTGAGATATTTAGAAGTCAAAATTTCAAATAAATATTTGTGGAGCGTTTTAAGTTCTATTTGTTTAATTACTACCAGCTTTGAAAGATTTAGGTGTCCTTCAAAACCTAACAAACTTGTTTTGTGTGTTTTTGAAGTTTTCATACATTAACTTTAGTCGTTTTGTTGAGATTTATATTTGTTTATATTTTGATACTTATCTAGAAACTATCTTCTAGTGGGCCTTAGCAATGCCACTTTAAAAGGCCTCTAGTATACTATGTTGTTAAAAACGTTACAATTTGTGTACAAACTTATTTCTGTAAATTTTTTGTATAAATACATAGTTGTACTATCTTTGTACTACCTTACATTAACATGTGTCATTTTTTTAACATGGATGAACAAAACTACCTTGTTCCAAATCGTTGTAGTGAATTTTGTAATTTCTTAAAATACAGCAAAGCTTTGATTTTGGGTCTTGAGAACTGTTATAGAATATAGATGATTTTCCAAAGTATTGCAAAGCTTTAACTTTGGATCTTAGGAATTGTTCTAGAGTTTTGGTGATTTTCCAAAGTACAGCAAAGCTTTAACTTTGGATCCTAGGAATTATTCTAGAATTTCAGTGATTTCTCAAAGTACAACAAAGCTTTGATTTTGAATATTTAGGAGTCGAGAAGAATTTATGTACTTCCAAAATCACGGCAAAACGTTAAACCATAGAATATTAAAAAATCTCCCCAAAATAAGTGTTTATTATCTCAACAAGTTTAGATTTCAAAACATTAATTTTGAAAACCCAAATTTAGTGTCCAAAAGATTTTGTGTCAAACACCTAGCACTTAGTCCTTAAAAGTTTTATATGTTAATTCTAGCATTTAGCATTCAAAAGACAATTGTTAGTGTTCAAAATTTCTAAAAAAACGACTGGAGAAGTCAAAAGATGGCCGAATCAGCCTAAAAAAAGCCAATTTTTGACCTAAGAAAGCCAAACTATTAGCCCAAAAAAGCTCTTTATACACCACTAAACTAGTATATGGGATGGGTTCGACCAATCAGAGAGCAACGTATTGACAATAGGAGGTAAGAAAAAAAGGCTCAGTCACTCTACTAGTCCTGGCCAGTGGTGGCCTACTACGTGGCAGGACTGGTTGGGAGAGTGTTGAGTCTAAACTGACCTGTAATGAACTGAATGGCCCAAACGGGTCTATTTGAACTAAATGGCCCAAGTTGAGGTATGTTTGGACTCTGGACTAAACAATTTAAGCTGGAATCTGCAAAAACTGAATAGCCGCAAGCTAAGGTTGCCTGAATTGAACAGCCGTAAGCTGAAATTTTAATTGATTTATTTTTATTTTTTGGAATTTAGACACTAATATGAAGTAAACTAATAATATAAATGAATGATAGGAATAAAAGATTTTCAAAGGTCAATTATTATTTTGTAATTTGAAGCATTAGAATTATGTTCTTCCAAATATTAATCATTGGAATAAAAATAATGGAAGAAAAATAGTGTTAGTAGAAAATGAAGGACTAGAAAATAAAAATAAAAGGTAGTTAGAAATTCAAAAATTGATATGAACTTCATACTTTTATAAGCAAAAATACAAGCCAAAACCATCAACAACAAATAATAGAGAATTTGAGGTTTATTTGATCATCGCATAGACAAGACCCAAACAAGAATAAGTTATTAATTACTGCATTTTCTCTTTATTGATCATTTTTAACTCTAAGCCAAATTATAAGTCCGAGTCAGAGTGCAAAGATCTATTAGTTTTTTTTTCAAAGTTTATACTTGAAACTTTGTAGAAAAGATCTAAGGATTTTCAAAAATATAAAATATATAAAATTTGAAGTTAAATGAAGAAAGATAGAAAAGATTAAAGTTTAGCATAAAAATTAGATGGAAAAAAAATTAGAGTCATCCAAATAGGCCAAAATTTAAAAACTAGAAAATAGAAACAACTTAGAATTTAGAAATAAAATTAAAAGCTGCTTTCAGAAGTTATGTTAATAGTAATTAGCGGTCAAACTTTATTTTTTGATACCTTTAGGTAAAGAAAATTAAATCTAAAGTAAGTTAGTATTTAAAAAAGAAAAAGTGAAATTATTTAAGGAACAACCATAAAAAACTTTAAAGATAATAATTGATATGAAATAATTTGATCTCTTAAAGTAGTTAAAGATTAACAAAATAATTTAGGTTAAGGTTTAGTAAGTAGTAACTTAGATGTAGAATCAAATAAAAAGAATGTATAGGAATCCAGAACTAATCTAAATCTTAAAAAATATCCAAAAATACAAATGATAATGAAGGATGAAGGTGCTAAATATAAACTTTAAATTTTTTTATTAGAAAATCACAATGGCTTAAAGGAATCATATTGTTTGAATTGATTTTTGAAATTAAGTTAGCTTTGTTGATAATTTGTGAGTTTATGTAACTGTAGAAATTTAAAAAGATTCTTTGCTTAGAAGGCACAATGGATCGACTTTAGGCACCTATAAGGAGAAAAATTAATCTCGAAAATGAAAAATTTGATTGTACTCGTCCATTCATCAAGAATGAGTAAATAAATGCTCACATTTTTTGTCTTTGAATATTTGAGTTTTTATTGTTAAGCTTAGAAACTAAGCTTTATCGCACATATGATATACAGTTTTTACAAATTAACTCTTACACAAATCTCTTTTATAAACCATATACAAACCTGAAAGAGTAAAAGAAAAAAGAGGTGGAGAAGATCAAAGCATCAAACAAATGAAGAAGAATTGAAAGTGAAAGAAAATTGTAGGTCTCGGAAAGGAAGATAAGCAATAAAAAACTAACTAGATAGGAATCTTATATTAATCAATTAAGAATTTTTTTTTCCTTTTTGATGATTGATTTTATCTATGCTCTTTTTTTAGCATTGAGAAATTATAAATGTTTTTCCATGAGAATCACATATTAAGAGCCTTTAATCTTTTACTTATATATAAAATTTAAGTAATTTTCAAAAAATCTTGCAATTTGAAGAGGCCACCACCATCACTTGGATCAATGCAACAGTAGCTTAAAAGCGCATCATTGTGAATTAGGATACTGATGATTCCCTTGACCAGATTGGTGACTATATTGAACGTTACCGAATCATTATATAAGATCACGTTTTCTATACGTTCTTTGATAAAAATTCAAAGTACTCACGTACCATATCATTTATTGGGCAAGAAAGACTAGAATACATCATTTTTCATTGCGTGTATTTATATTTTCACTAGTTGTCATTTCAATTTCATTTTTGATTTTGTATTTGTTTTTGGAAAGTTAATTTTGAACTTATATTGTATTCATTTTCATAGTCATTTTTGGCACAAGTACTTTCTTCAAGAGTTTATTTCAAAGCGAGACATTGCAAAGAGGGCAATACAAAAATTATTTGAAGCATGGGATAACAAGACCTTGCCTACTTGTATATTCACAGCCTCACACATTTAAGGTTTCTCCATTAAAGAGCTCTTTTGGATGTATGGTACTTAGAATACAAAGGATCATATGCATTTGTAGAAAAAGAACGGAAAAAGTAGTTGCCATGAAGACAGTAGTTGATAAATTATTTGACAATGAAATAAATTGAGAAATTGTAGATCACCCACCTGATAGTAAGATAAAAAAAAGTAGCAGAAGGTATAAGTGACCTAAGTTATATAGTACTTCATGTCATTTCCAAAAACATAAAATTTGACTCTATCCATTCTCTTAACAAAAATTATTGATGGATGAAGTTTAGTCCATTCGAGTCTATTTGAACTTCATCCATGATTTAGAACGTGCCCCCTCATTCAACTACCCTTGAAAATTGAGTCCTAGTTTCAAATGGATACGCTATGCCTAATTCCTTAGGTTTGACTTGGGTGAACTAATTTAAATTGACTTCGTCCATTTCCCAACTCAAACTTCATTCTTAAATTTTTCCTAGGGTTTTAGTCCTTCTTAAAGTTTATCCTTTAAGTTGGGATTTTAGTACAAGTTTTTTTACAAATTGAACTTCTTATTTTCTTTCTACTTTTTTCTTTTCTTCTAATACTATTCTAAGTCAATTATTTAACTATTCCAAAAGTTGACTTGGCTAGAAAAGAGTAGTTGACCTTTTATCCATTTGCAAGTCATTTATTATTCTATCCTTCTTCTAATGGTCTCAAACATTTTCCTACTCCTAATTTGTCACTTCATGTCTTCAATTGCATTGTAAATTTGAGTTTTTATGAGAATCCTAAAGTTTCCTACTTCTCATGATTTTTGAATTCTTCCTTGGCAATGAAAACATTGCCAATTAAGATGTTCCTAGCCTTCTGCACTTTCACTAATTTTTACTTCTATTTGTTAATTTTTATGAATTTTTTCAATTAATGCTTAAAGATACAATTTTAATTTTTTGTTGTTTTTAAATGTGGTAATTGTACTTTTTTCCCTCAAAAACTTGAGAAACAGACCCCAGTTTGGTCATTGTTTCTAACTCGCATAGACCCTAGTTCGGAACAGACCTCAACTCGTATAGACTCCAGTTTGCACAAACCCTAGCTTGCACAAACCCCAACTCGCACAAATCCTTGTTAGAACCTCGGAGGATCTCCTGATACTGACATGTGCCGGCTCCCAATTTGTTGAACCCTTTAATGGTTGGACTCTGCCCTGTTGGCGGTTGCATGGTGACTGTTGATTGATTGGGACCTTCGGTTATGTACCTCGTAGAGGAAGCTCTGATGGCTGGTCAATCCAGCAACTGCTCTGGTCTGGTTCATATTTTTTGGAGGGGGGTTTAGTCCAGCAACTAGTCTTGGCGTAGTTTGTATTTTTTAGAAAGTTAATTCAGCGACTGATCTTAGTTTGGTTTCTATTTTGGGAGGGGGGTCAGTTTAGTGACTGATCTTGGTTCAATTTGTATTTTTTGGATGATCAATTGGATTCTCACTGGAACTAATAAAAGAGAATAAGAATTCTAATCAAGTAATTAAAGTTTTTAGACTTTTGGTAATCTCAACCGGTTCTCATGGTAATTTGGATTTTCGGTAAATGGACTTGGGACATCAAAGCTTTGTCTTGTTTGTATTTTTTGCCAAAATATTAAGATATTTCTAATACCTAAGGTCAAAGCTTTGTCATGTTTGTGAATTTTATCACAACGCTAAGATCTTTTTGACACCTAAAATCAATGCTTTGTCGTGTTTGTGATTTTTGCCAAAATGCTAAGATATCTTTAACGCCTAAGGTCAAAGCTTTGCCATATTTGGAAAATAGCTAACACTAAAGACCAAAATCCACAAAGGACAATTGTTAGTACAATTCTAGAAGGGCTAAGACAAGCACAAAATTAACTCGAGAGTAAGTATGGATTGTTAATAACCACTAAAAACTTGAATACACATTACTCAAGATGGATCAGATTATAACTTTCTCAATGAAAATACTAGAAGGCCTCCCTAAGCGGCATTGCCAAGGTACGGAGGGGTATTCTTCTACGATTAGTACAAAGATTAGTGAAAATTTTGAAGACTCTACAACAAAAGGCTCAAGTTATTATTATAAGTCCAAAACATGAAAACAAAGACAAATTTTGAAGGAACCCCGATGAAAGAACAGAGCTTTAAAAGTAGCAATAACGGAGCTTAAAATACTTTCAAAACACATACTCTTGCAACTTTGGCTCTAAATGGCACAAAAGTCCAAACAATGTGTTTTAGAGGACCAAAATAATGTTCCAAGGGGTGTTTGTGAGAGAAAAATACATAATGAGAGCCCTCACATGAAGGCCTTCCATCATGTGAGGCCTTGCCTCGAAGGCAAGGACAGAAGCCTAAGTTTGAGGGGCGGGGCCTTCACACAATGAAAAGCCCGCGTGTGAGGGCCTCCCACTTTGTTAAATGTGTGCATGACTCATTTCTTACACTATCTGGCACTTATTATAGTCTCAAGCACTGCTACAAGGACCAGACAGTGTAAGAAGTACATTATGCTTTGTAATTTCAAATATTTTCTAAAGGGAGTTAGCATCAATGTGCTTAACAAGCCTCTTATACATATTTCCAAGTATGTTCTCTCCCCTTTCTTTTCCTATTAGTAAGCTTATCATTTGAGATTTTCATCCTAATCTTCTCATTTTTGACTTTCTACGCTGGAGCAAACTTCTAATTTTTGGAGGACAACTCCAAATTATAAATGTATTGTGTCATTGGCTTTAGAAGGTCATTTTTGGTTTAGAAGTCCTTCCATCCTCTAATTTGACGTCAAAAAATCAATAGTACTCAATGTTAACTAAATACCAAAAAGGGGTAAAAATCCAGCCTTTGAAGTTTGGCTTTTCTGAGAAAAGTACTTAGCTTAAGTTCTTTAAAAGATAGAAGGGAGTAAGAAAACATCCAACTTTGACCTCATTCCAATTCCGCGTGCTCGTAGGATGTCGATCAACTTCACCAGATTCTTCAAATTTGACAATTGTCAGGGAATCTCACCAGTTTGGGCACCTCTGGCTATCGGAATGTTTTAAAAGTTGTTGAAGCATCTTATTAGCATAAAAAAATTTAGTATAATTTTTAGTGAAATTTTACCGCAACCTAGGTAATTTACAAAAATTTATCATCAAAGGTTTTGGCGGTTGACTATTCGGAAAGGCATTTTCTGTAAGTCAAAAAATTCTAAATCTTTTTATAGAATCTCTCATAGAATTTCCAAAAGGATGTGCAAGCTTATATTCGTACTTTGCACAAAAATCATAGGAGATTCAAATCTTGTCTTCTCCTTTTAAAATTAATAAATAGGAAATCTTCTGCATATAGAGGAACCATGGCAAATCAATTTTGTTGTTGATCTTTAATTGCGATTTCCACCCAAAAACAACATACTGCATTCCTAGATTCCTCCCAAGTGTCCGTCTGGAGGGGGTAACTCCTGCAAGCCTAACAATTGGGGTTTCTGCTATTTCGTTGATTAAATGAAAAAGTAAAATATATCTTTAGGAATGGACATATGACCTCCACAATATTCCCTTAGACCAATTTTAGCCCTAAAATAACACATACACCATAGGTTTGGCGATTCTAGCCGTATTTCCAAAAAAACCTTCTAATCACGTGAAATCCCAAAATTCTACCTATTTACAAACAAGAATTGGGTTTAGTTGAAGGCAACTTACTGATAAAGGACTAAATATTATATTGGCATGTGACATATCTATTTTGGTCTTACACTCTTTTTTGGGCTTTTTGAAACTAAAAGTACACTCAAACTTGCAAGACATAAAAAAAAAAATAGTGAATCCCGAGTGACGAATTAGGAGCTCATAGCATCTGTATCCAAATCTGAATATAAAAGTAGTATTGCATTAACGGAAGCAAAGGTTGTCCCAATTATCTCATCACAATCTTCATCTATGATTGTTTTTATATCTTCATGGTAGCTTCACAGCAGCATCTTATCACTTTGTGACTGTAGGTGTAGATGTCACTCGTTTTATTTTCCAAAAATTCATCCACAAGGCCATTGAGTTCATGAATAAAATCAAACAATAGTCCGCTCAGCAAATCCAGATATTAAACTTTGCGAAAAAGTTAACCACTTAACCACATGCTTGCTTCTTTGTTTTATGTTTTTGTTTTTTTAAATTGAATATTCATTTGATAACAAATGTGTTTTGGTGTAAACAGATATATAGAGTCTGGGATCAGTTAATTATTGGAACTAATAAATGCAAGGTTTGTTTTGGTCTCATCATTGGTAATGTATCTAATGGTCTGTCGGTACCAAATGTGTCTCAACCTCCAATTAATGTTCCATCTTAGAATATTTATATTCCAAATTTTGTAGAATCCATCTTTGAGTTTACTAGCAATATATTTTAAAATATGGTATGGTGATGTTGTTTCTTCCAGACCATCTAAGAACGTGGATTGGATAAATTTGCCAAAATACATGACTTTGAGTGCATCCACAATTGGTGGGGAGTCAATGAGCTGTGCTTCACTTCCTACTAGAACATCAAGTATACCGTAAGTAATATTTTGCTATTACATTGTAAATTTATTCATTACCTTGACCTTATGTAAACATTTTGCGTTCTAATGTTTGTTGTTTTTACAAACAAAGCATTTTTGGATTTTATTATATATTCAAGATTTTGAGTTTTTTACAAAGGGAAAGAGGTGGAATCAGTTTTTTTAATTGACAAGAATAAAAAGCAAAGTAGTCATGGCACAAATTTAAATTTTCTCTTGGATGGATAGTTAGGTTCATTTATTACAATGTAACTAAATTGATCAATTAATTTGCTCTAAAAGTTACTATTATCAATACAATGGAAAAAAAATTGATAATATGCACTTAAAATTATAATGGATTGATTTTCCTCAAATCCGAGGAAGCTAGAGAGCTCATCAAATTTAATAAGGTACCAGTGTACCACTAGTTTTGTTTCAAAAGCCTTGTTCTTGATACATTTTTTTATAAAATTTTACTGATCATTGCAATTAAAATATTAGATGTTTTATCTTCAATGGCAATACAATATTGTGCTTGGATCTTAAAAAAATGTGAATTAGTCAATTTTAATTTAATGAACTCAATTAGTTCAAATAGAATTTCATTGGTACTAGTAGTTCACTGGTGATGTACTTTAGACTATCAATTTTGTTGAAATCAAGTGGTTTTGTCATTAGTTATAAATTAAGAGAAAGACTTGTGCATAACTTCGTTATAGTCAACAATCAACTTAAAAAAGGTGGAATCCCGTGGGGAGGCATTTGCGAGATGGATCCTTTGTATCTTCAAATTCTCATTGAAGTTTTTCAAAGTTTGGTGAGGTAGTGCTCAATTGCAATGCATCCATAGGTTCTTTTATTGCTTGAATTTTAAAGTCTAAAAATTGTTTTGTCTTTATTTTTTGGACATTCAATTTTTACTGTTGCTTTTTCCATTTTAATGCAAGAATCTCCCTAATTATTTATTCCATCTGCACTAGGGGCAAGCATGCATGTGTACATAAGAACTCGGAATATTGTAGCCACTAAGTCAGATTTGACAATTTTTCAAGAGGTTCTTGCCTCCCTTATCATCTTTGAGGCTACAATACACTTTGTTCGATCCAAATTTTTTTATTGTGAATCATCAAGCAAAGAAGACAATAATAGCCCTGCTAGCAAGGGTGCTAAAAAGTCCTATACCGGTTACACAGAGCCACTTCAGTCCATAAGTTTAAACCTTTTTCTCATCATAGTGTTTGAAGTTTGATTATCATTGGATCTATTTCCTGTTATTGTTTATCTTGTTTATGAAGTATCTAGTTGTGTATACTGGTGAGATTGTTTGATAATCCATCTACGCCATAGTCACTACCTATTTCCACTGAAACAATTGACGTGGTTGTTATGGAATAGGTTTTATTGATGGTAGCACCAAAGAGATTGAGGTTATACCTTTAGGTCGTGAAATATATGGACGTGGAAGCTATCGAGAAAAATTATGAGAAAAAGTGAAAAAAACTAATAAACATGATGCATTTAGTATTGTAAATGGAGTAGATTCAAACTAAATTTGAAAATATGTACCTTAAAAATATTCCAAAACAATAACCATATAAAAAATTTAAATAAAGGATTACTTGTAGATTCCATCTACAATATATCACCTTTGGAGTTGATATTCCCAACTTTGTATTGCCCACAAGTAAAATTTTTTGGGGGTTTAGTTCATTGGTATTGGAATTGAAATTCATTTATTTACACTAGGCATTTAATCATTTCATATTGCATGCAATCTCCGTATATTCTATAAATGGCTTCAATGCAAGATTAATAAATATGAGTTTAATAAATATCTTGATTTTGTAGGAACCATAGAAATGTAATCCTTAAAGATAAAGCTCAAAGAAACCCTAACTCATTAATAAATTTAAGATAAAGTGGTCCATTGCACCTCAACATAAAGTAAATGATGATTGTTGGTGCAAAGATAATTTAACATAAATTTCTTGGAGGAATCATTTTATTTATTCATCTATTTCTATGACACTCTATGAGAGCTGCAGGACAGCTTTTTGAGGTCAAATGAAGGCTTCTTTGAACCCAAAAAGGACTCCTCGATTCTGAGGAGCCCTACTTTGGTGCCAAAGACTTGTAATTTTGATAAAGGTCCTTGAAAACCGAAAGAAGGCTTTTTGGATCCGAGAAGCCATTTTTTAGTGCCAATCACAAAAGATTCTCTCTTAAATATTTCTAGGTTTCATTTGAGAGAATCTATTCAAACCATTCCACTTGTAATTTTTTTAATATGTATTTAAATATACATATATATACATTTATTTCTATGAGTATTTTCTACTTTTGATATTTAAAAAAAAATTAATGGTTAAATGATATAGAGAAATCTGCACTTTAGAGTTCTAAACATATTTTTTTATCAAACAAAATTTTAAGACAAAATTAATATAAACTATATAGTGTCTCTTACATCAATGAAGGGCTTAGTGATTTTTATTTTGAGAGAATGTGAATAATATTTGTCATATAAAGTAATGAGAGGTGTTTTTAATTGTTCTTTAGTAAAAAGAAGGCAAATTGAGAGATTGCATTTTGAGATGAAAATATTCATTTTTGTTTACTAAGAAGCTAAAATGTGAAAAAATCTTATACTTATCATTTTATAATATTATAGACCAAATCTCAAAAATATTTTTATTCTATTGGACTTTAGCACTTCAAAGTATATAGAAGAGGCTTAAATGAATATTAAGATCTATACTTTATAAGAAGCATACAATTGCATTTTTAGTCCTATGACTCCCATTTAGCAGTGAGCCAAACCTATTTTCATCAAATGTAATGAATGGTAGATGTATTTCATCTAAAAAAATCAAGTCTATAACAATCCAAATATATAGGTCATCATTTTCATCCATCTAAAACAATGGATGAAATAAATAATCCTACATCCAATTTTTTAGTTTTTTTTTATAGATTTTACTTCTAAATTGTATTAAATTAATAGAAAGTATGAAATCTAAAAAAGATAATAAAGAATAAATTTACTGCTCAAATGCAACTGCTCATTGCTCATCACTCATTGCCTTTTGCTCACACTTCAACAACCTTGAGAAACTACTAGCCGCTTATTTCTTTCTAAGTTCACAATTTTATTTTTTTATTTTCAACATAGTAGTAAAGAAATTTGCTCCTTCTATTAGTGTAATGTAATTGATTCTAAAAATTTTAATACATGTTTGTAGCAATTGTAAAGAAAGATTAATCTACTGTCAGGTCTTTACATGTAAAAGCCAATCTTTTTAGATTATATTTTCACTCACAAATTCAAACTGACTAAATTGCAATGACAATTGACAATATTGTTTCTCGATGGCTAAACCACAATGAAAATCTCAAAAACTAACTCAAATGGTTAGCTTTTTTGGATTTGACAGCTATGAAAAATTTGATTGTTGAGGCCGTGAAGTACAATTATGTGCAAGTAAAGGTAGATCATTTGCTAGAAGTTGTGAGCTTTGATAATTAGGTAAGCTCTTTGCATCTTTATTGTTTTGAAATTTCTACTATGTGCAATACATTGCAGCCATCGGCTGTCTAGCATGCATTTTCCAAAATAAATTATCCTGGCTCTTTTTGTCACTCTTGTGATGCCCCATACGACACTTCGTGAAGAACTTTGCATTACGGTTACACGTCCCAGTAACAAAAATAGCTTTGACAGCAAAGTATCAAACAACTTAACCCATGTGAAGAAATTGTCTACCACTATGCATTGACCGTAGTGGGTCAACCCGTCCATAAGGTGTAGCACCACTTGAGCACCCACCAAATAATTGTTGTTGCTAGGCTCTGAGGTTGTTCCTAAGTACACTTCAAAGTTCCACACATAACGTGTCACAGATCAAGTCATAGCATAGACCTTTATGCTATACTTCACAAGCTTGTTCATCATGTACTATTGGAAGCTACAATACTGACCCTTATACACTATCATGATCTTATCTATGGTTAAAAATTTGTTTGGATTGAGCAATTTCTTACAAGGTCCTATAAAGCTATCTACTAGCTACCGAACCTTCTCCAGTTTGTCAAATTGGGGATCTAATCTATTAGTACAAAGCTTCATGTTGTCTACAAGGTGGATATTCTTGAGAATATTTGAAAATTGGTCTCTAGACATGACATCCTATACTATTGGATACCCAAAGAATTAGTCCTGTGACCAGTAGCCTTTCAATGCTGGTTCATTCTTCAAGCCCATGTCATTAGATGAGATTCGGGGGTCTTGGAAGGCCCCAAATTTCCATGCGTTCTGTTGTGTTCCAAGACTACGGGAATGCAGCTGCAGCAGTTGGGTGACGTGGCACAGCGACAACTACGTCATTTTTGAAAAAAAAAAAAAAAAAAATTTTTTTGCTTAAAATGATATTTTGGTAAAAAATTTTTTTTTTTTTTTTGACACGCCCATACCAATGTTCACTCAATTTGGCCAGATCAGGGAACAGCCCTGAAACGACCCTCCAAGACCTTCGAATCTCATCTAATGACACTACAATGCCTAACCACACTTTCAGAGACTTCATGATTAGTTTCTTCTCTTTGAACCCTCCGTTGAGCCTACTTTGCACTTCTACTATGACTACTGTAAACAATATGAATTGGTTTGCTTTACTATTTTGTCTCAAGTTCCTTTTGGCCAGATCAACAAGAGAAGAGAACAGGATTCTGGTTTCCTTTTACCGTAGAAAGCAGTTGGTCTAGGTTTGAGTCCAGTGAAGGTATTTTGGGAACCTCAAAAGTTCCAATTATGACTCTCTCACTTTGGCTCAACGTACTTTCCCTCATATGACAGATTTTCTATGCCTTCCGAATACACTCTTATCTCCTAGTATTAGTTGACAAGTGATGCTACTAAAGTTTTTGAGTCACTACCGAAAGTCCAAAACTGTAAGGGTCGGCTTGAGGGAAGTCCTTGAAGACTGCCTCCCAATCACTAGCATCAAATAGAGATGAATAGGAATATGTCAATACCACCACTGTGGTTGACTTACCACTGAGCTTTCTTGGAAACAAAAACGCGTTAGCGGGTTCTGGAGTGCCCATCAAAGGCGCACGTGTATTCCTTCGAGGTGATTATCACAACCACCCCCTCCGCATCTCGGCATAGCGGACTCATCAGACAAGTCCTCAATTTGGCAAATTGCTCTCACGAGGCTAGAAAATTTGAAGCTTGAATTCTAATCTTTTGGAATAGAGGCGGTCTTGTGAAGCCTAGTTTGAAACATACTTGCAACAATGGCCATTGGAATCCCTTGGCTTCTACCCTTGTCTTTGGCAACAATACTCTTCTTGGGCTTGTACAACCTATCGCCTAGATAAATGCCACACTTAGTAAGAAAATCCTCCAAAAATGCATCACTATCGCTATCATATTCGGCTTCATGATTTCTCATTGTCCTTGACAAGTCTACTTGACTGTTGTTTTGCACCAAATCATCTTTTATTGGCAATGACGGAATGCTATATTACTCTGCCAAAGCCATGCAAACACTCAAGTTGCTGCAGTCAGCAGCACAAATGTCAAGGTACCCAATTGTGCCAAAGAATTTGACATGATAAATTTCTTCCCTAGTTGCCATGTCTTTGTATATTGAATGAATGGACGCCAAAAAACATTCAATGTGAGCCTACTTCTTAGGCACCCAACCAATTTTGAAGCTGGGATGAATACTTCACAGGGGAATTCCCCAAAGGCATACAAATCCCGGTGGTTTGAGATTTTCATCCTGGTCACTATCGGCAGACCCTCCATTGATTCACATGTCAACTTCCTTAACTTGCTGCCTCCCCCCCTTTTGTAGCATCTCCTGTTGTGCCCGCAATTCCTTCACCAAATTGGAGAGCTTGTCGACACACTTGATTGCGTAGAACATGTAGTGTGGTGTGGAAAATTTTCACCTTAGGATTTGTCCAACCCTTAGGTGTTGTAGGTGTTGTAGGTGGTGTAGGTGCTAGTGAGTCCACATCTGCCCTCAATTTACATCTTTTCCTACGCCTTCTCTATCCATCACCCCGGGGAGATCACTATCAATCTTTTAGAAAACTACGTGAGTTAAAAGAGAGGGTCCATTTAATTCAAAGGAGGAGAATTTTATATAATATTTAGAACTACTAAAGGGTCCATAAAATGCTACATACTCTATTCTATATAAATTAGGGTATGTAAAAACATCATGTAGTAGGAATTTTATTCATAGATTAGCCTTGATAAATGGAGGCTATGCAAATTTTTCAAAGTATGGTAAGTAAATGTGGATAGATAATTTCATGTAGCTGATCAAATGGACACAATAAAGGGAATCTATAATGTAAAGTAGTTGACTAAAATTTTGCCACGGTACCAATAGTGTATGTATCAAAAAAATTAAGTGTAACTACAAGAGATTGATCACAAGCTAGTGACAAAAATTGTCACATTGCACAAATAAGGAGGTTTACCTTAATACATTCAACAAACTAAAAAAAAGACAACATAGAGGTAGACTTTATAATCCATTTAACTTTAATCTTTGAAGTTGTATGGATTAATCTTTAAATGATGGACCCATGACCATTGATTTCAAACCTCACTGTCTATTACTTAGTTTGCTACCATTTTGCAACTAGATATGTATGAAGTTTTTTATTTTTATTTTCCA
Organism: Neckera pumila; assembly: GCA_963969595.1. Lineage (NCBI taxonomy): Eukaryota > Viridiplantae > Streptophyta > Bryopsida > Hypnales > Neckeraceae > Neckera > Neckera pumila. The sequence continues at coordinate 2,857,802 of OZ018408.1, read as the reverse complement.
GGAATGAAAGTACATGTCTTCTTTACTTCTGAAAAAATTTAGATTTTCTTGTAGAAAATTAATTTTTATAAGAATTTTTGAAGAAAAAGTGAAGAAAAAGCATATTAAATAGAAATTTTTTTTTTAAAATCTAAAATTTCACTATAATTTCACAATGACAAAGATCATGGTGTAAACTCAATTTTTGTGTCATTCTATAATTAGAAAACAATAGACATTGAAAATATATCCAATGTTCAAATTGCAATAAAATATGCAATAGTAGGAATTTTTTCAAAATTCAGATTGGAGGTAAGACTAGAGTAAATGACCTTTATTTTGTTAGTTTGACTCAAACTCAAAAAATATCATTTTTGTGGAGAAATTTCAGATTTAAAGCAAGGAGCAACAACTTCCCAAAATACTCTAAAATAGCATATTTTGTGATCTGTTTTTTTTAATAGCTTCTCATTTCCATGAACACAAAAATTGGAAAGAGTACAAACTCAATTGGATACTCTTCATAACCAAATGTGAAAGGTCAACAAGGAAAAGGAGGATGAAAAAATGCTTTTGAACTCTCTTGGCTCAACAGTATTGTCATCGGAACGCCAAAGAATGGCATCCACGACATTCCAAGGTTAAACACATTCATATTAATAGGATGTTTATGAGAGAGTTTTAGTGGGAATTTTGAAGTATTCAATGGTAAACTTGTTATTAATCCCTAAAGGATGGGAGGGAGTTTTAGAAGAGGAAATGTCATAAATTGTCAATTTTTGATGTATTGTCAAAATAAAAAATTATATACTTTTCTGAATTCAAACCATTTAAAAGTGTATAAAATAAATAAGGCAACGTCTAAGAAAATTTCACCACGTGAATTGAAATGTTTGAAGTGGAAAAAAAACCTCATTTTCATTCCTGCAAAATAGGAAAAATAAACTTCGAGCCTTCTTAGAATAAAATATTTGCTCTACACAAAATCATGATTTTGACCCTTCATAATTATATGATGTAAGATTTGCTCATGAGTTTTTTTGAAAAACAAATATAGAGTCTGGCTTACTTCAAATCAATATGCAATGAATGTTAAATGTTGAATATATTGGCAATACACTAGTCACTTTTTGATGGTTCTTTATATTTTTTTTTTATTAAAATCTAAATGTTAAAAAATTACAAATGACATTTGGAATATGTAAATTTTTTTTCAGAAACTTCAACTTTACAAATTACAAGATAATATGACTTGAAGTTAGAAAGAAAATATTTTTTTTCCTAAAGTCACTCCAATATAACGATCAAAGTTTGACTCTTTTTAGAATGTGATTTGAGAATTGATTTTCTTAAGACAATTGTATGCGATGTTTTATTAGTTATATACATGCCAAATTTCAAAAATTTATGATCATTTTTGCAAAAGATGCCCAAAGATGCCCAAATTGTCGGGGCTATCAAAAACATTTAGTGCAATATAATTTTGATTCAGGCTCCAATTAGGAAAGAAATTATATTTCCACTAAGGGGATATATGTTCACAGCTTTTGTCAAAATTTTATAAACATCCGACCAAAATTGACTTCATAAGAACCTATCTGGATTTTCAATTGTCTGTTCAACAAAAAATTGGCCTTCAGGGGTTAAAAACTACCACTTGGTCAATGGCGCTTGAATTGAATTGATTGTTGTTGTGGTATATCTCCTATATATGTAGGTAGTATAGGGAAAGAAAAATTTGCGAAAAAAGGGTTAGGGGGGGAAAATATTGGACACTTAAAACTCTATATATAAGATGGCTCCACTTTAAAATCCAAATGAGTTAATCTAGAAAAAGCATAGGGTATTGAAAATATGTAAAAATACATCTTAAGTATCAAATACCGTCTCAACTCAGGTATATTCCTTAAATTACAAAAAATGATCTCTTAGAGCTTGTCACCAGCTCTCCAGCTCTCCCTCCTTGACAACCTGTTGAATTCCGCTTCTGCTTACAAGTAATTGATTGGTGGCCAGGCCCTCTTTACCATCAATGGTGGTCTTTGCGAGGGCACTTTCTTAAGCCCTCCCCCTTGTATGCGTTTCTTTAGCCTTGAATGCTCCGGTGGCCCCGCCTCCTAATCTGAATGCGGCAAATTGGAATTGCCTTGGATTAGAGATGTCTACCATTTTGAGGAGACTACCAATTCTCCACATGTCGCCAGCCTGCGCACCCTTCTTGTCACCATCGGTGACCTCATGACTGGTTTTGCAATAGTCCTCACCATTTTTTTAAACCCTAATATCTGGCCAGAGTCCCAAGTATGCAACTCTTATATTATATGGCCTTGCTTATAATAACTTATAATGCAATCTCAAAGGATATAATTTGTTTGAATGTAAAAAAATTCTTTGAGCCCTTTCAACAAGGAATCCAAAAATATAATTATATACATGAAATGAGTATTTTTTGAGGACAATAATAGCATTAAAAACCTAATTATATGAGTTTTTTTAATACATGTATCATAGGACAAGCTATCCAACTTTTGGAGCTTTTTAATAAAATTTCAATTTTAATTGGAGGGAACTATTTGTATGGATTTTTAAAAACCATGTGTAGTTGTTTCAATTCTTCATATATGTTGTGAGCTTTTTTTTAATATGCAGAGAACCCAACAATTTTTACATTTAGTTTCTTTTAATTTGGTCTTCATCCAACTTTTTTGGTCTTTTTAATTTGATAATTTTTACAAAAGCCGTCCTCTAAGCCTTTTTAATGGCAATGACCCCCGTGTATATTACAAGAGTTGCATACCCGGGGTCCCTCACTACGCACAATTTCCTCAGGGAATTACCTCTGATCACACCAACCTAAGAATCCTACCACTAATCAATAGAATTTGTACCTCCACTCTCTAGTAGAGGGATTGCAAGGAAACTTACAACTACCCCTCTTTGTTGGAAGTATTCTAAATAAATCCTCATTCATACACCCAAGAATTTTGGCAATTGTTTGTGGATTTTGAGTTTGTATTCTTGCATAGCCCTCAATTATACATGCCTCTAATGCAAAGTGTACTAGAGGTATTGGTGGCTCCTTTGATTGCTCCATTGTTGCAACAACTGCTGAGTGCACCTCTTCCAGCCTTTGAACGTGCCCTTGTAATTGGATTGCACTGTAAGAAATAGATATTTGGCAAACACTTCCAATACTCAATTCTTGAAAACTACACGACAACGATGCGCAAAGAGAATGGAGCAAGAAATCCAAGACAAGAGATGCAAGGCATTTTGAAGTTCTGGCAAGAGGCAAGCCAGCTGAAGGTGACTCACGCAAGGCTACAACCCCTACAACGCCAGATACGCGCCCCAAACCTCGTAGGTATCCAACCCAATGCTTTCCAACCCTGTCCATCCAAATGTATTGGGTTCCCAACTTGCAGACCCAACCCAAGATTTAATGCAGCTCCAATGCCTCACGCTTGGAAATTCTCTGTAAAATCAGCATGGAAATCATGGAAATCATGGAAATTCTCTGTAAAATCAGCTCCAAATCAAATTGTGCATTTGCCATCCTTATGTGATTTAAGGCAACTTTATAGTATACATTTTTAGCAAATTTGTTTTGCATTCTTGTACCCCAAAGCACCCAAAATTTCTTCGAGCACAATGTGTCCTCATAGTCCTCAAGGAATTAATTTTGTTGATCCAGTCTTTAGTTCTTGTCTTTTGGATGTTGTTTAGATTTGAAATTTGAGAAAGTGAAGAACCACCTCACTATTCTTGCCAAGAGATTGAAGAAGGTCTATTTTATGATTCACCCATGTACCTACCTTGGAGAGGCCATCGAAGAAAATTCACCTGCCAATGAGCTTCAAGCAGTGATCAAGAAGGAACATAAGAAGCTTTTTGTAAACATGGTTTTGTTTGCTGAATTTGTTAAGTTGTAGTTAGCAAGACTTAACAAAGTTTATTGTTTTTTCAAATTTGGTCTATTTAACAATTTCTATGTGATCATGACAATTTGGAATTTGATTCAAGTGAATGTTTCATCCTTCAATTCTTAGGGACTGCAATGTAGAAGAAAATTTTCTTCCTGCAATTTTTTTTCGCTACGAATAGGAGAGTGAGGAATAGACGTCAAAGAAGTTGAAGCAACAATGTCTGACCAAAAAATTTGAGGCTTAGAATGAATCCATTAGGCGAGAGGAAGCAAGGATTTCCAAAAAGATTGAAGAAAAGGAGCTAGAAGAAGCCTGAGCGTTGGTTGTTGACGCTGAGAAATGGAAAGGCAAGAAGGACAAGAAAGGAATTGTTGTGAATGGAGTAAACAATGGATTCTTTTGTTTTATGCTTGTTATTGTTGTGCCACCGTCATTTGCATTGGTTTTATTCTCGTTCTTTTTCAATGATTATAGTCAAATTTCATGGAATCTTGGAGGGTTTGATGTGAAATGGGTCAACCAAATAATTTGATGGATGAAATTGCAGGACCTTATAAAATGGACCAAGTAGTTGCATATGAAAGAGGCTTTGAGTGAGCAAATGAAAGAGCAACAAGAGATGGAGCACATGCTTTTGAAGCTCTCAAAGACTATGGACCATTTGGAACGTGCCAAACATGAGGAGGAGAGACCCTTGATTGAAGAGGCTTATCACAACCGTCTCTTGGATGACAAGAGCTTTTATCAACAGCAATAGGAGGTGAATTTGTTGGAAGTGACCTTAGGCGCTTTGTCAAATAAACAATTCTGCTTATTTTTTGTTTTTCTTGATATTTTCTTTGAGTCTTGCAGCAAGCCATTGAGCAAAGCAAGAAGCATCATGAAACCAAAATAGTTGAAAAGAATTGGATTACTCAAATGGTGGCAAACAAGGTATGCTTGGGTGGTCATGCTTTGCATGTGCAATTCTTTGTGATTATCTTTTTGTTGAATCTACTTTGATGTCAGTCCATTTTCTTGGAAATGCAGGATGTTTTTGAAGTTCAAGTTGTGAGCCACCAAAAACGGGAGTTTGAGAGGTTGAAGCATTTGCGGGAGGAAAGGCTTGCTGAGGAGTGGGCTTTGAGATTTCAGGAACATAAAATCCAGTGCAAGAAGAATATTGTCTTCAGAAGACTCAAGAAGCAGCATCTTCTGAAGATTCAGGAAAAAGAGGAGATTGGAAAGCGGGAAGGTGGGTATTTCATTTTTGCTTTTGTGGATACTCTCCACTGTCCGTAAGGCTTATTCACTGTAGTTAGTCATGTTTTGTGCAATGTGGTGTTCCTTGACAATGTTCAAGTCTATTTATTTTGAATATGATCGTTTGCAACTCGAAAAGGGAGAGTCTAGGAAATGGTTGGAATTTTCTTGTATAGAAAGTTTTGGTTCTCTTAGGAATTAAGATGTGTGTTCAAAGCAAGAATAGTTGTTGGTCCATCATTCCAAATTAGGGATTTTATGTGGTTATGGGAATAATTACATTCTTGGAACATGAAGAAGGTGGTTTTTTACTCTTCAATTCGTGAGGATTACAAAGGGAATTGTACTGAGATCACTAGGAGAGTGACATTTCTATTGGGTCTATTGGGAGATAAATCATTGGTAATTAACTTGTTTTTTTTAGAAGAGGCAAACTCAAAAAAGAAGCCTCGAGTTGTGCCAAATTGGTAGAAATGGCTATTAAGCAATGTCAGGCCTAGATTGCAATTGTAGAAAGAAATATAGAAACAAACGTGGAAACCAGCATTTCAGCAGCTTTAGCTTGGTGTATGATTGTTGTACTTGTTTTTTTAGCATTTTTATTTGTAGGTACTTTTGAAGAAAAAAATGCCTTCTTGGTATATGTTTCAATTTTGAACTCTATATCTTTCTAAATGTATACATGTCACCATTCAGGATTTCTATCTTATAAGATGCTAATGTATATACATCAAATTCTATAAGATGATATAATATGTAAGCCTTTAAAGTGAAATTACCCAAATCTATCTGTGTATCCATTCCTTACTAGTAGAATTTTATATTGACCATCTCGATAGTCCATTGCAAATGATTCACTGCTGATTCTGTATATTTATAAATTTTAATATTTTTAACTTTTGACTTTTTTGTTGCTACACTATAGATAATTTGCGAGGACTTCCATGATGGTACTATTTAAGTGCAAGTCAAAAGAATGCCGAAAAGAGAGCTAAAAGGAAAGCCAATCTCAACTACAATATATAATCCTTTTTATCAAAGCGTACATAATTTTGGCTTAAGATATCCACCTTCATAAATTTTTAATTTTCAATCTATTAGTTGGAAGACAATAGATGAACTAGTAATTTTTGTATCTCTTTTAAACCCTAAAAGACCAAGGCAATAATTTGTCAAAAAATAGTCAACCTGCCATTTTTGTTGCTTTCATCCATTAAAATACCAAAAACATATATTTTTTAAATCCAAGCACGGGATCTTGTACTTTACTAGTTTCTAATCATGTGGTAGAAAATTCATCAAATTTGACCATACGGAATACACGATATTAGAATTCAAAGTTGGAAAAGTTTTTTTTTTGAACTTTGCTTTTATAATTTCAGCTAAGTTTGGTTGTCTTTTGATGTTCTGTAGCACAATATGTGATAATACCTATTGTCCACATGATAAAAGGAGTTCTCAAAGAATAGTTTAATGACCTCGTTACCCCCTAATATTGCCGACTCGAGCAGATAGACTTTTTGCGACATTGTCATAGATGACACAATGCTTATGAGGTCTTTTTTGTCCTCGCAGCATATCTTCGCGAAGTTGCTAATACCTCCACTAACATCGTGTCTAAAGCTTGATAGCTGGTTATCGCTGACTGCCATTTGTGGAAACTTTTTGTGCTACACATGCTGAATTAAGAAAAAAAACTACATTGAAAACTTCAATTGAAAGTCTAGGAATTCAAAAACAACATTTTCATGTTTGTTCTTTAAAAAATAGTTAAATAGCAAGAAGTCCAAGATTAAAAAAAATATATATCTTTAATAGCTCTAAGATGGGATTGAAATACATTAATTGCAATGGTGAGAATATTCTAGCAAGAATACTTAACCTTGTTAAGCAATTTTTTTTGAAAAATTGTGAAAATTGCATTCAAAAATTATTCCTATAAGTTATTTTTTTAAAAAGAAGTTTAGATTGCCCAAATAACAAGATTGGTTATAACATGCACATCACTAATTCAAATGGAATTAATCAAAGGTTTACATGTAGAGAAAAATATGATCTATAAAAACTTTTTTCTTCAAGTTTTTTGGGTTTCTTTTTTCTCCTTGGCAACTTGAAACTTGTATTTAAGATGGCATTATTTTTGCTACTGGGCACTGATTGTAAGAAAAATTATATTCCGGTAAAGCTTAAATATTTTCAAATCTTCTAAGAAAGTTTCAAAAAATTCCAATGAAAATTGAGACCATAGGTACCTACCCAAACTTCCCAAAGTCCCCTAAAGGGACTTGTGGTCCTTTAGGGGTTAATCCCAAAAATACTACAAGAGCAAATTTTGAATAGCGTTTGAATATAAATACATCCTGAACATACAAAAATGTGTTTTTTCATCCCTCATTTTTTTGGAATAATCATGTGTTAGTTCATTAGCATTTGTACAGTCTAGATTGTAAAGACTTGGTTTTGCAAATATTCTATTATTCAATAGATATTAACAGTTTTGGCCTTAAAAAAAAAATTTTGCAATTAAAAAAGACCCCTTCAAAAACAACTTCAATAAAAATAAAAATAAAATCTTTAGAAATCACTATGATTAGAAATTAATATTTGAAATTTTAGAATAAAGGTATTTGTAAAAATCACACATATTCAATCTAAAATCAATATTATAAGGAATTTTTTATTTTTGACCTTCTATAGGAAAATATTGGTTTGCAAATTGAATGATCTATTTATATGGATGTGATCTATAAAGCATATTTTACAACTATTGCTTGGAAGTCATCATAAAAATATAATTCTAAGTTGTACTCAAATTCAAATCTTTAAAAGTTTGAAAATCTAACATCTCCCTTATCTTTTTAGGGGTTAAATGAGTATAACTGATTCTATATTATTTGAAAATGCAATGCATTATTTGCCATGGTTTTAAGTCAATAATGTTTTCATGGACTATTGGATTCACAATGACAAAGCATTGAGAATGTTAAAACTGTTTTTCAAGACTATTTTTAATAATTTTAAAATAAAATAAATAATATAAATGAATATTCCACAATAAATGTTCCCAATTCAAACTTAGTTGACTCACTTGATGTTGTGATCAGTCTTAGCAACCTTGTCAACATCTCCGTTCCACGTCGATATTGGTGTTAGACTGTCAGTCTTGACAATCTCATTGACATTGGCAATGTCCACCTTGTTGAAGGTAACCGTGCTCTTAAGTGGGCCAATACCTAGGACCGGTTCTATCATCTATATTTTGGTCCCTAGTCAAATGTGGAATTTGCAAATTGCAGGCATTGAAATCATGGACCTTGGACCTAGAATCGCAGGCTAAGTTGCCCAACCTTTAGAATTGTTGTCTATAATATTTGTGCAATACCACATGGACTCCGGCCCAAAAAATTGGTGACTCGCAATTTTGAAGTCTGCTTGTCCAAAACCGATATTGCCTATCTTTAAAATTGCATCCGCTCAATTCCCTCACACCTAGTTCCCGTGCAATCAATATCTATGTACCTTGACTAGATGTCTATCACAAAGGCGGGAAGTTTGGCAAGTACTGTAAGATATTCAAATCATTCAAATGGCAATGCCCGATTCCCTTCCCCTTGAAAAATGCACCTAGTCCGGGCAGGCGTCGCCCCTGCTCGTGCAGCCTTTGCCAAGGGAGGTTTGTCTATTGATGTCGAGGGTGTCGAGGTTTTGGTGGCAAAATTCTTCCCTTCTACCTCCACCGGTGGTCTGGGAACTGTACCCTGCTCTTTTGACGTTGCAAGTCCTATTCACTCCTATTTGGTTTGGTTCTTCATTAGAGGCATCACAACACCAATCTTGTATAGGACTGAAGTTTTACTTCCATATGCGAAAGCAAATGTGGAGAATTTTTTGAGATCCACTTACAACAACACCAAAACTCTTAGTGATATCCGATTGCTACTTAACCAAGTTGGTGAAAATTTGCACTTTTTGTCAAGTAAATATGGTATACCACAATTGGTCCTATATTTTGTGATTGTTTATTTCTGATTGCAAGGGCAATTTTATGGTAGTACAAGAATTAGCAAATCCCTTTCAATTAATTTTACTTCACTCAACTACTTATACACTTTTCTTCAATTTGATTTCATTATTTCGAAGGCCATGATATTATAGATTGGATATCCTATATAATTCATTTACGTTTTTTCACTTTCACTCCATTTTTATTATTAATCCCATATAATCATGCGCCTAGAGCACTTTCCACAACTTCCGAGCACGTGTTTGGCATGGGCCAAGCTAGTGAACTTCTAGCCAAAGTAGAAAGTTTTGTTTGATGCATTGACAATTCCTGACCCTCCGCTCATATTGATGTTTGGATTTACAAGTTCATGAGGAATTAAGAAACATAGTACGTAGATCTACAAAAATACCAGCTGAGAGTGCAAGCATAGAAGCCATAATTTTAGCTTTGGAAAATAACGCGCTTGGTATGATTTAAGTTGATGGAAAATATCATCTCTGAAGGAACTACAAGTTTGTATCTTTGAGCATACTTTTCAATTGTTGGGGGTGTTCTACATTATCTATGCTTTGGAAAAAATATGACAAGTCTCAAGTAATTTCTTTCATTAAAATGAGTTCATATGCATACATATGCCAAGTCAAACATTAGACAAACTTTTACAATTTGTGCCAGGTTATAAGAATAATTGCCTAGTTTATGTGAAAAAGAATTACTATTGAGAATAGGTCTGTTTCAAACTACCTCTTTGAAATTTGAGTTGGATACTTGTTACCTCAAATGCCTCAAATGCGTCAAAAGTATCTTGAATGCAATGAATTATGTTTAGCTTGTTATTTTAATCCGACGCATATGATGGTGGCTCAAATTTTAACGTTGTTATCTCAGACCTATGCAATGCAAACTGGTCCTTACGTACTACTCATGAATAAATTAAAGTGAATTGCTTGACAAATGAACTGTTTTGGGTTGTATTGATGTGCAGGTGTATAGAGAGAAAGGGTGTTGCCAACCAACATGTACGTGCTGAGTTTCAACAGCTCTGTATTTTTGACTCTAATTGCCAAGGTATTGCCAGACAAGCCTCTTAAGTATTTAGAGTGTTGCCCTCTCTTCTTCAAGGTCTTGTCCTCTTGTCCTTTCTATAGTCCAAGCCCTTTAAGTTGTTGTCATCACTAGAGATTTTGCTTCGGGATTTGGGAGTAAAATTGAAGGTTTATGTACCTTGACCAAAAAATGTGTAGGCTATGTATTAGAGAATGCTTTTATAGCTTGGTTGCTTTAAAAACCTCCTTCAACATAGTTAGCATTGACACAAAATTGAATTAAACTATTTCTAGAGGATTCATTAGAAATTGCAAAACTAGAATTTTAGGAAGTTCTTTTTGCATCTCCCCCCATTCACTTGATTTAGTGGAGACACAACTCTATAAAGATGTAGCCATAATGCTTGCACATTGTAGTCTTTCGCAGACACCAACTGAATCCATCAACTCCATTGCGTAGCATTGACCTAGTTCTCACAGATTATTTTTCAAACATAATTAATTCCATAAAGCTGCTTTACTTTGAAGTTTTTAATCTTTTTACACAAAATGAATGTGCATGTTGTTCAATTGTAAGAAAGAGAGGTAAAGTTTATGCAACCAAACATCAAGTTCAAAAAAGTGAGCATGATAAATTTGCCAAGACTTTTGGGACTCTGAATTGCACATTCAAGGCACAAAATTTCTATCAATTTCAAACAGAAGTTTTCCATTCGAACATCAATCTTATTGGTACTCACAATGTTTTTCAATAAAAAAAAGTAAAGATTCACCATTTTTTTCATGTAAATCTCACTTCAAAAATGGATTTTGTTGCCATAAGTTGTTATTGTTCCAAGCAAATGAGCTTCCATGGAGAACAAATCCTTGAAGACCAAATCTAATGATCTCATGACACAGTCTCCTACAGAGTTCACAACAACTATTGGTCGTTCAAGTTTGCCGAATAGAGCTGCAAATCTGTCAATAGGTATGCCCAATATATATTGATATATCACATCAAGGGAAAGATATTCAGCACAAAGAAGGAAGTTGGTGACTAGCACGAAGTTGTTGCAAAGGACTTGAAGTACTTGATAAATTACTTTTAGATTTGTTGTAGAAACTAAAAATACAACCATTCATCTTGTTGGAGAATTTCTTTTGATGGATGATTTTGGTAGTGGACTTATTATTTTAAAATTAGCTATTAAAAATGAAAGAGTCATCATTTTAAAATGACCATGTTATTAAAGGTACCATTTTATTAAAATTCAATAAAGTTGATTGGGTGCAAAAAGTATGCCATTGTTCCCTTCCTTTAGCTTGCGTTATGTTTGTTGGACTCCACCTATCCAAACTGTGAAACCTTCTTCATCGATCTCCTTTAATCATTGTGATGTCGTTCGTCATTCCTCTACACCTCATCTCCGTTTCTAGTCGCTTTCTCATTCGTCCCAAACCGGTCCAATGACTGGATCCGACCTTAGACAACCCCGGCCCACATCCACGGGTATGGTGATGTCCCCTGTGTTTCTAGGAGTATGTTCCCCTATGGACAAACCCTGAAACCTTTCAATTGCATGCCCAACCCAAGCCATGCAAGGGCAAACGATACACTTAGTGCATACCCCCCAATCTTTGATTTTGATACCCACGTTTGTGGATCCTACACCCAAAAATCAAACGCCGAATCTGATAGTGCAGTATTTTCAGCCTGGAATCAGAGGCGCGCAAAAAGTAGTATTCCATATCTATGTGCCTTGGCTGGATGTCTGTCACACAAAGGAGGGAAGTCCGGCAAGAACTGTAAGTATTCAAATCATTCAAATGGCGCTGCCCGGTTCCCTCTTCCTTGGGAAGCGCGACCTGGTCCGGGCAGCCCGCGCTGCCTCTTCCGAGGGAGGTTTGTCTGTTGACGTCAAGGGTGTGAGGGTGTCGAGGTTTTGGTGGCGACGTTCTTCCCTTCCACCTCCACCGGTGGTCTGGGAACCGAACCCCGCTCCTTCGACGTTGCAAGTCCCGTTCGGTTCTTCTGGGACAGGCAGGCTTGCGTGCAGCTCAGTGGCGGAAAGAGACGAACTGAACGGAGAGCGGCACTGTTCCGAGCGAACTCGAGTTTCGCAATGGCCCAGAAGTCGGAGGGGTTTCGAAATTAGGGTTTTTTGAGTTTTCCTGCGCGATGGGAAGGAAATGGCGTGCTCTGCAGGTCCGCTTGCGGTGCTGGGAGGGGTGAGGATGAGCGGTCGTCGGGTTCATGTCGCGGCGCACGGGGCTTTGGAGCGGGCTGGAAGAACGGGGCTCTGAGGCCGTTGCGAGAGCGAGTGGCTTGATCGCGGGCATGTCGCCTTGTCGGAGGCTGGGAGGGACCGAGGACGAGAATAGTGATAGCAGCAGCACCGCCAGTCGTTAGCAGGTGCGCCGAAGAATTGGGAATTGGGAAGGATGAGCGCGGAAGATGAGGTTGTGTTGGCGGACATCGAAGCGGCCGGACGCCTGCTCACGGACTCGATCGCCAGGGATTCGAGGTTCGCTTCGTGCGACCTCCAGGACGCGCTCGATGCCGCGCGGTTTTCGAGCCACCTGTATACGACGCCTCCCAAAGAGGTAGCTTCTCTCGCCTTTCCGGGGTTGTGGGTTTTGCCTAGCCGTGCGCGTGCGTGCATTGCTACGCAATTGGTCGTCGCGCATTGCTTCGTTTTCCGATTTGATTGTTCCTTTCGAGTATCGAAATCATCCCCCACGCAGTCGACGGGAAATATCGACTGCTCAAAATGCAGTGTGTGGCCATCGAAGCAGTGAACCTGAACGATGAAAAGCTCCGTATAGCAAAACCTAATTTAGGGAGCATCGGAGCGCTAGAACTTCTCTCGGGCCGGGTGTTCCCCATACCAGAGCGGAGTTGCCTATCACACGCGGCATTGCTTGTCTGAGTCGACAGTCGACTTCCTTGGATTTAACTGAAGCCGGCCTTGACTCTTGGTGGCCAGCCGGTGTTTCGATCCATGTCTTGTGGCGGAGGAGATCCGAATTGCAGCCTTCGTGTGCTAATCCCCGTCACGCTCGGTCTCTCGATATGATGTCCGATGCACTACGCGAAACGGTTGATTCGGCTCTCCCCGTCGGGTATTTGAGTAGTAGTGACGTCTTTGGTGTTCCAAGGCCCGGGTGACGGTCTGAACCACATCACCGAAGCCAGGTGTTGTTCAGAAGTGATTTTCCCACGTGTCCTTGGTGGCCGATGGAAAGAGCGTGTGCCGGGCGGCTTGAGGAGGGCGTCGTAGCGATGTTTGTGTAGACGTGGAACTGTGTGAAGGTCGACTATGTTTCTGAGTTTGGTGGTGTCGTTGTGGGCGTTTTGTGCAGTGGCCGGCTTTTGTGGATGTGATCCATTCGAGGGAACTTCCACCTGTGTTGATTGAGCGGTACAATGCGGCGGGCGGACAGGGCACTGCCCTTTGCGGCATTTTTCCCGAAATCCGTCGAGCTTGGGCCACTGTGGACGACACTCTTTTCCTGTGGCGATTCGACAAGTGGTAAGAGGGGGATGCCTGCGAATTTCTTTCCTAGCCCGACCATCATTTTCTGACCGTGGTGGACTGAATTTGCGATTCCGGTTGAGTGGAATCGCGCTCCGCCCGCGGGATTGTTTGACGTTTTGCGAAGAGGGGGATCTATGGATGGATCGGGTGCTGTCAAGTCGTGGTTGCGGATGTTCTCATGCTTGTGCTGAGCGGTCGAGTGTTGTGGATTGCTTTGCATACATGAGCTCCAGTCCGTGTTTCCCTGTGTTTCTATTTTCTTCCGGGTGGCCGAAGTCGGCGTCTTTCTCATGGGTGCGTTCGAGCATCACTGAAGCAGGAGCTGGTGCTTGTAGGAGGAAGGTCGAGTGAACTGAGAATGGGACTTGGGTGTTGTGCAGGGATGGGCAGTGCCCCGAGTATAGTGGAGAGGAGCAGGCGATTTGTGCCGTTGGATTGGTGAAGGCCAAGCCTGGCGTGTTCATTGAGGCCATCCAGCACCTCATCGTGTTGGCCACCCCGGTGGAGGTGAGGCCCGCCTATTTTCCCGCGTTCTGTTATGTGTCGAATCTGCTTGCGTGGGGAGGATTGAGCAGCTTGCGAGCGACCGGCGGTGGACGGGAGTGGTGGATTTCTGTCGGTTCGTTGCAGCACGAGAGGGCTGACATGTCGTTCGTTTGCGCAGTTGGTATTGCTGGGTGTGTGCTGCAGCGGGAGCGGCGTTGGAGGGGATCCGTTCATGGAGCTGACACTCCAGCCTCTCCCTCAGTACACCATCCCGACGGACGGCGTGACGATGACGTGCATCACCCACACGGATTCGGGTCGGATCTTTCTGGGAGGTCGGGATGGTCACCTGTACGAGCTGATCTACACGACTGGCAATGGTTGGCAGAGCCGGTGCCGCAAGGTGTGCCATACTGGGGGTCTGGGTAACCTTCTGTCTAGGTGCTGTCTCTTTCCCCACGGCATTTCGTTGATGCTGGTAGGCAGGTTGTCGTGGCAAGCTTGTCGGCGATGAATATCCGTTCGTGGTCCGGTTTTTGACCGAGTTCTGTTTTGTTGGAGGATGCAGGTGGGTGGTCCCGAATTCTCTGAAGTTTGGCGCCGTGGATGCGATCGTGGAAGTGGTGGTGGACGAAGAACGAAACATCCTGTACACCCGGACGCAGGAGTCGAAACTGCAGATGTTCGATCTGGGCAAGAACGGAGACGGCGCCCCGAGGAAAGTGGCCGAGGAGAGCCGCGTGGGTGAGCAGCGAGACTCGCGTGGACGGAGCGTGGGGACCCGGGGCGTTTCACGGCCGCCGAAGGCGAACATCGTTTCCATCGCTCCGATCTCCAGCGCGGAGTCGAAGTGGCTGCACTTGGTGGCCATCACGTCCGACGGGCGCAGGATCTATCTGTCCACGACCACGTCCACGGGCAGCAGTCTGGTGGGGGTGAACGGTTCGCCGGGCGTGGGCGGGCAGAAGCCGTCGGTCCTCCGAGTGGTGATGACTCGACCCGCTCCGTCCGTGGGCACGGTGGGGGTGATGGGCGGTTTCGGGAGCTCTCCTTTGGGTGCTCGTCCGCAGTCGGAGGGAGGTTTCGTGATCAAGGCGGAGGCTGCCCACTGTTCCAGTGGAGTTCTGGTCGTGTCCGATGCGTCGCCCTCCACCCTGTCGCGGCTGGTGGTAGCGACTCGGGACCTGACGGGTCCCGCCGCGTCGTCTGCGGGCAATGCCACGATCGGCGGGTCCGGTTCCGCTTCGCGCTCGATGCGGTCATTACGTGAGATGGTGACAATTCTGGGCGTGGACGGTCGGGCTCTGGCTATAGCGGACGTTCTTCCTCCCCGGGAACAAGCTGCGGCGGTGGAGTTCTCGGTGTGCGAGCCGGGCAGTGCAGCGTTGAGCAGTCAGGTATGTTCGATTCAGCAGGCTTCGTTGCAATGTGAATTGGAGGACTGGTTCTTGCACTTCCACTCTCCTTGGTTGAATTAGGGGATCCGGTTGAATTTCGATGAGCAAGGTGCGTGTTTGGCAGTTGGCAGAGTCCCAGTTTGATCGTGTGTGCTCATGAAAGGAATTCAGTAGTCGGTTGGATCTGTTTGCGCTTTCGCTGGGTGGTGGTTTGTCATTGGAGAGTGGTGTGGAAGGTCTGACGAAGCCTTGGCCTTGGGGGTCTCGGGTGTGGCAGGTCCCGGGCGACGAGATGGTTCGTGCCCGTCGATTGTGGGCTCGAGGAGAGCTGGCCACTCAGCACGTGCTTCCTCGGCGCAGGTCGGTCGTCCTGAGCACCATGGGCGTGATGGAATTAGCGTTCAATCGTCCCGTGGATCTCCTTCAGAAGCTGCTGGATTCGAACACTCTTCGGAGCGTGCTGGAGGACTTTTTCCAGCGCTACGGCGCGAGCGAGGCCGCGGCCATGTGTTTGTTGCTGGCTGCGAGGCTCACTTCGGACGAGGATAACATCGTGGCGGGCGCGATCGCGGACCGGGCGGCGGAAGCCTTCGAAGACCCGCGGTTGGTGGGCGTTCCTCAGATGCAAGGAGGAGGTGCGGCCACCAGCGGTCTTTCTTCCGGGGGCGGGTTCAACATGGGTCAAGTGGTGCAAGAAGCGGAGCCCGTGTTCTCGGGAGCTCACGATGGTCTTTGTCTGGCGACGGCGCGGTTGCTGCGTTGCGTCTGGGAGCTTCCAGTGATGGACGTGAGGAAGGAGGGCGGAGCGGAGAGCAACGGGAACGGCGGCATCATTTCTTGCAGGTGGGTGGTTTTCTCGCGATGCGCTGGAGAGTAGCGTCGTGCATACTTGTGGCCTGAGAGCATCTGTGGGACCCTGGTGGGTCATGGTTTTGGGGTGGTGTGTCCGCGTTCCTGTTCTGGGGCGAATGTGACGGCGTGGATATTGCGGCCAATGCCTGGCTTCGCTCCGGCCGTGGGCCATTTGCACTTAGTTAGGCTTTCGGGTGTGCCTGCAAAGCGTGCGCCACATTGCCGTCGTATTTCCATGCGGTGGACGGCAGCGTGTTTTCTGAGGTTTGTGTGGAGTCGTTTGGATTTCCTGACGTCAGTCCGTTCGTCATGGGTGGTGCAGATTGCCTGTGGAAGCAATGCTGTCCTTGGAGGACAAGATCCGCTCTCTGGAGCAGTTCCTTCGTGCTCGCCGAAACCAGAGGCGGGGTCACTACGGTCGCGTGATGGGTGCAGGCGACATGTTTGCGTACGGCGAGAGGCATAGCAGTCCGTTCGGAGTTGACGGATTCGCGAGGGGCGAGATTCCTTCTCGATCCCCTCTGATGATCACGTACGAGACGCCTCAGCCGAGGGCGGGACGGGCCACTCTTCCCGGATCTACGAACAAGAGGCAACGCCTGCCCCACAAAGAGCTGAGTCCTGCTGAACTGGCTGCGATGGAGGTTGGTGGTTGTCTGTTTTTTCGATGCATTTGCATTTTGTGCCGATGCGACCGATGCCTTTGTTTTCGGAACTGCGGACGGAATGGGGAATGTGGGCCTTGCGCTCTGTCTAGGCAGACGATGAGTCTTTGCTTGGTGGGCGGACTGTTGATGTCCCTTTGTGCATGGGTGGCAGGTACGAGGGATGGAATGCATCCGGCGGCTGTTGAGACGGTCGGGCGAGGCCCTGAGGCTCCTTCAGCTTCTCCAGCAGCACCACGTGGGTCGTCTGTCCCAGAGCCTGGATGAAGGTCAACGGCGTCAGCTCGCACAGCTGACGTTTCACCAACTGGTTTGTTCGGTCGACGGCGAGCAGATCGCGACTCGCCTTGTGGCGGCCCTGATGGAGGTAGGGGAAACGTGTGGGGTGACGCGCAGTAGGCTGTTGATGTGCGCGATCATTCGGTCGCGGCAGCCCCACCGCGAGCGAGTGTTGGGCTGCGCTGTTTATGTGTGCGTTTGTGTGCCTGATGGATGGTGCGCGTTGGTGTGCAGTACTACGTGGCCCCGGATGGCCGGGGCACAGTGGACGACGTGAGCCGAAAGCTGAGGGATGGGTGTCCGAGTTACTACAACGAATCCGACTACCAATTCTACCAAGCCGTGGAGAGCTTGGAGAGGGCGGCGGGCAGTTCCGATTTGGACGAGCGGGACCGGCTGGCGAAGGAGGCTTTGGAGCTTCTGGGTCGAGTTCCGGAAACCGCGGACCTGCTGAGCGTGTGCCAGCGCTTCGAGGACATTCGGTACGTCTGCTGGGCTCAGAGTTTGACTGGTACTGTGACGGTCCTTGGTTTGGGTGTCCGTTGTCGGAGTCGAACGGGGTTTGCGATACCCTAGACCCGTGATTGACTTGACTGGCGGCGGTGCATGTGGGGATTGGCCTCAAGGGATTTGAAACGCCTATTGTCGGAGTGGTTGGGTTTGTCAGCGCGGGTTCCGTCTTTGGATTCGGAGTTGGTCTTGGAAGCGATCGGGAAGGCGTGGTTTGCTGATATGGCGTGTTTTGGGTGTGTGGTGCCAGGTTCTACGAGGCCGTGGTCGAGCTTCCGTTGCGAAAAGCTCGCGCGTTGGACCCATCGGAGGATGCGTTCAACGAGAGTATCGACGAAGGAAGACGCCAGTCGGCTTTAGCAGCCCGGCGTCAGTGCTACGATGTGGTGACGAATGCGCTCCGGTCCCTGAAGGGGCAGTCCGGCGCAGAGGGTGGGAACGCGAAGCTTTCCTTCTCTGCATCGGCCCCGGGAGCCCGCTTGCTGCTGGACGAATCCGCGAGGGAAAGTTACATTCGGCAGATCGTGCAACTCGGTGTGCGATGGCCAGACCATGCTTTCCACGAGTGTTTGTACCAGACGATGATCGAGTTGGGTCTGACTCAGGAGCTGTTGGATCTGGGTGGTCCCGACTTGGTGACGTTTCTCCAGACCGCGGGCAACTACCAGACCACGAAGGTACGAGTTGACTGCTTCGGGTTCGGACGGGTCGGGCGTGATTTTGAGATTGTCGCATTGGCGAGCGATATTTTGAGGTGGATGTGGCGTGGTGTGGTGTTGGAGGGATGGGTGGGATTGCGGACTGCCGTCTCTCCTGTTCAGAAGCAGGGTGTTTTCGTTGTGTGGACGATGTGCTGATGGCGGCGTGGGATGTTCCTTTCAGGCGAGTCAGGTGTCGAGCGGTACGTTCAAGTCACCGATGCCTTCGACGACGCCGAACAGCAGTCGTTTGCGGCAGCCGATATCCGGGGAGCAGGCGAAGTACTTGGAGCTTCTTTCCCGGTTGTACGTTCACCGGCGGCAGCATGCGCAGGCTGCTCACGTGTTGTTGCGTTTGGCGGAACGGCGTCAACCGGAGGGCGCCTCGGAGATCACACTGGAACAGAGGTAGAGTATCCCGTTTGGCTTGGGGCGCACTTGGGGGCCAATGCTGTTTTGCCACTGGGCCTTTTGCATTGGTGAGGTGTTGGAGTGGTCGTGTTATGAGGTGCAATGAACGTGCCATGTTGTGGCTCACAGGTACGAATATCTGAGCAATGCGGTCCTGCAAGCTCGGAGTGGAAGCAGGGCTCCCGGTGGCCTGGGCCTGTCTTCGGAGCTGTCCGACAGCGGTTTGATGGAACTTTTGGAAGGCAAGCTGGCCGTTTTGCGGTTCCAGCAAAAGATCAAGGAAGCTTTAGACCGTATAGCATGTGGAGGTTCATCGGAGGAAGGAGGCAGCGTGCCGATGGAGGAGGACGGGTTCCCTTTTCCGAGAGCGTTTACTGGCGTTTTCGTGGACGAAAGCCGCGCTCATGCTGCGAGGGAGAAGTCGGAGGAACTGGGCACGGAGTTGAAGAGCATCACCCAACTCTACAACGACTACGCCTGTCGTTTCGAGCTCTGGGAGGTGAGCTGTTTCTTCACGATTGTTCGTTTTCACGGCGGGTGATGTGTGAGTCGACGCGTGTTCGACATATTTTGTGGTTCCTGGATGAGTGCACCTCGTTTGTCTCAGCGGTCGGATGCCGGCACTCAGAGGTTGTTATGGTTTTTGTGCCGTGGACAAGGTTCTGTGGATTCGGTTGGAGGGCTTGGTGGATCCCGATCACGCTGAGAAGCATGGGCGTGTTTATTTGGGACGGGGGTCTTCGGATCTGATGCCGCAGTCGGTAGCAATTCGACCGAGCAGCGTGGTCTTGAATGTGCACTGTGGGTGACCTACGTTGGTTGGCGTGGCCGTGCAGGTTTGTCTGGAGATCCTGCACTTTTCGAACTACAGCGGAGATGCGGAGAACAGCGTGATGCGCGAGACATGGACGCGTCTGCTCGACCAGGCTTTGGCCGTGGGCGGAGTAGGGGAGGCTTGCTCCGTGTTGCGAAGAGTGGGCCCTCTGTTGTACCCCGGCGACGGCGGGAGCATGCCCCTGCACACCATTTGCCTGCATCTGGAAACTGCTGCTCATGTACTTTTCGGCGCACCCTCTCAACCTCTGAATCCTATTTTCGGTGTCCGGTGGGGTGTCGTTTTGCATGCGAAGTGGCCTTTGGTAGGTCGTTAGTGGCAGTGCTGTGCATCGACTGAAATGCGTGCGAGCGATAGGTGTAGAGGATGTGCTGCCCGATTTGAAATCCACTGAGACGCGATTTTCTTTGTCGGGTCGGCATAGGTCGTCTTCCTTTAGCTAGGCAGGAGGGGACAGTCAGAGTTGATGCTGCGGCCTGGAAAGTTGCTATTTGGGTGTGGAGGTGGCGGCATACGATGCGAGGGAGAGGTGGATCATCTGAACGCAGGCGCTGGGATGCACGATGACTTGGTCCTTGTGAGTTGATGGTGCAGTGAGAGGAGTGGCGGTGTCGTCGTGATCACTGACGTGCTTGTTGTGGGGTGGACCGCGATGTGACAGGACAAGATGTGGGCAGGATCAGAGGTGGTGGGCGACGAGGACATCCCCCGTGCGTTGCTCGCTGCGTGCAAGGGTGCTGCGGAGCCTGTGCAGAGGAGCTACGATCGCGTTTTGGCGAGCGGGGCGATCCTTCCGAAACCTTCTTTGCGTCTCCGTATTCTTCGGTCGGTCCTGACGGTGATGCGGGAATGGGCGAATAGCGTGCTGTTAACCCGCATGGGGTCCGGTGTCAGCGGCGGTTTTCTTTTGTTTGGAGGCGCGGAGCTGGCTCTGAGCAACCAAGGCATGCGCGATAAGCTTGCAAGCATAGCCAACAGGTGCGTCTGGATTTTCTGAGGTGACGGATGTTTGTTTGCATTGCTAATCGGTTTGCATGCCGTCTGCGGCCGTGTTTGCTTGTCTTGGCGAGGGGGTCCTAGTGTGAGGGTTTTCCTGCAAGGGTGTCGCCTATTTCTTGGGTGCTTGAGCGTGAGTGATAAGTATGGTGGTTGTGAGGACTAATGGATGCGGTTCGTGGAGCAGGTACATGACAGAAGTGCGACGCATAGCACTGGCGCCCGGAGCTGTGGAGCCCGTGCTGCACGGGTTCAGGGAGCTGGAGGAGATCCTCCAAGGCTAGACGGGCGTTGCGGAAGTGTGTGGGCACTGCTCGGGCGATTCCGTGGATTTTCTCTGTACATTGACAACATTGCCATGATGGCATGGGCGATTGACGAGGGGTCTTTGAAACAGTTGGACGCTGGGGACAGACCCTTGTCGCTGCGCCAATTATCTGGGTGGTATGCGTCTGCGAGCAATCTCGGCGAGTTCGAGATTGCGGGAAGATCCGGCGCGTGAGAACCCATCGAAAGTAGGGCGGGCCTTCTGTTGGCCAGCTCGGGAGAGTGGCAGTTGATAGGAGGGCCTTTAGAGGAATTCGTTGTAACATTATTTTTGCAATCTCTAATTGGTTTCACGGCGTTCTGAACCGCGTTGGAAGTTCATTGGGTCTCTCGGATGAGAGGGTTGCGTTTCCTGGGTTTTGTTCTATATTATATTGACACTTCAGTAGACTTTGACCTTCGAATTGGAACTGGAGTTGACGTGCAATCTATTCGCTGGCACGAGCTGAAGTTCATTTATATCTTGGAGGGTATTTATTTGGAAGTGGATAGTTTGTGCTGACTGTTATCTGATGGTTTTTGGATGGCTTGAGGAAGGGCTGTGGTTGGTTTTTGGGAGTGATGATTTGAGTTCTGGTGATTCCGTTGGATTCTACCAACGACGCGTTGACGACTGCGAATCTCCTTCCTTCCATCATCTGATTATAGTTGATACGTGGGTGCTGAATGTGTGGATTCTGTTTGCTGTGATTCACCACTTACCTGAAGTCCCTTCACTGCGATTTAATGTTGATCTGCAGGGTAATGAACCTCAGATGTGGTTGGCTTTCTGAGACTCAGTTTATTTTCGTATAGTCCATTTGTTGTCATATTTTGGCACTATTTCAACATATCTGGCATGATGTGCAGGGTCCGCTGTGGCTCTCGCTACTGACTGGACGTCGTTTGGATTAAGTGTACTTGGGTGACCTGTCGAGCAGGCTGTGCAGTTCCTTGAACCCCAAATCCATTCAGTTACGAATCTCTTACCGTCATCTGTTTGCTCGGTAGGGAAGACCAGTTCAGGTACCGAACTTTGACCAAGTTACTATAAGTACCCTGTTCAGATTCTTGCTTTAAAATGTTTCTGCTTCTAACTTATTCCCTGAAGGATCAGGGGTGCAAAAATCCATGTTGTAGAAGCCACCTGGTGGCCTTACGGGTAAAGAGCCAAGGGTTCAAATTTTGGTCTCTTAGAATCATCACTTTGAAAATTCATACTTCAGTCATCAGTTCAGAATTTTCATGTAATGAGAATGCGGAACCTCATTTCAATTGTCAACAAGAGGCAACCATAGTTTTGACAATTTAATAGTGAGAAGCACTCACAAATCTTTTTTCAGTTATTTTATGGTGCAATTAGCTAAATCTTTTGTTAGTGTAAGCCACTCTTTATGGCAGCTTAACCAATGCATGCAACTACCATGAGGACGTAGCTTGGATGAAGAATTTTGGAAATTTACCCCCCCCCCCCCCCCCAATGCTGCTTCACCAAGGTAAAGCAACTATGCATGAGACCATATCTTCTATAAGAACTGAAAAAACTGCACCATGTGGCATTCCGAGTTTGGCTTTAGGTAACCTACTAAATTGACCTTGTTGTCAATTTTGGTACTCCTTAGATTAGCACTTTGGAATTTCAGTGGTTACCTTTAGGTAGAAGTTAAACTAGCTGTGAATTGTCCCCCTAATTTTGTCCCCCTGCAACAACAAATATATATTCTTTGAGGTAGTTCCACCTTAACGAGTTTCCAAGTTCAAAAAGCTTACGATACCAATATGCTCCAGGTTATGTTCCGTCTCCGGACCCCAGACCCCCAATGCTAACTTCTTTCCCCAATGTTGGGCTCACCACATGCAACGTCCTCATCGCAACTACGTCAATGACGTTCCGGGCTCACCACCTCCTCCAATCCTGGAAGATCAGGAGCGTCAACAAAAGGAGGCCCTCCAACGGGCAGCATCTATCACTAGCGGACATATCAAGGAAATCATGGACAGAGAGATGCACAAAACTGAGAACGACATTGATGAGCAGGCCTTCCTCTTCGCAGAGATCATGAGTGAGGTACACCGGGACCAAGAACAAGCTAGACACCTTAGAGACACTCCATTACCCTCCCCACAACGCTCCCCTTGGTTCCCACACAGGATACTACTAGTAACACTTGCTTCCCGACGATCCAAATTGCTCTAACGAGCAATCCCCGCTCCCTGACAGTCCAAACGATTCAACCAGATCGAACCAACAACTCTAGCTCCCCGTCTGCTCGTACGACAACAGTGAACCAACCCTGGAGCCCTGCGCTTCAAAACAAGCAACCCCTGAAGTATGTCCGAATGCTCACCTTCCAGAACTTGACGGGAACTTGCTCCGCCCTCGCAGCAACGCCAACACCAGCCCTTGACCTGCTCCCTTGAGATCCTTGGAGCAGTTTCCTCCTAACAATGGCCGCATCTTCCGTTACTCCCAACTCGCTTGTCACAACTCGGACGCCAGCCTGATCAGCAGTGATGAGGGTTTGACATTCAGCAACCATGATTTCCTCTTCGGCTGTGACTTCGACGGCACCTCTTGACACGGTCAACTCGCTTGACCCCGACTCGGAGGAGGATATAGCTCCAAGCTCTTTTCCACCTGTTTAACCCCTAAATGCCCGAGGCACCCAAATCTGGTGTTTGCAAAACTTTCAAGTTAAATAAAACTTAACCAAGTTGCTATTTTTAGTAGTTTACATTTTTAGAAAGTTCTTCTTGAAGTCTACTTTTAGCACCAAAAATCCAATCTTGAAAATAAATGATAGTGATTTTTCTATGCGAGATTTTGTGCAAGGGTACCCAGGGCAATCTTGACTTCCCATAGTGTTGAGAGCTCTTGAAAATGAGCCTCAAATACACTAGATCTTGGAGAAAAAATCACATTCAAAATTCATTTAAAAAACCTGTAGAGTAAATTTTAAGAAGCCGTAAATTAATTGGGGTTATATAAGTTAGGCTCTTTAACCTCATATTTTTTTGGTCACCAACTTTTTAGATATGATTTGTGTAAAGAGGATTGAGAGATTTTTGCAATTTTAGCACCCTCATGGTCAAACATTATAATCTTTGACTCCATAAGTGATATTGTTGTGTTTTTTTTTCCTATAAGATCTCTAACATGTCTAGTTTGAATTTGTACGGTTACAATTCAAAAAAAATTGATACAACTTATCAAAATGTTGCCATTTTGTTCAATTTAGAGCAAATTCCAGGAAGTCCAAAACAGGCCTTCGGCATTTAGGGATTAAGGTAAACATACCCATAGTCAATCATGACCTATGACCAACTTGTAGGGGGCACTATTTCCAACCACAGCTAAAAAGCTTGGAATGTGTTTTTTTCAAGGTTGGGACCAATAAGGCTATGACACGTGCCAAAGTAGTGAAGAAGAAAAATAGGAAATAGTGAGCGGAAAAGCAATTTTTTAGATGATTAGAATTGGATGACTCTAGAGATTGGCTACTAGTCCAGACAACTTTTTGACTCCCAAAATTCATAGTAACTTCAATTTTGAAAATAAAATTATGAAAATTTGGGAATCCCCATATTTCTTATCTTTCTACATAGGAAACTTTTCTTGCGTCTTAACCCCTAAAGTTCCTTGACTACGTTCTCACCAAAAATGTTCCAAAACTGCCATTTTCAACACAAGTACCGAATTTTTGAAAAATATCATTTTTGAACACATGTAACTATAGGATCTTGTAGTATTCTAGTTTGGAAATGTGTGGAAAAAATTTCAGAAATTTCCATCGTGTAGATTGGAAGATATTAGCATTTGAAGTGGCAAAAGTCCTTTTTTTGGCCATGCAAAAAATTGGTCAGCTGCACTTCACAAGGTCAAATTATTATAACAAAATTCTAAAATGGTTGTGCTTCTTTGGACTCATTCTTCAGAGCAAGTTGGCTACATGCTTGAAAATTTTCAGATTATTTGGAATTGTACAATATATAGGAAAAAAAAAGTAAGTAGAAAGAAGTAGAGAATGGTTCAACACACTAAACTGTTAAGAAGTTTATTAAGAAATTGAAAAATGCCAATTCTAGTGGTTGCAATGTTGTAATAAACAATCTATATCCTGCAATTGAGTGAAAATTTATTTTTTATTTTTTATTTTATTTTTTTTGAAAAATATTAAAAATTGAGTGAAATAAACAACTTAAAAGTTTATTTTAGAGATTACAATCCATAACTGCCCACAAACTAAAAATCCTTGTGACGTTTGACTCATTGATTCAAATGGAATGATTCAAAGCTTTCAACGTATATATAAATCTAAAAAAACCAAATTCAAGTTTTTATTTTTGAAAAAGTGGTCTTTTTTATCTGCCCGGACTGCCTGGTTACTAAAAATAATAATATATTAGGCCATAACTTTTTACTTATATTTCCAAATGTCATGAAATTTGGTGCATATGAAAGATATTCCTCGTCTCCACCTTTGTAAAAATTTCAGCCCAAAATATGCAAATCTCCAGTCACACGTACCTGCCCAAAATTACTATGTTGCCCAAAAACGCATGTTGGTCCTTTAGGGGTTAAATTGCTCACCATTTGCAGCGAAATCCTTTAAGTGATCAGGTATGGGTACATTCACTTTAGATCTAGTTGCCATTGGGGGCCGGAACTGGAGGCCCATCCAGGTTGACCACGGGCAAAACTTTGAAAAACCTCTAAAATCTTCAAGTCAAGGATACAGTTGGGAAAAAAAGCTCCAGCCTAGGGTCCGGAAGGTCCAGTTTTATTCTTTAGTTTTGTAGAGCTGGAGGCCGAAGGTCTAGGTCTGGACCCCTCCAGCCCCCCAATGGCAACCGGCTTATCGGCTCTTAGTTAATGCATGCCAACCATGGGTCTTTTAAGCTCCAGCTTATGTTGCTTCAGCCAGGGGGGATTTGGGCCTGGTGGGGGATCAGTGAAAATATTGTGTGCTAATTATAGCTTTTTTTGCTACACAAAATAATGAAGTTAGGTTGCCTTGTCAATTAAGTTGCCTTACCTAAGATAAATTACCTCATGGATCAATGCCTGTTTCACATGGAGGCGCATATCACTCTCTGAAACCAAGCTTTGAACTGGTGCACAAATCTATGCCATACACATGGCTCTGAATTAAATGCATCATTGTACAAAAGTAGCATTAAAAGAGATTTGAGGCCTCCAAGAGCTTGCGAGTTATCCCTGCGTTTCTGCAGCGTTCCCACGCTGTGGAACGCAGGAAAGCTACTGGGCTGATGTGGTCAAGAGAGTGCCACGTCATTTTCAAAAATAAAAAATAAAAATAAATAAAAATTTGCCTGAAATGATATTTGGGAGAAATTTTTTTTTTATTTTTTTATTTTTTTGAAAAAAATAAAATTCTGACAGCCCGTATCAGCTGTTTTTAGATTTGGCAAGATTGGGGAACAGGCCTGAAATGGCCCTCCAATGCCCTCAAATCTCTTCTAATGGAATATTTCTATAGTGTGGGCTGTTAAGAAATTAGTGTAGGAAAACCTAATTTCACTATTTTGTGTACACAACAATTGTTGTGGCTAATTGTTCTATAGTATTTTTTGAAAAAATATAAAATATTTAGCCAATTTTTCATTTTTTCTACACGGGCTTGGAGGTAGGAGCACGATTTTTAGGACGCCTCACCCCAATGTCATTTTACATGGAAAATTTAAATGTCTCACAAAATCAACATGAGATTTGGCCTTGATGAAAGATAAAAACCATTCAGCTTTACATCTGTAAGAACATCCTTGCTATTCAACCATTTTTTGGATAGAAAAAAAGCTAAGGCTACTTCACTTAAAACATTTTCACTAGTGGGGTTGACTCATAAGTTTATACATTTGCCAGAGTTCCAAGTACTATGCAGATCCTTCCTGCATGGTTGATGGTTCTTCAGAGAAAGATTCACTTCACCAGCTCCATTCTTCTCTGTTTGGACTTCTCTGAGACAACATTGACCGACGTTGCAACACTCTAAAAATCAACTTGTAGTAGAGATGAATGACAATGCTCCAATCTTCTATCCATCCATTACCTCAAATTAGGTTGTTTTGTTTTGTTTGTTTGGTATGCTGCAATATCTTGGACTATGCTTCCCCTAGTTGCTTGCTTGGTACCATTTGAAAGCTTTTGCAGAGGGGTGCACGGGCTTTGTTTTGTGGCATTTGAACCTTTAAAGGGAAAGTTATTGAATTCTAAAGTGTATATGAATTAAAGAATTAGAAATTTGTTTTGTACTTTTATTTTGACTGTGGCAACGGTAAGAGGCACAGTAGTCCATACCTTGAGTTTGTTGTCGTAGCACAAGAAAGCACAAATTCTACCTTTAGGTGTTAAAATAGAATTAAACACCCAAGATGACTCGTGTATCCTTCCCACAGGATTCACTCGTAGTTCCCTCAATACAACCGGAATAGGATTTGGAAAACCAAACCAAGACTAAGATAACATAAACCGGAAATGAAATCCGGAAACTGTCTTTTCCAACCAGGACTCCTAGAATTTTCTCTATCTCAATTCATACAATTCTTCACAATTTGACCAAACGTGGAGGAGTGTCACTATCATGTACTTCTCCTATAATATATTAAAATTTACCTTTTAGGTTATTCTTAATTTTTTATAGAAAAGTTATAGAAAAGTAATAGAAAAGTAGAAAAAAATGGTAGAAAAATAGTATGAAAACACTTTAAAATAATAAAGTAGAAAAAAAAATAGAAATAAAAAGTAATTTAAACTTTTATAGTGTGAATAGGGCAAAAGCGATGAATGGGGTACGAATTCAAATGAAAAATTGGAAATCGGATGAAAAGGGTGTGAGATGGATGAATGGGACATAAGTGGGATGAAAAATGAAAAAAAGATGAATGGGGTGCCAAATTGGATGATTGAGGCACCACCACTACCACCATCTTCCTCCTTTAAAAATTGAAATTTAAAAATCAAAATTCAGTGTATTTGGTCAGATTCACTCATTGTAATTTTCTATGATTCAAGTTTAAATATTTCTATACAAGTGTGTGAATTCATTTGCGAAAAATTGTACGATTGTTTTATGTTGTTCTGTATCGCTCTCTCTCTGTTTGTCTTAGTGCTTCTGATTCTACATGGGACTCGAGTTACTTTGGATTTGATCGACAGAACTGAAATTTTAAACTTGAAATTTTGTTTTCTCCCTCTTCTCTCATTTGTTGCATCGGAATTCAAATACTAGAGATCAGGAAAGGACAGGGGATTCTGGTTTTGAATGAGGGTCTGGCGCTGATTACTTGCGGGCTGAATCGAGAGATTGAAAGCGGAATCAGGCTGCAAAGGTGATCAGAGCAGGAGGCTGAAATTTTGGTAGCTTTGGGGTATCGGAGGAATTTCACAGTCTGCGGAGATTGAGCGTACGACCGGATCTGTGCAGATTGAAGACAGTCAATGAGTTTAAGCAAGCAAAAATTGCAAGAAATTTCAATTTTTACATCAAAATCCGCCCGAATTGTGTCCCGGAAAGTAGGCAAGCGGCGCAATAGTCTACGAAGATTTGCGATTCCAAGCGTGGTGGAAGAAAATCACAAATTGGAAATTGGAAGCTCCGTTCGGCGTCGCAACATCGGCAATTCTCTCCGAAATCAAATTAGGGATTTTGAATCCCAAAACTGTTGCCCGATTTTGGTGAAATTTATTGTCCACGGTCATAGATCTAGTCCACAAATTCAGGCACTTCTTTCCACGGTTATAGGACGGACTGAATGGTCATGAGTTTACAGTCAAGGTCATTGGGCTATGAGTGGCTATAGGTCACATAACCTATAAAATAAATTCTATGACATTAAAATTGACATTTTAGATTTAAAATTTGGACAATTTGACCTAAAATAAAAATAAAAAAGGTCCAAATTTTTCGAATGGACCAAGGGCCCTGTCCCTAGTTTGGATCTAGGTCGTAGGGTTGTGAGCAATTATAAATCCTACAACTTCTAAAATAAGTTTTGTAATTTAGATTTTAGATTTAAATTGGACAGAATTTGCGGGATTAGGGTTCTTTGTGTTTGATAAATGTTTGTGTGTGTACTAGGAACGACTTACCTTGTGGTTTTGGACTTGTTGTCGTAAGACTTGTTGTCCAAATCTTAAAGAAGGAGAAAACTAAGGACCAGAATCTGGTATTAGTCCTAAACACTTCATATTTCTGCACACTAGACGTGTTGACTACTGTGACAGACTCGTTTAGGCATTTTGCATATAGATTCAAAAAACTCATGGAGAGCAAATACTGGACATGTTGACCCTAATATAAAAAATAATAATTAAGGAATATTTTGTACTATTTTAAAAGTATTATCTTGTATATATATAATTAGATCATAGAGCATGCATAACTATAAGACTTGTTGACCAACCTGACTTGTTGACCAGAATTGTTGACATTTCCTTAGATCACTATATAGGACTGTGACAATCATACCATTGTGTCTGCATACATAAGTAATGGACTACAAACCAAATTGAGAGAACCTGGCAATAAGGGTGAGAAGAAAGAAAAAAAAGAACATACAAATGTTCCCCGGTATGTTGTTTGAGATTAGTTTACATATTAGTCATATCTACTTGAGAAAGTGATATTAGATACATATACAATAGACTATTTTGGCTTATCCTTGGAAAAGACAAAGTTGCTTGTGGAAAAATTAAAGTTTAAGTGAAAAAGTGCCTTACATCTCCCTATCTGGACCAATAACTTAATATCTGTTTGAGAGGATGCGGAATCGGAAGGAATGTTGTAATCCTGTACCTCTTCCGAATTCGAATCCATTCCTTGTAACAAAAGTAACTGAAAATAGAAGTTTAACCTCTCCTTCAGAGGTGTCCGCTCTTGGCTTAAGGAACAACACGTAAATCCTATCCTTTTGATGATTAGAGTGACTGAAAGTTCACTAAAGAAAACAAAGACAAACAAGTTAGAACATAGTTTTTTCCTCACAACGGATCCAAAAACTAATCCGCACATGCAAGTCACCCAGGAAATCCTTACAATCCTTTCAATACTACAACGACAGACCTACCTAGACAGAATCCCAAGAATTGGAGCTGGTACCCCGCTAACTAAAAGATCCCTTCTACCTTCCCGTTCCTCTCTTCCGGAGATAGCAGGACCTCATCAGACGTCGGTTAGCGTTTGCCCTCCAATCTGAAGGACTCACCTAACCTAAAAACCGCTATCCCACTCAGAAAACACCCAAGAAACATTAGTAGCGGGAACTTCCTCTTAGTACACAAAGTTTCTTCAACCAATCTCTAACACTTCCAAAATCGGATCCAGACAGAATCCGAAGGCTACTTCTCGGTTCAACACTTGCAAACCCAGCTATCCGCATTAACGATGATTGAAACACTGATGGCATACCAACACCAAGCCAAGACTTTCAAACCAGCTCTCGTGAAGTGGAAATCTGGAAATCAATTTGCAAAGTAAGTAAAAACAAAAGTAAAATCACTCGGGGCTTCAAACCAAAGTCAGCCCTCTAATTATTAACTCCAAGGAACCTTAAAAAAGGCTCCAGGGAACAAAATCAGAGGACAAGAAAATGACAGCTGTCATTCCATATCTTCCCCCAGATATCTTTCTATCCTACTAGCCGATCTGCAAAATGTGGATCTTCAGATCCTAAAAACTCGGAAAGTACCATCTAGGTGCATGCAACTGAAAAGCAACTGCCAAGTAACACTTTAAAAACTTGGGTTTCACCTACCCTAAGAAACTTCATCTACTTTCTAGTCCGCTTTGGAGAAGGTTCCTCATGCTTGGAGGCTCCCTTCCTAGGCGGCTATTTCCTACTAGCAGAAGGCTTAGCTGTCTTCTTCTCTTTGGCTGAAACACTATAAGAAAAACACGTTTTTGGATGCATTAGCAAAAAATGCATCGTGTTTTTTCAAACGTCAGTTTTCCAGAAAACATTAGAAGGGATTTGGGCCAAGGGAGGGCCGTTTCAGGCCCGTTCCCCAATCTGTCCCTATGCTGTGAACAGTGATATGGGCTGTCCGAAAGGTACATTTTTAAAAAAAAAAAAAAAAAAAAAAAATTCAAATTTCATTTGAAGAAAAAGAATTTTTTTTTTTCAAATTTCATTTTAAGAAAAAAAAAAAAGAAAAATTTTTTTTTTGAAAATCTGATGTGACCGAAGTTAGGCCATGTCACCTTGCTGCAGTGGCACAGTTTCAGCAGTCAAAAACTATTCAAAACTTGTGGAGAATTCATGGGAACTTGCGGCCCGCCCTTGGCTCTGAATTCTCTCTAATGCGTGTGCATGTTTTGTAAAAAACATGTATGTGTTTTGCAGAAAACGTGTACGTGTTTTGCAGAGAACGCAACCATGTCATTGTGGATGGCTACATTTGTGACGGTGTCGACTGTGATGTGGCCATGATTTTATATAACATCGCATACAATATAAATTGCCACGTTAGCAAGTAGATTTAGAGAAGGGCAGCCACATGGCATATTTTGGAAAAAAATAAGAAATGGATGGATGTACGTTGGGCCAGATGTCTGAAACAACAAGCTGGATGTCGAACTGGATGTCTGAGACAATGTGGGCTAATTATCCTATATCATTTATCTCACCATGGACAGAGAATGGATACAAATATGACCTTGAAAATGTTCATTTTCACGTAACTTTGTCATCAAAATAAATTTGATGGTAAATGGTAAGTTTTTTTAAATTCTTGGTGAATTCTATTTTTTTTTTATTGTATAATTTTATTGATTAATTTCTGTTGACTAATTATTTTTTGAAAAATGGGTTGGATGAAAAAAATGGACTGGATGAAAAATAGATTGGATGAAAAATAGGTTGGATGAAAAAAATGGACAAATGAAAAAAATGGGCTGGATGAAAAAGTTGCCTACATGGATGTTAGTATTAGAACATGATTTATCCATTCTAACACTATTTTAGCTCTATAGTAAAATTTGGTCATTTCAAGGAACAACACTAATTATTGAAATGTTGAAATGTTGAAATGCTAAAGTAAATAATGAAATGCGAACTACATTTCAACATTTCAACATTTCAAAAAAACAGGGAACACACTAATTATCACCCAACATTATTTATCAATTTTAGTATAATGCTATTGCTAATATTTTTTTACAAATTTTGAAAGGAAAATTTCAAGATTCCTTCTAAATATGATTACAAGCAAAATGTTATCATTTTTTGAATGAAATTTGTTGGAATGGATTTGAAATGAGTTTTTTTTGACATGGTGATTTTTGAAAATTTTGTGTTCCTTAAATCTATGACCTTGTTTTTGCAAATCCAATTTTGAACTAGAGTCAATGCAATTTTGGCTTGGTCAACCACTTGACACACATTCATGTTTGTGATTTTAGAAGAATAGTATAACTCTGGTAACAACAAACCCAACCATTAGATAGGATAACAACTTCATAAAGTATCTCTACAAATTAGGATGACTTTCATCTAAGCAGTAGTGAGAAAGAAACTAGAATTTCAATCTACTAATTATGCCATTGCATATGCAACATGAAGGTTGGGATGTACCTTCCATTGTGCCATTGGAAAATGATTTCATACACAATCGGTTGTAGGATCAAAGCAAAAGCATCCATTCATGGACATGATTATACCACTTCAATACCCTAAATTCAAGCCATGCATAATCAAGATTATTTTATATTACTTGGGGCCCTAATCCAAAGTTTATGTTGAGAACAAATCACCAAATAACATATTTTGGTAAATGAGTTCCTTAGTGATTTGGGTAAACAATATATCAATCTATCATCAAATTGATGTCTTTTGAATTTGGGCTCAACTAATGTTTATGGATTGTTATCATTTCTACAAGTCAATGTAAATGTAGGGCTGCCTCCTAATTTTTTAAAGTTATTGAAGCATCAAATTGCAATTGTAGGTCTATTATTTCATAGATATGGTTTAACTTTGAAGCCAATGGGTTACAAGATCTATTACAAAGTGAAGAATCCAAAAAATCAGATCACTTTTGGAAAAGTACCTTGGTGATTGGTCTTGCATTTTCATGATTAACCTTTAAATGGCGGGAGCCAAAATATGGCCTTTGGATGACATTTTGTACCTCTAAAAGATAGAAACAAGCAATTTTCCATCTATTTTTTTGGAAGGATGTGCTTAAGTGCTTTTGCAAGAATGTAATGTTGGGTCTTTGTGGTATTATTTGTTGACTTTTCTACATAGGAAGATGCTCAATTCACTCATCACCATATCATATATTTGGGCAACTTCAAGCTCCTTGCTCTTGATGTGAATTTGAGTCGCATAAAAGGATCATTTTTGAACTTGAGCCTTACCAATGAATTGAAGCTAATAAATTGCAGTCTCTACTTCAACTTGATTATTTAAATACTTGATAAAATTGAATAATTTTTTGCAATTTGAACTTGGGGCCCATAACCACAATGGCTATTCATTTTCTAATTATAAAAAGACACAACAAATTTACTTACTCCATATATTTTGTGGTTTTACATAACTTAGAGAAGACTTATGATTTCTTCATCTTTGAAAAAATATTACTTCAAGAATAAACTTGTAACGTTGCCAGAGTCCAAATAAAATAAAAGTAAAAT
Source organism: Neckera pumila (assembly GCA_963969595.1). Taxonomy (NCBI): domain Eukaryota; kingdom Viridiplantae; phylum Streptophyta; class Bryopsida; order Hypnales; family Neckeraceae; genus Neckera; species Neckera pumila. The sequence continues at coordinate 2,823,988 of OZ018408.1, read as the reverse complement.
AATTTTAAAAGTTTATAATTCAAAGCTTTATGCTCAAAGGAGTCAAGGGCTTTGCTGTGTTCTTGATACAAATAGAAAGCTTTATGCACAAAGGAATGCAAGGACTTTGTTTTGTGGCATTTGGACTTGCAATGTGAAAATTATGTTTCTTCCAAAATAAAAGATAATTTAATTCCAATTCTTCTAATTTTAAAATAATTCAAAAATCCATAATTTTCTTGCCGCAGGTCCAAACGCCAAGAAACAAAGTGTGTACTCCTCCTCACAAAGAGCTCTCTAATGGTGCTAAAAACACAGCCTAGGAGTTCCTCGAGTCTTCCTTCCATAGATCTCAGCTTATCAAATAAAACAAACAACCTAAATTAAAATATAGGCTAGTATATTTTGTGCAATTGCTACATTCAAAATAAAAGTAAAGTTAATCTTCTAATATTTTAACTCATAAAAGCTTTGAAGTTTAATAACTTTCACACACTGTAGGTCCAAACGTCACAAAACAAAGTTTGTGCAATCGTCCTTACGAAGAACTTTTTGCGGATGCTAAAAATAATCCAGAGATCTCAAGGTAATAAACAAAATAAAACAAAAAGTAAACAAACAATCTAACTTATGGTATAGAAATAGTCACAACATGGGAACTTACACAGTAAATTTTGCAATTCATTTTTGTAGTCATAGGGCCATCCTCTTAGATTAATCCTAGATGGATGGAGTGGACACTGAGTGTCTGATGGATGACTTCACTTTCACCTCAGACTAGAGGATGGAGAAAAAGTTTTTTTCATCCAATATCTTTTGGGGAAGTTGTTTGAATACATTTTTAGTGAATGGTATGGCAAATCCTTTCATTATGGTATTATTGACTTATCCAAAGAAGATGCTCAATCCACAAATCACTCTAGTAGAGTATTTTGGTCATTTCTTGCTATTTACTTATGATGTCAATTTTAGCCTTTAGAATGATATTTTTATGAATTTGAGTTTGACAAATGAAATGAAGCTTATCTATTGCAATTTTCCAATACTTTATAGCAATATATGACCTTTGGGCCTAAAACCATGGTTTGTTGCTTTTCAAATTTTGTATTTTATAGAAAAAACAACTTTGGGCCTAAAACCATGGTTTGTTGATTTTTGAATTTTAGAGTGACACAATAACTTTGGTACACAATATAATGTGCATCTATGGTGGATATTTCAGACTTTTTGAATACATTTTGTATTTGATGTGGATTTTTCTTCATTTATTTCTTAAAAAACTCATAGTCATTTCAAGTAGTTCCTCAAAAAGTTTAAAAATTTTACAACCTGTAACAGACACATGATTTCATCTCTGAAAAATAAAATAAATAGGTACTTTTCATTCACATCTGATTGCAAAATGGCAACAAACAGAGTGATGGACAAAGAGGCCTGAAATAAGTGGTCATGGGCCCATCTTCCTAGAGTTCACCCCTAAAGCATCTTCCTAGAGTTCACCCCTAAAGCATCTTCCTAGAGTTAACCCCTGAAGCATGTTACCAGTGCTCATACGGTGGAGATACTGTTGCCCAGTCTCAGTACAAAGGCCATTTGCACGTAGAAGGGTTTGTTGGTTCAGCGGAATTTTTTTTGTGAGTTCGCCTGCGAATGCACCCTTGTTCCGTGAAAATCAAGGGATTTTTTGAAACAGGATTGTGCAAGAAAAAATCTTGTATACAAAGACTGTGGAAGAGCATGGAAGTTCAATGCATACGTTCAACTTCCCAGGCCACACTCTAAAGGACGTCCAGCTTCCAAGCTTCCACTGACAAAAGAATGAGAGGACATGGGGGAGCCGGGGGAGCAGGGAAAACATAACCTACAACAAAAGCTGCCACTGACATGGGATAGCGACTCCCTGGGCGAGCTGGCCAATCAAGCCTGTTTGCCTCCTCAAAATTCAGTTGGAATGACGGTGTCATGCTAAATGTTGTACTCTGCTGCACTTGAGTCTACAAATTTCCCGCACCTCCAATTACACAAGCACTAGTCCAAGCAACAAGGGAGTTACCACATTGTGATAGTACGATGAAATCACGCAGGAACACGCTTCAGAAATACAAAGAACACGATATTGATAATAACATGGGCTGTTTGTTTGTCATAAAAAACTCTACCTTCCCAAAGAGCTGTCTAACTATTGTTATTCCATTACGGATTCCCCCGACCGATTGAAGTAGGCCATAATGAGGTCCAGTCGACTAAAGAACTTTCGAGCCTTTTTGATACCAAACCGACCAGTCACTTCTGGAAGTTCACAGACGTATACAACCGACACATCACGGGCCTCATCTGAAGAAGATGAAAGTCTCAGTGGAGGCTTATTGTACTCGTGGCGCTTTATTCCTGTCAAAGTATCACAACGCAATAACGAGATGAGGAAAGCTTCAAACTGAACGTGTACACTGGAAGAGGGAGTGACCAAAGTCAGTAAATGAAAATTGCACACATGTGAAACGAAGACATCAACTAGACCCACCTTCAATGCTCGCAAAAGGGAGCAGACATCTACAACAGTACTGTGAGAACGCTGCACAAGGGCTGGTTCCAGAATGTCAGACAACAAATCCCGCCAGTCCTGGAGTGATGCAATCAATTTCTCCATAATCACAACCTCTTCCATTCTACAGAATCTACCACGATGTGAGTATCGACCATCCAACGGAAATATTTCTTGGAAAGGCACAAAAAGCACTGCAAGGTACTGAAGTCTACAAGAACGAACCTGCAAGGTACTGAGCGTGAAGATTTCAAGAACTCAATAATCATAGATGAGGATGGCCTTACAGTGATGTGGACCTGCATGGGAACAGATACATGAAATTGTGATCAACCATTCACAAGTGAAGCGGATTTGTTAAGGTTAGATGGAAAATTGGCATGACTTGAAAGTTGCCTGAATTAACATTTGCTCCCATAAGAATATAAATCTTGCCAGCAAGCAGAAGACAAGTGTGTACCTCACTGTACTGAGGGACAACACGCCATTCGAGAGAGCACTGCGATATGGGCAAATATGTTGCTTTTGAATCCTCGTTTGAAGTGGTGAAAGGCCAAGACAAGTAGGATGGTACCTGCACGACCATTGAAATGAAGATAAAATACGCTGCTTGCAACCAAAATAATTAGTACAGATAAGTTCCAATCCTGGTGAGTTGCAAAAGATTACTAATCCAATACTCTCTCATACAGATCTACACACTTGAAAAGTACATGATGGATGCCACATTAGTATATGGCTTCTGCACGAAATAGTAAGAAGATGAAGCATACAAATCATCGCAAGTATCACAATGCAGCATGCTGGCATCTGCCTTGTGAAGCATATCACTGCAGACACATTTCAACTCCTCTCCCTCTACTCTCTGCAAGGCTCTTACTACAGCTGCAATATCCAACAATGATACGGCACTTACAATTAGCTTCTTTCATTCCATCTGCTGAGTCTATATACTTATGATAGCAAAAGCATTGAACAATACGTGCAAAAAACGAACATACTATTAAAAGGAAGCCACAAGAAAGAAATTTATGCAAACCAGTCTCACCCGAGAAAGCATATCCTTGAGGGGAAGTGAGGGATCAGTAGTGGGAGCAGCAACTGCATCCCGACAGCCTGACAACCAGATATCCACATCAGACAAAATTTTAGAACCCTACGGTGAGAATCCTCCGCTTTCAACATTCTCAGATTTAGAAAGCGCTGCTTCTTCATCCGTTCCCGGAGGGCATCTTCCCTAGATATCCCATGGGGAGGAGGTGGCCCGGCCTATAGGTGGAGGCGGCGGCGGAATCAGAGAAGGTCCAGCTAGAAAAGCGGGTGGGGGGATAGTGTCTCTTGAGCTGACGAGGTGGTGCAGGTGTGGAGGACGGGCAGGCACTGGCACATTCCTGGTCTCCCCAGAAGAAGGAAGTGGAGGAGGTGATGGACGGGGCGGTAGTGGTAGTCCGCATGAGTCCAGGTCCATCTCACCGCTTGGACCAGCAATACCTGACGAGGAAACTCGAGGCTCTGAAGAAAAGAGATTACAAACCTGTTAGAACGAGGACACAACCGGAGGCCAAAGAAACAAGGAAAATCGACACCAAGAGATCAGCCGTTTTCAAAATAGACAAGGATTCATGGTGTTAAAATGATTGATTTGATCGATCATATTATCAAAATAAGACGATTCGGATGCTCCAAACTTTATACCACCAGAATCAGCAAAGAACATTCCACGCATTGGTCAAAAAAGAAAAAACTATCAGACAAGTCAAGTGCCCATATGACATACTCAAAACTGCTAAGCAGAACAAAGCCCAATTCGGGATTCTTGATCCTCTAAGGTATAATGAGCCAGCCCTAAACCTGTTCAATCCAGGAAGAGGGCTGATATCTCTCTTCTTGTTAAGCATTGGCATGACTGATAGTGGATGAGAATAACTGGACACCGATTTTCTAGAGGTCGCAAAAGAGACAAACAAAACAGGGATGAACCATACCGATAGATGATTTGTACATGGGCAGTTTGCCAATCGGTGGAGCTCCACTAGGGTTTAGCGCGGGATGGACGTACACGGAATCCTGGGCACATAATTAAATCAAACGAAGTTCAGGACTCATCTATCTCTCCCGACAAGGCTTCCTTATCCGCAGCCACTTAAGGGCGACGATATCTTCTGATTCTTTCAACTTAATGTATAGCTGGTTGCTTCGCGGTCCCTTGTGAAGATGATGTATGATCCTCTGCCTCCGTCTCAGTGTCCGAACCCGAAATGCTTTGAGACATCGTCAGCATCACCTTGCGCTAGTTGCTCAAACTCATCCTCGTTCAGCGCTTCTTTTGCGGGCAAGCTTCCACTTCACCTGCAAGACAGACCCGCCCTCGCTCATGAACACGTCACCCCTAACTTAATTGCGTAAGCCTATTCAACAAAACTTTGCACTCTCTTTTAAACATCCAACATTTTTCTAGAATAGACAGCGCACGAAACAATCTCCAAGATTAAAATTTGACCAGAAAGAGCTTCTTGGGCGTTTAGGAGTTAAACCTACAGTAATGTTCAAAAAATGTTCTGTCAGACACTTGCCCTTACTGCGTGTCACACCCGCAATTCACCACGAAATTGCACAGCCCAAACGGAAAAGGAAACTACAGAATCGGATGAAGAATGTCTCACATTGAACTTGTGAAAGTCCGATTCAAAGTGGGAGCGCTGTTCCTCCAGGGATTGAAACGTAGAACCACAACCATGAGAATTCCAGCTCTGCAAGGAAGTCTCGTCGGTCACATCTCGGGCAACTCCTGCATCCCATGGCTTGTCGGCTTCCTCCGGAATCCGCAATCCCTGTCAGCCTAACCCTAATTCCGAAGCGGGAGGAAGCCCTGCCAGAGCCTGATCGCGATGCGTGAAGAGAAGGGCATCGTGGAAGAACCCAGCGGGCGCCGAGAAGACAGTTGGAACGTCGAATAGCGCCATAGTGCATCATTGTGGAATCACGTCATGTAATAAATCAGGAGAACAACGCAGCATTATCATCCCTGAGTCCTTGGAGAGATGCTGTCACCGCGGGGGGGAAGTGGGCTACCTTGGATACCGCCGAGTAACAAACGTCCTAACCGTTTGCCTGACAGGTCCCAGGGTCGATCTCCCCCAGTTCCGTGCAGGTTGTTTTTTGGTTCGGTTCAAAGAACCGAGAGGCATCGACCTGTTCTCAAATTTTTACATAGCGGTATTCGTGTCTTTACAAGTACTACACTAATGATGGTATTTAGTGTTACCCACACTACTTGCTTTCAGAATGCCATAAATTATTAGTTTTGGTGAGTATATTTACCAACGACATTCATTGAGAACTGCAACTTTGGAACATATCATTACCTATGCTCCTAGTAAAAATATTCATGAAGAGTAAAAAGTTATAATATTTTGAAAACAGTTAGTGTAGGTAATACTGTTTACCATCAATAGTGTACTATAATGTGTGCCATCGCCAGAAGGACTGACAATCCAAGCAATCATGGTAAAAATGATTTTCTAGTTTTTTGATTCATAATACAAAGTTTGAAATTCAACATCTTTCACCCCTCCTCACCAAGAGCTTTCCAACGGTACCAAGAATGTGACCAAAATCAAAGTAAAAGTAATTTTCTTGTTTTTTTATTTGTATAAAAAAAGAAAAATCCATTAACTTTCTTGCCATGAAACCAAGCCCGTGCACCCTTCTTTAAGTATGGATATGTAGTATTATATACTTCAATTCCGTCAAAAAGTGTATTTTAAGAAGAAATCAAGCATTGGTTTGGATGAATGAAACGTTATGTGGTTCAAAAGGCCCATGGAACTTCTTTATTCATCATCCAATTTTGGACGACGGAGTGCTAAGGAGCCAATGAGGCTAGCTTTTGTAGATTCATCAACGGAAGTTGCAGCATCTTTTCTAGATTCTTGCACTTTCTTGCGCCGTTTATTATTAGAGCGTTCTAATTTAAACTGGTAGCTATACTTGCCCTCATCGAAATCACCCAACACATGAATTTTGCATTAGAGATGTCTAAGATGTCATCACAAGAGGCGGTTTTGATCCATTAACCCCTAAAGGACCAACATGCGTTTTTTGGCCGTATAGAAATTTTGGGCAGGTACGTGTGACTAGAGATATCCATATTTGAGGCTGAAATTTTAATAGAAGGTGGGGGCAAGGAATATCTTCATGTGTACCAAGTTTCATGACATTTCAAAATACGAGTCAAAAGTTGTGACCTGATATGTTACTTTTTTTTGTAACCGGGCAGTTTGGGCAGATCAGAAAAAATCATATTTTCCGGAATTTTTTTTTTTGAAATTGGTTCTCTACATTTATATATACTTAAAAAGCTTTGAGTCACTCCATTTCAATCAATGAGTCAAAAGTTATGAGGGTTTTTGGTTTGGGGGCAGTTATGGATTCTCTACTCTAAAAAAAACTTTAAAGTCATTTATCTAACTCAGTTTTCAATATTTTTGGAAAAAAATAAAATCTTAGGATGTAGATTGATTATTACAACATTACAACCATTGGGATTGGCATTTAAAATTCCATGATTAAATTTTTAACAATTTAGTATTTTGAGTCACTTTCTATTTCTTTCTACTTACTATTTTTTTCCTATATGTTGTACAATTCCAAATGATGTGAAATTTTTCATGCATATAGACAACTTGTTTAGGAAACTGAATTTAAAGAAGCACCACCTTTATCGGCATTTTTTCATTGAAAAGTGAGCTTGCAAAGTGCAGCTGCCCGGTTTTTCGCAGGATTGAAAAAATGGTTTTCAAGACTTTGAATGCTTATATCTTATGATCCACACGGTGGAATTTTCTGAAATTTTTACCACATGTTTTTAAAATATCATACTACAAGACCCTATGGTTACATGTGTCAAAAATTGTTTTTTTCCAAAAATTTGGTAGTTGTATTAGAAATGGCAGTTTTGGAGCGTTTTTGGTAATTACATAGTCGTGAAACTTTAGGGGTTAACGTATGGAGCCATATGTTGTATAGCTCTTTTGAAAAGCAAATGTAAAAAACATTTTAATACCGTGTTGTCACTTGAATAGCTTCCTATGATCATCTACCATGTACGCAGACTAATTATTGATCATCTGCTCCATGATATGTATGTGATGGCCTACAAAATTCACCAATGTCCACTAATGTTCATTTTAGAAAATTCTTAACCAATTAATTTGACCTAACTCACTACTAACTTTATGCATTATTTATTAGCAAATGCACTTGAAATTTTATATATAAAACTATAGTTTAATTTTAATAAATTTAAAATTTAATTTAATTTTTATAATCAAATATTTATAAATATAATATACATTAAATAATTAATCAACAAATTTTCGAATTTTCAAATTGAAACCTTCTAAATTTAAAAATTTAGATATTTTAAATCACAACCTTCTACTTTACTAAAATAACCATTTATGAATTTTGATTTGACAAATTGACATAATTTAGAATTCACAAGTTCAAAATTTTACAAGATTTAAACTTTTTAGTACTTAAAAAATATGAAGTCTTCCAAATTATGAATTGTTTTTTAAAGAGTAAGAGCGAGTGCACTATTGCTTTAAAAATCAACAATTTAGGAAAGCATTAATAGAGATTTGAGGGCAACTAGGGCCCTTTTAGGATTGATTACCTTGCTATAAATTACAATATTGCTATTAGAATCTCATTTAATAAAAAAGTAATAATAAAGTAAAAATAAAAAACATTAAAAATTTAAAAATATTTGAAGATATTTTATTTCTGAAAAAATACAATGTGGCACCCTCTCAACCACATCAAACTATGCCGATGTAGCAGAGTTCCCACAATCCGGGAATTTGCAATCTTCCGGAGGCCTCAAATCTCCCTTAATGAATAAGAGTGACAATAGTACTACTTTATAAATTAGAGGCTCAACACCTAGTCTATAGAGCAACAAACTTCAGACCCCATCCAAGAAAGCAACAACTTTAGAAGGTGGCATAGGGACAATACAGCTGGGTTGTTGCAAGAATGACCTTCCGTTTTTGTTCCACTTTGGCTGATTTCAGCCATTTTGGGGGGAGTACTATAAAAATAGAAGAACATTTAAAAAAAATATGAGAAATGTATACAGTCACCTATAAGAAGAAGGTACCCTATAAAGGAAAAGAAAAAAAAATTCTCTAAATAGGAGAACTAGAAAAGTGTAGAATCACAAGAAAATACATACTTTGACATTTTAATTTGTAAAAAATAGGAAAAATCATTTTAAAAGAAACTGAAAATGCCATTTGGAAAGACTTCATGGTAAAGTGGTTTCATCAAAAATGTGATATTCAATGTTCAAAATTGCACGCACAAAGGAGTCTTCTTTGCTTGGACGTAGAGGATATAAAATATAATGTTTTTTAATGCCGCTTGATAGAAATGTGACTTCCTACTATGGAAATAGACCATAGAAATTTTAGCTCCAAATCATTAAATTTGGGGACTCTTTACGTACTAAAAATCCCTAAAATTCAAACTTGACATATTAGTTTAAATGATTTTAAAATATAAAATGATTTTTGAATTTTTTTGAAAAACATGAGATATGATTAACTCCTAAAGTCCCAAGGCCATTTTTTGGCAAAAACTACTCAAAGCTGCTAGTTCTATTGCGTTCATAAAAGAAAAGCAAATTTTTTTTTTTAAGAATCTAATCGTAGGATCTTACAGTACTTAAATTATTTCAAATTATGTGGTAGAAATTTTATAAAGCTTGACCGTATAGATTAGAAGACATTAGCATTTAAAGTTGGAAGAAATTGTTTTTTTGAACACTGACTTGCAATTTCAGATGACTTTGACCGCCATGTAAAAAAAATTGCACTATAGACTTTGAATTTAAACATTTTTATGTTGAATAAATGAGTTGGCAATCTAGGATAAAAAATTCAAGAAATATTCACTTAAGTTACATTCTTCAAAAAATTGTTAAGTAGAAGTAGGTCCAAAATTGAAAGAAAACTAAATCGTCAATAGCTCTAAGATGGGATTAAAATACTATAATTTCAATGGTGACTAGTGTGCCCTGTGTCGTTGCCACAACTAAAATCAAAGGAAAAGTAATTTTCTAACTCTCGGTTCCACTCCCAGTTCCACTCCTAGAAGCAAGAACGCCACCAAAATCAAAGCAAAAGTAATTTTCTAACTCCCGGTTCCACTCCCAGTTCCACTCCCAGAAGCAAGAACGCCACCAAAATCAAAGTAAAAGCAATTTTCTAACTCTTGGTTCCACTTCCAGTAGCAAGAACGCCACCAAAATCAAAGTAAAAGCAATTTTCTAACTCTTGGTTCCACTCCCAGTAGCAAGAACGCCACCAAAATCAAAGTAAAAGTAATTTTCTAATTTTTTAATCAATAAATACTTTGAAATTCAATAACTTTTGCACCACCGTTCCAAACGCCACGAAACCAAGCCGGTGCACCCCTCCTCGGCGAGAGCTTTCCGACGGTACCAAGCACGCGGCCGGGGGACGCACGGTCAGGAAGTTGTCCACGCTACAAACAAAACAAAACAAAACAAACAAACAAACAAACAAACAAACAAACAAACAAACAGCCTCATTTAAGGTATTGATATTGTTTTAGCAAGCAAATTTAGCCTTGTAAAACAATCTCTTTTGAAAAATTGTGAAAATTGCGTTCAGAAATGAATCCTATAAGTTATTTTTTCAACAAGATGCTCTAATTGCCCCCAAAATAAGGTTGTCTATAACTTTCACATATCAAATCCAAATCAAATGAAACAAATCTTCTCATATAGATAAAAATACAATCTATGAGAAAATAACTTTTAAAAAATTTAAAATTTTTTTTGGTGTGAAAAGATTTCTGCGCACCGCACCAAAGAAAAGGACCTTTTGTGCCATAACTTTTGCTCCCAAGCACCAAATGAAATAAAAATTATAATCCCACAAAGCTAATGTGTTTTTCTATCTTCTCGAAAAGTTTAAAAAAGTCATGATGGATATAGAGGCCGTAGTAGCCTGCTCAAAATCCATTTTGTCCCCTGAGGGGACAATGGGACTTTAGGGGTTAAACTCAAAAGAAAAATCTGCCATAAAAATTTCAAGTTCATGCGAGTCATGCTTCTAAAGTTGTTGCAAAAGGAATCTTTGGCACTGCTTTTGTGACAATGTTTCAGTACTGGTCTTTCTTGCAATCACCTAGCTACTCTTTTACCTCTACATCTGCTAAATGAAGAGCTATCTAAATCCTATACATGTCACATAGGTCTCAAGATTTTTTTTTTTTCGCTTTTGCTAGATTTTACATCAAACTATACTTAAAAATGCCTAAAAAGGGTGTTAGCATCGTATTTAGAAGAAGTCCCTACAAATACGGTGTGTTACTCTTTGAAAGTCCAAAAGTGCCTTAAGCACTTCTATTTCCTATTTCTAAAGTTTAATTAGGTGTTTAGAATGTCGATTAGGAGTTTCCAATAGATGTAAGCCGTGTTTGCAAAGTAATAGAGTTACACCTAAATTAGGCTAATACGGGATGTACCTTTGACTGCATGTCACATATTATAGGCTAAATGAGTTGGTAGTAGAAATTGTCAAATGACCTACTAGCCTATAGGAGTCCTTTTGGATGATCTACAGGTACGTCACCATCCAATTCATAAGAGTTCAGAAAAGCCATTTTATGCTCGAGAGGTTAAAATCCAACTTTTGGAGAACATGTGCGACCGAAGATTGGAGAGAGGTATTTCTAGCATAGAAACATGTCAATGTCAAGGACACAAATTAGTGAGGAATTTTGAATACCTAGGTGGCAAATTGAGGGTTTCTTGAACTATGGACAAGATTTCAAGACAAACTCAAAAAGAAATGAGTTGACAAGGGTGGAGAATGGACTTCCAACCTTTCTAATATACAAAGAACAATTACGATCACAAAAGTCAACATGGGATGTCTAGATAGGGATCAACGGATATATATATTTCTGAACCTACAAGTTTAGAAGACTTCTAGGGGTTGCCTATTGTTAACTCCTAAAGGTCCATTGTCCCTTCAAGGAACAAATGGGTTTCCAAGTAGGTACCTACGGGCTTAAAAATTTTGTCAGGGTTTTTTGAAACTTCTTTTGGAGATAGACAAACTAATAAGTTTTATAAGAATATAATTTTTTCCACAATCGGTGCCCCGAACAATAGTTATGACTAAATAAGCTCAAAACATGGGACGGGAGGCAATCCGGGCAGCCACAAAAAAATGGACAATAATTCAAATTTTTTTATTTTTATTTTTTTCTCATAGATTATATTTTTGTCTATTTGGAAAGCTTTGATTCATTTCATTTGGATTTGTTATGAAAAAGTTATGGACATTTTTGTTTTTCAGGAAGTTAGAGCATCTTCTTGATAAAAATAACTTATAGGATTTATTTCTGAATGCAATTTTTCAAATTTTTCAATTTTTTTTTTGCATGGTTTAATTTACTTGCAAGAAGAATCTCACCGTTGGGATTGGTGCATTTTGATTCCAGCTAAAATATATGAATATTTTAAATTTTCCTTCTATCTTGTACCTACTTTGATTTAACAATTTTTTTAAGAATGATAATTAAGTTATTTTGAATTTCTATTTTTTTCCTAGACTCTCAACTCAGTTCTCTACTATAAACATTTAAAGCTCAAAATTCTATAGTACAAAAATTTTAAGTTAAAAATGTTCAAAGTGAAAAACTCTAGTCCTACAATGTGCAGAAAAACTTGTTTTTTTCAATTTAAACGCAGATATCTTGCAATCTGTGCGGTCAAAAATTTTGAATTTTTTTCATACACTCTCACACTAGTTTGGTGTAAGATCCTCTGGTTAGATGTGAAAAAAAAATAATTTCAATTTTTTTTATTCTTTGCTATAGTAATGGCAATTTTGAGTGTTTTTGGGCAAAAGAAATGCCTTGGTCCTTTGGGGATTAAGAAGAGAATCTAGCAACTACAAGTTGCCGCAAACAACTTGAAACAAGTTATAATTGTCAACGTAGTAACCCTTGAAGTCCCCTACGTGGCCTCTAAGGTCTTTCAAGCGTCACCTAACAACTTTGAATTGCCATATTCTTTATTCTTTAGTCATTCTACAACTCCTAGAATAGTTTAAGAAAATTTATAATGAAAATGGGTGTAGTATGGTTGTAACATTGCTCCCCCCTCTAAAAAATGAATTTAGGGTATTTTGAGTTTTGGTTTATTGAAAATCTATAGACCTGTGAAATCAAAAATCTTCTTTTGCGCATCTTGCAAATTAGATCTAGATTTTCTTATTTTATCGCTAATAGTATAACTATGCCAATGTTCAAGATAAAATAGTTTGTCGTGGACAAGACTGGAATCAAGGATTTCTTCAACTTTGTATTCATTTAATTTCCATTAGCTTCTATTGGAGGTGGAGGGGATTGATTTCTGCCACGATTGTATGATGTTGTATATCATTCAAGAATTCAAATTTGAAACATAGGGTGGACCTTCATTGAAACTTGAAAGCAACTAGATTTATTTGTTGGATAATAGGAAATGGCCCAATACGCGGATAGTCCAATTTCTTGCAAGGTCAATTGGTTTTGAAACTACAACAAAAAAGCCAAAGATTATCACTAATACTAAAAGAAGATTGTTCTTTTCAAAGTTTGTCAATGTTTTTTTTGGCCTATTCGTGCATGTGCCAGCATTTGTACTAGTGTTAAAATTAAACCACTGCAATTGATTGCGATGCTTTTACGCCTTTCAAAAAGATGATTGTTGCGTAGTATTGCGATGCTACTGCATTTATAAAAGTGGTTGCATTAGGCATGGTCAATATTAGGTATTTTACATCATCTCATAGCCTCCAATAGAATTGATTTACAAGAGCATGCTCACCCCAGTCAATATCACATGCTATCTGGTGAAAGTTGGAAGCATAAACATATGCCAAGCGAGATCCTTGATGGAAAGATTGAATATTTATTTTTGTCATATTCTCCAAAAGTAGTAGTGAACTCGTCCAAAAAAGCTCTAAATTGTTTAGAAGAAGGAATCTCTTTTTTAATTAGAGGCCAAACCATGCCAATGCTATCTCCAACAATAGTGTATCAATAAGGCCCACTTGAGTTGCATTAAACTCTAGAGCGTTTTGGAACAGTGGATAGTCATATCTAAAAAACAAGCAAACGCTCTAGAGTCTAATGCTTGGACATGAATAGCTTTCTTCATATAATGTAGAGATACAAGAATATTAAAACAATAAGAGGGAAGAGAATATAGTATATACAGGACCTCTAATGGATGAAGCTTCATCAAGTAGCTTCATGGTCCCTATTGTGGTTGGAAAGTTCATTTCTTAATTGAACTATATTTTTTGATAGACTGCTTCCAGCTCAATAAAAAGTTTGTTGTTTCTTGGGACAATTTGTTGCCCAACGATTGGAAGTAATTTCTTCTCCACAATACCAACAAAAGTGGTCTTGAGTTTGACAAAACTTCTCTTCTTGGTTAAAGGCTTGAATGGAGTTTAATCAATCTGCATATCTTCAAGGCTAAAGTATCGGACTCTTGCTGAGGCTTTAGAAGATGTGCCAGCATTTGTACTAGTGTTAAAATTAAACCACTGCAATTGATTGCGATGTTCTTGTGCCTTTCAAAAAGACAATTGTTGCCTAGTACTACGATGCTACTGCATTTATAAAAGTGGTTGCATTAGGCATGGTCAATAGTAGGTATTTTACATCATCTCATAGCCTCCAATAGAATTGATTTACAAGAGCATGCTCACCCCAGTCAATATCACATGCTATCTGGTGAAAGTTGGAAGCATATACAGATGCCAAGCGAGATCCTTGATGGAAAGATTGAATATTTATTTTTGTCATATTCTCCAAAAGTAGTAGTGAACTCGTCCAAAAAAGCTCTAAATCGTTTAGAAGAGGGAATCTCCTTTTTAAATTAGAGACCAAACCATGCCAATGCTGTCCCCGACAATAGTGTATCAATAAGGCCCACTTGAGTTGCATCATATGGACAACATTGAGGTTGCATCGGCACCACCAACCTCACTTGGTTGATGAATCCTCAAAGTTTTGAGCAAACATTGTCAAATTTCTCCGGTAAATCAATCTAAGGTTCCTTGGGCTGTTCTCAAAAAGAAATGTATGTGTAATTGGCAAAGCATTATATAGCACACTCGCGAATGGAGATGCAATGGAAACTTGGTGTTCTTGAGTCTCATTAGGAACTCAATGCATGCCTTTGTTCTCCCATAGTGCATTTGAAGCCACCATCATATCCTCCAATGAAAGAGTGTGGTAGTCAAAGAAGAGATTTTGGGCGCCGTAGAGTCACCCATAGAAAACTACCGTGCTACAAGAAGATATAGATGTATAGAATTCATCCATGAAGAAGTGAAATGAATGAGAGGCCAAGAAGTAGCTATACCTCTTCAATAAAAGTCTTCATCATATAATCCTAGAATAGGTCTCTAGCTCCTACCTTAGTGTCAACAAGCATTTTGATGTCAATCACAAAATTGTAGATAGTTTGGGATGCAAATTCAAGTCCATACAATGATTGTCAACTTTAGATTATCACAACTTCTACATACCACCTCCAAATACAAAATACAAAATTTTCACAACTTCAAAAAATAAAAATAAAAATAAAAACTCCAACAAAATTTCAAATTATTCTAAAGTGCTTTCTGAAAATTATAGCCCAAAAACAAAAATTGTCGAAAAGTTTGATTGATTCCTAACACCCTTGCTTTGAACTTCTATGCATGTCTTTCTCGATATTGATCCAAAACACACACTTTTAAGTGAAGCTTGTTTAGCATACCAATACTAATTATTCTCACCTTCTAAAAACACTACATTACAAACTTCTAGCTATAAAACACTAAAACAAAGTCATATTTCACTAATCAAAGTCCATGATGTACAACACTAATACTTTGAAACATTAGATGTTATTTGAGGCTTCTAAAAAACTGCGAGTTATCCTGCGTTCCTACACTACAGGAACGCAGGATAACTGTTGGCTGATCTGGCCGACACCATGCCACATCATTTTTCAAAAATAAATAAATAAATAATTAAATTTTGCTTAAAATATATTTGGAGAAGAATTTTTTTATTTTTTTAAAATATTTGACAGCATTGCTGCTGGTTTAGAATAAGGGAATAGACTATAGAAACCAACCTGAAATGGCCCTTCAGAGTCCTCAAATCCCCTCTAATGGACTAAAATTTCTTTAATATAGTTCGAATGAAATTGAGAGTTCTAAATACTTATAAGTAAAGCACAACCAAAAAACTATTCATCAAATTCCAAACAAATTCCAAAAAAAAACCCGGGCATTATGCAAAGAGAACAAAGCATAACTTAGAACCTGGCCGTGTTGAGAGATATACTTGTCAAATTATCAAGGACACAAACTAGCGATAACTTAGATAGCAAATCAAGAGTTTATTGAGTTATGGACAAGGTTACAATAAAATCAAGAGGAAATGAGTTGAGAAGGATGGAGAATGCACTTCCAACCTCTCTAATTGTGGGAGCCCGGAAAGAAGGATAAACCTTATTAGTGAGAAAAATAGAGGGAGGAATTAGTAAAGGTACATTTTTTTTGGTTTATCCAAAGTTAAATTGAGCATCTTACCGTAATTAACCTTCCTTGCTAATAAGATAATAGTAGATAGATAATTAAGTTAAAATCAATAGTTAAAGTTTCCGGGTTGTAGCAAAAACTGGAACCGGATCCGCATCCGTGAACTCCAACGAGGATCTCGAGTCATATCGAGGCTAGGTATAACCTTATCCAAAAAGATAATGGGAACTTATCGGAATCCTAAACGGAAAGCTAGGGCCCAACGGCTCTACTGGAGATTAGGGATGACCGTTTTAACAGATAGATTTCTCCGCAATGATCGCGGAAAACGGCTATCCTAAACGGCTGCGACTACTTTGGGAAGAGAACCTTAGAAGTCAGATCTCTTTCTCATGGTTCAAGCTTGAGGGTTGTTAGTGAGCTTTGAGCTCTGAGAGAAAGGTTGAGATTTGAAAAAGGGAAGGATAGAGTGAGAACTGGTGTTCTGCATCCGGTCGAGAGAAAAATGACAAATTGTTAGGACCGCAGTACCTTCTTCTTGCAAGACTAAAAGCATACTTGAACTCTAGATTGTGAAAAAGAAAGAGCAGATATGGTAAAGGCAAAAGGGAATGGGTCTGTTTCACTAAAGATCAAGTCAATCAATCCAGTGATTTCCAAGGATGAAAGAGAGAGGAAACAGCTAGAGGAGGATCTGGACCAACTTGGATGCGTAGGATTTCTTTGTCGACCCTGGAGTTTGAAGAATGAGACGATGATCCTAGAGCTTTTGAATGAGCAATCAAACAAATGGGCAAAGGCGCACTGCGCGCTATCTAAAAAGTGGATCTTGGAGACATGGAAGAAAGTCTATGACATTCTGCGTCTGGGAGAAGGAATGGCTTCACGGAAGGTCGGGTACACAAATAGTAAGTTTCTGAACCCTCCCCATCCCAAAGATGGCTATGCAGTTGCTGACTGCAAGATAGGGAGAGAAAAGAGGTTGTTGGAGTTTTTAGTTCCGATCCTGTATCCGGAATACCCAAACCGGATCACAGTCACTTGGGCCCAAACCATATTTGGAGCATTGAATGGTGACAGGAAAGTCTTCTAAGGTGGTATAGTAAAGGATCTTGTAGGGAAGATGGTAACTTCTTTAGGCAACACAAAGGCAACTTCCATTGGCCCTTCCTCCTCCATCTTTACAACTACCTAGGGACATTTAGGAATCAGGAGAGGACTGAATACAAGGCAGCAACCATCTTAGTGAAGTTAAACATTATCCCACCTCAAGAGTCTGAGAAAGAAGAGAGATCGAAAGAAGAGGATGAGGCATTTGGAGGGGGGTTCCTCAGAGAGAAGGAAGGAGTCATCTGGAAAGAGAACCAACTCTGAGAGGATTCCAGCCTCTCAGAAGAAGAAAGGACCCTAGAAAGAGTCTTAAGAACCGGAAGTACAGGGAGAAGATTCTTTGGGTAGAATTATTACGGATCTTAAGAAGATCCAAAAAAGGCCAGACACTGAGAGAGGAGTAGTCAGGAACATCTGTGGGCTACTTGGAGGGATTGAAGTCTTTGAGCTAGCTGAGAGGATGGAAGGGTTAATCCGGGATAGTGATTCCTGGAAGTTAGAGGCCCAAGTAAAGGAGCTCACTAAGAGGAATCAGGATCTCCACCGGCAATTAGAAAAGAGTATGGAGAAGAGTAAGGAAGTGAGGGACCTGTCTAAAGAGGCAAAGGACACACTGAGGAAAGTAGGGAGTTTTGTCTCCCATTCTGAGGATGTGTTGAACAAGACCAAATTGTATAACAAGGAAATTCATAAGGCCGATTCCGACGCAGCAGCCAAGGCAGTGATGGTGTTGGTAGAGTACTCGGAGGCAATAGAAAAGCTCATGTATGAGATCCACAAAGCTCTACAGCAGGCAAGGTACTTTCCGGATTCCGGGAATAAGACAGCACCTATACAACTGGTTCCACTCATGTCCCCACCTGCCCCTGTGAAGTCTGATAAGCGAGAAGTGGAGAAGAAGACGCCAACGAAGGCCTCTTGTAAAGTAAAGACAGAGGCAAGAGAAGAATCCGCACACGGATTCGGATCCAAGGATCAGACCCGCCAGTCAAGATCCGAGACGAGATCCAGAGCAAGAGTACAAGGCAAGATCCAGAGGCGAGATCTAGAGCAAGAGTACAACGCGTTTGCCTCACATAACTGGTACAATAAAGAAGAAGACAACGGCCAAGAGGGCCAGGGAGGTAGTCAGCATTTGGAGGAGGTTGAGTCGCCAAGCAATTCAGGGAAGGAGCAGAGTCAATCCAAATCTGGATCCGAATCTGAACCGGAACCGGAATCGGATGCTGAGTCAGATCCAGTACCCATCTCATCCGCAAGTTTTAAGGAGAAGGCTTTGACACCATTGAAGAGCAAGGGAGTGGCCAATGGGAAGCCGCTAGCTAGAAGAAAACAACCGCCAAGGAAAGGTGCCGTCAAGCAAGGGGAATCTTTACAAAAGCAGGTTAGGAAGTAGTTAGGTAGTTTTTTGGGGTAGCCCTAGCATGTTTAGATGAAAACCCAAGTTTTTATTAGGTAGAAAGCAATTAGTAAGTTGCTTTTTAGCTAAATTCACTTGGACAAGCACTTTCCGAGTTTTTAGGATCTAAGATCCACTTTTTGCGGATCGGCTGGTTTGATGGGAAGTCAACTTAGAAGGATAAGGAATGACGTGTGTCATTCTCTGGTCCTTTATTTTGGATTGCTGGGGACCACTAGGGTTTCCCTTGGGAGTTAGTATTTAGGGGTTGGGAGTTAGTTTCAACTCCGAGCATTTTTGTATTCTTATTTTTCTATTCAATTTCTGCAAAGAAAGCTTAGATTTCAACTCCATGAGTACTGGTCTAAAAAGTCTTGGACTTGTGTTGAGGGGTTAGGCGGTGTTTTTGATCATTGCTAATTCAGGTAGTTTGGTAGTGAAGATTTGAGGAGAGGAGTCGTCCCTGGATTTTGTCTGAATCCGCGGCCGAGAGTATTGAGGATTGGTTCTGTAAACTTTGTGCACTTGGAGGAAATTCTATCAGCTGATGTTTCTTGGGAGTCTTCTGAGTGAGATAGCCATTCCTAGGTTAGGTGAGTCCTTAAGAAGAAGGGCAAACGCTAACTGACGTCTGAGAGGTCTTGCTGTAACCGGATGAGAGGAACTAGAAGGTTGGAGGAATCTCCTAGTTAGCAAGGTATCACATACTCCTTTTTGGATTGCATCCGGATTGGTCTGCCATTGTAGTAATGTGGGGATTGTAAGGGTTTCTTGAGTGACCTGCTGGCGCGGATTAGCTTTTGGGTTAGTTGTGAGAAAGATCTTGCGTCCCATTCTTTTTTGTCTTTTTGTTGTTTTCTTCTAATGAAGTCTTCAATCACTTTAAACATATGGAGGGTAGAGTTTATGCATCCTCCCTTAATTTAAGAGCGGATCCCTTCGTATACAAGGTAAAACTTCTACTTTCTGTTATTAAGGTTACAGGGTACGAATCTGGATTCGGAAGAGGAACAGGATTATGACACTCCTTTCAATTCTGCATCCGCACTGCTAGGTGAAAAGTTGTTGATCTGGATAAGGAGAGGCACAGGATAATGACTCTCCTCCATGTTTGGTGAAGTGGTATGAAATCATATGAGTTGATTGAGAGAATATTTTAGAAGTACTAGAGTGTAAGAGGTAGTTTTTGGGTTTCTGTTCCGGTTTCTATTGTCTTGGTTGGGGTTTCCTAATCCTATTCCGGATATATTGAGGATACTACAATTAAAGTCTTGTAGGAACAATACATGAGTCATCCTGGGTGTTTTATCAGTTAAAACATCTAAAGGTAGGATTTATGCTTCTTTGTGCTACGACATTAATATACAAAGAACAATTATGGTCATAAAAGTTAATATGGGATGCCTAGATAGTAGATAGAGATCTATGGGCTTTTTTTTTGATCCTACAAGTCTAGAAGACTTCTAGGGATTTCCTATTGTTAAAAAGGAAATTTGACAACTACAAGTTGCCGCAAACAAGTCCTAATTGTCAACGTAGTAGCCCTAAAAGTCCCCTACTTGGCCTTTAAGGTCTTTCAAGAGATATCTAACAACTTTGAGTTGCCAATAGAAGAAACCCGTTTTTTTTTGTATCAGGATTCTGCATGGGTAGTTGGGCACATTGCGGCTGACGTTTTCCAACATTACATGGACATTCAATAAATTGCGTTTGTACGGACATGCCAAAAACATTAAAAATTTGGCATGACATCACATATTCTCCACTAGACATCACAAAAAACATGGATCAATGGCTCAAAGGTCGCTATGTGGCTGCCACCTTGTTGCCACTTAAATGCGAGAAGCCAACTTGGCAAATTTTTCATTTGTTTCCCGTTGATGGTGTATTCTCAAACGTGGCAATGACGTGGCATCTGACGTGGAGGTCAAAATAGGGTTATATGGCACCCAGAGTTGTTGATGTGGCATTTTCAAAAGCGGTCTCCGGCGTCATTGGAGTATTTTAGTGATGTTTTGTACGACCTCAACATAAACATCTAAACATCTTCAAAGATGTCAACGAGGACAAGTATATGCTTCTTGTGATGCTCACCTCCGTGTATATGGCGTTCACTTAAACGTGCATTTCATAACAGACACCATCTTCAAAGATGTCTACCTCGGCGTAACAAATGTCACCGTAGATGTCTTGCACTTCTAAGTTGCAACCAAAGATGTTTTTCAAGATGTCTAAGTTTCATACTTTCCAATCAGATGTCCAAACATTTTTTGAGACGTATTTTGAGGTGTCACCTCAAATGTCTAGCCGTTTTTGACGTTGAAGTTGACTTTAATGTAGACATCTCCATTTCACCATGAAAACCTCTTGCAACAATTAGTATGATGTTATTATGGACAGTTACACGTGTCCCACATAATGCGCTTGTGCATTTCATAATGCCCAATACAGCATGCCATACATCATACACAAAACACCGTACATAGTATATTCTATACAATATGCCATATATAATATACCATACACCATATATAATATGCCATACATAATATAGCATATTTGGCAGTTATGTCACATGGCCTGAAAAGCCACTTGATGTGATCGTAAAGAGAAGAAAAAATAAGCTCTTTATATAAATGGAGTTGTAGGAGGGAAGATAAATCATATGGGATAATGAAAATACAAAAATTACATTTCATCGAGGCAGCACGCAAACGTCTGGTAGGATGTCAGGAGGATCTAAAGTGGGTTGTCCACCTCTATGTCTCCTTGAAGAGTACCAGTGTCTTCTAGACATTCATCGAGGGGATAAAGGTAGTGGTTCTTGATGCTGAGCTTGACATTACTGCCATGTTTATGATTGCTTATGTGATATGCATGTACAATTATGTGGATTGCTTAGTGAATTGCCATGTCCAGAGCTTTCTTATTAGTATTTGAAAGACAACTTATTGCATTGTTTATTTCTAGAGAATGCAACAACTACCTTGTTTGAACCTTTCTTCTCCTGCCATAGTCATGTGTCATTCCGCATCCATGTCTTCTCCAAAATCTAGAGGGAGACGTTGTCTGCTTAGACTGAAAAAGAGAATGGTAGTGACTATGTACGTCTATGGTATTTATCGTTGTGTATGAGGTCACACAAAAGTTGTACGTGGTGGACGTTGATCTCTTTGTAAATATGGCATGAGGGCATGTACAAGGGTGCTAGGCATGTAAGAATATATCATGCATTGTTCACCAAACATCTTAGCTCCTAGTGAATGTAATGAAACGCTTGTCGAATAGCATAAGGTACAAGTTTGCTTTTGAATAGAGATGAAGACAATCTTACTCCAAGTTATTTCTCTCAAAACGCCTTAAAGTCTCCATAGATGTCTCCACAAGTGTCCTAAGATCTCATACTATGTCTCCGAATATGTCATAAAGTCTCAAACTATATCTTAGGCTACGTCTTGTATGCATGCGATGCTAACATTGAATCCAACGCTTTGCCATTCTACAACTATTACATTTTGATGCAACAAGTAAGTTATACCATGCAATGATGGTTATAGGTGTAGAGAAGTTATGATAGAAAGGGGAGGAGATAAAAATGCTAGCATTTGAACTATCTTTGTAGACATGATAGACCGTGCATGACAACGTTGTGAAGGACACATGACTTTTTTTCATAGAATGCAGCGTAGCATGCCCTACTGGAGACTATGTTGTTCTTTGTGACATTGATGCATTCGCATTGCCTCCCTCAAGTTCTACACAGCAATGCTGCAGGTGGCGCATAAAATCACCAGCTTTGGGGATCTTTCGTAGGTAGTTGCAAAAAAGGCTTAATAATATTGGCTCAAAATGGCTTTAGTACTGGAGTTTTGTACCTTTTAGAATAAATTTTTTTAAAATAAAATAAAGTATGAATAATTTGTAAACATTCAAAAAAGCACATATGTAAAAATTTAGACCTAGAAAAACTTATCTCTAAAAGTTATGCATAGTTAAAGAGTATTGAAAAATACAAGAATATAGACACTTTGGGATTTTGTTTTTAGAAAAATGGTAAAAAGTTTCAAAAAATTCTCCCCCCGAAAGATATTTTTTCCAACTTAAAGATGCTTCTTTTCAACCATTTTCATCTTTGGAAAAAAAAATCGTATTCTCTGTATGTGTGCAAAGGTAGTGCACTTTGAGCACATGTGAAAGGTAGACATTTTACTATTTTTGAAAATCTCTTTGTAGGTTTGTGTAACTTTAATAGAACTCCTTGTCTTCCAATTTTTACTTTCAAATTTGCATTTATGGGTTAGAAATAGTACTAAAACCCCCCCTCTCCAAATGGACAAGGTAGACATCCAATCAGGGCAATTGAAAAATAGTAAAATAATTTAAAAATTAAAAAAAAATTACTCAATGTCTGAAACTACTACATGTACCTTCATTTCAAACTTCATAGAAAATGGACATAAGATCCAAAGTTATGAGCAAAAAACTACTTGTCCAAGGCCAAGGGGCCAAAAAAAAGGACAAGCCTTTCTTGCAACGACCTCCATGCATGTTCTTGAGAATCTTCTCATAAGTATTTCTCTAGCATGTGACTGATTCAACTTCCGCTATTTTTATGCAAATTCTATTGGTGTTTGTTCAACTGAATTTGGTCACTGTGAAAGGTTGTCTTTTCTAGATTCAAGTATTATATTAAATGAATGAGAACTTAGTTGGATGAAACACTGCCTCAAAGCCCTCTGTTCATTGTCCAAAATATGGACGTCGGATTGATTCATGGTTAAGCAAATCTATATTTACGCTTAACCGCATGCAAAACTTGAACGCAAAGCCTGGCGCAAACCAGGTCAATTCAACAAAACACAAATCTAGCAAAAGTGTATCTTTGTGAGAATTAGTCCGAAACAAAATTGCGGCAGTCTGCATGGCTTTTGCTCTCACTATTGCCACTAAAGTGGTCTCTTACATAACCAGTATTTGACTTTTCAATGCTAACATAGCACCGTCCCATTGGCAACTGATCATCATTGCCATTACAAGTTGCAACTCATAACCTTCTTTCCTTTCAACTTGCATCCTACACCCTTAGATCATAAAGATCAAAGGTTGTGATTGAAAAATGTACAATCGGTTATGTACAATAACCTAGCTATTCACCGCTAGCACGGCTCATTGGTTATGTAATACATATTTTCATCTATGGCACATGTAGATGGAACATTTGGCCAATGATCTTGATTTTTGATGGTATGTTTGTGTGTCTTTTGTTGAGTTTTGCAGGTTTATTTTGAAGTTTAAGTTCCAATTTGTTTTTTTGCAGTGTTTTGTTTAAATATGGGGTACAGTTTTGGGTGGTAGTTGGGATGTAATAGTGACCATAAAACCAAGTAGGAGTCAGATGTATGTGTGTTTCCAATTCGGTGTATAGTGTCAGTCTAGTTGGCAGCTGTTGTAAGGATTGAACCGAGTTGGATGCAAGGTGGTTGGATTTTGCAAGTTGGAAGGGGTCGGCAGTTGGCCGTCTTTCCCAGTTGATGTAACTGTCAGCGTTCTGTCCTTCCTATTAGTAGGGGTTGGAATTCATTTTTAGGCCCCCACTATTTTTGAGAGATTTTTGTGTGCGTCCAGCAAGTGAGGCAACTTTTGAGCATTTGTGAGTAGATGTGTGTGTCCCAAGTTGGTGCTTGGATGTGATGGAGTGTTAATCCTGCTGTGTTACGAAGGTGATCCAGGAGTGTGTGGAAGTTTGTATTACTGTCCAAGTCGGGATGGAGTGAAGTTAAATTGAATCTGCAGTCGCACAAGGGTGTGCCAGATCAGAAGTTGAGTGGAAATTATGGAGTTATGTGGAGTCTGATTGTAGTCCGGAAGTGTGAGAATGAGCGGTGTGCGAAAGTGTGTTAGAATTTTAAGTTTACAAAGTTGATATATATGAGATACGATGTGGGAGGAAGAATCTGTGAAAGGTTAGCGGTGTAGTAAAACTATAAGCTGTAAAAGGTGATATGATCACCAAACGGGAATTAATGCAAAATATTTTCAGTCCAGGTGGATGTTGATTTGAGTGTGCATATGAGTTTGTGTACTTGAATTAATTTGCAAGTGTGACATGGTTGGCTGTGAATAAGCTGAGAGTCATTTGGAATTGTAACTGAGGCGTAGTTCTTATCAAAATCTAGTTACAATTTGGGTTGGTGCTGAATGTCTTATGTGTGTCGTTGTAGTTGAGAGTTACTGTATTGTCGAGCGACTGGTCATACTGAGTGAAGTTCTGATGTGCTGATATTTTATGCGTGAAAGTAACTGAATGTGTGTCTACTCAAATTTAGTTTGATCTGTCATTTTGTTAGGAAAAGCTGAGAGCAGTTCTAATTTGGTGTTAAGATGAAGTAATAGGAATTAAGAATATAAGTCTCAAGTGTAAGTTGATTAAAGAGAATTAAGTATGCTGTGAGTGATGAAATATAAAATTAGGTGATAAAGTTTGAATGTTGTTTATCTTTGATCTTTGAGTTGTATCTGCAACTGAGAGGTGACATCTACCTAATTGGAGTGAGTATTAGAATAAATGAATGTTGTTGAAAAACCAAGGAGTGATTCCAAGTTGGTTAGAGATAAATGTAAATTCTGCATGTGTGAGAGTTATACGGAGTTAATTTGTGAGAAAAGGAATAAGCAAGTCAAATCGGTAGACAAGAAGTTGGTGGTTTCTAAAGTAGAGGACAAGTGACCAAGCCAAATTGAAGATCCAGGAAGACCGTCAAGTTGTACTTGTGACATCCTGATTTGGAGAAAGATTGAGTTGAAGATAAAAGAGTCCAAATTGGATAATCACTTCACCCTTGTGGCCATTAAGAGTGGAGTGGAAAATCATGCAATTAGATTTATTTGCGAGGATAATAAATTTGCATGTAGTTAATGAATTACTTTCTATTTCTTAGGTTGCAATGCCCATTAGGTAATTTAAAAGGAATCAATCCTATTTGATTGATCTCCTTGGAACGAATTAAACTATACTTGGTGGAAATTTCCTAATAGGAACCGAGTTCATCTACAGCACATCTTTGACTGATTGAAATATTATTTTTGTCTCTCAATTATCAAAATCAGATTTTTGTTTTTACTGATTGGCAACTTGTCACAAAAGCCCGCCAAGATAGCCCTGACTTGAGTTTTACTCACTTTGCAATGAATAGCCCTGACTTGAGTTTTGCTCACTTTGCAATGAATGAGCCTCGCAATGAAACAAACTATTTTTTTCCGTTTCATTTGTGTCAAAAAGAAAAGAAAAGAAAAAACTATTTTCTCTGTCACCAAGAAAATCGGGAGAAAATCACATAACATTCAGTAGCTCTAGAGTGATAGGTGTGGTATATTCCATACCCCAACAGTGCTTCATCAGTAACTATTGATGAATTAGACAGGTGGAGAATGTAGAGGCACACCATCACTGTAGAACCAAGGCAGCATCAACTCAAGCTATTGAATGTTATGCAATGTACACACCTTAACCAAAAAATTAACTTATGGTGCACAATTGTGTCAAAGATGACAAAAAAAAAAGCACAATTGGCCATTAAGTGTAATTTAGATTCAATCAATTTCAGGCCCCAGCATAACATTCAGTAGTCTGAAGAGAGGCTACCTTCATCAAGAACGTACCCCCCTATTGAAACAGTATTGTTTCATAGGGCCCACAGTCCAATACAGAAACTTTACTGTTACAGTACTGAGACAGTACTGCAACAATATAGTTTCAATGGGTCCTTTGAAACTATACTGTTGCAATACTGTCTCAATATTGTAATAGTAAAGTTTCTATATTAGACTGTGGGCCCTATGAAACAGGGCCCTATGAAATAGTATTGCAACAACACTGACACAATGGGGGGTAGTTCCCGATGAGTTTTCTTCTCTTCAGGTATCATCCACGAATTGCATCCTGGCAATAGGGTGGGTAGAAGAGGTGTTTAGGTTGGTAGGAGCGGAGGCATGCGGGTTTTGTCAGGTGGACCCAGATTTCAAAATATGACACAAAAAGGTAGAGTTTCATGGCAGGCTGCCACTAACTCTTGATGATGGATTTTAATTTTTTAGTTTTTTTTGAAACACAAGGCCACTCTTGAAGATAGTTTTGTGAGGGACTGATCGGATAGAGCCGAAATTAGTGTTGCAATTAGCCAATTGGTCCAGTTAGGTAGTACAATGCATTCACAATTAACTGAACCAATCATTCCAGCATTTGGGGAAAAAAAGTGAGTTTAGATTTATTCCTTGTATTAGAAATCATTAAATTTAAACCAAATGAAAAGTAACTAATTCCTATACGTCCAAATCTTTCTTGCATTTTTGCATATTCTTGCTTATATCTTTATGAATATATCTCATTTACCTCAATTTCATCCATTAGAAGAAATTTGAGGCCTCCAAGAGCCCGCAAGTTATCCTGCGTTCCCACAATGTTCCTACGCTGTGGAATGCAATAAAGCTGCTGGGCTAACGTGGTCAAGAGAATGCCACGTCATTTTTGAAAAAATAAAAAATAAAAAAAAATTACTTAGAATGATATTTTGGGTTATTTTTTTATTTTTTATTTTTTGAAATAAAAAATTTTGACAGCCCATACCAACTATTCATAGAATTGGGATAGCATTGGGAACGGGCCTGAAATGGCCCTCTAATGCCCTCAAATCTCTTCTAATGAAATTCATCATGCATAAAGTGGTTTTCTTCAAAGTCAAACATTAATTTGGATTAATGAAAAGGTATACAATCAGTGAAGCCCATCTAGATTTGGGAGGTCTGAGTGCTAAGGGGTTCAGAAGAAATATCTATTATTATTATTATTATTATTATTAATTTAATCCCTAAATGACTAAGGCCATTTATGAGTTTCTAGAAATTTGCTCTAAATTGAACAAAAAGCCAACCTTTTGATAAGTTTTATCGAAATAATGTGAATTATAATTTTGCAAATTGAAACTAGACTTGTAGGAGATTACGTGGAAAATGGAAACAAAAGAATACCAATCATGGATTGGAAGATTATATTGTTTGATTGTGAGGGTGTTAAAACAATGAAAGTAATTTGAAGCCTTCCAAAATTATTTTCACATGTCCAATCTAAAACATTGGTCACCAAAAAAATATGAAGTTAAAGGGAATAATATGCAAAACCTCAATCAATTTATGGCTTCTCAAAATCTATTCTACAATTTTTTAAATGAATTTTAATGTGATTTTTGCTCCAAGATAGTGTATATTTGAGGCTCATTTCTAAGAGCCCTCAACACTAGGAAATGAATATTTGCAATGGACATTCTTCTACAAAATCTTGAATAGGAACATCATACTCATCTATATTGAAATGCAAATGTTTGATGCACAAATTAGACTTCAAATAGAATTTTTCATAAATACAACCTCCAAAAAATATTGAAGTAGTTAGGTTTTATTGAACTTCAAAATATTGTCAACGCCAAAATTTTGTGCCTCAGCATTTAGATGTTAATACAATACAAGAGGATCCATTGCAATGAGATTAACCTCTAGATGTGTAATGCCTTTTTTGAACTTCTTTAAAATTTATGTAAACAAAGCAATAAGACGAACTTTTGATAAGTTTTGCTATTTATATTGAATTACAATTGTATAATCTTCAACAAATGTGCTATGCATTACGTACAAAAAGAATTCACAAACACATTGAACAAATCTAATATTTGATTACAAAGGATTTTCCACTAAAGATCAATAGAATTTTTGTGAATCTTCTTTTTACATGCATAATATAAGATTGAGGTCTTGATGAAAAGATTAAGTCAAAAGATAGGACAAACAAAACCACAAAACAATTTGAAGGTTTCTGAAAGAGTTTCCATTGACATTTTTCCTAGTAATAAATCTATTTCTAAGGTTCGTGGACACTAAAAATTTATGATTTGTAATAAACACCTTTACTTGAAATCTTCAAAAGTAGTTTCATAGATTTTTTTTTCACATAATTTTTGTGGTATGTAAATTAACTTTAGGATACTCATCTATAACTACTAAAAATGTATAAAACCATCTAAAAATAAAAAACCTAAATTTGACAAAATTCTATTTAACGTCAAAGTGTGGTTGTAGCAGAATGTCATACCTTGAGCATTTAGGTATTCTTTCTTTAAGGAGTAAGAATCCACTTCATGTTTTTATAAAACTAAAACAACTTGTGTTCAATTTAGAATTCTTATATGAGTTGCTTAAGATGGATGCCAAATATTGTAATATTTATATGAAGCTTTGTTTAAGGTCATTTTAATAAATATTGCAAAAATTAGAATTTTTTTTATTCTATATCAAAAGGGATAGTTAACCCTTGAAGGACTAGGAGGACACCGTATATTTTCTTCAAATTTTCACGGGCAAATTCTTAGTACAATGAAACAACTCTCAATATTTTGTAAAGTACAATCTTAACCCCTAAAGGACCAACATGCGTTCTTTGGCAACTTAGAAATTTTGGGCAAGTACGTGTGACTGGAGATTTGCACATTTTGGGCTGAAGTTTTTATAGAAGGTGGGGATGAGGAATATCTTTTGTATGCACCAAATTTCATGACATTTTGAAGTACGATTCAAAAGTTATGGCCTAATATGTTGTTTGTTTCTCAACTCGAGAGGTCCGGGCAGATAAAAAAAAGTCACTTTTTTCAATAACAAAAATTTGAATTTGATTTATTAGATTTATATATATGTAGAAAGCTTTGAATCACTCGGGGGGTGTAGTCATCGGGCGGATTAGCAAACTATGAGCGAAAAAATGATAGGGTATTTTTTATTCATTTGGGCTAAAAATTATAAAAGAGTTTAGAGTACTATAGGGTATAGAATATGGCATTGGATGTCTTTAAAGTACTATAGGGTATGGAATAATAGGCCCCATTAGAAAATGCAGTAGTACTAAAATAGCCCCCTTTATATTAAATTCTTTGGCCAAATGTCTGAAATTGCTTATTGTACTATAGGAAATATACATCTTAGTTCATGTAAGACTCTCGGATTCCTACAGTGACTTAACTACTCTTACAACTAAGTGTTATACAGTGTACATGGATACATAATTTAGGGTCTGACTACTGTAAGTTAATACGGAGTATGATTTAATATTACAGAATACAAGATTGTGCAGATCTCGTTTAGGGTACTCAGTGATGGTTTACTGCGCTTAGGGTTCAGTTCAATCTGGCTCAGTGATGGGGTTTTCGGCTTAGTGGTCAGGGCAATCTGGCTCAACTCAGCTTAGGGGTCAGTTCACTTGAAGCCGACCGTTGCGTCTGAGTTTGCAAGGAAGAGGTTTAGGGTTTGTTCAATTGGTCGGGACTGGGTGCAATCTTCCGACGTGTGCAAGAATCCGGCCGTGGCGTGTGCAAGGACCTGAGTTTGCTGTCGACGAGGTGGAGGGTTTGTGCAATCAATTTGCTTTGGACGAGGTGGAGGGTTTGTGCAAGGACCTCAGTTTGCTGGATACGGGGTTTACGGTTTGTGCGCCCGTTCAGTTTCGAGTGTCCCACAGCAGCCCTCGTTACGGTTTGGGGCGGATCTGTGTTGTGCCTGTAGGGTTTACGGTTTGTGCAATCAATTTCGTTGTTTGGCTACGGGTTTGTGCAATCAATTTTGTTGTTTGGCTACGGTTTGTGCAATCAATTTTGTTGTTTGGCTACGGTTGGTTCATTGGGAGCATCCCCAAGCAGCCCTCGTTACGTTTTGTTGCAAATCCGTCACGGTTTGGTGCAGATCTGTGTTTTGATTTTAGGCTTTACGACTTCAGGGTTTGGGGAATTGTTTTTTCTGTGTCTTTTTCTTGCGTGACAGTGTCACATGGTGCCTGGGGTCGCTGCGATCATCTTGGCACCTGCTGCTTTGAGGTATTGCTAGTCTCTGAATTGGGCAACGTAGGGTTTTGTATTGCGGTTGTCTTGTGGTCTTCAGGCTCTTGTTAATTTGTGGTTTACCTTTCAGGGTTTAGGGTGTGTTGCTCTTGTGTTCTGGATCCAGATGTGCTGCGTGGTGTAATGACAGATTTGATTTGTTGAACGCAGGGTTTAGGGGCGTGGATGATGGCGCTCAATTACAAGATCAGATTGTACTCTGTGGAGGATGATGTGGGGCGGCCGGAGCTACTCAGTCCGTTTTTTTGCAACTCCAGCAATACTTATGCGGATTTGCGCATGCGCATAGTCTTTGGCAATGCTAACTTTGGTCCCATTCACTGTGTTTGTAAACACAATGAGCATTATTTTTCTTACTCCATCATTGTGTACGAAAACTATGTTTGATGTGTGTCCTAATACAGCTCCCACATGAGAATGAATCTTGTGAGATATCAAGTAAAGGGTGACACCAAAGTTTTTTTTGGAGTAAAAGCTTTCTTCTGTCAAATTTCGTTGTAACTTAAATTGTCGTTGGCCTGAAATTTTCTCAACATTTTTTGGGTCCATGCTGCATTATATATGTCGAGAACATTCCCTAAACCAAACCACCCCATTCAATTTTGGGCCAAAATTATAGTAGAATAATTTTTCAATCTAATTTACCATATCATTTATTCATAGAAAATTGGAATTGTAAGTAATGCAAGCCCCTTCTCTATTAACCCAAATTAGAAAATTACATAATTGTAGCATGTGAAAAAAAAAAAAAAAAAAAAGTAATAGCCCCCTATAAAATAGTGGTTGGTCGCTCATATATCCTTATTTTTTTAAGGCACAGCACCCCCCGAGTTGAATCATTCCATTTGGATCAATGAGTCAAACGTTACAAGGATTTTTAGTTTGCGGGCAGTTATGGATTGTCTATTCTAAAATAAACTCTGAAGTTGTTTATTTCACTCAATTTTCACAAAACATAAAATTGTAGGATGTAGACTGTTTATTACAACATTGCAACCATTGGGATTGGCATTTTTCAATTCCATATTTAACTTCTTAACAATTTCGTGTTTTGAACCATTCTCTACTTCTTTCTACTTACTATTTTTTTCCTATATGTTAAACAGTTTCAAAGAATCTGAAAATTTTCAAGCATGTAGCCAACTTGCCCTGAAAAATTAATCCAAAGAAGCACAACCATTTTAGAATTTTTTTCATAATAATTTGACCTTGTGAAGTGCAGCTGCCCGGTATTTTTTAAGGCCAAAAAAAGGACTTTTGCCACTTCAAACACTAATGTCTTCCAATCTATACGTTGGAAATTTTTGAAACTTTTTCTACACATTCTCAAACCAGATTACTACAAGATCCTACGGTTACATGTGTCCAAAAAAGATATTTTTCAAAAATTTGGTACTTGTTCTCAAAATGGCAGTTTTAGAGCATTTTTGGTGAGAACATAGTCAAGGAACTTTAGGGGTTAAGGCTATAATCGTTAAAATGAGACAATCATTAGAAGAGATTTGAGGGCATTGGAGGGCCAATTCAAGCCCGTTCCCCAATCTGGCCAAATTTGTGAACAGTCGGTACGGGCTGTCAGAAAAAAAAAATTTCAAAAAAAATAAAAAAATAAAAAAATTCTCTCCCAAATATCATTTCAAGTAAAAAGAATTTTTTTTTTGAAAAAGTGACGTGGCACTATCTTGACCACATCAACCAGCAGCTTTCCTGCATTCTCGCAGTCTAAAAACGCAGTATAACTCACGGGTTCTTGGAGGCCTCAAATCTCTTCTAATGTTGCAGTCTCACATTATCTTTGACCTTCTATTTAGATGATAATAAATGTTTAATATTGAGAAAATTTGGTAATTTGAGACTTTTGCTTATTAATACATTTATAAGCTTTTATTACTTTATAGATTGATTTGTTCATAAATCTTTGATTCATTAGAATGGAAGTTTCCAATAGCAAGGCTAAAATTTCAATGTAGGAAGTACTAAATTCTTTTTTCCAAAAATGTAGGCTAATAGAATAAAGGAGCGAGCATACATTTTTTTCCAATGAGAAGAATAGTAGGGATGGAGAAAAAACATGTTCCAGGACACTTCTAATCTGTACTCTGCACAAACAAATTGGGTCTAGAGAAAAAAATTATCATTTTGTATTTTTAGCCATTTTATAATTAGACTACTGAATTTGATGTGATTAAGAACAAAAAATAATTTAAATGGTTACAATATTTTTGAAGTTGTTCCAAACAATATGCTTATGACATCATGCATACATGAATTTTTAAAATTCTTTACAATCAAATTTGGTGATTTTTGGCTTTCTACTCCTTTTGTTTGAAAATGTATTCAATTTAGAAAGAGTTTTAATTTAAATTTTTTTAAATTTAAAAATGCTATATCAACCTCAGATTTCAATAAAAAAATTTGGAGGGATCGAAAAGCATTCTTCATCTTCTTCTAATTTCTCTTCCTCCATAACTACATTTTTGGCTAAAAAAGTTGATCATCCAAAAAATTTATAGTCTCAAAATCCAATGGTCGATATTTTCACAATTAATTCCATGTAGACTACACAAATGAATCTTTCCTTTTGTATGGTAAAATTTAAAAAATTTGAGCACATTCTTATGCAAAAGAATATCAAAGTGGAATAATTTACTGAAAACTTCTATTATCAAAAAGTTGTTAGGCCTTGAGGCGTCAAAACATTTAATCTAACTAGATTAAATAGATGAATACCTACTTAAATGGATGAAACATTAAAATGAATCAATTCTATGAACAAGGTGAAAATTATGAGGAGTTCTATTTTGTAGACTATGACCATTTTTATTTTTTTTGAACAAATGGAGAAAGTCCACTGCATTAAAAAAAACCACAATACAAAATAGCCAAGTTGTAAGGCTGGACAAAGCAAGAAATAGCAAGCAAAAAAGAAACAACGCAAAGAAAATTGTGAACCAAAGAATCCTAATTAAAATCACAGCCAATAAACCATCCAATAAACAAAAACACATAGTTCTTAAAGTTGGAACAATATTTTGAAATTTTGAAAATTAAAACAAAAAGAAAGAATACTAACTATTTATTAGAACATTTTTACCATTGCAATTTGCATTTTTTTGCATTTTTTATAACAGTTATTTGCAGTGTCTTTTTTCATTCATTAAATAATACTTGCTAATATATAATTATTCAAAACATAAATGAAGTATGCAAGTTTTTTTGTGTGAATATACAACTCCATCTAGAAGTTCATAGGAACAAAATTTGATGGTGCTACATGTAGAAATGATGCTTGGTACATTGAGCAATCAATCTTCCATCTAGCAATCTCATAAGTTAGATTTGTTTTTCCTCATTTTTCATGCTATAAAAAGATATAATTGATATTATGATGATAACAAAAAAAAAATTTGTATAGCAATCAAGAATACAACTAGTACCAGAAAGATTCCAAAATAATGAAATTTTTGAAATCATCTATTTCGCAATTTTATAAAATTTTGTTTCTTATTTGAACAATTGTGCTCTATAGGGGTGTATGTGATTGAGCAATGCATTTGCTGAAGACTCCATACCAATTTTTATACAAGGAGGAGAAATACTTTATCAAATACATAGTTCATGTTGCAAACATCACACTCCCAGTTTTTTAAAAGATTTTCATAACATTAGAAATGAGAAAATATCTTTCAAGCAAATTGAATATGAAAATCAGCCTATTAGTTAAATGGTTTAACCTTACAAATTGTGCATGGGAAAAAACAATCTTTTAGGCGTCTATTTGTAGAATCTTTAAGAATATACTCCTAAAACTAAAGGTCTCTACAATGATATAATCATGACATTGAAAGGGAGAATTTTCTAAAACTATCTATAATAATTTCTATGGTTGGACACTCACGCTTGCTCATTTACTGAGCAATTTTGTCTGAAAACATTTATTACAAAACAGAGTATCTAATATGAAATTGTCAACCTAGTCTAAACAAAAATTACAAATAATTTTACAAACAACTCTACATTTTGTAACATTCTCCATGTAGTACGCTTTTTTCCACTGAGAGGTTGAAAATTTGAGCTCTGTTAATGACAAAAATTTCAACATACAACTCACTTTCATTGATTTCTACACTTTAAATTCAATCTAAATAAGAGTAGAAAAATTATACTTCAGTGTATTTTGATTTGGTATCATTTAAAATCAATAAAATGATCTAAAAGCAATAAGATGAACCATTTTATGAAAGACCTAGGCTCACAAATAGGGACATATGATCCAACTTGTTTGAAAATTCATATGTAATTCAAGATTGCTTGAAAAAATATGAAACCACTTAGATTAGATTCCTCATCAATTTCTCTTTGTCTAGAAAAACGAGCTAAAAATATTTCCGTCCAAGGAAATACATGAAAAAGGTGGACCAGCCCTTAGAGGTTTCATTTCTGAGCCTCCTACCTTAACATTTTGATTTCAGCCACTCAGCCAGCCAATCATCATGATCAGATAACAAATAACTGGCCCTTCATCGATTTATAGCTCGAGAACTAAATTGAATACCGACAATGTTACGACAAAAATCCTATATCTTACTTAGAACCAATGAGCACAAGCCTTGAAGTAATAATTGCACATTGTTGAGGCAACCGATTGTTTCTTGCTTTGCCGCTCTCAGACTAGGCATTAGTTTTGGTATCTCATTTTTACATTCTGACAATTTTTGACACCTGGCCCCATAGCTACTAATGGATGTGGAATTTCCACACCATTCTATCCGGGGATGAGAATGTGTGGAATATTCCACACCTTTCAGTTGGGGGAAGGCAGCTTGCTTCAATGCTACTGAATGTTATGAAATATTTTCATCATCATACTAAAATTACAAATCAACGACCCTTTTCTCCTATTTTTGATAAATAATAAACAATAATGTCTACGGCGCATGAATACAAATGACTTGGTTCCCAACGGATACAAGTCCCAACGCAATGAAGTCGTTGAAGGTTGGATGAAAGTAGAACCCATACAATTGTCGTTGTCCTCATGCATTATTTTCGTCCAAAAATGGGCGATCATCGTCCAACAAAGCCGTAATAACGTCGGATGACGTCCGCTGGCTGGCCCACTATTGTCAGCTCCCTCGCTCATCATGCTCTTAAAGAAGAGTGTAGTGGATCTCATCATGCTCTTGAAGAGTTCAGAGTAGCCTTTTTTCTGAGTCTGCTGGTGCACTTCTTCGTTGTTTTCTAATGCGATCTTGTCCTCTGCTTGCATTGCTAGGTGCGCGTTGTTGAGCTTGTTGTGGTTGCTCTTTTTGCATGCTTTTTGGTACTGGCGCTGCATCAATAATTGAAAGGAGCGCAGGGGCGGCGTTGGCGTGGCTGAATGTGGCGGGAATTGAGGTTGGAGGAAGTGCGTTCTGGTCTTTTCTTCTTGTGTTACAGTAGTGCTTTCACCAGCTTCTTAACTGCAAGTGAATGTGTTTTTCAAAACTTTGTTTCGAAAACGTACTCGTACAATTGCTATGGAGATTAATTAAGTCTCCGTTGCATGAAGCTCAGAAAGTTCTGTTGATCAACAACTTGTCGAGTGAGCCTTTTGTGAATTGTCGTCCTGTGATTTGGAAATGTTGAGGAGATAGGAGGTTGTCTTGCTTGTGAGTGTGACTCTTTGTTCTTTCAGTTTGATGTTTTTTTGGAAACGAGCACCTTGGCTTGCTTTGTACGGAGTACTTTTTTATTGGTATTTCTTTGTGAAGGTTATGTTTGCCTAACAGCTCTAGAGTTTAGAAGGTATCGCTATCTTTGTAGAGATCTGTGGGATGCTATGAGCGTTTATTTACCCATCCTTGGTAAATAAGCGAGCACAACCGGGCTCTAGTTTTCATGTGGATTCTTATACGATCTACGGGTGCCTAGTGCCAATCCATTGTGCCTTCCAAGCAATGGCCCTTCTTTTACTATATTCTTAACATCCACATTGTATACGAAAATCAAAGATTTGAACTACTTGATGATTTCTATTCTAACTTCTTCAGTAAAAAGAAGTCACGGTGGTTTTGAATTCTAACTAGTTATAGTATAGATTTACCTATCCTAAGTCATAGAGCATCTCATGCCATTTCTAAAAACATAAAACTTGACCCTAGCCCCTTCTCCTAGCAAAAGTTATGGGCGGATGAAGTTTAATCCTTTGAGGGCTATTTAAACTTCATCCACGATTTAGGTAATGTTCCCTAATTTAGTTAGCTTTGAAATTTGAACCTTAA
The DNA here is from genome assembly GCA_963969595.1 of Neckera pumila. Lineage (NCBI taxonomy): Eukaryota > Viridiplantae > Streptophyta > Bryopsida > Hypnales > Neckeraceae > Neckera > Neckera pumila. The sequence continues at coordinate 2,787,125 of OZ018408.1, read as the reverse complement.
TCTTAGAAAATTAGGACCTAACTAAATCCTAAATTTTGACTTGGATGAAAGATTTTAGGTCAACTTCATCCGTTCCTTGACCTAAACTTCATCCTTGAATAATTCTTAGGGTTTGTGGTGTTTCTTAAAGTTCAAACCACTTTAGGATTATTTTAGGGTCTTACTTTGACTTCCTAATTTTAAATTCTTCCTTTGATTAGGTTAAGACACCCTAAATCTTTCTACCCTTATTCCTTGAGGTTTTAACTAAGCTTTGGTAAATTACTATTTTTAGGATTTTCAAATTTGTTCCTTCTAGAGCCTAACCTAAGCTTCCCAGAATGTCCTCTTTTTTGATATTTCACTTACCCCATCAAAAGTTATTGATGGATGAAATTTGACCGATGTTCAAAACTTCATCCGTTGATTACTCCTAATCCTATTTTGATAATTAAGTTTTAATTTCACTTTTGAGATCTAAGTTACTTCTAATTACTATTTCCTAATTTAACTTGTTTTATTTATCTTCTAATTACTTTTCATCCAAATTAGGTCATAAACTTCATCCCTCCATATCTCACTCCTTTTAACTCCAAATCCTAAGTGCAAGATGGTTTTGGAAAGTTCTAATTGTAATCTACAAGTCTTAGAATCTACTTGAGTGAAAATCTAGGTTTGATGCTCTACATCGGTCTCCAACTTTGGATTAGTGTTTAAGAACACTAATCTAAACAATTAAAAAGAAAGGGAAGTGATTAGTAATTTACCTTGAGTTGGCCTTCATCCGCGGTGTTGTAGAGTAGCTCCCTGAGATATTCCCACTCCACCATCTTTGGGGGCTATCTTGGAATTTTGCTCATCGCTTGAAAATAGGTGTTTAATACAATTTTCCTAATTCTTCCCTACTCTTTCTTTTTCTTTCTATTGCTTCTCCTTCCTTTTCTTTTGGTACTAGTCTATTTCAATTATTTAAATATCCCAAAGGTTGACTAGTCTTAGAAAAAAATAATTGAAGTCAACTTCTAACAATAATTGACTCTTCAACTTCTTGGTCAATTATTATTCTATCTAAATTTTGATGGTTCTAATCGATTTTCCTAGATTTCCACCTAATCCTATCTCTTTCCTAAACTCCCTTCATCTTCTAAATGGTCACTTCATCTTTCTCAATGTTCAATGTGGTTTTGAGAATTCTAAATCTTCTACTTCCTATAGTTTTTTAGTCTCCTTTGGCAATGGAACCGTTGCCAAGGGGGATTCTAACCTCCTACCTTCTTTTATATTTTTCCCTTCCAAAAGACAAGATGAGTCTTGAAGGTTGCAGTTAGTCCTTCTCCTCTTCTCTTTTGTCTATTTGTGAGGAAAGGAAAGAATTGCAATTAGTTTTTTTTTCAAGGAACAAATAAAAAAACAAAACGAACTCAAAGCCTAGATTGTCGTGTTTGGTTCGGAGCCTGGACTGTCGTGTTTCTTTTTCGGAGTTGGATTGTCGTGTTTGGTTCGGAGCCTGGACTGTCGTGTTTCTTTTTCGGAGCTGGATTGTCGTGTTTTCTTTTTGGGAGGAGCCCAAGCTGGGGCCAGCGAAAATTTTTGTGGCGAATAATCGCCAATCCCTACCTGGAAAACGGGCAGGCGAATTTTGAACCGGGCAATTTAAAAAAAATAAAAAAAATTTCGCCTGAGGCTGACTGACAAGGTGGCCTCGGGTGCTTGTCAGCCGCCCTATTCCTTGTCGCCATCGCCACCTTCGCTGCTGCCAAAGTTTTTTTCTTCACCAGTCCCCTCCTCTTGCAGTTGCCTCTTGTCGCCATGCAGGAGCTTGTTGCTCCTCATTCGCCAGTTACTGCTTTAGTTTTTTAAGGTGCATTCGCCAGTTCTCGCTCGGTCCCACTGGAGTTGGTCGCCACTCGCCAATTGCAGTTTTAGAAAAGCAGGTTTAAATTAGGGGAATTGTAATTAATGAGCGATGGTGGACACTGGGCAGGTGCAGTTGTGAAGATGAATGTGTTGAGACTTGAGAGTTCAATTCGGCGCCTTTGAAGCTTTAGGAGGAAGTTCTGGGTTTAAGGTGTTGGGCTGCCATGTTTCGGGTCGCCTTTAAGCTTGAGAGTTTGTTTTTTTCTTGCATGGGCGAAATCTTGGAATCTGTGGCGGTTTAGTTGATTTAGGTTTTAGGTGCAAAAGCTTTGCTGACAATGCGAGGTTTGTGGCTTTGCGTCTCTCACGGCACGTTGCGATGAGAGAATTGTGGTGTGCATCTTGGCATTGTGCAGAATTTAGGAATTTTGTATGGGTTTGGGGTTGTTTGTTGCACTGGGGTGGTAGGTTTAGGGTGTGGCTTTCTTCAATGGAGCATCCGCCATAAATTGGGAAGGTCAGGTTGCTTTCACCAGATGAGTACTCGTCTTCTTTTGCGCATTTCAGCAATTTGCATTGTACTCTCACACTTGGTGTTTTTCTCGCAAATTCATGGCTCCCCGTGTGTCCATCATGCGGAAGTTCTTGTATGAGGGTAGACTGGAAGGGTCCGGGAGTAATGGTGACGTGATTTCGGGTACCACGTAGGGACAGTCTTCATCACCAGTGCTTCTCGGCACCCCTACGATTCATCTTGTGGAAGCCGTTGACACAGCAAGCGATTCTCCGCTGGTGCCTCCTTCCAGTGCAATTGAAGTCATCATGCTTGATCCAGCGGAGGCTTCTCCGGCCCATGATTTGGCCCGCAAACAGCGTCTGAAGTATGAATTGAACAGGCAGTGGCAAGATTCGTGGGCTGCACGTCTGCCGTGGGCGGAGAGTGTCCTTGGTGAAGATGGCACCGTCAGACAAGTACGGTGCAAAGTGTGCACAAAGGTTGAGGGGAGGGAGAAATTGCTGATTCCTAAACTTGATTCATTGTGGAAGCATGCCGGCCGGAGAAAGGCCACTACTTCATTCGGGAAGGTAAAGGCAGGTGATTACTACTTTCTGACAAACAATGTGCATGTCAAGAATGAGAAAATTTTTTTTGCTCGGTTGGGGAAGGCGGGGGATACAATTCTGCAGCAGGTTGCGTATGGGACGATTCGTGAACGCAAGCGGAAGATTGTTCAATTCCGCTCCGTGCTTTGGTTGCTCATGCAGGGCCGACCTTTGTCTCAGTACGAGAAAATTCGGGAGTTATTGGAGTTGCTCTTCGTTCCAGATTTTCCCAAGAAGCACTGGAGTGTTGCTGTGGGGTGGGAAATGGCCGATCATCTTGCAAAAACCTTGGCCCAGCACACGCAGTAGGTTATTTCTAAAGCTCATTTTTTCTCGTTGAGTGCAGACGAAGTTAGTACAATCGATTCACAGTCTTGGTTGTCGATTCACTTGTACATCTCTGTAGGGTTCAAGAGAGTGCCTATCTTGCTTTCCTTAAGCCGACTTGAACATGGTAGTGGGGCTCAGGTCGTGAGAGAAACCATACAAGGAATGCTCTTGCATCACTCAGGTCTCAGTACAACCGAAGTAGCTAGCCGTCTAGTCTGTTTTGGTGCAGATGGTGTGTCAGTCTTTCAGGGGTCACGTAATGGGGTTATGGTGCTAATGCGCTAGCACTTGGCTCCATTCATGTTCGGCATTCATTGCATGGCTCATCGAACGAACTTAGCAGTGGAACCTTTATCGAATTTGCCGGTTGTGGCAAAACTTGAGGCGCTCTGCCAAGCCATGTTTACGTATTTCAAGCACAGCCCCAAGCGTACCTTAGAATTTCGAAATCTTGCCGAGTTAGTGGAAACAGAGGGCAATCACATGCTCAAAAATGTGAAAACACGATGGATTTCCTTGCTTGAACCCTTGAAGAGGGTTATGGGCGAGTACAAAACACTACTTGTTAAAATGTATCAGGATGCAACTGTGAAGGAGCCTCATTTGACAGCGAAGCAGGCTGCTACGAGGGACAGTGCCAGGCAGAATTATCTTCTGCTTTGTGACATTGGTACTCTATTGGGCTTGACTTGCATCATGCCTTTGCTGGATTCCATCAATTCCTTGATGAAGTTTGCGCAGTCTAACCACGTGTTTGTGAGTGATTATATTGCCGCAATGAAGATTTGTCAGGTTGAGCTGTACATGATGTATAGCGACAAGGACACGGCTTGGCAAAAACAGCACTTTGAGATGTTTTATGACATTCTCAATGATCACTCCTTTTCCATTTCTCAGAAGTGGGTGACTGATCTTAACACGGGGGGGAGAGTCTTGCTTTCCACATTGGGGATCACACTTACCCGGCACACTCACTGTGTGCAATCTCGGGGAAGAAGCTCCCAGTTAGCAGGGACGACCTGGCTGCAATGACTACCTCTGTGAAGTCACAGTGTAAAGATGCGGCTGAGATGTTGAGTCTAGAGCTTGATATCCGCTTCCCTCACGTTGAGCTCATGTGTGCCTTGGGAATAGTATTTCCTCAGTACTGGTTGCAAGACAATTGTGACGACTTGTTCCCCTTGCATGTGGCCACATTGAAATCTGAATTTGCAGTGGTGAAGCAGGTGAATTTCGGGACTGAGGAGAAGCCCGACTGCCATCAGGTGGACCCCATTCTTGATGGGAGGCTCTTAACGCTGCAGATGTCCTTGTTTAAGTTGACTATGAAGGCCCAAGCTAAAGGAGCTTTGGAAGAACCTCGGGATGAAAATCCTTTGACAAAAGCCTGGGTTCGTATTGGTCACAACGCATTGATGCTTAACCGGCTCTCGGAGTTCATTAAACTTGCTGAAATTGCAACTTGTGCGATTTTAGGCAGTGTGGAGGACGAACGCACATTTTCGACTTTGAATTTTATGAAGTCGAAATTGCGAAACCGCCTTACAGGGCATGTCGATACATGTGTGAAATTGTATTCACAGGGTTTTTTCACTTTGGAAAGCTTTCCTATGACCAAGGCTATTGCTTTGTGGCGGGAGGAGGCGGTGCAACGGGGAACAGACATGTAAGTAGGCTGTTTCCATTAATCCGGCAAGTTTGGGCTTCTAAGTTTTTTTGAAAACAATTCACTAATTGGGTTGGGGTGGGGGGGGGGTGGGGGTCACTCATTGCATTTGGGCAAGGCCTTTGTGGCCGGGGTTCAACTCCCCTGAGTGAATTTTTTTGAACTTGCAACCGCAACTTCGCCAAAACTGCAACAGTGAAACGGAAACAGTCGCCACACAGTGAAAAATAAAGGAAAATGGTATCGCCAAATCCACCCCGCTCTCTCATCACGAGGAGCCACTCAGACGGGAGAAAAAATAGCAAGAGTTGCCACCGAGGCGCCTCCCTGAAGCTTTTGGATGCGTGTCGCACGACCACAAGTTAACGTTAAAAAATTTGCTGGCTGGGGCTTCTGGACCTCCCCCCGCCTCAGCTGCCGGCCCTCCTGCTACCGCCACGTGGCCGGTCGCCACTGGCTGGGACCCGACGTGGAGGGTGGGGGATGGAGGGGGGTGATGGGCAGTTGGGGGGGTGTTGGGGCCTCTTCCAGCGACTCGCTGCCTGGGGCCTCCAGCAACTCGCCGCCTGGACTTGGATTCTCTTCTGGTCTTTTTGTTTCTCTCCCAAACTGGTGGGAGTTGGTCACCAACCGGTTTGCCTTTTCGTGGAAATTTTGAACACCCCAAGTGAGTTTTTGGAAACAATAATACTAAGTGGCTAAAATTCCTTCTAAGTTTTGGATACTAAACCTTGAGAAGAATTCCAAATATTTTGGAAACTAAACTTTGAGAATAATTCGAACAAAGCAAAGTCAAAGCTTTGCCGTATTCTAGAAAATCTCAAAATTTCTAACCAATTCGAATAAAGCAAAGTCAAAGCTTCACCGTATTCTAGAAAATTTCTAAATTTCTAAACAATTTGAACAAAGCAAAGTCAAAGCTTCGCCGTATTCTAGAAAATCTCCAAACTTCCAAACAATTTGAACAAAGCAAAGTCAAAGCTTCACCATATGCAAAGGTTTGCAAGAAACTTAGAACAACTTAAGACAAAGGTTGGTTAGTACGACTCGAATATACATTAGTGGAGAGATGTTAGAACACAAAAGACCTTCAAGGAAAGTATTAGAATGCCCCCAAAAGCGGCATACGCCTAGGTACAAAGGCTAGGATTAACACAAGGATTAGTAAAAACAACTTTAAATTGCTATAACAAACGGCCAAGTTAGTAGTTTAGTCAAAAATCCAAAGACAAAAACAATCTTTGAAGGGACTCCAATGTCATTCAAAGAAAGCTTGAAAATTAGCAACAATGGAGCTTAAAATGCTCCCAAAACACACGTTTACAACTTTTGGCCCAAAAACGGCCAAAAAAGTCCAAACAAATGGACCAACGTGTTTTGAAAGCCAAATTAATGGCCCAAGGGGTGTTTGTGAGAAAAAAGTGAGCCCCTTATAGGGTGCTCACCCCCCTCTCTTTTCCTACTAGTAATCTTATCACTTGAGATTTTCATCCTAATCTTCTAATTTTTGACTTTCTACGTTGGACCAAACTTCTAACTTTTGGAGAACAACCCCAAATCTAAAACGGATTGCGCCATTCGCTTCAGAAGGCCATTTTTAGTTCAAAGGTCCTCCCTAACCCCTAATTTGACCTCAAACACGCAATAATACTTAGTGCTAATTGAACACCAAAAAGGGGTAAAATCCCAAATTTTGGAGTTTGACTTTTCTAAGAAAAGTAACTAGCCTAAGTTCTTTAGAAGGTCTAAGGGAATAAGAAAAGACCCAATTTTGGCCCCATTCCAATTCCATGTGCTCCCGGGACGCCGGTCAATTCCACCAAATTCTTCAAATTTGGCAATTGTCGGGGAATCTCGCCGGTTTGGGCATTTTTAGCTATCAGAAGGTCTTGAAACTTGTTAGGGCATCTTATTAGCATAAAACAAGCTAGTATAATTTTTAGCGAGATTTTACCGCCACCTGGATTATTTACAAGGATTTCCCATCCAAGGTTTTGGCGGTTGACCATCTGGAAAGGCATTTTCTATAAATCAAAAAATTTCGAATCTTTTTAAGGAATCTCTCATAGAATGCCACAAAACATGTGCAAGCTCATATTCTTACTTTGCACAAAGGTTATAGGAGAATCAAATCTTGTCTTCTCCTTGTGAAATCGGTGATTAGGGAATCTTTTGCGTACGGGGGAATATTGGCAAACCGATTTCGCCGTTGGCCTCCAAATGTGAATTCCACCCAAAAACAACATACTACATCTCTAGATTCCTCCCAGGTGTTTGTCTTGCGATTGTAACTCATATAGACCTAACAATTGGGGTTTCTTCTATTTCTTCAATAAAATGGGGAAAGTGAAACCTATCGTCGAGAATTGACATATGACCTCAACGGTATTCCCTCAGACCAAATCTAGATCCAAGAAGTCACTGATATCAAGCTTTCGGCGATTCTAGCCCTATTTATTATAAACCCATCTAATCACGTGAAATCCTGGTTTTATACCTATTTACAAATGGAAATTGGATTTAGTTGAGGGCAACTTACTGATAAGGGACCAAATACTATATTGGTATGTGATACACCTATTTTTGTTTTACACTCTTTTTTGGACTTTTTGTGACTAAAAGTACATTCAAATTTACTATAAAGGAAAAAAAGGAAATAGTGAGTCCCGGGTGACGAATCGGGACCTCACAGATGCCGCTTGAGTAGCAAAGCTTTTTGCTCCTCTCTGCCATCATGTATTGTCGGCTATTAGTATGGTGAGCTAGTATGTGGCTAAGTGGTGGCCTAGGATCTCTTGGTTGGATTGGTGTGTTTTGTTGCTGTTTTTATTGTGGAAATAAACTGACTGTTGAAATGTTTTCCTGTGGCTATGATTGATTTGATTGAACATGACAATCATGCGATCCTGGCAGATTAAGCGGTCTTGGACTCAGAGTTGTGAATGAGTACATTTTACTAGCTCTCTGCAATATTTGTTTGATGTAATTGGACAGTTTAAATGTTTTGCAAGATGTAAGAGATTGGCAGAACTGTTCAATTGCTCAATCTCATGATCGTTTGAGGTGCAATTGCTCAATGCCTCTTGTTCAGGGTTTGAGTGTCAAAATCCTTCTTGTGACCTGATAAATCAGTGCGTGTGCGGCAATATTTCCATAATGTTGCATTAGGAACGACCAACAATGCTTTTGATTTCTTGCCGTTTATCAGTGGTGGAACTTTTCTGTAGCTAGAGTTCATTGTTTGTGTGAACATCATTTGGCTTATTTAATTGTGTCTGAGGGGTTGGCACGACTTCCTTGAATTCTGATATCACTTGTAGTTGTTATATACTGTTGAGATTGATTTCGAAGCTTGAATATAAATTCCAGGCGCAAGTTCTAGCATGATGATTCGCTGACGGTTCTGATGGCTATGACATTTATGTGGATCCCTCTCAAATATTGATTAAAGCAAAAATGCATACGAAATTTTAGACTCCTTCAAGTTACTCATGGATCATGGCATGGAGAGACTAGTCATTGTAGGCATCTTTTTCCATGAACAAAACTTTTTGATCTCTTGATAGAATCAGTGCTTCTTATTCTTCACTTGATTGCACCCAAGTTTTTGTTGCTTGACTTTTCAACTTTCCATCACACATCGGCTAGGCTGCTTTCCTATTTTCCGACCAAACAGAAGAATTTGTCAAATTGTACTTGTGACCTCTTCCTCTTAAAGATGGCCAATGATGACCTCTTGAAGGCCAAGCAACCTTACATTAGTCACTCAGCCGGTTTTGTCAAGTGGATCAACGTTCTCGCTATGGTGAGTCAAAGATCTACGTATGTCAGGACTTAGGCATCTGTGCTTGTTAGGGCATATGATGTTGACAAAGAATATTGGGTACCTCCATGACAAATAACGTTGGTGTGAATAATTGCAGTTGCTTTCGCTAGCCCTAATAGGTCTAGGCATATGGCTAGCAACACGGCCTGGCAACTAAGGGAAGTATGCAATAGTACCAATTTTCCTTATTGGTGCCTTTTCCTTACTCATGTAAGTTCCTTGGTGTCTCAAGTCTTTACTGTGGTGTGATTTTTGGCTTGGATCTTTTGTGCTATTTTTATGCTACGAATATTGATGTATTCGTCCATCTTTGAAGTTTGATTTAGGTCGGCTAAGACAGGGTTTACCATTCGTCTAGTGGCCAGTTCATGAACTGCCATTCATGAACATGACCTTTACTTTTCTTTCCGTGTCTCTTCTGTCGTCATTTCCTCACTAGGAAATGATTGTGTGTGCAGATTGGTTTTGGACCTTTTCGGAGCGTGGTTCCTACTAGACTACTTGTACCTATCCTATACACATATTTGGTGTTGTCGTTTGTGGTACTTGTTGAGTTTTTGATTTTGTCAATATTCATGTGAGTTTCTCCTTACCTTTTGTTACAATGAAGAATTGGTCTATCTTTTATTTGGCATAGGATGCTGTTGTATTTATGTGATAAGAAATGAGTTTTGTGACTGGATTTAGTAGCTTAGGTTGTGATAAGCATTTTTATTGACTTAAGGCTTTTTTACTAGCTTTAAGGAGTACAGATTGAGTTTATACTTAGACTATGTACAAGACAGGGTATCTCATTTTCCCTTACATCTCATGGAGTATTTAGTAGGGACTTTGGTTTGACCATTGTAGTTTTGTGCAAGCTTTTGAAGGAAACTCTCTATCCATAGTAGTTTCTAGAAATTTACAGGTTGTTACAAATTCCTAACAGATTGATAATCTCATCTCTTCATTAGTCAAAAGTGGTTTTATACCGTCTTGCTTTACATTGAATGATGTGCCCATGGATATGCAGCTGAATAAGGTTTCAAATTGGAACCACCTGAAGGCTGTTATTGCAGCGAGTGACAATTGCGAAAAGTTCGATGAAGTCTCAGTATGTTACTTACTTTTTCTGTAGTAGCGATGTATTATCTGACTCGCCTGCCTACGAACCTGTTGCTCAGACACCTTGGAGGATGCTGATGGCGAGCATGTCTTTTGTATTCTCGGATCTATCCGGGTCACTTATCACTGGGACCTTGAAATGGATGTTTCCGTTTCTTCTTTGATCTCAATTCTAAGACATATAAAGTTGGAACAAAGAGCAGCCAAAAAGTTGTGTTTTGAGGTTATTTTAGATTGAGGGCTTCCATGACTTTACTGAATTTTTTTGCTTGATGGTTGCAGCCGGTGAATTATCCCTACCACTATAAGAAACCGATCTTTTTTTTGACGTCAGAAAAATGTGATACAGTGTTTGTTTAGACGCAAAAAAAATCTGCATTGATGTCCTACAAAATTTGTCAAAAAGTACAAGCAAAAAATGTGTTGTATTAGGCCAAAAACGCGCATATTTTGGGCTTGTTTTTTTGACGTCCGATGAAACGCACTATTGCAAGTGCCTTATGGGGTGCCATGTGGATGCTACGTGACCTCCACGTCACTTTGTCATCTACGGGCAGTGCCATGTCATGTTTTTTTTCATCCAATTTTTTTTTGATGTGTCTCGTGACGTGGACCCAATGAAAATATGACGTGGCATGCCTTGTCAGCATACTTTCATGCCATTTTGTTTTATTTTATTTTTTTTGAAATGTCAATTTAGATGTCTAGATAGACATTTTTTTAAACATCAATTGCTACATACTATATCAAAGGTCAGTAGAAATTAATTATTTAAAAATAAATAAAGAATAAAAAATATGAACAAGAACAATTGTTAAATTCAACAAGAATTAAAAAAACTTACCATCTACCATTAAGAGGATTTTTGATGGCCAAATGAAGGAATTATTTTATTATCAATTTGTAAGAATGAAGGATTGAGAGGTCCTATCTATATCCATAGTCTGTCCATAGTGAGACAAAAGATATGGGATAATTATAATATGAGAACTTGACCATTGTAATTCTTGACGTTGTTTTAGACATCTAGGCATTGTTGCAGACATCTGGATGTTATTTCAAACATCTTCATGTTGTTTTAGACATCTAGACCATGTTGTTTCAGACATTTTACATTGAACACAATTCTTGCTTAAAGATCCCATAAGGATTGTTAATCTTCCTACCGCACTATTTGTATAAAGAGTTCCTTTTTTCATCCATACTATACATCCATCCATTGCCCATTTTTGCAAAACATGCCATGCGGCTGCCCATTTCCTAAAATTTTCACATTTGGGTAGCATTCTTCCATAAGGTATAGTAATTTTTATTGATTTTACCATGGTAAAAATGGGTTTGCTTGTTGATGTGGTAGTCTATGTTTTTTTGGATGTTCCAAAAAACACGGTGATTTTTTTGTTGACGTTCATTTTGACATGCGTATCCGCGTTGCCATTAACCCGTTTGGCCCTCTTCCAAATGCCCGTTTTCTTGGACATCATGCAAAATTCCCACTGCTGTTACCTAGACTGCCAGACGATGCGACGTCAGAAAAAACACGGCGCGTTTTTTGCTAGACGACCCCCAAAACGTGTCTTTCTTATAGTGTGTCGTTCTGACTTGTATAATTGGCCGATCAAGAATATTTAGATAACTCGACACTAATGCTTCTTCTTGTCAAATTCCAACTCTTAAGTGTGTACAGAGTGTTTGCTGATTTGCTAGCTCAGGATTGAAGAGGAGGAGAAATTTCATCAAGTGAGATTTGTTTGAGGAACCACCGACATTGACAATCGGTTTGTTAAAATCTCACATCAATGCAAAGAAGTCCGAGTGAGGGAGAGAGGAACCATATCCCCCTTTTTAGTATTGCACCAAAATGCGTAGCATCTTTAAAAAAATTATTGAGATTTTTTGTGGATTATGGCAGTCGCTTACTTCCTTATGGAATGACCAAAATCACATTTAGTAAGTTAGCACCTTATGCAAGCGGACCTAATTTCCTTGGAGTACCTACACATTGCTGTCTAATGTTCTAGAAAAGACGGACCTTGAAACTTAAGGATGATATGCAAAACCCTTACATTTTTTATGTTCCCATGTTGTGACTATTTATTCTTTGAAATTTTTTATTTTTGTATTCAGAGATGAAATCACATGTCATGTATAGTTGCATACTATGAGTTTTAAAATTTAAAATTTTTTTTGTGTAAATTTGAAATTATAGTGATTTCTTGAAGGAAAAAAGTGAAGAAAATTCATTTGAATTACAAACTTAGCTCAAAAAATCTGAAATTTTCTCTGTAGGTTTATATGTTAGTTTAGAAATATCATGTATCAAAAATATTTACAGCGATGCAAATGAGCCACAAGAAGGAGCCTCTGAGTAAGGACCAAATGGTATGGAAGTTGATAAATCGATGTGGAATAGAAGCCCCAAAGATACCCTAGATGGCATTGAACCTGATGTGAGGCCCCATCATAGGTTGAGATCCTGATAAGTGGTGGAGTATCAACTGAGCATAGTCCTAAACTTCTTGGGCTTGCGGACAAACGAAGAACTGGTGCATAGGTGTTTTCTCAAGACCTAATATGCAACAATTGTAGTTGGTTTCAATGTCGGAGTCAATACGAGCTCTCCACGAGTGAACGGCAATGGCTTTGTGCCAAACGAACCACATGAAAGTTGCACCTTTATGAGATTGAGCCTTGTGCCACACATCTTTCCAGTTAGGAGTGAAGGTGGGTGGAAGATGTCCAATCCATTTTGACATAATCGTGGTCTTTGGCTGGACAACATCATTTCCTCTAGGAGCACCTGACCTCCAACACTATAAGAAACTTGTTTTTTTTTTATCCCTGGATTCTGCGTGTTGATGTCGCAATTGGTGTCTTGAAATGTCTACGTGGACGTTCAAAAAATCGCGTTGCTCAAAACTCGGGTTTGACATCAGATTTGACATCAGACATCAGCATGCTGGAGGACCGGATGTCTAAAAATAATGGGTCAACGAGGTCCTCAAAGGCCACCATGTGGTTGCCACCTAAGCGCCACATGTACACGGGCAGCCACATAGGAAATTTTTTCATCCATTTTTTACCATGACATGGCATCTGAGGTGGCATGTGACGTGGCGGCGGAAAAAGTGACGTGGCATCAGCAAGGATGACGTGGCATGCCACGTCAGCATATTTTTTTGTTGTCTAAGAATTTTCTTACTATCTTTGAAGATGTCAACATAGACATCCATACGTTTTTTGAGACATCAACTCAGACGTCCAGAAGTTTTTATAGACATATTTTGAAATATCACCTTAGACGTCCAAATTTCTTGTGACATCAATGTAAACATCTACTTTTCATCATGAATACCTCTGACAATGTTTGGTATGATCTAGGAGAACAAAATGATGTCACATTAAACATTCATGGAATGGAATGGACTATTCAGTATGATGTTAATATGGACAATCTCACATGTCTCATATGATGTCCCTCATGCATGTCATAATGTCCAATATAACATGTCATATACAATACACCATACATTATACATCATACACCATACATGATACGCCATACAAAATACATCATAATTGGCAATTATGTCAAATGGCTTCAAAAGCCACTTGATGAAAGTTTATGGAGGGGAAAAGATGAGCTCTTTATACAAGTGGAGTAGTAGAGGGGAAGACAAACTATATGGGACATTGAATGCACTGGATTTAAATTTTAATAGAGCAGCATACAGACGTCCAATAGGATGTTTTTTGTATGTTTCAAAGGCTGCTCTAATGATGTCTCCATAGACATTATACTGATTGTGACTATGTTTCCTAAAACATCTAGAAGTCTACAAAAATGTCCAAGAAAACATCTCAACATTTTATAAGATGTCTCTAGTGACATCTCTACGTCTACTTAGACATCTCCAAAATAAGTGTAGAAGATGCAAAGAGACAACCCCGCTATGTTGACGTGGCATGCCACATCAGCATAATTTTATGCCACGTCAATTAATTTACACATGGCATACCACATCATATGCCACGGCATCTTATTTTCTCCAAAAGCTGCTCGGAGGCTGCCCAATCCCTTTTTTTTAACCTTGGTCAGACTTTTATCCAAGGAATAAGTGATTTTCAAAAAATTACCCTCCTTGAAATTTTTCCCCCAAAGCTAACGTGGCCGTCCATGTTTTTGCGAACGCCTTGTTGGACATCAGTGAGTCCTTAAAAATGTCATCAAAAATCTCGATGTCCTTGGGAACACCAATTGGTTCCATTCAAATTTTTCGTAGTCATCTAGAACATCCTTGGAAATTTACCCTAAACTGCAATCCTCTTCTTTAACGTCTTGATGTCTCAGTGGACATAGTATGTTAGGCCTTGGACATTGCATGTTTTTGGACAGACATAAAAAAAAACATGGGTTTCTTATAGTGCAACTCTCCTACAAGACAAATTATGGAATGCCCTTTTGGACTCAGGCAAAGCAGTGCCTCGAGCAGTGCAACTTAAGGCCCAGATTAATTCCTGGCAACATTGCCAACAACACGATAACATTCGGTCCAAGTTTGATAGTATTTGGCTCCAATCTTCTATGTTAGCTTTTTGGAGTGGTTCCACCATTGTCTGGAGTAGGAAGGATCCTACCATTTGTTCTTTCTCCTAGTTTGTTTTGTTTTGTTTCTCTCCTTATATTTTTTTTTTTTTTTGCTCTTATTTCTTATTTGCCAGCCTTGGCTTGGCTATTGTTCACTGGTTTCTTTTAATGCAATGGTACTTTCCATTGGTTCAAAAAATTAAAAATTAAAAATTAAAAATTAAAAAAAAATTAAAAAAATAAAAATATATATATATATATTTACAACACCTTTCTATAATTAGAAAATCAATAGAACTTGGTTGTAAAACCAAAATTTGAATTACAATAAAATATTCAATTTTAAGAATTTAATTTTTTTTAAAGTTGGAGTACAGAAGACACTTCATTATCTTCATTCAATGGTTGGACTCAATGAAACTCAAAAAAATTCATTTTTATGGTTCAAATTTGCATGAAGAGTAAGAAGCTTGACGTTGCCAAAATATACTACATGGTGATCCATGGGTTAATTTGAAACAAATACTTGAGAATGTTTTGTATCCCTTGAATAATTTTAAGAGGATTTGTACAATGTACAAAATAATTAAATATAATTTTTTGAGGGGGAAGAGAGTTTCTTGAATACATTTTAAATGAATAGTATTGGATATTACCTCACTATTTTATTATTAATTTTTCAAAAGAAAGAGATGCTTGAACCACATATTACTGTGATGGTGTATTTTGACTTTTTTTCCTTCTATACTCTTGATGTGAATTTCAACCATTAAAATGATATTTTAGAGTTTTAGCTTAAACTAATGAAATGAAATTTATCAAGTGTAGTTTCCGGTCCAATTGGAAAAACCTTAAAATTCTTAAATTTCAATACTTTATTGCAACTTGGACTTTGGACCTATAACCACAATTTGTTGATTTTTTAATTTTAGAATGATATAATAGCTTTGATTTATTATACACTAAAATGTAGACTTGTGATGAAATTTTATATTATTTGAGAATATTTGTATTTGATATAAAATTTCTTCACTTTTTCTTCAAAGAATTATGAATACTTTCAAATTTTCACAAAAAGCATTGAAAGTTTTATAACTCATTTATATAAAGTTGTAAAATGACAAAAAAAACAAAGTAAAGGATTGTGAAATTCAAATTTATAGTCAAGAGCCCATCCTTCTTGGATTCAACTTCTTTCTACATAAAATAATCAATTTCCAAAAGAGGTTTTCGATACACACTTTGGTTCTTGCAAAAATGCTCTACAAATATTGATAAAATTAGATGAAGAACTGCTTATTTCTCTCCTAGAGGTAATAAATATCATCCAAAGACTATTTTTTGGACTTATGAGACATTTCAAAGTTAACTCCCTGCAAATTGGCATGAAAAGGAATGTTTGACTCATGCCTTAGTTGACATTGTTTTAATAAATGCTATGCCACTACTACTCAAAAAAATAATTGCTAGGCCATTAGTAGATGCCTCTGAAGTGAGTTTAAGTAAAGATAGTAAGGAAACTCTAAAAGAAAGATTCGATTGAAGGTCATCGTCATTCTCTAGGCTTTTGTTGTTCTTAAATCGGATAAGATGCTAAAATCTTCAAAAACGTACACAAAAACTTCATATACTCAAGAATTAATAGAACCAAGGAGGTTCCACCAGTACATATCTAAATATCTAAATGCCAGCATGACATTGATAAATTGTGATTGTTACGCTAAATCATTGAAATATACTGAAGCTACTTCAATGGTAATCTGTATATGTGCACTACAAATCAGCAATATGTTGATGAGTAACTAGGAAGGAGAAGAATAACTTCAGCCTTGAGGCAACTGTGTTGGGGGTTAAGCCAAAAGACATAGATAGAGCACTATCAATAACAATCTACATACATGCACTACGAATCAACAAGATGTTGATGAGTAATCAAAGAAGAAGAATGATTCAACTCTAAGACTAGCGTGAATAACCGTCTACTGGGGTAGTTCTAAAAACTAAATCACAAGACCTTACATAGCTTACATAGCAAATGCTATCATCGTTGCCTGCTTTCAAAGGTAGACTCAATGAACGCGGACAAGTAGCGAAAATACTAGTACATTTCCACATAAGGGCAAGTGAGACATCTGTGATCTACGGAGAAAGAATCTGATGGAGATCAGTTTTACTATTTTCGACTCTGCCACTGTTTAAGATCTTGAAAGTGAGAGTAAAATCTGTGGCCTTGTCCAACGACTGCAACAAAAAGACCATGACAACGGAGCAGACAAACATGGGAATGGGGCCAAAAATCCACAGCAACAGAGGGAAGGAGAAGTAGTAGCCTCGCAAGCCAAGGGAGAAGAAATTCTGGGCCCGGTAGATGAAGTGGTTCACGTACTCCGGAGTGAGACCGGGAGCATTGTCGCCCACAGGGATACTGAGCAGGAAACTGACATGGCTCGCATACCGAATGGATTGCACATGACACACGAAGGCAAAGAGAAAGCAGAGCAAGAGGCACAAGTACTTGATGGTGGCGGAGATATTCCCAGTCTCCCCATACACAAAATTCCGGAGCGACTTGCTGGAGCCTCCTGAGGCACTGCTCACTAAGGCTCCAATGAGGGAGCTCAGGGTGATGGCTGTGGAGGCCAGCAGTGTCGATGCCATGATGCTGTTGCGGAGCGTTTGCACTGCCAACACGCCATTCTTCAAACTATCCTGCACACCCGTAATATTCATTTGTCAATAGTTTGGTTCTTATGTCAATTTTTTAATCGTTCAAACCACTATCTCTTTGTTGGACTCTTGAGATTATTAACCAGTCAGAAGTACTGGAAAGTGCACCCATGAATAAGACCAAATCTTATAAGCCCGAGTGTTGATGTGGACACAAGGATATATAGGAAATCTCATTTTTTCCAGATCTTTTTAGTACCACTCCCTCAAATATGACATCTTCTACCCTCTCACCAAACCCTAGGGAGCAGATGTAACTAGTTCAGAACTCACATTGGACTCTTGCTATCACACTTAATTCTGTAGCAAAAAGTTGCATACACAGATGATAATAACAAGCGTGGAAAGGGTTCTAGGCCACCAACACCAATGCACAATCTTCCATAAACCCGTTGATAATCATCTGTATGTCGGGCGCTTAAGGCGTGACAAAAAAGTAGTCTCTGTGCTGAACATATTTGGAAACTGCACATACGGAAACAAACTGAATATAGCTTCCAGCAATGGTACGTGCAAACCACCCAGTTTCTAAAGGAAACATCCTAATCTTCACTCGCAATTACATTCTCCTCTGTTCTTCCACTTCCTACTATAGGTAATTACAGACATAATCGAAACAAACATCTCTGCTTTAACCGAATCCAGTTGCCTTTCAAGAAACAGGCTACCAGCAGGCACACAATCGTATCCCGTAAGAACTTTTGACACCATCGTAAAGAGAATCTTCTCCACGGCAAGGTATAAGATACCTAAGAAAGAGCTTAGAGATCAAACTACCATTTTATGAAGTGATTCGATTTATGGATGTCATTCACTACTCTGAAAACCCAGTGAAGTCATTTCTGGATTCACGACCATTTCCAAAACTGCAACAGTAAAATATAGAGAAAATTTTAAAAAATCTATAGAATGTGCAGGGAGAAATGGTGAAAGAGGAGGTTTGAATCCACGCACACTCATGATGTTATTCACCCACGCCTGGCGGTTGAGGTGATTGACGCCGATGACAGTGCTCTCCGGATGATACTTCACCTGGAACCACAGATGGGCATGATACAACGCCAGCAGCAGCATCCCTAAGGGCACCAGCACCATGTCCAGAATGCTCGCATCCCAAGCCATCTCTCGCTACTCCGAAATTTCAGTTCCAAGCAACGTCGCAAAATCTGGAAAATGAATTGAGCTGAATTCCTGCTGGCTGAGCTTCGGGAAACCCTAAACCTCGCCTGAACCCATGATTTATCAGAGCCCACTCTCACTTGAACACCTTCACTCCCTCACTTACACAACTTCAATCTTCCAATTGAACATAGTGGCCCTAAATTGAGTTAATTGTCACAAAATCCACATCGATGATGTTATAAAGCTGACCTTGATGTGAAGAAACTAAAACTCGATCTGCCGAGATCGAAAATGCCGCAACGCCGCCGCCGGAGTAAAAGGCAAAGAGCAGTGTCGCAGTTACACAAAAGTCTCCAGTCCCGGCCACGTGACCGGGCTTAGGCCTTGCGCGGTTTTAGGAGACGTGGGCATAGGGCGTGTCGAGGTTCCCTCTTTGCTATTGGGTACAGTTGCAAAGGTCGTTGAGAAGCGTCTTGAAGCCACGTGGTGGCATTAGGCGGTTCGGATTGTAGAGGACGTGGAGGATGGTGACTAGCCAATATGGGAGAATAGGTTGCTTTTTGGCCATTAGGACCATATGCATTAGCAAATTTCAAAAACATAATGCGATATAATATGTTTTAAATTTATGGTGAAAGCTAATCTAAGAATTTGTTAGTCTATTATATCACAAGATCAATCATCGGTGTATTATATGGTATTATATGGAGTAATAATAAGTCCATTCCTCACTTGGACCTTTCCTATAGTTTAAAATTAACAGTATATATTTTGAAATGTGAAAAAGGAAAACTAAATATATCAAAATTTGAAGTATAGACAATTGTTCCACCATCCTTTTAACCTTGTGAAGATATTGTGGTCCTAGAAGGTTCAATGGATGATTATAGTGTTAAATGTAGAAACAAAAAATACAACTATTGGTTCAATAATCGGAATATTTAGGTGACTACTTTGGTCACGGAGGTTGTGGCCTCTGAAGGTTAACCTAATGAAGCACAATTTTACACTTCAAATTCCCAAAGAATGTACCATGCTCATCAATATTCACCAACATTGTTTGGACTTAGTAAACCTTACTTTAGAATCTAAAAGTGTGTTAAATCAAGCAAACATGTTGTAAATTGAGAATAAATTAGTTTTAAATCACTGAGAGATTGGTGGTGGATATAAGTATATGGGAAGGATCCTAATGAAAGATAGATCCTTTTTTTCTCGTCTCTACTTTAGCAAAGTTCATTTAGACACTAAAAGAAGACCTTGTTATTCATTAATGTTTATACATTAATTTTTAATGCAATTTATTTCAAGTTTAGATGAATTTTCCTCTACATAGGATAACTTGCATTAGTTTTGGGATAATAAGGATTAAAATATTTTGTCCATGTGTTTGGTAAGTTTATAGTAAATAGCATACATGAAGGCATTATAAATTGGAATAAATGTCCTATTTAGTTGTGTTATATAAATTGATTTTGTGTTTGAACAGGAGTTTGAAGTAAAATATTTACCTAGTGTTTTGAGTTTCCATATAAGGTTACAATGTCCAAAACAATGAAAATGCAAATAGATGAAAAGGTAACCTTAGCAACATTGTTGCCATTTAGTGTTAGAGTTCATAATTAGTGCTGCAAACACTAAATTTCATTACTAGTGTAGTCTTCCTTCTTTAGATGTCCATCCTTTTTGAAAAATTCTTTGGCAATGCACAAAAATCCTTCACCATCTTCTCTTGCATGCTTATGGTGCCACAGAGCTTAGCAGGACGGTATTAAGTGTAGACATCTAGTACCATTTCCACATCAACTCTGTTGCTCAAGAAGGTGGATCTGGTGTTGCAGGTCAATCTCAGAGTGCATTCGCGACTGCTTGATTACAATGACGTGACTTGAATTCCGCTCGGGTTTTGCATCAGCTGGAAGTCCATCCTTTTGGAAGAAATATTGGCCACCGCAGAGAACTCGGAAGTGTAGATAACCACTACTTACCACAGCAACTCTGTTGCCCAAATGAAGCTGCCTCCATCAATTGGCAAACTTGCCAACGAGATCAAACTGCCAGGCTCCTTCAGAAACTTCTTTGCCCTGCAACAATTGAACTTGTCATGGTGCAGTTCACTTGCTTGTCTGCCAGAGTCCATACGTGGACTGGATTTGTGGCAACTAAAACTAGAAATCCACTTGAGCAGAACCAAGACCTATGTTTCACTAAGAACAGGGACAATCCTTGAGAAATTTCAGTTTGGGGTTCACTAGCAGGGTTGATTCTGATGCAGAAATAGCGTTTTGAAACACGTTCCATCGCTCTACTCACGGAATAGTGCAATACCAATTCATTCATCTAAATTACATTCTATGCGTCAAAATTTCTCAATGATGGTGGGTTGGCCCTCCTTCAATAGCAAGCCAGGGTTCAGAGATCCTGCTTTGCTTATGAAATAAGCTACCACAAAAGGTCAATCAGAAGACTTCAGAATGCTGTCGTCACAATTTGTATCGAGTTTTCCAACGAGGTGCGTACATCACTCATGTACAAATCTTTACTCATTCTTGTTAAATAAAGGAATTTAATCAATACAGACAGGAAGTCAAGCAGATTCGGCATGGTGTTGTATCCCCATTACCGGTAGTTGAATCGCGGGATAGCATTATCACTATCAAGCTCCGACATGCCCTCCTCTTGGAATCACCTATTCTTGACTTTCTGAGCATCTCTTGCAGTGGGTTACGACAGACTGATGACTCTGGTGGGTCGGTGGAAACAGTAGTATCTCCTTGTTTTCAGGCAACTTCTTGACAACTCTCTTAAAATACTGAGTTGTAACAACACCATCCAGGCCTTCAGTAAGTACGACGTTGTTGGCTGAAATGTAGAGCTTCATTCCATCTGCACACGTTATGAATACACTATTAAGAGCGTTGTCATTCTGTAGTTTGAGCTGAAACGTACAAATCCCACTCACACCCATATCCTTCAAGATCAAACGAAGGGAAGTCTGCCACAGTTAGCTCCCATGTCACAACACCTTGCTATATCTCCAACTAAAGGAATATTCTAGTATACACCACAACTGAGTCTTATTCACTCCCATTCATGCTCTTATGCACGGGAGCAATTCCAACAACTTACGGGCTAATGTCCGGCACAGGCCAAGCTAGTTTGATGTACTGAACATGCAACATCGTTGAGATCTCAATTAATGAAAAGGAAATCTGTCGGTATACTTATGTGAAAAAGCTTCAAGAAAGGCATAAGACAAGAAGGAAGGTCTACGAACCTGCCATTGCCTTCTCCACGTCTAGGTAGATAAGAACCTGAGCAGTTGCTCGCATCCCTGTTCCCATTGACCCAATCAATAAAACATCAAATAATTGAAAAATCAAAAGGCAAGCAGAGAGAAAAGGTAGCAGCAAGGATTTGATAAGAGAGCAATATACACTGACTTGTTAAATATAGACAATCCACGACTCTAACCTTAAAACCCTGAGAAAGTCTAAACAAGAGACGTACCGCTGATAACACCGTCCTCTTGAGGCAATCCAGTAGCAAAATGAACATGGTTGCGTTCCATGCATTTCAATCCCTCTTGCTGCTCATAAGTCTCTCGTAGGTACCATGAACACAGACTATCATTCAGCAGAAAACGATGATTAGCTAGAACTGTCATTGTTGAGAATTTTGCATTGTCAAAACTGAACAAGCTTAGTCAGAAGGAGAACCAAAGTTACAAAACAGCCTAAAAGATCTCAAAAGTATCCCAAAATGAAGAGAATTACCTGGAATTTGAGAAGGAGATGTAATCAGCGTCAAAAGCTGTTCAGAGTCCACGGTCTGCAAGTAAAGAAATATGAAATCAAAAATTGGTTGCATAACGAGGGACGAATCAAAATCTGACGAAGTGTATCATTCTCGAGGTATATTTCTCATCACCATCTTTTATCATCATACTTCATCCTTTAGCAACATAATGAGAAAACTGGAAACAGTGAAAAAATTATCCTAAGGTTATGCATATTTAATAAACAGGGAACAATAGTGACGTGGGAGTCCCACCAGAAGCAAATACTCACCTTGATACTATGACCTTGATTTGCCCTGATAAAAAGCTTCTCACTTTCTTCTTTTAGCCGGAAACGTTGTTTCCCGTCTGCTGCAACAGCCTGAATCAGCCAATGGAATCCAAGCTTAAATTCTACTGTGACATAGCTTGCAAACCCCTGGATGATGAGACATATTGCCCATTGCAGCATAGAACACGAAACTTTATAGGAGATGTCTAATGCAAAGTCACCTTGCGCACATCGTCCTCGCTATGTGCACTTAATGGAACGCCAGCTGCAGTTTTCTTGGTTAGTTTCAAAAGATCTTTCAATAGAACAAATCCATCACTCTTCATTACTAGATCATAATCCGCAGCTCGATGTCTGAGAATCCCCGACCTGGAAAATCTTGCCAATTAGAAAATTTCAGTAAACCGGTCACTAATCGTAAGTGTCTATCCCAAATAGAAATGCATAATTTTCATGGCTCTTTTCGTATAATCCTCATCAACTAAATGAAAAAAATCAAAACCCTCTCTCCACAATCTTAAAATGCCATCAGTCCTACGATCATTTGTCACAATTCTCTTAAAACATAAGGAAATCTATTCTTTGGAATGATGGGCCAGAACATGCTACTGTTGCCATTAATACATGTCCGGTGTTCATCAAGCATCAGAACTTTGTACATTTTCAAACTATTGCTTAATTTCTCCCATTGGCATAGAGACACCAACCATCAAGACTTGATCACAAACGCAAACCAAGTCTATAAGTGCTGAAAATCGATTGCTCGTTTCAGCTCCTAATATGCAAGAATGTCAAACTCTTACAACAAATTCTGGAGCAAGAAATGAAAACAAACTAGTTATGACAACCTAAACCCTAAAACTGCATTGTGTCAATTCACAATGCAGAGAAAGCAGGAAGGTGTTTACATGCATCGTCCCAGAGCTTCAATTGAATCCATGGCCTTCCTGCCCCCTCGGCCACGACCCCCAGAGGCCCTCGCCTGACGGTGAACCAGCGCTGGATCCTGCGTTTTCGAGTCCATCTTTCACCACATGTTCACCTCGGCCGCGAGCCCTTGGTATCGCACCAGCATCGCTTGCAGCCACTGGTTTAGGGTATTCTTCCTGTCTACTGGACGATTTGTATACAAATCAGGATCAATAACGAGGATGCAAGGAAAAAAAAAAAGAACAACAATATGCGGTCTCACTTAATGTACAGTCTCCAAGCCATGCGGTTCCATTCACCATACAGGTGAACTTTGAACCTTTCCCTACAACAATCTAGAAACTTTGCACCATCTAAAATTTTGCACCATTTATACTGTGTAAAGCTACAAAACAATTGCAAAAAAACAAATGTCAAAAGATTAAGTATTTTCACAGTTAGCACAAATCTAAGCTCACCTGTATGGTGAATGGAGTTTCTACTTTACATGAATCACCTGTTGTTTTATTCCACCAGTGCTGTAGCAAACCCTCAAAGGCAAGAATTCATAAAACCCTCAAAATCACCAAGCAAAGCTCACCTGGACCGGCCGCTACCCCTTGCTATTGCACCAGCATGGCTTGAAGCCGCTGGTTTAGGATATTCAGATTCCTGTCTGCTAGACGACTTGCATAAAAATCAGGATCATAAAATGAGGAAGGAAGAAAAAGAAAATGAACAAAAGTAGTATGTGCGCTCAATGACATGAACCTCCTGTTGTTTTATTCGAGTGCTGTACCAAACCCTCAGATGCCAGGATTCATGAAACCCAAGAAATCACCCAAGCGAAGCTCACCTGGACGATGAACCTAAATTATGGTATCCACTGCTCTCAGCACCTCCAAAGGAAATGGAAGTGCCAATTCCCCCAAACGATCCTTTCTTTCCTCCTCCGCCTACCATGAAGCTCCTCTTGATGATCACATCATTTTCTCCACCCCGATGGGATTTTCGACACAATTTCACAAGAGAACCCCGTGTGGAGCCATTAAACAGTGTGGCCGCTGAAGCCAGGGTGAAAACTGCGAACCATCCACCGATAACAAAACCAAAATTCCCCGTTTTGAGTTCAAAAAACAGGAAAAAAACTCGAAAAAACTCGAGGTTCTCAAATTCCGGGATACGGAATGGAAAAGATGATGGAGGAATCAAACTTAGGGCAAAACTTGTACTAGTCAATAGAGATCTTTGTGGTAAAGTGAAGTATCTTCACTGTGCAATAAAGATTCCTATAGACGATGAATACAGCTCTCTTCAATATGCAGCCAATGCAATTGTAGCTGGTTCCCGACATTCTCCATGTTCCCACAGGGAAGATCTCCCCAGTATACAAACCCTAACCCTAAAGCAGATCATTCTCTTTCGCAGCTCTTGTTGGTTTCCGTAGCTCCGAGCTCGCTCAAGTCGTCCCCCGCCATCTCCACCTTGCGTCTTGTTACTCTCGCACCATGCAGAACGAGGAAGGTGACAATGTGGATCTCTACATTCCCCGGAAGTGGTATGCCTTTTGTCTTAGAAACCTCCGTCGTTTTTCGTCACGTCTTCTGGAAACCCAATTGGGGCAAGAATTTTCTGCATCATTTTCAAGAATTTGAGGCTGAAATCCTAATCCGTTCTTTGTTTCCGGTAATTGCAGCTCTTCAACCAACAGGTTGATCACTTCCAAGGATGTGGCCTCCGTTCAGTTGAATGTAGGTCACGTCGATGAGAACGGCGTCTACACCGGCCAGTTCACCACGTTTGCCTTGTGCGGGTTCGTCCGTGCTCAGGTCCGTTGCTCTTCATTGTTCTGGAAACTGCCTAATTGCATCTCTTGTTCAAGGTTACGAAATGTGGGCAGTAATACATCTTTCGAGAAAATTCTGCAACTGAAGGAGTTTTTCTGGTGTGGCTTTTCCTGAGCTATGATGTACCGTATTTAACGAGAATTATGCGGTTCAGTGTGTGGAAGAGTGTATTTTCGACCTGGATCTATTTGGTAGAAGTAATTGTGAACTGTCTGTGCAGTAATTGTGTTCGATTGTGGTGAGCTTATAGTCTGTGCGGGTTATGTTTGTTACGCAGGGAGATGCTGACAGCGCCCTGGACAGGTTGTGGGCCAAGAAAAAGGCCGAGCTTGGACAATAGGTAGACCGAGTTGATCATGACGTAGTTTCTGATATTGCTGGAAATTATGGGAAATTAATTGTGTCTAGCCTTTGTTATGGTCGGAACTGTTTTGATGGAGTGATTGGGGTCCTACCTTAGAGGAAGCATGTTCAGGAGATCGATGTGACTACAAATGTTCTGATTTCTAGGCCTTCAAGTGGATGCGTTAATTTGCTTGTCAAGTTGCTGTATGTTTCTGTCGATCTGATTGTCCTGAAACGGACGCTTTCACGTTCCAGGGGAATCAGTAATCCAATTGCTGACGAATTGTAAGTGACTCGTCTTGAGTTCGAGTTGTCCATGGCTTGCTACTGTACTTATCTAGAACACCAATCTTTACTTTGAAATCGACACGGATTTACGTAAACGTTCAGAGTCTTCTCCAGAATTGACGAATTGGGAAAAAATCATCATAAAAAGTGCGACTTGGAAGAATATTTTGGATTTGATATACAAATAAAAGTTGTAGACTTTGAGATTTAGATTCCATCTACATGGTCAAATCCACCAATGCTATCACCAATATTTTTCTATAAATTTTGAAAGGAAAATTTCAAAATTTCTTAATTCAATTACAAGCACAAGTTTATCATTTTTTGAGTAAAATTTGTTGGAATGGATTTGAAATGAAGTTCTCTTGATATGATGATTTTTTGGAATTTTTGTGTTCTTCAAATCTATGACCTCATTTTTGCAAATCTAGTTTTGAACCAAAGTCAATGCAATTTTGGCTTGGTCAACTACTTGACACACTTCCACATTTGTAATTTTAGAAAAAAAAGATGTACACAAGTAATACAAAATCAACCATTAGATAGGACAACAATTTGATCAAGTATCTCAACAAATTAGGATGACTTTCATCCAAGCAATAATGAAGATGAAATTTGAGTTTCAATTTGTTAGCTGTCCAAAAATTGGAGGTCGGAGCACTTCGAGGTTACAAAGAGACATTATTTTGAATTACGGGTAGAGCTAGTTGAGATATTGTTCTACTATAAGAATTTCTACAGCACATTTTTTTTGTAGTGATACTAATTTTACAAGTGATATCTCTCATCCTCACTACCATAATAGGATAAATCATTGTATTGAGTCTCACTAAGGTGTTTGTACCCACTATAGCCCTCAATCCGATTGTATCCCTATATGTAGTTACAAGTCAATTAGGTTGAGGGTCTATATAATGAGTATGCATAAAGTAGGGATATTGAAAAGCAATCCCTTTCAATATTTGTCACGACATTTTGGCCTTGAATGGCTAGATGTCCACGTTCACTTGAAACCGCCGTAAGGTTTCAAAAGCAACTAATGGAAGTCGAAGAGTTCTTTGAGTATTTTGAATTTGAAGAGTGTCTATTTAAAGGGAGTCTACAAGACATGGATAGTTACCTATGCTTTCAACTTTGAAAATATTGAATATCTGTGAATAGTAAAAAATCATGAAACCACTCGGGTTGGTTTTTATTGGAGTAGAATAACATTCTTATCCAATAAAATCATCATTTGGACCATGCATCTAGTAGGAATAGCAAAAGTGTTGGTTTTTGGTGCTTACATCAATTTTGTTTAGTTTCACCAAGTATATTTCTAGATGGTAATTAGCATTAAGAATATGCAATTCAAAAGGTTTCAAAAATTCAAATTAAGGTATCTTTTACAATAAGGGCTTGTCATAATGAAATTAGTTTCTGAGATGGTTTATTAAGCCTTAAAGGAAGGGCCAATGATTGTGGAAATCATCCTTTTAGGCTTTGTGTGAATCATTGGCTAGCTTAAAAAATCCAAGAGCACTCATTAGAAGTCAAACTACCTTAGCTAGGGGTCATTTTTGTCAAAATATAGGTTTCATATTTTTAACACAAAAAAGGGACAAATTGTGCTGTATCCAAAACGTACAAAATATTGTAAATATCAAAAAGGCAAAATTGAAGGTTGCAAAGCACACGGTACATAACTTTGTTTTGTTTTGCGGAATAATTAATTAAAGTTCAAAATGAACTTCCATACTTTAAAATATATTTTCTTAAAAATTTGGCATTAAATTCAAAAGTATTGAAATTCTTCATCAACCACCTCACATAGATTCAAATGTTATATTATTGTGAGTGAATGAAGGTGTACAGACAAATTCTTTATATAAGTGGGTTGGTAGGAGTCAAAACTACCCATGAGGGATATGTAAATTAGGATTAATAGAAAGCTCAACCACTCATACCTAGTTAAGTCAAAAGTAGGTCTTGTGTTCAATGTAGAACTTCCAATCTCATTTTAGTATAGTAGAATAATTTTTTTCAAAAAACTTTGAACTAAAAAATGTTGGAAAATCAATTCAAATTTCATTTCCAAAAATCCATTTGAGGTTTCAATCCTTCAATTAAAAGTCATGGACAAAATTCAAAGAGGGGTTGGAAGGGACATTTTCTTTGACATTTTTCAAACATTCTCTTTGAATTCTGTTCATAACATTTTTCTAGAGGCTCAAAATCATAAACAGATTTTTGGAAATGAAATTTTGCTTAATTTGACAAACTTTCTTTGGTTCAAAGTTTTTTGGAATCAGTTATTCTATTGTGCCAAAATGAAGTCTGAAGTTCTATAGTAAACACTATCCTTTTGCTTTGACAATGTGCATCGAAGCTCTCATCTTCAAATGTTCCATACCCTTTGAGGATTCATGAGAGACAATGAATTTCATTATTAAAACAACCTCTCCACCCATTATAGTATAAACTTGTGTTGGCATCAAGTTATGTTGGAATCTTTCTATAGATGAACATTTGTTTTTCTGTTCTATATAGAAAGGTTCTTTGTCATTCATTGGCTAAAAAATGACCGTATGAGTGACCGTAGCATTGTTAATGGATTAACTTATAATAATCCTTGGTGTGGTTATTAAAGAGAATAAGCCTAATGATATAAAATTGCATTGAAGAATGTATTGCAAGTGTAGCGCAGCTGCACCAAAAAAAATTCAAAAAAAATGATGTCAGATCAGTTTGGAAATTATATTGAATGTTTCCAAAAAAATGAAAGAAAATGAAAAGGATGACAAAATGTTTAGAAATTACATCACATGAGTAAAAAATCAAATAAATTAATACTTCAAGGTGAGAATAGGAAGTCTATGTGCAAATCCTACATGAACCCTAAGGACACTTAAAATTAAACAATGTACTTTGTCAAACTCACAAAAGTAGAACGATTGTGGATGAAAGGCAAAAGAATAATTATTTATTTATCTAAAAAGTAAAATTTTAAAAATTCCTTTTCCAAATGTTAAACATCAAATTTTCAAATTAAATTATTATTTACTGGGGCAATGGCAAAGCTGTCCTAAACCTAGAATAGTAGCCTCAAAAAACAAAATGCTACATAATAAGTAGACACAAAAGCTAGAGATTGATCTTTTTCCAAGTGATCTGTCAAATTTTTTGTTAGTCTTGTTGCAAACCTTCCTTGAGACAAAAATCCGTGGCCCTTATTTTGAATAATTATTACAAGTCATTACTTGCCCACAACTGATGGTAGGATAGACAGCAAGGCTTTTTTTTGGACTAGTATCTCCCTTGTTGGCCTCACTATAGAGTCCAATTTTTAGATGGACGAAGCCAAAGAGGTCAGATTCTAACAATCTGATGAAATAAAAGCCCTGATAGACAGGCAACCAAATACAAACTTTGCAAAGCACTACCTAATGACTTGTTTGAAATTTTACAAACTAGTATGTCTAGGCCTTCAATTTTGCAGCCTTGGGCCCAATTTTTTTTAAGCTTTGATATAACTCATTTTCAACTATACATGAAAAAATAATTGTTAATCCCACCTGTAAAACTTGCTATCTTATTTATATCTTTTAGTGAATTTGAATGCTTACATCTTGCAACCCACATGGTAGAAATTTCTGAAATTTTTACCACATCTTCTCAAGTCAACATACTACAAGATCCTACGATGTCCAAAAAAAATTCAAAAATTTGGTACTTGTTCTAAAGATGGCAATTTTTGAGCATTTTTGGTGAAAACATAGCCATAAAACTTTAGGAATTAATGAAATTGACCTCTATTTATAAAAGAGTCACCAATACCATGATATTGGCATGATTCTAGATGCCATGGGAATGCCATGAGAACATTTATCTATACAATACTCAAAAACAAGAACTAATATATATATTTTTTCAAATTGTATACTCACATTGATTTTGATTACAAATTTATAATCATCAATTTTGTTAAATTAGCATGATTCTAATGCCAAATTTTTTTGACAACCATCTATGCATGTAAAGCTTATACTCCCTCCATCTTGAAATAAATCCAATTTTTTTTGGATATAGCTAGATTAGTACATAAATTGCTCCTATTTTTTAAGGGACTGCATACTTATTGTAGCTTCTAGTCAACCCTACTAGGCGTGAAAGAATAGAAATCAACATATATGTGGCGCAAATTGAAAACAGGTCACAAAATTGATACATTTTCCCTCTTTTTGGAATTGCTCTAGTGCTGTTAATTTGGATCATTATCCTAACAATGCTGATGCATAGAAGTTTGATGATGTCCTTTGTATTCAATTTCAACAATGTCCTCTGAACCAACTCCAAGAAATTTTCAATAAGAGATTTGTTAGTAGCAGGTTTAGTACAATTGTGGTTTGAATTCATCACCTTTGGTTGGTTAGAGGTTGCATTTCAATTTTCTTTGCATAGATCAAATTGCTATATAGACTCCGGAGCATGGCATGTGCAAATTCTTTTGCTTCAGGGTGTTTGAACTAGCTTTAGTTGTTGCCGATCAAGTTTTGGAGAGCCGGTTTCAAATTTAATTTAAGACAAGTATATTTGGAGACACCAGATTTATTTTGGAACGAAGGGAGTAAAAACCACCAAAGTTGTAGATTTATTGATTTCAATCTGGTGCATCCCCTGGTTGCATTCTTAGTACCATCCAAAAGCTCTTTTGCAAGGAGTGGTGCACGGGCTTTGTTGCATGGCGTTTGGACCTACGTGTGAAAGTTATGGATATTTGAGTTATTTTTAATTTTAAAAATTAGAAAATTATTTTTACTTTTATTTTGACTATGGTACGGCACAGGATACATTGGTATACTAGATATACATAGAATATCCTTGGAAAGAACTTATCAGTTAGTTTGGAAGGCTGAGGAGCCACATAAGACAATTTTGTTCACTGTTGGGGTTCCCCTTTTCAAGGATGCAAAAGGGACCCTCCGTCATTGGTAAACAGTTATATGCTGATCACCAGATCAGTGAAATCGCCGTCGGTCTGCTGTAAACGGAGGAGCAAACGGAGGAGGACGGAGCGTCCGACGTCGCGCGCGTTTCTCGTCCGAGTGAATGCGGCCTTCCGGGGGCCGGATCCCCGACGTCGGACGGAGTCTGTAAGGCTGAAACTCTCATGTGCGCGGACCTCATGTCGCAGCGTCGCAATCGAGGCTTGTGATGAGAGCTTTTTTGTAAACGGAGTTTCTTCGACTACCTTACGTACCTTTGCAAATTTTTTTTAGTTCTTCCCGTCTACTCACAAATCAAGCCT
Organism: Neckera pumila; assembly: GCA_963969595.1. Classification (NCBI taxonomy): domain Eukaryota; kingdom Viridiplantae; phylum Streptophyta; class Bryopsida; order Hypnales; family Neckeraceae; genus Neckera; species Neckera pumila. The sequence goes on along the minus strand of OZ018408.1, from coordinate 2,756,076 downwards.
CGTTGCGATCGATTGAGCCTCTGATGGGAGCGCCCGATTGGGCTACCGGTGCGCACATCGGCATCGGGTTGCATCCGATGGTAAGGATCAGCGCAGCATGCGGAACAGGGAACTCCAGGATGCGCATGGAATAAGGATTGGCGAATTTTTCTGTGAGTGCGTGTTTTTGAATTTTGCTATTTACTCATTTCAGTGTTTCCGAGCATTTTTGCAAACGGGTTTAGGGTTTTTGAGTGGCAGAATGTGGATGGCGCCGAAGGAGCAACCGTCGTGGTTGAAACTCCAACTGCAGCTGCTGCACCAGGGGGATTGAATGAAATCGAAAATGTCGGATTAGGGTTTGGGGCATTAGGGGTTTGGGGGACGGGGAGGAGGGGGACGCGCAGGCATGATGCGAAATTTCCTTCACGATTGACTGCGTTCGTCTTTACGTTCTTATTTGTACAAGAACGCGACGTTTATGTGTGAGCGTTCTTGTGCGGTAGTCTATTTGGATTCAGTTGAAGCTCTGATTGCCGCTCTGATTGGATTTGTATGCAAATTGAGCAGAGGGGATGGGTGACCATGTTTACAGATGAGAGCATATGGTCAGTGTGTTGCCACCAAAGTGCCAACTGTGGAGAAAGGCATGTGCGAGAACGAATTTCTTGTGCTCAAAACTTGCATTCAGAACGCTGCGGGACCCCCTCTCTCTTTTAGGGTTTGAAGCTATCTTGCAATTAGCTGATGGTATGAGAAATTTAAAGTGAAGAGGTGGAAGAGATGAGCTTAGACGGATCAGAGTCACCGGCTCTGATACCATCGCCTTCACCATCATCCGGCAGTGATGATTTTGCGGCTTTGCTCGATGCGGAGCTTCTTGCGGATAACCATTCATCACCTGACGAGCTGGAAGACGGAGACTTGGGATCACCTGGAGTTGATAACGGTGCGAAATCTTCTGATTTGGAGGATGACTCCATTGAAGAAGGCAGCGAAGAGGAGGGAGGGGAATCGGAGGTTGACATTGGTGAGGATCAAGAAGGAGAACAACTCAATGGTCAAGCTGTTGGGGATCCTCCGGAGGAATTGAGGTAAATTTGTAACTGGACTGTGTGTCCTAATTCCGTGAAATGCGTATGATTAGTGTTACGCAACAACGTTGTTGTGCATTTACCTTGTTTTGATCACTTTCCCAATCGGATTGTCGGGTACAAAACACTGTCTGCGAAATGATCCGTATCGAGTTATTCGGAGAAGGGGTTGTAGGAGAATGAAATCACTTATTTGGAGGATTTAGTAAATGTAAGTTTGATAAGTCGTTGCAACATGTTGTTTCATCTTGCTTATTTAGTACTTTCATTGTCAAACTGTAATGATGTCTAGGTGGGATGACAATAGCCGGAAAAGAAGACGTGAAGATGATCTTGAGTTACCAACTGTTTCAGGTATTATTTGGCATTACTTCAAACATAATCTATTCAAACCTAAGTTGTAGTTTTCTCAGTTAGGAAAGGTAATTGTATTGCCTTGTGTGTAATGCCTACAGTATTATCTACTATTTTCTTGCCCTTTGAGAAAGCATGCCACTTGTAGTGATACTTGTTGCCTCGTGCATGAATGGATATGCTACGCAAGGACAAAGTGTACTGTGGATAAGACGGGCCGACGACTACTAACCAGAATTGGCTCGGATTGTCTTAGCCTCTGTAATGTTGGTTTGAAGGATGTAAAATTCATCTTGGTTTGAGGGATCATGTGCAAATTTTATGGAAGAGGACAAGCAATTATGTAAAACCTTCTATTTATTATTCCTCGATTTTAACAGTGATGTGTTGATTTTGAGCAGACACAGGGGTGGTCAGTAATACATGCCCGCCACACCCGGGATTCATATGGAATGTTTGCATACGATGTGGGGAGAGGAAGTCCACAACACCAACAAATGATCCAGTCCAGGCTCATGTAGGACTGCGATATATCCATGAGGTATACTATCTCATTAGTTACATCGTATTCTATTTCTTGTATTAGGTCATTTGAGTTTGTGAATTTTTTTAAGTGTTCGCGCATTTGTTGCGATATATATTTGCTGCTGCTTACAATCGAGTGTTCTCATGGGTGGAACACTCTTGTTTAATTCTTGATTTTGAAAATAATCTTGCAGCGCATCCCCTATCGTAATTCAATTTAGACTACAATGTACGTAGACAAATAAAAGATCAATATCGGTAGATACTGAGAAAACTCGGGGATCTCGGCCTTGTGTTTCAGGGATTGGAGGTTTCAGAACTGGAGGCATCACGCGTGCGGGATTCTGAGCTGAGGCGGGTTACCTCGAAGAAAAAGTTACTTCTGGTTGTTGATCTCGATCACACCGTGCTCAACTCTGCACGGTTTTTAGAAGTACCTCCAGCAGAAAGGGTCTACTTGTCAAACACTTACTTTGGACCTAATTCAATTCTGCACGGTGAAAAAACAGTTGGTAAGTGTTTTTTATCATCACCTTCAGCTTGTTTTATTTACAATTTATTAAAATCAAAATCAGAAAGTTGATAGATTTGATTCATTTTCCCATGCCACTTTTATAGTAATCCTTCCAGGACTGTGGTGGGCAGGTGGGCAGCAAGGAATAGGGAGCAGTCTACACCAGTTAACTAGGTTAGGAATGTGGACAAAGTTGAGGCCCTTTGCACATAAATTTTTGGAGGAGGCTAGCAAGTTGTATGAGATGTATGTTTACACCATGGGTGAACGAGTTTATGCGTTGGCTATGGCGTCACTCCTGGATCCCACCGGTCAATTGTTTGGAGACCGTATTATTTCGCAGACTGACAGCACCAAGCGATTGACAAAGGATTTGGATGTCGTCCTTGGAGCAGAATCTGCAGTAGTGATTCTTGACGACACTGAAGGGGTATTCTTTCGCCTTATCACGGTGCAGTGTGTGCCTGTTAACTAGCTAGCCTCATTTGTATGTTCGTTTTTGCTATTTCGAAGTTTTTGTATGCAGTACTTCTTGCTCTCTGAGAATAAGAGATGGTGTTGTGTGTCTATGTAGGTGTGGCCCAACCATAGGTCCAATTTGCTCTTGATGGAACGGTACCACTTCTTCACATCCAGTTGTGTTCAATTTGGGGTGAAGGCTCCCTCTTTGGCACAACTACGTAGAGATGAAAGTGAAACTGAAGGCTGTCTTGCAACAACTCTTCGAACTTTACGTGCAATACATCATGATTACTTTAATGGACATGCGGGCCAGGTAATCAACTCAACTCTTTTTGTCATCAATCATAATGTCTTTAGAAATGTTGGGATTTAGTATTTCGTTCTGGATTGCATCTGTCTTTGGTCCGTTTCCTGCTGAGAATGCCTGTTTAAAAGCACGATTTCCCTGCATTGCCTTATTAATTGCAGCCAGCCTTGTATATTTTCCAGAAACACAGGATATTTTGCTTGAAAAGGCGAAGCACAAGCTGTTTGTTTAGATATTAGTGCAGCTTGTATGAAACAGTCGTATTGTAAGCATGAAGTGCAGTATCTTACTATAGTTAATGTAGTCAGTTACTATGCTACAGGCAGAGTGTAAAAAAATCGCACTGTTTTCTTTTTTCCAATTTTTCATAGTTGAACTTTATGTCACAAGTCTCATTTATTGATTTGCTTAGATCAAAACATGAAATTAGGTATTGGCTTCTGATTTTCGAGTTGTGTGAGTCTCAGAGTTCGAAGCGAAAGCCCTCATCGGATTCTGCTGATGTTCGACAGGTACTTCTCTTTCCCGATTTTATACTTCCGTGATTTGATAAGGAACTGCTGTGACATCAGAATATTCTGTCGTCCTCTCTGCTGGTTTGGCAGATTTTAGAGGAAGTGTGTGACCGAGAGCAGTTGTGTGGGTCCACTGACCCCGAGTATGTCTTTATGTGCTCGTAATTTTTCTGATTCCCATGATTCTAAGCAGCAATTTTAACAGCTCTGCAATGTCCATGATCAGGTTATTCGTCGAATTCGTTCGAAGCTACTGGTAGGCTGCAACATTGTGTTAGGACCAGAAATCCTTCCATTCTGGCAGTTGCCATCCGAGCTAGGTGCTCGATGCAGCACTTCATGTGACCAAACTACCACACATGTTGTGGGTCTAGATCCAAGGTCAGATAAGGCATTGTGGGCAAAGGAACATGGGGTTTTCCTGGTTCACCCCAGATGGGTCGATGCGGCGTGTTATTTGTGGAAGCGGCCACCTGAGGAAGACTACCCTTTGACTGATGACGCTTCCGGACGGACCAACAAAAGTTCGTTTTCCAAGACTGTCTTGGTGGAGCCTAGAGGTGTTGATGGTACGAGTGAAAAGGATGAAGTAGCTGCTGGACCTAGTCCTTCTGCAGTTGTGAATGTAAATGGATCCGGTGATACTGGTTCTGTTTGATAATGAGCAGGTTGTTGATAGTGGTGAAGGGCAGAGTTTTCAACCCAGGGGTGTAATTGTAACGGATTAGGTTAGACGCGTTTTTCTTTTTCTTTTGTGAAGCCTTGGCAATGAGCCGCCGGACTTTGTGAGTTCCTTCTCAATATTAGCGTTGAATACAGACTGAAGGTTACCTTTCTTTCTTCTTTACAATGTGATGTACTCAGTTTTCAACTGATCATTTCGCCTACTCTTTGCACGTGCGTACCATACCGCAGTCCCAACTCTTGCTGTACGTTATTGTTGTTGGTCGTGTACAATTGGACACACGTATGCAGGTACTTCACATCGGTTTTGAATTTCTGCAACAGTTGCTTAGCCTCTTAGCTTTAGGGTTACATTTCTCGTGCTTTGATCCGGAGCCCAAAGAACGCTTCTTGACACAAAGCTTTTTCGATAGGGGTTATCACACCTTGATTCCAGGAGTAGCAAAAGTAAGGGTTCTGATTGTTCGCTGTAATTATCTTGATCATCACTGGTTTCGATCATATATGTAGGTGAATACCATCACTTAACTGATTGCGACAAGGCAGCGGCTTTGGGAAGGAGCGCTGAACCTTAAACTCGAATGTGCATCAATGAGGCCCTACTGTTGCCAGAGGTTATTTTTCAATATTTCGATAAGTCTTCAAAATTTATTGAAATTTGCACTTGTATTCGAGCATTGATGTCAGGTAACCGATTGCGGCAAACGATGCAGCAGCATTGGGAAGGAGCGTTCGTTGTGCGCGATGAGATGGACAAGAGGTTCAGGGAGATTTCGTCGGTCGCAATGCTGGCACGGCGTGACATTGATCGCCACATCTGGCTGTCGGAGTGTCGGCCTGATTTGGTTCCATCGGCGCCAGCTCCGCCTGGCGTGGTGGCGCCAAAGCCATTGCGGAAGAAGAAGACGAAGAAGACGAAGAGTGAGGACTGCACACTGGCCAGCAGCAAGAGGACATATTATTCCTGTCGGGGAATTGACGATATGGCTCGCTCGAGTGGAAACGAGTTGAGCGACCTCCTTCGGTTCTTCTCGACATTGGTACTTCTCGCACTCTGCGTGAATTTTCGATCGAAGTTCATCTCTGTACCAAACCCTAAACACCCCGAGCTGTAACATTTTGTCACGTACTGTATCATGAGGTTCATGAATCATATGTGTTGGAATTTGAGACTTGTTTGGTTCTTCTCGCACTTGGCGTGAAAAAATCTATTGAGGAGCATCACGCTCTCTCGATAAGAGTAAGCGTTTGCAAGGCCCCTTGAGGATACCGAAACTGAAATGTAACATGCTTGCAGGACATGGACCTTCAGAAACTGCTACTTGAGGCGATTACGAAACATAAGTCCAACAGGACGACGACGAAGAAAGATTCTTCGGTTCAGAAGGAAGGGTGCAAATTCGATCAGGAGACCACTTTGCCCGGACAGCTTAGACGCAGCAGCAGTTGTACAGTAGTACATCCTGGTGAAGGAGAGGAAAGCCCTTGCAGCTTCAGAGAATGGACGCATTGCTCCGCTAAGCAGCAAAACTGTTGTCGTGAGAATGCGAAATTCAGCACCGAAGAATTTCTAAGCCCCTGCGCCGAACAACCATTCAGTTCTTCGTGCCGGCTGACGAATTCTTCCGCCCGACCGCGGGGAGGGTGTGGTCAAGTGGACGCAGAAGATGGTAATCGAGACTCTTTCTCCGAACTTCATTCTGTTGAGTTCTATCTTTCTTGCATTAGGTCTTCAGTGATACCATAGCAACCAGAGGCTGTCTACTTTCCTTTAATTTTTTTGCCGACTGCACAACTTCCACTAGAGCGGGGAAATCATCAGATGTGGTCACATACTGAGGTAGAGTATACTATTTGCGTCACTTTAAGTTTCTTTTAATCCAATCTGTAGGAGTGGGCTTTCGTGAAGAGATCACTTTGGGTACTCTCTTGAGATTAGATTTTGATCACTCAATGTGTGAATTCTTCTGCTAGCATTCAAAGTGAGAGGCTGTAGAGCCTCATTTGCTTTCAAGGATCAGTGGCCGTAGACATTTAGTCTGGTCATGCTTACTCTTGCTTGTAAAAGGCCAACCCAGTGCATTGGAATAGATGGGTTGCTGTTGGTAACAGGGTTCGGTATAGGAGATCGGATCAGGTCCTATCGGCTATAGTATCCTCTACCTTATGTCATCTTTGTCGACACTGTGTTGCATTTCTGAAAACCATATCGTTTGAGATATTGACAGTGTCATTTATTCACGATGCTGATGTAAGAACTTTTTGAAGAAGGTGTGTGCAGGGATGTTGCAATACAGACGCGAAGAACCTTATCCAAAGCTTCAAAATTGAATCATAAAGTGCGAGATCAGAGCTGGGAAGTTGCTAAGTCGTTGGGCACAGCTGGGAGACTGCTCGCTGATCATTCGGCGCAGGTAATTCCTCGTTTCAAAGCTTGAGTGCAATTTTCACTTTTCAACTACAGGTAGTTTTACTTTCGTACAAAACAAACTATTATGAATAGAAGTAAGAGTTGATTACCCCGCCAACTGAAATGTTCCTCTTAAAAAAGATAAGAATTGACCCAGCAAAGATTTTTGACGCTTATAAAGGAGACCACGCTCTCCATGTTACTTCTGTCTGAGATGAATGGTATTTTTTCATGTTCTGTGAATCGTGTTCTGTGAATCATGTTTAAGAAATTCTCTTGAGTGATCCGCAGACTTCTTCAAGGGGAGAACTCATAAGAGAAGATCATTCAGAAGAAGACATTGAGAAGCAACGGGAAGACACCACAATAAACGTTCTTGAACGTTGGGTGGAGCCTCTGGAACAATATCTCAGTAGTCTTCAAAAATTTGTGAGCCAAATTCCCTCCTCACATCCAAGCTTGTCTCAGCTTCAAAACTTTGTATGCCTGATCTGCCCATTTATATATCTAATGGACTTGTAGAACCTCTACCCCCAACCCCACCCCACCTTCAACTAAATGGCTGCCATAGCTAATTTTGTTGTTAACTTCGAGGCCGGTGGCATGTTCAGGAACAACAGCTTCGGGAGAAATGGCTAAACCCCGAAGATATACACACAACATCCAATTCTGGACCCCAAACAGTTGACTTGGAATCACCGTGTACTCATCTTACCCCTGATTCCCTATCAGAGACACAATTGCAAAGGATATTTACAGACGAAGTCAAGAACCAACCTGATAAACCTCTTTTGAACAGAGTTGGCACCGATGATGTGGCATCAGGACCACGCGATGGAGTTCACACACTCCTTGACAACTTCAAACATCCTGATGAAAAGATTCACAGAGCAAGGGCGGCAGCCAACTCAATGGCATCTGGATCCCTCCGTGGCAAAGCAAAACCTGAATATGTCGCTGCAGGTTTTAGGACCAGCAAGCTTGTAGAGTGTTGGCCAACGGATAAACAACCCAGGCCTCACACAATAAAACCGAGAAGTGAACCGAGCATCTTTTCAGTCTATGATCCTAGAGCGCTACTGGTTAAACAGAATCCAGGAGAGAAACCAAGCGTCAACTCCCGCAGGGACAAACCTGAGTGGTGGCCAGCACTCAGACGTCCTTACAGCGCATCTGAAATAGAAGCGATGAGGCAAATTGAAAAGGCCACAGCGAAGGCCACAAGGAGGAAGTCACCTTCCAAGATACGCGCAGGATACTGCGCCCGACGTCCTCCTAGAAACAAATTCCAGAGGAGGAAGACACAGGAAATTGAGACCAGGGGAAATCAATACACTTCCCAATGCGTAGCTCAACAAGACCACGGTAAGCTCATACCCTGGTTCATCTCAAATTATATTATTAGGCATTAGATTAATGCTAAGTCTAATGTTACTCTGATACTAAATGTGGGCAAAACATCTAAAATTGTCTAATTTAGGACTCATCCTGGCATGCAAAATAAAGGAGAAAGAAAATGGATACTATTCTAGTTTTAATGACCTACTTTTCGTATGTGGCAAAATACTATTAAGTTTTCGTTTTTATCCAAATGATGCTTTGAAAAAACTAACTGAAAACAATGAGGGGAAAATTACTTCCAAAAAATGAAAAAGAGTGTCAAACTCCTTGTGATGTTTGAGTTTTAAGCCAATGCTATAGTAGTTTTTATCCTAATGTCATGTTCATACAGTACTGCAGAAACTGCGAACCTCTTAGCTAGATTAACATGATTAAGTTAACTATTATCTAATGAGGATGATCCTCTAATACGAGTTTAGTGTTTATGGAATCTTTAAGATCTCATTGTTTGCATGTCTTATAAGTCTTGTAGTAGTTGTTGTAAGTGCAATTTAGAAGGGCAAACACGTATTCTTCCAATCCTCCTCTCAACTATTAAGATATCAACTTTAATGTCCAACATTGAGCATTATGTAAATTTATCACAGAACATTAGATGAGACATGACTCTTCTACTGTAAAATTTACATTGATCTACTGGCTTCTTGGAAGAATATTCCACATGTAAATTCTGAGATAAAACTGAAGATGCTCAAGTTTACAAGGTGCTCCATGGCAGATTCACCAAAGCGGGCTGCCCAGATACAAATATCTCCACTAAGATTATCGACAAGGTTTGATACCTATATATCAAAAAAAAATTTCTCTACTAGGTTCACAAAGTTGTCCACGACAAGCTAGGGATTATATAACGGAACATTACATCAAGAATAGGATAGTGTTGACTTAATTTTAACTCAATAGCAGTCAATGCAACATCAAGTTGATGCCAATAACACTATCATCACGTTCATATAAAGCTAAGATGATTTACGTACCACTAACATTCACTTAACATTAAATCCGACATGAAGAGGATATGAATCAAATTCCTATTGACTTAACAGCACCTTTGTCAATCTAAATTGGGGTCTGTTGTGAGGTATGTGTGGCTTTTAAACTTTCCTTTGAAACTCACGAGAGAGCAGTGCATGACGCTTGGTATTTGACCTCCGCTTCTCGTACTTTGCTCAGAAAGAGTTATCAGAAAGCGAAAGAACATGGTCTGAAGATTGAAGGACCTCAGAAAGTGCACAAACATTGCCAAAACCTGAGCACTGCTGGTGAACGAGAACACTTAAATGTCAAAAATTCACCTCAACAAAAAGCAGGGCATGGTGGACTTCATGCACTACAAGAGCACAGTCAGTTTGGGATACAGCGCATCAGTAACACAGTCGAAGATCAAGCATGTGGAATTATCTCACAATTTGAAGACGACGTATTTGGAATTGCGACACATCTCCCGCAGATCAAGACACCGAGGGCAAATATTCAAGCTGGTGTTCAGTCTCAGGCTAACTTACGGAAAGAGTTTCGAACACCACCTGTGGTAGCTCCTCTGGTTGACGTTCAGAATGAGCGGCATACTTTTGAAAAAGAAAGGAACAAGAGAAATCAGTCCAATTTCTGTGTGCAACAAGGGATTGAGAGGTGCATGTTACTTAACCTTTGTTTAATTAAGTCATTCTCCTTTGCAATTATTAAATTTCAATTTGAGTCATCCTTAAATTCAATACTAGATCAGAATGGAACTTGAAACATCAATGGAAAGGCTTGTCGACACCTATTCATTAGATTTACTCTTACTTACTTTCGCTTACTTACTTACTCACTTGGAATGAGTTCATGGATAACTCTAATAATTTCAATTTCATCATAATGGCATGATTCAGATGCCAAATAATGGCAATCAACAACACAAAGCTCTAGAAAGTATGATTGATATAGATTTTGATTTCAAAGTGCTTGCCTTGAAAAGTACCAGTGTCAAATTTATCTCAAAATATATCTCAAAATGGGTGCTGAATGTTATTTGAGAAGTTTGCTTCATCCAATTGATATTAGTTGAGGAACCTTCAAAATTCTTTGTTTTTTTCATCAAAGAAATTTCAATGGAAAGAGCAAAGAATGCTCAATGGAAAGAACTTGATTGCATAGATATTAGAGGTATCTTTTAAGTCTAACTCTAGTTTTCATTTGTTCCTATACAAAGAATTGCATAAAAATTGCAAAAGATCACATTTGAAATAGGGCATTGTATGGAAGACAAAGGAAGGTACAAATCTTTTTGTCCTATCATTGTACATCCATTTCAAACCCTTTTAGAGATTGGAATGTCCAAATTGATGTGGCTAAAAATGATAATTTTTCGACAAAATAATTATCTTTGCTACTCATACTATAAAATAAGGTTTGTAATTGAATGATTTAGCCATATTTGATCTTGAAAGTTTGAAATGATGGATGAAATACCCCATTTTGAGTTCAAGTACTAGTATTATCTTCACCCTTGAAGTTTTCATCAATAGACAAAATTTGATGTTGGCTATTAGATCTAGAGCCATGTGTGTCATATTGATTGTTGGGAGAGTCAACATTAACACCATTTGGGTGGGTGGATAGCTTTGTGATACTTCCAAGGAACTCACTCTTAGAGTAGATTCTTTTTCTCCTCTTCCTACAAGATAGCCTTTAGGAAATCTTTAATATTTTAACCTTCAAGGCTTAATCCTATAGCTTGAAGTTCATTGTTCGTTGCCTCTGCTACTTAGATTTAGGGTCTCATGCTAAGTTACACTAGTCTTTGTAGGTGCATTCACTCCACTATTGCTCTTGCTTTATGACCCCTTGCTTATAGTTATAGACTTGGCGTGTGCTCTTTGAAACCCCAGTTGGCCACTTCCTTGGTTCTTATTTTTTGATTTGAAGTCTATGCCTCCTTGTCTCCTTGGTCTTTAGTGCTTAGTCATCTAGGAGCATCAAATTGCAAACATCTGTAGGTGTTTAGACTGCCAAGATTCTCAAGTCCTAATCCATCTGTTGACCAAAAGAAGAATTAATACTACGAAGTGCTATTTAGATCATGCACTCAAGTCCAAGCGGCTGCAGATTGATCACCTGCTGCTACCAACCACTAGCTTCTTAGATTCAGCCAATAACTCGTATGTGTGGATGTCCAAGCAGGTTGGCTGACAAGCTTATTGACCAAGCGGTGAATGAAGTTGCTTCCGAACTGGCAGAGTTTTGTGAGAATGTGGCTGATCAGATGTATTCTGCTGAGTTTGTGACATAACCGCATGCTACTTCCAATTAAAGGTACTTTTACTCACAGAAAGAACCTAAAATCTCAAGCATATGCAACAATTACATTTCAGCAGGTGTTTAGGTTTTCAGGAAAGATTTGGTTATAAAGTTCAAACTTAGAACACATTGTTGAAGACTGCAAGCAGGTCACTCGTCACTTGTGGTCACAGATAGTAACCCCAAATGGAGGCACCAAGGATACTGCAGCACTCACTATGTAGATCCATTTGGTTTAGTTACCAGTAGTAACTCTGAGCATGGCGCGTCATGCTTGATTTACAGGTGATCCTACTATGAAGTATTGGTGTTCTTCTCAGGTGAACTTTGTACATGAACATCTATTTGGTATTGGACCAAACCTCTCGACTTCCACTTCGACGTATCATTTCTGCTATTTGCGAAGAACATAACATTATTAACCTTCTGTGGGGGCTCCCTTTTGCTCCCCCTAAAATCAGGAGCCCCCCAGCGATAAAAGAAAGGTACTCAGCCAATGATGTCCTCAATGCTCTGACACACACTGTATCCCCAGCCAATCACATTCTCAAACTTATAACCTAATTCTCCCCCCAGGCATCTCGGGGGGATTATACCTCCACCTGGGGGGAAGACCCTGAGCTGGTAAAGAATGTTTTGAAACACACATTGTTCCTTACTCCGAAACCCAGTCCTTAATTACTTCGTTACAATAAGTGTCGATTCTAGGTGCACATAACTTATTACCAAAATCAGCTAACTAAATCACTGATGGCCCACCCATGGTTTGCCATATTGACAGCAGTTTGATGAGCGATATTGAGCTGCATCTGAGTTTCCATCCGCTGTTGCAGTAGTCGCATCTGGAGCTCCATCGGTGTCATTTGCGGAGCCACAGCCTGAGGCACAGCTTGAGGCATAGCCTGAGGAATAGCTTGAGGCATCGCTTGAGGCATAGCTTGAGGCATAGCTTGAGGCATAGCTTGAGGCATAGCCGGAGTCTCGTCCTGAGCCACATCCCGAGTGCGATCTCCATACGAGTAGCCCTCGTCCACTGGATTTGGACACTCGCAATGCAAATCGAATTCGCACCTTGCACAATTGTAGTGCAGTCCACACGAGATTTCCGCCTTGCACACATCGCATTCTCTTAAGAATCCGGGTTCCAGTTTGACGAGCTTGAGGCTGTGTTGCAGGTGACTAGGGTGTCGGATCGTCCGAGCCATCTGCGCACACTTGGCGTGCACACAGTAATCACAGTCCGGCTTGTGGGGGCACTCGTACACCCACCTACCGTTGGCCCCTGCAATAGGCTCCCTGCACACATAGCAGGTTGCGTAGCTGGTGTTGTCGATCACCGCGTAGTTGTAGTAGTTTTCAGGGGCGAGATGGAGCTTGTGGTCAAGGTGGTCGAAGAACTTGATCTCTTGTTCTTCTGGTTCTTCCAAGACTTCTTCGGGCTCCACGACTTCGGGAGTGGATTCGTGGGAGATTTCGAAGAGGAGAGCAAACGAGGTGATACCGTTGCCACCGTCGAAGCAGACGCTGCCATCTGGTTGCGTCGAAAGGCCCCCTTCGATCTTCACATCACTGCCCAGGGCCAACAGTGTGTCAATGAAAGGCATGAGACCATGTCATTTAAACATGAGTTTTGAACTCAATGGATCAAAACAAGAGATGAGACACAATATTTTATGAGCATCGTTGAGATGGGGACGCTCCGCGTCTCTAACCATTAGCTGCTCAAGATCCGGAGGCTCGACTCATAAGCACAGGTTCAAAATAAATTAGGAAATCTTAGGGGATGAGTTCACTTTTTTAGTTCACTTTTCCAAGTGGGCCAAAGTAACGCAAAGAAGTCTTTACTTCGAGCAAGAAGTTCGCCTTGAAAGTTAATTGTATATATATAACCAAAATGTGTTACTTAGTATAAAGTCACTGTGATATAGTATTGGATGAATAATTATTTTTTGTTACAAGCAAAGAGTTATACCAAGACAAAAAAAAGCAGGATGCAAGTAGCAGCGTTGCCCACTGCAATTGCATAGAAAAGTGGATTTGAAAGGTTAACCAAGAGACTTGTAATCGATAAGGCTCTTACACATTAATGTGTCCATGCGGAGCTTCTGGCTTCCTTGCAATTCGAATCATAAACTCGTCACAATTTTCGTCGATGCGCCAATTCAAGTACTGGTCAAAATGACTTCTCATTGTATCGTCTGCTCAATCAAGGTAATATGAAGTAATTTGGCAAGTTTCCAATTGCCAATAACTAGACGCACAAGCAAGTTTTTCTTTGATAACTCGGACACTTATGGCTTCACAATTAATTCACTTGTTCAAAACCATATACCACTTTCACTGGGAATTGCCAATTTAATGGACATTCACTAGAGCACAATCAGGAGGCACTAGATACCGGCTGGCTAGAATTTTCTATCGCACAAACTCTCAACTTCACTACTCTAGCTCGTTCAACAGCTTGTTAAATCTAGAATATGTATCAAAAGTCATAAGGTCGCCATCTTAACGCTACCGGAACCTAGACACATCTACCAAACACACCTAGCAGAGCAAACTGATAAAAACTTATTAATTACAGTCCTACACATATGTCACTAAGTAGCCAGAAATCAGTTAAGTCGGAGGAAACTACACGGGGATGGCATAAACCAGCACGCAATGTATATAGCTATATTTAACTACTTTTGGACTTTTGAAAGTCCAGAATTAATAATGGTTATTGGGAGAGAAAAAAAATGGTCATCAAAAGATAATCCAAAACATCAGAAGATCTATGAAAAACATCCAGAGATCTATACAAAAATCGAGAGATCTATACAAAAATTGGGAGATTCTCCGATGTTATTATCCGGAGATCTTTGGACCTATAGTCCAAAATTCATTCAATAGTCCAAAAATAGTTAAATATGGCATGTTACAACACAACGGACTTTCTAAGAATCCCCTCTGACTAATTTGGAGATTCTATAGTTTTTCCCTGCAAGTTTCTCTTAGTTTTCATGTTTCTTTGTGTTCTAATGTCACCATGGAGGGATCTTCAAAGAATTCCTATACAAGAAAAAATCATGGATTTTCTTTGCAAGTATTTCATAAATTCTCTGCAAATTCCCCGTGTGCAATTAAAATTGGTAGACTTTGTATACATCTTACATTTCAATGTTGTTTCCACCTAATATATGGTAGATTTTAGAAGATGCAATTGTCCCATATCAATTGTCAAGGATACGGTGAGGTTGGACACATAAGACTTATATGTTGTCATATAATCTCCAAACCAATGAATTTCATTGATTTCACAATATTCTAATTTTTCTAGAGTTTGTACAATTTAGAAACCTATGAAATTTTGAAATGTGCAAATTTGAAATGTACAAATTTTGAAATTCTAAAATGTACAAATTAGTAAGATTGAAAATTCAAAATCTACATTTTTGTCAGATTTCAGCTTTCAAAATCTATGAATTGTATTGATTATGTAGGCTAAAATCTACATTAAGGTCAGATTTTGGAGGTATAAATCTAAATTTGGAAATATTAAATTTCACAAATTCAATAGATTTGGAGGTGGGGATATCACTGAGAAATGCACAAATTCCCCCTTGAAAAATGCACAAAATTTCCTGTCTCACATTTCCTTGTGAGAGTTACATTCCCTGTGTATTGGAAAAGAGGCAAAAAAAACAAATTCTCAAAGGGGATTTCTGTTATAAGTTAACTCTACCTATGCCAAGCGAAATCAGCTCCCTTCCATCGCAGGCAGAACATTTCTGGTGGTGCACATTTCAAGTTACCTTAAGGTGGGTACACCCAAAACCGCCACAAATTGGTACTGTGCCTACTTACTATTACTAGGTTGGTCAAATTTTCCTATTGTCTTGTTGATAAGTGAAAGGAGGTTCCAACGCATCAAAGAACGTAGCATTTGGATACTATATGCAAAAGTTATTAAAGAACAAAGTTGAGTTCTAAAAGCGTTTCTTGCACATAGGTACAGAACTGATTTTGCAAATGTACAGAGAGTATAGATGGCGGTTTAAGGTCAGTGGCGCATTTGGGTGTACCCACCTTAGTGCCTAGAGGGAATCTTGAGAATGTTTCTTGTGCAAAGGTGTACCTTCGAAATCGGGGTCCGGTTTCACCGAAAGTTTACCCGTCATGCCTAACCTTACATTTGGCAGAGTTTCGTAGTCCCAATTCACCGCCATCTCTCCTGGAAGCCTGGCCGAGGCTAGACGGTGATTCAGATTTCGATATGCTTATTCCAGAGCCGAGCTTGAATCTGTAAAGCATTACATAGAAAGAGTCAATCGCTTTAAAAAATGCTCAGGCAGAGGGAAATTAATTAATTATCCGACCTTGTTTTCAATCCCTTCCAGTAATATCAGAAGTTTCCAGATGATTTTGCGCAAAGAACGGGCCGAGGGGATCAGGGAAAACAGCAAACAGGGGAAACTCAATTAGCGACCCAAATTTCCTGTTGGAAACACTGTAAAGTGTAAACCGAGAAACGGAAATCAGGGAACCAGAGGAAATCTCCCTGTCAGGAACTAGTCATCGAACGAAAAGTTTGCTCATTAAACCAAGCTCTCCTACATTTTGAGCTAGTTCAATTCAGTTCGTGACACTAAATTATCTAGCTACAACAAGGGAGAACGAGACTGACAGATTCAAAAAAATTTGATTCAAGCAATCAACTCAGTTTTTACAGACTGACAGAACAAAAAAACAATGAAAGGGGTGGAAGTGCGGGTGGAAGTGCTCACAGCACTCGATCGCTCTATCCGACACAAACACTGTGTTGCTACTTCTGTGATTTATAAGTCAGCAAGTTGTTGATGGAAGCTCGTCCCTGAAAACTTGAACCAAATGGTGAGAACACGAGGTCTATCGATCCAACCTCAGACAAAAGTTAGACCATAAAGGTATATAACCTGAAAAATTGCCAAGCAATTTCATTCAGGAGTCTGTATCTTGTGTTACAAGTTGCAGTGATGCATTTTTCTAGCAGTACATAGGATCGAATCGCTTGGCTCTTTTGTTTTCAAGGGGAAAGAAATCATAGTTTTCTGTTCTACTGTAGTCGGTACCTCAGTACCTCGCACTGTCCTAAGTCCATGATCGTCCTTCATGATTTCTGTTTTGTGTTATCTTTGACATTTCTGACCACTTCAGGTTGCTCGGGTCAAACCACTTGCTTGCTTGATAGAGACGGAGATCTGGACACAAAAGTCCATCCACTCGGAACTTTCCTCTATAGAATCAATTTTTCACCAAATTTGAAACTAACCCCTACATGCCCAAGGCCTGTTTGGGACCCCCTGGAATTTGCTCTAAATTGAACAAAATGCCAACATTTTGATACCTTGTATCAATTTTTTTTAATTGCAACCGTACAAATTCAAACTAGACATGTTAGAGATCTCATAGGAAAAGAAAACACAACAATATCACTTATGGACTCAAAGATTATAATGTTTGACCATGAGGGTGCTAAAACTGTAAAAATCTTTCAATCTTTGTTACACAAGTCAAATCTAAAAAGTTGGTGACCAAAAAAATATGAGGTTAATGGGCCTAACTTGTATAACCCTGATAAATTTATGACTTCTTAAAATCTACTTTACAATTTTTTTAAATGACTTTTGAATGTGATTATTTCTCCAAGATCTAGTGTATTTGAGGCTCATTTTCAAGAGCTCTCAACACTATGGAAAGTCAAGATTGCAATGGGTACCCTTGTACAAAAACTTGAATAAAAAAATCACTATCATTTATTTTCAAGGTTGGACTTTTGGTGCTAAAATTAGACTTCAAGAAGAACTTTCTAAAAATATAAACAACTAAAAATAGCAAATTGGTTAGATTTTATTTGACTTCAAAGTTTTGCAAACATAGATTTGGATGCCTTGGGCATTTAGAGGCTAACTACATATTCTAAGAGTTGAGAAAGAGGGGAAAAGTGTATTACAGAGTAAAATTTAAGGTATACATAATATTATTAACCAACGTTTGGTGTCCCATTTGCTCCCAACATTATAATTTTCAGTCAACTAATGATTCTTGACAACTTTATAGTCAACAAAATTATCAGGAGTTTTATTTTGCAGGCAATTAAGGGAAAAAAAATATATGTAGTCATCTTTTGCTTTCAATTTGAAATTTTTCAAATAAATAAAATAAAATAAAAGACATTAACAATTCTTAAATTCTTCCAAAAGTTATTAGTATATTCATTTTTTCTTTCATTCAATATCACCTTCTATTTAATAATTTTAAAAAGAAATGAATATTAAAGTTTTTTTTGGTTGAATTTTTTTATATGTTTTCAACCCATTTTTCAACATATTGACTAAAATGCATAATTTAGAGGACATATATGTTTTTTCCTAAAATTGATGAAAGACAAAACTTCACCTTTTGAAAGGGCTAGAAAAGCCTATATTCCCACCTATATTTTGAAATTTAGGTACATTGTACGTGAATAAGTTAACCAAAAGCAACTATGGTTAGATTTGTAAAACAACAAATATCGTTGAATAGATTAGTATTAAATTGGTGGTAGAATCTGTGGTGATGGATTCAAAACAACTTCTACAACCTTCTAACCTCTTTAATGTATGAGTTCCAAATCTTTTTACAATTGTTTATTGTTTGATATGCCTCAAAATTTGATACCTAAGTTTGTCTTTCTTTCATAGCTTTATAAATATGTAGTTAATTGTAAATTTTGGTGAAGTATTGTCTATGTAGAGATTGAAGCATTTCAATAGGGAATGGATATTTTTTTGTCTCCAACTCCACTAGAAACCTTGCATAATTTTAAGAATGTAACCTTACATGGAGATTGTAAAAAAGATTGGCCGATTTTGTAGCTAAATATTACAAGCATTTCCAAAAAATACAAAAAATTAAAATAAATTATGAATAATTAGTATAAGAATAATAAAAATAATATATCACCAAAATTTGAGAACCCAAAAAATTTTGGTCAAAATTTATTTATCAAATAGAGTGACAATTTTCTTAACACTTTGATGCTTAATTATTAAAAAGTAGTGTGGAAAATTTTAATTGAAAAAATATTTATAGACTTAAAAAACTTTATAGAGATAAGATTCATCTAAAATTATAATAGAAAAGTATTTTCAAGTGTCTAAAAATTTCCATACCAAGGAGCCCTATTTGCACAAATGTGGAAGACATAAAATAATCTATTTTTAAATGTCCCTAATACTGAACATAATTGCCTACTGTGGAAATAGACCACAAAAATTTTAGCTCTATATTACTAATTTCAGGTACTCAAAATTCCCAAAAATCACTTAAGTCCTATTATTCCTTTAGAAGACAAAATGGATTTCAGCATTATAGGGATTTTGGAACCTCCAGAAGACTATTTTAGGGTTTGTTTCCATTGTTGGAAACCAGCACCTCGTTGTCATAATTAAAAAAAAAATTTACGTTTTAAATTTAAAAAAATTTAGAAAATTTATTTTATTTTATTTTA
Source organism: Neckera pumila (assembly GCA_963969595.1). Taxonomy (NCBI): domain Eukaryota; kingdom Viridiplantae; phylum Streptophyta; class Bryopsida; order Hypnales; family Neckeraceae; genus Neckera; species Neckera pumila. Next base: position 2,737,039 of record OZ018408.1, on the reverse strand, counting down.
AAAAATTTTAAATTTTTTAAATCAATTATTAAAAAAAAAAAATTTAATAATATCTAATCTTGCAATGTCTTGGCCACATTAAATTGGACTTTGCACAAATTTTCCAAGATTCCCACAGTCTGAGAACCCACGGTCTTCTAGAGGCCCCAAATCCCCTCTTGCGGCAAGCTCTTATAGTCTCAACATTTATTATGATTTTTTGAAACATTTTGTGAAGATACATGAATACATTAGCTTTTGGGGAATATAATTTTTATCTCAAATTCAGTGCTTAGGAGCAAAAGTTATAATACAAAAAAGCCCCACAAAAAAAAATTTACTTTAAATTTGTTTTTGTCGATTGCAATTTTTATCTACATGGATAGCTTTGATTCATTCCATTTGGATTTTTTATGTGAAAGTTATGGACAATCTTGTTTTGGGGGCAATTAGAGCATCTTCTAGAAAAAAATAACTTGTAGAATTCATTTTTGAACTCAATTTTCACAACTAAAAAAAAAAAAGGGATTCACAAGGTTGAGATTTCTTGCAAGAATGAATCTTACCATTGAAATTAGTGTATTCCAATTCCATCTTAGAGCTATTAACAATTTAGATTTTCCTAGCCTTCAATCTTGAATCTACTTCTACTTAATAAATTTTTAATGAATGAAATTTAAGTGTGTATTCTTGAAAATTTCCTAGAGTGTCAACTCAATTCTTCAACATAAAAATTTAGAAACTCATAATCAATAATACAAAAGTTTTAAATTAAGATGATTCAAAGCCAAAAAATCTAATCAAGCACATTGCAAAACAACCAATTTTTCTTTCCTCTGAATGCAAATATCTTGCAATCTATATGGTCAAAGTTTTTGGAATTTCTTCCACGCATTTTTATAGTAGTCTACTACAAGATCCTATGGTTAGATATGCAATAAGGAAACAAATTTTAAACTTTTTTTGCACTTTGCAATAGAAATGGCAAGGTTGAGTTGTTTTTGATGAAAATAAAGACTTGGGACTTTAGAAATTAACCGGAAAGTGTGACAAATTAGAAAAGTATAAAATGATTACATAATTATATTATTAAATATTAAAATTTCATTTTTACTTAAAACAAGCCTCCTAAATCTTAACCTTTTGGCAAATATTGGCTACATACTAAAAGTCACACATGTACAGACTTGCAGCCCTCTTAGGACTTGTGGTATGAATGAAGGTTTGTATTTTCAACTAGCGACATGTGTTGTTCATAGAGAAGTTTCATTTTCTAGAATAAAATATTTATTCTAGAATAAAATACTTTAAGACTAGAAAGTAAACAAATTTTTTTTTAAATTTTATTTATTTCTAGAAGTCTATTTTTAGAAAATCTTTAATTCAGTTTTTGAGGCTTTAGGGCTCAAATTAGACTCAATGAGAGCCTACGACCAACTGGAGTTGGGATATTCATTTACCTATGAAGATGGGTCTATGACCGTGGGCATAATTGACCATGGCTCTTCATTTTTTGCTTCCAAATGGAATGGAATTTGTTGTACATTCTGGCACAATAATCTTACAAACTGCCTATTTCTCTTGCTATTTCTGTCATTCAAAGGATTTTGCATAGTACACAAAAAAATTGGAATTTTGCATTTTGCATAATTAACACTCAATTCTTATGCAATCTTAATCAATTGTAACAAATTTCAACTTCAAAAAAGCAAATTTTTATTTTTGGTCAATTTTTAAAGTCGATGTTCATGATTTTACATAATATTTTATTGAAAACAATTGCTGATGAACTCTTTTTCATTCAATTGCATAAATATGTAGGGATTGGAATATCTATATATATAGCTTGTATATTAAAAAAGCATCCATTATGAGTGACCAAAATATGATCTATGAAGAGTTCAATGTGAAATATGTATGCATGACCAAATTTGATAAAATAGATATCTCTATATCAATTAACTAAATTTGGCAAAGTTATTGTCAAATTACGTATTGAAACGTATGAAATGAGTTATCATGTGAGGGGCAACTAGAAAAGCCAGTCTAATTATAATAAAAAATATCTATTTTACAAAGTTTGGGAATTGTCACCCCAACATTGAAATCTCTTTAGAAGAATTGTAAAACTTTTGGGGGATGCTCATTAAAAGAAACATGTATACATGGATGTTTCCTACATATCTATGCAATTGAATTTAAAAATTCATCACCTATGTTTTTCAATGAATGATCATGTAAAACCATGAAAATTTAAATAAGAAAATTCACCAAAAAAGAAGTTTGTTTTTCTGAAATTGAAATTTGATATAGTAGATTGGGATTGCATAAGGATGCAATATTAATTATGCTTACCCAAATATACCAATTAGAATCCACATTGTATATAATTCTTTGAACGGCTCAGATAGACAGCTTGTAAGATTCATTACAGAAAATCTGAGGCCTCTAGAGGATTCTTCCAAGGGCCCCAAAGTTTGTTTGTTTTTTGCTTAGAAATTTTTTCCCCCTATATCCGCTCGGCTTCTATTGGTTTGTCAAATGACTATCACTAGTTCAAAATTCAAGTACAAGTGTTTTGTAATTAGGGTTAAGATATTCTAATTTACTTAAACCCTAGTTTTTAAATAACTTAAACTTAAGTGCACTTTACACACTAAACAAGTTGTGGAAAAACAAGCAAATGTCCAAAATATGACCATTGACTATCTAACTCCCAATTTTTTTTTTATGGCAATGTGAAACACTTATTTTATAGACACTTGGTGAGATTGAAGATGAAGAAAGAAGCACTTTATACAAGTTGAGTAGCAGTAGTGAATACAATCTACGTGGAATATGTAAATTAGGCTTAATAGGAGCTCGATCAACCACTCATAAGTAAGTCACATGCAGAAATTGTGTTAAAAGTTAAATTTTAGACCTCATTTAGGCACAATAAATAACTATTTTGGAAAAAATTTGAACTTAAAAAAGTTGTGGAATTAAATTAACATTTATCTCCAAAAATCGGTTTGAGGTTTGGAGCCTTTAAATAAAAATTATGAACAAAATTCAAAGAAGGTGTTTGAAAATGTAAAAGAATTGTCCCATCCACTTTCTCTCAAAATTTTGTCTATAACTTTTAGTGAAGTTTTGAAACCTCAAACAAATTTTTGGATATTAAAATTAGCTTAATTACCCAACCTTTTTTAGTTCAATTTTTTTTCAAAATAGTTATTCTACTATGCTTAAATGAGGTCTAAAATTTGACTTTTTACACAATTCTTGCATTTGGCTTAACTATGAGCGGTTGAGTTCCTATGATCCTAATTTACATATCCCATATGGACTACTTGACCTACTACTATCCTACTTGTATAAATAGCTTCTCTTCTCATCTTCAAACACCCTATACTTTCAGTGGCTTTAGAAGATAGTTGGAAAACATAAGAGTTTTCTAATTAGTTTTGCAACTAGCTTGAAAATCCACTCCATTTTGCTTAATTTCACTAAATTTGATTATTTGCCAATTAATCACCTTGTATGCTACCCCAAACCATAAAGGCGGCAACAACTCTCAAAACTAAAAACACTATTCAAGTATAGATGTTGCTTCCCAAACTCCAAGTTCCCTGCCTTCAAAGCAAAAGCTTCAATGGCGTCATTGCCTTCAAGCCTAGACAACACCTTTCTTGTGAATATGCATAGAATATTAAGTTCCAGAAACTAAAATGGCAGCCCTTGCCCTAAAAACATGTCTTTGAAAATTGTTGGGTCCTCTTTGTCTTTATCTCTATCTTTGTCTCCCTCCCTGCTATACCAACCTGCAACACCAACAAAGAGTTAACTATAAGAGCCAAATTTTGCTATGGCATGATGATGACATCCAACTGTTTGAAGGAAGGCAAGAAGAGAAACATCAAACTTGCACCATCGGACTTGCACTTTGCACAACCAAAATTGAGCTAAAAATTTTGCAAAATTTAGACGTATATATTACCGTTGGTCCGCCCACTGATTATATTTGCAATTTGCTGAGCACCGCTGGTTCTTACCGAAGAAAAGATGTTTTTTTTAATTTGATTGCATAGATATGTCCCCTTACTTAACTACTATTAGTTGAAAGCTGATTTTGTCAGATTTTGGTGTCAGGGTTTTCAGTGGTTTAAGGAGCTACTTCTTTAAAATTCGTAGAAAGTACATACCACATCCAAAAAATCTACTTTTTTTTTTTTGGAAATTCATTATTTTCAATTGCTAATATTGTATAAATATTATTGTTAGGAAAAGATGTCTCCAACCATACTGATTTTCTTTTTTTGACATTTTAGATAAGGTACACTAGTCCAATACTGTTAGCTTCCAATTCCATCAATAGACCAACCGAATTCCATCACCCCACTTTGGATCCAATTCCATCCAAAAAACATCTAAATCCGTTTTTTTACAACAAAATCAAAGAATCTTATAACAAAATCAAAAGTTTTATAACAGCAAGGAGTAATGTGTCACTCCATTAATGGTGAAAACTTAGTACTTGACTTGATGGTTATGGGTTGTTTATGAAACATTTATGACTTTAATCTATAGGTGGTTTTGTAATTTAGGGCTGAATACTTTGAAAATTTGTAGAAATTATAATTTTAATCGGAAAATTATAATTCTACTTGCGTTTGATTTGTGAAACATGCAAACACCTCTGAAAAATATGTCCCCCTTGGAAATGGCCACAACAAATTGAGATTGCAAATCAGGGTGCTACTAGGCTTGTCTAGCTTACCTGACATCAACCTTACTGTAATTTGGACCCGCGAGTTTGGGAATACAGTCGCATGGAATTCCACCCCCTCACCCGTGACATCTGGCTCACACTTGGACCCGCACCATCGGACCGCAGCGAGGAACGTGGCTGACGAAGAAGAGTGGCTTGCCCAACCTCACTTGCACATCACCACTCAAACCCAGCTTCGAATTCTTCAGTTGCAGAGCAAGCAGTTCAAAGTCTCTCGGACTAAACCCCATTTCGTATTTCAGCCGATTTCTGCTTCTTCACATGATCGCCACTGGCATTCCCTTACCAATTCTCGGGTGAGCTTCTCTCTTTTCATCGCCATGGCGTCTTCTTCCTCCTAATTGGAAATCTACTCTCGTTGCGATTCATGTTCTTTCTTGTATATCGGTCTTTCAGTTCTACTTTGTTGTTGAATGGAAGTTGTGTATTCCTGCTTTAATTCTGCCTGAGATTGAAGTTTGGCATGACGGGTTTCTTATTCAGTTCAACAACAAAGTGCAATTGAAACTCAGAAAACACCCCTCGTGGACACTTATGTCCAAATTGAGTGTCGTGTTTTTCAGCAGCTTTGAGTTGGTCTTATGCATGCAGACTTTCTTTTGTTCAATTTCGTTCGTTTTGGACCAACACGTGCTATGTTCTTCTCTGATTCTGTTTATGTTGAAGTTGAACCTATCCGAATTCTGTTTTTCACAATATAATCAATTGGATTGGTTATATTTGAATTACCATAGATTGGTGCTTTGGTCTTTCTGTTTTTGGCAGAGATATGCAAAGCATTCCGATTCTACCGTACATGTCAGAATATTTGAAGGTTCATGTTAAGTTATATGCTCACTGTGCTATGTTTTGTATCTGTGTCAAACCCTAGCTTGGCGTGTCTGGGGTTCACTCGGTCAGATGGCTTGAGAGTGTCTTCATGTAACTGTGATTGTGAAGACAATTGGGGTCGATTGTGTCACTGCGTTGGTTCTCTTCATGAAATTGACAAGAAAGAAAATGCGCTATTGGTGCAGGTCTGATGATTTTGCTCTAAATGGTGGTGAAATCGTTTTTCGTGGTCCTGTCAATGCTAGCCTTGACTTCCCGAGCGATTCCACCTCAACGTATCGTCCTTCCTCACATCTCCAGCTTCGCACCCGTGAAGTCAAACAGCTACCAAAAAATGGATGTAAGCTTGCTCCAAAAATTCTCTTCTCTTGATTTGGTCTTGAAATAAAACCTCTGACAGGAATTTTGTGGTAACGAACATCTTTTAATCCAGGTCTAATTTTCACATATTTAAGTGATTCTAGACCAAATCATTCTCTAGAAATAATAATATTAAAGGTCAATTGTTAGGCAGCCATCGGGTCTTCAAATAGAGACCCTCAAATCCTAAATTATTCTAAATGATTTAGAAGAATGTTTGGAAGCAATGAAATGACTATTGTAATAAAAAACTGAAGTTTTTGAAATTTTAAAGTATACCAGATCTTTCTAAAGACTTTGACTCATAAAATGACCTTTGAAAAATGAAGAATAATGTAGGATTGTCTTAGGGTTGTCTCTTTTGGCTGTCTTGATTATATGTGTTATGGACGTGATTGTCCTGCAGTATTTCTGGAGAAAACGCTTGCATGACAATAAGGGTCTGGTCAGCAGTCTGCGAGACAATGGAGCGATCACTACGTCGAGAGTGGCAGATGTTATGGAGCAAATAGACCGGGGACTGTTTGTTCCAGCAGGAGAAAGCGATCCCTACATGGACCATCCTGTGCCAATTGGATACAACGCAACAATCTCTGCTCCTCACATGCACGCCGCATGCCTTGCACTGCTCAATGACCATTTGCAGCCCGGAATGCACGCTCTCGACATTGGATCAGGTCTCATCACCTTCGTGTACTTATACAGTTCTGTGAAAGCAGTTTAAATGTCAGATCAAATGAATTTCCCATCTTTCCTGTTCTGTTTCGTCATAAGGTGAATGCTGTATTGCTTACTAAGGAGATTGCATTCAATGTCTCAAAGTCTTCTTATCGGGAATTGGTTTCCTTAATTTTAATCTTAATTTCCTTTATCTTAATCTTAATTTCGATTCTCAAAACAGAAAGTCCAATTTAGATTGAAGCTAATAGTAGATTTTAAGAACTTCAACAGAATGATTTCTGTCATTCAAAAATGTAGGGCACGGTTTCTTCTTTATATTGGTGCATCTTGTTACCTTCTTTGAGGCTCCATATTTATTTATTTCAACTCCTAAAGATGTTGAAGCAACCACATTTGGCCATTCGGGCACTTCGTGTGTTAATAGATCATGATATATGTCTGAATGCATTTATCCCTTCAATTAATGATTCTGAAGATTGTTAAGCTGGAGGGTGCAGGATCTGGATACTTGACAGCGATCTTTGCTCTTTTAGTTGGAGAAACCGGTCGTGCTGTCGGAGTGGAACATATACCTGAGCTTACAGAAAAGTCGATTGAGAATGTGAAAAAGAGCAAAGCTGCTCATCTACTTGCTTCTGGCAGCCTTTCACTACATACTGGAGGTTAGTGCAGGCTTCATTCTTCAAAACGATCACATCCAATTTCCTAAGCACCTAACGTCCATCCTGGCTCAATTTTCTCCGTTGTATATGGGCTAAAACGTTCATATCTTCTGGAAAATAGTTCCATGTAGAGGCTGGATGTCCACAGTTGACGCGTGCAAGTTGTTGGTGACTATGCATAGTTTTCATTGTATTGACAAGACACCACTCTGTCCAGTTTAGGTCATTTTCCTGTTTTCAGTAGAAAAATATACCGTATAAGGTTGCCATTTCAGTGCATTACGTTGATCGTTTCATTTTCATAATCTGTGTGCAGAGTTTTGTTGTATTGACGAGACACCACTCTGATAAATTAGTGTTATTACAGTTCCTATGACATTCTTCTAGTTTTGACAGAGTTGCCCTTGGTGTATGAACAGACGGCAGACAAGGGTTTGCAGAACGTGCACCATATGATGCTATCCATGTGGGAGCCGCTGCAGAAAGTGTGCCACCTGCACTCCTTGAGCAGTTGAAGCCTGGAGGGCGAATGGTCATTCCTGTGGGAGATCTTTTTCAGGACTTGGTTGTCATAGATAAAGATTTACAAGGAGAGGTAAAGCAGTGGGATTACACACAAGTTCGGTACGTCCCCTTGACTGACCGCCAGCTTCAGCTTGGGAAGGGGAAGTAAACGATTCGCAATGCTCAGTCGGCTAAAGCAAGTCACATTTGTGGCTACGAGGGAGTATAAAGAATGATCTACTGTATTGTACATAGAGCTTTGAAGAACACTAAGTTTGAATCCGAGAAGATGTTTGAAGTTGAGGATGTTTGAAATTCGTGTTAGGAGCTTTCCTGAAGCATATTTTCTCCACCAGGACAATCAGTACACGTATTGGGACTTTGTAATGAGGGATTTTAAGCCGTATCATCTTTACTGAGATGCTTTTTTGATACATAGAAGTGTGCCCTGTGCTCTTGCCACAGCCAAAATCATAGTAAAAATAATTTTCTAATTCATAATAAAAACTTTGAAATTCAATATCTTTGACACTGTCATTCCAATCGACACGAAACAAAGCCTCTCCCCCCCGTCCACCCCTCCTTGCTAAGAGCTTTCCAACGGTACCAAGAATGTGACCAAAGTCAAAGTCAAAATAATTTTATAATTTTTTATCTAGAAATACCTCAAAATTCAATAACTTTTGCACCGTAACTCCAAAAGCCATGAATCGAAGCCCATGCACCCCTCCTCGTCGAGAGCATTTTGACGGGGAGATCTCAACATAACAAAATTAAATTAAATTAAAAATAAAAATAAAAAACAAACAACCAACCAAACCTATGGTACAGATGAAGCTACTATTGGAAGAGCACTCAATAGAACTCACTAAATTTCTATCAATTGTTGCAATCTCTTCAGTGAACTCTATTTAGTGCTCTCCCCATGAATGCACATGCCTATATTTTTATCCCTAAAATGACCATGGGGATCCAAAGTGTCCACTGAATGATAGAAAATCCTTCCATGTAAGTGCAGTTGTTTATCTTTGGAATTTTGTGTAGAAAGGGGAAGTCTTGTACAATAGGTTGACCTCTAGTGAGTGTTCTTTTTTTTTTTTAAGTAGATGAATCACATTGTACCAAAAATGATGATTTGCATGGTGAAACCCCATGTTGTTCCAAGGTTAACTCTATAAGGACATCAAGGACAAAAAGTGGACAATGGATGACTTTTGAGATTACTAAAGAAATGAAGAATTGGTCCCAAAACTATATCACTTCACTTTAAAGAACCTTGGTAATAACTTCTTTGTTAATTGTAGAAATAGAGAATCTAATTGTTGGTCTAATCATTTAAGTATTTTGGTAATTGACCAAATAACCATGTTATTAAATTTAAAATTTCTCTCACTCTATTCTCCATTTCTTATCCATTGATGAGTGAATTTTTTTGGTTTCATTTTTCAAAGATGAAAGTACCTATCTAATATTTGTCATAAAATTTTCAATTTTTTTGGTGAAAATGTCAAATTACCATGAATTTTTGAAGAAAAAATGTTGAAAATTCTCATCAAATAGAAATCATGTTTAAAAAAATCTAAAATTGTCAGAAAGGAAGTGCATTGCACAGTAGAACATTGTGGGATAAAGAACATTTCCTTGCATTGTCATTACATTTTTGGAAACATAGTTGTATGTTTTCAAATTCAAACTTCTCTAAAATGTTTGTTTTAAAGAATTTTTCAAAATCTCCAAATAAAGTAGAAACTGCACTTTAGAATTGTCATTTTATTTTAAAATTTTGCTCAAAAGCAAAAGAAATTGTTTTGAATTTCAAAATCAAGTTTCACCCCCTAAAAGACCAGCATGCATGTTTTGGCTACATAGCAATTTTAGGCAAATACGTATAATTGGAGATTTCCATATTTTTGGTCCAAATTTTAGTAGAAGGTGGGGACAAGGAATTTCTTTCATGTGAACTAAATTTCTTGACATCTGGAAATATGAATAAAAAGTTACAACCCAATATGTTACTTTTTTCATAAATGGGTAGTTTAGGTTGATTAGCATTAGAGAGAATTTGGGCCCTCTAGAGGGCCGTGAGTTTCTGTGAATTTTCCAAAAGCTTTGTGCAATCCCTGACTATTGAAACTATGCCACTACAGCAGGGTGATATGGCTAAACTTTGGCCACATCAAATTTTCAATTTTACTTTTTTTTTCTTAAAATGAAATTTGCAAAAAAAAAAGGATTTTTTTTTTTTTTTGAACATATATTTTTCTGATAGACTATACCACTATTCATAGCATGGGGACAAATTGGGGAACAAGCCTAAAACGGCCCTTTCTTGGCCTCAAATTCCTTCTAATGAAAAAATCATTTTTTCCAGAAACAGAAATTTGAAATTGGTTTTCTAGAATTATGTATACATGGAAAGCTTTGAATCATTCCATTTTGATCAATGAGTCAAATGTTATGAGGATTTTTTCTTTGTGGGTTGTAATGAATTCTCTACTCTAAATTAAACTTTAAAGTCCTTCATCTACTCAATTTTCAATATTTTAAAAAATAAAATAAAACAATAGGATGTAGATTGTTTATTACAAAATTGAAACCATTGGGATTGGCATTTTCCAATTCTATAATTAAATTCTTAACAATTTAGTATTTTGAATCATTCTCTACTACTGTCTACTTTTTTTTTCCTATATGTTGTACAATTTCAAATGATGTGAAATTTTTCCAAACATGTGGACAATTTTTGACCATCTAAGACGGGTATAGAATTTAGAACATGCGTTCTGAAACATCTAGAATAGGTATAGATTCAAAATGGCCGTTCCGAACTATAAAAGCGCCAAAGTTCCGGAATGGCGCCATTTAAATGAAATGGACCCTTAATATATTCTTGTTAACTCAAGGATTTTAGGGTTAGGGTTTTAGAATTTTGGGGGGCTCCTTGGGCAATAAATTAGCTAGCGATTTATAAGAAAGTAACTGAAGTAAATGAAATTCAAACCATCCCTAGACCAGTCCCAAATCAAAGCTAGAACTAGAAAAGAACTGATCTGGAATCGGTTTTGTCTAAAGTAGTGATGGGAGCGTTTTGCGAAGGTAAAGACCAGGGTGAATGTAAAAAGACCCCTATTTTGTGAAATCTTTGTTCAATTGTTAACACCTCTGCTAGCTAATTTGGGGCTTCTGATTGCAAATATGACTCAGAATTTGCAAAAAAATTCATGCGTTGCTAATAAATCGTTCCTGCGTTTTCCCCGGGGGCAAAACGGCCTCCGCAGGAGGCTCCCAATACTACTTTAGACACGACCTCTGGAATCTGGCGCATCCACTATAAACAGCCACCCTTGTTCAAAGCGGCGCCCTTGTAGCCAGCTCTCATCAAGCATGTGGATAGGCCTGTATGCATCCCCAATTCCCCACAGCAGATCATTCAGCACTTGTTTAGTGCCTCTGGCAGGGACTACCCAAGAGCGTTTGGCCTTCAAGGTTCGAAAAGCCCGGGCCTCCCTAGCTGCAGGACTAGGAGATGCAGCTCATCACGTGTTTCCTTGGATGAGAATATTTTTAATGTGTTTCCTTGGATGAGAATATTTTTCATGTATTTCCTTTTTCATGTGTTTCCTTGGATGAGAATATTTTTCATGTATTTCCTTTTTCATGTGTTTCCTTGGATGAGAATATTTTTAATTCATTTTTTGGATATAAAGACAAATAGATGTGGAATGTAACACAAGTGATGTCATATTTTTTGAATCATTATTGAATTTTTATTCATAAATTTTCAAACAATTTGTGTTGTAGGCACCTATTTTATGACCCTAGGCCTTTTGTAAATTGTTCACTTGTAATTTGTAAAGAAACATAGGGAAAGCAAGGAGAATGATTCGCTCTTGCAATAAGAAATACATTTTTCTCGATCCATTCAATGACTATAGAGGTCCATTTAACCCCTAAAGGACCGAGGTCCTTTTTCTGCCAAAAAACACTCAAAACTGCCATTTCTATAGCAAAAAGCAAAAAAAATTGAAAAATGTTTTTATTTCACATCTCACCGTAGGATCTTACACCTAACTAGTATGAGAGTGTGTGGAAAAACTTTCAGAATTTTTGACCACACAGATTGCAAGATATATGCGTTTAAAGTAGAAAAAACAAGCTTTTCAGCACATTGTGGGATTAGGTTTTGTAACTTTGAACATTTTTAACTTTATTTTTTTGCACTACAAAGTTTTGAGCTTTTAATGTTTATACTAGAGAATTGAGTTGAGAATCTAACTCAAATAAAAAAGTTCAAAAAAACTTAATTTTCATTATTAAAAAAATTGTTAAGTAGAAGTAGGTACGAGATAGAAGGAAAATCTAAAATATTCATATACTTTAGGTGGGATTAAAATGCACTAATCCCAATGGTGAATTGTTCTAGCAAGTAAACTAAACCATGCAAAAAAAAAAATTGAAAAATTTGAAAAATCGCATTCAAAAATGAATCCTACAAGTTATTTTTTTCAAAAAGATGCTCTAATTGCCCAAAAAACAAGAATGTCCATAACTTTCTCATACAAAGTCCAAATGAAATGAATCAAAGCTTTCTAGATAGACAAAATATAATCTATGAGAAAAAAAATAGTCAAAAAAAAAAAAAAAAAATGTAAATTTTTTTTGTTGCCCGCCGTCCCCTGTTTTGAGCTTATTTGGTCATAACTTTTGTTCCCGAGCACCAATTGTGAAAAAATTTATATTCCCATGAAGCTAATCAGATTTTCTACCTCCAAAACAAGTTTCAAAAAATCAGAAGAAAATTTCAGCCCGTAGGTACCTGCCCAAAAACACATTTGTCCCCCGATGGGACAATGGTCCTTTAGGGGTTAAGGACCACCTCATGTCCATTTCACAACTAATTATAGTGACAGTTCTTAATGTCAAAGCCGTTTTTGAGCCTCCTACATGAACAAGAATGAAATAAAATGAGGTGATATTCACCTTGCATTATTCTTAGTTAAGCCTTCCTCTGACACCCCTGGTACAATTGTAGTTCACTTTACAATTAACTCTAAAGTAGGAGATTCTAAAAGCACATGGGCATTAAAAATTGCCCCTGTAAATGGCTGTGAAATGGACATGAGGCAGTTCTAAAATTGACTTCTATAGTCATTGAATGAATTAAGGAAAAAAAACATTATTAATCGCAAGAGCCAATCATTCTCTTAGCTTTCCCCATCTTTCTTTAGAATTGCAAGTGAACAAATTATAGAAGACCTAGAGTCATAAATAGGCACCCACAATACAACTCATTTGAAAATTCATAACTAATTCAATAATGATTCAAAAAATATGAAACCACTTGTGTTGGATTCCTCATCTATTTCTCTATGTACGGGGAATTTCGTTAAAATGGCGGTATTCCGCATGTCATTTTGACAGCGTGCCATTTTGACCATCTAGGACAGGTATAGATTTCTAAATGACCGTTTTGAATTGTAAAAGTGTAAAAGTGCCAAAGTTTTGGAGTGGCACCATTTTAATGAAATTTGCCATATGTTTGAAAAATGAGCTAAAAATATTCCCATCCAAGTAAACATATGAAAAAGTTGGACCAGCTCTTACATGAGCAATTTCTGAGCGTCCTACCTTAGTGCAATCCAAGTGCAATCTCGTTGAGCACGTTTGCACTTTGCACTTGGTGGTTGACTGGTTGTCGACTAGTGCACAGAAGGGACACTGCTCCCTGCACCTAAATTAGTGTTTTGATTTTGCAAAGCTGGCGCAAAATGACGGTACACTATGACATGTGATTTCCTTTTCAAAAGAAATTTAACGAACTCTCTTTGGACTCTTGGTCACAAACCAGATCGGTGTATCCTAAAGCAACACCCATAAATTGGACCGTCTAGTCCACTGATTTGATTCGACTCTAGCCCAAAGATGTATTTAGAGAGAAATTGGAGGTGGTAAATGAAAAGTATATGAAGAGACAAATCGAGACATTTTCCACAGAGTCGCTACACAAAATAGTGAAATTAGGTTGTCCCACACTAATTTCTCGGCAGTCTACACTATAGAAATATTCACTGCTTTTATACAATGAAGCAATCAATTCAGAGCCATCTGTATATCTGAGATTTGTGCACCAGTTCAAGACTTGGTTCAGAGAGTGGCATGCACCTCCATGTGGAACAAGCATTGATTCATGAGGTAGTTTATCTCAGGTAAGGCAACCTAATTGACAAGGCAACCTAATTTCACTATTTTGTGTACCTCACTCAAAAAAGTGTGCCAAGTCAAGGATAGAGCTAGTCGTAGTAGAGCTACTTGTTTCGTCAAAAATACCGTTGTTGGAGGTCAAATTCGTTAGGCCCCATACGAGCCTTACGAAATCATTTTTTTTCGGTTGAATTTTTATTGATTAACTCGATTTAGAATTTTTGGAAGTTTGTCTTATAGTGTTTGGAATAACCTTTAGCATGGTTCAAAATATTCTACGACTAGTAGTATTCACAGCTTTATCGATACTCATGACTTTACCGATACTTGCAGCTTTATTGGTACTCACAGTTTCAACTTTGTGATTTATTTTAGATCATTTTCATTAATATTTTCTACAATATTCAATAATGCTACATTATAATTTCTGAAAATTTCATTAGATGTCATATTTAATTATAATTTGAATTATTTTTTCACGAATCGTAAGGTAGTACCTGTCCTACCCTAACGGCCAGCTTTCATGTGAGCATCGCTCGCTAGGTAGACGCTGTGCAAGTTTGGAACCAACCCCAACCCATTTTCCATGCGAGTGGGTTGATTGAACGATGTTTCAATCTTGTTCTTATTAAAATGGGCCAATTTAATGTGAGAACTTCCACGGAAGGTAGGCACAACTGTAGACAGAGAAGAAAATCTTCAGGTGCTTTAATTTTGTGGTGAGTGGAAACTCTTTTTTTTCCTCATTCTATCCGTACTTTGTCGTCTGATGCTGCCTTTGCCATCCCACTCCCCATGGAAGGTGGTCAAATCGCATCCCCACTCGTCTTGCATATTGGATGACTTGTTAAGAGAGGCTTGCAAAATTGCCCCACCCGTCTTGCATAATGGATGAACTTGTTAAGAGAGGCTTGCAAAATTGCCCCACCCGTCTTGCATAATGGATGAACTTGTTAAGAGGCCAAGTCAAAAGCCGCCGGTGGCTTGCAAAACCGGGCTCTTTTGCAAGCCAAAGGGTGGCTTGCAAACCGCATGAGACAAACACTTTTTCACTTTCCCAAAAAGCAAGGACATGATCCGTGAATGTGGACGTAGCTCATTGGGTGGCAATGGCCTCTTAAGAGGCCACGGGTGGGACGACCCTTCTTCCCTGGCTTTCAAAATGGACTGCCAGGCTTGCAACCTGGCTTGCATTTTGCAAGCCGGGTGGTGATGCTCTTACCCTACGCGTTCAGTCGAAGCAGGCGATTCAAACCGCCATGCCTCCATTCAGTCCAGTAGAAAACTGTCGAATTGCGGAATCCCATCGTTCGCGCTTCTCATCGTCTCGACACGTAAAAGTTGCTAGAAGTATCCATGATGCTGCTTCAGGGGATGAACTGTCGTCACTCTCTGTATCACTGTGTCATCACTCGATCGGAAGCAGCTAGCTTGTGTCGACAATCGGAAGCTTCATCAAAGGGAACTCATAATATATTCCAGGTGTGAAAAATGCATATCGCGGGTACATGGTCCGATTGGTAATTTAGGGAACATCTAACGGCCGTGTACATTCTGAACTCTATGGATTAGATCAACATGCGTGGATCGGACACTTGTTTGTGCTAAATATCGGACTCTTGGGTCGATCGATACGCAGAAGCTAGATTGTGTGATTTTGGAATTGCAGATATATATGTGCCAGGAGATCTATTCAAGCCGCTGCTCAAATTGATTCAAGTGCCGAATTTCAATTCGACAATCGTGTACAATTGCGTGCAGCGCGAATTCGGAGGAGTAGCAACCTCACAGCAGTACAAATGTCAATTGGCAGAATTCCACAACTGTGACACTTTGCAGGGTGTGAGACGTACATCTATTGCAGTCTGTCCTAGTTTAGATTTTTCCTTAGAGGAATAGTACGATTTTTGGCGCCCAAACCTCGCCAATTTAACAAAATTCGACAATCCTTCACTACGCTAAACCCAGAGATCGAGCATCCATGGCAACCTTAGCCTACTTCACCTTCCTGCTTCTTCTAAGAGTCTCCACAGCAACCAAACCTCGACATCCAACAAAGTCATTCGAGTCCTGGTATTCCGTCGATCAGCCTCCCCCTCTCCCCTTCGAAGCCGTCCAATCCGTGGTCGATTTCCCCCCGGACGGCTTTGTCGCGCGCCACACCCACGGCGGTCCATTATACGCCGTCATGACCCATGGCAGCACAATACTCTGGATAGACGGCGAGCCAGCGAAAGTCTCCCACCAGGGTGACCCCTTCGTGGAGCCTTACGGGGCGATCTCGTCCGCTGCAAATTCCGGCACAGGAGAAGCCAGTATTCTGGCGACTTACTTGATTCCCGTGGGCGCCAACTTGACAACCTTTGAACCCACGGACACGCCGTCGACACTTCCTGGCCCTTCCTCGCGGTTCCGGTCACGAATGCGACTGGAAGTAGTGCCGGAATGTTACAAGGTGCATGTGTTTCTGCAAACTTACGAGAAGAGCGTTTGGACGGTGCCGGAGGAAGTGGTGGCGTCAAGGTTGGTGACAGTGGTGGCTGGGGAAGTGACGACGTTTGGGAAGGACGGGAAGGGTACGTACAAAGCGGGGGAGTTTTGGATTGACAGACCGGGTGGGGGGGCGCTTGTCTCTGGAAATTCTGGGGGTGAGACGGCCGTGGTAGCGGTTTCCATTGTGGGAGAGTAATGGATTTTATTCCATTACAGTGTTTTTCCTCCGTTTCGCGTTCTTTGGCAGTAGTTTCTGCATCCGTGTCTAGATTTTGAGTGAGTGATTGATGATCCGTCGATATCGATCGTGGTTTCAGTAAGGTATGTACCATAATTGTCACGAGTTACAACTGAGCATACTTTCCATAAACTGTTTTTATTGAACCATCTTGGGTTTTGAAAGAGGACTCCAACCCACTTTAGTATGCATTATTTGGACATTGTATGAATAAGTTAAGAATTTTCAAAGTACGGTTTGTAGGTGTACCAAAAATCAACACGAGGCTTTGTAGATTTTCATGTTTTGTTTGTATGCGCCTTTGGTAATCAATATTTAGTTCTTTTTGGTTCAAATATAGGAGTGTTGTTTTGAATAGTGTTGATTATGATTGTACATAAGTTAGGAGACCCTATTTTACACCATAATTCAAAAGCCACCCTATTTACACCAACATGTTTTAGTAGTGTACATTCAAAACATTTAATGGCCTCCACTGATACATAGTGGTCATGAAGTGGTGCAAATAGGGTCTCTTGCCTCAAAGGCGAGATTGAAGTTGTATTTTCAGTTTGAAAAATATTTTACCTCTTTCCTTGGCACAAGCAGCATGCGAGGCTGAATTATACTATGAGACTATGATTTGGAAACAATTAATTTTGCGATTGTGATTGTGACTTGCTAAATTCTTTCTGGCTCCCATGGTGGATGTTGCGTAGAAACAGGCTGGCTTTCCTGATCGATACTCCTTTCCATCCAGAATTAACGTCGCGTCGTAAGTGATTTGTTAACCATCAGGATGAGAGAAAAAAAACGCTGACTGGGACAGGTATCGCCGTTTCAAATGCTCGCATAGACTTTATCTCTCGTCCAGACAGATTCGCTTCTATACATCCTATCCTTGCACTTGACTGGGTAGTGGGTACTGGTGTCCAGGATGCCGGCCTGCAAATGCCGATTGTTGGTCGGCTAGTTTTGGACTTCTCACATTGGCGATGCGGAAAAGCAGAATACCGGGACGAAAAGTCAATCAAATAGCCTGACTTTTGAGGTTTTGGAAGTACTAAGGCTTCCCTAAACTCTACAGAAAGGAGATACCAACATCCCAAATGATCTCAAAATTTCCTCACCGAAACAAAAGTGCTGAATCTTTCAGCTTTTACTACAGTAGACCTACTCACTTCCAGTAGTCAGAGATGTGCAGATAGAATCTATCATTGCACTAGACCTAGTGGGGACAGACAGTAGTAGCCCAGATGACCCGCCACGCAGACCTCACGTTCTATTGGGTTCCAGATGCAAGGGTATTTATAAACTCAATGAAATCCGAAAAGTTCCTGAAAACTTTATACATATTGACGCAACGAGCCCCAAATGAGGAAAACCCTGTAGTATGCAAAGCTTCCTTCTGCAGAACTTCTGGTGCAAAACTAGCTACATAATGGATCGAACAAGCGCTACGATGCCTCGCTTAACACTCGTCTAATTCTTAATTACCGCATAAATGAGCTTCTACAAAATGTTAATTAAGGGCTCTACCTCCTAGCCAGCTCAAGAAAATTTACAGACCAAAACTGCCTAGTCACTGCCTGACATGTTCGGTGCTAAATGCACGCGCTGTGCATTCTGCAAGAAGCTGGCCATAAATGTCTAGAACAAATGAACATCTAACTACGAATCATATGTAATAACCTGCTTGCAAAAGCTGACCTCTAAATGGACAAGCTCATGGGATAGACAGGAGTCATGTTCGGGTAATACATGCCCCAGTTCTGCTCCGTGAGCTTTCCGTCCTTAAGGTTCTCATTAAACAACGAGAACACATACGTCGGCGTTGCCACGCCAGGTCGCAACGGCGTCCCCTTGGGCGGATTGGCCAGCACCAGCTTCACCAAATTGTTGTTATAAATTTGCGCATTCGCCATGCTGGGCCCAACCTGCGTTGGATCTCCCAGTGACGGCCATCCGGTCTCCGTGACCACGATGGGAATATCACTGTGCCCCAACGACGCCATAGCCGCAACAATTGCATCAATCTGCGCATCCCACAGGTTGGTGTACACTTTCCCATTGTTGCTATCCGTCACAGCAGTCGCATTTGCGTTCAGCAAGGCGTAGTCAAGGTTGATGGTGTTGTAGTTGAACGTGTAGCTAAAATACGGGAAGATGTTCACCATGAAAGGGGCGCCCGTCAGTGCCAGAAAGTCCAGCAGGGGCTTCATCACCGAGGTTGCGAAAGTCGGGCGGAACACACTTGCCGAGGGTGGGAAGGAGACATTCAGCACGCTGAACGCGTGCGGGGTGGACACCTTGATGGTGGAGTCGAGGCCTGCCGTGACGAGCGCCGCGTGCAGGTTCTGCATGGCGGGGACGAGGTAGTTCGTGTCCGCGGTGTCGCTGGTGAGGATCTCGTTGCCCACGGCGATGGTGGTGATCGTGGTGGCGGGCACGAAAGGCTTCAAGTTGAAGATCACCCAGTTCTGAGTGAACGCCGTGTCTGTGGCCATGTGGATGATGTCGCCGTTGGGGACAGTGATGGAGAGGTCCATGCCAGAATTGGCGAAGGCCTGGATGACTGTCGCATCCGTATTGTAAATCTTCACCTTGCTCACGTTCAGCGTCTTGAGGAATTGCACGACGGTGGCGGGAGGGGGAAGGTTGTCCCCGCTCGTGCCGTAGCCGATCCCAATCGTTGCTGCACCTGGCACGAAATCGAGCAGCAAGAGCGTTAGCAGTGGCTCACTAATGCTTAGAAATCACAAGACCCACCAATCAATTGAACCTAAACAGAATAAAAATATCCGAAGTAGGTACTCTACAGAGATAGCAGCGCAACATCAATCAAGAAACCAATCAAACATACTCCAAACCAGTCATGCAAACGGCGGATTCAAAAACAGGAGTTTACAAGGAGCATTACTAAGAGAACTCATTTATCCACCGATCACAATGATAACAGAGACCACATTGTGCGAAATCAAGAGGAACAACGACTATCATTAATATCAAAACTCCGACTGATTTCAGACGCGCAAACAGTAAAGGAAAATAAGAAGAAAAAGATGAGCAGCTCACTTGTATCGCACACCAAAATACAGCTGATCAAGATGCACAATCCGTATCCGAATGTGACATGAGCTTTGCATGAACGGCGCAGCGGCAGCTCACTCACACACGAAGTCGTCTTCATCGTCATGCTCATGAGGAAGTCACAGAACCCACGCTCTCCCCCCTCTTCAAGAAAGAAGCAATTACTGTAGAAAAAAAATATCCCAGCAGTTGAATGTGACACAAATTGATGAACTAGCGACCAGCTGCCGTCCAAAGGCCGGGCTACGACAACGCAACCTCACTGGAGCTTCGCCAACTATAATACGGAGTACTATCCAGAAAACAGGGACCCACAAATGGACACTAAAATGGACACGACGAAGTTGCAATTCGCAAGGGTGGGTGGGCCAGTGTGTGAAGTACCACAAATTGCAGGAGTGAGCTTTTTGTATGCGAGAGAGATGGATGAGTGACGGGAGCTGCTTTTAGTTTCGATTGAAGCTTCAGTGACGGTGGGTTCCAGTATGTGGAGAAAGGATTATGGTGGCTGGCTATGGCGTCAGGACTCAGGAGAGTGGCGACGGCTACGAAGTTACTGCGCAGTTCAGAGAGACGTTGGGAAACTGGCTGTTATGAGCACTTGAGCCGCTTCAGCTCTCCCTCTCCGCGTGGCGTCCTGTGCAGACTCTGTAGTACGCAACTCCCTAGGTAGTCATGAACATTAAATTTACCATTTACAGATATTATGTACGTAGTACAAAAATTCCTGATTTGTTACCTCACAAGTGCATGACATCGTTTACCACTAAGGCAAGGTTCTTTTTTTCATCTTTGAGAAGGGCACCCCACATTGAATAAAATTTTGTCTTATATGGCTCCTAAGTCAAACCTGATCCTTGAATCAATTAAGAAGTCCTTTCCAAGAATCTAATAAAGCATAATACCTTCCCACCATCGGGAAGACCATTGCCGGGTTACGTGAATTGATTATAGAGGTATGCAATCAAGAAGACCTCAGATAAATCAATAGGTGACCAGTTCTTTCAATTTGAACTTGTAGAAATAATTGGTTTATTTGTAAAGGATGCACATCTATAGTCACCACTAGTGAGCATATTTACTATATTAAATACAAATTTATTTATTAGATCTAGAAATTGGAAACTGAAAGAAGATTCCAACACACTTCAACTTACATTACTTGAACACCATATGAATAAGATGTGAATTTTCATAATACTATCTTTGGAGGTATCGATAAAAAAATGAACAGTAGGCACTCACACTTTCATTTTTAGATTGTGTATATCTTGTATAATTGATATCTATGAAAAAGTGATTCTTTTTAGTCCCATTATAGATGTTGATTTAGATATCATGTAGAGTGATACCCCATCTATCTCAATATAACGCTTGATTAACTTGTAAGTTGTTTTTATTTGGATAGCAATTTATAGTTCTTGCAAGCTTGTAGTCAATCCGAATAGGCCTAAAAGTTTCTAATCCAAAAGTCAAGCAAACCATGTTCCAAAAACACATCTAAATTAACAATTTCCTTGTTTTTTGCAATTGGCTTCAATGCAATGAATTTCTATCCTCTTGCTTCTAACTTCTATGCAGTTCACTTTGGTGAGGTCTTGTCTATTTAGCATCGATGAGTTCCTATGTTTCAACTTTCTCGAAGTTGGTATCAATCAACTTCGATTAGCTCCTTTCCAACATTACAACATGAGATTGAGTGCGATTAACACTCCAAGTTTTGTGCTGATGGCAGTGATTGACATTATAGTGCCATTATATGTTTACATTATTTAACTAAGTGTGATTACAGCACAAAATCTCAATTTAGATCAATCAACCCCTTGTAAATGGTGTTTGATAAGATTATGTGAAGAAACTGCTACTACACTGCGAGATTCAGTGCAATTTGAGTTTGGGATTCAAATTTGACTAGATTGTGGGATCAAAGGCGACTCTAGGGATTCAAGTGCCATGTATGTCTAGTGATTCAAGAGTTGTGTCAATCTAGCTTTTTCTGTGAATAATTGGAACCTTGAATTTAATTTAAGACAAGCTAATTTAGAAAATCAAGGATTTGTTTTTAGACAAAGAAAGTATTGATTATGGGTATATATACCTTAAGTTTAATTGTGATGTCTCTTCCTAATTCACTAATTTAGAATGGATTATATACATACCAACTAATTATATTTGATAATTGTCTCTATCAACCTTTCCAATTCTTGACTGCCTAATTCTTAACTATCTCAGTTTCTAATCTAAACATTCAAATGGATCTCCTATAATGACACACTCCACAACTGCATATTCCTTATATATTTTCAAATTGATACGCATTATATATTCAAGCTCCTTTGCTTTGACTACATCTTCATTGACATACTAATATGTCCTACACAATTATCAAAATATCTATCTTTGTAACATAC
Source organism: Neckera pumila (assembly GCA_963969595.1). Lineage (NCBI taxonomy): Eukaryota > Viridiplantae > Streptophyta > Bryopsida > Hypnales > Neckeraceae > Neckera > Neckera pumila. Next base: position 2,714,836 of record OZ018408.1, on the reverse strand, counting down.
TTGTTTTACATTCAAACTAATTGGTTTCAAAATATAGTTTTCTTCTAAGCAATCAAACCAAGGGGGCTCATTTTATAGGTATAGACAACTTCCATGTGTTAAATTATGAGCACATGTGTGAATGCATCACATATCCATTTGTTCCCTTTAGTTATAACGTTACCATTGGAAAGTGTTGAATAATTGAAGGATTTTCTTTACACATGCTCACTTCTAAGCCAATGGCCCATAAGATCATTCCATTTTAGTATTTTAGTTGTATAGCCACCATGTAAGGGAAGTCAATTTAATGGAAAAAAATTTGGTTGTGTCTTATATTTTTGAGTGGATAATCACTCAATGTGTCAAAGCCTCAATTGACCCCTAAAGGAGTAAGTAGCATTTTTCTAGCAATATACCATTTTTAGTCATCTATTTACAAACATAATTTTTTATATTTTTGCTTTGATATTTTCAGACAATTATATGTTGTTAAAGAGTAGCTTTAAGGCGCAACATTTTTTTAAACTTTTGTCTACATGGTTAAAAAGCTATTGATGATATGTAGTTTTTTTTGGAGCGTAGGTAGTGTAGGCAGCTCAAAAATATCACTTTTTAATCCCTAAAGAACCATTGTCCCTTCAGGGGACAAATTAAATTTCAGACAAGTACCTACAGTCTCAATTATTGTCATGATTTTCTGAAATATTTTTTGAAGGTAGGAAAATTAATTAGCTTTGTGGGAATATTATTTTTTTTCACTGATTGGTGCCCAAGATCAAAAATTATATCCAAATAAGTTCAAAATCAGGAAGATTGGGATGCCAAAAAAAATCAGAGTTTTGAATTTTGAATTTGGATTTTTTTTCACATAGATTATATTTTTGTCTACATTCAAAATTTTGATTCATTTCATTTGGATAAGTAATGTAAAAGTTATGGACAAATCCTTTTTTTGGGCAATCTAAACATCTTCTTGAAAAAATAACTTGTAGGATTCATTTCTGAATGCAATTTTTACAATCTTTCAAGAAAAAAAGGCTCTACATGGTTTAATTTTCTTTCTAGAACAATCACGCCATTAGAATTAGTGCATTTCAATACCATCTTAAAGATATTAATAGTTCAGATTTTCCTTCTATCTTGTATCTTTTCTACTTAATAATTTTTTTAAGAATAAAAAGTAAGTATTTTTTAATCTCTTTTTTCTCCCTAGATTCTCAATTCAATTTTTTACTATAAAAATTTTTATTCTCAAACTTTGTAAAGCAAATAATTTAAATTAAGAAGGTTCAAAGTGAAATAATCTAGTCGGGCATTGTCCCAAAAAATTTGTTTTCTTCACTTTAAATATAGATATCTTGCAATCTATGCAATCAAAGTTCCACACATTTTTATATTAATTAGGTATAAGATCCAATGGCTAAATATGCAAAAAGAACAATTTTGAATTTTTGTTAACTCTTTGCAATAAAAATGGCAGTTTTGAATGATTTTTGGTAAAAAAAAGGCCTTAGTCTTTTAGAGGATAATAAATAAAAATTTGAGACTGGTTTTCTAAATTTAAATATGTAGCAAGCCTTTAATCATACTATTTGAATTAATGAGATGAAAGATATGAGGAGTTTAGTTTGCAAAAATTTATGGAATTTCTACTCTAAAATAAACTTTGAAATCCTTTATTTAACTCAATTTTTAACACTTTTGTAAGAAAATAAATTAGAAGATATAAATTGTTTATTGTAATATATCAACTATTTGAATTGACATTTTTTCAATTCCATATCTAAATTCTTAAATGCCACATTTAACTACTTTTGGACTATTCAACAAATTCTGGACAAAACATCTGGAGATCTCGATAATTATCTCTTGATGTTTGTAAAGAGTTTTAAATGTTTTATAAAGATCTCCAAATGTTTTACATCAATCTCCCAATGTTTTTAACTATCCATCTCAATGATTATTTCCAGATGTTTTTACTCCCATAATTAATTATGAACTCTTCAAAAGTCCAGAAGTAGTTATATGTGGCATTTAACAATTTCGTATTCTAAATCATTTTCTAATATTTTTTATTTACTATTTTTTAAGCATGAATATAAAATATTTTTTGTTGAAATTTTTTATATGTATATCCAATTGATTTCTTCAATATACTATGGAGAGTTGTAAGCTTCAGGATCAATACATTTTGAGGTAAAAAGTTTGAAAGATTAAATCTAAGTATTTGAGAAGAATTGAATATACTTCTTTTTGAAATCTAAGCATCATGATCTTACAATTGGTGAGGGTTTTATTTTGAAATTTTAAAAGGTATATTCTAATAAGTTAACTAAAGGGTCATGCAATTCAATTTGTTAAAAAATAAATATAAATGAAGATAATAGCCTTGCTTTGAAGACTATTTTTTTGAAACAATTTTGGTCCTCTAAATATTAAATAACTTTAGGGATTTATAAAACAAAAGCAAAATAATTTTGTGTAATTTTTAAATTATTTTTTCAAAATCTAGATTTTCAAATACCAATGTCAATTCAACTTGTAAACCAAATCTATATTTATGTGTGTGTATGTGTGTATATATATATTCATATACATATTTGTAGCCATATTCATGAATATCTATATCTATAGTCATATCTAAATGTAGTCATATCTGTGAGTCATTGGATATTTTAATTTTCATATTTTGTAAACCTTGCCCATTTTAATTTTTGTAAAGAAATGGCTGGTACTTTTGAGGGAATAGTTACTTCCAAGGCAACATTGGTGAGTCTATAAAAACGTCTTTTCAAAAGAATATTTTATTGCATGTCAATGAAAGATGGACTATCACCACACTACATGTCCATGCTAGCTAGGCAAAATGTAGTCTAAAAATACTTCTTTAGAGTAGCTTGACGCATGGATTTGTGGAAATGAATGTGAGTAACAAGGAATGGTGTTCAAAGTATAAGACTTGAGTACTCATGAAACGAACTTTGAATGTCCTCCCTCACTAGTTACACAATCTTGTGTTTTATTTTTTTTCCTTTTGTTTTTCCTACCTTGTTATTAGAAAAGGGCACAAATGAAAGATGATATCATATCATGTATCATATGCAAATGAATATAGTAGCGTACAAGAAGAGAAGGGCTATGCATGCTAAGGGTACACTTGCAATCTTTCTAATAGGTACATGAATTTTATTTAAAATTGTGTCCAAGTCTTTCTTTGAATTTTTTTTATATCTAATTATAGGTATATTGTTTAGGTCAATTTCATGAAATTTGTTATATATTTTTTGTCTTTTAAATATTCAAATAATAATTTGGATAGATGAGAATTTATTTGGATGAAATAATGTCATCTAGCACTCTATTTGTCATCCCAAATATATTATTTATAGCACTTACATCATACTAATAAAATCATAACTCCCTCTATAATATCACAAATGCTATCATTAATAATAGAGTCTCATGCTTGCTATGCTACGCATTCATTGTATCACATATTAGTAAAATTTTGATATATTTGAATAGAATGCATGATAATGATTTCAATGAACCTTTGAAACCACTAATTTTAATATTTTGTAAAAATATTTTCAATCATGCATACATAAAAATAATATTTTCACACAATGTTATTTTACAAAAATAGAGTAGTAGTTTGCAATCACCTCTATAATACCACTTTTACAGCTTTTATGATTTCAAAATTCTATTGCTACTACCAAATGATTTGAGAAATTTATTGAAGCAATTTTGGATTTTACAACAATTAAGTTGTTCATGAAGTTTTTGAAATTTACAAGTTTTTCTATTCAATTCACCAAGTTTTTGGGTTGCCATTGTTCGTAACAATTGAGTCAACTCTTGAATGCATTACAATAAATGTGTATCGTTTACAATATTCACCATTGCATATATTTCATTCATCATTCAATAAATTTCTATTGTACATTTCAATATATGCTTACTTATAAACAAAATTGTACAAGGTGTAGGACCGCGACCATTTCAAATGGACAATTTAACGTCCTTTAAAGAAAAATAACTTCCAAAAAACTTTTTCATATAGGACGTATATAGAACGGACACTTCAGCTTTTTTCAATTTCTCTTTTTCAAGTTCATATAGGACGTATAAAGTTCCATCCACGTCCATCTCCTAACCTCATACTTCATGAAAATTTCATCATTATATAGGTCCAGCATAGAACAAACACTTGAGTTGTTTTAGAATTATCAAAAGTTTCATTTGAAGGGCCATCTTGTTGCTTATGCATCCCTCATGAACTTTGAAATATGTTGTTTGAATTGTGCCGCAAAATGTTATTTTGGGAGAACTTGAAATTTTTTTTTGGAAGTTGTTTTTCTTTGGAGGACGTTAAATTGTCCATTTGTAATGGGCCCATGATGTGGCATGATGTCACATCTATCTCTCTTTGCTTCAAAAGACATCTTTGATTTGTGTTAGAATTGAAAAGACACTAACTCTTTATATACATACGGGGTGGTAGGAGGGTTTACAAACAATGTGGGTTATGTAAATTAGTTCCTAGTTAACCCTTCACCACCCCGGGTATTACAAAACACATTGGAAAGGGGACGAAATTGGGCCCCTTGGGCAGTAAGGGGTTAAACAAAGACCCAAAACCCTAACTCGATGCCCTAAACCCTAACTTGCCGCCTTGTGAAGGATGTGGTTGTCTTGAGCTTTATCGAGGTTGGGGTCCTGCATAGTTGCGGGCTTGCGATCGTGGTCTTGCACATTGTGCCCAGCTACCGGCGCACTTGGATGGGCACTATTATGACAGCTCGTGTTTTTGACAGCTGACTCTACAAAAGACGGGAGGATTTAACGTCCTGTATCATTTTTGGCTTCGAAATGGACGCTACGGACAGTTCATAAATGAGGCCTTCTACACAATTGCACATGTCTGACTGATGCTGCTATTGTTCTGCATTGTTACCCCTAAAAGTGCTTAGAGCCTTTCTTTCTTTTTTTTTCCATCAAAAAACACTCAAAACTGTCATTTGTATTGCAAAGAGAAATATTAATTAATTCTTTTTTTAAATATCTAACCATGGAATCTTGCATTGGACAAGTATAAAAAATGAGTGAAAGAAATTTAAGAAACTTTGACCTTGTAGATTGCAAGGTATTTATGTTTAAAGTGAAGGAAACATATCTTTTTTGCTCCTTATGTTATTAGATTATAAGACTTTGAATCTTCTTAACTTTAATTCTTGCACTACTAGTTTTAAATTTAAATTTTCTTATGTTGAAGAATGGAATTGAGAATCTAGAAAAAAATATTCAAAAATACACTTGATTTTTATTCTTTAAATTCTTTTTATAAAGAATCAAGTATGAGATAGAAGGAAAACATAATTGTTAATTGCTCTAAGGTGGAATTGAAACATGATAATCACAATAGTGAGATTGCTCTAGCAAATGAATTGAACCTTGTAGAAGTTGTTTTTAAAAAAAAAAAAAAAAATCAAGTTTCAAAATGAATCCAATACATTATTTTGTCAAACTAGAGGATGTAATGCTTGCCCTCAAAACAAGAAGCTTGATGACTTTTGCATCACTAATCCAAATGTAATGAATCAAAGACTTCTATATAAACATTATATAATTAATCTATGAGAAAAAAATCTTAAAATTCATATTTCAAGTTTTCATAGGAGGATTTTATGCCCAAGAAATTGTTTTACCAGGCTTAGGTTGCTATAACTTTTGCTCTTAACACCAATTGGAATATATATTATATTCTCCCAAAGCTAAGTTATTTTTCTGTCTCCTAAAAATGTTTCCAAAAATTGTGTCAAAAATTGAAGCTGCATGAACCTACTTGTATCTCCTAAGGAGATGTTAGGGCTTTAGGAGATAATGACATTCCAAGGCTTTACAGACCAAGTCTGTGCATTTCAAATATGAAAATTTCTAAAGTAACAACAAATAAAATCATTAGAGCAAGGAATGATTGAACCAAAATTGTTGTATCTTTGTGAGTCCAAAAATTGTCTTCACTCAGTTTTTTTGCATAATTTTGAACAAAATCAATCCTTTAGTTGATTCAAATCTATCATACTTGTCTTTTAGGTTAGATAGGAATGTTTGACATTACTAGACCTATTCTCACTTTTAGCCATATGTATTAAGAAAGAGTCTTTCTCCTCGTTTAATTTAGTTGAAGTAGATTGAGTGAAGTTGTAGCAAAATGATAGGAAAGAATGCAAAATTTGTAGGATAAGTCACAAGATGTGCAAAACAACAAGTCAATGCTTTAGAGTAACAAGACAAGTAGTATTTTGGGCCAACATAAATTGCAACCATGGGTTCCCTAAACATGTGCCCAATGTAATCTAAAAAGCACTACCTATTGTTAACAATGAGCTATCCATTCATCTATCAATGAAATGCTCATTGATAGATGAATGCAACTTGCAAGCTTTTCCAAGGAAAGAAGCAAAGACTCTAGTGGTGTTAAATAGAGATCCCATTAGAAAAGATTTGGGGGGACTAAAGGGCCGTTTCAGGCCTGCTCCCCCAACGTTGTTCCTCTGGAAGATCGGGAACGTTGACTGTCAAAATTTTTTTTTTAATTTTAAAAAACCAACTTTTTTTTTGAAAGATCTAAAATGAAAAAAAAAAAAAAAAAAAAAAATTCTTTTTTGGTGACGTGGCAGTTGTTCTGCCGAGTCACGCAGTAGCTGCGGACTGCTGCGTGGCTGTTCCCCCAATCTTGGCAGCCCAGGGAACTCACAGCCCTTTGAAGGAGCTGAAAAACATCTAAAACCTTGTCAATCCACTTTCTCAGTTAACTCTAAATTTGACAATGATGGCTAGAGCTTGTGAACCCTTCTATTTCATCATATATCATGTTGTTGAGGCAACTTCTTCTTTTGTGTCTTTGATTTGATTTCTTAAGTTTTACTTCTTTTTTTTTTAACTTTGATTCTGAAGATCTCTCTTATAACCTGACTTTGAAGATCGAGCTCCCTGCTTTAACTATCAAATTTTCCTTTTAGCCTTTCTTTATTTTCCAATAAGATCTACCTAGTATCATTTGTAAGTTTCTTTCTACTGAACAAAGACAAGATCTATCTCTCTCAATTTGATTCTATAGGAAGGTTGTTTTTGTTGTCATTAATCTTGTTTATCATCTTTGAATTATTGAAATACATTCGATTAGATCCTAGTAATAGCAGCTACCACTCTTTCTAGGACAGATCTTTTCTTAATTCTATAGTAATGTCGAGTTTGCAATGTACTTTGGACGTCCAAATTAGCACCTAGAGCGTAGATGTCAAACCACTCATGTTATCTGCTTATATTATACTTTTCTTCAACTATCTTCTGCATTTGTATTGAACTTATTACAGTCTAAGGCTCAAATTAACCCCTAAGGTCCCAAGGCCATTTTTCTGTCAAAAACCACTCAAAACTGCCATTTTGGCTGCGTTCACCCAAGAACACAAAAAAAACATTTTTTTAGAATCTAACCATTGGATCTTGTACTTCAGTTGTCAAAGATCAGGTGGTAAAAATTTCATGATGTTTGACCGTATAGATTGGAAGATATTAGCATTCAAAGTTGAAAAAGAAAGTTTTTTGAACATTGACCTGCAATTTCATATGACTTTGACCGCCATTTGTAGAATTCTTTTGTACAACAAACTTTAAATTTAAAATTTTTTATGTTGAAGATGTAAGTTGAAAGTCTACCATTTTTTTTTTTAAAAACACACTTGATTTTCATTCTTTAAAAAATTGTTAAGTAGAAATAAGTCCAAGATTGAAAAAAAAACTAAACCGTTAATAGCTCTTAGATGGGATTGAAATACAATAATTCCAATAGTGAGATTGTTTTGACAAGCAAACACAACATTTACAACAAAAAAATTGTAAAAAACTGTAAAAATTGCATTAAAAAATGAATCCTACAAGTTATTTTTTGAAAAAGATGCTTAGAGTGCTCGAAAAACAAGATTGTTCATAACTTGCTCATTATTAGTCCAAATAAAATGAATCAAAGCTTCACATGTAGACAAAAATATAAAGTTTTAGTGGAAAAAAAAACTAAAACTTATTTTGACTTTTTGCAAAAAAAATTGTGTTAATTGCTGAGTTCAGTTTGAGGCTTTCTGTGGTACAACTTTTGGTCCCGGGCACCATTTGAAATAAAAATTATATTCCCACAAAGCTAATCAATTTTTCTATCTTATGGAAAAGTTTCAAAAAGTTTCACTAAAAAATGAGCCCGTAGGTATTTGCCCAAAATCTAATTTGTCCCCTGAGGGGACAATGGGACTTTAGGGGTTAATACAATCATTTCCTTAGGACCATTTTGTTGTCCAACCATTTAAAAACAAATTCTATAGGTTAGATTAAGAGTCTAAATAAGTGTAAAACAACTCAAAGGATAAGTTTAATTCAACCAAGGACAATCTAAGATAGTTGAAGATAGCCTAAGGACAATTCACTAGAAGAAAAGTGCATTTTACTTGTAAAAACTGTGTTTTACTTGACAAAAATTGCATTGTACTCAACAAAAAAGTTTGGATTGGCTTTTATTGAGTTCTCCCTTTGTAACACAAAATTTTGCATTCTAAAGTTTCAATACAGAATTTGACAAGTAAAATGCATAATTTTGTGTAAGAATGCAAAATTTTGCATTACAAAGGGAAAACTCAACAAAACCAATTCCATACTTTTTTGTTGAATACAATGCAGTTTCTATCAAGTAAAATGCAATTTTTTCTAGTGATTTAAGGGCAATTGAATACATCTTGATAAATTACAAAGAGTAAAATTTCAACTTCTACATTCATTCTCCAAAGTTGTCTTCTTGATTTGATATAAGATAATAAAAATTAGTATACACACATCCTAGAACTTTATAATTTATTGTGATCCAAGAATGAACTTTTAGCCTCACAATCTTTTTGGTTGTTAAAAGAGGATTCTAGATTCTCTTGGAGTGCACTTTTGGACATTATGTGAATAAACTATCTATTTTCAAAACTTTTGAATAAGTATTTCTACAATAGGCCCTAAGATCTCACAAATAAGTAGGGTTTGATTTCAGAAGTGCTACTTAAGAAGATTTTGATTTTAGAAATAGGTCACAATTAGAAGTAGTTACCTTGCACTATAAATCTAAAATATGAAATTGTATAAGATTTGGATTGCTTTTATTCCTTCCATTGATTGCATAAAAGTAGAAAATAACTTTGATCCAAAAGCAAGCTTAAATAAGTCTATCGAAAGTGAATGCACTATATTGTGTGCATGTATTGTATTTTGGAATGGTCATTGATATGACAAATTTCCGATGGCAAGCTAGGGACTATCCATACCCAGTATTATCCTTTCACCAATTGAGTCCATTATGTGCACTTTTCTAAAGTTTGTGTATTAAAATACTGGATACATGTAGATAGGGACTCAATTGGGAAAGGAAAATGGATATGAATTCTTTAATGGTGTCAAGATTGAACAAGTGAAAAGTGATTGCTTCTTTTTTATTGATATAGTGAGAAATTAAGTCACTCCATGTTTGACATAATATCCCAATAGTATCAAACAAGCACATAAATTAAAGAACTTAGATTGAATGGAAACAACATGTTAGGGTATATTTATATCATTTCTTCTTTCCCTTCTTGCCTTTCCCTTTGCCCTTTTTTCTCTTGTCCTGCAAATCACCCATTAAACACTTTTCAATTTTACAGCTTCAAAAAAATATGAACTTTTTGGGAGAAATCTACATTAATTTCATTCAAAAGACTCATTTTCCTGAAGAACACAATGCTTAGGAAAACTTTGCTTTTTACAGGACAACAAATGGACAATATGACTCAATAAAGTACGGAGTATTATATTAGCATAGACTGACTTAGAATCTTGATGAATGTATAACAATTTGAATCATGGGTGGTCAACTATACAGATTTAACCTCACTATAAGAAATTCCGCATTTTAGATGACAAGCCCTGATTTTTCTTGATGGGTTTTAGTGGACGTCCAATGCAACAAAACCGTGTTTTTATGTCAACATTGATGTTATGCTAGACATTTTTTTTGACAAAAAACATGGGTTTGTTGCATTAGATGTCCACTAAAATCCATCAAGAAAACTAGGGCTCACCGCCTAAAATGTGGGTTTCTTATAGTGCCTATTAGTGAGGGGGGGGGGGGGGGGGGGGGGGGATTAGTGTCACCACAAAATTTTGTTTTTGTGAAATTGGTACAATACAATAGGACCAATAAAGGCGGAGGCTTTTATTAATTTAAAATAGTGACAAAATAATGACAAAATTTCAACTAGTGAGAGGCCATCTTAATATTCATATAGCCAAAGCTATGAATGAGAATGAAGGTGATGTTTTATTTTAGATCTTTAGGTCTTTTATTTTATTCAAATTTATACAAAGGTATTTTATCAAGGGATATTTTTATGGAATTAAAGAATAATTTGTCTATATAAAGGCTTGACAAGCATGATGTTTTGATCAAGTTTTAGGCAAAAATTTTAATGACTAATGATTTATATACAAGGCGCACCTTCTTAGCGGGAGGGGGGTACTTTTGAATCTTAAATCTCTTCCAATATCTTTGGATGCGTTTAGCAGCAAAGTATAGCAGCCATTTTTTTCTTCTCTTTTCCTACATGTTCAATTGAATGGAAAATCAATGGTAAATGGTATGAACAACATTGAAAACTTGAAACTTACTAACATGAATTTTTTTGTTAAAAGGGCACATGAAATTTACCTTTCTTCCATTCAATTCCTTCTTAAATAGACCTAAAGACTAGTATAGATCTTAGACTACATGATCTAAATTGAAAAGCGCCAATTTTGTGGAATGCCACCATTTTAATATAATACTGGCTTTATATCCAATATACTAGTGGGGTTAATTTTTGTAACTTACAACATTTCCCATTCTAGCTAATCTTTCTTCTTCTTCTTTGATTGCAGCCTACCATTAATGACACACAGAAAAAAAAATTATTGTATATTGAATTTTTCAAACAATTTTAGCTAGCATGGAAAGAGTTCATTGTTTTTCATTATATTGTGGGTTGACATATCTCCAAAAGTTGAAAGTTTTTTAAAAATCTGGAAATTTTGAATTTACAAATATTTAGCAAACTATTTAAAATCAGCATGGGCTACAATACTTGCATCAAGAAGTGTATTACACATCCTTCACAAAAAGAAAATTTAATTATCTAAATTATATGAGAGTTCAAATCAGCTTCAATATTTAGAAGGAAATATTTATTAAAATTCAAAGTATGATTATGAATGATAGTGAAGCTGTATCTAGTTGTCATACCAAGCGAGCCTTCTCAAAGAAATAATGGTGCATCACATAAAACCTTTCTTGGAGCTCCTTTAACTCCACCTTTCCATTTCAATTTATTTATTCTTGTTAGAAAACATCACAATTTGATTCCAATAACCATTACAAGTTGTTAGTTAAATCTCATACTACAGCGGTTTTAGGTGAGGCTTACTGCTGCTTCTTGGAGTTCTAAAGTCTTCCATTTGATGTCATCTTCAAACACCCACATCAAATCTTCGACCTCTTCTATACTTTGCCCTTTTTTACCTCGTTGTTGGAGCTCTTTGTCTCGGTCTTTGTTCTATAGTTAAAAAAAAATGTGAAGAATAATGGTTCAAACTATATTAATTTAGGAATATCATTCTATAATGCTTTACAATGAGATGGTAAAATAAGAGAAATACATTTTTTTGAATGATTAAAATCTATTAAAAATTTAATAATTACATTATAGAGGCCGTTATAGCTAGGGCACTTGAATAAGGTACTTGTCAACAAACCTGTAATTCAAATAATATCTCCCACATTTTATCATTTTCTTCCATCAAAATGTCATTCTATTGTCCAATAAACAAGTTGTTAGACTTCCATATTATTTCATTGATGTTTTTACAATGTGTAATCTAATTTATCAAATGTAATGAACAAAAATTGGTATAAAAAGGCAAAAGCGAAGGAGTAATAAACTTGTTAAGTATATTTTTATAATTCCTATTAAAACATTTGTTAGCATATAAAAGGTTTAAATTATAAAATATAAAGTTTTGATCTATTATTATCATACTACTAAAATCATAACTCCCTCTGTAATATCACAAATGCTACCATTAATAATAGGGTCTCATGCTTGCTATGCTATGCATTCATTGTATCATATATTAGTAAAATTTTGATATATTTGAATAGAATGCATGATAATGATTTCAATAAGTCTTTGAGATAATTAATTTTAATATTTTGTAAAAATATTTTCAATCATGCATACATAAAAATAATATTTTCACACAATGTTATTTTACAAAAATAGAGTAGTAGTTTGCAATCACCTCTATAATATCACTTTTACAGCTTTTATGATTTCAAAATTCTATTGCTACTACCAAATGATTTGAGAAATTTATTCAATTGAAGCGATTTTGGATTTTACAACAATTAAGTTGTTCATGAAGTTTTTGAAATTTACAAGTTTTTCTTTTCAATTCACCAAGTTTTTGGTTTGCCATTGTTCGTAATAATTGAATCAACTTTTGAATGCATTACAATAAATGTATATCTTTTACAGTATTCACCATTGCATGTATTTCATTTATCAATCAATAAATTTCTATTTTATCTAATACATAAAAATTCCAATAAAATTCTAATGATGAATGCGTAGCATAGCAAGCGCTAATTGTGAGTCTTTACTAAAATTTGATTGGTGATGCATTGTCATCAAATTGCATTCAAGCCATTTGGACAAATTTTCAATTTTACATAGGCTCATATTCCAAAATAATGGAAAATAATAATGTCTCTTTGAAGTGCATTTGGTAAGCTTTCAATTTTGTTTGGTTGATTTCAATTTTCATCATCAATTTGTTTTCTTCTACTTGAATACATCTAATAAAATGGAATTTACCAAGTCTAGTGTCTATTCCATTAAAAAAATTTAATAACATCCAAAATTGAATATATTTTTGCAATTTGGGTCTATAATATTGGACTATTATATTTATGAAAATTAAAAAAGACAATAGTTTGATTATATTGTAAGAATCTTAAAAATGTTGTATTCCTTTAGAAAAAAGCAATTGAATTCTTCTTGTATTGTTTTGAGTTTTTTTTTTTCTTCAAAAATTCAAGGTGATTTTCAATCTTAATAAAAAAATCTAACAAAATTCTTTGACTTTTGAACAATAATATTTTCATTTGTGAATAATAAGATGATATAAAAAATCAATGGCGTAGTAGAGCTTACATAGTGAAAAGTTTTGAATTTGAATACACAATTGAATTGTAGACCCAATTATTTGGGATTAATGAATTGTATATTGAATTCATTTTCACTTTAAAATTAGAAAATATTAGTTGTTCTCATACACCACTTTAGAGTCTCATCATTGTTAGTGTATAAATGAAATTACTTACCTCAAGATTGAACTTTGTAAGCTCTTGAGCTTCCAGTGTTGCACAATTTGCAACCAATTTATTTTCTAGCTGTTTGGCAAGAATTACAGAATTGTCTTTATCTACTTTTGCCTCCCCACCCCAATTCATCTTCCAACATTTTAGTATAATAGGTTTTGCATCAATCTCAGATGCTTTTGCTAGCTAAAACAAATATTGAACATCTAAAATAAGAAGTAAATTGTCTTGTCAACATTATGGTTTGTTTAAGAGTAGGATGTTGGTTACATTGAATAAGCTTTTCATCTTTAAGGTATTGATTGTGATCATCTATACAAGTTTGTCTAGCATCTTCAAGTAAATTAGCATTTTTATAATTTTCTTTTGAACACTGCACCCTTTTCAAATCCATGATTTATCATTTATCATTGTATCTCATCCACAATTTCAATTTCATTCATGATATTTATACCATTCATTTATCTACAAATTTATGTGTTTATACATATATACATGGATAATACTAAAAAGTGTCAATACCAATTCTTCAATTTCATAAATGCCTTTGCAATATTTCTCAAGGGCTTCTTCTTCTACAAGAGTTGTAGAAAATCTTTGAATTGCTATTTTTTTAATCTATACCATGATTATGATAATTTATTTTAATAAATTAATATCATTATTATCATATAATTCAATCAACTTATTATACAAGTTAATGATTGTACTTGCTTCAATTTTTTCATGTATGATCATATAAAAATTTCCAAACATGACCTTACTTTTTCAAGACACTCGATTAGATAAAGATATATTGGATGTATCTCATATTGCAATTGCTCTATTTGATCTCTTGCACATTTTTGATTCTAGTCCTCAAAATATCATTAATTTTATTATTAGTGAAGTAATATAATTAATACAAAACTTTAGAAGATTTTATTTATTTTGTATGTATATTTCAATGCTTGTATATTCAAAATCTTGCAAACAACTTGCTATCTAAGATAATTATAGATTGAAGAAATGATAAGTAATAAACAAATTAAATGTGATTCACAAACTAGAACAAATTCTGTTTAATAAAGTTGGTGTTGAAAAACCTTTGAAAAGAATCTTAGAAGAGGCCCCTCACAAGTAAGTAGCAACCAAGAAGCCAAGCAGAAGCAATGAGATTCTTCTCTGTGGAAGGTATAATTTCAATTCCCTCAATCTCAACATGCACACCATTATTTGGAATGTAAACAATATGAGAAAACTTTGATAATCCTGACAAAATATCATATTCTTCTTTCCATAACCTTGCTATTTCTCCGTAAGCCATCAACCTTGCTACGAGTTCCTCGGCATTTGTCTATCATAATAGACACAATTATTGAGGCAACCAATTTAGTATATTTTGGAGCCCACTAATTGTTAAAATGTTTATTAAATTTTTGTAACAACAATTAAAATTTTCCTTCATATTCTTTGCAATGAATTGAATGCCTACATCAATGGGTTCAATTTTTTGGCCGTCTTCATAAGTGGGCATAAGTTTTTCACTAAGCTCTTCAATTTTAGGATAAACTAGCTTTTTGCCCACATGCGGGTCTTTTCCTTCTTGTAAATATTTCTCAACCTCCTCTACATGTGATTCATCAATTTTCTCAAGTTCTTTCTCTTTATATATGTTTTTATCCTTGTCTTCTTCTTTCTCTTCATTTGATTTTTCTTTTGTAGTTGACTTTTTCCTTTCAACTTTGTCTTTGGAAATGTGGTCACCCACATCATCTCTTAGTTTAATTGATTTGACTAATTTGACTAGTTTTCTCTTTTTTGCTAGTTCTTTTTTGTCTTTGGATAGTTTTTTCCTGTCATTTGCATCTTCCTTTTCTTCTCCTTCTATTGCAGCCTCATCATCTTCTTCTACTCGTATCCACTCCCAATGTAAAAATTCTTGGGTTATCATACCTAGGTACCTAAAAACTTTCATGATTTAGATAAAAGATGTAAACCAAACTTTAATTGTTTATGAGGTTTTGATGTAGAAGTGAAACATTTAATAGAAATCAATGTTACACTCCAGTTAATACTAAATGGCTCCCTCAATGCTATTGACAATATGACTAATTAGATAGGGACACTAATTTTCAATCACCTCACTAAAATCTTAGACAATGGAAGCACAAATATAAAAAAAATGTAGGCCATCAAGACATTGTTCATGATTGTGTCAAATTTATGCCATCTACTTACTGGATTTCTCTTAAACTCTTTATTATTAGTACATTTGATATTAATTTATCAAAGTTTTAATATTTCAAATTAGTATAAGATCAAAAATTACAAAATCATACTAATTTTTACAAATTCAATAAGCTTTAGTAACTCTAATTTTGCAAATGATGCTCATTTAGAGCCATAACTAATAGTATAATAAAACTTTGAACATACATACATACATACGTACACACATATATATATGTACATAACTACATATCGGTAAATTCGTCTACAACAACAAATGAGATTTGAATTTGCAAAGATGTGTATGTGTGTGTGTATATATATATATATATATATAAGCATATTTAACCCCTAAAGTCCCAAGCCCATTTTTCTGTCAAAAAACACTTAAAATTGTCATATCTGTTGCATTCACCCAAGAAAGCAAAAAAAATGCTTTTTTTAAGAATTCAATGTAGGATCTTGTACTTCACTTGTCTGAGATCATGTGGTAAAAATTTCATCAAATTGGACTATACGGATTGGAAGATATTAGCATTCAAAGTAAGACAAAAAGTGTTTTTCAAGAACATGCTTAGATTGCCCAAACAACAAGATTGTCCATAAGTTTCTCATCACCAGTTCACATAGAATGAATCAAAGTTTCACATGTAGACAAAAAAACAATATTTTAGAAAAAAAATTAAATTTTTTTTTTTGGATGTTTTTATATTTTGGGGGGGTTGCCCGCCAACCTCCGTTTCTAGCTTTTTGTGCCATAACTTTTGCTTCCAAGCACCGATTGAAATAAAAATTATAATCCCAAGAGCTTATGTGTTTTTCTAGCTTCTCAAAAAGTTTTAGAAATTAATGATAAATATTGAGATCGTATGAGCCAAGCCAAAGTAGCATTTTGGCCCCCGTAGGGTCAATGGGACTTTAGGGGTTAATGATGATGATTAGTATAGAACCAAGGTTCAATGAAAGACTCCAGAAATTGGTATAGGGACCAAATTGTATGATGTGCATGTATACAACATTGGTGCAAATTGTAAAGAGCAAAAATTAAGAAATGGTTTTGAATTTTTTATTTCTTTTTTATAATATGATCTTGTCTTGTACTACCAAGAGATTTTGTGGAATATTTCCAACTTAATGTTTATCTCAAACATTGCAACATTACATCTTTTGAAGTGAAAGAAAGAGAAATGTCTCCAAGCTTTAACAAAATAGGCATATTATATATTCCTTTGTTTAAATGTTTTGCCTTTAGAAAGTTTAGTTTAGATGTTTTCCTCCTCATGTTGTAAAATTAAGTTGATTATTCATAGGCATCATAAAGAAGAAACTAAAAATCTGAAGAATCATTAAGTAGGAGGGGTCATGAGATGGAACAAAAAAATAAATTTCTAATAACTCTAATGTGGGAATGGAATTTAATGCCAATCCCAATGTTAATGATGATGTTGCAAGTAATCTAAACCAAGTTTGCTTTTTTGCTTTTGAAAATTGTAGAACTTGAGTTCAAATAACATATGTCATGTTCCATATCTTCTATACACAAGGTATTGCAAGTGTATACAAAACAAAAATATTCATATTTTTCACCTTATTAATCAACACTAAATGAACCAAGCCTCTCTTGTCAATACTGATATATTTTACAATATGCGCAAATTTTTTAATCAATTTATTTTTATTTTTATAAGCTACCCAGAATTCCATACTTTGTAATGGTGAAAAAAACCTACGCCTTAGGTAAGCTAGTACACTTCTACACCTTACTATAAGAATTGTCATCATAGGAACCTACTTGAAATCTTAAAAACGCTTTCTACAAATTTGAAGCTTCAGAGGTTAATAGTCAACTTAATTCAATTAACACAAGCTATGCTAATTGTGTTTTTAATCACATTTTCTACTTGCAACAAAGATACGTTTCCAAAATGAAAATGACTTCAAAGATGCACTTCCTTCTTCTCTCAATAGCCACTTAACAAACAAGAGGCTCTATCCCTAAAACCCTAAAGTGGAAGTGGACAATGGAAATGGAAGTGGAAGTGGTATGTGGTGGCTGACATTTTGAAGAAGGTAGCTACTCAAACTTCCTCATGTAGCTTCTGTGGATGCAAAGCCTCCTCACCTTTGATTCAAACCCAATAAAATAAAATCATCTCTAACTTAAAAAATGCATATTAAAATAGTACTTGGGTTGACAAGAGACAACTTGTGACAAACAAAGCATGGAGAAGGTACCGAAGCATAGTCATGGCATCATTGAGAAGGTTGATCAGTAAGTGACAGCTAATAACAGAGGGATCAGCAATAGTCCGAGGCAAAAAAGCTTCTTCTTCCTCCTTATCCTCCACTTCCACCACCGGTTCCTCCTCTACAAGCTCGTCAGTTTTGGATTCATTTAGTATAAGTTCCTCATTAGGTTTGGATATATCATCAGTCGTCCATCCACACATCAGTGTGACATTCTCCTCTTTATCATGGTAGATAGAATCGAGCTGAGCCATCAAAAAAGGTCTGAAAAACAATGATGGTTAAGTGTAGTTCGTCAGCACAGTTGCAGCCGCTGTTGCTTCATAGCTATGTCATGACGGAATGCAAAAAAAGTTTTCTATAAGATTGAACATGTTCTGGAGCTTCGAATTCTCTATAAGATTGAATCGAAGACTGCGTACATGCAGAAGTAATGTAATCTATTGCTACCATGTACCAAAATTCAGAAATGATATACATAAGCCTTCAAAGCGAGGAGAGCTCTGGTGAGATTCCGATTGCACACCGAGTTAATTGTGATAAAATAGACGACACTGGGAGACACCATATGGCATGTTCATGGAATTCGAAGGACTGAGGATTTCGGTGACAGCATAGGAGCTCGCAGTTGAGTGGTTTTAAGAAAACGGTTACGGAAGTTAACTGTCCTTGCATGTGAAGCACACACTACATGCACTACTTGAGGACCAGCTCTATTCACACTATCTCGAAGTCGTCTTGCTTATGTTTGAAGAGAAGCGACAATTGACAGACAATTGTGCACTTAAATCTTTGAAAGGTTCACAATATCAACAACTGCACACACCATTCGGCAGATTTGTTGAAATCAAATGACATGACGTATTACTCTTAATCGAGTATGTGAGTCCAATATGGTCCTGCAAGATGAACAAACAAAAGATACAATAACAATGACTCTCCCTATTCCTTCGTATCATCCTTGTCGAAGGAAAAAAATTGTGCTCTAGTAAGAATATATTCTGTCCCCCGAATCCACACACTTGTAGGAGCCCATTGAATTTCTTCCCAAGTCAAACCCTCTTCCAGAACCTGAACAAAATGTCAACAATCCACATATAAGATGAACATCCAAAGTGAGATTCGGCAGAGGAACGCATTTCCCAATCCTAACAATTCAGTCAAAAACAGAGCCCCATCAGAAATTCAACTGTCCACTGTGTAAGATAAGGCCATTTTTAGTACTGAAGTACATAAATCATCAAGAAGCGGAAACGAAAGAGAGATTCATCGCATGACAGAAGGGTTAACACATAGCATTCACCTCGACAAATTCTTCCGGCAAGGGTACACCCTTCTTTTTCATGGACGATAGTGACAAAGGTCGCTTGCACTTAGCCCACCGATAACATTCATGTATCTCGCCATTATGGTGCAAACCACTATGACTGTGGTGAGCTCCTGTTTGTCCATTGCTTGGGTGATTTCCATGCGACTTCTCTCCATTATGGGTATGCAAAATTGGTTCTTTTTCACTGACTACCAAAGCTCGTTCTGTCGAAACCCACTTCTCTTTACCCTTTTCCGTGCCTGAAGTGCCTTGGGGGAAGGAAGATGTAGCTGTAGTTGCACCATTACACGTTGTACGCTCTCCATCATATGCCAATTCGAACCTGTGTAGTTTCCGTGGTTATAAACTCTTGACTGTATAAAGACAAGACCCGCCACAACTGCTCCAAGGAACCAGAGCTAGAAGCAGAATCACGAGACAAACACAGAAAAGATAACTGAAATTATAGAACTGCCGTGAAATAATTCCATGATGTGTCTATAATTATGTTAAGAGGAAAGCTGGAATATGGCAAAATTCACATTCTGGATTCTATCTGCAATCGCAGGCTACAAAGGTCGTCAACATGGTGAATCAGTTGACAGCATGAGTAAACTAACCGAAGAGCGTGGGTCTCCACATAAAGGACTTCCCCCTTTTTGAGTCGGGCAGACGTAAATTGGGATTTCTTCAATCCACGGTCAGCCACAATGCTCATGTGGTACTTGGCCCTGCAAAGGAGTAAAAAAAACCCAAAACCCCCCCCACTGAATTAGAATTATCACTAATGAGACAGAAGAGTCCCTGCTTAGTGGTTCACTACGTCGTTGCAACATTGTGGCTCCCACTCAGAAAACTACATATTAACAGATCTTAAATAAGGAAGCCAGCGAGAGCGGAACTGCAAATCTGGAAAATCGTTAGTAGATAAGAAACATTGACAGTGGTCTTCCGAAACCCTTTCCACAAAAGTCACAAACAGAGACGGACAAAAGCTTCGAAGGAAGTGAGTAGCATGTCATAGACATAGTACAAACACGTCCCATTTCATGCAAGGCAATCCTTATTATGTTTCAACTCCAAGTTTTTTCAACGAGAACTAAAATGACGCACCAGGGTTCATTGCAGAGATTGTATTGAATCGTCACTTCCTGCATAAATCTTTGCTGTCGGTAAGCACTCTGCACGTCACATTACAAAAATTTGGCAATCAGAAAACATACTAAGGCCCAGTGAAGGTTAACAGAAAAGTTGAACATCACAGTTTCATTTGTCGTTTGCGGTCACTGTGCCAACCCGATACTCTTCAGTAAAACCTTATGCAAAACAAACGAAAATCGCAAAACTAACAATATCTCCTGAATAGTATTCCATAGATGCATACTGAACCCCAGACAAATTTCTAAACAAATGTCTTCAATAAGAACTTCAGAAAATGAGGACATAAACGCAGCGAGGAGTCGGGTGTTACAGAAGATGCAGCTCTTGTTGTGACCGTTCGTTCTGATGCTGCCGGTGCGAGCGTCGGAGCAACTTGGGGGTTGCGAGTCAAGCAAGGCTCCAGCTCTACGAAGCCCCCTCCTTGCTGCTGAACATTTAAGAATCGTGCCATCATTGGAACACCTTACTAGGAGAAGAAATCATTGTCTGAATTCTGAGACAAACATACTTTCAACATACACTCTAACGCTGGGTATTGACAAATAGGACTTCTCCAAACCATCATACTCGTTATCAAAAAAATTCGTTAGCGAGCTTTCTTGCAAGCTGACCTTTACAATTCGGCACCTCTCAATGCTGTAACTGCACCCGCTTTCACCTCCCCAGGCACGCGATCGAAGACTATTTCTTAATGTAGACGTGTACACTGCACCAATGAGACCCCATATATAATTGTTCCCGATAAAGACCTCATTGAAACATGATGTTGGCAAAATGTTCAACAAAATACAGACAAACAGCAAACGGCAGTAACATCTTTTCCCAATTCCCTTTGGCAAGACATACTTGGTTGAGATTCTAGGATCCGTATGGTAGCTCGTAGCTCTGATATTGTATTTGGTGGTGGAGAGGCTGAAGGTGAGAAGTATCCTGTGTGCATCATAACTGCAGTAGAAACGAAGGAAAAAACTTAGAAAAACGAGATAACCCAAATGACCACTTTGTTGATGCATTTTCCAGTGATTCCAGCTAGATCAGATAACCAAAACAGAAAATGGTCAATTTATGTTTTTTCAGGTTCATGTCGGGCAAGACAGCTAGTTTTTAGGCCGATTCACTTGATCTGTCTCTACATTGTTTCTGTATTATTTCTTCGCGAGTTTGGCCTGGTATTATCTTATTCAATGACTTTGGCAGAACGATAAGATGAATCCATCCAACATGAACCTGAGACGAGAATTGGGACCCCCAAATCACAAGTACACAGCCATGCCTAAAGGATGTCAACTCTTGAAAATAAATGCACACGCAGAGGAGTTCAAGAGGTAGTTTAATTGTCCCTCTAATAGCGAAAATCTGACTCAGCTTGCCTATTAAACTTGCACTGACGACATACGTCTAGCTTGCGATAAGTATCAGTCCTGCCATTTTATTTATAAGAAGACATTCATCTTTGTTCTGAACATACCTGCAACAATATCCGAGTCATCTGTATATATGTCTGTTCCCCAAAGTTGACTACCTCTAATCTGACAAACAAGAAATTCAAAAACATGTAAGCTTAAGACAAGTCTGAGAACTACTCTGCTATATGATGAAAAGGAAAATCAGACGGCGAGTATCTTGAAACATCTCCAGCCATAGAAAAAAGCGCATGCACTTGAGCATTGTAATTGAATATTGGGAAATGTAAGCTTTAGGGAGATAGCGCTAAGCTCATACCTGGCGGTTAGTAGTGGTGGCGAGCTCAGCAGGGATGCGAATGTCCACAGTGGGACCCGACCCATTAGCTGAACTGTTCCTTTCTCTAGATTCAACATACTCTTTCCGAAGTTTTGCAAGCTCAGGCATCCCTTCCCCAACTCTGTAAATTATGTATGTACTTTCTGACCTACCTGTTACATACAACAAAACTTGTAAGAGTACTATGAGCACTTAGTACTTTGAGTACTATGAGCGCTAAAGACACATAAAAAGACGAAGATAAACTAAACAATGGTCTCTAGTGCCGTGTCCTTTTAAAATCTGACGTACTTAATACTAAAATCTTTCAGATAAGGCAGATGCCATTCACAATACTTGAGATCTCAAACTCCAGCACTAATCAACTCTTATGAGCTTCATGAAGTAGTGATACCAAGAGTAGAGAATCAGGGCACAAATGAATTTAACACAGTCTGGGTTCAATAGGACTTTGCTAAGATATTCAGCGTGAATTAGGCAAATTGACAGCCACAGAAAGTTATAGCAAGATTCAATCAAGCCAACATATGCTTCTCTGTTTAGAAATGTCTAGTTGGAAGCAAGACCCCATCGTAGCGACGCAGCATTCAAATTAGCATAAGCATGCAAAGAAGAGTACGCCATATCAACCTTGCGTCCTGCATTTCATAGAAAACTCTGTCAGTAGTCTGCACAAAACCGTGAGGATGGAAAAAAGCGGTTTTGATGAACTTGTACCAAGTAGATCTACCCCGAACAGACCGAGAGCTACATGTGCGTCTTAACATAATGAAACGTCGAAAACAGCCATGTAGGCAGAAACGAAAAATGTTACTACAAATGATAGTATACATAAACACCACCTTCGAAGCATTATATCCTAGAGCTTACCCTTCGTTGTCTTTGGGCCGAAAGCGTGAGCGAGAGTCTCGGTTGGCAGGGTTCGACTGGTTTCTGGGACGCAACATCCGCTTGCGCTGCTGCACTCCATAAGGCTGCTGCACTCCATCTTTATCCTTCTCCCCTCCAGCACCTTCAGTGTCCGTGGTGTTCAAGGAGTCACGATCTTTCTCCTGCTCGCGGCCCCGTTTCTTGCGCTTCTCACCCTCTCCCTCTTCATCTTTGTCTTTGTCTCTGTCTCTATCTCGCACACGCCCCTCCTTCTCGACCAATTTTCGGTCATCAACAGGCTTTCTATCCGTATCCGTTTCCTCAATCTTAATCGCCTTCCCTTCGACCTTCTCCAATTTATCGACGAGGCTATCCTCTCGCTCCTCTCGCCGATGCGAATCCCGATCACGCTCTTTCTCCCTCTTCTCTCGCTTCTCCGAGCGTGCAACCGCCTCTTTCTCCCTATCACGTGACCGCTCCCGCTCCCGCACCCTCTCTTTCTCCTTCTCGCCCTTGTCTCTCTCCATTTCATCCTTCTCTTTCTCACTATTGACATCCGAATGCGGCTGAAGCAGCTGCTGTTGGTGTTGGATACCCACATCCTCTTTTCGCTCCTCTTTCTTGTCTTTCTCTTTGAAGTCTTCTCTCTTCACCTCCATCGTCGGTACATCCTTCACGACAGTTTTACCCTCACTCTCGCGGGGGCTCTTCTTCCGCAATCCCTCCGAATTTCCCTCTCCACGACCGATGTCCGCCAATTCTTGCCCTCCTCCGAGTTCCCCCGTCGTCGTCGTCCCCGCTCCCTGCAACTGCTCCTCCCCTTTCCCATCAACCCTACCAAGAACCTCCTTATTGCTCTCCTTCACACCTTCCCCGTACTCCTTTCCGCCACTCGCCTTCCTCTCCAAATCCATCCGCCCTGGTTCCCGATCCCCGCCCCCGAACTCCCGCACCTTAATCTTCAGTTGCGGAACTGACCCTTCCTTGCTACTGATCCCAGGGTTACTGTCGCCAACCAGAGCCTCGCCGCCACCATCCCTCGCAGGCTTAGTACTATAGGCACCAATGCTGAAAAGCTCCGGCTTCTCCTCACTACTACGACGCGCCACTTTCGCAGGACGAGACTCCGCTTCCCCTCCGAATACATTAGCGGACTCCATGGCCATCCCGGCTCCACCTCCTCCTCCTACATGTTGTTGTTGTTGCTGCTGCTGCTGCTGCTTTCCGGCTCCCGTCTCCACCACCTTAATAACCCCCGCCGTCTCCTCGTGCTGCCGCTTCACGGGAAGACTCATCTCATCTCTTCACAGGAACAATCTAAGCAATGGAAATGATCAAAACCCACAATAGTAAGCAATCAAAATCCTCCCTCAATTGCTCAAAACTCGCACTGTACCATCCCAAACGAACACTCTCTAAGACTGCCAATTCTCTCCCTCCCGAAAAAACCTAACCATCACACATTACACACCAAAACCGCAATCCCGTGTCCGACACTCCTGGCAATCCTTTTATCCGCGGTTCTTCTCACGCCGGATCCCTACATCCCATACTCCACTGCCAACACTCCATCCAGTTCCAATCGGAGTTTGCAGCGAGTGGCAGCACAATCAAAGTTACTCTCTTTCCCTAATGAGGACAAGAAAACTTCACCAAAAAAAAAATTCTTGAAAGGGGTGAGATGCGTGATGCGAAAGCAAAAATCATTGTAAACAATGTAGGGCAACTGGATACTGAAGTGAGAATAGAAAATGGAGGAAGTGGCTTACCTCCATGAAAGGATGTTCGGAGGCAAAAGGGGGGAGACTGGGAGACTGCGAGAGCTCTGAAGGGAGTCCTCGGCATTACTAAGTTACAGACTGCGAGTTCCGAAGGACTGCCCGCAAGACCTTTGCCCGGCGTTCAAAGTAAAAGGCGCAAAAAAGTAAAATTCTAAGCCAGGTTTCTCGAAGACACCTGACACGAGGTTCCTAATGACCTACAGTAAGTAACCTTTCGGACCAAATGTCTCCAGGCTCTAGGAATCTCAAGTTGAGAGAAGAATGTAGATTTGGCCAAATTAATTATAGACCAAGAAGAATCTAGACACAAGATTTTGATTTTTGCAAATTTTTCGTGTCTTCCCCTTCGTGCATGAATTGATTTCAAAACCTTGTAAAAAAACATAAAACATTGAGTGTTCACGTTTGAGTCACATTGTTGAAGAATAACCAAAAGTCGCTTTACTTGAGTGCACTATAGCTTCCATTATAGGCTATAGCTTTCATTGATTTCCTATAGCTTCCACTATAGGCTGTTGAAAACATTCATAATCCCCTGAACAAACACCTAACCTTGAGGAAATGCACAATAAAAGTAAAGATTTTGAGGTGTACAATTCAATTCCTATTGGTATCTATAGCCCTTGGAAGCTCAATTAGTCATTTAGTTTGATGGGAGAGAAAAAAATTGTCATTGGTACATATGTCTTCCGAAAAGAAGTGTAAAGTCAAGATCAATCCAAATACTTCTTATTTAGGTTTGGGTGTAGAAGTTAGCCAAACAAGATTGAGAGAAGATTTTGGAAGCAAGTGAATATCAATCAACTCTTTGTATTCACCTTCCTTGATTAGAGAAGTTTATTGTGGGAAAACAAAAGACTTTGAAAAATGTGCCTTGTAATTATCAATTGAGCATCACAACATATTGAATACCATAATCAATATCAAGCAGAGTATAAACATACATCATACTATGCAATAACTGCACCTTGAAAGTAGAGGTAGCATCCAAACTATTATAAATAGAGCGTCATCCATCTCCAGAAGGACAAATATGAGTATACAAGTTAACCCCAAACTGCCTGAGCGACCAAATATGGTTGCTCTAAAATTTCAGGCTCGTTTGGGCATGGGCAGTTATATTCTTTTGACCAGTTAAAATTTTTTTACGAGCAATATTGAAGGTTAACTATTGAAAACTTTTATTTTTTACTAAAAAAGGTAAATATTTGATTTTTGAAAATACATATAGTCTACAAAGGCATATATGTATCATTAGTGGAAGAGTAAATTTTACTTGCAAATTTTACTTAATTTCCCGGCTTTGAACAAAGCTTGCCAAATTCACTTGATTTGAGATCTAAAAAGTTGTACTTATCCATTTGCTTTGAAAATGGTCCCAATGGAAAGAGTAAAGTGTTTTCATGATTTTCATCGTTGAAAATTTTGAACATACAAGTGTTGATTTGGAGTTATTTACAATTTCTACTTATCTAATAAAATTGCGTTTCAACAACTACAAGGTGGATTGTGTAATGAGTTTGATAGCTCCTTATTTGAATGTAAGTTTTTTAGAAGTGCATTTTAGTGTGCTAACGCAATTTCAAATTGTTCATGACACATCCAACTCCAAAAAACTCTTATATGCAAATTTCTCAAAGGTTGTGGAGAGGGGGAGCATATTAAAAATAGGATATTTACCTTTCTCTTGTTATAATTTCACAACTCCTATGCAATTTTACATTCAAAATTGGTAAGCACACTAATAAGCAAGCTCTCTAAACATCTATACAGTTAGATTTTGAAAAACAAACAATTTGCTTCATTGGAGATAACTATAAGCTCATGCTCTTTTTTCAAAGGAAAAACACATTTGGAAAGGCTTAGGCACTTAGTGGTTAAAAGAATTTAAAAGCATTGTAAGTGAAAAGTAGGGATGACACTTTCCATTCAAATATTTAATATTTTCAAAAGAAAAGGTCTAATAGATGCAAAAAAATAGGATTTTTTTCAATACATTTGTTTCAAAGTTTAAATTTTAAATTTTTTGAATAAATAATTTCCATAAATTTTGGCATCTCTTTTTAGGATTATTTCCCACCAAATTTATCCTACAACTATGGTATACTAACTGGTAGAATATTAATTTCATGCAATGCCTTATATATAAAGCTCTCTCAAATAACAATTTACAAAATGCCTTTGATGCCATATTTTGCAACAAGTGTTGTACTATTGTAAACCGTATATGACTTATGCATCATATATTACAATTTATAACTTTAAAAAAACTATTAATTAATTCACTGGTAGAAATCCATTCATAGTCTGAGGTAATTTTGTATTAAAACCATGCTAATTTCAGTATGGTTTTTGTTACTTTTTTATATAGATTGACTACAAAACTATTTTAAGCTGAAGGTGATATTTTTTAAGTGATTATATATATTTATTTATAAAATCATTAAACTTAAAATGTGGAATATAAATAAAACAAGCTTTGACTTTGCTGGTTGCCAACTTGGAAGTTAGTGAAAATCAGTCTCTAAGTGTAGGACATAAAGACAAAAGTTAAAATAAAAATAGATTATAAATAAAAAATTTAATACAAATTTTTGGTCAGTAGAGAACAATTCTGCTTGGAATCATATTACTGATTATATACAAGCATACACTACAAATATGTAAGATTAAAAAAAGAAGACCCCCTTTAATAAGGACAAAGTTGTTTAACCATTTATGGTCACCTATATGGATGTTATTGAAAGTTCATCTAGTATGTAGAATATAAAACTGAAGGTTAGAAAAAAAATTTCAAGTGAAGTGAAGAGAAGAGAAATTCATAAGATACCAATAGAAGTAAGAAAATGTTTTTGCAACAAATAGTAATTTTTGTTTTAAAGATTTTGCATAAATTGCCTTGGTAAGCACATGCACAAAATCATTCAAGTTTCATGTAAAAGGCCCCCCTCTGTAGGACGGATTCTAAAGTAAAAGCAAAAACTAAAAATCTATGAACTAAATATAGAAGTAAAATCTAGTTTAAAATTAAAAAAGCTTATTTTCATTAAAGTTATTGAACTGTAAATTACAAATAGAAATTTCAAAAATGTTTTAAAATTCAATCTTTGATTTATTTATATGTGCAATTCAATTGATAAATTTTGAATTTAATATGAATGTCTAAAATTATCTTTTCTTCTACTAGTAGTTTATACTAGCTTAACTTAACCTTTCAATCCTAGAAATAAATTTGAATTACTTCATACTAAGTCCCAAGTGCCTATGTACTTAGAGATGCCTCTATGACAACTCTTTTTAGAATTTTTAGGGCTGAAAAGTATTCCTTGGAGCAAGAGTTGGACCTTTGCAATTTGACCAATTCTATAAAAGGACATTCCAATGGCCCAAATCTGCTCAATGAAACAACTTTAGTTTAAGGAGAGATGTCTACAACCATCTTACTTTAAAATACAATGTTTTGCCTCTAATGACTATGCAACCATTTTATGGCCACCTCTAATCTTGAATTGCTATTTAAGTGGCTCAATCTTTTTTTAAATGGATTAGCTTTAGATATGTGTATGATAAATTGAAATTGCTATAAATAAAAAGGAACCCAAATCAAAGCACAATTGTTTAAAGTACTAAATATTTTCTCTTGAAAGAAAGTAATGATATTTTCATAATGAACTACTTGATCATTTTTTATTAATCACTACAAAATGAAAATTATTCCATCATTAAGAATCCATTTGCCAAAAATATAAATTGAATTTTTTTAAATATGATCAATGTGAAATGCTTTGAAATTGATCAAAAAAATTATATATATATTTAGAAAAAATTACATATTCAATAGAGAGTATCAATCCTATCATTTACTTACACTAATACATCTATATTTAGATTCCTAAGGTTTATCCAAAAGTTTTTGTCAAACAAATATTTTGATGCCCCTCATAGACTTTGTCAAATTTGATTGTAGCATTCAAAACATCTTGGATACTTCACTATACCTTATAATCCATATACATGTGCACGAAAAGTTTTTATTTTGGGATCTATTTAGCTATTATTTCACAATAGATATATCCCTATTTTTTTTTACTTCTACTTTTACCCAGTTTCTTAGTAAAAATTGAAATTTGAGGCATATAAACGTGTCCCTCTTGTAATTCAAAAATTCATATGCAATTTTAGGGTCAGTTAGTACAATATGTACACTCTAAATATTATTGAATACAACCTATAGAAACAAAACATAATTATATGGACATCGCATATCAAACAATTTATACAAATGAATCATACCTATACAATAGAAGAAAAGACCATGAAAATTGACCCCCCCCCCAAGTAATATTACATTGGCTAAGCTTACTCATGCAACACATCCTCAGAAACTGCCCACTACAAATCTGAATTCGAGCAAACAAATAGATAACAATTCAAAATGAAATGTTATTCATTAAGTTGTCTACTTACATATGGAAAATGGAAGCTCCTCATGTGAGTTCTTCCCTTCCCTTTCAAACTATCCTTTGAATAGATTTACATTACAAATTATGTACCATAGATGAATATTATATATTGTATAGTAGTTGTAATATAATGTGCTTCAAAAAAGTAAATGATGTTATAGTAACTTGAATATTTTTTAAATTATTAGCTCCATTTTAAAATAAATCCTATAGTAGGTATCACGTTGGTTCTAAAATAACCGCTAGTGAAGTATACAAGCAAAATATTCATTTTGTGTATTGCTTATAATCCATTATCTCTAAAGGACTTGAAATGGTGAAATTTCCAAATATTTTGAAGATGTGTTAAAAAATGTAATCTAGAAGATAATTTTGTGATGGATTTAGAAACAAGAAGTTGCAAAGAATGATACAATGAGATCTAATTTCAAGTTGTATAATTGAATCTACCATTTCATTCATGGTTGTTATGCAATAGAAGGTGGCAAGGGTCAAACAAGACACTTAAGATGTTGAACTTGTAGAGCCCCCTGCCCATCACACAAAAATAGTTTGAAAATTTATCTAAAATATAATAAAATAGACTAGATATTTAATATTCAAGGACATTAAAGAATTTTTGAAGAGGGATTTATAAATACACTAGAATACTAGACCAATTTCTAATATGCTACTTGATAAGACACTTTCAACATAACTTTTAGTTCAGAAATAGGTTGGACAAGACAACCCTTATAACATTAATAATAACATCAATAAAAATTTCAATAAAAACAAAGTTTTTAAATTTTAAGTTTCTTTGAAATTCATTGTGAATTGAATAATTAGTGAATTTCTTAAAAATGCTTTTAGTATAAGCTTGAAATATAAAAGTTAAGCTATATGATGAATATTTAAGAGTTTGATGTTTGATATTATTCAAGTCATTTTAAAGGGAATTTTCTTGAATTTAGAAATCAATTTTTGAGTTAATATACAGGTCTGAATTTATAAACTATTGAATACTTTTGAAGAAGAATTTTGAAACTCTATGCTACAGTATACAAACTTTATAAAACCTAAAACTAGTTCTTCAGAAAACATAGATGGATGAAATTAGACATCCTTGTTGGACATACTAAAATTTAACTTGAGTTTTGAATTTTATACTTTATTTTTTTCAATCTTCTTCATTTGGTTGCAAAATAGATTAGAAAAGACTCCATTACTAGAGGAAGGCTTTAAAATTGAATATTTAATCATTTAAAATTGCAAGGTTGCAACTAATCTAATGGAAGTTATTCCACTTTTTTTTTCATGCAACTTTTAAAGCTCATGATTAATTTCAAACCTCTAGACACTATATGAAAATTTGGTATTCATCATACTATTAAAATCACAACGACCTCTATAATATCACAATTCAATTTTGAATAATATTTTAAAAATTCAGTTGCTTTTGTAATAGCCATAGGATACATTTTACTATATATTATGTATTCTTTTTGTGAAATATTTGAAAATCAAATGGATAATTCTAAAAAAACTTCAAAGAAATTTTTTAGACAACAAAACTATAGATAAATTCCATGTCTTTTTAAAATGTGATATTAAAGAACAAGGAAGCATAATAGTGGGGCAAAAGTCTCAAAATGTATATTTTGTCTCAATTTATATGGCCATACTACATTGAAAAATTGGATGAGGTTATTTTGACCATTGTTTTGTGCAATTCCTAAACAACTGCAAATTTCATTTTGTTTTATGATTGAGGATTTTAAAGCCTGTAATAAACCATTGGAAATGTCAATTTGAAGGGTGCAATTAGTTTTAAATAGAAGGATATACACTATTGATTATTGATACACCTAGTTATTGGAGGTCAAAGAAAGTATACAATGTGAATCTTTGCATTAGATTTAAACCCTAAAGTCCCATTGTGTTGTTGCGTGACAAATGAAAGTTTATGCACGGTCCTATGATCTCAATTTTTGGTGTAATTTTTGCAATTTTTTAATATAGAGAGATATATTGATATTTGGTGAATAAAGTTTTATTTCAATTGGTGCATGATTGGGAGAAAAACTTATGCCATCCTAAATCCAAATTTTAAATTGCCATCAATAATTTTAGATTTGCCTAAATCTACAAAAATTTGAAATAAAATCAAAAATATTTGTTTCCTATAGAATTTATTTTGATCTACTTAAAAAGCTTTAATTAGTTCATCCCATTTAAAATAAATAATGTGAAAGTTATGGGAGCTTCTTATTTGCAAGCAATTATAGAAACTTTTTGAAAAAATAACATATGGTATTCATATTTTTATTCAATTCTCACAAAGAAAAGTTCTACAAGGTTAAGTAAGCTTGATAAAACAATCTCATTATTGTGATTTGTGTATTATAGTTCCATCTTAGATCTATTAATAAATTAGTTTTTCCTTCAACCTTGTACGTACTTCTACTTAATAATTTTTAAAGAATGAAAATTTCCATTTGAAAATAATTAATTAATTTTTATTAATAGACATTCAATCTAATTTTTCAACATAATTTCCGGGTGAATGCAAGAAACACTTGTACTGTTTTTTGTCACACCTTTTGTCACACCTTGCATGCTGATTTGTTTTTTAGGCATAACTTTTGCAAATTGAATCCAAATGACTTAAGATCTATAGAAAAGGTGCTCATGACTACTATACACCTTGCCTAATTTTTTGGCAATTTTCAAAAATGTTTTACTAAATAAAAACAGACCCCAATTTTATGTCACAAATTTCAATTTGGAGATTTTTAGTACTATTTTGTACCCAAAAAATCGAATTTGGAGCTGAAATTTGGATGATATGGTCTTCTAATAGACTTCTATCTCTCTAGAAGAGGGATTTAAAAAAAGTTAATTTTGTGTAGTGTAGAAGTCTACAAAGTGAGCTTCTTTCTGCTTGCATTTCGAAACACATAAAACATTATTTTGGTGTTTTTTTTGGTGAATGACCATCTCCATAGAGCTGTTGCAAATAGCCAATTTCTATTTAATTTATTTAACTTATTTTACTATTTTTGACTAATTAAAGCATCAAAGTGTCTATTTTCTTGAGATTTGGCACTTTCTAGTTTTCCCACTTAGAGAAATTTTCTATGCTTTTCCTTCCCAGGGTTTTTTCATCTTAAAGGTATATACATTGGCCATATTTTTTTTTTAAATTAAAAATTATTTTTCTATGCTTAAAGTACTCCCGAAAAAACAGCATCAAATAGTGGAAACACAACAAAATTGGCAGGTGTTTCTTGCATTCACCCTACTTTGCTAGAGGTTACTTTAGAAACAACATGATACCTATCACAGAGTACATTTTAAATGCTGCTTTTAATAATTTAAAAAATATTCAAGTTACAACAACATCATTCACCTTTTTGAAGCATATTGTATTACAACTACTATGCAATGTATAATATTCATCCATGGTATATAATTTGTAATCTACGCAATAAATCATCTGAAAGGGAGGGAAAGAATCTATATGAGGAGCTTCCATTTTCAATCTGTAAATAGACAAATTTATGAATAACATTTCATTTTGAATTGTTACTTATTTGTTTGCTCCAATTCAAATCATGGTTGTCATATTAGACGGAATATCACTGTTTGCGGACAGAATCAGACCGATTAGGGCTGACCAGCTGCAAACTTCAGAGCCTTGTAACTTTTGCAAAAATTCTTCAAATAGGGCAAATGAGAAGTTTTTCGGCATCTACAGAAACTGTAGATGCAGCCGGTCAGCCCTAATCGGTCTGATTCTATCCGTGAACAGTGATATTCCGTCTAATATGACAACCATGATTCAAATTTGTGGTGGGTGATTTTTTAGGAAGGATTGCATGAGTTGAGCTTATCCAACGTAATATCTTATGGGCTTTTCAATTTTTATGGTCTTTTTGTCCATTGTACTGGTTTGATTCATTTGTATGAATTGTTTGATATGCAATGTCCATATAATCATGTATTATTTTTGTAGGTTGTGTTCAACAATGTTTAAATTGTATATATTATACTAACCAACCCTAAAATTGCGTATAAATTTTTGAATTACAAGAAAGACATGTTTCAATGCCTCAAATTTCAAATTTAACTACTACAAGGTGTAAAAAAATGGATGGAAAGTAGAAGCAAAAAAAAATAGAGATACATCTATTGTGAATTAATAGATAAATAGATCCCAAAATAAAAACCTTCCATGCACATATATATTTGTTTTTGTTTTTGTTTATAGATTATATTTTTTTCTATTTGGAAAGCTTTGATTCATTTCATTTGGATTTTGTATGAGAAAGTTATGGACAATCTTGTTTTTTGGGCACTTCAAGCATCTTTCTGGAAAAAGATAACTTGTAGGATTCATTTTTGAATTCAATTTTTACATTAATTAAAAAAAAAAGGTTCAACAAGGTTTTGTTTTTTTCTAGAACAATCTCACCATTGGAATTAGTGCTGTTTAATTCCATATAAAAAATACTAATATTTTAGATTTTCCTTCTATTTTGTATCTACAAGGGTTTTTCATGTCATCCATCCATAAGACATCCATTACAAATCCCATCAAAAAGTGCTTTGTTGTTTTGCAATCCCATGAATATGAACTATGACTTTATCTAATTTGAAACGAAATACAAAGCCCTTTACAAAAGTCAAAATGCATCGAAGTCAAAGTCTAGGGTCAAAAATTAAAGTCTCTATTTTAGAAAATCAAAACATCTTCAGAAAGTTCTTGCCGAGCCCATTCCAAAAAGTTAACTCTTGTATCTAAATTCTCCAAAATGAATCCGCAACGACAAAGTTTAATCATTTAGATCCAAAGTCAAAGTTGCTATATCTTGCAAATGGTAAACTTCTTTAGCTTTTTATTTGCACCGTTGAAATTGTAGACCTTGAAAATGTGGGTGGGGGTGGGGGTGGGGATAAGGGAGGGTAGATCAAATAAAAACCAACATCTAAAAACTCATAAGCTAAAGGATACCCTTGTAAACCCTAAACCCTAAACCCCAAATCCTAAAACCGCAACTTTCATATTTTAGACTCCACTAGGTAGATGCTTTAGTAACGTATGGCACTTTATCATCCGATTTTTTCAATAGTGGCAATTGATGGATGAAGTTTAAATCCTCCAAACTTCATCCACTCATAACTTGTTCATACAATGTGCAATCAAAGAGTGCCATGTCATTTTGGAACCCTATAAAGAAGACCTATATCATCATCTAATTGAAAAATAATCGCCCTTCTTTGTGCCAAAGTCTAGATTGTACCTTGGCTCCTCTATTTTAATCCCAATAAATATCTATTTTTGGCCAAAAATAAAGGCGCCGCTAGGTAGATGCTTCAAGTGGCTTTCCAATAACGTATGGCACTTTATCATTTGATTCTTTCAATGGTGGCAATTGATGGATGAAGTTTGAACCTTCCAAACTTCATCCACTCATAACTCGTTCATACAATGCCCAATCAAAGAGTGCCATGTCATTTTGGAATCCTATAAAGAAGACCTATATCATCATCTAATTGAAAAATAATTGCCCTTCTTTGTGCCACGTCGTCCTACATTCTCATGAAAAGGACCTACAACTCCATTCCATCCAAAGTGAAACCACAAGCCATATACAAAAGGCAAAATTCACCATATCCTTCACATAAGGCCAAAAATCAAGATTTCTATTTTTAGCCAAACAAGACATTTTTAGAAAGCTCTCATCGAGCCCCTTCCAGAACCATAATTCTCACTTTCAAATTCTTCATAATCGATCTGCAAAAGCGAAGTCAAACCAAAAGAGTCTAAAGTCAAAGTTGCTATATTTCACAAACTAAGAACTTGTAGGAGAAAAAAAATACACCATTGAATTTGTAGACCCCAAAAAATGGAGGGTAGGTCTACTCAAAACTCTTAAACAAAAAGTCCAAATCTCCTGGGACCCCATGTAACCGGCAGTAACACCAAGTTCTTGTAAATCTCAGATATCTTGAATTAAATATTAAGCATTATGCAGATTTGACAATTTCAGAGAACTAACGTTGGAAAGATACCTCCCCTTATCGTCATTGGAAGTCAAACAGGCACTGAGGCTAGTCCGACATCCATCAAGTTCTCTTCGGTAAGATTCCACCTGCACAGTCGACCAGGCTCGTCATTGAAAGGGACCCTGCGTTGGTTATCATTTGGTTGTCTTGCAAACGAATTTTTGTTGAGTTTTCAAACATGGGTAGTCACCTCTGTAGGAAGAAGCCCCAGCAGGTGTCGCTCAGCAGCAAGTTCAACTGCAGAAGCATCGTTTTGTTGTCAAACACGTTGTAGATCAATTCAATGGTAGATTCGATCAGCGAGACTGATTCCCAACCTTGTCATGCAAGATTATAAAATCTATCCGCAGGAGGTAAACAAAACCTGTGCATGAGCAAGAGATCGATAGAAAGCTTGCTATCCAGCACGTCCACCAGCTGCAAAAACAATGAACACGTCATATATAGTTAGAAGAGTTGGAGAAATGCACGCCCTAGTAGACCAGAAGGTCGCACGGCACTGTGAGAGAAACAGAGAAACCAGATACTTAGAATGGCCTTACTTGATCTCGTAAATTTGAGATCTCTCGAGCAATAGCTAGCTTCTCTTTCTCCACTGGTATAAAAGTCCTGAAACCTTCAGATTAGTCAAGCATCAGTGCGCAATTGAATACACTAAGATAAGAAACAGCATAAGATTTCAAACATGAGCTTGGCAACATTGTAGATCACCCGTCATCCCTAAACAACTTGGCAACATACTTGGCTAGTTGCTCTTGGAGACGCATATTTTCCATTGCAAACTTCGTAACCTCGGGATTGCAACCTTTCTCATCCCGCAATTAGTAGTTGCAATTCTCTCAGAGCAGCATTTCTTTCCTCAATGAGATATGTATCTGTGGTCACACCGCCATCGCTAAGGGCCTCCATCCTTTTGATTTTGTCTTCACGGAACCGCAGAACCATCTTGCTGCACTGCGTTTCTTCTTCTCGCATTTTGACCTGAAAGACATGAACAAAGTTGGACGGTTCAATGTTCATTGGATTTCCATTTCCGTTTCCTGAAAATATTAACCCCCAAACACAGATGTTTTATATTCGAGAGTTGACCAATTTGGTTGAGGATGTAGGCAATCCCATAAATGTACACAAAGTTGTTAAGTGGCTTGCAAGCCTAGAACGTTCACTTGTGGGGAGTGATGATATTCATGGGCAAGAGGCTAGGTGGGGAACATGATTCAACTAGCCATTCTTAGAGTTTAGTATATGACACGAACAAATTTGTGATTTGAGGTTAGAAATTATGCGTTTGAGTGAACACAAGTACACCATAGAGCAGGACAATGATATAAGAGGTTTGTTGTCTACTTTTTGTAAGTTTGTTTGGGATTTATTTGGACCCTTAGCATTAGAAAAAGTTGAAGGGGATGTCATCTCACGTGGGGGAAGAGCATCATTATTGAGGATTCATGTTGCAGGAAATCAGAATTACAGGAGGACAAGTTGGTTAGGTTTGAAATAGCTACTGCAGAATTACGAGAGCAACACATGGAAGTGTAGAAGGTTCTTGATGTACAAAAGGACTTGGATCAAGCCTTGCTTACGAAATATTCAAATCAAGGAGGCACTTCAAAGCAGGTTGAACACCTAAACACCTAAACCCTAAAACCCTAAATCCTAAACCTGCTTTAATGTGCCTCCTTGATCTGAATATTTTGCAAGCAAGGCTTGATATAAGACCTTTTGTACATCAAGAACCTTCTACACTTCCATGTGTTGCTCCCAAATTTTACAGCAGCTATTTCAAACCTAACCAACTTGTCCTCCTGTAAATCCTGATTTCTTGCAATATAAGTCCTTAATAATGATGCTCTTCCCCCACGTGAGATGACATCCCCTTCAACTTTTTCTAATGCTAAGGGTCCAAATAAATCCCAAACAAACTTACAAAAAGTAGACAACAAACCTCTTATGTCATTGTCCTACTCTATGGTGTACTTGTGTTCACTCAAACGCATAATTTCTGACCTCAAATCACAAATTTGTTCGTATCATATACTAAATTCTAAAGATGGCTGGTTGAATCATGTTTCCCATCTGGCCTCTTGCCCATGAATATCGTCACTCCCCACGAACGTTCTAGGCCCGCAAGCCACTTAACGGCTTTGTGTACATTGATAGGATTGCCTACATTCCCAACCAAATTGGTCAACTCTCGAATATAAAACATTTGTGTTAGGGGGTCAATATTTTCAGGAAACGGAAATAGAAATCCATCCTCTATGGTTGGAATGACTTGAGAACTAGTCGTGTATTTCAGCAAGAATTCCCAAAACCACAGGGTAATCAGCTGAAATCGTAAGACCTCCTTCCCTACACTCTTACCAAACGTCATTGTGCAAAGGTCTAGGAGCAACAAGAAAAATGATCAAGATTTCAAAACTATCTTCAAAGCTACATAAACTTCTCACAATACAACACAACAAAAGAATCCAAAAACATGCATCATTCAAATATAAAGGTTTTTGTATCGACTAACTCATTGTTAACAAAGAAAAAGTTGCCTAAAACACTCAAGTTCAAGAGGTAAAGTTCACTTCAATTGTAGTTGGAACTATCAACAAGGAGAAAATTAGAAAAAGTTGCATCAAACCCTAAAGTTCAAAAGATAAAGTTCACTTCACTTGTAGTTAATATTATCAATTAGGGTTAGATTAGTATGTAAAACTGTGGAAATAAAATCATATGCAATGTA
Source organism: Neckera pumila (assembly GCA_963969595.1). Lineage (NCBI taxonomy): Eukaryota > Viridiplantae > Streptophyta > Bryopsida > Hypnales > Neckeraceae > Neckera > Neckera pumila. The sequence continues at coordinate 2,676,801 of OZ018408.1, read as the reverse complement.
TAAGACTTTTAAATTCTCAATTTAATAAAAATTGACAGCCTTAATTTTTTGGTTTTTGTTAAAGTGTGAACTTTAAACAAAAATACTCATACACAAACTTTATTGGTTTCATGTTAAAGTGTGAACCTTGAACAAAAATACTCATATACAAACTTTAAGAAAATACATTAACTAAACTCGTAACCTTTGTACAAAATGAATAAAAAACAAACTTACAATAAGTTGTTAATATTCTAAATAATAAAGGTTCATAAAAATGTGGAAGAAATTTTTCATTTTATATTTTTAAAGAAGAAAGATTTCACAAGTTTACACATTTTGATATTTTCAATATTTAAAATGATTTAATGAGCAAAAGTTATAGGATTGAAATTCAAAATTTGTGAAAAGGAATATATGCAAAGTGTAAGTATTTTAAATATTTGGATTTCTGAATATATTCAATCTAATTTTTGTATTCACTTTCAAATGTAAGAAAAAATAGCAAAACAATCATCCACTAAATTTTTGGAAGAATTATATGGACAAAAAGATATTATTTAAGAGCAAAATGAATAAAGGAAACTTATAGCAAATTTTTTAATTATATGAATAGTTACAAAAAATAAAAACATTTTAAACTTTAAGGATTTGAAACAATTAGAACTAAAATAGCATTATAATTTTAAAAATTATATGGATAGAAGTCATAAAATTTGTGAGTAAGCCAATAAAAGATAAAAAAAATTCTTGCTATTTGTACCTATTTTAGCCATTAGAGTCATGAATGTATTCAATTTCTTTTTAATTTTTTGTCATTAAATTAAGAAGAAAATTCTAAATTTGATAGGAATTCAAATAACTTTAGAACTTTTTTTTAAAATGTTTTTAAATAAAAATAATTAATAAAATTAGTCATTATAAATAGCTGGTTTTACAATTTTTTGTTTGTGTTTTTAATACATTTTGAGGCTATTTGAATGGTTTTATGTTTTCATTTGGTGTCCCAATTTGGGATTGTGAGGTGTTAATTACCAAATTGGAGTCATTTTGTAATGTTTTGTGGTAGTCAAGGTAGTTCCGAATTGGGTCAGTATTTGTCAAGTCTCGGGGGGTACTGTGCCTTAAAAAAATAAGGATATATGAGCGACCAACCACTATTTTATAGGGGGCTATTACTTTTTTTTTGTTTTTTTTTCACATGCTACAATTATGTAATTTTCTAATTTGGGTTAATAGAGAAGGGGCTTGCATTACTTACAATTCCAATTTTCTAAGAATAAATGATATGGTAAATTAGATTGAAAAATTATTCTACTATAATTTTGGCCCAAAATTGAATGGGGTGGTTTGGTTTAGGGAATGTTCTCGACATATATAATGCAGCATGGACCCAAAAAATGTTGAGAAAATTTCAGGCCAACGACAATTTAAGTTACAACGAAATTTGACAGAAGAAAGCTTTTACTCCAAAAAAAACTTTGGTGTCACCCTTTACTTGATATCTCACAAGATTCATTCTCATGTGGGAGCTGTATTAGGACACACATCAAACATAGTTTTCATACACAATGATGGAGTAAGAAAAATAATGCTCATTGTGTTTACAAACACAGTGAATGGGACCAAAGTTAGCATTGCCAAAGACTATGCGCATGCGCAAATCCGCATAAGTATCGCTGGAGTTGCAAAAAAACGGACTGAGTAGCTCCGGCCGCCCCACATCATCCTCCACAGAGTACAATCTGATCTTGTAATTGAGCGCCATCATCCACGCCCCTAAACCCTGCGTTCAACAAATCGAATCTGTCATTACACCACGCAACACATCTGGATCTAGAACGCAAGAGCAACGCATCCTAAACCCTGAAAGGTAAACCACAAATTAACAAGAGCCTGAAGACCACAAGACAACCGCAATACAAAACCCTACGTTGCCCAATTCAGAGACTAGCAATACCTCAAAGCAGCAGGTGCCAAGATGATCGCAGCGACCCCAGGCACCATGTGACGCTGTCACGCAAGAAAAAGACACAGAAAAAACAATTCCCCAAACCCTGAAGTCGTAAAGCCTAAAACCAAAACACAGATCTGCACCAAACCGTGACGGATTTGCAACAAAACGTAACGAGGGCTGCTTGGGGATGCTCCCAACGAACCAACCGTAGCCAAACAACAAAATTGATTGCACAAACCGTAAACCCTACACGCACAACACAGATCCAACGAAATTGATTGCACAAACCGTAAACCCTACATGCACAACACAGATCCGCCCCAAACCGTAATGAGGGCTGCTGTGGGACACCCGAAACTGAACAGGCGCACAAACCGTAAACCCCGTATCCAGCAAACTGAGGTCCTTGCACAAACCCTCCACCTCGTCCAAAGCAAATTGATTGCACAAACCCTCCACCTCGTCGACAGCAAACTCAGGTCCTTGCACACGCCACGGCCGGATTCTTGCACACGTCGGGAGATTGCACCCAGTCCCGACCAATTGAACAAACCCTAAACCTCTTCCTTGCAAACTCAGACGCAACGGTCGGCTTCAAGTGAACTGACCCCTAAGCTGAGTTGAGCCAGATTGCCCTGACCCCTAAGCCGAAAATCCCATCACTGAGCCAGATTGAACTGACCCCTAAGCGCAGTAAACCATCACTGAGTACCTTAAACGAGATCTGCACAATCTTGTATTCTGTAATATTAAATCATACTCCGTATTAACTTACAGTAGTCAGACCCTAAATTATGTATCCATGTACAATGTATAACACTTAGTTGTAAGAGTAGTTAAGTCACTGTAGGAATCCGAGAGTCTTACATGAACTAAGATGTATATTTCCTATAGTACAATAAGCAATTTCAGACATTTGGCCAAAGAATTTAATATAAAGGGGGCTATTTTAGTACTACTGCATTTTCTAATGGGGCCTATTATTCCATACCCTATAGTACTTTAAAGACATCCAATGCCATATTCTATACCCTATAGTACTCTAAACTCTTTTATAATTTTTAGCCCAAATGAATAAAAAATACCCTATCATTTTTTCGCTCATAGTTTGCTAATCCGCCCGATGACTACACCCCCCGAGTGTCAAGTAGGTGATTTGTGTTCTTATCCAATTTGGTTTGTGGTCAAAGTTCCGAGTTGGTTAGAGTTCTAAATGAGTGATGAATGTGGTGTGGTCCAAGTTCAATTTTTGTTTCTGTGCCTATTTGGATGTGAGGAGCGGTTTCGAATCGGGGTTTGAGCAGTTAGGTTGGTTGTTTCCAAGTTGGTAACTGCCGGTTTGGGAATTCCTATTTGGTTGTTGAATTTGTAGTTTTTGGCACCCACTATTGAAAGCGAGTCCAGTGCGAGTCCCAGCCAAGTTGTGCTGTGTATTTGTTCTTTGTGTGTGATGGTCAATGTGAGTGTGAGTCCTAGTTGGAGACTATTAGTGTGATTTGTGTCTATGGTTGTGTGTGTATATGGAGTGGTTGAGTGTGATGCAGGGAGATGAGGAGTATCCTAGTTGGTGAGATATGTTCGTGCTGTGATCGGAATGAGTTCAAATCAATAATGTGAAATTCCTATTTGGCGAAGATGAGCGCTAGGCTGAGTGTGGAAGTTTTTAAAGTTGGAAGTTAAATTGAAATCTTAAATGAGTGATGGAAAATGATTGAAGTTAAGTCCAAATTAGAGATTAGAAGAGAAGACTTAGAATTTAAGTTCACAGTAGTGATTGAAGTTATTGAAACTCATAAGCTGTGGAGCTTGATAATTGTATCAACAGTGATTTGTCACCAAATTGGTTCAATGTGGATCAGAATGTTATGCCAAATGAGTGACTGTGATGGAATGCATTTTCTTGTTGAATTCATTTGATGGAGTTCCAATTTGTGTGTGCCCAAAGTGGTTGTTGTGAAGTGAGGTTAATTCCAAATCGGAAATTTAAAGCTTGAATGTTGTCTGTTTGTTATTCCAATATTGGATATGAGTTTATGTGTTTTGCTTGTATGTTGAGAAATTAATTTGAAGATGGGTGATTGAGAGCCCGAGTTGGTTATGGAAATCTTGTGAGTAAAGTGAGTAATTACAAGTTGAGATGTGAGAAATGCCAAATTTGTAGTAATTGCAATTATGCAAAAATAAAGTGTGAAATTACAAGGGAGCAAGCAAAATCAGAAGGTGAAGATATGGTGGTTGGGAACGGAGTAGATCAGAAATTGGGAACAAAGAAAGTTTCCAAATAGGAGAGAAGAAGATACAATAGGTGGTGAAGTTAAAAATTTGATTCGGAAGGCTGAGAAGTTAGGCGCTGCGAGCCTATTTGAAACCCAAATTTGGAGATCCAGTGTCGCCCTAATTGGTGGTTCAGCATGAATATATCCAAGTTGGAGAAAAGGAGATCAAGACTAACTTAGCATTTCAAAGGAAGCTGAAGCCAAATCGAAATAAATAAAGAAGAATAAATTTGGAGATTAGTCCTATCCCTTGTGGCTGTTAAGAGTGGAGAAAAAATTTGTGTAATTAGAATTAAAATTGTGAGGAAAATGTATATTTAAATATGGATAAAGGAACCTATATTCTTTCATATCTTGTGATTGCAATGTCCTATTAGGCTACTTATTGATTAATTAGAGACAAACCTATTAGAAAGACCTCCCTTTATTGAACATAAACTATTGTTGGATAAATTCCCAATTGGGTTCCAATGCAATCTACAGTCATCTATTGTACTTAAGATAATTGAATATGAAGAAAGTTGTAGAATCGGTACATAAAAGGGTGGAAAGAACTTCCTATTTGTTTAGAATAAAAAAATAAAAAATGAGGGTAATACTTTTTATAAATTCAAACTGTTAAGAATACTTACAACTATGCCACATTTAACTACTTTTGGACTATTCACTAAATTTTGGACAAAATGTTCAAAAATTTCCAAATAACAACATCTGGAGATCTCCAGATGTTTGCATAGATTTTCAGATGTTTGTATAGATCTCTAGATGTTTTCCATTAATCACCCAATGTTTTGCATTATCTCTTGATGATTATTTCCTGATGTTTTTCTGTTGATGTTATTTCTAGACTCTTCAAAGTCCAAAAGTAGTTAAATGTAGCTTAACTTGTTGAGGGATTTTTTCAGAGGCATTTTGTTAAGTTGTTTATGAGTTTTGTCCTTTCTAATACTTAAAGTACACTGATGGAAGATGGTGCATGCAACTCTTTGAACCCAACTTATAATTGATGCACTAATTTGTGCCACACACATGGCTCTGAATTGAATGCATTATTTTATTGTAGCAATGAGTATGAGCAATGAGTATTAATTCCTAAAAGACCATTGTCCCTTCCAAAGACAAATGCGTTTTCTGGCAGGTACCTATGAGCTGAAATTTTCTTCTCATTTTTAAAAACTTTTTTTGGAGGTAGAAAAGTTGATTAGCTTTGTGGGAATATAATTTTTTTCACAATTGGTGCCCAAGAACAAAAGTTATGACCAAATAAGCTCAAAACAGGGGACGGCAGTTAACCATAAAAATTTACATTTTTTTCTTTTTTTCTTTTTTTCTCATAGGTTATATTTTGTCTATCTGGAAAGCTTTGATTCATTTCATTTGGATTTTCTATGAGAAAGTTATGGACATTCTTCTTTTTTGAGCAGTTAGAGCATCTTTTTGAAAAAAATAACTTGTAGGATTCATTTTTGAATGCAATTTTTTCAAATTTTTCAATTTTTTTTTCTTTGTATGGTTTAGTTTACTTGCTAGAACAATCTCACCACTAGGATTAGTGCATTTTAATTCCATCTAAATTATATGAATATTTAGATTTTCCTTCTATCTTGTACCTACTTCTACTTAACAATTTTTTTAATAATGAAAATTAAGTTTTTTGGATTTGTTTTTTTGGCTAGATTCTCAATTCAATTTTTTATTGTAAACACTAAAAGCTCAAAACTTTATAGTTCAAAAAACTAAGGTTTGAAATGTTCAAAGTAAAAAAATTTAGTCCTACAATGTGTTGATAAACTTGTTTTTTTCACTTTAAACGCAGATATGTTGCAATCTGTGTCGTCAAAAATTCTGAAATTTTGTACACACATTATACAAGTTAGGTGTTAGATCCTATAGTCAGATGTGCAAAAAAAACAATTTTCAATTTTTTTTCACTCTTTACTATAAAAATGGCAGTTTTGGGTGTTTTTGGATAGAAAAAAAGGCCTTGGGCCTTTAGGGGTTAATATAATGTTGATTGTTTTTTATTTTTTTATTTTCTTTGGGAAAACATGATCAAAATGAGTATTGAGAAATTAGTGTGGGGCAATCTAATTTCACTATTTTTTGGAGTTCAAATACGCAATAACTCCCTTTGTCTCAAAATAAAACCGGTGTTTCCTTTGTATTTTACAAAGGAAGCATTGGTTTTATTTTGAGACAGAGGGAGTAAGGAAACTACTATGCATGTAAAGTTTAAAATGGGTACAATGGATTACAGGATCTACAGCATTGAGTTAGACTCCAATGTACTAAAAATCAGCTTAGAAGAAATGCTTCATAACTCATGTACCACATCCTGACTCCCTGAACAAGTTGGGAATGACGTGACACCTTGGAATCAGTTGGAGAAGGGAGCTTGAAATCAACCCCCACTTTGTACCAGGCCACCTGTGGTTGATGGCACTTGCAATGTTTTCATAGCAATGAAATTTGTTTTGATTTGTTTCAAAAACAAAACAAGAAACACACCCAAATTCCTCAGAGACTTCAGGTAAGTTACCATAAATGAAGTCCTAGAATGACCAATTCCCTGTCACTCACAAGGGCTTCTCAAGCTTCGTATTTACTTCTGAATTCTAACAATCTATCTTGACCTAGCATTACCTAACCCAACAGTGAAATATGAAACTGTTCTAGGTACACAATATTCAAGGACCTGAGCTTAGAGGATATATAGAAGTCAATTTGCTTATGGGTTTTGCATGGAAAGGTCTTGATTACTTGCAGAGTGAATGTAAAAAATCTTCTGTGGATTATACAAATTCAACTTGTAATGGTGAAGGTATTTTTTGAGCTTCTTGGAAACTGCTCCAAACTGAATAAGAAGAATAAGCTTTATAAAAAAATGAAGTTGGGATTGTACATATTAGAGATCAAATAGGAAAAGGAACACATCAACATCACTTATGAATTTAGGGTAGGTTAAATGTTTGACCACAAGGGTCTTCAAATTGTAAATAGAATTTGAAGTCTTTCAATCTTCTTTTTGCAAGTCAAAATACAAAAAATTGGCCCACCCAAATTTAGGATTTAGGGTAGGTTTTCAGGTGTATTTTTGGAGAAGTGATGAAGCGGTTTAATAGGACAAAATGATGTAGCCCAATATTATAGTATCTATCTATATTTTGGATAGAATTATTTACTCATCCACATATTTGGATGGATTTCATTTAAATTTGACAATTTCATCCAAATTAGGAAAAAATTGGAACAATTTTGCATTCATGTAGTTTTTGTTAAATTTTTTCCTAAAGGCTTCATGCAGCTCATTTTTTAGAAGGCACTTAGGCCGTATAAGCCCCCCCCTCCAAAAAAAAAGGATTGCAGTAAGGACTTCTACTACTTTGGTTTAGGGTTTTTACAAGAAAATCATGATTTTTGGAGAAGATTTATAAATGAAATCATGATTTTATTGTACAAAATTCTATGACTTTTGTCCATTCAAAAATCTAAAGTACAGTGAATGAATAAATGAATGACTTTTGCCTTTAACAATGTAGAAATAAAAACAAGTGTAATGATTTCATGAATTCTAATTCTTCGAAGTATTTTCAACTACGTGGCTCAAATTTGATAACATTTGGCTCCGTTTGAAGTTGTTAGCATCAAGGGAGGGTGGCATTATCAGGTGGCAAGGGTGTGGCCCTCCCGTTTGTAGTTTTACCTAGGGTTTTTTGGTTTCTATGGTTTCTTTGGTTTCTATAGTTTCTTTGGTCTTTTTTGCTCATATTCTCTTCATTGTCTAGCCTCATAGCTTGGTTGTTTTGTATTTTTTTTTAATGCAGTGGGTCCTCCCCATTTGTTCAAAAAAAAAAAAAAAAAAAAAAAAGTATTTTCAACTTGTTGGATTTGTTTTTTTATATATTTTGCAAGAAATATTATGACCTATACAAACTTAGTTCTTTAAATGATTGTGGATGGATTATTGGACATAGAAGGGATTGGTCCAGAAATTACTGGCTGTATCCAAAATGGGGCGGCTGCACTTCACAAGCTCATTTTTCTTTGAAAAAATGTCTTAAATGATAGAGCTTCCTTGGGTTCTTTTTCCTAGACAAGTTGGCTACATGCTTGAAAATTTTCACTTCATATGGAATTGTTCAACATGTAGGAAAAAAATAGTAAGTAGTTTGTAGTAGAGAATGATTCAAAATACTAAATCATGAAGAATTTAGATATGGAATTGAAGAAAACCAATCCAAATGGTTGCAGTGTTGTAATAAACAATTTACATTCTAAGAATGTATTTTAGTCAAAAAGTATTGAAAATTAAATAAGATAATGGACTTCAAAGTTTATTTTAGAGTAGAGAATCTATAACTACCCACAAACCAAAAATCAATTTAAAACTTTTGACTCATTGATCAAAATAGGATGATTCAAAGCTTTCTATGTATATATCACTTTAGAAAATCAATTTCATTTTTTTTCAAGGTAAAAAAGTGATTTTTTTTTAATATGTCCAAACTGCCTAATTATGAAGAAAAATAATGTAACTTTTTACTCGCCTTTCTAAACGTCAGGAAATATAGTGCATATGAAAGATATTCCGTGCGTCCACCTTCTATTGAAATTTGGGCCTAAAATATGGTAATCTCTAGTCACACATACCTACCCCAAAAAAATTTATAAGCAAAAAAGGCATGGTGGTCCTTTAGGGGTTAAAATGACATGTTCAACATATACAATACTATTTCATACACTTGTGTTTTTCATGTACAATTTTTTTGATTATGAAAATTAAGTTTTTTTGGATTTGTTTTCCCCTAGACTCTCAATTCAATTCTCCACTATAAAGATTTAAAGCTCAAAACTCTGTAGTGCAAAACATTTTACCCTTAAGTGGTTTCAAGGATGCATTGTGTCTTTTGGATTCATCTACAACCTATATTCACCAAATTCCAAAAAGTATTGGCCAAAAATATAAACTACAAAATCGAAGGTGCAAGTCATTGATTTTTGTATGTTTTTAGAAAAATATTGGAATGCTTGTTGTTGAAATGAGATGGTGTTGAACATGCAAAAGTGTGTATTTTTAGAAAAATAAGTGTATTGGAAATACTATTTCACATATTTAACACAATTAGTAACATGTCTGATGTAGCCAGAAATTGTGTAGTTCAATAGAAGACTTCAATGCAAATTCAACAAACAAACAATAAACAATAAATGGATAGTAAACCATTTATATGCAAGGTTGTATACATTGCACTTACCGTATGTATAGATGCATTGAAAGACACCCCAAACCACTTAGGGGGGAAGTTAAAAATGTTCAAAGTCATAAAATCTAATCCCACAATGTACTGAAAAACTTATTTTTTCCACTTTAAACGAAGATATCTTGCAATCTATGCGGTCAAAAATTTTGAAATTTTTTCCACACATTCTCATACTAGTTAGTTACAAGATCTTATAGTTAGATGTGCAAAAAAAAATAATTAAATTTTTTTTTTTACTCTTTGCTATAAAAATGGCAGTTTGGATGCTTTTTGGCAAAAAAAGGGCTTTGGGCCTTTAGGGGTTAAAATTACTAAGAATCTAACTACCAAATCTTGTATTGCACTTATATGAGAGACCATGTTTAAAATTTTGTAAAATTTGATTATTTAGTTTAAAAAATAATTGCATTCAAATGAAAAGTTTTCATTAGATCCAAGAATTTCATGTTCTTTTTTCATATTTAATATCATATTAGGCATATCTCCACCAATATTTAAGTTAATCTAGGACATGGAACACATGCTATAAAATCATGCAATGCAACTATGTTCCAAGATTTGACAATATAATGTCTGATTTTTGAATCCATTTCCCTACCACATACTTCAAAAACTCAGTAATCCAAATGTGGATTGAAGTATGTTATCATGATTGATAAGTCCCAAAAAAATTTGAAAAATTCCAAAATCTCTAATTTCTATGGCATTTTCTAGAATAATGTGAGCTTCATGTATCTAAAGACAAAGGGGGAGAGTGCTAGCTTGTGAGCATAGAATCTATGAGCTAGTCTATATTACAAGTACCAATATTATAGAGTCTTTCTATATTATAGTATACTTATATTATAAAAGCCTTCAAATGGTTGTAGGTACATATCTACAACTAGGTTCAAGGTTCATATACTCTTGTCTATGATCTCACACGTGCTAGCATCATTGCGATAAAGTTCAATTCTTGAAGAATGGATTGCTCATTGTTCCTGGGATGTTCTCTTGACGTTCCTGAAATGTATCCCTATACATGTATTGTGATCTTTCCCAAGATGTGGAATTGATTAATGGTAGCCCCCCCAGCCCCCCCCCCCCCCCCCCCCCCCTTTTTTTTCTTACTAGGCTCATAGCCCTGGTGTTCTTGGCAGCATGCCATTGAATTAAATTTGGAGGGATGGCATGGCATTAGCTCCTTTTTGTCAGAGCTGGCAAAATTTTGCCCCGTAAAAAAGCACATTGGTCGACCTTCAAGGCTTTTCCTCAACTGAAGCACATAACTCCATGGTCATCCAAGTCTTCTGTTCAGCCCTAAGTTATGCCACTTGCAAAGCAGTGATTAAGCTTACAAGGCCATGCCTAACTGGTAAGGGAACTGGAAACTACTGTACTTGGATTGCTCTAACTGATACCATCCAGTGACCGAAACCTAAATGACTCAATGATATTCAAGACTTTGAATATTCATAGTTATTTCATACCATACCCTAAAATTGCATTGTGTAAGAGATTCTGTAAAGCAGTTTTCTGTACCAATAAATTCATATTCCAACATTTTTTTCGCAACAATGAAATGAACCATATTCAAATCCTCATTGAAAAAATTATATGCATTCTTTCTTTGCACATACCTTTTCATCCACTTGTTCAAAAATTGTGCAAAAAATAAACACTGGAACAAAAACTCATAGTATGAAGGGATGTTCATTGAAGACATTCATAGAACCAACAAAAGCAACCCTTTTTCCAACACATAACAATACATGTATTGCCATGACATGGACAATAGGTTTTGGGCCTTGTTATTGGCCCAACTGGTTGTTGTAAATCACGCATGGCTTTTGAAACTCAATAAAAAAATGAGTAACAAGCTCCCCTACACCAATCTCAAACCTTGGTTCAAACAATATACTCTTTTTACCTTTTGTTCACCCCACTACAAGAGAATGGGGTGTTTTAAGTGAATTTTTAAGTATAAACCTAGACGCAAGGTTTTCAGTAATGACTTTTAAGGCAATTTTCAGCAAAGTTTTACTAAAAACACATGTATTTCTAGTAAAATTTTGCTGAAAATTGCCTTAAAGGTCATTACCTAAAATCTTGTGTCTAGGACTATACCTAAAAACTCAATTAAAACATCCCATTCTCTTGTAGCCCGATTCACAATTAGAACTTTTCATAATTGAGTCCAAAATTGTAAATTTGTCACTGATTAATGAAGTGGATCATATGTCTTGCATTTGTCAATGTAAATGACATACATGTTCACAATACTCATGTTGAAGAGGAAAAAAAAACTAGTGCCACCATTTATGGGACTGGGTTTGACATGTGTACAATGCCTACAATTGATTCACTACATCCATACAACAGATGTGTGTAGTCTATTCTAGGTGCGCTAACGAAGTTTTGAATGTTCTTTCAAAACGAACCGTTCTGTCATAGAATTGAAGGCACTAGAAGTTGGCATGGAAAGTGAAGAAGCAATGTATGCATTGAAGTTATACCAGTTGATTTTTTGTCTTTCTTCAAATGGTACCAACTTGCCGCGACTCATACATGCACCAATCTAGAGTCTCTTGAGGACTTCTATTGAATTCTTTTGTGTCTTTTCTTATAATTGAAGGAGACCTACTCGATTGCATTGCATGACCTATATTGCACACATGCTTTTCTCTAATAAATTTTTGAACAAGTTTATGTTTGGAACAAAATTATCCATAGTAATTATGTGGCCTTTGCCTTGATTTGTTTTCAATAAATGTAAAATCACGTTGTGCTAACTTTGCCTCTCCATGAGCACCCTTGTGCCACACGTGCCTCTTTATTAACCACGGGGTCTTTTCCACAATAAACCTTGAAGTTTGAGATGTATTTTGAATTTGAATCCACAAAATTCTACACTTTCAAGACCTACTTTTGGGGCATTGGAGGCATGTATGGACTTGCCGGGTATTCCATGCCTTTGTAGAGGATCATCATTTCATATATAGCTACAAATTTGCTCAAATTTTCAATTTCATGCAATTTTCATGATGGCATTGATGAGCACCAAACTTGACTTATTTTGTCATATCCTGGCATAGTCTTCTTCCTCTCACTTTAGAAGAAATTTGGACTTTGCAAAGGGTTGTTTGACTAAATGAAAATGTGTAAATATAAAAAAATTAAAAACTAGCCTATGTCATCAAATGAAGTGCTACGTAAGATTGTGAATTAGAAAATTTTTAAAATAAAAAAACATTATTAATTATCTAGACTTGCACATCTGCTAAAAGTCAAACGACCTTTTGGAGAGTCTAAACTTTCTTTAATATAGGTTGATGGGTAGGTAGCATACAAGCATCTAGTTAGAATTTGAAAGTGATTTTAGGATATGAGGTTCAAGATAGTTGAGCAATAGAAAATGGAACCATTTTAATGCAAATAAGTTTTCACATTCAATTGCCATTTCATGCCCATGTATAAAATGATAGCAACAAAATCTTTGAATTCTTCCAAAAATAGGCTCCTCTTGTGGCCCCTCATAAGTCTTTATGTTTGTATTCACTATTGTGCATATTAGTTGGTTTTGGCTACAATGGCCTATAGAATTGGAACAAACTAAAAAATCAAAGAAGTTTGCAAACATAGGGAAGTAGCGCCAAAAAATATTTAACCCTGAGGATCCTCTAAACTTTTGGAGCTTGGGGTCATATATGATGAATTTCTTGAACTACGTGGAGTCCTTGTACATACACTTGATGCTATTTACATCTTTGAAATCACTATTGTCACCACTAGAATTTGATGCATTCTCACTATTGTAATTTATGATAGGAACAATATCCATTCTTGGATGACAATGATGTAGTTGGACATGACCCACCTTCTCATGGACACATTGCTCACCCACATAATTTTCAAGACCTTCAACCATTTCCTATTTGTAAGCCAATCCGTCACCCCCTTCTTCCAAATTAGCATAAAAAGACCTGCCCCAAGGAGCCCCATATCACCCTTCACACATTTCCCAGGTACTAGATTAGACAAAGTTTGAGAGAATAAAAGAGGGATTAAAGTGCTTGTTCTTGAAGGTTTTCCGCGCTCCCAAATGCTCCCCAAATTCCCAACAATGGACAATTCCATCTTCTAATTGCAGCTCTTGTAGCTCCTGCCATCTACCTTGGTTGTTGGCCTTCATCTATAATATCACCTCTTGCATTGGGAGCTTATAGGCTTGAGATCTAGTATGTTAATGTCGCTCATAGTCTTTAATAGATTGAAGAAGCTAAAGTGTCCACCAAAGCTCCTCCATTGTGTTATTTTCAAGTATAGAGTAGGGTGAATGCAAGAAACACTTGTACTATTTTTTGTCACACCTTGCATGCTGATTTGTTTTTTAGGCATAACTTTTGCGTATTGAATCCAAATGACTGAAGATTTATAGGGAAGGTGCTCATGACCACTATACACCTTGCCTAATTTTTTTGGCAATTTTCAAAAATGTTTTACTAAATAAAAACAGACCCCAATTTTATGTCACAAATTCTAATTTGGAGGTTTTTAGTACTATTTTGTACCCAAAGAATTGAATTTGGAGCTGAAATTTGGATGAGATGTTCTTCTAGTAAACTTCTAGCTCTCCACGAGAGGGATTTAAAAAAAAGTTAATATTGTGTAGTGTAGAAGTCTACAAAGTGAGCTTCTTTCTGCTTGCATTTTGAAACTCATAAAACATTATTTTGGTGTTTTTTTTGGTGAATGACCATCTCCATAGAATTTTTGCAAACGGCCAATTTTTATTTAATTTATTTAACTTATTTTACTATTTTTGACTAATTAAAGCATTAAAGTGTCTATTTTCTTGAGATTTGGCACTTTCTAGTTCTCCCACTTAGAGAATTTTTCTATGCTTTTCCTTCCCAGGGTTTCTTCATCTTAAAGGTATATATATTGGACATATTTTTTTTTTAGATTAAAAATTATTTTTCTATGCTTAAAGTACTCCAGAAAAAAAGCATCAAATAGTGAAAATGCAAAAAATAGTACAAGTGTTTCTTGCATTCACCCAGTAGGGCCATAGGGGCCTTCTTGAATGTTGTCCTCTTCCAGCTCTTCAAAACTAGAAGTATTATCCTTGATTTCAGCATTGTCTTGGTTGTTCATGAAAGCTTGATTGAAATTTGCTAATGTGTAGAGCCTCTTCACCTTGGAAATTTTCAAGTATATGGCGTAGTAGTAGAGGCACATGGAAAGGTGTCAGGTATTCATAATCTTTGATTGCTTTAGGTGGAAATATAGGACTTCCTAGCAATAAGGGAGTATTGGTAGACAAGTTTGAAGCTTGTGCTAGCAAATGGCAATTGCAACATATTGACAACCAATCCCAAGCAAGCTACAATAAAAAAATGTGAAGTCACAAGAGGAAAAAAAAGTTGCAAAGTCAGAAATTTGAGAGAAGTTAGAGAGGAAGAATGTTGTACCTCGTAGTCCTCAGTCATGTCTTGTGCTTCTTCTTTCCCTTGGCATTGCTCCTCTTTGTATTGAGAGATCTAAAGCACTCAAGGCTCGTTGACTCTTTGAAAAAACTCCTTTTCAAATGTACACGATTGCCAATGAACTTTTTGGTTTGTTTGTTTTCATATAGGAGAGCAATTTTTGAGATAGGAAGCTTAGAGCATTGCCACCCATTCACTGGGAAGCTCCCTAGCATGGAATTGGACGTGGCCAGCCAAGAAAAGGTGGTCCACTACGGACCCAGCCCAGGACAAAAAGAGACCGAGACCGGTCACGCCCAAATTCTCTCTCCAAACACTAGGAGAGCACCCCGCCATGCTTGTTGACTTCTTACCTTTTGTGTTGGCCTATACCTTTTGGTTGGCCTATACCTTTTGTTGTGCTAAAATAACTAAAATATTATAAATTGCATTATGACTTCTTTTTTTAATTTATTGAAAGAAATGAATTAAAATTTGTCTTGACATGCTTTGCCAAGACCATAGCCCAAGAATGGGTGGCTTCTATGTTGGGCCAGGAAGAGCTAAAGAGGTCCAAAGCATGCGCTACCACATTCCCCAAGCCCATTTTTGGAGGAATGGATGGCAATGCTCTTAGAATGCCTAATTCTAGTCATTCTTTCCATGATGTGCTAGATGGGTAGGTATGAATGAGTAATTGTTGAAGTTTTGCTAAATTGAGGTGATTGCACAAGTTGTAGTGCCAAAGTGAAAAGTCATGGAGGAGGTTTTATGGAATACTAGATCTAAAGCACGATAAAAGAAACAATTTTTAATTTTTTTGTTCTTTACAATAGAAATGGCAGTTTTGAAGTGTGTTTTTTTACGAAGAAAGGCTTTAAGACTTTCGGAATAAAAAATATATGTCTATTGCTTCCCAAAGTCCCTCAATAGCCCTCAATAACAAATCACCTCTCTTCTTTTCTCCCTTCTAATAAAGATATTCTAGAATCTTGTCTCTAATAATATCTACTTAGAATAGGTCATTGGACTTTAGATAAAATGAATTCAATCTTAACCCTGAAAAGATGGATTCTATGACCGTATAATCAAATTTGATCAAACTTCAAACTTCTTAAATTTGTATGGTTTATTTTGTGACTAAATTTGAATAAAATTTTTGGTATTATTTTTCAAAGGCTGTAGTCACATGTCATCTACAAATTAAAAAAATTCAATTTGTTTTGTGAAAATTTAAAACTACTCAATAATGAGAAAATTCAAATCTAATACAAGTACAAAGTAAGCTTAAAAAATTTAAGAATTTCTCAGTGGATGTACATTATGGTGTAGAACATCATGATGTAAACCAAATTTTTGCATATTTCTATAATTAGAAAATCAATAGACCATGTAATAAGCCTAGACTTCAAATGGTCATAAAATATTTAATTTTGGAAATTTTCAAATTTCAAATTGGAGTATAAACTAGACTTAATAAGCTTCAATTCATTTGTTGGGCTTAGATTTAGAATTCATTGATTTTAATGGCTAAAATCCAAATGAAGAGCAAATAGGTAGAAATTGTTAAATATAATAGAAAGGCATCTTTAATGATTTGTGGATTTGGCATCTTCTTCTCTAAAATATTCTCTAGTTCTTCAATTAGGGGCTTTTGACCACCAAGAGTTGCACCCCCCTTCAATAACCACTTTAGAAAACATTGGATTAAAATCATCCATTTTTTAGTAAGTTATGGCATTGTTTGACTTTGACCACCCACCAACTTCAAAATGAGCCTAGATGTTTCAAGATTAATCCTATATCGCTGCCGCAAATATTAAATGTCCGATGGATGACAAAGATTTATTCCATATAGGATAGAAGTGCAACTATTCATCCTCAAAATTTTGTGAATAGGGAACATCTTCTATAGTAGTTTGACTTCCAATGAGTACTTTTTCATTTTTTTAAATGGCCACTTTTGTGACTGCAACATATGACTTCAATACAGTCACGCTGCAGTCAAATGTACACATTTGACTGCAAAATGACTCCGGGGCCCTACAGTCATAGTGGACAAGTCGTTTATATACGACTGCAGTTTTTATTATCACCAATGATGAAGAGCCTTGGATGTAAAAGTGGATGAATGACTGATTCCGTTAAGGTGATAAAGAAAGTTGGAGCTAAGGAAATGGCTCTTGAGCTGCCATGTGGAAAATGCATGTGCTTTGCAACCTCGGTGGCTGTCCACATAGACAATCATTTGGAAGTCATTTGGAAGTCATTCTAAAGTCACGATAGACCCATTAAACATTTTGACGTGGATGGCCACGTTGGAAGTCATTTTGAAGTCATGATAGATCCATTAAACATCTGACGTGGACAACTTTTTGCATTGTTTTGGTAGATTACAACATACAAAATATACAATACATCATATATATACAATACACCATACACCAATACCATATTTGGCTTATGTGCCCATACAATTCCAAAATACTTAGTGTGTGAGTATAAAGGGATGAAATACAAGCCCTTTATACAAGTGAGGTGGTAGGAGGCATGACAAACCATGTGGGATATTTAAAACGCAGGAATAAAGTTGCAAATGATATTTCAAACCTCATTTAGGCGCAGAATATTAATTTTTTTCAAAAAAATTTGAACTAAAAAAAGTTGGGAAATCAATCTCATTTTCATCTCCAAAAATCCGTTTTAGATTTGGAGCCTCTAATCAAAAGTTATAAACAAATTTAAGAAAGGAATCGAAAAGGATATTTTCTTTGGCATTTTCTAAAATCCTCTCTGAATTTTGTCCATCCTTGTTGTGTATGGCATACATGAAAATGTGCTACTGATGCAAGAAAAGTGTGATGAAAGGTACATAAGATGTTTGAAAATTACATAATGCATCACATTGTGCAAGGTGCCAAGGCAATAGTAGAGTAGGTATGGATTAGTCCAAGACATTTTCAAGTCATTATGTAGTCTCCGATAGTCATTATGCAATGGCACTGGAGAGGCAAGGTTGTTGTCCGTGTTAGAATCAAGGAAATGGTGAAACAAATCAGTGATAGCATGGTGGAATCTGTCAAACAATGTGCGTCAGTCGGGTTGCTGAGAGAAATCGTGGGTCACAATGAAGCAGCATTGAAGTTGTTCTTTAGTAGTCTAGGAGTGATGGAGTCACGTTGGAATTCATTTAGGAGTCATCAGTAGATAGGAGTTGGGACGCAATGTAGTGATGAATATGAGGTTGAATTATGACTTCTTGGATGACAGAAGCCAACATGAGATTTTCTTAGTGCATATCTGTTGGGACTTGTACTAATTTGAATGGCAGCCAGTTCAGCTTCACAGAAGTAGAGTAATGATTCTATGTCACATTTGCGTAAATGTATTGTTTCCATATTTATAGGAGAGTACAAAAATCTTCTCAAGATCTACAACATGAAGACAGAAATGACATATCCAAAGAACGAGACACACACGGACGGAATGTTTGCAACTCTAAATCCATCTTTACTGAGTATTTGTTTGATAAGTGAACTACATCCTAGAATAGAAGGTTTACAAAGTTCAAGAGAACTTTCGAAGGCATCAATTTCTGGAAAAACATGCAGTACACTAATACCTGACAAAGGCGTTGAACAAAAAATTGTAAGAGAAAGTAGAAGGAAAAAGGGGGTGAATGGGAAAAAAAATGAAGCCATGAATTGGTCTTTCCATAAATAGAATTAAAGAAATAATGTAAGAGAAGGTCGGACAATTCACCAAAAATTTAATTTGTGACAACGCAACAAAAAGAATTTAAAAAAACCAAAAATGAAAAAGAAATATTTCCTTTGTTATTACTAAAAGGGTCACTTTTTGTCCAAATAAATAAATAAAAAATTAAATACAAGTGATGACTAAATTTAAGAGACAATTAATAGTCCTAATTATTTGAAGGAAAAAAATGCAAAAAAAATTGAGAGGTATGTCAGTAAATACTTAACCAAAGGGAAAAAAAAACCCTATACAGAGAAGATAAGTTGTGAGAATTCTTAAGAGATAAAACAGAAATAAAAAAGAGAAATACTCCAACAAAAAAAGATGAGAGAAAAAGATAAAGAGAACAAAAAGCTTTGCCATATGGTAGTACACGGGAAGTTATATGGAAGTGACGATGTAGTTGTTGTGAAGTGGAACACAGTCACAATGTATGATTGTGTGTAACTTTTCCATGATTGCAAGCTCTATGGTCAGTTTCTGTGTATCCACATCGACAACTTCAGAACACAGTGAACGGACTACAGTGGATGAATTCCATATCTTGCGAAGTCGTCATCTCGAAGTTGCGGCCGTGACTGCACAACGATTGCGCAATTGTAGAAACCTCTCCCACCGGTGCAATTAGGGAGGCGCAATCACTTTTTAGTCATATCGGATATGCAGTCATTGTTCTGCAGTCACAAAAGTGGCCATTTTCTTCTAGTGCATTGATTCCTACGATATCAAAAACTGATGATTTCTGTAGAGAATAGCTTGTCCTTGTAGGGTTAATCCTGAAAGGAGGAGACCTATTATCTATGTACTTTGCCAAAATGATTTGATTTTTGAACCAATAGATGCATTCTTCATTTCTTAATTGATCTGAAAAATCATCCATTGCACACTTTTTGGCCTCAGAGTCCTTGCAGGATACGCCAACTATAAAAGCCCCGCATGTCTTCTTCTTCAAACTCACAACAGCTTTCCTACAAGCTACTCCTCAAACCTTTCATAGTCAATAAATTCCTAAACTTGCGTGACCCTAAAATCCTTCATATTCAATAACCGAAATACCGGCTTGCTGCTCCGCTAGTCCTCATCTCCTTGTGTCGGCCCTTCGGCAGCTTTGAGCGTTGAAATCTTGAACCCGCTGTTGCAGCGAAAGTCGGGAAAAACTTCCAGGATTTTCAGTTGTCGGGCGTCCCTTCCTGGTAGCCGGAAATTAAAAAATACAAGCGCTCCAAAACGTGTGCAGACACGGAACACGGATTCTATCCCTGTTATCATGCATACCAGTTTGATTATCAGCCCTAACGGGCCCAACTCGCGTGCACCGACTCCGTGAACTTCTGAACAGGTTTAGATTGATGCGCGTGACCCACCTTAGCAGCGTGCCGACAAATTTGCCGACTCGTGGCAAGATTAAATTTCACCAAACCAATAGCCGGCCACAGACATTGAATTGGCAATGTCTGGCTAATCAGTCGATTTCAACGCACTTCCGCATTTGATGCAAAGTGAAAATAGTGGCTGGAGAAGTCGGCCGGAGCTGCCGTACTTGGCCAAGAGATTACAAGTTAGTTCAGGTTATGAACTTAATCCTCTTGGCAGACAAGGGGACTGATAAGAACGTACTCAGCAGGTATTGTCGTATTGACTAACTAGCATTAAAGCTTGTCCACTATCATTTTTAGTGACATTAGTCGTCATTAGTTAAGTTTCCTGCCAGACATTAGTCAAGTTTCCGAAAGATTGGTAAAGGTTTTAATTTACAAAATGTTGTATGAAACTTACGTTGTCCTAGTTAAAACTCCTTGTACACATCTCGATCATTTAACTGGGACTTGAAAATTTGCCAATTTGACTTGAAAATGCCTTGATATCTCCACGGCAATTCGAAGCAAGAACACGACCACATGCAAGAGTTTCAAAGCAACGACGTCGGCAGGCCAACTTTGTCTGCAGTGTAGACATACTGGAGTCGACGTCTCATACTATGTCTGCACACAAGCGACGGACGAATACTTCACATCAGCTAGAGCTAGAACGATGTGCATATATATTTCCAAGGATACATTGCGATCACTGCAAAGTTTCTTGTGCTGAGTTTCACAACGTAGCTGAAGTCGATTCAACTGAGACCTTCGTTACCAGAACTTCGTAACCCGTCGATCCACCTTCGATCCAACTGAGGCCTTCGTGAACCTCGGATCAGTTCCGGCTACGATAGATATATTGCTATCCCTGCCTTCGGCGAGCGGTTGAGTTCAAGCAATCATGCCAGACCATATAGACCATAATGTCAGTGCGTGAGAGAGTTGTTTCATTTTGTTTGGATGTTTAATTGTTATTTCCAGTATTCCTGTTACCTATTGATTGCTATTGAAGTTATGGATACCGGTGATCAATCCTCCAAATGATGCTCATTACCTGAACACCGACACCTGCTGCAGGAGTTTTTTCGCAATAACAATGAAGAATACTACTGTGACCAAATGCAAGAACGGCGCAGCACAGAGGTATGTTGGATTAAGCCTGGTTTGTAGAGCGCAGTTGTTGTAACGAAATATATGCTATTGGGCTGGATTTCAAAGACGGATTCCTTGTTACTGCTCATGCACAAGCAGAGATTGTCCTTGTTTTCCTTGAAACGTCAATGTAGTTAAATTGGCGTATTTTTGAATAGCTTTGTTTAGATTTGGTCATAGCTTTTGCCCCTGGAATCTAGCCAATTTAACAAAATTCACTATCGTTAAATGGGCAGAATTCCACGATTTTGGCACTTTTCAAGACGACTGGACCAGTGACCTGAAAAATAGATCCTAGCTTTTCGAGTTTTATAGACATACTCAGATGTATATCACGATTTGAGCACCCATTCAACGAAATGTATTGACCATTTAGGGGAAAGTTTATCAGAAGTTTTCCAAATGATTTTGTCCACACTAAGAGGAGAATTCAGGAACTTTAGTGTATTAATAATCTGAGATCTGAAAACGCATTTCTCACCAGCTCTCCAACTTTGCAATTGGCGCATGTGCAGATTAAAGTGAGGATTCGTCCAAATCAAAGCACTATCCCCAATGAACTAACTACTGAGCTGTGGAACGACCACAATATGGGTAAGTTTACTTATACCAGTAGCCTGGCCAACTCCTCAAACCATCAATTTCAATGAACTTTGGTTTTCATACAAAACTCCACAGATTAGGCCAAGTTTTTCTTGCTTGCATATTAAGTGGAAATAATATGTACCAATGGACCTTGTTACAAAATTTGCAACAATCACTACAAAAGAAAGAACATGTATTCTTTCAAAAGATTGTGAATAGTGAGGTTTGAATTAAAGTATGCAAAGTGTGCATGGATGAGAACCGTGACAATCCATGGCGATGAAAGCGTGTTAAGATTTTCATGATAGTATGTGTTTAATACCGCACTTGGATAGTACTTTTGGCTTAAATTAAGTAAAAAAAAAGTGCCGATTTTTTTTTTGCTAAACTTGGATCAAACAGTTAAATATACAAATCAATGTAAACTGTAAAGATGATTTGTTGAAAATCCCAAAACTTCGTTAACAATTCATTGAGTCAATTCCCATTAAAAAAAATCTAGATTCTCTAAAGGGCAGAGACATGTCATTCAGCTTTATAAATATAAGAAAAAAAAAGGATTTTTTTGAATAAAAAAACCACAATCACTTGTGGTACCTAATATAATCACGTGGTGCATGATTTTAAATTTTTTTCCAAAAAAACTAATATATTTTGAAATTTCCACTTTTTATCCTAAATACAATAGAAGAGATTTGTTTTGGATTCTATTAATATTTTTAAGTGCCAAGAATGTTGTTTGTTCATGTGCAGACCTATTCCAATCAAATTCACATAGAAACATTGTCATCGTTTCTGGCATCCCTCCTGATAATGTTTTTGGCGAACATGAGCTTATGGAGGTATTCAAGAGATATGCTCCACGTGCAAAAGTCGTTCGAGAATCATTTCAACGCGGGGGTTGAAGGGGGTGACATACCATTAGTTGATTGTAGGATTACTCTATTCTTTTATACATGTGAAGTCATTCATCACCCCGATTATATACCTTATAATTATATAGTCTCTATAGAAGTTGAGAGGGGTGACATACCATTACTCAATTACATGATTCTTCTATTCTTTTATACATGCGGGATCATTCATTTCCCCACTTCCATTACTCAATTACAGGATTCTTCTATTCTTTTATACATGTGGGATCATTCATCTCCCCACTTAGATACTTTACAATTATATAGTCTCTATTGAGGCTTGTATTTTTCCATTTTGTATATAGATTTGGTTTTTGAAAGCTAAGCCTATTGTCATTTGAAATCTCCCTTGGTAAATATTATGGAAGTTTGGTAGAAAGGTGATGGCAAAAAACACTCACATTACTATTTGAGAAGCGTAATAAGTAACAAGATGTACGAGCCCTATAGAATCATCTACAAAATAATATTTTGAAGAAAGTTGTATCCATTATACAAGTTAGTTTTTTTATTAATAGTCTTTTACTCTAAAACATTGAAAATACCTATGTAGATGTAATAATGTAGTCAAACTCTCTTAACCCCCAAAAGCCCAAGGCCTTTTCTAACTCAAAAACTATCCAAAATAGCCATTTCTAGTGCATTCATCAAAAAGGTTTTCAAATTTTTTTTTTGGGAATGTAACCATAGGATCTTGTTGTTAACTTGTATGAGAATATGTGGAAAAAATTTCGTGAGGTTTGACCGTTCGGATTGAAAGATATTTGCATTCAAAGTCTTTTTTTTTCACTATGCCCAAAAATTTCAGATGCCTTTGACCGCCGTTTGCTGAATTTTTTCCACTATAGACACTGAATTAAAAAAAAATTTATTATGGTAAAACATGTTAGGCATGTGCATGCCAATTTTCAAGGCAATCCAAGACAAGTAAGACACTCAAAAAAACTAAAATTTGCCACAATGTCCTAAGAATTGACAATACACTAGGCCATTTTTGAATCAATTTTCCCATTGCATAATTTTAGATATAAAAAATTTGAACACTGGATTGAAAGGTGCACTTATATTTGAAAAGTAGGAAGAAAAAAGAATGGAAAACCTCAAAATCTCTAACTTTTAGAAGCTCCTAAAGCTTAATGTGACCTCCCAATAGGCACAACAATAGCCTAACTCTCCTTTCTTGCCACCTCTGTTGCCCCTCGGGAGTCAAAGGCAAATTGTTGAGGGGCAGCAGTAGAACCAACTGAAATGATTATTCAAATGTTCATAACTTCTTGAGAATAAGTCAGATTTTGACAAAATTTGTATTTACGCAAAGCTTATGAGAAACTACACGCACAAAAAAAATTTGAAGAAAACATATTGCATATGAAGTTTGAACAAGCTTGCCCAAAGTCCCAAGTGTCCCCTGAGGGGACACTTGGGCTTTTAGGGGTCAAGATTGTACTTAATGTTTAGATCTTTTGGGGGAGGTTAAATGCCTGCATTGTCTTCTTGTAGGTAGCTAGAATTTGAAGTATTGGTCATCTCTAGTATTGGTTCAATTGTAATATCCTTCATTTCTTGAATTCAAATTTGTGCATGTTTGAAGGATAGATCCTTACAATCATCATAGTATAAGGTTGAACATTACTTTGAGTTGGTAAGCTTGAAAGGATGATAGTTCTTGAGAAAGTATTTGCCATAACATCTTTTGTGTTTCTTTCTTGGTTAATGTGCATTCTAGTGCACTATATTAATAGTTAGTGTGATAGATATTGAGGTACAAGTACTTTGCAATATCGATTCTATATTTATTAGCAAATGTTCCTTTCTTCTCCACTCTCTATGATACAAATTGTTGGACTTGTTTGGCGTTTTGAAAATCTAGAGGATGTGCAAAATCTTTACATCCAACAAAGTCTAATGAAATGAGCTCTTTTTTATGGCTGATAGCAATTCTTTGATGTATCTCAAAATTCATTAATATAAAAAACATGCTTTTCTTTCAATTTTGAAAAGATGGCTAAGTAATTTTTTTTTACAAGAGGAATCATTTGGATTTATGATGTGCAATGTGAATTTGGAAAAGGATTTCAAGCGCATCTACTAAAGAATTAGCAACAATGTCTAAAAAAGAGATTATAGGACAAATTGTGAATTACAACTTGAGACTCTCACAGGATTGCCGAATTGGCATAGAAATCAATTGTACAATTTAATGGCCATGGTTGCCACTTATGGTCTCCCACATTTGTTTGTAACTTTGACATCAGAGCTAATAAGATGGGGTGATGTTGTTGATTCAGAAACATTTATTAATAAATTAGAGTAATAGTGCAAATCGGATTTTGGGTATGGTTTTGTTTGAACATTGTAGTTGTCTAGGTATGTATTTCTCCAATCAACAAATATGAGTTTGCTATTGATACTTGGCCCAAGGCTGGTACAGACAAAACTTTTGGATTTGAAGACAAGTCCCAGGGTCAAACTCAATCCTCTCTAATTGCACTCTGTATTTTCATATTCTTTGTATACACAAGAATCTTTCAAGTTGTGTCCAATCAATTGTCCAATCAATTGTCCAATTAGATCTAATTGGACAACTTCCGCATTTAAAGTTGACAAGAGATATTAAAATGCTTTTTAGAAATCCAATGAAGGCAATAGTCTAAACTAGGCAGTAGTTGAATGTACGTTGATTTCCTCTAATATCTTCTTCAAGGAACTGTGGTGGCATAGAAGAATTAGTCTTGATGCCCTCAATGGTGGGAATCCATGACAATATTCTCCCATTCTTCATATAAAAATATATCAAGAGGAATGTTGGAGAATGCAAAAAAGAATACAATGTGAATATAGATGCACATGTTTGTGCCATTAGGATCAAGTAGGAATAATGCTTTATTTGTATACCATAGTGTGACCTAGGCTTGGTCTTTGCAAAGATGAAAAAATTAATTTTTTCATCCAAAGTGGTTCATTTACATTTATACAGATTGAAGATGGTTTTGGTTTTGTAATCATGTAATTATTTTACAGCTTGTCATATATTCACACTGAATGAAATATCATGTCTTTCCAAATTTAACCCCTAAAGAACCATTGTCGGTTCGGCGGACATTTGGGATTTCGGGCAGGTACCTATGGGCTGAAATTTTGTCGTGATTTTTTGAAACTTTTTTTGAAGATAGAAAAAGTGATAAACTTTGTGGGAGTATAATTTTTTTCACAATTGGTGCCCGGGAAAAAAGGTTATGACCAAACAAGCTCAAAACAGGGGACGGTGGGCAGCAAAAAAAAAAAGACAAAAATTTGAATTTTTTTTTTTAATATTTTTTTCTCATAGATTATATTTTTTTCTATTTGGAAAGCTTTGATTCATTTCATTTGGATTTGTTATGAGAAAGTTATGGACATTCTTGTTTTTTGGGCAGTTAGAGCATCTTTTTGAAAAAAATAATTTGTAGGATGCATTTCTGAATGCAATTTTTCAAATTTTTTAGTTTTTTTTTTACATGGTTTATATTACTTGCTAGAACAATCTCACCATTGGGATTAGTGAATTTTAATTCCATCTAAAATATATGAATATTTTAGATTTTCCTTCTATCTTGTAACTACTACTACTCAACAATTTTTTGAAGAATGATAATTAAGTTTTTTTTATTTTTATTTTTTTTCCTAGACTCTCAACTCAATTCTCCACTACAAAGATTTAAAGCTCAAAACTCTGTAGTGCAAAAATTTTAAGTTAAAAATGTTCAAAGTCAAAAAATATAGTCCTGCAATGTGCTGAAAACTTGTTTTTTTCACTTTAAACGCAGATATCTTGCAAGTTGTGCAATCAAAAGTTTTGAAATTTTTTCCACACTCTCAAACTAGTTAGGTCTAAGATCCTACGGTTAGATGTGAATTTTTTTTTTTTTCGATTTTTTTTAACTTTTTGCTATAGAAATGGTAGTTTTGAGTGTTTTTTGGTAGAAAAGGGGCCTTAGTATTTTAGGGGTTAAGAGGATGATGGAAGTGAAAACAATTTAATTATTATAATTTTGTTTAATATGCATGCATGGAAGTGGGCTCTATGTAATGTGTTTTAATTATATTGTTAACGGTTCAAAGTAGTGGTTCATTTGTTTGCTTTTGATGGTTGGCCTTTCATTTGTGAAGTTTTCAACACAACTCTTACTCATTTCTCACAAATTTCACTATTTATTTCTTAACCTTCAATAAAAATTTGATTTTGACATGAATTAATTTATAAAAACCAAAGGTCAGGTCATACTAAAGTAGTACCAAAACTAGTAATAAATAGCAAGGTTGTATAGAATCTTCAATACAAAAGAACTGTATGCTACAAATTTTGACAGTGAATGAAAATCCCAAGAACGATGCATGTTTGCTGAAGTCTTGTTCTAAAATTTTTCAAGTTTGCTGAAAAAGGTTGTGTGAGATTACACTGAACATTCCAGTTTTCACCTTGGGAGCCACTACTTTCATTTTTTTACCTCCCAATTTTTTGTGGGTGGCAAAGGGGCTTAGTATAACTCATTGATAAAATTATGTGTTGAGATTTTCTCTTTTATCTGTGTAACATGGTGCATTGGTTTGATCAATTGGCAAGCATTGCCACTGGTGAGCACATTTTGGAGAATTCTGGTATTCAAAGAATATTAAAGGTCATCTCCAAAAACGTACGTCTTACTTGTTGCCATGCTTGTGATGTTCTCGGCATCCTCGCAGGCCCTGCAGGACACAGAAATGATACATGAGGGTGAGGCGATTGATTACATTAATTTGTTGAAATTGATCTCTCCAACCCCAAGATGGGGCAACAAGGAGATGCTATTTGAAGAAAATTATTTCACTCCTAGTAGCTTGTCAGGTTATCAAATTGCTTGTTGATGTATTCGAAGTTGTAGAATTAGCAATTGATTCTAGAGATCTGGAATTGAAATTGTGTTAGTTGCAAATGTACCTAATATACTTACATGGAGACCGTGTGTAACAACATCAAATATTCTGAGTTGATCTCTGGGATAAATAATAAAGAGATCCTTTTGAAGAAATACTCAAAACTCACTCTTGAGTCAAATATTGTCTATATTTTTAGAACTCATAACATTTGATCAAGAGGGGGAGTCTCAGTTACGTCTCTAAACCATTCAATATTCTTGAATAGTTTGATATGCAACATGAGGAACTTTAGGGCTTTAGTTGCAAGTTTAGTGCCATGATGGTGCATTGAAATGCTATTAAGATATTTTGGTGCCAACTTCTGTACTAACTTTGCTAGGATAATGACACCATAATCTCTTCTTTACTATCATGATTTCTCCGTGGATTTACATTACGGTTTAGAGCATCATGATGTAAACCAAAGTTTTGCATATGCCTATAATTAAAAAAACAATAGACCATGGTAATAAACCTAGAATTCAAATGGTCATAAAATATTTAGTTTTAAAAATTTTCAAATTTCAAATTGGAGTATAAACTAGATTTAATAAGCTTCAATTCATACGTTGAGCTTAAATTTAAAAATCATTGATTTTAATGGCTAAAATCCAAATGAAGAGCAAATAGGTAGAAATTGTTAAATACAATAAAAAGGCATCTTTAATGATTTGTGGATTTGGTATCTTCTTCTCTAAAATATTTTCTAGTTCGTCAATTAGGGGCTTTCCAACACCAAGAGTTGCACCCCCCTTCAAGAACCACTTTAGAAAAAAGTTGGATTAAAATCATCCATTTTTTAGTAAGCTATGGCAATTTGACTTTGACCATACATCAACCTCAAAACAACCCTAGATGTTTCAAGATTAACCCTATAATATTGTTGTAGACATTAAATATTTGATGGATGACAAAGAATTCTTCTATATAGGATAGAAGTGTAGCTATTCATCCTCCAAATTTTGTTGTGAAAAGTGAACATCTTCTAGAGTAGTTTGACTTACAATGAGTACTTTCCCATTTTTTTAAGCCATTGATTCCCACAATATTAGGAAATGATAATATCCATAGAGACTAGCCCGTCCTTGAAGGGTTAATTTTGAAAGGAGGAGTCCTATTACCTACAAAAAATAGTGAAATTAGGTTGCCCCATACTAATTTCTTGATAGTCCTTACTATAGAAATATTCATTGCTTTTGTACAATGAAGCAATCAATTCAGAGCCATGTGTATATCTTAGATTTGTGCACAAGTTCAAGACTTGGTTCAGAGAGTGGCATGCACCTCCATGTGGAACAAGCATTGATCCATGTAAGTAGTTTATCTCAGGTAAGGCAACCTAATTGACAAGGCAACCTAATTTCACTATTTTGTGTAGATACCTTGCCAAGAATGATCTGATTTTTGAACCAATAGATGCATTCTTCAATTCTAAAATGATCTGAAAAATCATCCATTGCACACTTTTTGGCTTCAGAGTCCTTACAGGATACGCCAACTATAAAGGCCCCGCATGGCTTCTTCTTCAAACTCACAACAGCTTTCCTACGAGCTACTCCTCAAATCTTTCATAGTCAATAATTAAACTCCTAAACTTGCGTGACCCTGCAATCCTTCATATTCAATAACCGAATAATCGGCTTGCTGCTCCGCTAGTCCTCATCTCCTCGTGTGGGCCATTCGGCAGCTTTGAGCGTTGAAATCTTGGACTCGCTGTTGCAGCGAAAGTCGGGAAAAACTTCCAGGATTTTCAGTTGTCGGGCGTCCCTTCCTGGTAGCCGGAAATTAAAAAAAACACAAGCTCTCCAAAACGTGTGCAGACACGGAACACGGAATCTATCCCTGTTATCGATGTGTTTTTGTATACCAGTTTGAATGTCAGCCCCAACGGCCCCAACTTGCGTGCACCGACTCCGTGAACTTTCTGAACAGTTTTAGATCGATGCGCGTGACCCACCAGCGTGCCAACAAATTTGCCGACTCGTGGCAAGCTTAAATTCCATCAAACCAATAGCCGGCCACAGACATTGAATTGGCAATGTCTGGCTAATCAGTCGATTTCAACGCACTTCCGCATTCGATGCAGAGTGGAAATAGTGGCTGGAGAAGTCGGCCGGAGCTGCCTTACTTGGCCAAGAGATTACAAGTTAGTTCAGGTTATGAACTTAATCGTCTTGGCAGACACGGGGACTGACAAGAACGTACTCATGCAGGTATTGACTAACTAGCATTCAAGCTTGGCCACTACCATTTTTAGTGACATTAGTCGTCATTAGTTAAGTTTCCATGCCAAACATTAATTAGTCAAGTTTCCGAAAGATTGGTAAAGGTTTTAATTTACAAAACGTTGTATTAAACTTACGTTGTCTTATACCATTCCTACTTTCCTAGTTAAAACTCCTTGTGCACATCTCATTTGGGACTCGGAAAATTTGCCAATTTGATTGAAATTGCCTTGATATCTCCACGGCAGTTCGAAGCAAGAACACGACCACATGCAAGAGTTTCAAAGCAACGACGTCGGCAGGCCAACTTTGTCTGCCGTGCAGACGTACTGGAGTCGACGACGTCTCATACTTTGTGTGCACACAAGCGACGGACGATGTGCATATATATTACGGAGTAATTTCCTCCAAGGATACATTGCGATCACTGCAAAGTTTCTTGTGCAGAGTTTAACAACCTTACTGGAGTCGATTCCACTGAGAACTTCATAACCCATCGATCCACCTTCGATCCAACTGAGGCCTTCGTGAACTTCGTTCGGACCAGTTCCGGCTACGATATACACATTGTTATCCCGGCCTTCGGCGAGCGGTTGAGTTCAAGCCATCATGCCAGACCATATAGAACATAATGCCAGTGCGTGAGAGAGTTGTTTCATTTTTCTTGGATGTTTAATTGCCATTTTCCAGTATTCTTGTTACCTGTTGATTGCTATTGAAGTTATGGATACCGGTGATCATTACCTGAACACCGACACCTACTGCAGGAGTTTTTGCGACGCAATTACAGTGAAGAATACTACTGTGACCAAATGCCAGAACGGTCCAGCACGGAGGTATGTTGATTAAGCCTGGTTTGTAGAGCGCCTGTTGTTGTGACGAAATTTATGCTCTTGGACTGGATATCAAAGACACGTTCCTTGTTACTGCTCATGCACAAGCGAGATTATCCTTGTTTTCCTTACAACGTCAATGTAGTTAAATTGGCGTATTTGTGAATAGCTTTGTTTAGATTTGGTCACAGCTTTTGGCCCAGGAATCTAGCCAATCTAACAAAATTCACTATCGTTAAATCGGCAGAATTCCACGATTTTGGCACTTTTTAAGACGACTGGACCAGTGACCTGAAAAATAGATCCTAGCTTCTTGAGCTTTATAGACATATTTAGACGTATTTCACGATTTGAGCGCCGATTGAATGAAAGGTATAGACCATTGAGGGAAATGCTTATCAGAAGTTTTCCAGAAGATTTTGTTCACACTAAGAGGAGAATTCAGGAAGTATTAGTCTCCAAGAATCTCAAGAAAGTATATGAAAACGCATTTCTCACCAGTTCTCCAACTTTGCAATTGACGCATGTGCAGATTAAAGTGAGGATTCGTCCAAATCAAAGCACTATCCCCAATGAACTAACTACTGAACTGTGGAACTACCACAATATGGGTATGTTTACTTAATTCAGTCAAGCAAAACCTTCAGATCTTCTGATATTGGTTGATAGTTTTCAATATGCCTTAACGTGACAGTACATGGCGATGAAAGCGTGACTGTCAAGATTTTGTGATAGTATGTGTTTAATACCACACTTGGATAGTAGGTTTAGCCGTTTAGCTTAATTCAATTAAAAAAAAAGTGCCAGTGTTTTTTTTGCTAAGCTTGGGATCAAATAGGCAAATCTACAAATCAATGTAAAGATGATTTGTTGAAAATCCCAAAAATTCACTAATAATATATTGAGTCAAATTCTCATTAGAGAAAATTTGGACTCTAGAGTACTAAGACTTGTCATTCAGCTGTGCAAAATACAGGAAATTAAAAAATTAAAAAGTTGAAAAAAAACTAAAATTGAAAAAGCATAATTTGTTGTGGGACCTGAGGGAATCATGTGGTCCATGATTTTTAAATTTTTAAATATTTTTAATCCTAAATACAATATAAAAAATTAGTTTTGGATTCTATTGATATTTTTAAGTGCCGATAATGTTGTTCATTGATGTGCAGAACTATCCCGAGCAAACTCAGATAAAGACATTGTCATTGTTTTTGGCATCCCTCCTAATAATGGTTTTGGAGAACATGAGGTTATGGAGGTAGTCAGGAAATACGCTCCACATGCAATGGTTGTTCCAGAAACATCTCAACGTAGGGGTCAAAGGGGATGATATACCATTATTTGATTGTAGGATTACTCTATTCTTTTGTACATGCGAGGTCATTCATTACCCCATTACATATCTTACAATTAGATAGTCTCTATAGGCATTGAGGGGGCGATATACTATTACTTGATTGTAGAATTACTCTATTCTTTTATAAATACAAGGTCATTCATTACCCCAATTACATACTTTACAATTACAAAGTCCCTATGGGGGTCGAGTTGGATAACACACCATTATTCGATTGCAGGATTACTCTATTTCTTTGTACATGTGGGATCATTCATCACCCCACTTAGATACCTTACAATTACATAGTCTCTACTGTAGTCTTGTAGTTTTCCATCTCATGTATAGATTTGGTTTTTGAAAGCTAAGCCTATTGCCATTGAAATCTCCCCTTATAAATATTATGGAAATTGTGCTAATTTGGTAGAGAGTGATGGTATTCTAGCGTCACACGCCACAGTTTCTTGCTCTCGTCTCTTCCGTGAGTGCTACTGCGATGGGTGGTTTTCTTGTTGCTAATTTATCGAATCTGGGTGTCTAGCTGCGGCTCTCATTCCACTCTCCCGCTCACATTTCCTGATCGGTAGGTGAATTTGAAAATGCTTGTCATGATGCTCCCTTCCCTCTCTCCCTCCTTTTACTGCACCCTGCAGCTACTCACAGCGTCTCTCCTACTGTTGATCTCCTCACCCACGTGGGTTTATTGGCCTTGGAGCAGAGACATCTAGTTGGGATGGACACAATTGGCTGGAGTTCCACAATTTAATGGATTTCGGGTTTTGTTTTGGACAGTTAGGGTTTGTTGCAAGTAGGACACAAGCAAGTGCTTGGCAGTTGATTTGATTCTAGTCATGATTCGCTTTATATTGTGGTTTGTGCGTGTGATTCAACATTTTATCAGAGCTTTTTGATTCCCGTTATTGTTGTTAATTTCTTGCTGTGTTCATTTTTTTACATTAGAACTCACAACCTCACATTGATAGCACTTTGCTGAAATTGCAAAGTGACACGATTTTGAGAGAATTTGCAATACAATATCTGCAAGCACAAATACCTCTGCAAATTAATGGATTTGTATCTAATTACCAAATCCGGGTCATTGCACATTTGAGGAGGGATCGTTTAACAGAAGACACGTGGCATAACTCAAGGTTGTGGAAATGGCGCCACATTGAATCCCAATGTTAATGGCCAAGATTTGATCAAACTAATCCAAAATTTGATTGATATGCGCAAGCCTTCACTACTATGCACTGAAAAGAAACACACACTGAGCTTGAAACTATAACAGTTTGAAACTTGAGCCGCAATGTACGTGCTCAAACATACACACAAGCAAATTTCAATTAGATTGGCAAGTTTCAGTTAAAATGACGAAGTTCTGCACAATTGCACGTACGAAACTAATATATGTACCTAGATCCTAGTATTCAAAGGATAAAAAAGTCTGCATATGCATCTCGTTTTTGGCAATCGGAATTCATAAATCTTCTTAATATAATTGAAATTACCTTACAGTACTCCAACGACCAATTGACGTTTGACATGCAAAGTCGGCCATAGATTTGCAGAACACGTAAGTTGAGACCTTACGTGATCCGCAATTGCATAGCTTCTGTCATTCTATGATTGGAAACTGTGGGGAAGATGTCGAAGCTTCCATGGTTAAGACATATAAAAAGTTGCTTTACGTAACGTAACGATGTTCTTGCTGCGCACAGACACGGAGACAGACATCAACGAGAAAACCTCTGCCTGCGGGACTTCGCTGGCATTAATTGACTTTCAAGCTCCTGCAATTGCAATGGCTTCGGACGGGATTGACCATTTCTATTATTAATTTATTTTCTTTGTGGCGGATTCAAACTGGAGAGATGATCTCAGACTCAAATCTAAGACGGCAGGCAACCTAAACTAGTAGCCGTGGCAGGAAGTACTAGTAGAACATAACGTCGGCAGACGACTGTCTCAGACAAATATTGTCTGCCGGTCCATTGTAGCCGACATCATTACACACGTTCAAGCAAGCACACAATCTGGCCTATTTATTTGTAGATCCATGCCACCGTTCAGAGTTGCAACTATATATGACATGTGACTGAGTGGAGACAATAGTGTTTTAGTAAATTCGTTCCATCTGCTTTAACTTGCGATCACCGTCAAGCTTTATATCTGAGTTCCACTTCTGAGTTCCATAGCTTCGGTGGAGCGCAACTGAGAGCTAGCTTTGTGAATTTGTAACGCGGGCTTGGAACCTATTGAGACAGCTTTCGGTGGGTGGCTGATTGTTGATCATGTCAAGCTCCAACCGCAACGTGGGGCGTAATGCGAGCCATCATGTCCCGCATGAAGTCAGTATTGAGAGAATCCTGAAATTAATATTTGTTTGGATTTTTGCAACTTGTAAAACTTGTACGCGCTTCATGTGATGATATGAGTTTAAGCGGTTAATCAAATGCATGTTTCGTCCTGCTAATCATGCTTGTCACCACCGATGTCAACTGCAGGAGTTTTTTGGTGATGACTGGAGGCGGCGTAGAAACAGTACTGCGCAAGCGGAAGAACTCAGTCGAGCGGAAGAACTGCCCAGCGAGATGGTATGTTAATCTTTCACATCTCATTCAAGGTTTTTGTTCAGTTTTTGATTTAATTCAGTTTTTTCTCTTTACGTGTTATGTGGCATCAGTAGTCTAATAGTTATGTGCGCCGCACCCCAGGTTGTTGTTTTCAAGAATTTGGTGAAATTAGTGCTTTAATTAGTGCTCCAATTGAGTACGTCCAAATATACATACGCTTGATAAAAAAATTTAGTTATCCACAATTGAACCACTGTTTCGTTAAAATGGCGGTATTCCACAAACTTGGCTGTTTTCAGTTTCAACTGCACACACTAGTGCAAAACACTGGTTTTAATGACATGCTGAAATGACATTTTTTTCAAAAATGTCATTTCAACCATGCCATTGAAAATTTGGTAGATTTTAGAAGAATTATTGATCCTAGAATGTTTGTTTCAATCAAAAATGAGATTAATGTCATTTGGTGCAACAAATTTGGTAGATTTTAGAAGAAAACATTGTCCCATAACAATTGTCATGGGGAAGACAAGTAATAGAAATAAATGACACTAGTAGGATATTCCAAGACATAAAAATTTCTTTTCCAATATATGAGTGAAGAAAGGTACATATGTTTCGATTGCATAGAATTTTGGAAAGTAAAATCTACATTTTTTCAAAATTTAGGAAAGTAAAATCAACAAATTTGGAAGATATTGAAAAGTAAAATCTATACCTTCTGAAGATTTTGAGAACTGAAATCTACATTTTTTAGGATTTTGGAAAGTGAAATCTACGTTTTTTGAAGAATGTAGAAAGTAAAATCTACATTTTTGGATATTTTGAAAAGTAAAATCTACTTATTTGATAGATTTTGAAGAACTAAAATGTACACTACAAGTATGTTGAAGTGACATCAAAAAAATGACATTTGGATATCATTTCAACCACCTTTGCGGGTGGCTTAAATGACATCCAAATGTCATTTAAAAATGTCACTAAAACCAGTGTTTTGCACTAAGTGACAGTCTGAAAGCTATATTAGTCCTAGACTTTCAGGCTAAAAAAGAAATTGAATGGGAAATTGATGGATTTCATATGCCATTTTAACAAAATTTCCCATATTGCAAATTGCTTGAATGCCTCCGATAATATCTGCTTCCACGTCCAAGCTTTAATTATCGCTCCGTATGTTGTCAAATTAGTGTAGTTGGACATGCTGATTGATTTTCAGCTTGTTGTTCATTTGCTTTGAACTTTGAAACTATGCTAATATCAAGATGTACTGTACACATTGCAACTCATGTTTAATCCTGGCCAAGCATGCGGATGAGTGCTAAGGATACGTTCAGTAATTAACCTGAGATCTGAAAACGCATTTCTCACAAGTTCTCCAACTTGGCGATTGCGCCATGCCATGGGCAGATTGAATGGACGATTCACCTAAATGTAATCGATTTCCGCTATGCTGAACTATCGACCGAGCTGAGGAACAGACTCAATATGGGTAAGTTTACTTAATTCAGTCACTAAGGTAAAACACTTGAGATCTTCTGATATTGGTTGATAGTTTTCAATATGATTGATTTATATGTTAGCTGCCAATTATTTTGGTTCAAAAAAAATTTAATGCCAGATTTATTTAAATTATATTTTGATGTGCCAAAGCTTATTTTTAGACTTTAATTAAATATTGGGCACCAAATTGCAAACTTGCTATTCAAGTATGTTTTAAGAGATTGGTTTTGGATTTTATTAACATTTTTAAGCACTGCCGATGTGGTTTGTTCGTGTGCAGAACTATCCCCATCAGATTCAGATACAGACATTGTCACCGTTTCCGGCATTCCTCCTGACAATGATTTCGGTGAACACACGCTTATGGAGGTAGTCAGGACTTATGCTCCAAATGCAAAAGTCATTCGAGAACAATCTCAACGTGAAGAGCGAGGGGGGTGACGTACCAAATGAAGATTTGATTGTAGGATTATTATATTCTTTTATACATGCAAGGACATTCATCCCACTTAGATACATTACAATTACATAGTCTCTATTGTAGGCTTGTAGTATTCAGTTTCATGTATAGATTTGGTTTTTAGAAGCTAAGCTCATTGTCATTTGAAATCTCTAGCACCTTGTAAATATTACAAATATTTGGTAGAAGAAGGGTGATGGCATAAAACACTTGAACTATTTGTTGCATTTTAGTCAAGTACAAGTGATACATTTTGTAGTATTTTAAAATTTGGAAATAAATTTGAAAAATTATAAAAAAATAAGCCAACCTTATCTTTAGATCCCTAAAGAAATTATATCCTTAAAAGATCAAGCTCAACAAAATTCTCTAAGTAGGAGAACTAGAAAAGTGCAAATCCAAAAGAAAATAAATATAATGACATTCAAATTATTAATAAATAGGAAATCCAAGGGTTGTTGCAAAAAAGAGTGTTCAATTATTGTACCATTTTCCAGAGTACTCATTTTTTTAATTTGGAAATGCTTTATAATTAGAAAAAAATTAAAATTAAAATTAAAAATATGTTTAATGTATATATCTGTAAAAAAAAGATATCCTAAAAAAGAAAAGTATAGAAAAATTCTCTAAATAGGAGAAATTCTCCTAATTAGGCATTTTTGCACTTGGGGGGTGCGACATTGCACTTGGCTAGTACGGCATCTAAAATGGACAGTCTCATATGTTGAGGGGGGGAGGAATTATTGGAAACGTCATTTGCTCTTAGTAGGAGAAATTGCTTGGTGAAAAGTTGTCAAACACTCCATTCTTTATAATTATTTCATGAAAACCTTTCACACTTTTCACTCCACACTACTTTTAAGATATATTACTTTGCGCTTCACACTCAAATACTTCTAAATGCCTACAACTATAAGGTCAAAGAGTATTGCATAATATCATACTTCACTAATACATATTCAAATCATTTTGCAGACGTTCGTCATCTAGGTTCTCCATCTGCATTGCCATGTATTCCAAAAGATGCGCTTTAGCCTCCGGCGGAATGATCACTGTCTCCTCTGTTTCCACGCCATATACTGTAATGTTGGAACCTATAAGATGACCACTTCTCCCTCGACGAGGGACATCCGTCCACGAATATATAGCGGACTCCTTCTCGGTCCAGCCCAACATCTCACCAGACGGTTCCCACATTGACTCCATACAGTTCATGTACCTCACTCGGTTACTACCTGCTTCATCATGTGCTCCAGGTCTCATAGTAGGCCAATACCACATGACCTTCATCTTGGAGGCCCACGTCCCCTGACCGAATTCTAGCACCTTCCCTAAAAAAAAGGGTACTCCTCCTCTTACTTCCGCTAGTTCTACGGTAAGGGCTACGTAGTGCCCTACAACAACGTCATTCTCTGGATTGAATGGAGGAAACGGATCTTCCTCTGCATCTTGTCGTACCTCTGCTATAACTTCATTCCTTCTGCCTCGAATCCTCCCTCCAGTCACTCTTCGTGATATTGCTTGTACAGGTCTATCTCTGCGGGGTCCAAAATACCCCCTCCTCTCAGGATTTGGCATTGTCGCCATAATCCTGTCAACGGCTACACTCTCCGTTCTATTTCCATCTTCATCAGCAACTGCACTTGAATTTGTACCTCCTTCCAAGTCAGGAACAATTCCATTGTCCCTGTTCTGGTTCAAGACATCGCTGGGCCAAAATGGTAAATCACGTACACCTTCTCTATTTCGTTGTGGAAATGTCTCCAAATAATCCTTGAATTCTTCTATTTCATCCACCACTTCCATGTTCCTGATCGGGTTGTAACCTCTCTCTACCATCTTCTTCTTGTATGCTATGAACTCGTCTAATGCTTTCAATTCCCTCTGATCAGCTGCAAACAACTCCGTGAGGTCAGGTTTCTCTGCTACGCTTGGTAGTGAATTAAGACACAAATGTCCTCTTGCTGGGCCCCACTCATCTGTGCAAAAATGCTTGTGTTGCACACGGACCAAGCCATTTTCCACGTAAAACCTCATATGGTGTGGAAAAGTAATGCCCGTCAGTGATTCCCCTCCTCGAAGCAAATGAGGTGTGATAAATGCCTTCCAATCACGAACATGCTCAAGCTTCCGAGCACTTACAAAAGCCTCTGTGTACGACGTTCCCTTCTCCACAAGTTGCAACATCTCTGTCAAAGTGTCTATGTCTCTCTTCTTCAATGTATTCGAAATCACACTGAATCTCTGATCAATGTCCTCATGTGTGTGGCCCACTATCAGAAAACAAAGATGCACTTCCTTGAAGAAACCAAGCCCAACTAGTGCAGCGCACATGGCAAACATGTAAGCGTTCTTGTTCTCCCTCGTGGTGTTATCCGCTTGAATCCTCAACGTCGGTGGCAATGACCCCTTCCTTCGCTTCACGTCGCATATGACATTCATCACCGACGTTACCACTTGATTGCTATCATGCTTGTGGTGAGCATCTATCCACACGTCCGCATATAGGCCGATACCATGTACAAGTACACCACACAAATGAGTCTTCACAAATCGAGATTCGATGTTCTTCAAAGTCTGCCTCATCTTTGGTATCATGGTCGTATTTTGATCCATACCGTCCACAATCAAACACATGAAAAAGTCCGGGGTGATCATTGCGGACCTCTTAAACAACCAATAATCTCGCCTCTCTTCCATTTGATATCGAATGTGCAGCACGTACAACTCTTTTATCTTCACCTTCGCTACTGCATTTGTTGTGGACTCCATCCCACATTTGTACTCCCAACAATGATAGCACTTTGAGAATCTGGAGAAAGGTGATATCTGCACATGTGGAAATTCCTTCCGCCAAAGTCGACGAAACGAGTTCATCGACAACTCAGATCCGTCCACCAGTTTCTTCACTTCTTCATTCACATACCGAAAAACATCCAACTTGGTCGTATTCATTGGCAACAAAATCAGTGGTAACACTGCATTGTCCATTTTCCGGCGAACCAATCGATGAGGTTGCTGACACCCTGCTTCATTCACAAAAACGTTGAGACTTTCCCTAGTTGCAGACTTTTTTGCACTTTCCCTCCGGTTACACGTGTTTCCATGAACGGCTGCCACTCGGCCATACACAGCATGTGCTGTCTTCAATTGCTTCAAACGCCTATGAAAATAATCCAACGCCTCGGCGTAGCATGCATTGCACACGACTCTGCCATCTAATTTTGTCACGTATTTGTCTCTTGTTGGACCCTCCGTGCGAGTGTAAAAGGCATTAAGCATTTGCATTATCCAAGTAGCCCGCACTTCGTACTTCTGCCCCCATGCCATATATCGTTGATCCAAAACATATTTTGCATCTACATCACGCAAACAATTGTGTTTACATGCTCCTCTCTCCTTTGCACGCAAAACACTTTCCAGAGTAACTTTTTGATTAGTTGATTCCCCCCTCTCTCTTAGATTCCTCTCCCTCACCCTTCGATTTGCCATTGAATACCTCCTCCTGGGTGTACGATCAGGTTCTCCTACTCTTGTGAAATCAACAGTGTTGGCTTCAGAGCTTTGCGTTACAGGAGAACTTCCTTCAGGTGTGCTTCTCGCACCTTGACTTGGTGGTGTGAACTCGGAAGTGCTTGGATTGTCTTCCACGTCATGAAAATCAAACTCTGGTGCTAAGACAGGAGGAAAACATAAATTATGCCCCTCCCTTGAAGTTGTTGTGGTTGTTCTCACTTCTGAGGGAAGTGCACAACGAACTGAAGTACGACGCCATCGTATAACCTTATCTACACAATCTCCCATAGTCTCCCCCACCAACTCACCAACCCATTGTGCTTCGTGTATAGCATGTGTAACACGAACCGCAATTTCGAAAGGACGTAATTTTTCTTGGTGAAGTTCATCACCGCATGTAACACTCATGTCCACCACGCCAACTCCCACAACATGACCATCGTCCCCAAGAAGTTGAACCATACCATTCGTAGTTTGGGATACTCCACCAATAGGTACACGATCTTCTTCTTGGAAAAGTCTTCCCCGTACCACACGCGCCAATCTTTCTCCAACGCTCCTTCGCTCTGTTGCAACTATTGTTGTGCCTACGCCATTGAATACCACTGGACTTCCAAATGCTTCCGCTGCCATTTTCTGCCGCCACAGGTGCATAAGAGTCACCTACATTGTATAGAATTCAATAATTTCAATATGTTTTTGAACCTTTGCCCTTGTTATAATCCATTCAAATAGTAATTACTAAATAAAATTTCCTTCAATTTCCTAAGAACTACTGAAATTCCAGTACCTTGACTAATCAAACTGTAACTATAATTAACATTATAAAACTGTCAACCGCTGTTGTGTTTTTATTCCCTTTCTTTGCTTCCAGAAAGTTGTGCAACTATATTAGTGAGTTCAATTTTAACAAGAATTGCATGCTGCAACTAGAACTTCCAAAGCATAAAACCCAGTCACAAATCTAAATTCTAAGTTCTCTTTCTTTAACTTCACAAAACACAAACATCGTTTACGTGGAGCACTACTTCAATTTCTGACCATTCACCCGGGGTGTTTTTCCAAATTGACAGGCCAAGGTTGAAATACCTTGGCATGTCAATTTGGAAAAACCCTTTAGACTATTGATTTCTTCTCTCATGTATGTACATATTTTTCATATTCAAATAACTACTACACCATTTCTAGTTGAAAGATGGAGTTTCATATCACAAATCCCAATGCTACCTCTGTATTAGTAACCTCACTGAATCCGTTGCAATCTATCTTCTTTTTGAAACTAGTGAATATTGCATTCAAAAATGAATCATACATGTAATCTGTAGAAATACAATACTTCGATTGCCTTCAAAATCAGATTGTCCAAAACTTTCACATCACTACTTCAAATAAAATGAATCAAGTCTTCTCATGTGAACAGTAATATTCACGATGAATCAAAGCATTCCGAAGGGCCTCTCCAAATTGACATGTCAAGTTATTTCAATCTTTACTACAGTTTTATTAATTTATTAATTGTTTAGCAGACAAAGAACTCTATCAATGGTTTGAGTGGCATTAGTTTTGCATCCTAGCAACACTACAAATAAGAATAATATTCACAAAAACGTAGTGCAGTTTGTTTTTCTTTTGAATATAGAAAAAAATCACCACACTAATGAAGGTAGCATGAACCTACCCACAAATCATTTTGTTCCTCGAGGGTATATTGCAAATTCAGGGATTCTAAATGAGAAAGGATTATACGGATGGTTTCCACGATAATTAACCACGTCCCTCCAATCATGGTGATAATGAAATTTCAGGATTTTCTAAGGTCTCAAGAACAATAAAAACAATTCTTCCGATTCCTTTTCCCAAAGGACCCCATATCATAAATTAGAGAATATCTTAAAAACTTGAACTTCACAGCAAACGAAACTGTATTTCATTTCCTAGCAAGTATACATTATATTCAAAAAATGCTCCTTTACAGAGCTACTGTGCTCTAACATTGATCGTGCTCTATAAGTGATCTTCAAATATATCATAAGTGAAATTATGTTCTTTTGATGCAGAAGGATTGAAAATTTCCAATGCAAACGCATTCAGAAACCAACAAGTATGTACTTCAACAAATTGTAACGAATGAAACAAACGGATTTATATGCCAAAATTATGAAAACTTATTGAAAGTTGTTTAAAAGGATTCAACTTCTTCGGAAAAAACAACAATGTTTTAAACGGCCGCTCTTACATTGTTCATTTAAATTCTTTATAGTACGGAGTTCTGAAGTTCAAATACTCATGCTCAAAAGTTGAATTGAAAAAATTATGAAAAAATAATAATTTTCATCTTTCAAAGAATTTATAGGTATAAGATACAAGGGAATGTTAATGGACTTCCAGAATGTCAATCCAAAATAAACAATTAATTTAGCAATGTGTCCTATGGGAGTTCATACTTAAAGTCCCTAAGAAATTTTATGTCGAAAATCACTCAAAATTGCTACTTCTGTTGCATTCATCAAAGAAATAAAAAAAGTGGATTTCTTTTAAAAAATAATTGTAAGATCTTGAACTACGTTCTCTCTAATTATGTTGTACAAATTTTGTGATGTTCGACCATATGGATTGAAAGATATTAGCATTCAAAGTGAAAATTTGTTTTTTTTCCAAAAGAATGATTTAATTGCACTAAAAACAATAAACTCTATAACTTTCAAATCCCTAATCCAAATGGAATGAATCAAAGCTTCCCATTTCAACAAAAATATAATGTATTAGAAAAAAACTATAAAAAAATGTATTTCAATTTTTTATGGATTTTTTTTGCTACCCGATCTCTTCAATTTTGAGGTTACAGTAGCATAACTTCTGCTGCCAGACACCAATCAAAATAAAATTACATTCCCAGGAAGGTAATGAGTTCTTTTATATTATGGAAACATTTAAGAAAGTTTTATTGAAATTTGAGCTTTTAGAAACCTTCCCAACATCCATTATGTCCCTCGTAGGGACAATGACGGACTTTAGAGATTCAATTTAGATATTGCATACAATATTAATTTACAGTATTCTTATGAAATATCCCCCACCTACTTTTTCCATGCTCTACAAAATGATAATTATATAATATAAATATATTGCTCTTTAATATCTTTGAATATATTGCTCTTTATTATGAATGAATAATGCTCTTTCATATAATGAATAGAATGTTGTTTAATATGTTTTTTATTCAAAATGCAACATCAAGAACAATGCCCCAAAGTTGTTCACCGCAAGGACAAAAGGATAAAAATAATTAATAAATTCTCTCAAAACAGGATCTTCTGTCCCTTTCTATGGAACTTCATCACTGGAATGAAATTTATGGATATATTTTCCATTTTAATTTATTATTGACGGGCATAGTTCAAAATTGTATATGTATATATTTTCAATCAAGAATGTTATAATTACATATCATACATACAATTGTGGCATCAAATAATTAATAATTTTGAAAATTTGGATTCATAAACCGCGAAAACAAAATTATTCTACAAGACTTCCATTTCCATTAAAACATATTAATTTTCAATTATATAGTTTTCTGAAATATTAGCTTCCATTTCCATCAATATCTTTTTTCAAGTGGCTTGAATTAATTTTAAAAAGCACAATTTGGAAAAAATGCATCTAAGACATTTAGATGAACTTGGCATAAGAAAAAGCAGATTCACGGATT
Organism: Neckera pumila; assembly: GCA_963969595.1. NCBI lineage: Eukaryota > Viridiplantae > Streptophyta > Bryopsida > Hypnales > Neckeraceae > Neckera > Neckera pumila. The sequence goes on along the minus strand of OZ018408.1, from coordinate 2,633,020 downwards.
CAAAAATTGTTTGGTTTAAGTACAATTTTGTATTGACATCAAACCAACTCCGTGTAGGAATTTATAAAGGCTACAGAAATCTAATATAAAGAAAGGACAATTATGCTATTGCATGTCACACTATAAGTCTCTACGATATGTCCGGATGAATACCTATGAATAATTTGTAATTATTGTGATTTTTGCAAAGAAAACTTCTAAAAAAATTTGTATAAAACTGTGTTCCAACTATGAAGGTAAAAAGAAATTAAATTAAATATGGACATATAATAAAACAAATAATTAATCGCACTTTTTATAAATATAGAGTTTAATGTAGAAATCTAATGCAGTTGTATGAAGTCTACAAAATAAAATGCCTTTTTAGTCTTACATTTAAAACTACTATGCCCTATGCCGTCGCCATGAAGAAAATAAAAATAAAAGTAATTTTCTAATTTCTTAACCCCTGAAGGACCAAACGTTGTTGTTTGGCAACATAGCGATTTTGGTTTGCTCAGTACAAATGGAAGTCTTATTCATATTCTTTGGACATTTCACACAATATGTGCCCAAGGAATAGCTTTAAGGCCCAAAAATTTTCAAAAATTCTGATTGCATGGTTAAAAAGTTATTGAATAATATGTCTATTCCAATGCTCGGCGGGCACTTTAAGAAAATTCTGAAAAAATCACTTTTTAAAAAAATTCAAATTTAAAATTGGTTTTCTATATCTATATATACATATGAAGCTCTGAATTATTCCATTTTGATTTATGAAATGAAAATTATGAGGTGTTCTAGTTTGCAGGCAATGATGGATTCCCTATTCAAAAATGAACTTTGGAGTCCTTTATTTCACTCAAATAAAAGTAATTTTTTGAAAAAAACCAAAGCATAGGATGTATATTCATTATATTGCAACCTTACGATCTTTGGATTTGACAATTTCCAATTCCATAACTAAATTCTTAACAATTTGGTATTTTGAATCACTCTCCATTTCTTTCTACAACCTATTTTTTTCCCTACAGCTGTACAATTACAAATGATTTGAATTTTTTTGAGCATGTAGCCAAATTGTTTTAAAAAATGAATCCAGAAAGTAACCACAATATTGGACATTTTTTCATTTAATTATGACCTTGTAAAGTGCACCTGCCCGATTTTTTACAGGGCCAAAACAAAGGTTTCTGTAAATTCGAATGCTAATATCTTGCAATGTACATGGTGCAAAATTTTGAATTTTTTTCTACATATTTTCAAACAAGTTTACTACAAAATCCAATGATTACATGTCTCCAAAGATGTTTTCTTCCTGAAATTTGATAATTGTACTAGAAATGGCAGTTTTCAAGTGTCTTTGGTAGAAACATACTCTTTGACCTTTAGGGGTTTATTCAAAAATTAACTCCAAAATTTTAAAAACCTACACATTGTAAGTTTGAATACCACAAAATTAAACCAGTGCACCACTTCTTCAATAAGGCTCTACGGCAGTGCACAGGATGCGGTTGGAAGACACACTATTTGGAAGATCTCATTGAAAGTTAATTGACCATAAATCGCATTATTAAACAATCTAAAAAGATTTAGTACGGTTTTCATTTTTACATTGAAATAAAATTTGTAGGGTCCCATTGGTAGTCAAGAGGGGATTCTAGATTCTTTTTGGATGCATTTTTTGGACACCGTGTGAATAAACTATAAATTCCTAAAGTGCTGAGAATGAATGCAGCCACAAGCAATGATCCAGTCAAATGAATACAGGGAGTACACTTTAGAAAACAATATCCATTCTCTGATTTCTGGAAGCGTGCAATTTAGGTGTACTTACCTTAACAAACTAACAAGCAAACAAATAAATAAGAAAATGAAAAAAAAAATAAACAAACAAGCTCTTCGTAAGCGAAAGAAGCAAAAATTTAAATGAACCCTACGATTTGTGAATCCTGCTCATCGTGCAGGCTTTGTTAGGATTCGTACAGGCTTTGTCCTACGGTTTGACGTTCTCTTCTGGCTATTTTTTAGGGTTTTCGGCGCTGTCTTCAGGCCCTGTCCGCGGGTTCGAAGATCTCTTCAGACGAAGACTCCTCGCGTTTTCGACTTCGGAGTGCTCCGATGTAGATACACTGAATTGGGTTATCACGTACACAGAACGTTCTTCAATTTCAGACTAGATTTTGGTACCCACAGGCAATTTCATGATTCACTTATTTGTGTTTCTCTGCAGCATTTCAGATTGTCTTACAGTTTTAGAAATGGTCGTTGCGAAATTCAGACAGTGGAGAGGACGAAATCGACAGAGCTAGGGTTGGAAGATAATTTGAATTGAAACTCTAGTTTGAGAGAGGTAGTAGCAATTGTGACGATTATGAGGGAGACGGATACAGAGAACTCACGTCGTTAATGTTAGCGCTGTTCCATTAGCGATGAAACAATTTTGTTTCAGTTAGGCAAGGAAAAATTGGAACATGTTCGCTTTACTCAGCCTTCCAGAGAAACTGTTCGTGTGTTGCGAGGCCTTCCGGCAGACGACGTTTTGAGATCAAGTGCGTGCAAGTGAACAGTGTTTGCAATCAGACCCTCCCCATGTGCGGGGGGTCTGACTGCAAATACTGTTCATTGGCAAGTTGCGGTTGCGGTGAGAACAGGAACGGAGGTCTTTCCTCCACAAACGACCTACAGGTTCCCGGAAGTCAACAGCGGTGACGTTGCGGCGTGTTTCTCGGTGGTTTTCAACAGGTGGACGGCACAAAAAGTTGGGGTGGGGTGGAGAATTTACCTGACTTTTAGGTTTCGACTCCTCCGCCGCGCCTATCTGCCGCCGCTCCTGTCTTGTGTTGCCGAGGTGTCAATTGCTCTTCTCCTTTGCCGCGCCTGTCCTCCGTCAATTCTTGTTCTCCTCTGCCACGCCTGTCCTCCGTCTGGAGCTGGCGCAACTCCCGATCTGCAAATTCACCCCGTTCACAGAAATATTGATAGTGCAACCACAGTCAAGAGCTCGAGAGTGTTGGAAGGAAGTGAAGCTCACCTGGTGCCTACGGTAGTTCACTAGAACGATCGCTTGTGCACGAACAGAATTCTCGCTTGCATTTCACGTAATGCTGAATCTATATCTCCGTTTCTGTGTCGGCCTCTGCCGTTTTTGCAGGAGGATTGACTGTTCATGGCGATGATTGTCAGCTAATCTGTGCGTGTACAGTTCAGGGCAAGACGGGAGAGGACGCGCAAGGGAATCAAACTACAAGCTTGGTCAGGACATTAGCAAGGTAGATTTTTGGTATGGCATCTTGCGATCACTGAGAGTTAGGGTTTAGGCTCCTTCGCTGTTGTTTCGTTTTTAGTTATTTCTGATAACCAAAAAATTTAATAAGTACTGACAAGCCTGAGCGATGTCCCCGTCATTGAATTCCATGCTCTACTTTGCAATGATTCGGGTCCTGCCATCTCTGCAAATCTGTACAATGAGATGCGAAAGTTGCGTCAATTTTATGGTCTTCGCAGGAATGTGCATGGTAAGGTAATATTTCAACTTTGGGGAAAAACGAGACTTTGTAAATCATCGCTTCAACGCCAAGGTCTCCGGATATACTCTGGAGCATGAGTTCAGTACACTTTCTTTTTGTAAGGAAAAGTACAGACTTTGACGCCAGCCGAAAACTCTTCAGTAATCGCGATCCCAACTCCGTCCATATTCTGAATGTACCACGCTATTTACTATAAATTGCAGGAAAACAGTAAGCCCATTTCCTGTCAAAGGTAGTGAAGGAATCATGGGAAGGTAAAAAAGGAGTGTACATGAATCTTCAACCTAATTCATGTATCCACGTTGTCCTCTGATTCGTCGGCATCTGCTTGTTCCAATTCCGCAGCAAACTGTGGATCATTTTCAGCATTTGCGTTCCGAAATTATCTCCGTTTCTGATTGTCGGCCTCTCCCGTTTTTGCAAGACGATTGACTGTCCTGACGATGAATGTCAGCTAATCTGTGCGTGTACAGGGCAGGACGGGAGAGGACGCGCAAGAGATTTGTGTGAAACTACGAGCTTCGTCAGGACATTGGCAAGGTAGATTTAAGGTATGGCATCTTGCAATCACTGAGAGTTAGGGTTTAGGTTCTTTTACTGTTGTTTTGTTTTTGGTTATTTCTAGAAGGAAAGGCCCCATTGGGAAGCACTATTCACTATTTTCAGTTTTAGGCAAGAATCGAGTGTCAGCTCCTTCATTTTTTGACATTGTTGAGCACAGTGTCATTGGAGATTGGTCGGAGAGAAACTGGTCGTTTGTGAGGAGATACAGACTGATCCAAGAGATTCAGCACGAGTGAGCTTTGATTTCTGAGGGTAGTCCCTGTGCGTGAGAGATTCAGCTGTACTGTTGCTCTTGGTCGTTTGAGATTGAGACAGATTGGGAGGCGAGGAGGTTGTAAATTGCTTTCCTCCTGTGCACTGTAATCATAATGACAAATTTTCTGTCTTGTGAACCTTACCTGAGCAGAAGGTAGTGACGAAATTGTGAGAGAAAAGGTTCTGACGAAATTGTGAGAGAAAGGGTTGTCACTGAGTTTATATTTCTGGATCTTCCGAATTTCTCAGTCTTGTGCATTGCATACCACCCACCCACCCAGGACAACTACTGAAGTTAAAATGATTGCACACTCTCAGCTTCTGGAATGCCGTAGGAAATTGGTCCATCCTTGGATCTTTCTGTTTGTAGAGAAGCTATATGATTTGGTAGACTTGTATTGTCATTGCCACATAGATTTGTGCAATGAATGAAATTTTTCAATTTTGCTGGATTCATAGGAAGGTAGTAATTTTGCTTGAACATTCTCTTGGGTTTAAGGTGTTTGGGCCTTCTGAATTTTTTTATGAAATGAGCACTGCATTCGTGGAATCATAGTCAGTACATCACATGTGTGTGAAACAGTTTGTGAAAATCACGTGACTTTGCCCAGCTTCCCGAACGTTGAGATCGTCTCTTAACTTCTGACTGATAGTTCAAGCAATGCTGGCATTCTTAGATTTTCTGTTCTGTTTTGGTCCCTTTTGTTGTTGCTTTTATGTGTTTCTCTCTTATATCTACTGTGAATGCGAGCTGCAAGCAACTGCGAGAGGATTGAGTGTTGGTTGGTGAGGGTTCGGGGCTTTTCAAAAGGCATTCGCAAGGGTGCGCCTCCTTACTTTTGTTGATCTGCTTTTGAATTTATTTAGATTGGCGTTTGTCGTTTGTGGAAGCCCTGGCCGTGGTACGTGGTATGTGAAGAACTGATTTGAAGATGAAAGAGAGTTCGGGAGAGAGTGTTGCCTGCGTTGGGATTTACTGTTGCGTGGTTCTTCTTTTAATCGTTTTCTTTTTATTGCTCTTGTTTAGGCGTGATAGTGAGAAGCACGATAAATGTACATCTGGGCTACTGAAAAATTGAAAAGAATGGTTTCAGCCGTTTCAGGCAGAAAGAATGTTTTGACATGTAGTATGCTAGCTCTGGACAACTACTGAACTTTTGTTTTATTTGGAAATTTTTTGTTTGTACCCAAATATAAAAAAAGAACCTTGGTTTCGTGACAACATTACTAAAAAGTTTATGAATAAATGAAAAAGAATTTATACTTGAATTGGTTTTGTTATTTGAAAATTTTTTCTCAAAGTGCAGTGAAAGTATGAAGCATGTGATTTCAAGAAAGATTGATATGATTTTTCTATTATAATTTTGGGGCATAGGTGTCCATTGCAATATTCAATGTATATAGTGTTGATGACTCTTAAAAGCAAGCCTCCCCTTTAACTATTCCTGTATCCAAGAAATCGCAGTATACATTTAATTCAAAAAATTGTGCACATATTGAAAAGACATAAAGTAATTCGGGTTTGAAGTTAGGTATAACAAATTAAAAGAGGAATGGAAGACTATTATTCATTTTTGCTTTTGAAATACCCTCATGATCTAACGTTTTCATCTTGAGATGAAAGATGACATTGTTGTGTTTTCTACTCTCATGTATTATCTAATACGTCTAGTTTTTAGAATGAGGATGCTTTAAATTATGAAAAATGTGATTCAACTTTTAAACTGATTGTCTTTTTGTTCAGTTTAGAACAAAATCCTTGAACTCAGATAAGACCTTGGGCATTTAGGGGTTCATACATGTACACGTGAGAAAAGAAAGAATGACAGAAATCATCATTATATAACTGGACATGGCAACTCTGTCAAGAGTAGGATCTATAGTCTACTTATTAACGTCATACGGAAGCATCACATTGTCTCCATGTTTCATTTTCATTGCAAGGTGCAAATGTTTGAATGTACTAGTTGTATCTGCAACTTGAACTTTTTATGTAGTGGAAGATTAGTGTAATAATTAGAGGGAGGCATTTCTAAAACTTTCATTGCACACATTGTGAAATAGAAATGTTTCAAGGAAAAGGAGATTTGGTATTTTTTAAGAATGACATTGTTATATACAAGTAAGTACATGATGAGAATGAAATAAAATTTGACACAACCAAAAAAGTGAAAACAAAAATGTAAAGCACAAAATGAATTTATCAAATTGTTATATCTATAAAATTTCATTCTATAAACATATTTTTTCCGAGAAGTTGTGCGAATGCACTTTATGATTTTTTTTATTTTTTTTATTATACTGTGGAAAGAAGATATAAAGGTTGCTCGAAAAGAAGATTTTTGAAATCTTTTGGATTGGTCCAAAAAAATGAAATAAATTAGAGCATTGGATATTGGCTACACTGATGTATAGGAATTAAGAATTCATGAAAGTATCATTGTTCAATTATGTTTTGTACTGTGCTTTTAGACAACCTCCATTTTTACTTCTATATTTGATACATTCTTATTGATGGTAACCACAAGGTACCAAGAATCATAATCATCCTTATACTCATACATTAACAATAGGGTTCCCTTAAATTGTTTCCCATAGTATCGTTAATCCACCCCCATGTTTAATTGTGGTTGGTAGGCTATGATATTTTAATTTTTTTGAACTAGAACAATGGAACTGCAATTGACTTTGGTATAGTTAGTATTGGGAAGTTGGATTTTCAAAATGCATTACAAAATTAATGATTTATTAAAAAAAAATTCTCTTTCGATTGTAAGAACAATTGAAATAAAATAAAATAAAATGGGACAATTCGAATTGTGAACTTGTGGAACTAAGACTTTATGATATTCCGCAGAAGATCATATTGTATAGAGTTCTGAAGTGACAATTGAGTTTGTTTTATTTGTCTATTGTATTGAAAATGATTACAAAATGATCAATAGCTTTAAATGAGGACAATAGGAGGAAGTTCTCAATTGTTACTGAAATGAATTATATTGGGTTGGTAGATTAAGTGGTTTCATTGAAAGGCAACATTAAAATGAAAATGAAAACTAATGTTGCCAAGCATATAGTTTTCAATTACTTATTCTCTATTACTTAAAAATTAAAATTCACAAATACTTAACTACATGACAGGTGCTCAAAAGGATTGCCTGAAGTCTAGCGTACATATTTTGCTATTGTAAATTCATTCTCTTTTTTATGATGCTTGCCATTTTATATTCACTTTGTGTTCAATAGTGCAACCTTGGAGTCGTATGAATATCCTTATAATACTTCTTGAATGTTTGGAAATTGAAGGTTGTTATGTTCTATGAATGTAATTAAGTATTTAGGAGAATTTGAGACCTTTGATTTTGAAGCCTATATTCTAGAAGAGAAAGAATGGTGGAGTTGTTGATAGTGCATGTTGCTTTACCAGATATCTCCAAAAAATCAAAGGTCGCAGAACGCAACAATTAACAGTGGAAGTAGCACAATCACGCGTGTTAAATAGTTATCTGTAGAATCCAACCAGCAAGCAGATCTGCATCAGGTACTTTTTCCCCCTTTTTTTCAAGAATGAGAGCATTTCATTAATATATGTCGGGATGTACTCATGTCGATTTCATTCTCATTCTTTAGAGCCTGTTATTTCTTCTTTGCAAATATAAATTAAAGTGTTTGTGGAAGATATGAATTTATGTCATAACAAACTGTTTTATGATTACTTATGAAGAATTTCATAAATCCAATACATATTATGGATGAAGATGGAGTCAAAATCACTTTGAAATTTATAACTAAAAAATATAAAATGTTAAATCCATTCAATCCATTCAATGTATGGGGGACTTTTCAAGGTTTAAGTTCCTTGCCTTCAGTTTTGTAATGTCCAATTTTGGGTGCTTACTGGAATTGATAGTAAACAAACTGAGGCTCTATAATTTATGAACTTGTAAAATTAAGACTTCATAATCTTATGCAGAAATACAATTCATGCAGAATTTTGAAGTAGCAGGCAAGGGGAGGTGTATTGATCCATTCCTTGTTGTCTCATCTAATTTAATTATAAATAATTGTTTTTTTGAAAGCCGTAATGATGTTTGTTCCAAAGGAATGGCAGAACTAATAATTATAGTATTTTGAACCAAAAGTTTAGTAACATCTAGAAGAAATTCTAGAATCCCCCATCCGGAACCAAGATGAAGGGAACCTCGAGAATCAATCAAATTTTTTTTTAGCAATATGTATGTATTTTAGAGGTTCTATTTTAGAACAAAGCTAAACACCATTTTTTTATGGAAGTGAAATGTATGATTGTTTCATGGAAACTGTTGACTTTAGCTATTGTGTATTCAAATCAATTTGAAAAAAAGGTTAAGAAACTTTGAATGTTCAATGTTCTTAAAGGAGAAATTACAGTAAATATTGAAGTTGGAATGGATAGGTGTACCCTACAAAGTACAAAGGGGGAATTTTCTGTTACAATTTTTGTATGAGTACATATTCAAAAGCAGTTAGAAGGTATCTAAAAATACCAACTATGTAGACTTTGTCTATCAGTAGTTTATAAAGTATTCCATTTCAATTGCCATATATTTTGAAGGTCCTCAAGCGCGAGTTCATGAAATTTAAAATTTGAGGAATTATTTTTGTTGGCTTTGCATAAATTTTTTTTTGGTTTTCTTTCATGGCTGTTGTTATTCTGTAAATGATTCTTCAATTTGTTTTGCTGTTGCAATATTGTACTAGAATATATTATGTATATTCTAGTTGCATTCATGTTGTTTGTTTGTGTTTAGAAATTTCATAATAGAAGTTCCCATGTGATGTCCATCATGTACATAACCAGTTTGTTGAGCCACTATCGAGAAAGGAAACATTGAAAGCAATTAGACATTACATTTTTTATGTAATTTTATTAAACTAAAGACATTGTCACAGTGAACTTTGTACAACATCTGAAAGTGAACATTTAAATAAGTGAAATTGAGTTTCGAACTAGGAGTTGAGGAACTGAAAGGTACAGTGATGGATTTTTATAAGATAACTTTTACTTTTGTGTGTGGAACTGATTTTACTTTATTTGATAGACCAAGGAACAGCATATATAGGTAATGATATAATTATACATGTAATGTTCTCCTGAAAAGAGATATATAATATTTTCACATCCCAATTATATTGTTTTTTTTTGGATTGAGAGTGGAGTGCATCTGTTAGAACAATTGTGATATTCATTGTCATGCATAGAACCCGGATGTTATTCGAAAACAATTGCCTTTGATTTCAAAGATAGGACTATTGTTGGAATACAGTTTTTTTTTCATTGGTGAGCTTGGTCTTGTCTTTATTTACATTTCGTACCATAAAAAGAGTATTCGTTTGTTTTAGTGCAAGAGTTTTTCAAAACTCACAACGAATATAGTGTGTTTTTCAGATTTGATACAATAGAAATTACAGTTTTTAATTTTTTCAAATGTATTTTAGAACTTTTGAGAACATCAGTGCATACTAAAGTACTATTGAACTTTCATTTTCAGGGCATCATGGCACCAAAGATTCATTCAAAGTGGTTGGAGCACGGATGGTGGATCGTAGCAATAAACAGTGATAAGTCTTCTTTGTGGATCACAGATTTCCCAATTGGGCAGGGGACTTATGAGTCTGCATTGGCGTCTTCACATGGAGTCATCGAGGGCCTCATGGGCACCACTGACGGAGGACTAACTGTGTCGGTGACCACCACAGAAACGACACTTGAGAAGTATAAACTGAAGAAGATGTTGATGATGGCTCCGGTTCCGGTACAACTTCTTTCAGTTCTTACTCCCATGCGTAGCTTGAAGAGTGTGGCAAAAGATTAGAAGAAAGTGCCTCATGAATTCTAGATTAAACGAGAGGGAGCGGTTCATAAATTCATGGAGATGACCAGTGAACAAGTGCAAGCATTGCGTCATCGATACCGGGAGATTGTAAGCTGTGAAGAATTAGAAAGGATGAACCCAAGTGCTGTCCAAGAGCGGCCTGCACCAAGAGATCCAGAAGACTTCAATGAAATCTATCGGGATCTTGCTACGCCAGTGAATCCAAATTGGGTTCCATTGGATGAACGGAATCGGAAGCGAGCTGCTGTTCAAGAGGGATTAGGAATCCATGCAGATGAAGCGGTTATTTCTGGTAGACCGAGGGCACAACGTCAACGTCTCCAATCTGCGGCAATCAATGTTGTTGTTCAATCTACAGGTCATAATGAAGAGGTACAAGTGCAAGGGAGCGCTGAAGTGAGGCCACCATTAGTGGAGATGGAAGTTGCTGAAGAATTGTTGCAGTCCGGGGGGGAGGGAACTCAAAATCCTGTATCAAGTGAATCCCCGGTTTTCCCTGAGTTTCCTAGTGAAGGAGAAGAAGGACCTCCAACCACAGTCACGGAAGTTGGATCAAGATCAAGATTAAGGCAACCAAGAGTTGGCTCAAGTGACAGAGTATACAGGTCACATGTTGTAGTAGCCAACGTGGATGCTGGAAGGGTTGCTGATCGTGCAGAACGGGGTGCTGTTAGGAGACGGGATGTTGGTGCAAGACGTAGTGCTGGAAGAGGACGTGGTAAACCGGAGTTGCAACATGATTCTGTAGTGCCAGACATTTCTGGAGACCAATCAGGGCGGCGCACTCGTGCAATGAATGCTGCAGAAGAGCAAGGCGTTAGGAAGCAAACAACAGCACAGATACGTCGTCGAAGAGCAGCCTTGCAAAACCGCCCTCCACAAGGAAATGATGGCGAAAATGATATTATTGAGGATGATTCCTCTGAGGGTGAACCGGAGCAAGAGCCTAGAAGAGTATTGCCGAAGAGTATTACGAAAGCACCTGTGGTTTTTCCTACAGAGACCGAGTACAGAGCAGGATATATATGGGGGCAGAGTTTGATTTTTGATGCAAAGATTGATAGCATCACCGAAGTGGCTAACGCAGAGACAAACCACAGGGTGCTAATGGATTGGCATGTAAATGAAATGTACGAGCGCCTCAGGGGATCCGAAGCTGATGGAGTCAGTGCGATTATCCTTCGTTCCATTGCATATCGCTATGACAGTAATAATGACGAGGGCGAGACAGAGGTGATAGAGGTGCCATTCAGCCAGGAAGGTACTGCACGTGAATTTGAAGCCGTGTATTTAAGACATTGCCAAGTGAATTCATCCCTCTCGAGCAGCGCATTACAAAAAAGGTGGCTAGAGAGCAATATTGTATGGGAGCCAGTAGATGGCCAACATATTGTTGGTGCTTGTAAACGAGCCCAACGGGAAAAAAAAGAGGGACACTTATCCAATGAAGAGTATCATGCGCAGTTTCAGAGACGGAAAGCAAAATTTCTGGTTTACAACAATCCTCAATTTTATATAGAGGCGTCTGTGAAAATCAATGCAAAGGAGTTTGACCGGAAGTTCTTCACCACACATTATGAGAATCTCATCAAACTACGCGATATATGGAAAGCGTGTGGAAGACCAAGTGTTGTTACTCGAGCTGATGATGCATATAGGGCAAAAGCATTGACAATGGCTGCGAGTGCGTTACATTTGAGTCAAAATTTATCGAAGCATGTATCGTTGGGGGAGCTGTCGAGAAAGATGGTGGATTATACACGCCACGCTTGGCATGAAGATGAAGAGTCCTATAAGGCCATCTTGCAGGTGTGCAAAGATTATGAGGACGGGAAATTGTTTTTCAGCAAGAAGGCAGAAGATAAATGGAAGAAGATGGCTAGAGATCGGAATCTTGATGTCACAGTGGATGGGAACCCAAAGCGGAAGAGGATGGAGAAGACCTGGTGGAGGCCCTTGAATAGCATTTCTACGGAAAACTATGTACGTGTGGTCCAGAAGATGGCTGCAAAGGATGTGGTGAATGGAAAGCGAGCTTCGCAGCGATACTATTTCAATGATGCTGCTTCTGCAAACCCCTCTAAAGGTACAATGGCATATGCGGTGGACACTTTACAGCGCAAAGATGCAATCAGAAACCAAATTCGGTTTCTTATGGTAGAAGCAGGGGATGAAAATCCATTGTCCATGGATGATTTCTTCTGCATCGACGCAAGCAAGTATGGAGATGTGGGAGGAAGACAGTTCATCTTGATGGGGAGGACATTAGATAATGACACAAAGACCTCGTGGACTTTTTCAGCAGTGACAACGGTTCAAATGCTTAGCAGTTTAGAGAAGGTAGTCCCAGCTTTCGTTAGGCAACACTTTGTGGATATCCGAGCGGGTCGCAAAGGTTATGCGGGATATGGTCGAGACGTTCAGGATGTATCAAATGCTCGCTGGAATTGGCAAGTTGCAATCTCTGTAGTGCAACACGAAGAGCGTGAAGCTTTATTTCACGTGAGATGTAGAGGAGGGTTCTTTGAGGACGAGTACATTGAACTTGGCGAACCATGTTTATGGATTTTTGATTGTAGACGTGGAGGTTCCCAAGGGGAGGACATCGCATGGTCGAACGAGGATTTCAGCAAGGTTGTGCAACAACTGAAGAACTGGATGTCTTTCATTTTTCGTTGGAATGCCGTGTTTATGTTTCCACCAGGCGTATTCTTTGACGAAGAGATGGAGTCAAGGATGGCGTTGCCAGAGGGTTGCCACGTGCTCCGAGGTTCTTGGATATTTCAAGCAGAGACAGTGTCCTCATACGTGCATGATTTGCGGCATGGCGAGCAACGACGGCGCGGTGTACAACCCATTGGTGGCATTCTCATCATCATGAATTATCCCGAGGAGAGTGGGTTCATGGAAAACCTCCCTAACAGTACGGACGACTTACAAGTTATATTTCAAGACTCGTGGAGTACGGAAGTGATGCCTCGAACGTAAGACAAGTTTGAGAGGACACCAACAGAGTTGAAGAGATTAGTACAAATGTATTTGCCACGCAATTGGGGGTTGGTAACATTGGGCATAACAATGGCAATGCCAGGGATTTTAGAGACAGGATATGTGGGTCATGATGTCATCATCATGGAAGATGTGTCCGTCAAAACGCAATTTGTGTATGACAGATTGCAATCGATGTATGGAGAGAAGTTGGTGATGGTGAACAGTGTGAGTATGGTCGCCGAACACAGACCCTCACAAGTGATGACTACAGAAGAGAGCTTGCCTGTTCCCGATGTTTCTGAAACAGATGGAGCTGTGCCACGTGGTAGAGTTGAAAGACTACCGCGGTCATCCAGGGACTCCTCCGATGAAGAAGAAAGATTTCAAGTGACTAGACGGGGAAGGGGGAAGGGAAAAGCCGTAGCAGTTGATTCGGGAGCCTCATCGACAAACGAAGATGAGAGTGATGCCTAACGGACAGAATCTGACAGATTACCAAGTGCTGGCCGAAGTTTAGGTTCTCGTGACACTGATGCAATCAGTGACGCCCGTGGTGACCAAGCAAACTTGATGGAAGTGGAACAAGATCCGGATTTTATTGTTGCAGAAGCAGTTGATGAGGTGGACGACATGGAACCGGAACAAGTTGAAGGAGGCGTAGGAGAAAGTGCAGATACAACAGCACCAACGGAGTCCATGTCAGCATTCTCTGCATTCAGCAAATTGGATCAAATGAACTTTGTCCCGGATGGTGAAGGATGTTATCGTAATAGAGACAACGTTCGATTCACTCGAACAGGTGAAGGACCACATTACATTTATCACCGGATGACTTCCATCTTGGAAGGACCTTGTATGTCACCAACTTTATCAGAAAGAGTAACAACGCCTATTGCAAGCGCTACGGTGGATACAGCATTGCAGTATACCTCTCTGCCTCCAGTGAGTCCAATCAGTGGACCAAGTGCACATGATGAAGCGGAGTCAATTGGTAGAGGAGACAGAGACCACTTTGAACAATCATCTGCACGAGTGTTGGAGACACCGGATGAAATAGGGCCGTTATAATAGACATAGTAGTGCATGTGATGGTAGAATAAAGTATGTGAGAGTAGAGACGTTGTGTGTTAGTTTTAAAAGTCTATGAAGATGTTCAAATGACTATATGGTATTATATTGATGTGAGCACATAATTTAAAAATGTGAAGGTAGTTGCTAAACCTTCAATGTCATTCTGGATTTATAAATAAATATTCCTAAAACTATAGTGAAAAGTGCTACACACATGATATCCGCATTTAAATATTATAACACTCATGTAATAGCAATGTACAAAGCAGAAAGATTAATACATAAGACCAAAAAAAATGATTAATAGGAAGAAATAAAATGTGTTGGACTTGTGTGTCTTTTGGAAGAACTGAAATTGCATCTTCATAGAGAGTTTGCATTCAACGTGATAGTATTGCATGATGAAATTAAAAAATGGATTTCTTTAAAATCTAGGGGGTACTCAAGTTTTTGATAACACATTTTTTGTGAATAGTTTTGCATATGATCATTGCACTTGGCCAAGTGCAAAAATGCCTAATTCGGTGTTCAATGAGAAAAGTACAAAATCTCATGAAATAGGTACTTTCACATTTTCATTTGAAAAAAATTGGAAAAGAAATTTTTTTTAAATGAAAAATTGTCCATTTGGAAAAAATTGATGGTAATGAGATTTCACCAAGAGAATGATTTTAGAACCATTTTCAATATTCAAAAATTGCACACAATGGGAGTATTGTTTGCACTCATGTATAGGACTTGTAATAATATATTTTTATATTTCCTTTGGGAGATATATGCTTTCCTACTATGCAAATAGACCATGAAATTTTTTGCTCTAGATCATTAAATTTGGAGACTCCTAATGTAGTAAAAAAACCTTAAACCTCATAGTGTGACAAGTAAACAAAATTTATTTTTAAATATAAAAATTGTTATTTTTAGTTTCTAAAAAATATGGGATCTAACTACCATCAAGTGAGACATCTTGAATAAAAATTTCAAGGTTATGAGGTTTAGGCTTCAAAAGTTATAGAGGATGAGAGGAAAATCATTCTCATTGTGACGGCAAATAAGACCAACTTTTCTTACAATGACCCATAAAAACAAAAATAAACAAAAAGTAATTGGTCACTTACAAAAACTTCTTGAAGAGGGCATTTCAAGAAAGAAACTAAAAATAAGTATTTTTTTATGTCTACAATTGTGCACATGAAAGTGACATATTTGCATCTTTGTGGAGGTCAACTTGGCTATTTTCTTAATTGCCCCTTCTTGTGTAGGTACAATTATTACAATCATAGTGAAGAAGCATACTCTCTTAAACGCCGGCCTAAACTCCTAGTGAAATTCATCAAATTGGATATTCAATAATAATGAAAACCTAACCCCTAAAGTGTGATAAATCCGAAAAATTGAATAATAAATATAATTTTTTTTAACTAGGCTTTTTCTTAAAGTTACAAAAACAAAATATGAATTATATTAGACCATGTATTGCACACCTACAATATGAATTTCAAATGTAATAAATAAAAATTCCAAAAGTTAATATCAATTTTGGGTAGCGTGCAATGTGTGATGCCAAAAGTCCAAAACAATACAAGTGTTTCATACCATCAACTAGAAGATCATTGCAAAAATATTGATTTATAATATTTTTTGGTCTTTATTTTTATCAAGGACAATTTCTTGACCTTAACTTTTGCCAGTTATTTATAAAATGGTGTCTTGTAGGGAAATGCAAAATAACACAAATATTGTTCTTCGTACCAATTGAAATAACTTGAGTAGTACAATACAATACAATACAATACAATACAATACAATACAATACTATTATTTTCAGGCAACACTAAATAACTTAAAATAGCATGACTTTGGAATATCAGTATTGCACACCACAAACTAGAAAAAATCAGTATAGTAGAATTTAGAAACTGTATGTGACTATGAGGGGTTGCCATTAGTGGTTGTTTCTTGAGCAATTCATCACTTTATTGCTACTTCACTTGGACCCTTGCAATGGAAAATCTCGAAAGTCTACTATTCATTGGAGAGATTGATATTGTCATCTTTGAATTTTGAATGGATGGATCGCTATATGTTTTATTTTTGAAAGATTGTACAATCATGATCGTACAATCATGATTGTACTGAGTAGATGCCAATCCATTGACATTATACATAAATTCCATTCAAATTTTGTAGATGAAAATGCTTCAAAATTGTAGTTGCTATCTTAAATATAGAAAAACAAAATCCACTTCTCTCTATGCCAATTCTTTTCTTCAAAAGAAATTCCAAGTTATATGCATTCGGCGGTCCCTTTATGGCAACTTGAAAGAACCAGTAATTGAGTCGTATGCAAATACGACACTTATTAGCTAGAAATTTTTAGGACATCGCCACCCATTCATGGGGAAGCGCTTTGAACCAGGCTTAGGCGTGACCAGCCAAGAAAAAGTAGTCCACTGCAGACCTGGCCAAGGACAAAAGAAGACCATACACTCCAAAATGAGCTTTCCAAATACTATCTCCCTATTCCCGCCATGCTTTGACCCGGACTTGATCTTGTTGTGTTTGTTGGTTTGTGGGCCATTTCTTAACTTCTTTTTAATCAATTAGTATTTTGATTGGCTCTTGATAATGGCAAGTCATTAATGCATGAGTTTGTCTTGTTTTGGCTTATTCGCTTTCTTGTGAATGAATGCGGGAGGTGGAAGCAACCCGGGAGCTACCGAGCACGGGCCAACCCATTTTTCCATCCTTGTTTGGGGGGAACATGTGGGGAAGCTCTTCTTTTGTTACTATAACGGTTATCCTATAATTAACAATTTGGAATTTGAGCTGCAGTTGAAATACCTGCTCAAACATACACACAAGGAAATTTCAATTAGATCAGCAAGTTTTAGTTAACCGCTAAAAGACCTTTGTCCCTTAGGGAACAAATGGGCATTTTGGACAGGTACCTATGGGCTGAAATTTTATCCTGATTTTTTGAAACTTTTTTGAAGAAAGAAAATTTGTTGGTTTTATAAGAACATAATTTTTTTTTTCAATCGGTGCTTGGAAACAAAAATTATGCTCAAAACAACAGAGAGGGGAGAAGGGAAGAGGGCAACAAAAAAAAATTTCAAAAATTTCAATTTTGTTAATTTTCTTTTCTTATAGATTATATTTTTGTCTACACGGAAAGCTTTGATTCATTCCATTTGGATTTGTTATGAGAAAACTATGGACAATCTTTCTTTTTCAAGCAGTTAGAGCATCTTCTTGAAAAAATGATTTGTAGGATTTGTTTCTAAATGCAATCTTTACAAAATTTTAACACAAAAAGTTCCATATGTTTTTGTTTGCTTGCTAAAACAATCTCACCATTGGAATTTGTGCATTTTTAATTCCATTTTAGAGATATTAATAGTTCAAATTTTCCTTCTATCTTGTATCTACTTCTACTTAATAGTTTTTTAAAGTATGAAAATTAAGGTTTTCTAAATATTTTTTTCACGTAGATTTTCAATTCAATTCTCCATGATAATGTTTTGAAGTTCAAAACTATGTAATGCAAAAAAGTAAAGTTAAGAAGGTTCAAAGTATTAGAGGACATTTGAGGCCTCTAGAAGACTGCGAGTTATCTTGCATTCCCAGACTGCGGGAATGCAGGATAACTGCTAGCTAATGTGTTGCGACTGTGCCACGCTATTTTTGGAAAAAAATAAATAAAAATAATTTTTTTTTGCTTAGAATGATTTTTGGGAAAAAAAATAAAATTAGATAGCCAAATTGGGCCTGATTTGGGAACTGAAACAGTCTTCTAAAGGCCTCAAATGTCTTCTAATGTCAAATAATCTAATCCCGCAATGTGTTGGAAAATGGTTTTTTTTCACTTTAACCGCAAATATCTTGCAATTTGTGTGGTCAAAATTTGTGATATTTTTTCCACACATTCTCATACTAGTTAGGTGTAAGATCCTACAGTTCGATGTGCAAAATTGAAAAAAAAAGAAATTGCTCTTTGCTATAGAAATGGTAGTTCTGAGTGTTTTTTGGCAAAAAAAAAAGCCTTGGTCCTTTAGGGTTAAAATGACATAGTTATGCAGAATTGCACAAAACTAATATACATATGTATCTATTCTTGTCTTCTACAAAAAAAGACAGCCTGCATATGCATCTTGTTTTTTCAATCAAAATTCATAAAACTTGTTAATATAATTGTAATTACCTTACAATATTCCAAGAATGTTTGAAAAAACGACCAATTGATGTATGACAAAGTTGGACATGTATAGATTTGCAAAACACGTAAGTTGAGAACTTATGTGATCCACAATTGCATAGCTTCTCTTAGTCTAATATGATTGGATATTAAATAGATTTCTTTATATTTTAAGTAGATTTTGACAAAGTAATTGTACCATCATGATAAAATGTACAAAATTAGTTGCAATGTAAAGATCAAATGTCAAAACATAGTTAAAATATAAAGTTATCTATTTCACAAAGTTGATCATATGATGCCTCATATTGAACTCTTCCTAGATTATATTTTTATTTTTTAATGAGGTATTTCTTAATATGAAAATTGTGCATGTGGATGTTTCCTACATATCTATACAATCAAATTAAAAAAATTTATCACCAATTGTTTTCAATAAAATATTATGTAAAACCATAAAAATTGGCTTAAAAAATTCACCACAAATGAAGTTTTGGTTTATCGATACTGAAATTTTGTATACCTTGATTGGGATTGCGTAAGGATTGGTATTAATTATACATGACAAAAACTTTCAAATTTTTTTCTATACTGTGCAATAAAAATTGGAATGGCTCAAATAGGCAATTTGTAAATGAACTATTATAGTACAATATTGTGGTATATAGTACAATATTATGTGGAGTTCAAGATGGATATGGTAGATTCCGCCAAACTTTTTTGGTTAGAGTTACTTCTAGTCACTACACCTAAAATTGCACGCTTTCTAAAATCGCACAATGGATATTTTTGCCTAAAATGTACTCCCACTATTCATATGACTCTATGATCGCTTTTAGGTACATCTATTTTCAGCACTTTGAAAATTCATAGTTTATTCACACATTGTCCAAAAAATGCATTCTAAGAAAATCTAGAATCCCGTTTTGACTATCAATAGGACTCCACAATTTTTTTCAATAGAATAGTGAAAATCATGCTGAATTGCTTAACTGTGCCATTTAAAGTGTAGGGGAGGCAATCCATTTCTGATCAATTAAGGAATTATGCATGTCTGCAAGGCAGGTTTCTTCAGTGAAGAAATATACCTGTGTGTAGAAATAGAGTTAGGAAGGTTTCCATAATTTTCCAGATTTTTATTTCTCAAAACACATTTACTATGAATTTTTTAGTTGAAAATTCTATTTGACTCATTCTCGTCATATAGACTTTCCTATTTCCAACTAAGGACTGGTTGTAAAACCCACCAAAGGGTTGGTTGCAATATTGAGAATCTTGTAGCCAATCTAAATGCGCCACAATTGCATCTGAAAACATGCCATGATTAATAACTGCTCATCTGTTCCTTCACGGAAAGAGAGTGAGCTACATAGCCAGAATGGGAGAGGAGAGTAGTCGGGAATGGGTTGCCTCCCCTAGTTACCTTACGTACCGTAGCTTCCGTGTCCAATTGGGGATACTTCCACGAACCCCTCTGTTCTAATCAGTTCCGGTCTCTCTCTCTCTGTTCTAATTTGTTTTTGAACTTTTTCGTCCTCGTCGTCGAACACATTTTAGCTCGAGGATGCGATGCTAAGAGCTCGAGGGTGTCTCCTTCTCAACTCAGCTGGTTCCAGTTATTTCTGGCCGTCTTGGCGAGCGTCGGAGTATCTTACTTTTTTCATCGGTTGCAAAAGCGTCGGACTAACCACGGGACAAGGTAAGGATTGATGGTACTCACTTCCACTCAAACATTCATTGGGCATGGGTACCCAACTAAACCAATTTCACTGTGGTTATCAACGTACCTTGTAAGGGCCAAAAACAGTGGTTAGAAGGTAGGAGTCCTTGTTAGGGTTTGGTTGTGGTCATGTTTTTATTATTGCCAGTGTCTGGTGTTTCAAATCACCAATTTTCTTGACATGTTCATTTAGAATTTGTGAAGTGATACGAGCAATGTATGTAAATTAAACCACCCCTAAAATACAAGGTTAAGAGCTATGTTGAACAAGTCTTTGTGCACTTAGTAGATTCGTCTGAAGTTGTGAGGGTTTGCAATGCAGCGATGTTGAATTGAGCAGCATCCGTGCAGAAAATGAGAACGCCGCAACTTCATTCGACGATGCAGAATCCTTGGGACGTGACGAGGAAGCAAGGTCACCTTGGAATCTTTTGAATCCTGTTGGAGAAGCCATGGCGTTCACCGGGTCTCCTAGTTGGCCTGATCGCAACAGACTCCGATCCAAGAGCTTTAGAAGGCATCCAAGAAGCCTTCCAAGAAGGCATCCAAGAAGGCTCTTGAAGCCTTCAGCTGAGACTAGGAAGACGAGACATTTCTTGGAATTCGAGGGCGAAACGGAGGTTCCAAACTTTGCCACGAGAGAGACAGCCTGCAGTACTATTGTTGCCGACAGGACCCCAAGTCCAGTATCTTCAACAACAGCGGGGCTACTTCGACCTTCGGGAGATGTGGATGAAGCTCTTTCACCTTCGCATCTTGTTGGCGAAGGCCCGGCGTTACCCGGGGCTCCCAGTTGCTCTAATCGCAAGAAATACCGATCCAATTCTTGCAGGACGATGAATGCACCTGAGGAAAGGACGAAGAGCATGGCCAAAGACGAGGCTAAGAACGTTGGCAGGCCAGAGCCGGCCAACATGATTGTTGCGGACAGTTCCAGGACTTCGATGGCTTCAACGACTGCGGTCCTACGCCGACCTCGTCGACACTTTGTTCCCAGACCTTCACGGGAAATTTTATTTGGTGGATCATCTTCAAGCCAACATATTCGACGGCCTCCGCCACCGCCACCGGCCAAGTGTAATCCCGCCCACCAATAGCTTCATTTAATGCATGGAACTATTTCTGTCTATTTCTGTCAATGCTTGAAGGTCCAGAATGGACACTCTTAAAGAGTTTCATTTTTCAAATAAATAAGATTTGGAACTACCTATTGGGTTGATTTAAAGTATGCTGGATTTAAGCTATTAACCTTTAGAGGACATTTAAGTTCTGGATACGTTTAAGTACCGGTGATCAATCCTCCAAATGATGCTCATTACCTTAACACCGACACCGACTGCAGCAATTGACGCCGACACCGATACTGTCAGAGCTTTTCCGGCACAATTATGAAGAATACTACCTTGGTGAAATGCGAGCTCGGCCCAACATGGAGGTATGTACGCCAATTTAATTACACTGACGAACAAGGATAGCTTCGTTTAGATTTGGTCACAGCTTTTGGCCCAGGAATCTAGCATATGTAACAAAATTCACTGTCGTTAAATTGGTGCTCACTATTCCACCACTTTGGCACTTTTCAGGACGACTGCACCAGTGACCTGAAAAATAGATCATAGCTTCTTGAGCTTTTTAGACATACTTAGACGTATTTCACGATTTGAGCGCGGATTCAACGAAATGTATTGACCATTCAGGGGAATGTTTATCAGAAGTTTTCCAGATGATTTTTTTCACACTAAGAGGAGAATTCAGGAGTATTTTTCTCCAAAAATCTCAAGAAAGTACATTAATAATCTGAGATGTGAAAACGCATTTCTCACCAGTTCTGCAATTGGCGCATGTGCAGATGGAAGTGAGGATTCGCCCAAATCAAAGCAATATCCCCAAGCAACTGGCTGCCAAGCTGCGGAACGACAATATGGGTAAGTTTACTTAATTCAGTCGAGCAAAACACTTGAGATCTTCTGATATTGGTTGATAATTTTCAATAGGATTTCAAGAACAATGACTTCAACGTCTTTGCACTTGGCCAAGTGCATAATTGGTACACTAAATAGTCTGAGATACAATTATTATCCAGCCTGGCCAGTCCCTCAAACTATCAATTTTGAACCTTGGTTTTCATACAGAACTCCGCATATTAGGCCAAGTTTTTCTTGCCTGCACAAGTAGAAATTAACATATACTTGTGCACCCCATTACAAAATTTGCAACAATTACTACAAAAGAACGAACATGTATTCTTTCAAAAGATTACGAATAGTGAGGTTTGAAATAAAGATTGCAAAGAGCACATGGATGAAAACGTGACAATCCATGGCGATGAAAGTGTGATTGTCAAGATTTTGTGATAGTATGTGTTTAATACCACACTTTAATACCACACTTGGTTTAGCTTAAGTTAATTTCAAAAAACGTGCTAATTGTTTTTGCTAAACTTGGGATGAAATAGGTAAATCTACAAATCAATGTAAAGATGGTTTGTTGAAAATCCAAAAATTCATTATCAATTCATTGAGTCAAATACCCATTAGAGAAAATCTAGATTCTTTAGAGGGCTGAGACATGTCATTCAGCTTTGCAAATATAGGAAAAAAAATATTTTTTGAAAAAAAAAATTACAGACAGAGGTGGCACCTAATGTAATCATGTGGTTCATAATATTTAAATTTTTTTCAAAAAAATTAATATAGTTTTACATTTTTCACTTTTTATCCTAAATACAATAGAAGAAATTGGTTTGGGATTCTATTGATATTCTTAAGTGCCGATAATGTTGTTTGCTCATGTGTAGACCTATCTCGATCAAATTCAGATAAAGACATTGTTATTGTTTCTGGCATCCCTCCTCATAATGGTTTTGGCAAACATGAGGTTATGGAGGTAGTCAAGAGATATGCTCCATATGCAGTGGTTGTTTCAGAATCATCTCAACATGGGGGTCGAAGGGGGTGACATACCATTACTTGATTGTACTCTATTCTTTTAAACATATGAAGTCATTCATCACTCAATTACATACCTTACAATTATATAGTCTCTATAGAAGTTGAGGGGGATGACATACCATTACTCAATTATTAGATGATTTTTTATTTTTTTATACATGTGGGATCATTCATCTCCCTATTGAGATACTTTACAATTACATAGTCTCTATTGTAGGCTTGTAGTTTTCCATTTTATATATAGCT
The DNA here is from genome assembly GCA_963969595.1 of Neckera pumila. Lineage (NCBI taxonomy): Eukaryota > Viridiplantae > Streptophyta > Bryopsida > Hypnales > Neckeraceae > Neckera > Neckera pumila. Next base: position 2,609,639 of record OZ018408.1, on the reverse strand, counting down.
TTGATTTTTGAAAACTAAGCCTATTGTCATTTGAAATATTCTTTGGTAAATATTATAGAAATTTGGTAGAAAGGTGATGGCGTAAAACACTTGTACTATTTTAATCAAGTACATGTGATACTTTTGGTAGTATTTTAAAATTACAAAATCAATTTAAGAAGTACAAAAAAATAAACCTAATGTTTGGAACCTTGAGGAAATTATATCCTAAAAAGATCAAGCTCAAAAGAATTTGCCAATGAAGAGAATTTGAAAAGTGCTAAATTGAAAAGAAAAAATATATAACGACATTTAAATGATTAATAAATAGGAAATATAATACAAAAATAAACAGAAAAAATGGGCCATTTGCAAAAACTTCTTGAAGAAGCCATTTCAAGAAAGAAATGGAAAATAAATATTTTTTTCATGTCCACAAGTGTAATAAGTAACAAGATGTTTAGGCCTTAAAGAATCACCTATAAAATCATATATTGAAGAAAGTTGGATCCATTATACAAATTATTTTTTTATATTAATAGTCTTTATTTCTAAAACATTGAAAATAACTATATAGGTGCATAACGTAGTCAAACTCTCTTAAGACTATTTGTAATGAGTGCTTAACTCCTAAAGTCCCAAGGCATTTTTCTATCAAAATCCACTCAAATTTGTCAGTTTTGCTGGGTTCATCTGAGAAAAGAGAAAAAATAATTTTCTTAAGAATCTAATTATAGGATCTTGTACTTAACTTATCTCAGATCATGTGGTAAAAATTTCATAAAGTTTGATCGTACAGATTAGAAGATATTAGCATTCAAAGTTGGAAAAATTTGATTTTTTGAACATTGATTTGCAATTTCAAATGACTTTGACTGCCATTTGTAAAAAAAAATTGCATTACAGACTTTTAATTTAATTTTTGTTATGTTGAATAATTGAGTTGAGAATTTGGGAAAAAAAAGTCAAAAAAATTCACTTGATTTTCATTCTTTAAAAAATTGTTAAATAGAAGTAGGTCCAAGATTGAAAGAAAAACTAAATCGTCAATAGCTCTAAGCTAGGATTAAAACACTATAATTTCAATGGTGAGATTGTTTTAGCAAGCAAACTTAGCCTTGTCAAACAATTTTTTTTGAATAATTGTGAAAATTGCATTAAAAAATGATTCCTACAAGTTATTTTTTCAAAAAGATGCTTTAATTGCTCAAAAAATAAGATTGTCCATAACTTTCACATAACAAATCCAAATGGGATGAATCAAAGCTTCCCATATAGATAAAAACACAATCTATGAGAAAATAATTTTTAAAGTTTTTTTAAAAAAATTTTGTGTGAGAAGATTTCTGCCTACCGCACCGAAAAAAAGGACCTTGTGTGCCATAACTTTTGCTCCCGAGCACCGATTGAAATAAAAGTTATATTTACATAAAGCTAATGTATTTTTCTATCTTTCCCAAAAGTTTTAAAAAATAATGATGAATGTTGAAGCCGTAGTAGCTTGCCCGAAATCCATTTTTGTCTCTCAAGGGGACAATGGGATTTTAGAGGTTAAACCTTGAAGGACAAAGGGGTGATCTTGAAAATCATCCCTTTCCATTACCTTGTCAATCATTGGCTTAAGAAATAGCAAAAGCACCTGTTGGAAGTCAAAACTAATGTAAAAGACCTCTATTTTTTACAACAAAATTTTGAGGATGAATATGTGGCACTTTTGTCCCACACAAGAGATTCTTTGTCATTAATTGGCCACAAAATGGCAGCCTCAATGTTTAAAGGTTAATGTTTAGATCTTTTGGAGGAAGTGGAATCTCTGCAATGTTGTTTTATAGGTAGCTAGAGTTTGAAATATTGCTCATCTCTAGCGTTGATTCAATTGTAGTATCCTTCATTTCTTGAATTAATACTTGTGCATGTTTGAAGGATAGATCCTTCCAATCATCACAGTGTAAAGTTAAATAATACTTTGAATTGGTAAGCTTGAAATGATGATAGTTCTTGAGAAAATATTGGCCCTTACATCTTTTGTATTTCTGTCTTAGTTAATGTGCTTTCTATTGCACTATTAATTGTCAATGCTGTAGATATCAAATAGTACTGTGCAATGTTAATTCCATATTTATCAGCAAATGTTCCTTTTTTCTCCACTCTCTATGATATAAATGTTGGACTTGTCTCGGGTTTTGAAAATCTAAAGGATGTGCAAAATCTTTACATTCAACAAAGTCTAATAAAATGAGCTGTTTTTTATGGATAGTAGTTCTTTGGTGTATCTAATAATTCATTAATATGAAAACTATGCTTTTCTTTCAATTTTGAAGAGATGGCTAAATAATCTCTTTTTACAAGAGGAACCATTTGGATTTATAATGTGCAATGTGAACTTGGAGAAGAATTTTGAAGCGCATCTTCTAAAGAATTGGCAACAATGTGTAAGGAAGAGATAATAGAATAAATTATGAATTACAAGTTACGTGAGACTCTCATAGAATCACCGAGTTGGCATAGGAATCAATTGTATAATTTAATGGCCATGGTTGACACTTGTGGTCTCCTTCATTTGTTTGTAACTTTGATATCAGAGCTAATAAGATGGAGTGATGTTGATTCAGAAATGTTCAATTATTCATAAGTTAGAGTAATAGTGGCAAATTGGATTTTGAAGATGGTTTTGTTTGCTGAAGTTGTCTAGGTACATACTTTCCCAATCAACAAATATGAGTTTGTTGTTGATACTTGCCCTAAAGTTGGCACTAACAAAACTTTTGGGGTTGAAGGGAAGTTCCAAGGTCAAACTCAATCCTCTCTAATTGCACACTGTATTTTCATATTCTTTGTATACACAAGAATTCCTCAAGTTGTATCCAAGGGTCATTGCAAGAAAGACCAATCAAAAAGCGTAGCGTTTTTCATAGGACTCATTTTTTCTTTTGGGAGTATTTTAAAATTTTAAAAACAATTTAAAAAAAATGTGAAAAACATGTCTAGTGTATAAACCTTTAAGAAGAAGGTACCCTAGGAAGGAAAAGCATAGGAAAATTCTCTAAGTAGGAGAACTAGAAAGTGCAAAGTTTGCCAAAAATAGTAACTTGCATTGTAATTTCACATTTTAATTTGTAAAAAATAAGAAAAGCAGTTTTAAAAAAATCTAAAAATTGGCCATTTGGGAAGAGTTCATAGTAATGAGATTTCACCAAAAGAAATCTTAGAGTTTTTTAATGCGTTAGAAATATTTGGTGAAATCCTAAATATAAAATGTTTTTTTTTAATTTAAAAGAATGTATGGATCTGATTACCAAAAATATTTAAAATCTCTAATAAAAATTTCACATTCATTGGACTTTTGCTTCAAAAGTTATAGCAGATGACAAAAAGGGTACCCTCAATGTGACAGGAAATAGGACCAATCTTTTTTGCAATTACCTCCAATCAATTGTCCAATCATTTAATTAAATGATGGGATTTTTGTGTATACAAAGATCTAATTGAATGGGAATCATGACAATATTCACCCACCCGCATTCTTCATATAAAAATGCATCAAGAGGAATGTTGGAGGATGTAAAAAAGAATACGATGTGAACATAGATGCACATGTTTGTGCCTTCAGAATCAAGTAGGAACAATGCTTTATTAGTATACCATAGTGTGACCTAGCCTTTATCTCTGCAAGGACACATATTTTTTTGTTTCCATCCAAAGTGGTTTGTTTACATTTATATGGATTAAAGATGGTTTCGGTTTTGTAATCATGTAATTATTTCACAAATTGTCATGCATTCATAGTGAATGAAATATCATGTCTTTTCAAATTTAAAAGGATGATGGAAGTAGAAACAGTTTCATTCTTATAATTTTGCGAAGTGGGCTTTATATAATGTATTTTAATTGTATTGTTAATTGTTCAAAATTGTGGTTCATTTATTTGCTTTTGATGACTGGCCCTTAATTAGTGAAGTTTCTGACACAATTCTTACTCATTTTTCACAAATTTTATTATTTATTTCTTAACCTTCAATAAAAATTCGATTTTTACATTAATTAATTAATTAATTAATAAAAACCAAAGGTCAAGTTATACTACGGTAGTACCAGAACATCTATAAATAATAAGGTTATAGGGAATTTTCAATGCAAAAGAGTTGTGTGCTGTAAGTTTTGACAGAGAATGAAAATTCCCAAGAATGATGCATGTTTGCTGAAGTCTTGTTCTAAAATTTTTCAAGTTTGCTGAAAAAGGTCGTGTGAGATTACAACTGAGCATTCCAGTTTTCACCTTGGGAGCCACCACTTTCATTTTTTTACCTCCCAATATTTTGTAGGTGGCAAAGGGGCTTAGTATAACTTATTGATAAAATTATGTGTTGAGATTTTCTCTTTAATCTGTGTAACATGGTGCACTGGTTTGATCAATTGGCAAGCATTGCCATTGGTGAGCACATTATGGGGAATTCTGGTATTCAAAGAATATTAAAGATCATCTCCAAAAACGTACGTCTTGCTTGTTGCCATGCTTGTGATGTTCTCGGCATTGGAATAGGTTTTGCCAAGGTAAAATTATAGAAGTGACACTATATCTTATTTGGAATGTATGTATTCATGATGTTGTTAGATTGGAATAGTAAATTTCAACCTTTGTTTTAATTGAAGTCAACAATTCATTTGTGATGGCTTCTTTCCTATGATAGTAAGAATTATGGTAGTACATTGTACAAATTGATGTTTTGATCTTGTTTTGTCATTCAGCCCTTACGTCTGAAGACCTTTTGAAGCTCACAAAAAAATGTATGGAGCATGTGCAAAAAATGACTTTGAAGGGTATTATGTTCACTGCTCCAAAATTCAACTATGACCAATGCAAATATCTAGCTGATAAGCTAAAATTGGTTGTAGAGAGTATCGAGACTCTTCCCCCAGATGACATTGCAAATTGTTTTGAGGTTATCAAGCTTGTACATGGTTTTGCAAATGTTGTGGAGAACTTCATTCAAAGTTGTCGCCAAGATAGATGGATTCAAGTTGCCATGACAATGACAAATTTGTCGGAGCACATATCATCACTATGCTTTTATCTGGAGATTGTGTCACGATGCTTTCTTGGAGTCTCGACTTCAACCTCCTTTGATGGTATATATCAATCCGAAGTTAAAATTGTTGAAGAGAAGGCATCTTATGACCGAGAAACATTGTTGAGGAATTTGAGTGCTTTGCTTCAAACAAAGCCAACAACTTGGAAAGTGTACCAATTGGCAACTCTTCTATTTGAGACACTTCAACACCTACAACATCACAAAGATGGTAGCATACCAAGATTTTCTTAGAATGACAAGGACAATCTTAAGGAAAAGGAAAAATTGGGAAGGGGTGCCTTTGCCACTGTCTTCAAGGCATCGTGGCTAGGAATTGAAGTTGCTAAGAAGACATTTTATACTCAAGATTCACCTGATTTTGAGAAGGAAGTGTCCATTTTACAAACACTATACCACCCATCCATTGTTTTCTTATTTGGCTATAGAAAGGATGATCAAGAATGCTTTATGATCATGGATTTAATGGACGACGGTCTTTTTAGCTTGATCCGGAGGACAATGAAAGAAAACAAGTCGCGGGGATATCCATTTGATATAATTGAAGCAATGGATATGATGCTTCAAATTGGAGGTGGCATGAAATACTTGCATGAGATGCGGATTGTTCATCGAGATTTGAAATCAATGAATATTCTTGTGCAATATGTGAAGACAGGAGATGGAAAGATTGCGTATGTATTGGCAAAAGTGTCCGGCTTTGGATTGTCAAGAATAAAACAAAAGAGCTTGACCCAGAGCAACCAAACCCCAAACATGGGTACTGCATGATGGATGGCTCCAGAAATGATAAAACTCCACCTTGCTAAAAGTTTGATTGAGATCTCAAACACTGATGTCATTGATGCCAAGGTTGCAAAACATCCTTTCAAAAGCGATGTGTACAGCTTTGCTATGGTTTGCTATGAGATATTATTTGGAGAAATGCCTTATTTTGAAGACCACAACTTGAATGAAGTGAAGAAGAAGGTATTGAGGGGTGATCGTCCTCAATTACCTAATCATTGTCCTCCTTATATGAAGTCCTTGATAAAGAGATGCTGGAATACAGATGCAAGCAAACGTCCTAATTTTATTGAAATTTTTGCAGAGTTGCAACAATTACAATGTTCACTTCTAATGTCTCGTAAGTTTCTTCATTTAATTATGTGCATTGGTTGTGAATATATTATTGTAGCAAAGGAGATTGTTTGCTAGAGATTAGAGATCTTATGTTTATGTTTCTAAGCCTTGATACATACATGTGACATATTGAATGATCTAGCTAATCGCTTTGCTAGGGATGACCATTTATGAAAAGAGATTTCAAGTGGGGAACAACTCTCAAGCCAGAAAGTTCACAATGGCCGAATTGATCATAATTACAAATAACTTTTCTGCAAGTCACACGATTGGAGATGGAAACCCATATTCTAGCACATTTTCAAGGGTGTTCTTTCTAATGGAATATTATTAGCTGTCTGGCACCAAAGTCCAGATGATTACATCTTTATTCACAATATTCAAGCGGAGGTAGTTTTCACTACCATATTTGTAATTTATGATTTTACAGCTTAGATTTAGTTCATAACATGAAGAGGTTTATCTTTAGGATATGAGTTGAAATAGTTACTTTTGCATATTTAGCAAAGCTCTACAATGAATAATATGATGCAAGTACAATCTAATATATAATCTTCTTTTATCGATTAAATTTAAATTTAAAAAGTTTTCACTGAATTTTTCAATAATACTGTGTTTGGCTATCATTGTTGGCAAAATTTAATTTTGATAAAAGGTGCTTGTATTTTAGAGAAATAATTTTAGAGACATAATTAAGTATTTGGCTTGAAATATTGACCCTGATAGCAACAATGATAGTGGAGTGTTGTATGATTTTTGGATACATATTCTATTCATATTCAATGAGGATATACAATTAATTCTTTAGGGTCTAGGTGTTCAGATTTTGAATAATGAAAGATTAAAATATGTTTCATGTAAAAAATAAGTTGTTTTTTGTAAATCCAAATGTTTTTAAATTTTTGTGTTAAATCTTAAATATTTGTATGGTTATGATTTTCAAGACTATTCTCCACAAATTTTCTTTAGTTCAAAAAATACAATCATGTTTCACCTTAAAAACAAATTTTTTGGTTTAGAAAATGGCTATTGGGTACAATTTCATCTTGTGTGTTAGATTAATTTCTATGAAAGAATTTGCCATAATTGAATCTAATCAATCTAAACCTTAGGGGAAGAGTTATTGTGAAGATCACTAGTATCAACAATTTTAGAGGGAATTTTAGTATTGACTTCAAAATTTATTGGCACAAATGTTACGTCAAACTATATGGATGTCATCTATGGGTCATAATTTATAGCTTGAGTTCAATAGTCATAGTTGATTTATTCTTCTAAGTTACACTTGATGAACTTCTTTATATTTTTGGAATTTTGAACTATCCTGTAGGGTTAATTAGGTCAATCATGAAGATACCTCACTATGAATTTTATTGAAATTGTTGAAAGATTGTGGTCTAGTAGTTCAATAGGGCATAAGACCCTTGTAAGAGTAAAAGAAGATGACTATAGGAGAGCCTCTTCATGGGGAAGTCTTCTCATGAATTGCATAGTTCTGATTTTGCCTCCCCATGTTTGGTTTCTTTGTGATGATTAAAATCTCTTGAAGCAATCCTATTTGGTTATTTTGATGTTCATTGTGACTTTGTTTCTACTTGCACTAATTTTGATGATGTATTGTATTAGTTTTCACGAAATAAATAAATTCTAGTGATACAAATTTTGTACCTTCATTCATAGAACAAATGAATTGTGTATACAAGGCATGTCATTATGGTCTCCTCTCATTTCAAATTGGTGTAACTATCTAATTAAATAAGACTTACTTTTCTAGTGCTTGTTGTGTGGTATATTAGATTGAATCATTAAGCATTTGAGGAACACATCCCAACTTATTGCAAATAGTTGGTGATTGTGTGACTCCAAGTGATTGTTTTCTTGTCTATCCTTATATGTCAAACGGAACCCTGCATTCACAACTACAAAGTAAGTTCCCTATACAAAAAACACTCCTATGAGTGCAAAGTCAAAAGTGTTGCCAATTTCTATCATAAAAGGTTTACATCTCTTTATTAAATCATCAAAATATTTCCTCAAAATTGTAGTTTTTATTTCAACCAGCATTTCTTAGAATAACACTTTATTGCATCGCTTAGCATTAAAACAAATCCATGGTTTAAGATCAATTTGACATTTTGTAATTTTGGTCTCACATGTGATTTGTTTGCAGAATTTGATCATGGAGAGCTTGCTCTAAGTTTCAAAAATCGAAAACATATTGCTCTAGGAGTAGCAAAGGGATTGGTGTATTTGCATGAAGAATGCAGCCCAAATACTGTTCACCACAATGTCAATAGTGGTACTATTCTTTTGGATGATGAGTATGAGGCCTTGGTTTCAGATTTTGAATTTTACAAGGTTATTGATTCTGTGCCTACGGAATTGGTTCAGGGAATTATTGGCTACATTGCGCCTGAATATTTTTCCAATGGAGTGGTTTCCGTGAAGAATGATGTTTATAGCTATGGAGTCGTATTGTTGGAACTCATCACTGCACGAGATCTTTGATATGGTGCCAAATATTATAGTGAGTATGAAGGTGTGGGCAATCTTATAGATTGGGTAAGTTGGTCTTTGTAAGCAAGTGTCAATAGGTGGTTTTATAGAGATATCCTTGTGAACAAAATATGGAAGGTCTCTTATAAATTACATCATGCTTTATTTCCTTATGATATTAATTAGTTTTTTTTAATAGCACATTTTCATTGACAACTACATTATCAGTATAAATTGAACATGTGCTATTGTGTCATTCAATAGCTTATAAATGAAATTAGATTAGTGGAAGACCAAATATCTTCTCTACTCTAGTTGTTCAATGAAGATGATGTATTGTATTGATGTCTTGACTATATATAGGTTGTGAGAGTTTATAGCTCAGAAATTAAGTTCTTGTCAAATTCTCAAGTTAAAAAGTTTTCTGAAGACGACAAGGTGGAATTAATAGTAGACTCTAATCTCAAAGAATACAATATGACAGATATGAAAGATTTACTTCAAGTGAATTTAATTCTAGATTCATGCTTGGTCAAATATTCTATATTACGATATGTTATTTTCAAAGTCATGTGGGTTGTCAAAATGATTTAGTCACATATATAGGTTATCTTTTACTAAGGATATCTAGTGGGTAGACATTTCATTGTTTCATTTTTTGGATAGAAAATCAATATGATATTTTATTCCATTCTAGGCAAGGAACATCATAATTTTGCATTAAGTACTCTGCAATTATTGCATTCACTTGATGTTTCTAATTGTTGGATGAAATATTGTCTCAACTTTTGTCACTTGAGTGCTCATTCTATTTAGTGATTGAGCTACTTGATCATGTTTTGAATGGATAGTTAATCTACTTGTCAATCTTTTCACAAAATTGTTAGATTTCTAAAATGCCCTTTCATTGGTACTCAAAGTGGATAATTTGTAATGAATAGGTGGCTCTACTATGTATTCAATCTTCTCCATCAGCCAGGCCAAAAATGAGTGAAGTGGTGAGTATGCTTCAGAGGAACAATCTTAACTAGAATGGAATGTTGTAGTGATGCACTATCCAAAAGAGTTGATTTCCAACCTAGGCTAATTTTTGCACAAGTGTTTGTCCATGTTGTTAGTTTTATCTTTTGGTACTAGCTATGAGTTTGGAACTAATTAAAATATTGGAGATTATAAATAGTTGTCCACTACAAAAAACAGATGAAATTGTGAGAAGTTTTAATGATGAACATTTTCAATACAGTTGTTGTGCATCTATATCATGTGACTGGGCATTTATATTGAGTTGTGTGTAATATTTCTAGTCTTGGAATTTGCTCAAAACTAAATAAAAAGACCAAGTTTTAATTAGTTTTATCTATTTTTAATAAATCGTAACCACATGAGTTCAAACTAGATGTAGACTGTATTATAAATAGCGTTTGAATTGCCAAAAATCCTTTTTTTGTCCCTGCCAAAAAACGGGCAGTTGCCCTTCACAAGGTCACTTTTGTATGAAAAAATGTCCAAAATGGTGGTTACTCTTTGTATTCATTTTCCTATACAAGTTGGATACATGTTTGAAAAAATTCAGATCATTTAGAATTGTACAACATATAAAAAAAAATAGTAAGTAAAAAGAAGTCGAAAATGATTCAAAATACTAAATTGTCAAGAATTTAATTATAGAATTAAAAAATGCCAATCTTAACGGTCGTAATGTTGTAATAAACAATCTACACCCAATGTTTTTATTTTTTTTCAAAAATATATGAAAATTGAGTTAAATAAAGGACTTCAAAGTTTATTTTAGAGTAGAGATTCCATAACTACTCGCAAACTAAAACTCCTCATAATTTTCATTTCATTAATCAAAATAGAATGATCCAAAGCTTTCTATATATATGTAAATCTAGAGAACCAATTTCAAATTTTTATTTTTTTTAAAAGTGATTTTTTAAGAATTTTTTTAGTTGCCCACCGAGCATTGAAAATCACATATCATACAATAACTTTTTATTCATGCAGTCAAAAGTTATAAAAATTGTTGGGTCGCAATCCCTAAAGGACCGGAGGGGTGTCTAGATTTCCAAAATTGTAAAGATCTATTATAAAATGCAACTTCAAAGAATATTTTAATGATGACTCTCAACAATAGTTGTAAAATACTATTTATTCGTCACATCCATATGATTAGATCAATGAAAATACATACCAATATTTTTCAATAAAATTTGATGCCAAAAATTGAAAGTTCTTTCTAAAATCAATTGTAGATTGAATATTTATGACTTTTAAGAGATTCTTTTTCCTATGAGTTCAAAATATTGAGTTCTAATTGTAGTGATTTTTGAAGATTTTTATTTGATTTTTTGATTCAACTTATTTTTGAAGGGTCATTTTTTTAATTGAAAAAGTTACTTTTTGAGGCTAGACCTTCCAATACCTTTTGAATTATAGAATATTTGCAAAGCAAAATCTTTATAATTTGAACCCTACAAATGTTAAAGAACTAATATAAGAATCTTCAAACAAAATTGATGGATGAAAATATGCATTTTGGTGAGTTTAGGATGTGTTTCCGTTTATTCATTGTTCAAAATTTGCACCCTTGGCCCTTTAGGATTAAAACTATTCCTCGGGAAAATGTTGTGTGAAAATTTCAAAGAAAAAAAATAAAAACTCCATTCATAGTGAGCTACACAAAATTACTATGTTGCCAAAAAATGGTGTTTGGTCATTTAGGAGTTAATCAAGAGTGTGTTAAAATTGTAAAAGTGGTTTAAAGTCTTTCAATCCACTTTTTACATGTCAAAACTAAAATTGAGGTTATGAAAGTGTTTGAGGTTAAAGTGTACCATAATTCATTTATGGCTTTTCAATATTTCAAAATGAATTTCCAATGTGATTTTTCCCTCAAGATTGACTGTATTTGAGGTTCATCTTCATGTCCTAACACTAAAAAAATGATATTTGCAATAGACACCTTTGCATGAAATCTTCAATAAAAAAATCATGAATAAATATTTTTACAATCAGATTTTTATACTTCAGGGTGAATGCAAGAAACACATGTACTACTTGTTGCGTTTTCAAAGTACTTATGCTTTTTTTTCCTGAAGCACTTTAAAATTAGAAAATAAACTTTAAATTTAAAAAAAATATGGTCAATGTATATACCTTTAAGATGAAGAAACCTTAGGAAGGAAAAACATAGAAAAAATCTCTAAGTGGGAGAATTAGAAAAGTGCCAAATTTCAAGAAAATAGACATTTTGATGCTTTAATAAGTTTTAAATAGGAAAATAAATTAAATAAATTAAATAAAAAATAGACCATTTGTAATAATTCTATGGAAATGGTCATTCACCAAAAGAACTGCCAAAATAATATTTTATGTATTCTAAAATATAAGAAGAAAGAAGCTCTCTTTGTGGACTACCACACAATACAAAATTAGCTATTTTTAGTATTTCCTTCCTTGTATAGCTACAAGTCTACTAGAAGACCATTCCTTCTAAATTTTAGCTCTAAATTCATTTTTTTGGATATTAAATAGTACTAAAAACCTCCAATTTGGAATTTGTGACATAAAACTGGGGGCTGTTTTTATATAGTAAAACACTTTTGAAAATTGCAAAAATAATTAGGTAAAGTGTATAATGGTCATGAGCACCTTTTCTATATATTTTAAGTCATTTGGATTCAATACACAAAATTTATACCTAAATTATCATGTCAACATGCAAAGTGTGACGCAAAATAGTACACGTGTTTCTTGCATTCACCCTTAAAGTAGACTTTGAAGGACATTCAAATTTTTTTTTAAATTCACCAAAATATTATTCTGGTAAGATTTTATGTAACTTCAAAATTTAGTTGACACCAAAATATGATGGTTTGGGCAGTTAGGGATTAATTCCTAAAAGACCAACCAAAAAATAATGTTTTATGTTGAAAATAAGATGCATAATATAAAGGAGGCCAGTAGTAGTCAAGTCAAAGAAAGGAGGAAAGAGGGAAGAGAGGAGGAAAAGTGGTCCTTTAAAGGTTAGCCCCACATTTCTGTTCCTTGCAGGCTCTGTAGGACACAGAAAGGACACATGAGTGTGAGGCGGTTGATTACATTAATTTGTTGAATTGATCTCTCCAACCCCAAGACGGGGCAACAAGTAGATGCTATTTGAGGAAAATTATTTCACTCCTAGTAACTTGTCAGGTTGTCAACTTGCTTGTCAATGTATTCTAAGTTGTAGAATTAGCAATCGATTCTAGAGATCTAAAATTGAAATCGTATCAGTTGCAAATGTACCTAATATACTTAACCCCTAAAGTTCCTTGACTACGTTCTCACCAAAAATGCTCCAAAACTGCCATTTCTAGGACAAGTACCAAATTTTTGAAAAATATCATTTTTGGACACATGTAACCATAGGATCTTGTAGTACTTTGGTTTGAGAATGTGTGGAGAAATTTCAAAACTTTCTACCGTGTAGATTGGAAGATATTAGCGTTTGAAATGGCAAAAGTCCATTTTTGGCCCTGCAAAAACCCAAGCAGCTGCACTTCACAAGGTCTAATTATTATGAAAAAAAATCTAAAATGGTTGTGCTTCTTTGGATTCATTCTTCAGGGCAAGTTGGCTACATGCTTGAAAATTTATAGATTGTTTCGAATTGTACAACATATAGGAAAAAAATAGTAAGCAGAAAGAAGTAGAGAATGGTTCAAAACACTAAATTGTTAAGAAGTTAATTATGGAATTGAAAAATGCCAATCCCAAATGGTTGAAATGTTTTAATAAGAAATCTACATCCTACAAATTTTTTTTTTTGAAAAATATTGAAATTGAGTGAAATAAACGACTTCACAGTTTATTTTAGAAGAGACAATCCATAACGGTTCGCAAGCTCAAAATCCTTGTATTGTTTGACTCATTGATCAAAATGGAATGATTCAAAGCTTTCCACGTATATATAAATCTAATAAACCAATTTCAAATTTTTATTTTTGAAAAAAGTGATTTTTTCTTATCTGCCCGGACTGCCCAAGTTGAGAAACAATCAACATATTAGGCCATAACTTTTGACTCGTATTTCCAAATGTCATGAAATTTGGTGCATATGAAAGATATTCCTCATCTCCACCTTCTATAAAAATTTCAGGCCAAAATATGCAAATCTCCAGTCACACGTACCTGCCCAAAATTTCTATATTGCCAAAAAATGCATGTTGGTCCTTTAGGGGTTAAATGGAGACTCTACGTAACAACATCAAATATTTTGAGTTGATCTTTGGGATAAATAATAAAGAAATCCCTATGGAAAAAACACTCAAAACTCACTCTTGAGTCACATATTGCCTATATTTTTAGAACTCATAACATTTGATCAAGAGGGAGAGTCACAGTTACGTCCCTAAACCATTCAATATTCTCAATGAATATTATTGAATAGCTTGATATGCAATGAGTTTAGGGTTTAAGGATTCATCAAGAATGATGAATACCATTGAAAAATGATGAAAGATTCGTAGTAGTGGCTCCCCTGGTATTTGACATGGTGTCCTGATTTCATGAATTTGAAAACTTGTGTAAACCCGGTAAGTTTAGTAATATACAAGGGTTCCTTATCTCTTGAAACTCGAAGTCTTATTGTAAGAAACCTCTTTTTCATTTACTAACAAGGACATATAAAAACTTGACCACATTTTGGAAATAAGTTCACTATGACTATGATTGGAAATATGCTGAACACCAAAACCAGTTTCTACATTTGTCATGTCTGCCAATCATCTCCCCTTGGACCATTGCTCCAAGAAATAAAGGTAAGTTCAGATGGCAATAGCCATCATGAAGAGTTGCATGAACGTAACCAATTACTTCACACTCAATACCCTACTTTCTTATTTGGCTTCAAAATAAGCAGATTTTTCAGTGGATTTAGAACAATTAAGTGCATTCTTTATCCAAAATGCATTCTCTACTTCAAAGCCTCAAAGTTTCACAATAGATGCAGATGTTGAAAGAGGCATTGATTAGTGAAATTAGGTAGACAACCCAAAAGAATTGCACCAATCATGACAACGCAATTGTCCATGGAGCTTTGTCAAGGAAGCTCATTGTTGCACTCTGTCAATACTAAGCTCGAATGCAGCAAAACTATCAATAGGCCATCGTCACTGCAAATAAAACACAACACATCGGCAAAAAAAATTTCTTTAGTACAGCAGCAAAAAAAGGAGAGAATCCATACTTTGCAACCAAGTTAGTGCTACTCGCCATGCCCTGGTCACTGCAATTGCGGGCGATTTTAGAAAGCCTTCAGCAAGACCATCAAATTCCTTGAAACACTCTCCCCATCAACATGAGCTTCATCTTCCCAACAAAGAAACCAATACATTCCTGTATTTCAAAAGTGATACCAAAAAGAACTCATTCAACAACGAAGATGAACCAGATTAAGTTTTACCTAACACGAGATGCCAATAATGCTTTGCATTTGACTGTCTTGCCCTTGGAGTGCCACATTGCAAGGATGATGATCTCCGGCTAATTCCAATAGTACTACTCAATAAAAGATTTGACAAAACTTTCTACAGGAGCTCCTTTTACCATCCTCAGAATTGGCAAAAGAAAGAAGTGGGAAGTGGGAGTGATAGTGGGAGAAGGCATGCTTGCAAAGTACCAAAACGATGATCCCCTGAAGCAAATACCACAGAGGAGATGTGGCATACTCTTGCATCCACGTTCATTACTAGGTTCTCATGAAAATTGGCAATTTTGGCAAAGACGGCTACAAGAAACCAGGTGCACAGTATGGCAAGTGTTGCCATTAGTCCCACCAGGACGATGAGGCGGAGAAGAGGGCTTTCTATATGCAGGCGCGGATGCAAATTGTGACAATACGTTGCTAATCTCCTTGCAATTGTTCATCAAAGACGGGCTTCTTACTCTTACCAAAGCCTGTTCCCATGAACCGCATAACAAAGTCCCTAGTGCCAAAGTTCACCTGTCAAGGGAGCGTCAGCGTTGGGCCCATAACAATATTGTATACTGCCATCATCAAGAAGATCATTGCAAAAACATGATTATTTAATATTTTTTGGCCCTTACTTTTAACGGGGACGATTTCTTGGCCCCGAGTTAAGTATTATATAGAAAATGATTTCTTGTAGATAAATGTAGTATAAAGCAAATATTATTCTTCACATTAATTGAATTAACTTGAATAGTACAACATAATGTAGAATAATAATATTTCAAGCAATATTAAGTCATTATGCTAGATCCAAAGAGTCCGCATTATTGTGGTTCAAAGTTCCATCCATGTCCCTTCACACTATAAGAAACCCCCATTTAGGTGACATGCCCTAATTTTTTATGATGGATTGTCAACATTAATGTTACATTGTACATTTTTGTTGACATAAAAATTTTAGGTTGTCAACATTGACATCACCTAAAAGCCGTCATTAAAAATTAGGGCTTGTCACCTAAAAAAGGGGTTTCTTATAGTGTCATCTGATTGAATTTCCTAGGGATGCTTCTTGCCAGACTTTTTTGGTCAAAGTTACTTCTAATGAAGCTTCCGCGTCTGATTGGGGATACTTCCACGAACCTATTTAACCAGTTTTGGCTTTGTTTGTCTCTCTACCAACAACGGGTTTGTTTTTGAACTATTTTGTGCCTGTTTGCCTCGTCGTCTTCAACACAATTTAGCTCAAGGATGCAATGCGAAGGACTTGAGGATGTCTCCTTCTAGTCTCAGCTGGCTCCAAAGATTTTTGGGCGTCCTCATGAGCGTTGTAGTATCTTACTTTTTTAATTGGTTGGAAAATCATCGGACTAACTACGGGACAAGGTAAGGATTGATGGTACTCACTACCACTCAAACATTCATTGGACATGGATACCCTATTAAACCAATTTTATTGTAGTTATGGGTGATTGCAAGAAACACCTGTCCAATTTTCCGTCACATGTTCAATGCGGAAGTTGTTTTGTGCCATAAGTATTGCAAAAATGATTGAATGAACATGAAATTCAAAACTGTCCGATTTTCCGTCACATGTTCAATGCAGAAGTTGTTTTGTGCCATAAGTATTGCAAAAATGATTGAATGAACATGAAATTCAAAACCAAGCTTTCAACAGCAATAGAAAATATACTTGAATTATTTCAAATTTTTCAAAATTAATTCAATAGGTAAGATTGAATTTTGAATATATGTCACACATACGGTTTTGGTAGTTTTTAAAACTATCAAGTACCTTTTCTCAAGAGTTACATCATCAGATTGGGTAGGCTAGTTCTTCTAATAGAAATATATCTTTTGAGGAGAGGGATTTCCAAAAACATGTTCCAAGTGTGTTTTACATGGCCTAAAGTGTGCTATGTTTAGGTTGAATTTATGCTAAATTTAAACTGAATTTTTTAGCGAAGGTCATTCACCGCAGAGAACGAGAGATTTCTGACACTCAATGAGAGTTAGGGCTCAAATTAGACAGTCAATAGTGATGATTCACACATTTTTACGAAGTATACTTTATAGATTTCTAATAGAACCACATAAGCTCAAGACATATAGAACTTTGTAAAACCTAAGGAGAACCTTACTTCCACCTCTCTGGAAAACTTTATTGTGTAAAAAAAGAATCTTTAGAAGTTTTATGTAATCACCAAAGATGGATCTAAAATTTCTACGCTTCTCTAAAGACAGTTGTAAGACCTAAAAAATTGATGTTTAGGATTTGGAAAAGGTCTATGTAGCCTCAACAATTTTAAAAAAAACTCAATTAGTAAAGGATATTGTTAAAAATGATAAGATCACAACAAATTTTGATCCACAATGCTGGAATGTTTAATTCTATTGGAGATTTGAAAATCGGTGAGACAAACATAAGAAGCCTTAAGTCATGTCCACCGAATTTCCTCAATGATGTAATGCATGCAGGTCCATCATTCAAAATCTAGCGATCAAATTGACAATACACTTCAATAAGGTACCACTACTCTACATTGCGATCTACCATCTAAGATTGAACAATAGACCACCACAAGTACCACACACTAAAAATCATTTTACAGCACCAAAGGTGTCATCTCTTTCATTTAATTCAATACCGTTACAAACAACAATGATCTCTTGCCATTACCAACATGTTGGTTATGGCCACTACTAGTTAGAATGCAAAAAGGAAAACATAAAAATAAGAATCCCGTCTTCACTTTTAGAAAAGAGGGTCAAATGTAATCAGTAAAGAAATAATTAGTTACCAAAAAATGATTAGATAATGATTGCCAGTCATTAAAATGGTGCCAAGGCAGATGTATTGTGCGGGTGTAGTCATTGTTCAAGAGTTCAAATGACTAGTGGATGACACATGGATGAGACCAACAACAAAAATTGGTTTCATCTATGGTTAAGTCTGCATTTTGAACCTCTGTTATTGATGCACATGGATTGTATTTGGTCATTTTTCAATTGTTCTACTACAAGATAAGTAGATAACAGTGTTATTTCGGACATTTTTTTGTCAATTTTTTGATAAATTGGACACGATTAGTCAATTTAGACGTGTCAATTTAGATGTTGTTTTCTTATAGTATTCAATCATAAACTGAAGGCAATAGCTAATTATAAAATAATTAAAGAATGACTTAAATTAAATGACTCAATAGGGTCAGGCTTTTCTATTTGGACGTAATGTTGGCTTTTCTTATCAGGATGTCCGTCAATGTTAGTTCGGACATGTCTTGACACGTTGAGATTCACATCCCCCAAAGAATTTTATTTTTTTGGACAACTTGGACAAATGGGTCATCCAGGAGATTTTTTTCTTAGGATCCTAACGGACATTGGGATTGACTCTAGACATCCTAACGTCCAAAAGTTGTGTGACAATGAAAACCTAGGATCGGAACACTTTCTTTTTTGTTCAAGAAAGAGATGAAAGAGAGTCTTTTTAAACATAACACTTTGCAATAGATTATTTTTACTACACACGTTGTTGAAATTATTGTGTTTTTTTCTATAGTGAATTGTAGCTCTAGTGCTAGTTAATACATATTTCAATTTTATCTCAATCTATCAATTCACCAATACTTATCCATTTGTTGGAGATTCAATAGTATGGTCAATTCTCACTAACAAAGTAAAGTTAGATGTATCTCTAATCTCATCTTCACGTGTTTAATTTTCAATTAAACTTTTTATCCCCTTAGACAAATTAACCTAGCCAAAAGGCAGTTGGAAAGAAGTCTAGTAAGGCCAAAAGACAAACCACAAAGTTCACTTTAGTGATATAGTCTCAAATACACTAGAAGAAACCCGCTTTTTTTTTTATGTTGGGCCAAATATGCACTATATCCGACAAAACATCAAATATAAAAGGGCTAATGATCCACAAAGGTAGATTTCTAGAGGTGTTGCCAAGAACGGTGGTTGATTAGTGTAAAAACAAGTTCATGCTATCATTGACGCTAACCATAGTTATCACATTGGACGGACCGTCCATCCAAACCATACAATATATCTATATATCCACCTGGCTGGTCTGTCTGGTGACCCTAAACTACTTGATGTGATTACTTTAAGGTAAACACATAGTTTGTTTGATTTGTCTGAATTGTCCAAAATGTCCACCTGTCCGGGACGTTTGGTAATCCTAAGTTGCCCAATGTGACAACACTAACGCTATATTTTATTTGACATCACTAAAGACATAAAATGTTTTTTGGATTGTTCAAATAAACGTCGACTACCAAGTCAACAAGCAAATACATTTTGACTAGATGGATAAGTTCATGAAAGTTACTATGATTTGTGATAAAATGCTTATCGAAGGTAAAAAAAAAAAAGCGGGGGGGAGGGGGGGCAGCTACATGCCAAATTTTGTCAAAATATGATGACATGAAACTTTGATGTGTCATTTGACGTGGAAATCATAAATGTGGATGTGGCTTGCCACGTCAACATCATGGATTGTCTTTATACGTAGTCTACATTGTTTTCAAAGATGTCAACATAGACGTTCAAATGTTTCCAAAGACATCAAATGACACAGCATTGTGTTCATGTGAATGTCACCTTCCACCACATATTATCTGAAGTGCATTTGATAACATTGAGTAGACGGTGAGACTTTCAACAAGCAATAGAAAACGACTTTTAAGATATCCACGGGACTTTTACATCACCTTCCACAATATTTTCCACAGCGTCAACATCCATCACTTAGTATTTAGGTGTATGCCATATAGATAGATGATGAATAGAAATGTCCATATTCAAAGTAAGTGTTCTCTCACTCAGAATAGACATGATTTTCTTGTAGATGTCCCACAATGGACATGGATGTCAAACGGAACAAGAAGATGGCAACTAATGGAAGGTCCGCTGAAGGTAGAAAATGCATTGTTAGCATGGAATGCTGCAATGAACTATATTTGGACTACTAACAAGGAAGTTTTGGACAGAACAATTCTCCATACACTTGCAAAAACTGATGCACAAGTGTTTTGGTTAATGACTTTACATACTATAATTACATTACATGCCTATTAGCCACTATTCTTATTATCTGCTCAACATCTTCTGTAATGTTGTGATTGTTATAGAAATCATCCTCTTCATGTTCACATGGAAAGTCCTTGCATCATCCAAGAATTTCAAAGACGCGGTGTAAATGGTGTAATACCGTAACAACTCAGCCAAAACTCTAAACCAGTTCAATCAGAAAACATACCAGCTGGTGTGCATATGGAACTCCCTTGTCAAAATTCGTACATGAGCGAGGCACTATTTGGAATACATAAAATGCGCACTTCTTGTAATTACAATTTCCATATCCTTGCTCAATTAATTTTTTTCTTTGCATAGTAATTTAGTTTCCACCTTTACAGACATAGTTGTCAAATCATAGTTTTGTAAATACATAGTGCAACTTATTAAAAATCGACCTGTATTCCAAAATATAGGCCATTTTGGCCTAGGCAATCCTAAAGGGGTTAATTTGTGTTAACATAACTTCAATGGAGCCCATTTCAAGACAAATGGAAGTCTCTCATTGCATGATGAAATACATGCTCTTTTCCATAATGTAGAGGTTGCTTTAGTGTTATTGTGTCCTTCTTCTAGACCGTAGATTGAGCATGGTTGACCAAGATTCAACCATCCAACATTGAAGTTATGCCCATTAATGTGAAAGCAAGGGCTCATTTTGAAAAGTAACATCCCTTGTCACCTTAGAATAGCTTGGCATGTTAGGACAAGGCTTTGCTTTTGAACATATTGCCTAATTCTAAGTACAGAATGTCAAGTCAACTATTAAAGGCAATCTTTTTTGCTAAGAAAAAAATATGTGTATATAAACTATTCACTTCTATATATGTATAATCTTATGTATTTATTTATAGTATTTTTTTGGTAAAATAACTTGGAAATTGTGTTTAATATTGTTTACGTGCAACTAAGCTCTTGAGCATTCTAAATATTGCTTCTATCATTTTTTTAATTTGAAACCTTTACATTTTGGTATGAAAATATAGCCACTACAGTAAATTCTACAAGAATATGTATTTAATCAATTGAAAAGTCCTTATACACTCTTAGAAATTTGGTCTTTTATAATATTTTCATCCAAAATACTTGGCTATAACAACTCATTTTTGGTCTGTGATAACAAAAAATGAGTTGTTTATGAATAGCATCCGGAATAACTTGTTAAAAATAAGTTGTTTTTGTACGGCAAGAATTGTTTGTGAACGGACCAAATTTCTACTAGTTGCTACATATAAGAATGATTATTTGAATATAAAAGTTGAGGGTGTCTTTTTTTAACCCCTAAATGACTAAGGGGTATTTGGGGGCTTTAATTAGTTTTAGGTAGGCAATTGCAATCTCAATTGTTTCATCCTACAATTGAGATTTTGCAAATAGATATGCACAAGGATTGTCTTGAATGCAAGAGAAATTTCATAGGATTTGGATCAATAGTTACAAAACCATGTCCAATAGTTAGTCTTTTTATTCTTAAAACAAGCAAGTCAGATAAGGAAAACTTTTCATATTTGAGGGTTTTTTTCTTGAAATTTTTCTTCATAGATTTTCAAGTGAAATTTAAATCAAATTATTAAATTTTCAAAGTCAATATCTTACCATCATCAAATATCTTACTAACATCTCAATTTGAAACTTTAACACCATACACTTCAATGAATTAAAGATATCTTAGACCTTGCTGGAACTTAATAATTTGTTGCTTCCAATGCACAGCATTTAGGTAAACTAGCCTAAAACCGCCAACTTTCTATTTCCGTCATCCTATTTTTGGCCCCATTCCAACCATAACACTCATCCAATTCCATTCACTTTCCTAACAAAATCAAAGCATTAATATCACAAAGGATAATGTGTCAATCTCTCATTGGTCCATACTTACATGCGAATAGATACATGGAAGGGTGGTTATGGGTTGTTAATATGGTGGTTATGACTTTAGTCTACAAGCGGTTTTGTAATTTCAGGGTTGACACTTCAAAAATTCACAGAAATTACAATTTTGATTAAAAAATTATAATTCTACTTGGGTTAGATTTGGGAAACAAGCACACACCTTTGAAAAATACATATCCTTCTTGGAATTGGCCCCAATATCTTCAGATTGCAAATCAGAGTGGTAATAGGCTTGTCTACCTTACATACAAGAACTTAGAACAAGGTCACACATTGAGATGCCTGGCATACAATGTGCAAACTACTGCTGCAATTGTCTGCAGCATCAATGGCTCACCATCAGTTCGTCACTCTCGATGGCAATTATCACCAATGCTATGTACGGCAATCTAAGAAATTACTTATGTGATCCTTGGATCTGCCACAAAAATTACTACAATAGAAATGAAGGACTAAGAGATTTTTCCTTAGTTTCTTTGGCAAGCTAAAGATGTACTGTACAACATACCACTCTAAAGCTTAACAGAATACAGTCAATACGCTTGATAATGGCACTTCAATTGTGATCACCTCAATCTGAACTCAATTACAAAATTGTCCTATAGTACATATAAAGCCCAAAGTGCTGCTCTTTTTGTCAACCACCCTGATGATCGAATCGGCAAGTATCAAGTTCCTGTATCAGCTGCAAGTCATTTCGACGCAACCTGTCACTATGCGTTTAAATATACTAGTTGATGTGTGCAGGCATGGATTGTTCCTGTGAAAGTAGAACCCCAATAGGTATGCCAGGATCTTAGATGTTGAGCTGGCCCAAGAGCCAGAGAGGATTGCTGTTGTGTTCATCTGCGATTCACGAGCGATATCACTCCTGATTTGTTGATCTAAGCGACAAACTCTAGAGCCTAATCTCATTTGTTGATAAATCCCTGCTTTCGGCCTTCAAACCCAGGCCTTGCCAGCTTCTTTTCCCTCTGCAAAGTACCAAACAGCATTCAAATCAGAGGTCAAATTAACCCCTATGCCCCAAAGCGACTGCTTCCATATCTACAAGTAACAAATTGTAGCAATACAAAGAAGGAATCGTACCCATTACTTTTGAACAATGGAAATCAATGTTTTAAAAGTTACTATTATTGACTATTAGCTTCCAAAGTGGAGTTCTTATTTTAGCTTGGTTTGACAATCAAATTTCTCTTCACACAACGGGTCTTCTCTCGTTCGCTTGATTTAAAGAAAGTTTGAGTCCACGCCAGTACGCTACAACTACAGTTGCCAAACTTACAGGACGAGATGTAAAAACCAAACTCACTGACCTTAGCAATGGATCGCTCCTTCTTCTCAGTTGCTCGCTGCTGTATATGATCCTTACGGGTCTGCTGCTTCACTTGTTGCCCTTTCTTCTCCATCTCTTTTCTTTCTTGCCTGTCACATCGAGGAACGGATTAAACTAAGATAGACATTACACTGCAGCAAACAGTGCAATTAAAACAATCAAAACCTTACCATTTCTTGCTACTCTTATTTCTCAACCCTTCATCTCTCTTGATGCTCTTCTTCAAAAGCTTTGGGTTATCTAGGACCTGCACAGATTAATACAAAAGTCAGCTGCTGACCAATACTTCTCAGCACGTTACACACACAAAAGAAAGTATAAAAAATTCAACAGTATTTCACTGCACTAAGAATCACCTTCTCGCCGGCAGCTCTGCTAACGGCAGCACTCCATGCATGCTTTGATGCAACCTCCTGAACAAATCCAACATTCAGAGACAGATTCACACAAAAAAAAAATTAACAAAGATGCATGAGACTGTTCATAGAACCATAGATTCAGGCCAGAGAAAGCTATTTTACAGAAACAAATACAGCAAGAAAAAAAAAAAAAGCAGTTTACTACCTGTCCCTTCTCTGGATCATGCATGTCATTTTGCAAAGCTGTTGCCTACAGAAGTCCAAGAACAATGTCAGAATATACAGAACTTAAATAAAAAGCGCCTGTGACGTAGTCCCCGATACCCAAATCCGGTAATAAATATGCACTAGCTTAATCATAATTTCAATGATACTGTCGCATTAATATACTGGTCAATTTGTTGCACGACAACTTTAACCAAAAACGTGAGGACCTGAGCAAGAAGTTTTTCTTTCGATGGTTTCTTCTTCTTAATCTGTCCAGGAGAAGCTCCGATGCCCATCTTGACTCGACTGAATTCCAAATCTTCTTCAACATCAGCAGGCGACTGCATCATCCCAGTTCAACGAGATTCAGTACACCCAAGCAAGAAGTCTTAGAAAATTATGCTGATAAACACGATGACAGCAAGGAACTTGAATTACATAGCTCAATCATCGCCACATCAATAGCAAAATTTCAAAAAGGGCAGAAGATCTTCATTTCAAAAAGGGGCACCATATACCCATGGGTCGAATGAAACTGGAAAACGCTACACACCAGCCTAGAAATAAAAAATAGATTGAAGAGCCCATTACTTCTTTGGCCTCAAGCTTAGGTCGCTTAGCTGACGGTCCGGCAACGTCGCCATCTCCAGCTTCTGGATCAACAGCTTTGCTTTTCCGATTCCTCTTCAAAGAATCGTTCTTCTTTTGGTTTTGCCACTCTTTGGCAACTTTGGCAGTGCTAGCAGCTTGATCAGCGTGTCGCTTGGCACGAAGCAGTTCGATTCTCTTGTGCAACCTGTCGCGCAACTCTTCGTATGTTACTGTCCTTGGCTTCTCCGCATCAGCACCTGCCACAACAGTTCACATTTCAAGCTTTGCCAAGGATTGATCCACAAGCGGTTTCCATAAAGCACATGGTAAGATTATAACGCACAGCAGTAAATCCAACTACACTGTATATAAAAAAACAATGCAGACCTGCAGCTTCGGATGGAATGTCCTTCGTCTTGTCTTGTTGCTGAATAACCTCCAAAGTAGTTCTAGCGCTCTCTGGATCCAGCTATTACAGATGACGATTATTCTCAATATCCAGAGGTGCTTCATCGAAAGAAACAAAAATCATGTAACATAAAGGTTTCTAGTTGCGACACCCCCAAAATTTTGCGCATTGGTTTTTAGAATGCACCTCAAAATAAGACCTCATATTGCAATTAAAGTCATTTACTAAAAAAACTTTGAATCCTTACAACTCTTGCATATGGTATCCCAATAAGGCATCGTATGGTGAGTTAGTATCCTCTTCGATTCGCAGTTCCAGAGACAAGCAACTATGCTGAGCGCCTAAAGTATCGCTCTTAGGAGTGGCTAGCTTAAAACTGCCACTTTCAGCGTTGATTACAGAACCTTCACTCGACTCAGAAAGTCTCTCTGGAAACATTCAATCAGCACAAAAGATAACAATAGCAAGACGTACGATATCACATCGCCACAATCAGAGAGAAAGACACTTACTCGAGCTCGTTTGGCTTTCTTCAAATTCAATTTCGTCTTTCTCTTGGATTCAGCCCGTGCTTTCTTGCTCAAGCCATGTACCTAACCCCACCGCCAATTCGAATTCAGCAAAAAACCACGAACAGCAACCAAATTCCAACAAAGTAAGAACATAAACCCTAATTTTTTCTCGAAAACTCAAATTCTTTCTAACCCTAAACTGGCAACGTTTTGCTGCACCCGAACTTACCCATTGATCTGTAGGGTTGTCCTTCGCGACATAGATGTTGGCAGGAATCATCTCCACCAGCCGGTCAAAGACTGCCACAAATCGACAACGACCCACTCTCAGAAAACAACGTAGCAGCACCTTAGAATCATCCTAACATGCACATGGACTCAGAACCGAGGTGCAACAAAAGATAGCGAGAGGGATAACAGGGAAAAAAGAAACAGAACGGGAGAGGAAAATGAAGGAGAAGTCAACTCACAGAGAGCGTGCAAGTGAATATCATCTTTCAAGTCCAAATCCTGCGTGACGTCCATGGCGGTCGCCATGAAGCGGTGGATCAATTCTCAACACCGCCGCAGACAAGAAGGACCAGAGCGCTCTTTAAACCCTAAACCCTTAAGTCCCTGAACCGACAACAGAAATGTAATACTGTATCGCGATTGTGGGAGTGACGACGAAGCGAGTTTTTGCCGCATTAGGGTTTGGAAACCCAAACCCTAATAATAAATCTGGTGAAAAAAGATTCCAGAAGTCAGGAAGTTGAATGTAACATCCAGCTCTCCAGCAGTTTGAATCAGCCCCTTTTTTCTCTTTTTTTTTCACTTTTTCAGAAAGTGCCAAGATGGCTAATTTGTTGATTCCACATTCATCCATCATTTGGATTGAAAAACACTCTTCAAATTGAGTCATATAGTTTTTCATCCAAAACTTGCAAATTCATCCATATGTAACAAACAAGTGGAACAATTTGGGCCAAAAAGACTATTTTTATTTGGTGTGAAATACAGATTTCTTTTGTCATGATGCAATTTAGCACCATGGTGCCCAAAACAAGAGTTTGAAACCTTGGCAAGTATTTGAAAATAGGTTCTTTGCTTGAATGCTCTTGTTGTAGAGGGAATGTGGATGAAAGCCGTCTCTCATTTGAAATTTTTGTAATTTGGGATGAATGGGAGTGTTTAGGACTTTGGGTGGTGATTGAACCAATGAGATTACTTTGTTGTCTAAAGTGGATGGGAGGTGGCTAATTGAATGAAAAATTATCAAAATGGAAGAAAAATTAAGGAATGAATATTATAGAAAATAGTGTAGCCAAAATAGCAAAGAATTTATGCTCAAGAAGGGTTATAAATCTTAAATGCAATACTATGAGATCTAAATAGTGGTCTAATTGCTCAACATAATGTGAATATAAATTATTTAATCTAAATGATAATTTTATACAAAGCTCTCTCTAGTTTGCACACTATTAAAATCTAATTCTGTAAGGCTAAGGCAGTTGTAATATTTGTCTTTGTTTTGTAGAGTGGAAGCACATAAATATTGACAAGTAACATTTAGTTGCTAATAACTCAAATTTTTAAGGTCATTGATTCCAATATTAGAATCAATACTGGAGACAATTGAAATCATATAATTTATATATTATTTATTTGGAACCACAAAAAATTGAATTAAGAAAAAAAAAAAATGTTGTTTTTGTGATTGCTTGCAAAATGAGAATTGTAATAACTTTAATTTTTTCAATCAAAATATACATGATTTTGAGTTTTTATAATAGATATAAACCTACCTATACTTTTGAAAATATAAAGAAATATAAGTTGCACATACTACTCAAATTAGTTTGCTCATGAGAAGCAAAGCTTTCAAGTGGAAAAGAGAGAATACTAGCTATAATTTGGCATCGATTGATTTCCATCTTTAGACCTACAATTTTTTGTAATTTAGCTCAAATGAGTGATTTGATCAAAGATTAAATTTTTGAAGGTGCACTTATAGTATGAGGGGATAAATATTTCATTAAATCATCATATACACATATTTCTAGGATGTGATAGTAAAGATACATGGTCTTAAATCAAGCAACTTTTAGAATAATTCTACAATTATGTAGAAAAATGATGTAAGTTTATTTATTTTATCCCCCAAAAGTATTGTCTAAAACTGAAATGTGACCATTAAATGGTGACTATGTCACTTAGAAGTTAATGAATGGCTGTAGGGATTGCATTAAGGGAGATTTGAGGCCTAAAGAAGCCCGCGGGTTATTTGGAGTTTCCAAACTATGAGAACTTGCCACATCAACAATCTAACGTAGTCGAGAGAGTGCCATGTCAAATAATATATTTTTTGAAAATAAATAAATAAATACTATTTTTATTTTTATTCTTTTAAATTAAAAAAAAAAATCATTTTAAATCTAAATTTTTGACAATGTATCATTGGTTTAGAACATGGGAACATGCAAGAGGAACATGCCTAAAAAAGCCTTCCCTTGCCCTCAAATCTCTCTAATGAAACAAAAATTCAACTTTGATTATAAAATTCCTTCTTTATAAGGTAGAGCCACCCATAACCGACCAAATAAGGAATTTCAACATAATCTGGAGTAGTGAAGGCAAAAGAAATATTTTTTAGAGGTACATTGATAGAAATGACAAGGATTGCAAAAAAATTGGTAATTTTATCACTTGAACTAAAATTATTGTGAATTTTGGGAGGCAAAAAGTGTTCTAGACTCATGGCCAACCTTTAGACTCTTCCAATTTTGATCATTCAATAACTTTTTTTCTAATCATTATTTTCTACTTTCTTTCTTATAACTGGGGACATGTGTCATATATTTATTAGTTCCAATCTTGAAAAGGAAAAAAAAAAACATTCTAAAAGACATATATCTATAGGCCAAAAATGGGTCACTGGTCGGGAATGGATAGCTCTACCTTGTATTTTGTTTCAATGTGTGAAGACATCCGAACACTTCACTTTCTTATGTCCTCATACACTCATTCCAATAGAATATGTGAATCTTGAAGGAATTTTACAATCAAAGTTGGCTTGCCCTAGAGTATTTATTGATGCAAAGGTACTACCTCAATCCCACTAAAAAGCTCCTTATTTTATCTTATGTTTTTCTTATACTAATTTCATTGACCATGTTGTAAAATGTATAATTCAAAATGGTCTAAATTTTACATCACCACAATCCATGAAGAACATTGTTACTGTCCAATGCAACCGAAATAAAAATTGGATCCAAGCAAGCTTCCAATATGCATACTCAAAACTACTAAAAAAAACAAGAGGTAAAATCAAGAGTTTTTTAGTGGAACAAAGGTAGTATAAGGTAGAAGAAATCCCACTTTTTGTCTTGATGGTAGGTATAATGAATCCTTGACCAAGAGGCTAGGACAAAATCACATTCAATCTTTTAGGCCCAACTCCAATTGCCCTTTTCTAAGTTTCTTTCTAATAAAATACATAAAATTTATTATTTATTACAAATGATCAAATTTGAAACATTTGAATTCATATTTGGAATCAAAGACCTTGCATCAATTATACTATATTCTTGAATTTTAGAGTAAGGATTATAAATTGAATCTCTTTGCACTATAAAAAATCTTGAATCAAAACTCATCTATGAGTTATAGGCCACTATGTAACAAATAATTCTTGGTACACAATAACATTATAAAGGATTCATCTACCTTGGTATACAAGAACGCTATGTAAGGTAGCAATTCAATATCTTCCATGTGGCTACATCATGGAATTTTGTTCTGCCAGATTAGTAAATATAGTAAAAGATGTTGCAAGTAGAATTAGAATGTTTTATTACTTGAAAAATATGTTAAGATAGTGGATTAAGCAACACATTGTAGACTTAACACATGGATTATAGTGAATAAGTAGGAAGCAACAAAAAATGACATATGAATACTTGCACCTTTAAATAGTAGTTTAAGTGCCACTACACTAATTTTTCAAAATAGCGCGTGTAACATTCATTTATCAAAGTCACACTCTTTTGACTTCGAGTAGGTTGGAATATTTTGTATTGAATCAGTTTTCACAAGAATAAATTTTATGGTGACACTAATTATCTAGGTGGTTCTAATTTCTTCCTCACTAATATTGTATCTCAAGGTACTACTTAATTGTGTATCTATTTATGATAGATTGAAAGTGTCCTCCAAAGTGCATATAAACCATTTTCATATCCAATTGCCATTGGTTGATTGTTAATTATCTAGATTTTAGTTTTATACATTAAGAACAATTTTAGCCCTCAGAGGGTCCGCAAGTTTTTTATTTTCGACACCACTGGGGTATAATTATGGATTTTTTTATTTTTTTATTTTTTAATATTTAAAATTTTCCAAGATGACATGGTGCTGACGTGGCACCATACATGCCCACATTAGATTTCAATTTTTTATTTTTTTTATTTTTTTCAAAATTGCACCACACTCACAACCTCTTTGAAGGCTGAAATTTTTCCTAATGACCAAGCTATGTGATGGATTCAAATGGTCTAGGGAGCTTTCACTTTGAAACTTCATAGTAATTACGTATCTTATTCCAAAATTACAATTAAATTAAAATCGTAATTTTCAATTGCTAGTATTATGAAATATTCTTTCTGTTCAAAAAATTGTCCTCTTAGGGGATACTAAGGATTTTTCGAATTTTTTTTAAGATAGAAAAACAAATTAGCTTTCCGGAAGTATAATTTTTATTTCAATCAATGCTTGAGAGCAAAAGTAATAGTACAATAAGCCCAAATTTTAGTTTGACGGGTAGAAAAATGACCCACCAAAACTTAAAATAATTTAGAAAAAAAACTGTTTCTCCTATATTGTATTTTCATCTACATAGGAAGCTTTGGTTCATTCCATTTGGATTTGTTATACAAAAATTATGGGCAATCAAAGCTTGAACAATTTCTTCTTGAAAAAATAACTTGTGGGTTCATTTTTTAACCTGATTTTCACAACTTTTCAAAAAAAATTTCACAATAGTGAGATCTCTTACTAGAACTATCTCACTATTGGCATCAATGTGTTTCAATTCCATCTTAAAGCTATTGATAGTTTGTTTTTTCCTTCAATCTTGAACCTACTTCTATTTAATAATATTTTAATGAATAAAAAATAAGTTGTTTTCTTAGAACTATCTTTCTAGACTCGCAACTCAATTCTTCAGCAAAAAAAATTAGAAATTCAAAATCAGTCGTGCAAAAAATTTACACTCAGAAGATTCAAAGTCTAAAAATTGAGTTGAGCAAGGTGCAAAAAATCTTGTTTTCTTCACTTCATTACAAATATCTTGCAATCTAAGCGGTCACACTAGTCTACTAGTACAAGGTCCTATGGTTAGAAACAAAACAAAAAAATTTAAGTTTTTTTGCTCTTTGCAATAGAAATGGTAGTTTTGAGTGCCTTTTGATGAAAAAAAGGTCTTGGGATTTACTCTAGGAGTTACAAGTCAATGGAAATCAAAAAGTATAAAATCACCTAATTACATAACATTGTTTACCAATGAGGCAAGGGTCCCATTTGCATCCTTGACAAGAAGATCCCTCTACAGTAGTGAACAAAAACTGTCTTACATGGCTTCTCCAATCCCCAAATATAAGTCCTTAAATTATCTAATAACTAGTCCCTCTCAAGCATCTAGCAAAGCATAATACCTTCTCAATATGAGGAGAATCATTGCCTGGTTATCCTACGTGAAGGTTTGATTTGACACTCATGTGCTAAAATTGAATTTTTTTCCACATCAGGTTCTCAAGGGTCCACGTCACTTTATGCCATTCATAAGATGACACATGACACTTTTTTTTTCTATAATCAATTGTTGACTTTTCAACGCAACGTGGCATCATCTCATTGGCAACTTGTCACCGTTGCCATTACAAGTTCTAATTTGTTACCTTCTTTCCTTTTAACTTGCTTCCTACACTCTTGGATCATAAAGATTAAAAGTTGTGATTGAAAAAGGTACAACTGGTTATGTACAATAACCTATTCGTTGCTAGTGCAACTCATTGGTTATCTGAGACAAAAATAACTTAATTTATGCCAAATCTGACCTTCATGTAGGATATACAATGTCATGTAGGAACAATAGGCCCAATAGCCCAGGAAGATTGACCCCCCTATTACCCCGTCAAAGTCTAAATGTAATGTAAAAATTGCCACCTATTTAATGCCGCTTCCATTTTGTATTTCTTCACATCTCATAGCTAAATTGGGGTTTGTGATTGCAAATATGA
The DNA here is from genome assembly GCA_963969595.1 of Neckera pumila. Classification (NCBI taxonomy): domain Eukaryota; kingdom Viridiplantae; phylum Streptophyta; class Bryopsida; order Hypnales; family Neckeraceae; genus Neckera; species Neckera pumila. The sequence continues at coordinate 2,577,831 of OZ018408.1, read as the reverse complement.
ATTCAGAATTTGCAAATTTTATCATATGTGGCAAATAAAAAATTCCAATGTTTTCTGCAAGGATAAAATTCGGGGCAATGGGGGGGCATTAAATGACATTTGAGGGCATTGAAGGGCCATTTTAGGCCCGTTCCCAATGTTGGCCTGATTCTGCAAATAGCTGGTACGGATTGTCAAAAAAAAATTCAATAAAAATTCAATAAAATACCCCAAATATCATTTTAAGCAAAATAAATAAATAAATAAATAAATAAATAAATAAATAAATAAATAAATAAATAAATAAATAAATAAATAAATAAATAAATAAATAAATAAATAAATAAATAAATAAATAAATAAATAAATAAATAAATAAATAAATAAATAAATAAATAAATAAATAAATAAATAAATAAATAAATAAATAAATAAATAAATAAATAAATAAATAAATAAATAAATAAATAAATAAATAAATAAATAAATAAATAAATAAATAAATAAATAAATAAATAAATAAATAAATAAATAAATAAATAAATAAATAAATAAATAAATAAATAAATAAATAAATAAATAAATAAATAAATAAATAAATAAATAAATAAATAAATAAATAAATAAATAAATAAATAAATAAATAAATAAATAAATAAATAAATAAATAAATAAATAAATAAATAAATAAATAAAAGAATTATTTTTTCAAAGATGAAGTGACACAGTGTCGACCACATCAGGCAGTTTGGGAACACATGGGAACTCGCATTCTCTTAGAAGCCTCAAATGTCATCTAGGTCAATCCTGCCTGGCCAAATACAAATAGTACCGGCAGTAGGGGACATTTACCCGCCAGGGGGGAACTTTTGGGATTTTTTTTTGCACCAGATGTGTGGGACCCGTCCCCCTCTCTTTCTCGTTCCCTCTCTCTTACTTTTCTGGTTTCTCTCTCTGCCTGTTTGTGTGTTTTGCGCGCGTGTTTTCTGTGTTTGTCGCAGGATATCCAATCTCCGGAATCCGCGAAGCCAGTCATCACCATCGCCAATATGAGTTAGCATCTTCCTTGAGTTCCTTCCTTCCGTCAGGCAGGGGCTCGCCCGAGAAGATGCTATTTCCACGCTGCTAAAGCCGCTCTGACTGAGGCAGCAGCATCCCGCCGCCGTGCCTCCGTCAGGTCATTGTCTCGGCCACACATCCCACCGCGGAAGCTCGCAAAAGCCCGCTCCCCCCCGCCTGCACCGATCAAGGCACTTGCTGCTGTGCTTGGTAACTTCCTCGCAGAAGCTCCCTTGCATTCGTAGTTCCATCCCTGAGTGCGTTAACTTCGGAGAATTTAGTTCACGCCCTGCAGTGCCTGCGATTAAGGTGTCCCCCTCCCTTGAGCCGACGCTATTCTATTTTCGAAGTTTGCGGCGTTTCTTTCTGGATGTGTAGATGTTTTAAGGGACGCCAATTTAGGGATGCGATTGGAGTGAGTTTAATTTTCGAGACTTTTGTTGTTGTTGTTGTGGAGGTTTGCATTGTTTTTTGAGTTGTCATTTTTTGGTTGAATTTCAGGAGCGTTGGAGATTTAGGAAGAGGATTTAGGAAGAGAATTTTGTGAGAATCTTCTGCATGGCAGGGTAGGTACGGTAGGCATGGATTGGGAGGATCGGGGCGTGAGGGAGCGTGTTCATTTTGGGAAGTGGTAGTGCAATCGGCGTAGGGAGCCCGAGAGGAGTTTGGAGGAGGGGAATCGCTATGCTCATTCGATGCATTTCCGTGCGCCGGTTCTCATCACAAACGTGAGGGACCGGTTTTGGACGTCGTTGCTCAAGACTGGGAATGCGACCAGTCAATTCGAGCTTAGTAGGACAGCGACGCGATTTTGCATTGGGAGATTTGCACGAGAGATGCGCTGCATGAGAGGATTACAAGCTAATCATGCCTTGCATAACTTACAATTGAAAGGTGAACAGTTATCCAAGACGCAGATGGAGCGTTTGGCAAGCTCAGCCATGGCTCGGTTTCTGTACAAGGGGCCCGGGCCCTGTTTCACGCGGGTGAAAGCGAATGAAGCACAGTCGCTCATTACGCAGTCCTCAGTTTTGCCGAAGTCGTATATTACACGGGCCCAAGCCCGCGGCATAGAGAATTCCTCGCCGGTGTCGAATGGTTTTGGCGTCGGCCGTGGTCAAGGTTTCCGCCACTTCATGCTTAGTGCTCGACGTGGATGTCTGGTTGGAAGAAGTTGCCAAGGCATGGTTAGTGTCAGCGGAGTTTATGGGGACGGCAGCAAAGGCCCCGATCGAGAATCTCCTGACTCTTCATTCTTCGGTAAAGCAATTCTCTGGATATAACTTGTGTTACAATCTGTTCAATAAATACATTTTTTTTTTTTGTGCTACCGCGAATGCCGTTCGAGCAACCTTGAAAAAGCCTTGATTAAATCTCTTGCTGGATTATTCTTGTAAGAACTCCATTCATCTGTCGGAAAACACTGGTTTGGAGATCAATTGGTATTCTTCAGTCCGGTTTGGGGAGGTGACTATCTGCATTAGGGTTTGAGAGCGTCTACATAAGTAAACTTTTCTGTTCGCGAACACTTGGTATTCCGAACTTGTGTGGCGATTGCAGTGCCTTAGTGCACATTCTCCAAACTTATTTTTGCTGTTGCTAGATTTGTGGAGAAGTTGAAAGTTAAAAAATGTGCACTGTAAGCAAATATTATCTTTGGTAGTAATGGATGAAATGTGATCTATTCCGATGAAAGTTCTTCCAAGAACATATACTTATTCTGTAACGTAGAGGGCCCGTATAATTACAGGAAACGGACCCTCTCACGGAGATGATTTGGCTGCCTGGAATAAATGGAATACTATGTTACCAGAAAATGAAGGGGATCAAATGATTCCTGCTGCTGATATGTTCCGAGTAATCGAGAGCTCCAAGGACAGCAAGTTTGACATTGACTATTTGGGGGAGAGCACGAAAGGGGACATGAACGTAAGACCTGAAGCTTTTGAGTACGGCGATTCTCACTTACAAGAAGTTGCTGCATCATTGGATGAATCTTTAGAGAAAATTGCAAAAGCAGAAGCTAAGGAAGCGGAGGCTTTGCTTGATGATTTAAAGATTCCGGTAATTATTCTAGTTGATCCGGTTATAATACAGAGCAGAGCATTAATGGCACATCTGACTGTTTGAAAGATGTCTCAGTATCTGGTTGTGTTGGAGTGCTAAGTAATTCTTGGTAGAGTAAATTACGCCAATTTTGTAGGTCCACCTTCTTGTCTTTACCTTGTAGTGCAAGAGTTGTTCGAATCTTTGGATAACCACGTTTGGGAATGTTATATGTGATACTGCAGAGACGCTTTCCTCATGGTGTTGCTTCTAGGGGTATATTCTGCAGCCGCACACTAAGCTTACGGTCTATCACTACTATTGGTTACGATATGGATTACACTCTCATTCACTATAATGTCCATGTAAGTAACTCCTCGTGTGGAGCTCCATCATATCTGGTTACAATATTCTTTAGATTCTTGTTTGGCTCGCCTCTCTCGTCTGTTTGTGGAGTGTATTATACCTGATGAATGAATGACCAACCTACAGGCTTGGGAAGGGAGGGCTTATGAGTATGGAATGAACAACCTTCGTTCGATGGGCTACCCCGTTGATGGCCTCAAGTTCGACCCAGAGCTGGTATGTATTGGGATTAGATGATGGGCATGTGTTCCATACCCCTAGAATGCGTCATACCGGCATCTGCTCGTGGAATGACTTTATGTTCTTAACTCAGCTTATTTTACGGGGGTTTCTTAATCTTCATTGTGCGCAAGGCTATGGAATGCTAAGTTGGCTCCTGGTCGTATTATGAATTTCTCGTTATAGAGTAAGTATCGCATGTACCAATCAGAGTGTACGTCTGTAGACACAATGACTCAATGACACAATGACATTCGGATCTTGTCGCAGGTCATTCGAGGATTGGTGCTTGATAAGCAAATGGGAAATTTAGTGAAGGCTGATCGCTTTGGCTACATAAAGCGAGCAATGCATGGGACCAAGATGCTGTCAAATCGAGAAATCAGGTGTTTGTCTTATGGTTGTTTGGTATCATTCATGAACGAGTTAGTCAATGTTGAGACATCTGCACATCAGAATCTTCAATCCATGAGTTAATTATGTGCTAATGACAAGAGTATGGACTGCAATTGACGAGCTAGTTTAGAGAATAAACATAGGTTAAAAGAGACTGCGAATTTCGGCTGCAGGGTTCTTTTTTGCGTGCTGTAGCAGTTCACAATGAAGATGAGAGGATTGGGGGGCCCAGAGTCTTTGCAAATATTTATATTTGAACGATTCAGTCTAACTAAGCACGGGATCTTCAAATGGTTGCAGCGAACTCTATGGTCGTGAACTGGTGGATTTGCGAATTGAGGGTCGTTGGGAATTTCTGAATACTTTATTCTCCATATCGGAATCAGTAATGTTCATGCAGGTGAACGCTTTTTCACTTGTTTTTTGCATTACAATTATCTCTTAGGGAGGTTGAGATTCAATGTCAGGCAATAAGGCACTGACGAATCCTACGTGCTACACTAGTAATTAACAAAGTGTTGACTAGGAATATATAGGTATACAGGAGCCACTCTTGGATGCAAGTGACCTCGCTGCCTGTCGTAGGATTCCTTGTAGCATCTCTTTTTCTTTCTCCTATGTGGTCCTTCTTTCCTTCCTCATCTCTCTCCTGGCAGCCCACCTTCCTCTTTAATAATGTTAAAACTCTACCTCTGGATGCTTGATAATAGTCTTCAAATATCTATCCTTGCTAGTATCTACATATCTTTTGTGCAAAGTCCTCTTTCATGGTTCTGCTCATGTATCAAAGTCAATTCTGGTATCTCACGGGTAATTTATGATTTTAAATCGTAACAGCTCTGTGTATTGATTGCAGATGGTGGAGAGACTTGATGAGGGCTCTTTACCTCCTGAGATTGGCCCATTGGATTACAAAGGCTTGTATGCGGTACCTTTACACACTGCACTTCTGCTGGAATTAGCTTAGCCTGACATGTCATCCAGTGCTTCGCAATTAAGTCTTGTAAACCATATGTGGTATCTAATCCTGCATATATTTGGCTTAAAATTTTTCACGAAAAAAACATTGTTGTGGTATTAGCAAGTGAAAATCATGAATTTGAAGAAAAAATAGAATTTTTGGATAAGACATGTAATTACTATGAATTTTCAAAGTGATATATTTGGCTTAAGATGAAAACACCCAAAACCGTCAAAGTAAGCAATTCAGCATAGTTAGAGGCACCTTTTTCACGAAAAAACATTGTTGTGGTATTAGCAAGTGAAAATCATGAATTTGAAGAAAACATAGAATTTCTGGATAAGACATGTAATCACTATGGATTTCAAAGTGGAATCTCCCTAGGCCTTTGAATCCGGCAAATAGCTTGGTCACAAAACCAAAATCTAAAGAATCAACAGCCAACCAATCACAATTAAGGGAATGATTGGGGGACACTTTCATCTTAGCATTTGTAAAACTTGTTTGCAGATGCGAATCCCTCAGCAGTTTTACTAATTTTGTCCCTTTCCGCAGGTGGTGTCAAAGTCGCTTTTCAAGGCTCATGTCGAAGGTCAATTGAAAGTATGATTGAACTCTGTGATGATGGCCTTATGAGTTTTTATTGTAATACTTGATGGAAGGTTTAATTTGTGCGGTCTATAATTACCACTCATCAAGCTGTCAGGGACATAGACGTGCCGGTAGATGTGGCTCTGCAAGGAATTTTTGTGGTGACTCGGGGATTTAGAGGTCCTTTTTTGGACGAGGGAAGTTTGTTTTAACACTCTTGTTTCTATTGCTGCAGGCAGAGATTATCAACAACCCAGAGTTATTTATTGAGCCCGACCCTGAGCTCCCAATGGCTCTGTTAGATCAGAAGGAGGTTCGAGCTCCATCTTGCTTTGAGAGCATTTCCATTAGATTTGAACCACGTCAGTTGCATGAATCGTTGAAGATGTTGGTTTCACATTTCTGTGAGATATGTGCTTTTTCAGGCTGGTAAGAGACTATTGCTCATCACAAATTCGGACTATCTCTATACCAACAAGATGATGCAATACGCTTTTGACAAATATCTCCCCGATGGCATGAGCTGGCGGTCTCTTTTTGACATGGTACGTTATCTAGCTCAAATTCGTCATTGCAGGTTTTTGAAAGGTTGTTTCATCGAAGAATCGTTTGACATCTTGTTTTACTTACGTTCTGAAGCTCTCAAGTGCTGCCAAGCAACGTCCTAGATGAAAGTTGTTTACTGTTGAGAAATTTTGCTATGGCCAATGCTTAAATCATTTATGGTGGAGTTACTTCATTGTTCTTATATCCCAACTCTTACCTTCTCGTGCATTCATTTTTATGGAGCCATCCTTCAGCCAATAGCTTCATCGATTTAATTCGGTGTGGCACACGTGTTTCAGGTTATTGTTTCTGCGAGGAAACCTGATTTCTTTCAAAAATCCAATCCTCTTTATGAAATAGTGACGGACGACGGTCTAATGCGTCCTTGTTTTAAGGCCACATCAGGTACGGGCAATCTCTAGCTGTGTTTGAGGAAATTTTTGTGGGTCTAGAGGAGTCAGATTGGGATGCTAATTGAGTCACATGTTTTTGGTTTGCAAAATTATGTCTGTAGTATTTCCAAGAGGATCTTGCTGCTGATTATTTCGTGAATTTTGTTTTCCTTACCTCGTAATCGAAGCATTCGTGCTTGCCTACTTTATTGTGCTCTCTCATCTTTAATTGAACTAATTTTTGCTACTTTTCAGGTGGACTTTACTGTGGTGGCAGCGCTGTCATGGTGGAGAAAGCACTGGGCTTTCATGGTGATGAGACACTTTATGTTGGTGATCATATCTACACAGATGTGAGCATGTCTAAGGTGCATTTAAGATGGAGGACGGCCCTGATTTGTCGCGAGTTAGAGAAAGAGGTAAATACCTGTCTTGGACTGTCACAGACGAGAAAGTATCTGCACGGACATTTTCGTTCATGTTCTGCTACTCAGTGAGAGGTTTGGAGCTCAGTTGATAGCGGTATTAAGGCATTTAATTCGCCTTAAATCTCATCTCAGAAGGCTTCTCTATTAGGCCAAGTTATTCATGTAGACTTCTAAGGGTAGTACCTTACGAAACAGGGAAGGCTTTAGCAGAATGAATGAAGTGTATAAGTCGCTAAGTTATGTATCCATAATTTTCAGTCATCCTCTGTTTTGGTTCTCGCAGGTGAAGGCTTTAGCATATGGAAGGGACCATAGAACCAAGCTGATAGAGCTGATGAATCAGAAGGAGGCTGTTGGGGATGTCTTTAATCAGCTCCGGCTTGCATTGCAACGTCGTACTGCTGGAAGACCAGCACAGGTTTGTTTTCGCCCTTGCTGATAGTGTCATTTATTTGAAGAGCCGCTCGAGAGTTCTTTGGTTTAGTTTACTTTGAACACGTATATTATTACCCTGTCTTGCGTATTTTGATTTATTCATATCCTCAGCCTTTCTACCTACGGTACCTTGCTTTCATCACTTCCAGTTACATTAATATGGGGCGTTATGATTCTATTCTAGTCCTCTGGAAGTATCTTCTACTGCATTCTGCTCATCATGTTAAACAAATCATGTCTGAAATAGTCACTTGTGCCTACAGACCGATAAAACGACGAACATGGACGAGCGAGAACTTGCCGAGAACATGCAGAAATTGCTTGTTTTAATGAGCAGGCTGGATCAGAGAATTGCTCCTATGTTAGACGCAGACGGGGAGTACTTTAATCAAAGGTATACTCTATTCTATAAACGCATAAGTGACTCCAATTCACCGTCTTCCCACTGAAATGTGCACGAGGGCCTAGAGGGTTATAACGCGCTAGCTCTTACATTCAATCTGGATAAACTATCCGGTCAAAAGCATGGATCTGATCAGTTAAGTAATTTTATTAGGGAAAGGGAGCTTTGAATCTAGTAACTTGGATAGTAACAGTGTCAGTTACTGCACATACGCATAGCAATGGATTTTTTTGTAAAGTTTGTAGATTTGGAAATTAAAGTATGGTCACTGGCTTGGTTTTGCAGGTGGGGTTATTTGTCTCGAGCAGGACTTTGGGACAAAAGTCATCTTACTCGACAAATCGAGAAGTAAGCGTATGACGAGTGCAATTAGACGTTTTGTCGTGAATTAGAATTTCGCTAACCTCGATCCTGCGTCTCTTTGTTCATTGACTGCTGCCTTATTTGAAGTCACTGTTCCTCAGATATCAGTAATACTAGAAAATATATTTCAAATTTGAATTGAGAATTAGGATTCCATAGGTTTGGATCTGATCAATATGTCACATGCTTCTGTTGGCGTTTTCACCCAAGCAATGCCCACATCCCCTTGAGAAACTTGGTTGAAGACGAGTTGCTTATGTCCTCCAGTGATATTAGATTGTTAAGTCTCACCATTTTCTTTATGATAAGTGGTGTAATTACTAACAGGAGTTGCTCTTCCACAGGTATGCAGATATTTATACGTCCCGTGTTTCCAACTTTTTGCGATACTCTCCATTTATGTATTTTCGGTCACAGTCTCAGGTAATGATAAATTTCTCTATCATGTATAACGTGAACCAAAATCTGTAGCTGTTTTGAAACATATTGGCTGAAGTACTAGCACTGGCTTTGGAGTTCAGGATGTTATGTCAGATATGTACATTTAAGTGCTGGAAAGTGACACAAGGAGCTAAATGAGCTTACAGATCTTGCTGTGCGAAGCTGTTGTGCAAAAGGGCTGTGTTGAGGTGCAACACGTCTTTGTGCATGTGTATTTTGAAATATGATTTTGAGGTAACCGATTGAATAGGGCTCGTGTAAGCACATCTGCAGCTGAAGTTTTATTTTCTTACGCGTATGTCCTCTGCCTATATTGGTCTAGGATAAAGATACGGTGGACCTTCAAGGTCCATGTGATCTCTACCTCGTTCTCATTAATATGATCTATATGTAGGCATTACTTCAGGATAGCTAACTTTTTAAAATTTGCCAATATTTCTGAAGCTGAGTCTAATGTTTGTCGTGCTTGACAGACATTAGCACATGACTGTGACGCTGAAGCACATGAATTTGAAGCTTCTAAAGACGAGGCATCGGCTCTGAGCGACGGAAATAGTCCTGGGAGTCTTGAGAGACTTGTGGAGTCCTCTGGGTCAGCGACGCCTGGTAGAAGATGGTAGTCTCATGTGCAGCATTTCTGAGTTATATTTGACTCCTCAATGCATAGCCTGTGCGACTCTGATATGCTTAGTAATCTCGCCGATGCTAGAATTGCTCGGCGTATCTCAAGAAGCCACATACTTCCCCGAAAAGACAACTGCCTCTTCAACAAGAAGTATACCAAGAATCCAAGATAACTGGATTTTGTACGACTCTCGCACAATGGTAGGTCATTGTAAAAGTCATGGAGATACTTCTGCGCTTCATGATCATGAGGTGGGCTAACTCACGAGGTGAATCCTCTGGATCTGATGTGATCACATTTTGTAGTTCATTTAGAACCTAACGATTCAGTGTCTGGATGCAAATGTGCCTTGCATATACAAGCCATAGTAATTTCTGACCTTAAGGTCCATATTTCAGATTACGGTTATTGAAGCATATTCAGTTCTTTTAGGTACTTTAAATTTTATACCCCATACACTGTAGGTTGAGAGACCTTGACTAGGTCCACACATGGTTACAGCTTACCGTTTTTATCCTGAGTAGCAACCATGTATGCATCGTGCCAACAGCATTGCAACATCTCGTTGTAATGTTCCTACTTGAGCTTCAACAATTTGAAATTAAAGATTGTGCTCTTCCGATCTTGAGATGAACTAGAGAGGTGCAGCTTCGACCTCTTGATCGTGTTGGGAACACTGTGATTAAATACAGCTCTAGTTCCTGTGTTTTGTGGCAAAACATATTTTTAGCACTTATTGTGTGTTATGGTAAACTTCAAATTTAACAGCATGAATATGTAATATACCACTTTCGGCAAGGAGATTCGAATTTTTTTCGGCAGGGAGATTCGAATTTTTTTGTTTTCGGCACTGTATGAGGACGCTCCTAATTTTGGAGCTGAATCCTTCTATTCATGCGTAAAAGTGTTCGCTTTTTCTGATTTTTCTCAAAAACAATTATTTCAGACTTTTAGAAATAGCTCTAAATTTTTTTTTTAATTTCGAAATTTTCCCGAGTTATTTACGAAACTGACCTACACGTACGGTATTATGCAATCAAGAGGCACTTTAGATTTGCCCAATTGACCCAATTGGGTCAGTTGGGGTCATTTTCATCTATTCAGGTGCCCTGGAGGACTGTATGCAGCCAAACAACGAATTTCTTTAAACTTTTCCGGTGCAATCTCCGTTACAATGTCTAAAGGTTTAGTTCAACCCCCCTTTTCTGATCGTAACAGAGATTGAGTCCCTGTAGCAGAATTTGCCAAGATTAGACCAGGTGTTGTGATGCATTACAGGAGATTTCGCATTTACAACAGACTACAATGTGGCAAATAAAGTTGCAGAAGTGCAAATTGCTCTTATACCTGACTATCAGGATACCTAGCTATTACAATCGACTTACTGTCCGTGAACAAGCTCAGTCCCTGCTAGACTTTGATTTCTTGCCCTTACCCTTTCGACCCTTATCTTTGGGAGCTCCGCCCGTTTGGTCCCGTTCTATGATGTCTTCATAATCCTGCAAACTTGCAAACGCTGACTTCTTCCCAGAAGGAAGTTGCACAGCATCGACTTGTTTATTCTTCGACTTCTTCTTCGCTTTGCCTTCACCAGTCACCTTAGCTTCTTCGTCAGATGGTAGATCACCGATTTCTATGCTTCCATCACTATCTTCTTCAGTTTCACTCTTTGGGTATTCTCCCAAATCAAACTCATCTGCGCTGACATAGGATTCATCTGAGTCGCTGGTTGCAGCCTCCACTTGACTCTTCTTCTTCGTCTTCTTCTTTGGTGAGGTGTCAAAATCTTCCCCATCCAACTCCTCATCCTCTGCATCTTCTTCCATATCAAAAGTATTTTCTAATTTATCGTAGTCAAACTCCCCTTCGCTCTCATCTCCGTCTTCTTCCTCAGGATCCTCTTCTCCTGCAGATCCCATTTCCCGGCCTTCGTCCCGCTCCAGTAAAGCGTCTACCTCCTCGTCATCGCTATCATCACCATCTATGCCATCCACCTCATCTATTCCTGTTATGTCCTCATCCTCATCATCCTTCTTGTGCTTTGCCTTCTTCACCTTGCGGTTGCTGACCTTAGTTTGATAGAACTTGTGGAAGACTACGTCGTCAGGAGCAACTTCATTCTCATCCATCGCCAAAAGCTCTTCACCAACAAGACGCTTGGCAACCTATCAAAGGGTAAACATACAAGTTATTGACGACATCCAAGTAGAACTTCATCACAAGCATGAACGTAAAACTTCAACAAGCAGGTATATCAGACTAAGCAATGAGAGATGTACCGTTTTATCTGTTCCAGACATTCGCAAGCTACCACCTTCTTTCTCCTTTCTGGCTTTGGGTTTCTTCTCCGCAAATCGGTCCAAAAAGGCACCGAGAACAAGATCACGCAATGGGTCCCCCAGATATACCACATTGGCTCCAGATAACAGCGTTCTAGCCATGCTGGCCACTGATGGATGCATGTGGCTTGCAAGTGCCGTAAGCTCCCACCAACACGCCTTGTCAGCATTGCTACAGATTGCAGAAGAAATATTGTCATAACTCACAGGTTGGCGACCAGTAGAATACCAGGAATTGTACTTGAGATGCATCTCATAGGTGACTGAAATAGATGAGAGCATACCAGCACAGTGTAACTCAGGATGCTGCCATAGACAATAACATCTGAGAAAATCCTATCAAAGGTACCCAAAAATGCTCCACAAAAGTCGTAAATTACTAGATGATAATAAAAAACCTCGTTTGACCTACCAGTAAGAGGGGTCTCGATGCCGAGAGTCGTAGTAGCCTTCAACCGGCCAAGTCTTCTGTCTTGGTTCTTCAGAAGCATTTGGGACACTAGACTCTGCCAAATGTTGACTCACTTCCCTCCCAACTACAACTACAGGTGTCTTCAATTTCGCAATCTTGATTCCCTTCTGTGCTACTGTTATTGTGTTACCTTCTTCATCAGAACTGGTATCATTTCCATCATCTTCTAAATCTGGAATAGCTCTGTCAACCATATCGCCCTCTCCTAGTTCAGCATCAGAGTCGCTTCCGCTGCTATCTTCAGAAGCGCCAGCTGTTGAAGAATTAGGTCCAGGTGTGGTGTCAAGAGCTATATCAGCTGAATCCTCATCCGGAATATCCACGAAGTGCTCGATCTCATCGTCTTTACTTTCAGCTTGTAGAATCCCATCCCTTCCAGACCACAAGAGCAAGTACACAGTCAGTCACGGACTAGAGCATTGAACAGAGTCAGACTAATGTACGCATGGGGCTATGACTAAATAGAATTTATACACGGGAGACGCATTCCTTCACCATAAGAAGTAGGGACCAAAAGAAATTGCAAGTACAACTTACCAGAGGCTTGGCCTTGCTTTCAAGACTTCGGAAAGTACTAAAAGGCATCCACAGGCAAAATTAGGTGGTTGTTGCAGTGCCACCTGATATTCCGGCGGATTTGGATATAAGTAATAGTAAGATAAGAAGCAAAAATAAAAATTTAGTACCACACCATAGAAAAGGGAGTTTTGAGTGTTTTTTGGCAGAAAAAAAGGCCCTGGTCCTTTAGGGGTTAATGTATAGATCACTTCAAATGACATATGAATAGTTTTGGCAACGACATAAGGCACTACTGCTTACAATGCGGCAGTCAAGCGACACAGCCAGACAGAAATCCGTTATATGAAAAAATTGAGAAATCCATAAAAGAGGTCAATCACCTGTGTTAGGCGCTTGGCAAACGCAGCCATGCGCCTCAGGTTGATATCCCCCTTCAGCGCTTTGAAAAGAAGATTCAAGAACATTTCGGCCTACAGTACCACATTCATATAATTTTAACATTTCTACACCAACAAAGATAAGTTTAGACAAATGCCAAGAAAACCCAGCAATTCTGCACCAAAATCCAAGAAAAGCACTCTGGATATCCAGGCGTTGTTTATATCCACGTGTTAAACCCGTACCTTATTTGACGTGGTGAGACTTGGTGAGAGTAAAACTGAGTAGAGGGCCCGATAAAAGCGATCACTGACAGCTTGGTTCTTGAGAAGCAATTGATGTAAAAGCATGAGGGCTTGCACAGCTACATTAAAGTTATCCGAATGTACCTACATATATCATCCAGAAATCAGAACAAGACTGACAGAATTGCTGCTAGAAAAACACGATCCAGCAAAATGTGTGATCCCATTTGAAATGATGTCAGAAAAAAACTTACCAAGCGGAACAGAACAGGAGTATGTTCTTCGATAACAGAATTAACGTCATCTGTAGCCACATATGGGAAAGCTCTGTTGACACCCTTTACATTTCCCAGATTTTCTCTTCAGATAAATGAAAAAAAATGTCACATTCAAGGTCAGCATAAACTGGATGGAAAAAGCGATGCACTGACCAGCTGATACATCCAGGTACTTCATTCCAAACCCATTCAAGAATAATTGTAGGACTATATCACTCAAATACGAACAAAGTACACGGATAGATATAGCATTCACCAACTTACTGTCAATAAAGCAGACAACAGCCTGGTGTTAATTTCTCCAGCTACAGGAGCGTCATTGCCAGGCTTTCCCTTCGCTCCATTGGATTTTTTATTCCTTTTATCATGTTTTGAAAACTTTTTCTTTCCCTTCTGCTTAGAATCAACTTCGGCATCTCCTAATGTCACAGTCTGCAAACAATTACAGCTGTAAGCAATAAACCTTGCAGCCGACAACTCTTCTGCTCTAGGAATGATGTAGCTCATAGCAGCAATAGCAGTTCCCCGTCGAAGAATGTTAATACGGACAACACAGTAAAGGGAGAAGTTATAATTCCAAAACTTACCCTAAAAAGAGCAAAATACAAATTAATCAGTTGCTTTGCAATCTTGGGCCCATCGCCTCTATTAACGAGCATTATTTGATTCAAGAAGACTGCCTGCAAACAAACAAAAATTACGAAAATTGCACACACCATCTTCACAAAGATGCACACACGCCGACACGGCCTTTCAAAACGACCCTAAATCACATTAGGACTTCTAGATAACATTCTAAAGCCGTTATAAGAATACGAGAGGAGACCTGTCATTAGCATGAAAAACAAACATTAAGGGTGTAGATATTGCTGGGTACTCTGATACACATTTATAGCAGTTCCGTATTTGAATTTAGTATGAGTACTTCCAAGTATTTCTGTGCCGCACGACAACGTCACCATTTCCATATTCAACTCAAGACGTTTGTTGCTGATTTTGATATTAATTGACAAGGGATCTTGCTGCAAAGGCCTTTCTTAGTACACAAACTTTACACATGCTAATGTATCGCAAAACAGAATACTAACCGCATAATATCTGGCACGACTTCCAACATGAGGCCGGAACAAGAACGAGTCCACCTCTTCTACAACAACTGTCTGATTTCCACACAAAAAATCACAACACACCGATCAAGTCAGCACACAACACATGCCTGTCAAGGTAAAAGATAATTCGAGTCAGGTTATCCTTGGATCTTGACTTACTCTTCTCGGATGTTCAGAAGGAAGATAATTACACCACAAACAAGACCTAATTGTAATAAAAGAAGAAATTCAGGAACTCATGATGCAATACATATCACTTAGTACTTGCATACAGTAGAGTTAATTGGCATAAGTCTTCATCAGTAATACCTTCATAACAGGATGAGTTGTGAGGAGGCAGGAGAGCAGATAACTGGCATTGGAAGCTACCTTCCTCTCTGGGTCACCCAACTGCAAGAAAGCCATATGCTAATGGTCAGCATCGCATCGAACTGTTACAAATAACTTCTGTACCGATTACGCCACATAAGGGTTCATATCATCAAGAGCAATTTGCTTCTATCAGCAAATGACAATTACATCTATCGAGGACCGATACATCAGAACTTATATCTGTCGAGGACCAGACGTTCAAAATTTGAAGAACGGGCGAATGCAAACACATCCCAAGCACACAAAAATGCATTTTTTCATCCATCGTTTTTCTTGTGTTAGTTCTTTTTCATTTGCACTGTATAGGTTCTGAAGACTTTGCTTTTCGAATATTCTATAAATTCAAAGGTTACTAATAGGTCTGGCCTCAAAAAAAATTTGAACTTTTTCAGTTCAAAATCACCCTTCAAAAACGACTTGAATAAAAAGGTAAAATAAAAATCTTAAAAAATCATTGTGATTAGAACTTAACATTTTGAACTGAAAGGAAAATACTTCTTGTGCAAATCACAAATATTCAATCTACAATCGATTTCAGAAGAAATTTTCAATTGTTGGCTTCAAATTTTATTGAAAAATATTGGTAGTGTAGTAGTTGTTCCAACTGTAGGGATATGATCTATGGATCATATTTTATGACTAGTGTTTGAGAATCATCATTAAATTGTTATTCTAAGTTGCATCTTATAATACATCTTCACAATTTTGGAAATTCGGACTACCCCCTGGTCCTTCTCAGGGGTTAATAACTTCGCATACCTTATTCACGAGTGCTGACAAAAGACGGCGTTCCTGCTCAGGTTTCGCCGTAAGGAGTTCAAAGACAGTCTGCAGACAGGGAAAATAAAACAATTGAAACAAGAAGAGAAGTACAAAAATGTGCAAGAAGAGAGTCACCTAGGACATCAGACTGGGCAGACTGGGCGACGATTAAAAGTACAAACGGACTTGTACGATGAAATAAACAAAAGCACTCGTCAGAAAGACGACGATTGTCACAGTGGGGGTTTTTGGTCGTGGCAGAAACCCTCATTATAAATGCTTCTTCCATATTGACCACAACTTGTAGTCTACAACATGCACTGACCTTAAGGGCTCTCTCCTTCAGAAATGGTAGGGTGTCTCTAGTGGCTTCCTCAAGAGCAACAACAAACCGTTCATACCTGTTAACACAATCAGCGCATCAGCACAGCTACATCTCGGTACAGAAAATCAGACGAGTGGAATGATAACGATTCTTCTGTGCATTCGATCAACCCATTGATCCATGGAGTGATTCTATTCCCAGAGTGACCAGAGTTCCAGAACATCAAAAAAGAAGGCTTCGCAGCACGCAAGAAAAAGAGAATCAAACACTTTACCTTCGTTTAAGGCAGTCCTCAAAGTACCAATAAAGTAGCAATGTTGCACCTTCCTTGGAATCCGCAAGGCTTGATAGTGACTGCTGATTAAGATATTTAAGCTTTCGATCTGGCAATAAACTGTTGCAGACATTGTTCCCCATTAAAAACAGCTATTAATGACGAATGTCACCACAACTTTGCATGCAGAAATTTAAAGAGAGTCATAACATATGACATAAAATTCAAGCGACACAAGCTTTAAAAAAACACGTTATCCTCGTCACCCCGTCACCTGTAGATAAATGTAACAAAGGCCTAAAACTTCCTACAGATTTGATTTTCAATCCAATGCATCGATCTTAATTCATGACACTGCAACATGTTACATTCATAGGAATTATTCACCTTCTCAAAAATAATTCTCGTAGGGCATCAATGCCTACAGCTGCATGCCTCTTCCCTCCTTTCGAGGTCACCATACCTGGAAAGGACACCGTATTCATCATCAACCATTCAAGTATATTCGGGCATCGTACCTAGTGTTGCACCCTATGAATTTCCAAAATTGATGCAGACACTAAAAGAAATTAAAATCAGATTCACAATTCGAAAAATCGCAGGCAGACGCATCGCAAGAGTAAGTGCACCACTGAAATTCAACCCTACCAAGAAGAGCATCCAAAGTGCGGAGGTTGAGCATGGGGTTGTCCTGCAGCATAACAGTCATGGCAGCAACTTTATCTGATGAAGTTCCAGACCTTCGCGCAGTCATCAACCACCTAGTGTCACTATCTTTAGACCTAGATTTCTCATAATCGGAGACAGCCTTCTCCATCAATTGCTCTGCCTCTTTCCGTTTGCTAGCAGAGAATTCGTCTCCCTCTCCAGATGTTACAGCCTTCGAGGATTTCGCTTTAGGGTTCGCTGCGGCAGCTGCAAGCCCTTCATACCACAGAGAAGCACTCTGGAAAGACTTGGCCAATGATCTGTCCAGTGCCACAACAAACTTGCTAGGAGCAGCAGCAGGAGCATCTCCAGCCGTGACCCCTTCCGTAAGCCGTTCCCTTTTAGCGCTTTTCTCATCTCCTCTGATATCACTAGGCAAAGCTCTCTTCTTTCCCTTGCCTTTCTCCACAACAGCAGCGAACTTCTTACTCGAACCAAACCCTAAAGCTTCGCCATCCCCAAATTCCTTACGCTTTCGCTCCTTCCGTTTCGCTCCTTTCTTCCCTTCGCCGCCAAGCGCTGATTTCTCGACCTTCTCCCCTTCTACAGCTTCATCACCCTCTCCGCCTGTCTTCTTCTTCTTCTTCGGCGTCGTCTTCTCTCCAATTCGACCCGTCTTCCGAAAATCCGAATCATCGAACCCGGCTCCAAAACCACCGCCACCGGTGGCAAGCCCTAGCTGCGCAGCGAACGAGGCCACGTCCGCCTGGATGGCTTCCAAATTGCTGCCCTCAGTGGTACTCTTCTTCGCCTTGCTCTTGCTCTTGCTGAGAGGCACCTCTGCCATCTCCGCCATTGCGAATGGACCCTAAACCCTAAATCTCGACACTGAGTCTCTCTACATCCACCTGCAGATTGAATTCAATCAGACGAAATTCCGATCTGGTATGCAGAAATTTTAT
This sequence comes from Neckera pumila, assembly GCA_963969595.1. NCBI lineage: Eukaryota > Viridiplantae > Streptophyta > Bryopsida > Hypnales > Neckeraceae > Neckera > Neckera pumila. The sequence continues at coordinate 2,559,898 of OZ018408.1, read as the reverse complement.
GGGAGATGTAGCGACACCCGCGGGCCATGGCTGCATTCTGCCAGAGAAGCTCCGACCACGCTTAAACCCTAAACCCTAAAAATCACGCATCATACCCTAATACCGACTCTTACTAAACCTTGTGCCTGGGACCTATTCCCGCTTGAATGTTCTCCCAAATCTCACTAATTTTTCAACCTATATCTTTTCTTCAAAACTTCAAGGTAATTTCAAATTTTTCACCAACAAAACCGAGAACTTTTGTGACTTGTAGAAGCCATATGCTTTTATATTTTGAAGATTTTAAATTAAAAAATTCATTTACATGTGGAAGCAAAATGTAAAATCAACAAGATATTAGATTTTGTTGCATTTATGGTAGAACTAGGAGTACTTTGACCTTTGAAAAATAATATAAAATCAAAGATGACTATTATAAGAGCACTACAAATAATAAATCTTCAAGAATTTTGGTCTTAAGAAAATATTTCAAAGTTATTCACAAAATAGATAAGTAAAAAAATTTCAAGAAAATAGATAGTGCAATATTTAAATTATTCAAAATGGCAAAGTGTTCAAAGAATTTATTTTTTTAAATTGTAAATCCTCAAAGAATTTCCTAGAAATAAGATTCAACTAAAGAAATAATGAAAAATGTTTAGAAATGTTTAGAAATGCTTGCGCAATATTATAGTGTAACATGGCCTTTGACTTTACAGTGACAAAAAAATTATTTTTTTCATCCAAAGTAGTTCGTTTGTATTTATATGGATTAAAGATGGTCTCGATTCTGTTATCATGTATTTATTTCACAAATTGTTATACATTCATAATGAATAAAATATCATGTCTTTTCAAATTTAAGATGATCATAGAAGTGGAAATGGTTTAATTATTATAATTTTATTTAATATAATATGCATGCATGGAAGTAGCCTCTATATAACATATTTTAAATTGTATCGCTAACGGTTTAAGGTAGTGGTTCATTTATTTGCTTTTGATGACTTGCCAAATTCATATAATTCATGTTGATAAAGGTATACATATCCATTATAATCCCTCTATCAATTGCTGGTCCTTTATATTGTAAACGCTTGAACAAGATTTATGAGCTAAAATGTAGGACAAATGTAGAGAGAAGACGAAATTAGAAGAAGGATTATAATGGATATCCCTACCTTATCTCTCAAAGATGGAGTTGATAAATTTGGTCTACCTTGAGTTCATCAAAAATCACATTATATTCTTTAGCATTACTATATATTCCTTTGAATAACACATTATCAAGAAGTGACATATTTTCATATTGTTTGATCTCTTAGTGCTCCAACGTTCAAAATCTCTATAATAAACAAAGAGTTTCCAGAGGATTTTTTTACCACAAACTTTTAATTCATCCAAACCAATGTTTGACTTCTTTTTAAAATACCTTTTATATGATGAATTTAAGGAAATTGAATAAATTATATATATATATATATATATATATATATATATATATATATATATATATATATATATATATATATATATATATATAACTCTGTGTGTGTATGTGTGTGTGTATATATATAGTTAAAGATATAAGCAAAAGTACACAAAAATTCAATTAAAGATTCAAGCACTAAGGGGACAAGGCATTCATGACATTGCTCTTTGGTATCACTCTAGTAGTGGGATGGATCAGTTGCAGTTATTTCAAGTTTATATTGAAACTAAATGGAAAAATATTGCACCTAATTAGGACAGCTTTACACCTAGAGGCCTGCTCAATTTATTGCATTAGAGGCCCAAAATCTTCACTTATTCATTCTATATGGATTCGTTATAAAAAAGTTATGGACAATCTTAGTTTTTGGTCACATAGAGCATCTTTTTGGAAAAAAATAACTTGTTGGATTCATTTTTTAATGCAATATTTATAGTTTTAAAAAAAAATGCTCCATATGGTTTAATTTTCTTGCTAGAACAATGTCATTATTGGGACTAGTGCATTTTAATTCCATATAAAAGATATTTGTATTTTAGATTTTCCTTCTATCTTGTACCTACTTCTATTTAACAATTTTTTTAATAATGAAATTTTTTTTTTTTTGAATTTTTTTTTCCTAGACTCTCAACTCAATTCTCCACTATAAATATTTAAGGCTCAAAACTCTATAGTGCAAAAATTTAAAGTTAAAAATGTTCAAAGCCAAGAAATCTAGTCCCACAATGTGCTGAAAATTTTGTTTTTTTCACTTTAAACGTAGATATCTTGCAATCTGTGTGGTCCAAAAATTAGAAATTTTTCCGCATGTTTTCATATTAGTTAGGTGTAAGATCATGTGGTTAGATGTGCAAAAAAACAATTTTCAAATTTTTTTAGTCTTTGCTATAGAAATGGTAGTTTTGAGTGTTTTTTAGCAGACAAAAGGCCTTGGTCCTTTAGGGATGAAATACAATCCCACTAGCCAACCTTGCAAGCTACATTCCCCATGCAAATAATTTTGCCTTGGATTTAATTCAATCATTGATAGTTTGAGATCTACAAAAGCGCCTCACTGCATTAGAAGCCTTACAACATTCGTTTTTCAAAGCCATTCCAAGATAACATCAAAACAATTTTCCTTTTATGTCCACTTGTGTAAACCAACAACTATTAATCATTCAATTTTGCTTAAGCAAGGTGCTATATGACGTGCAATGGAAAACAATGAAGAAAAAGGCCTTCCTCAATATAGATAGTGCGCTAGTTGCATGATTTTGAAGTATTATCTTCAATATGTCTTATAGATATACATTAGATGTTTTTAAGCCCCTTTAAAGGGCTGCGAGTTCCCTGGGTTGCCAGGGTCGGGGGAACAGCCTTGCAGCTGTTGCGTGACGTGGCAGAACGTCCCCCCAAAAAATTGCTTTTTTTTCATTTTAGATTTTCTTTTTTTAAATTTAAAAAAAAAAAAAAAAAAAAAAAATTCTGACAGCCGACGTTCCCCAATTTGCCAGGAGAACAGCGTCGGGGGAGCAGGCCTGAAACAGCCCTTTAGACCCCCCAAATCCCTTCTAATGATATATTGTTTTGGTTAGTTTTATCATCTTTTGCTAAAAAAAATATCACGTATGATAAAAGTGTTTGTGGCATATAGAAGTCTATTGAAAAGTGCACACATAGAAAATTGATTGTATTTGTGAAATAAGTGCATATTTGCAATGAATGTTACATAGTTGTATTTAAGATTCATGAATGAAAAATATGTCTAGGAAATTAGATGTATGTAGTTTTTAAGAGGGAAGTAATAGTAAATAACATTTTTATTTCAAAAAATTAGAATTATATATTTGTGAGGATATAAAAATTTCAAATAGACATGAAAATTGAAACTTCAATCTTGCAATAGAACTTGTTTGTATGGGTGTCATCTATTAAAATGTTCCAATTTTAGATCATCCCTGAATAAGTTATTATCCTTTGAAGATTATTAAATGACCTTGTTACTATGTAATGATTTGCCTTTATTAATATAGGGACTAATTTTCTTCACCTTGATTGGTTGAAAGCGCTAGAAGAATTGGTATTGGCCAAATTAACGCCTAAAATTCATGACTATGTTTTCACCAAAAATGCTCAAAGGAATTGACATTTTTAGTACAAGTATCCAACTTTTGAAAAAAGAACTTTTTTTGTCACTTGTTACTGTAGGATCTTGTAGTATGCTGACTTGGGAACATGTGGTAAAATTTTCAAAAAATTCCATTGCGTGGATTGCAAGATATAAACAATCAAATTCACATAAATCCATTTTTTTGCTGCACTTCACAAGCTTACTTTTCGATGAACAAATGTCCAAAATGATGGTGCTTCTTTGGATTCATTTTCCTAAACAAGTTGACTACACGCTTGAAAATTTTCACTTCATTTATAATTATACAACATATAGGAAAAAATAGTAAGTAGATAGTAGTAGAGAATGATTCAAAATACTACATTGTCAAGAATTAATTATAGAATTGAAAAATGCCAATTCCAATGGTTGCAATGTTGTAATAAACAATCTACATCCTACAATTTTATTTTTTGTTCATCAAAAAGTAAGCTTGAAAGTTCACAGTGCTATGATTATTAATGCCAATTGACATTTGTTCATCACTGAATTCTGAAAGTTCACAGTGCTATGATTATTAATGCCAATTGTGATTAATGCTAACACATAGTCAAGGCCGGTAATTGTAACATAAATCATTAACAATTTAAACCTGGTTGCGTTTTTGAAGATTCCACTCATAACATTCAGTAGCTTGTGTTGATCTTGCCTTGGTTCTACAGTGGGGTACAGGAACCTTACGAACTTTTCAGGCAGTTTTCACTGCAAGGTTCATCAACTTCAAGAAGCTCTAGCATGCTCAAAAATGATCCGATTTTGAAACTGCAAATTGCGTTGGAATTGCAATGAAGTGCACTTCAACTTCACAACAATTTAAAACTGAATCATTTAAAATGATGCAACAATTTGGATGTCTTTCATACACTATGTACCATTTCAAAAGAACCTTTAGAAGATAGTCAAAGATTTTTTGCAATGGGGTGAAGGAGAAGCAAGAAATCATACAAGAAATTCAAGTGGTATGAGATCGAGTATCTCTAAAACAATTATGAAGACTCATTTCTAATATAGACCATTAAATATTAGTTGTAATTTGACAAATGGTGGCAACAGTAGATGGTAGATAGTGTATAGAAAACATCAATTTTTTTGTATGATTTTCAATTACATATTTTTTATTTTTTATTTTTATTTTTTATTTTGCAACGATGATAAAGTAGACTTAAATGTGATTCCAATCCAATTTACGATTTGAAATTCCGTTCATTTTTAAGCATACCCTAGCCTCCCAAAGTTCACCAAATTTTAATAGGATGCAAAAATTTGTAAGGTTCATGTACCCGACTATACAGTGATGGTGTGCCTCTATATCCTCCACCTGTCTAATTCATCAATAACTACTGATGAAACATTGTTGGGGTGTGGAGTAGACCGCATCATCATTGCAGAGCTACTGAATGTTATGCTGAGTAAAGAAATTTGTGAGAATCCAAGGGAAATATGCATAACAGACAGACATTTAAAGGGAGATCAAAAATGTTTACGGCATAAGACTCCTCCAATCCAATTCCAGGCAAAGTTGCCAAAATTTTAGTTGTCCAAATGATTTTTCAATACAAGATTTGGTTAACCCTAAATGCCCAAGGCACCCAAATTTGTTGTTTGCAAAATCACATTCAAAATTCATTTAAAAAATTGTAGAGTAGATTTCAAAAAGCTATAAATTGATTAGGGTTATACAAGTTAGGCCCTTTAACCTCATAGTTTTTTGGTCACCAACTTTTTAGACTTGACTTGTGTAAAGAAGATAGAAAGATTTTTGCAATTTTAGCACCTTCTTGGTCAAGCATTATAATCTTTCACTCCATAAGTGATATTGTTGTGTGTTTTTTTCCTTTGAGATCTCTAACATGTCCAGTTTGAATTTGTGCGGTGACAATTAAAAAAAAATTGATACAACTTATCAAAATGTTGGCATTTTGTTCAATTTAGAGCAAATTCCAGAAAGCCCAAAACAGGCCTTGGGTATTTAGGGGTTGAAAACGGCAACACAAACAAGGCAACAAATAAGGAATCAGAGATAACTTTGCACCCAACAAAGTTCTAGTCGTGCATACCATTGACAAACTACTTGTTCAAGATTTGGAGTTTCCGGTCAGAAATGAGTGAATGCAAATTCTCACATTTGTTTCCTCACAAGCAGTTTCCATTTTCCAAGGCAGTTTCCACAAACAAAGACAGACATTAGGGGAGATTTGAGGGCATTGGAGGGCCGTTCCAGGCCTGTTCCCCAATCTGGCTAGAACTCTGAACAGTCAGTACGGGCTATCAGAATTTATTTTTTTCAAAAAAAAAATAAAAAATAAAAAAAAATTCCTCTCAAATATCAATTTAGGCCAATTTTTATTTTTTTTCAAAAATGATGCAGCACTCTCTCGACCACATCAGCCACCAATTATCCTACATTCCCGCAGTCTGGAAATACTACGGGAACGCAGGATACCTTGCGGTCTCTTAGAGGCCTCATATCTCTTCTAATGAATTAATGTAGTTCTACATAGGCAGTTTTCAAGAAAGAAGACCACACAAGACAAGGAGTAGTTTTGCATATGTGAACGCTAGATAACTTCTACTTACTAAAATTTGACCGAACCAACGCAATAAATGCGTTTCCATAAAAAATAGGCCTCCTTGTCTTTTTGTAGAATGAGGTCTTATCTTTTAAGAATCACTGTTACCAAACGCCAGGTGGGAATGGACCCTAAGGTTACCCCACATGAGAGCAGGCCCATTGCAGGCAAAATTATACTAGAGGTGTACATTTCAAAACTTATACAGTGTTGTTTTGGCTTGCCTTACTGTTTCTTCTGTTCCATGTCATTGCCAAACCCTACCAATATTTTCTTTCTTTAAGAATGTGGAGAGTAGGATGCAATTCAATACCCTATCCTCAAAATATCATTTGATGAGCTTTCAGTACGTCCTCAAGGACAGTTCACTAATTAAAGTGTTAAAAGTCAGAGAATATTGCGCTCACAGAGTCATCAACTGGAGTCACACAAAAATGCATTCAAAAAATTGCATCCAAAAACCAAATACATAAAATAAGCATATCTTTATAGAACAATTGAAAATACTTGAGTAAAATAAGAGCAACTAGCCGGGAGAGGCTTTGTCTGTTTGTACAGTAGTGAAACAGCACAGCTGCAACAGAAGGTGGGTACCCCCAAAACGGCCACTTTTTTCTACTGTGCCTAGTTTCTATTATTAGACTAGTCAAAATTTCAAATTTTCTTGTTGACAACTGAAAGAAGGCTCCAATGCATCAAAGAATGCGACGTTTGGATCCCGTATGCAAAAGTTATGAAGGGTCAAAGTTTTTTTAAGTAGGTGTTGTATAAATCATTTCTTTAACATATATGCATAATGATTTTGGAGATGTACACAAAGTAATGATGGTGTTTTAGGCAAGTTTTGATTTTGGGTGTTTAGCTTAGATTTTGTGTAGCAATGTTTATTGTATATACAAATAGTATAGATTGATGTAGCTTGTGTTAAAGCAATGCTTTCCTTTGGTTTAGAACCAATAAGGGCTTAAAAACTATAGACTTTTACTTTGGCTTGTAGAAATATATACTACAACTTCTTTGACAAAGTCAATAAGAAGTTTTTTTTCCGTCACCTTTCTGACATGTACTAACTAAAGGTGAGTTAGTCTATTATCAATGTCATCTCAATTCTTCACTTATATATCCTAGGGGCACAATTCAAAACAGAAATCTACATTGCATGTACATGAAGGAAGAATTGGAACTTGGAACTTAAGTTGTAAAACATCTCACCTTAAGTGTTTTATTGACAATTGAAGATTTCATGGATAAATCTAGCATTGTGTGCATCTATACCTTAAGTTTGTTTGTTTGTTTGTTTGTTTGTTTGTTTGTTTGTTTGTTTGTTTGTTTGTTTGTTTTGTTACGTTGAGATTTCCAGGACCGTGTGTCCCCCAGCCGCGTGCTTGGTACCATCGGAAAGGTCTTGGCAAGAAGGGATGCATGGGCTTGGTTTCGTGGCATTTGGACCTACAATGCGGAAGTTATTGATTTTTAAAGTATTTATAGAATCAAAAAATTAGAAAATTACTTTTAGATTGCGTGCTTGGTACAGTCAGAAAGCTCTTGGCGAGGAGGGGTGCGTGGGCTTGGTTTCGTGGCGTTTGGACCTAGGGTGTGAAAAATATTGAATTTCAAAGTTTTTATTATGAACTAGAAAACTAGAAAACTATTTTTACTATGATTTTGGTTGTGGCAAAGGCACAAGGCCACACTAGTAGAAATGAAATTGCAATGCAATAATCAATTCAATGTCAGTCTATGGATAAATCAACCATGTTTAATAGAAATAAATCAAATAATCACCCTTCAAAAATCCAAGTTTTGGTATTATATATATTGCTAGATTTGGGACGAGACAATAATATTTGTTTCATCCATATCTTGGAAAATCATTGGTGTAAAAAGCTTCATCATTCTAATGAAGATTACCCCCTGAAGGTCCAAGGCGTTTTTTCTACCAAAAAACACCCAAAACTGCCTTTTTTTTTATAGCAAAGAGTGAAAAAAAAGTTTAAAATGTTTTTTTTCACATCTAACCTTAGGATCTTACACCTAACTAGTATGAAAATATGTGGAAAAAATTTCAGAACTTTTTCAAAATTTCAAAATTATTGCAAAATATTTGCGTTTAAAGTGAAAAAATATGTTTTTTAGCACATTGTGAGATTGGATTTTTTGACTTTGAACATTTAAAATTTAAAATTTTTGCACGATAGAGTTTTGAGCTTTAAATGTTTATAGTGGAGAATCAAGTTGGGAATCTAGCAAAAAAAAAAAAAAATTCAAAAAAACTTAATTTTCATTATTAAAAGAATTATTAAGTAGAAGTAGGTACGAGATAGAAGGAAAATCTAAAATATTCATATATTTTAGATGGAATTAAAATGCACTAATCCCAATGGTGAGATTGGTCTAGAAAGTAAACTAAATTGTGCAAAAAAATGAAAAACTGCATTCAAAAATGAATCTTACAAGTTAATTTTTTCAAAAAGATGCTCTAACTGCTCGAAAAACAAGAATGTCCATAACTTTCTTAAATCAAATCCAAATGAAATGAATCAAAGCTTTTTAGATAGACAAAAATATAATCTATGAGAAAAAAATACTAAAAATAAATTAAAAAAATTGCAAATTTTTTGTGTAGCCCGTGTTGTCCTCCGTCCCCTGTTTTGAGCTTATTCGGTGACAACTTTTGTTCCCGCGCACCGATTGTGAAAAAAATTATATTCCCACGAAGCTAATTAGCTATTCTACCTCCCAAAAAAGTTTTACAAAAGTAGGAGAAAATTTCAACCCGTAGGTACCTGCCCAAAAATGCATTTGTCCCCCGAAGGAACAATAGTCCATTAGGGGTTAACCTCTAGAGGACCAAAGTGATTTTCCTACCAAAAACAACTCAAAACTGTCATTTCTATTGCAAAGAGTCAAGAGTTTAAAAAAATGTTTTTTGTTGCATATCAAACCGTAAGATCTTATATTTGACTAATATATGAATATGTGGAAGAAATTTCAGAAGCTTTGACCATCGTAGATTGCAAGATATATGCATTTAAATTGAAGAAAACAAGTTTTTTTCCACCTTGCTTGACTAGATTTTTTGGCTTTGAATCTTTAGTTCAATTTTTTTGCACTATTGATTTTGATTTTCTACTTATTTCTGTTAGTTAGTTGAGTTGGGAATCTACCAAAAAAATTTAGGAAAAAAAGCACTTAATTTTCACTCATTAAAAAATTGTTGAGTAGAGGTGGGTTCAAGATTGAAGAAAAAACTAAATTGTTAATAGCTTTTAGATGGAATTGGATCACAATAATCCCAACGGTGTTCTAGTAAAAAAAATTAAACCCTGTTTAACAATTTTTTTTCTTAAATTCTAAAAACTGCATTCAAAAATGAATTCTATAAGTTATTTTTTCAAGAAGATGCTTAGATTGCCCAAAAAACTAAGATTGTCCATAACTTTCTCATTATTATTCCAAATTGAATGAAACAAAGCTTCACATGTAGACAAAACTGTAGTCTTTGAGTCAAAAAATTGAAACCAAATTATTTGACTTTTTGTGATTTTTTTGAGATTGCCTGCCAAATTCCATTTTTGCATATTGTGCCATAACTTTTGCTCTCGGGCATCGATTAAAATAAAAATTATATACTCACAAAGCTCTTGCAAAAATATACAACCTCAAAAAATCCCAAAAAGTATTTCTAAAAATTGAGACAATAGGAACTTGCCCGGACCCAAGTTGTCCCCCGAGGAGACAACCGGTCCTTTAGGGGTTAAGTTACAAGTTGTGTTATCTTGGAAAACTTAAAAGATATCAACAACCCATGTCTAATTATCTTGACTTGTATCAATTGACAAAAAGACTATAGAAATGACTTGGTAAGACTTTGCTTAACCCTAGAACGTCGGGCTGGTGACCGTGGAAATCATCCCTTTTGACACTATATGACATCATCTATTTTTTTTTTTTTTATAAAAGTACTCACAAGAGGTCAAACTACCATTCATAATCTCTCCTTTCCATACAAAATTTTGAAGATGAATAGTTGCACTTTTGTCTTATTCAAAGGATTCCCTCTCATTCATTGACCAGAAAATGGCCGCGGCGTCCTGTATGGGTTAACTTTAGCTTGGAACACTGATCTTGTCATGGTGGAAATCCTCCTTTTTGGTACCCTATGAGTCATTTACTTTAAAAAAAACATCCCAAAGCACTCATTGAAGGTCAAACTATTGTGCAAGCTAGACCTCCTCTTTTCACACGACATTCCAAAGATGAACATTTGTAATTGCACTTTTGATTTTCATAGAAAGATTCCCTGTCATCCATCAGACACTTTTAGGCCAACAGGGTTAAAGATGCTGTTCTCCATGTCCCAAACTTGTGAAACTCAGAACTGCTTGCGCACTCTGTTTCCCTGCAGCAAAGGTGACCCTACAGGTGCAGACTGCAGCTTTGTCTCTTCAAAGCAACTTCTTCAAGGCAATTCGAGTAACTTACATAAGCTTAGATACTGCTTGTACAACCAATTTCTTTTAAAGCAAAGTAGCAAACTAATGTGAAATAAATAAATAGTAAAAACTGAAAACTTACACTTGGTGCAAGAACGATATCTTTTGCTCGGGCAGGTTTCATAGTCCTAGATGTCATCTCACTCTTAGCCTGCCTCCGAGGCTTCAACGTCCGCGTGAGCTGGATTGAATTGTATTTTCCTCTCGTCTTGTTTTAATTCCAATGCTACTTTGGAAAAAAAATAAAAAATAAGAAGGTGACCTGTGCATTGCATAACCCAAACAGAAAATTGTAGGCTCAATACTTCCACCCCCCAACCCCCAACCCCCTGAATTTCCTTGAGTGTTTATTTCCTAGGCTCCTGTTGGGAGTGTATATGCTAGAATATTAAATGCATTTCCAACATTTCATCAAATATGATGATGAGCCAGACAGTACTGTACTGACTACTGACCCATTCAGTTGTCTCCATGAGTCCTGAATTGGCAATTACTAACTTATTTCCTAAGAGCATCGTCACAGCAACTCGCCCGGCCAAGCAAATCAATGGAGGACCTTTAATGTTAGCTTTGTGTCAGAGGTTCTTTACCATTGATTTGCTTGGCCAGGCCAGTTGGGCAAGTTGCTGTGGGGCTGCTCTAAGGGCATCCCCACGCCTGACGCGCCAAGTGTAGCCTTGGTGTGTGGATTTGGAGAGTGGGGCTTTACCACTCCTCCTCTGTCCCACGCCTGAAGCACCAAATAAGGGCACCAAATATGTAATAGTGGCAAATATGTCATTTAGAAGATTTTGATGGTTTTAAAAATTAAACTCAAAATTTTTTTAGTTACTTCATGGAGAACTAGACCACATTGTTCCAAAGGCATTTCCAACTTAGTTTGAAATTTTAAACTACTAGAGTAGCTCACTATATACACATGGGGTGGTAAGAGGTAGAACAAACAATGTGGGATAAGTAAACTAGATGTAGTACTAAAGAGCTCCACCACTCATAGTTGATTCAAAAGTAAGAATTGTGTTAAAAATAGAATTTCAGACCTCATTTAGGCATAGTAAAATAATTTTTTTCAAAAAACTTTGAACTAATAAAAGATGTTAAATCAAGATAAATTTCACCTCCAAAAAGCCGTTTGTGATTTCAAGACTCCAATCAAAAGTTATGGACAAATTTCAAAAGAGGATTAGAAGGGAATTTTATTTTTTTACATTTGTAGAAATGCATAGTAGAAAATTGTGTATAACTTTTGATGGAAGACGCAAAATCTCAAACGGATTTTTGGAGATGAAATTTATCTTGATTCACCAACTTTTCTTAGTTCAGAGTCTTTTGAAAAAGTATTTGGCCTGGCGCGCTAAGTCACTAGGTCAGCTTCACTTGGCGCCCTCCGATGGCGATGCTCCCCCACCGCTGCACGTTGACTTGCGAAAAATGCCCGGCCACTTCAAGTTTTCAAGAAGGGACGGGCAAATAGGGAAGCCTTGGCGCGCCTCACTATGGGGTTAGACTTTTCTTTTTACCCTGACTTTGAAGTACTGACACCCCCAACTGGCACTAAAATGTTAGTAATCCCTAAAAGCCAAAGGCGATTTTTCTGCCAAAAAACACTCAAAACTGCCATTTCTATAGCAAAGAGCAAAAAAGAAAATTTAATGTGTTTTTTGCAGATGTAACCATAGGGTCTTGTACTACACTAGTGTAAGAATGTGTGGAAGAAATTTTAGAAACTTTGACCATGTAGATTGCAAGATATTTGCATCTAAAGTGAAGGAATGAAGTTTTTTTGCACCTTGTTCAACTACATTTTTGGGCTTTGAACCTTTTTAACTTAAAATTTTTGCTCTAATGATTTTGAATTTCTAATTTTATATAATGAAGAATTGAATTGTGAATCTGAGAAAAGAAATTCAAAAAAGAAACACTTAGTTATCACTCATTAAAAATTTGTTAAGTAGAAGTAGGTTTAAGATTGAAGGAAAAATGAAATCATTAATAGCTCTAAGATAGGGTTGAAATATACTAATCTCAGTGGTGAGATTGTTCTAGCAAGAAATCTTAACCTCGTGCAACTTTTTTTTTTTAAATTGTCAAAAATTGAGTTCTGAAATGAATCCTACAAGTTATTTTTTCAAAAAGATGCTAAAATTGCCCAAAAAATAAGATTGTCCATAACTTTTGCATAACAAATCCAAATGGAATGAATAAAAGCTTCCCAAATAGATGAAAATAAAAGCTATGTGAAAAAAGATTTCTAAAACTTTAATTTAAAGTTTTTGTGAGGATTTTTTTTCTGCCCGCCGAACTAAAATTTCGAGTTTTTCTACCATAACTTTTGCTACCGAGCACCGATTGAAATAAAAATTACATTTTTGGAAAGCTAATGTGATTCTCTACTTTCACAAAAAAATTCAGAAAATTACAACAATTATTAAGACCATAGGAGCCTGCCTGAAATCCATTTTGTCCCCCGAGGGGACAATAGGCCTTTAGGGGTTAACCCCTAAAAGACCAAAATGTGTTTTTTGGCCGTGTATAATTTTTGGGCAGATACGTACAACTAGGGATTTCCATATTTTTGGCTGAAATTTTAATAGAAGGTGGGGGCAAGAAATATCTTTCATATGCAACAAATTTCATGACATTTGGAAATTTAAGTCAAAAGTTATGGCCTAATATATTACTTTTTTTCATAACTGGGCAGTCCGGATAGATCAGAAAAAATCACTTTTTTCAAAAACAAAAATTTGAAATTAGTTTTCTATAGTTATATATAGGTAAAAAGCTTTGAATCATTCCATTATGATCAATGGGTCAAAAGTTATGAAGATTTTAAATTTGCGGGCAGTTATGGATTCTCTACTATAAAATAAACTTTGAAGTCCTTTACCTTACTCAATTTCCAATGTTTTTTGAAAAAAATAAAATCTTGGGATGTAGATTATTTATTACAACATTGCCACCATCGGGATTAGCATGTTTCATGTCCATAATTAAATTCTTGACAATTTAGTATTTTGAATCATTCTCTACTACTATCTGCTTACTATTTTTTTCCTATATGTTGTACAATTCTAAATGAAGTGAAAATTTTCAAGCATGTAGCCAACTTGTTTAGGAAAAAGAATGCAAAGAAGCACAATCATTTTGAACACTTTTTCATCAAAAAGTGAGCTTGTGAAGTGCTGCTGCCTTTTTTTTCGCAGGGCCCAAAAAATGGTTTTAGTGAATGCTTATATGTTGCAATCCACGTGGTGGAAACTCCTGAAATTCTTAACATGTGTTCTCAAGTCACCATACTACAAGATCCTATGGTTACATTTGTCAAAAAAGTTTTTTTTTCAAAAACTGGATACTTATACTAAAAATGGCAATTTTTGAGCATTTTTGATGAGAAAATAGTCATGGAACTTTAGGGTTTAAAAGAATTTAACTGCCATTAAATTCCCGTCTTTTGTATGAAAAACAAAAGAAAAACAACTTTTGAATACAAGAAAGATTCCTTTACTTGTGTATCAAAATTGGAATGAAAGGATTTTCAACTTTTGTTGATTTTCAAGTGAGAAGAGTAGCTCACTATATGCACATGGGGTGGTAGAAGGTAGAACAAACAATGTAGGATAAGTAAATTAGATGCAGGAGGAGCTCCACCACTCATAGTTGATTCAAAAGTAAGAATTGTGTTAAAAGTGGAATTTCAGACCTCATTTAGGCATAGTAGAATACCTTTTTTCAAAAAACTTTGAATCAAGAAAAGTTGGTGAATCAAGATAAATTTCATCTCCAAAAATCCGTTTGAGATTTTGCGTCTTCCATCAAAAGTTGTACACAATTTTCTACTATGCATTTCTACAAATGTAAAAAAATAAAATTCCCTTCTAATCCTCTTTTGAAATTTGTCCATAACTTTTGATTGGAGTCTTGAAATCACAAACGGCTTTTTGGAGGTGAAATTTATCTTGATTTAACATCTTTTATTAGTTCAAAGTTTTTTGAAAAAAATTATTCTACTATGCCTAAATGAGGTCTGAAATTCTATTTTTAACACAATTCTTACTTTTGAATCAACTATGAGTGGTGGAGCTCTTTAGTACTACATCTAGTTTACTTATCCCACATTGTTTGTTCTACCTCTTACCACCCCATGTGTATATAGTGAGCTACTCTAGTAGTTTAAAATTTCAAACTAAGTGGGAAATGCCATTGAAACAATGTGATCTAGTTCTCAATGAACTAAGTAAAAGATTTTTGAGCTTAGTTTTAAAACCATCAAAATCTTTTGCATTACATATATGGCTCCCATTATATATTTGACGTCCCTGTTTGGGGTAGAGGAAGAGTGGTAAAGCCCCACTCTTCAAATCCACTCACCAAAAACCCTCTGGGCGCCCTCCTTGGCGAGTCTGTGGTGGCGATGCCCTAATTCAATTCTGTGCATAATTCAAGTCAATGATGATATCCAGAAGTGGTACAACTAGCTCAGATTCCTTGCTGAAACTAGCTGGGGGTGGTTCTTTCTTGTGTCTCTTGTCCAGTCCTGTTTCCTGCCAGGCCACCTGTGGCTGGCAGGCAGTCTTGTATTTGATCTCTTTGCAATGAAATTTCATTTCATTTGTTTCAACAACAAGAAAAATAAAATAAAATAAAATAGAAAATAGCTGGGGTGGCTGCCCAGATGTGGATTCCTTCCACAAAGCTCTCCATCAAAGACAGACATGCATGCAGTCTCAGTTAAAGATGAAGCTTCTGAGGCTTCTGAAGCTTTGCAGAGTGGGCCATTACTTCAGGCTTAGTCCTATCTACAGTATGATGAAGGCCACCGTAGTGCAGTCCAAGAGCCATCCATGCCATTATGATTTTGAGTATCTATGAGTAAGTTAGAACTGGAAAAGGCACACAACAAACACCACTGCCTAAATTAACTTAAGTCCTGTACAATCTGTCACCAGTGTGAAACATGTGATACATACACTGTACATATGCAACCATTTTGGTGCCTTTGGTGTCTTCCATTCTTCTTAATTCAAGTGCTATACAGGCAGACAGATATATCCAAGTACAAAGGGGCTAACTCACTGTGGAGGGTGGGTGTGCTGTGGAGGGTGACACAGATGCTGGTTGGTTCTGAAAAATTCTTAGAAAAATTCTCGGCCACAAGTTACAAAACTGTAGCAAGCCAGCAGCTCAATGCTAAGGTAGATCAACCTATTACCACCCTGATTTGCAATTTGACTATCTTGGGGCTAATTTCATGAGAGACATATATTTTTCAAAGACGTGTGCATGTTTCATGAATCAAACCCAAGTGAAATTATAATTTTTTGATCAAAATTGTAATTTTTGTGAATTTTTGAAGTGTTTTACTAAAGCGCCCATGACTAGGGTCATAAACGCCCTAATAACAACCCATAACCACCTTCTTATGTCCCTATAAGCATCTAGGTATTCACCAATCAGCTATTGCCACATTACCCTAAATGACATAAATGCACTAATTTTGTCAGATTTCCAAATAGAATTGGCTCACTTCTGGACAGATTTGGATGGTGGAATGGGTGGAAATGGGACCAAAAACAGGGTGACGGAAATGGGTTGGAGATGGAATTAGGCTGGTCTACCTTATCCTGGTCTGTGCAACAGACAGACGGAGCTGGTCCCATATATGTCATGAAATTGATCCTCCTGTGTCCCTTTGCCACTGCAGCAATTCACCGCCCAGGGCTTGAATTTGGGAAGACCGGACAACCAGACTGCTGGTATGATAAGCTTAGCAGCTGCAGGACTGATGATCGAGCCAGGACCCTGGCCCAGGACTTCTGGTGAGTGTTGAGAATCGACTGTACTTAACTTATTATGTCGACACTTTTTCTTTCATGGTTTCAATTGAAGGCAAGGCTATTGCAACAGCAGTTAGGTTAGGTCACAGCCAACTTCTAGAGCTGCCATGTGGATCTATCTCAGGGATTCATCTCATGAGAGACATACATACTCACTCACCAAGATATTTAACCCCTAAATGCTCGAGGCACCAGTTTTTGGTGCAGGCAATATTTTGAAGTTAAATAAAAACTAACCAAATTGCTATTTTTAGTAATTGCTATTTTTATAAAGTTCTTTTTGAAGTCTAGTTTTACCTTCAAAAATCCAATTTTGAAAATGAGTAATTATGATTTTTCTATTCAAGATTTTGTGCAAGGGTACTCATTGCAATCTTGACTTTCCGCAGTGTTATGGGCTCTTGGAAATGAGCTTCAAATACACTAGATCTTGGAGGAAAAATCACACTAGAAATTCATTTAAAAAAAATTGTGGAATAGATTTTGAAAAGTCATAAATTGATTGGGGTTATGCACGTTAGGCCCTTCAACCTCATATTTTTTTGATGACCAATTTTTTAGATGTAATATGCAAAAAGAGAATTGAAAGATTTTCATACTTTTAACACCCTCATGGTCAACCATTATAATCTTTTGATTCATATGTGATATTGTTGTGTTTTCTTTTCTATATCTAAGGTGTCTAGTTTGAATTTGTACGGTTACAGTTCAAAAGAAATTGGCACAACTAATCAAAATGTTGGCTTTTTGTTCAAATTAGAGCAAATTCCTAGAGGCTCAAAACAAGCCTTGGGCATTTAGGGATTAACTTGTTGTAATGTCATTCTTGGGAAGGGGTGGTGCGGCCATTTGACTAACGTATATCTAAAATTAGTTTTTTTTGGGTTTTTGGACAAATGGTTATGTGTCCTTTTTTTCAAGAAGGTTTTGAGTTTCATAGCTCCTTCATTTTAGAGGTTTGAATTGAAAGAGGAGAATTTTGAGTATACAATTTTATATATGTATTTTTTGTATGCAATTTTTATGTATGTTGGCTCTGTATGATGGCTGAAATGAGGTTTTGGAAGCATTGTGGCAATAGTGTGTAGGGCCACTACAGTAGTCTGGCATTTTTTAACACATTTATCCCCCTTCTTTTCTATAGGCTTGAAGCTGCCTTTTTTCTTTTGAGGAAATTGGGCATTTAATCCTTAACCCTGTAACACTGCTGCAGACACTAAGTGTCCTATGAGTGACAAAGAATCTTTGCATGTAGGACAGAAGTGCAATTGTTCATCCTTGGAATTTTGAGCAAAAAGGGAAGACCTTCTACAGTAGCTTGTCCTCAAATGAGTGCTTTTGGTTTTCTTAACCCCTAAAGGGCCGACATGCGTTTCTTGGTTGTATAGAAATTTTGGGCAGGTATGTTTGACTAGAGATTTCCATGTATTAGGATGAAATTTTAACAAAAGGTGGGCGCAAGGGATATCTTTCATATGCACTAAATTTCATGACATTTGGAAATGTGATTCAAAAGTTATGGCCTAATATATTATTTTTTTTATGACTGGGATGTGGTATATAATTTCTATAATTTTTCAAAGAGACGACTCCCTAGACCACTGAAACCATTACATAGGTAGACACTAACCTGAAATCAACAAAAATTCGTAGTTAGCAAATGAGAGTTAGGTTTGTGTCCTTCAAATGCGTCAGCAAATCAAAGACAAGCATATCAAGGACACATTAACCCCTCATTGCCTAAGGGACCAAAAGTGTCTTCACATAGTTTCAAGTCCAATTGCATCCAATGTCCAAATTCAATAAAACTTGTTGGGAAATTTGCGCTCTCTCTTCTAGTTTATGTGGTAAAAAATTTAGATCAATCCAAGATATACTCATTCTTGGAAGCCAATCAAAGGTCACATGTTCAATTTGAGTTTATCAAACTGCATTTGAAGGCTACAACTTTGGGGGCTTGTATTCCCTTCAACCAATGATTGGTTTCAATAAAATTTGTTGAGTTATGTTCCCCTTCAAGTCTAGTTATTGTGGTAAGAATTTATTGTCAATCCAAGTTGGTTTGAATGTTTGGGAGCAATTCGAAGTTCAAAAGCTTCACATTTTTGGATAATAGTGAACTTTGGCGGCTTGTTTCTTCTTCATATAGTGTCCTTTTCCGATAATTTTTTTTGAAAAGTTGCGCATATTAGTCTAATTTAAGTATCTAAATTTTCATATCAATCCAAAAATTTATGAGTGACTAAGAAGCATTTTAGTAGAAGGAGATCCAGCCTTAGATGTGTTTTTTGCAACTTTTCTTGCTATCTTTTTGACATTTGAAAGCCATTTTGCAGACACATTGAATCAATTTCAATGATATTTTCTTCCACCAATGTGTTTGTATGCTTGTTTTGAATCACTTTATAGTTTAAAGTTTTTTCCTTTGAGTAGCTTTAGAAATCAAATTTCACCATTAGAGAAAAAAAAACAGCCCTCTAGAGGGCTGCTCCAGATTGACAGGCTAAACTATTTCAAGCTTGGCCTGTCAATCTCAAAATAGCCCCAGTTGAGTAGTCAACTTCGCTGACTGCTTGCCATAACTATCAGCTTTTGTATTTTTTTAAATTTTAAATTTTTAAATTTTAAATTTTTTATAAAGATTAATTAATTAACTTTTTTCAATTAACTTTTTATTCACAAGATTAACTTCCTGCACCACTATCACTACAAAATTTGCTGTACAAAAATAGGGAAAGAAAGCAATTTTCAGGCTCGTTAACCCCTAAAGGCCCAAGGCTTTTGTTCTGCCAAAAATCATCCAAAATTGCCATTTTTTTAGCAAAAGGTGAAAAAAACTATAAATATTTATTTCACACATGTACATAACTAGTATAAGAATGTGTGGAAAAAAATTCAGAATTTTTGACCACACGATTGCAAGATATCTATGTTCAAAGTGAAAAAAACAAGTTTTTCAGCACATTGTGGGATTGGATTTTTTGACTTTGAACATTTTTAACCTAAAACTTTTGCACTACAAAGTCTTGAGCTTTAAATGTTTATAGTGAAGAATTGAGTTGACAATTTATAAAAAGAAAAATTCAAAAAAACTTAATTTTCATTATTAAAAAACTTATTAAGTAGAAGTAGGTACGATATAGAAGGAAAATCTAAAATAAGTAGAAG
The DNA here is from genome assembly GCA_963969595.1 of Neckera pumila. Classification (NCBI taxonomy): domain Eukaryota; kingdom Viridiplantae; phylum Streptophyta; class Bryopsida; order Hypnales; family Neckeraceae; genus Neckera; species Neckera pumila. The sequence goes on along the minus strand of OZ018408.1, from coordinate 2,540,207 downwards.
TAGGTATGAGATACAAGGAAAATCTGAAATATTCATATATTTTAGACAAAACTAAAATGCACTAATTCCAATGGTGAGATTGTTCTAGCAAGTAAACTAAACCATGCCAAGAAAAAAAATTGAAAAATTTGAAAAATTGCATTCATAAATGAGTCCTACAAGTAATTTTTTTCAAAAAGATGCTCTAACTGCCCCCCCAAAAAGAATGTCCATAACTTTCTAACAAATCCAAATGAAATGAATAAAGGCTTTTTAGATAGACAAAAATATAATCTATGATTAAAAAAATACTTAAAAATTAATGAATAAAAAGAGTTTAAATTTTTTTTGCTGCCCGTCGTCCCCTATTTTGAGCTTATTTGGTCATAACTTTTGTTCTCGGGCACTGATTGTGAAAAAATTATATTTCCACGAAGCTAATCAGCTTTTCTACCTCCAATAAAAGTTTCAAAAAATCAGGAGAAAATTTCAGCTCGTAGGTACTTGCCCAAAAACGCATTTGTCCACCAAAGGGACAACGGGCTTTTAGGGGTTAAACCAAATTTCAGGGTCCTTCAAAGGGCTAGTTTTTCTCTAATGCTTCCAAATGTGTTGCCAGTTGATTTAAAATTTGATTCACATCATCTACAATGTGTACACTACAAGACTATACGGTTGAGATCTCTATAATTTAATGACATTATGATTGATAACACTTTGAAAGCAATGATGTTTTTGAACTCAAACAGGTCTTAGGCAATGAGGGGTCAATGTGAAGTCTAGGGACAGATTTAGTGACAATCTAACATACAGGAATGGAAGCAGGGATGCTAATAGATGTTCCTACCTTAGAGCATCTCCTGCACCCCTCCAAAGAACCCCTCTCCTCTAACTTTTGGATGATAAGCAATCAATTCTAGTGTATTTCACAATATATTTTCACTTTCCCTTTCAAATAAGGCCATATTTGAAGGGGTCACTAACCCTTCTATACGTTGTACACTCTCTTGGGATTAGCAAGTTGTCATAATAAATGATAGCTTATTTATTGCTTTTGCAAGTTTTGTGACTGGTGATTAATTGAGTTGCACTGTTGTTGGGGATACAAGTGACTATCTCCTCCACATTGGATGGATCTCAAGTGAAGGAGCAGGGCTATTTGGAGGGCTGCAGGAGATGCTCTTAGACTTGTCTACCTTACTGTGACTGAGCGGTTGGACTGAGGTTGCCGCTGTCCTCCTCATCTTCTCCTTCAGTTCTTCTCTAGACCCGTAGACAGGATTTGTGCTAATCCAAGAGCTCACTCCTGTAGCAATTTGTACCAAGACACACGTTGTCCCAGTGGAAACCGCTGAACGGTTCTGTCACATCGGCACCGTAAGTGCCTGTGCAGTTGTGCACAGCAAAATGGACTCAACCGCCTGGCTTGCCAGGACTGATATTAATCCACTGTTCGGACGGAGTGGAGTCTGGGAGACGCAATGCAAATCGGTTCAGGTTGGGCCAAACACAGTGCACAACTGCACAATGGAGTAGGTGGAGGCCGGCATGCCATCTGACAAGATCGACATGGGCCTTTTTTTTATGCTTTATTTTTGGACACCAAGGAAAGAATATGTTTCATTGCAAGGTGAAGGACAGATACGGCCTCGTGGAAGCTTAAAACATGGCCGGACGGACGGACGGAGGCTTTGGAGTAAAGAGTTTTATCACGGTTAGTTCTCTTTTCTTTTTTCAAACAAATGAAACAGGATTTCATTGCAAGGAGATACAGTCAATTCTCTGTGAGTTTGTTACTCATTGATTGAAAACGGCGACGGAAGGAGTTCACTCCAGCAAGCTTTAGGTGATAGATCTAACTTGAAAAACAATATGAAAAACATTCTAACTTGAGAAGCTCACTATGGTCTAACTTACTGTAGATCAGTCTTTACATTGATGTATTAGAGCATCTCCTGCAGCCCTCCAAGTATCCCCTCTCCTCTAATTTTTGGATGGTAAGCAATCAATGCTAGTGTATGTGAAGCTCAACCTTCACTTTTGCCCCCAAATTTGCCATGTTTGAAGGGGGCCTTTGTGTTCTCTATAGGCTATATTTTTCTCTTGGGATTAGCAATTGTTGAAGCTTACTTATTGCTTTTGCAAGTTCTGTGACTTGTGATTGGTTGGAGGTATATTCAGTGAGTTGTACTAATGGGGATTCAAGTGGCCATCCCCTTTAATTAGACGGATCTCAATTGAAGGGGCAATTTGTTTGGAGGGTTGCAAGAGATGCTCTTATTGTAGCAAAAAATGAACGACTAGGTCATGCAAAAAGCAGAGTCTCATTATATGAAATCATGTACCAAGTCTTGCAAGAGGTAAGGATGTTGTTTCTCATAATGAGTCTCTACTTATATGTTGCTAGACACAACCTCAATGTTGATTGGTTGAATCTTGGTCAACTATGTTTAACCCCTAAAGGACCAACATGTGTTTTTTGGCCATATAGAAATTTTAGGCAGGTACGTGTGACTAGAGATATCCATATTTGAGGCTGAAACTTTAATAGAAGGTGGGGACGAGGAATATCTTCATGTGTACCAAGTTTCATGACATTTCAAAATATGAGTCAAAAGTTGTGACCTAATATGTTACTTTTTTTTGTAACTGGGCAGTTTGTGCAGATCAAGAAAAATCACTTTTTCCAAAAAAAATATTTTGAAATTGGTTCTCTACATTTAAATATACTTAAAAAGCTTTGAGTCATTCCATTTCAATCAATGAGTCAAAAGTTATGAGGGTTTTTGGTTTGCAGGCAGTTGATGATTGTCTACTCTAAAAAAACTTTAAAGTCGTTTATTTAACTCAATTTTCAATATTTTTGGAAAAAAAAATCCCTAAGATGTAGATTGATTATTACAACATTACAATTGTTGGGATTGGTATTTTTAAATTCTATAATTAAAATTTTAACAATTTAGTATTTTGAATCATTTTCTACTTCTTTGTACTTACTATTTTTTTCCTATATGTTGTACAATTCCAAATGATGTGAAAATTTTCAAGCATATAGACAACTTGTTTAGGAAACTGAATTCAAAGAAGCACCACGTTTATCGGCATTTTTTCATTGAAAAGTGAGCTTGCAAAGTGCAGCTGCCCGGTTTTACGCAGGATTGAAAAAATGGTTTTCAAGACTTTGAATGCTTATATCTTATGATCCACACGGTGGAATTTTCTGAAATTTTTACCACATGTTTTCAAAACATCATACTACAAGATCCTACGGTTACATGTGTCAAAAATTGTTTTTTTACAAAAATTTGGTAGTTCTATTAGAAATGGCAGTTTTGGAGTGTTTTTGGTGATTACATAGTCATGAAACTTTAGGGGTTAATCAAGGATTTAGAGAAAAAAGCATTATTACCATAATAGTAAAGTGACCGCATATTATGGAAAAGAACACACCTTCCCTCATCCAGTGAGAGGATTACATTTGTTCAAAAATCCATTCTTGAGGTTTAGGTAGGAGACCCTATTTGCTCCATTGCGTTTCAGTAGTGTACATTCTAAACTTCAAAATGTCCTCCATGTATGTATGTATATGTATATATATATATATATATATATATATATATATATTAGTAGTGGCCATGAAGTGGTGCAAACAATCTGACATGGTGCAAATAGGGGCTCTTACCTTATGTATAAATTTCTTATTTCAACCCTCAAGATAACTACAGAAGATAAATAATTCCAACCACTCTAACTAGTTGGCATACTAGTTAGAGTGGTTGGAATTAAAGGTCTCACATAAGACTCCAAAATGCTAAATGGAGTGAAATCTAGATTTAAGGTAACTACACCTACATGCATTTTAATGAACAATAGTACATTGTTCTTATTATTAGATTGCATAATTTTTGGTAGCATCATACTGAAAGTCAAAAGGATTGGAAAAAGAGTATTCTAAATTCTTTTCTTACGCATATATTAAACACCAAATGCATAAACTATGAATTTTTAAAACATTGAAAATCGGTATTTCTAAATTTGGACCTAGACTCTCATGAACTCATTTTACGCAAATTTTTTTATAGGGAGGTGGTTTTAAGAAAGGAGTTGTAATTTCGTTTTGTTAATTGTTATAAATTTAGTCTTTTACAACTCTGTTGTCTAGAATAATTGTCCATAATTACTCAAAATCTGTCTATAACAATTGAAAATGAATTGTTCAGGGATAGCATTTGTCCAAAATGACTTGTTTTTTAAAAAGCAAGTTATTTTGGGACAAAATGAGTTGTTTGTAAATGGTTGCAAAAGACCAAATTTCTATTAGTGTGTGTTGGCCTAACTTTGGAACGCTTGAAAAGATGTTTTGTAACTTTTGGATGATTTCAAAGAGACTTCTAGAATAGAAAATATCTTTTAATTTTTTTTATTGAAGGAGTTGCTTGAACTCATTTCCATGGTGTTGGATTTCCCTCTTTGTAATACTTTTGGATCACCATATAGTATAATTTGACAATTTTTGTTCCCATTCTCTTTATCTAAATTTTAGGCATGAAAATGATATTTTTAAAATTTGGATCCAATTAATAAAATGATATTTACAAAGTCTGGTTTTCACTCTTATTTGAAAATTTGAAAAATTCCTAAAATTCAATATTTTATTGCAATTTGAACTTTGGTCCAATAACCATGGATTGTTGATTTTCAATTTTAGAATGATGTGATAAATTGATTTGCACCATGATGTTATGTAATATAATATGCCTACTAAGAAAAATCAATTTTAAAAGCTTATTTTGTATTTGATGTTGTTTTTGCTTTTTATTCCAAAATTCACAATACTTTCAAATTTTTATAAAGTATTTAATTTTTTATAAGTTGTAATAGACAAGTGATGAAATTTCTGAAAAATAAATAGAAAATTTAATTCATATGTAGTTGCAAAATGGAAGTATACCATGAGAGGGACTATGAAATTTGAAAACGTGGTCCTAGGCTTGTCTTAGGGAGGGTAACCCTTACGGATCTAGGGTAGTGCAAATATGTAGGGTAGTCTAAATTGCAATTATTACTACTAAGAGTATTATTTTAATGGTAACTTTAAATCAAAAGTTATAAGAGATGATCCACAATCATATCCGTATGCTTGGATCTACAACTATGCTAAGAAATATTGATCAATCAAATTTTAAACAAAATAAAAATAAAAATTCTTTCTAAAATTAATTGTAGATTGAATATTTATAATTCCTTCAATAGTTTTTTCTTTTTCATTTCAAAACTTAAACAGTCTCATTATGGTTAATTGCAAACATCTTCATACAACTTATTGATTCAAATCTTTTTGAAAGGGTCAATTTTTGAACTAAAAAATATATTTTATGAAGAAAAACATACCAATACCTTGTGAACTAAAATAATTTTTAAAAACAAAGTAATGATGTACTTCAAGCACTCTTTGAATAAGTAATTAAGGAATGATTGGACTAGTGTATAAGCAAACCGGGAATAGAATTAGCAATCTCAAGATTAATAAAGGATGTACAGCTCAAATATATGAGATGTGCAAGGGAGTGGGTCATCTTTTTATCTGAAGTGATAATAAATTCTTATTATAGAATTGAAGTGGTAAAGGAGAGAGCTATCTCCGGCTTATAGTGATAATTCTAATTTGGAATAAAAGAAAAATTTCGATATAAAATTGAAGTAATAAAGGATTTGAGACTTAATGCCAATTTAAGATTAGAAGACATGAGGAAAAGACTCTAATTTGTAAGAAGAAAACTACAATGACTATAAAAACAAGGCTCAAGGGAGACGAGATAACATTTTTTGTACTCCTCAAATGTTAGGAGGTTGAGCCATCATGAAGCCCTTAGTGGCCTTATGCTTTGTTATTTATTTAAGCCCTAAGTGCCCAAGGTACCAAATTTTGATGTCGGTAAAAATTTGAAGAAAAGTTGAACCTTACCAATTTATTGTTTTTCATATTGTTTTTGGTTATTTCAATTTTACATTTGATATGTGAAAAAATGATTGAAAGACCTCAAATTACTTTCATAGTTTTATCACCCTCAAGATTAAACATTATAATCTTTCAATCTATTTTGAAATTTTACAATTACAATTCAATTTCTTTTATGAAACTTACACTTTAAGAAATCCACGTTTTAGGTGACGTGGCAAATTTTAACAGATGCATTTTAGTGAACGCAAAATAAAACAACATGTATTTTTCTGACAATAATGATGTTACATTGGACATTATTATTGACATAAAAACATAAATTGTTTTATTTTGCATCCACTAAGATGTGTCTGCTAAGTTTACACCACATCATCTAAAATGCAGGGTTCTTATAGTGTTATTAAAATATTGGCTTTTTTATTCAATTTAGAGCAAATTCCAAGGAGCTCAACAAAGGCCTTTAGAGATTAATGTATTGAATTATTATTATTTCTAAGATTTGCATTATTTGTTGTCAATGGATTCATTACAAAAGTCTTTAAAATCTATTTCAAACTAGTATTATAGAACTATTGGAAGAATCTACAATAATTAAATGGATGAAAAAATCAAGATCGTTTGTACTTAGGACATGTTTATGTTCTTCTTTTGTTCTAAATTTGAACTACTGTCTTTGTGAAGAGTATAAAAACAATCGTTTCAAATATTGATAATTTGAAATTTGGTAGTTCCTATGAAATCAGTTTTAAGCAAATCTTTTTAAAAGTTTATTTGATACATGGTGTCAATTAATCTTTCCCTTGGGAGATAAAAAACAAATGTCAATTGGGTTCACAAATCAAAATCAAAAGTATATATTATGTTGTTGAAAAAATGGTAAAGAAGGCTGAACCCCTCTCCTACTTCTAGAATTTGGCACTTACGTAGCTAATATGATATAGCATATAATGCCCCCTCCCCCTAAATATAAAATTTATTAAGAAAATCTCTTTCCAAGAAAAGTTAAAGTTTATTGATCCAATATGAAAGACTAAGAAAATACTCAAATGCTATAATTTTTTTTAAATTTTCCTTTTCTAACTTCAGATGCTATAATTTTGCAATTTTTTAAATGTAGTAAAAAACTTTGAAATACATTTTTGCACATTCCAGTAATAATTTAGTACAATCCTGAATTTACAAAAAATTGATCTTTTCTCATTTTCACCCCCAATGCATTAGAAAATGTCAAAATTTTAGAGAACTTCAATCAAAAACTTATATTAGTCCTTTTAGAGATAATATTCTAAGAAATAAAATACACTTTGATTCTATTTTTTTTCCAAAAAAATTCTCATTCATTGATACAAAGTGATACTTTAATCTTTCAAAACCACACTATTTTCTTTTAATCAATTTGATGATATATTGGTATTGAGATATTTTTATAATGATGTAAGAAAAACCAGAAACAAACAAAAATTCAAAAAAAGATTGGGTATTACCTCTAGAAGACAAGCATTCAAATTTTGAACAACAATTGAATGCAAACACATACCAAACACACAAAAATGCATTCTTTCATCCAACATTTTTTGGAAGTTTATTTTTTGGAAGTTTATTTTTTGGAAGTTTATTTTTTGTGTTCTTTGTGTTCTTGTGTGTTTTGGAAGTTTTTTCTGTTCAAATATTCAGCAGGTACTTGGTAGGTTTGGCCTGAAAAAGAACCTTTTTATAACCCTTCATAAATGGCTTAAATTAAAAAGTAAAATAAATATCTTCAAAAATAAAAAATCAATAAGATTAGGATTTAAAAATTTGAACTTTCGAGGAAAACATTCTTGTGAAAATGACAAATATTCAATTTACAGTTGATTTTAGAAGGAATTTTCAATTCTTGGCTTCAAATTTCATTGAAAAATATTGGCTTGTGTAATTTAGTTGATCTAATTATATAGATATGGTGATTGCATGAAAGACCAGTACTGAAACATTGTCACAAACGCAATGCCAAAGCTTCATTTTGCAATAACTTTAGAACCATGACCTGTATGAACTTGAAATTTTTAGTAGAGAGTCTTCTTATGATTTTAATCAAATTTCATATTTTTCAGAAATTTTCAAAAATCATTTTATATTTAAAAATCATTTAAACTAATTTGTCACGTTTTGAGTTTTAGGGTTTTTACTATGTAAGGAGTCCCCAAATTTAATGATTTGGAGCTGAAATTTCTATGGTCTATTCCCATAGTAGGAACTCATGTTTCTACCAAGGGGCATTAAAAATATTTTATTTCATATCCTCTATGTCCAAAGAGGGCTCCTTTGCGCATGCATGAAGATGGTTTTAGGATCATTTTTTTGGTGAAATCTCTTTACCATGAAGTCTTCTCAAATGTCATTTTTCAAATTTTTTCTAAATTACTTTTCCTATTTTTTACAAATTAAAATGTTAAAGCATGTATTGTCTTGCAATTCTATACTTTTCTAGTTCTCCTATTTAAAGTTTTTTTTGCTTTTCCTTCATAGGGTATCTTCTTCTTATAAGTGTATACATTTCTCATATTTTTCATGTTTTTTTAAAAATATTTTTCTATTTTTATAGTACTCCCCAAAAAATGGCTGAAAACAGCCAAAATGGAATAGAAACGGAAGGACATTCACGCAACGACCTATATAAGCTATGGATTATATTTGCAACTATTATTTGAGAATCTTCATTCAATTATTACTCAAAATTACATTTTATAATATATCTTCATAATTTTGAAAATCTAGACTTTGGTCCTTAAGGGATTTAAGAATACATAATAAGATAAAGATCTTTGATGTCTAAAGTATGACATTGATATTCAATATCACAAATGAATTATCTACCCTGTAACTATTCAACCTATAGATAAAAAAATTACTTTTAAAATTTAATATTAATAACTGAAACTAACCAAAAAATCAAAATAATTGATTTGAGTAGAGCATTCTTTCTTATTTCTATTGATACTAGTGTGCCCTGTGTCATTGCCACAACTAAAATCAAAGGAAAAGTAATTTTCTAACTCCCGGTTCCACTCCCGGTTCCACTCCCAGTTCCACTCCCAGAAGCAAGAACGCCACCAAAATCAAAGTAAAAGCAATTTTCTAACTCTCGGTTCCACTACCAGTAGCAAGAACGCCACCAAAATCAAAGTAAAAGTAATTTTCTAAATTTTTAATCAATAAATACTTTGAAATTCAATAACTTTTGCACCACCGCTCCAAACGCCACGAAACCAAGCCGGTGCACCCCTCCTCGGCGAGAGCTTTCCGACGGTACCAAGCACGCGGCCGGGGGACGCACGGTCAAAGAGTTGTCTACGCTACAAACAAAACAAAACAAAACAAAACAAACAAACAAACAAACAAACAAACAAACAAATAGCCTCATTTAAGGTATCGTTGGAAAGCTCTTGCAAAATTGGGTTCCTACGCCACTGTCACTGTAGTTTTGTCTAGGTGAAAATAGGAGAAAAAAACATTTTCAACCCTGTAAAACAAAATTTCAAGGTCCTTTAGAGGGCTGATTTTTCTCTAATGTATGCACACTATGTGATTGATAAGAAATGGAATGTATACTCATCATATGCTATCCTTCTTTATCCCTAAAGTCCCATCGTTACCGTAGGGGACAAAATGGATTTTAGATATCCTATGGTCTCAATTTTTACAATTTCAAAATGAAAAAAGTTCAAAAAGGTTTAATTTACTTGCAAAAGCAATCTCACCATTGGAATTATTGTGTTTCAATTTTATCTTAGAAATATTAACGATGTAGTTTTCCCTTCAATCTCATACCTACTTCTACTTAACATCTTTTTAAAGAATGAAAATGAAGTGTGTCAACTCTTCAACATAAAAAAATTTTCAATTCAATATTTATGGTGCAAAAATTTTAAGTTAAGAAGATTTAATTGATGCCTTAAAACTTAGGCAGGCAAGGTACAAAAAACTTTATTTTGTTCACTTCAAACACAAATACCTTGCAATTCAATTGGTCAAAGTTTTTAAATTTCTTTTATATATTCTCATACTAGTCTAGCACAAGATCGTATCGCTAGATATGCAAAAAAAACAATTTTTAAAGTTTTATGCATTAGAAATGGTACTTTATGCTAGAAATGGTAGTTTTGATTTAAATTTGTTGGAAAAGTCGTTGGAACTTTAGAGATTAATTTTGATGCAAGATAAACCAGCCCATCATCATTCATTGCCCAATTCCATCATCTTATGTTTGATTCCAATTTTGTCCATTCAAACATCTAAATCTATCCATAAAATATCCAAATCCGTTCAAGATTATGACAAAATCTATGCATTAATGCCAAAATGGGGTAACGTGTCAATGCTCAATTGGTGAGCACTTAAGTGCCATTAGATACATAGAAAGACGGTTATAGGTTGTCAATGGGACATTTATGACTCCACTCTGTCAACGGTTTTGTATTTTAGGGCAAACCACTTCAAAAATTTACAAAAGTTATAATTTTAATCAGAAAATTGTAATTCCATTTGGATTTGATTTGTGAAACAAGCACACACCTCTGAAAAATATGCGCCCCACTTGGAATTGGCCCCAAGATATTCAAATCATTAGAGGAGATCTGAGCCTCCGAAAGACCGTTTCAGGGCTGTTCTCGATGCTGGGAACAGCACATTGCTGGGAACAACGCATTGTTGTCAGAAAAAAAAAAAAAAAAAAAAAAAGGTTATTAAAATGTTAAAAGAATACTAAAAGAAAAAATTCAAAAAAAATAAATTAATAAATTTGATGTGGTAGTTGTTTGGCCATGTCAGACTGGCCATTTGGCAGTGCCCCAGCATTCTTGCAGAGTTCCCATAGTCCGGGAACTCGCAGTCTCTTAGAGGCCCAAAACTCCTCTAATGAGGCTTGTCTACATTATGCGTTTTTAGCAACGGTTGGATTATTTATCTTCCTAGGTACCCTACGTGAAGATCAAATTCAGGCATAAATTATGTATTTTCTGGTATGTCTCAATGTTTCGAATATTACAAGTGCAACATTTCTATAGTGTTACACTAGTAATTTCAGTTCCCAAAAACCTTTTGCGCACAAAAAAGAAAGTATTTCAGCACATAGGTGCCGAATCAGACCTTTATTTACGGTAGTAAGCTTATTTTTTCCCCTGTTTGGTGCAAACGAACGAAGTTTACATTGCATAATGGTAATGTTCATTCTCCGTGGACTTATTTCTCCAGCAGATTCACCAGCGACGACGGACTTGATGGACACCGCTGCAATATTTTTGAAGCATCGGAAAATCCAGAAACCCACTGTGGCTGGATGCCACAAGTGAAGTTTGAAGTTTAATAACATTAACATATACTGTATGCCTCTTGCACAATACAGTGTGTAAAACTGCAGACCTGTAAAGCCTACTGTAACCAGTGCTGGCCTGCAGTCGTGGTGAACCTCCCAGTTCTCCACGATAAAATTAACTTGTAAATGTACGATCGAGAACACTCGATCGACAGAGACAGACTGAGGCCAGCACAGTATACGGAGTATTAATAATCGGGACCTGTCCAGCTAGTAAGTTTTCGCCACGTAGAGAATCAAACAAAATTACTTGTACTCATGCAAAATATTTGATATCAGTTACGTGACGTACGCCGGGACTGAAGAAATCCATCGCCATCCTCGCTTTCCCTCCGCAGTCCTGATACAGTGATGCCCACCCACGCACTGCACTGCACAACACACCTGAATGTCTCTGACTTAGCTACAGTACGTACTTCCAAACCAAATTACTGAAAACGTAATTAATTAACCAGATCTTACTTTTCAGTATAATACTGTCCACCAGTCAGAGTCTTAGCAAACAGCTCGACCAAAAGGATACCAAAGAGAGACCAAAAGACGTGCACGTACGAATTTCTGATCTCCTAGAAGAAGAGCGACATAATTTTGTAGAATAGGATGGTGTCCGAGCGAATATTAGTATAAATTAGAGTATAGAGATCGATACGCAGTAGGAAGATGCTCTTCTGCTACTGTAGTGAGCTACTAGCTGGTGATTCGGCAAGGAGAGAGAGAGAGAGAGAAGAGAGAGAAGAGCTTGGCATTGGAGTCGTCCTATATAACCATCGCTGGTGCCCATCGCCTGCACAGTTTGGCAGAGTGGGTTCGTCGGTCTGCCTGTCGATCTGACAGACGTCGCAAGCATTGTCTGATCTCACCCTCCTTTCAATCTTAGCTTGAAGACATCTTCATGAGCAGATGTAACTTAATCATAGTACAAGCAAGCTCACACTCCTGAGCTTCCTGCCGTTGCGCAGCTAGCTTTCCCAAGCCAGCAGGCTGGCAACATGAGAACCATTTCTTAGTAGCTTTCAATCAAGCTGTTTCGGAACAAGGGCGATCGATCTATCGAACTGACAAAAGCTAAGAATTCGTGTTTAGTGTTTGTGAGCAAGCCGAGAATTAGCTAGTTTAGAAGAAGACATAACTCGGTAAGAAGTCGCTAGCTATGGCGAAAGATGTAGGCGTGGAGCCCGGCTTCCCTGCGAAAGACTACACGGACCCACCTCCGGAGAAGCTCATTAACATGAAAGAGTTAGGGAAATGGTCGTTCTACCGTGCTGTTATCGCGGAGTTCGTGGCGACTTTGCTGTTCCTGTATATTACCATAGCGACTGTTATCGGCGCCTCCAGGAACGCTGGCTGCCTCGGCGTTGGACTGCTCGGCATCGCTTGGGCTTTTGGTGGCATGATCTTCGTGCTCGTGTACTGCACTGCCGGCATTTCAGGTACCATGAAACTGGGTACACAATTACAAGCAATGCACACGACTCTAACCTTCTCTAAAATGCTAGAATATCTTGACTGTACACTTACCAGCTAGTGCACTGTCAAGCATGGTCTCATGGACTGTGGCGCAATTAATTGTCACACATTCAAGCTATCATAGTGAAAGTACGTTTGGGACCCGAGGTTTCTGTGTCCGATCGATGGATCGCAGTCATGTCTGCCCTTGTTGATTAACTGTGGCTGAACTTGTGCTCACTCTTGTTGATGGTGGTTGGCATGCAGGTGGACATATCAACCCGGCGGTGACGTTCGGCTTGCTGCTAGCGCGTAAGATTTCCCTGCCACGAGCTCTTGCCTACATGGTGGCGCAGTGCTTGGGAGCCATTTGTGGCGCCGGCTTAGTGAAAGGATTCCAGCATACGTTCTACATGCAAAACGGCGGAGGAGCGAACTCTGTGACTCTAGGCTACAGCCTCGGCACGGGACTTGCAGCTGAGATCATTGGTACCTTCGTGCTCGTCTACACGGTGTTCTCCGCAACCGACCCCAAGCGCAATGCTCGCGACTCGCACGTCCCGGTAAGCTCTCGGGAACCATCGTGACCCTTCAAGCTTCTTGACGGCATTTTTGCTAATGAGTTTTGCAATTCTCTCTGTTTGTTTTCAACGTCCTGAGGTGGTTGGCTACAACCTCTCAAAGCCAACTGAGAGACTTTGAAAATGCATTCCAAAAGGTTGGAAAATGCGTTCTAGAACGACGTGTTTCATAACTATGACCGGAACCGAACCTCCGGCATTGAATTTATGTATTCCTCGCTACGGCGGTAAGGATTATGTCACGAATCATTCCTTTGATAAAACTGGCTCTGTCAGCATACTTTGGAGTCTGTGAACACCGACAGCTCTTGAAAGAATCTGTTCGTTCTATCTAGTAATTTGTATGCGAGATACTGTTACATAAGGCACTTGCCGTCAGTGAGAAAATTCACTGTTGCAAGTTTCCTCAATTACCGTTTCATTAGTAGGTAGTCTGGAATAAGTTCAATTACTTACTAATTTGGAAGGTTATGGATGTGTTGACAGTAAATAATGGTGACGAGGTCTTGTGGTGCTGCAGGTGCTGGCTCCGCTTCCCATAGGCTTTGCGGTGTTTATGGTTCATCTGGCCACTATTCCCATTACTGGAACGGGCATCAACCCGGCCAGGAGCTTCGGTGCAGCTGTCATTTACAACCGCAGCAAACCTTGGGATGATCACGTAAGTCGAAAATTTGTGCAAAAGAAATGAATCACAGTTAGAAGATTGTGACATGTGAATGCATGCATGCCCATTTGTGTCCCCTGCAAACTCAGTGTTACTCTAATCTTAGCATGTCAGGTAATGCAAGAATTAATTTATTTAATTAAGGATTTGTGTTAAGTGTTTAAGAGACTCGAATCAACGTGGTTTTGTGCAGTGGATCTTCTGGGTGGGTCCTCTTTTGGGAGCCGCCTTAGCTGCCGCTTATCACCAATACGTTTTGAGAGCAGGCCATTTCAAAGCCTTGGGATCATTCCGAAGTGCACCAAGTCATGTCTAAGGGAGCAAGCGTCATCGGTCAGCTGTAACCTACATGACACTAGATTATTGTGATCGATGATTCTCGTTCTCGATCACTGGTCACAACAAAACATAACTTCATTCAACTTCCCTTCATCTTTTTAATCAAGTTTGGTTTCCAACTTTCGCATCAAAAACCCTGCAGTGAGTATTCTCCAACCTAGCTGTAATTAACTTATACAGTTGCAGGTGGGGCATGTGATCCTGCTTCCTCGTGAGCAGAAAGGGAAAAACAGTTCGAGACTCGGTTCAAGTTCAAATGGTCTCAAACTTTTGTAAAGATCGATGGCAACGAGCTCCTGGTTTGATTGTAATTTCTCTAGCTGTACGTTTGTGTACCATTGTGGCTGTAACCCGCTAAGTGTTTCGAGTCCTAGCTAAAACTGATGTAGTTAGTACTCGATTAGAATAGTAGCAGCAAGTTACTTTGTGTTTCTAGTATTTGACTCGTCGATGTCGCGTAGATTTAAAAATGTAGGAAACTGATGTCGAAGCCTGTTGTGGTAATTCTGTTGGGCTTAGCTTCTAGAAGAGTAGTTCCGGGAATTGGAGATTGGAGTAATCTCGTGTGAGGAATCGGTTGGCCCTTGTACTGATAGACTTCTGCATGATACTTGTGAAGAAATAATATATCCGATCCTATTTCATGCTTGACGTTCCGAAGTCCTATTTGCGTACTCTTGGTATATTTCACGTGAACGTCTGGAACTTTCTATTTTCTTTCAGAAAAACTGGAATTGGCCTTAACTTTGCATGTTTGATCTTCACATGGATGCAACAGCCGATACCTCAAACACTTGAACAGTATAATTTATGCATAATTATGCAGCAGAAATCTAAAACAGCAGCTCTTTTCGTGTGCATTATTATGCATCTTTCTTGGCCCAATCTGAAAGGCCTGAGACCTGGAACATCATTTGTGCTCCACACAAAATCTATGCAATGTATGACTGACAACTGGGAAGATGCTGCAGTGGCCTGCCTGTCACCTGCAACATAGGGTTTTGATTAACCACAGTTTTCATCAAGTGAAGGTGGAGAATGATCCAAACTATGCTGGAGTAGACAGTGACCATGCACATGCTACAGCAGAGACAATGCCTTTGAACTATGCTTTTGTCAAAAATTGGTACCCACAGTTTGTACAACTCTGGAATTGAATCGAGTGGTTGCATAAAGCATATCTCTGTGTTTTTTGCAGAAGGAAAGTGGATCACATATCCTTGATACTTGTGCACAACGATGATTTTCATGAGTTTGTGCTTTAGCCAAATTAAAAGCATCCGCTCAATATATATTGGCTTAGAGCAAAAAGCACACTCTAAAATGCCATCTTGCTTTTAGCTTTCATAAACTGATTTTGCATTCATTGTGATTTTGAGCTCCATCAGTAAGTACACATTTGTCTCCCCAAAGTCTGTGCCCAGATATTTGGCCATGACTTGGAAGGACACTTTCATGTGGCTCCATAATTATCACCACAAGAGGATGACTTGCAATGAAGATATGTTTGGTATGTTGGTGGCTTCAGTTAGACCAAGTCCTTTGTCTGGGGTTTGTTCACCCACATGAAGGCTCAGGTCTATCTTGCACTAAAAAGAGGTACATGGTACATGGTTAAGTTAACTCTTCACCAAGTCATAACCCATGGTCTGTGTGACCAGTGAGTGCACCCGTCTCCAAAAATAGTGTCTCTCACAAAAATTGAGGTGGACTTTGACGTCTTCACTGCTGGGCAAAGTAACCAGCTTCATATGCAAAATCAAAAGATGCATTCAAGTGGTTGGATCATTTTCCTATAAATTTTTATTGTGGTTCCTATTTTAATTCATAGTTGATATTTTTTGTCCCCATGGACGGTGAGGGGTTAAGTCAAGGGTCAGATGAACCAAATTGAAGTGGTAAAGCCTCTAAGGTAGGAGGTCCAGAAATGGAGCATCAAAGTGCTTAAATTGGATTTTTGGGAGGTAAAACATCTTGAATATTTCTCAGTAAATTTTCCTTGAAAGGCAAGTGAATTGAAATCTAATCCAAGTCGTTTCATATTTTTTGGACCTTTCTACAATTAGTTATAAATTTTTGAAGTTTGAAAAAGGTGGTCATTTGTGGTCATCAAAATGGACCACCTCCTGAAATGTGCATAGGTGGTACATTGAAGAAAGTAAAATGTACCTCTGAGTCATGTTCCATTTTAATGCCCGCTCCGTTTTACAGCCTCCTACCTTAAGGTTTGGTATCTGCATAGGAATGATGAAGGCTAGGTCTAAAACAAGTCATTAATACCTTAACCCCTAAAGGACCATTGTCCCTTTGAGGGACAAATGGGATTTCAAGCAGGTACCTACGGGCTAAATTTTGTCGTGATTTTTTGAAACTTTTTTTGGAGATAGAAAAACTAATGAGCTGCGTCAAAAAATAATTTTTTTTTCAATCGGTGCCCAAGAACAAAAGTTATGCCCAAATAAGCTCAAAACAGGGGAGAGGGGGCAACAAAAAAATTTTGCAAAAAATTTATTTTTTATTTTTTATTTTTTTCCTTATAGATTATATATTTTCCTATTTAGAAAGCTTTGATTCATTTCATTTGGATTTTTTATGAGAAAGTTATGGACAATCTTGTTTATCGTGCAATTAGAGCATCTTTTTGAAAAAAATAACTTGTAGGATTCATTTTGGAATGCAATTTTTGCAATTTAAAATTAAAAAAAGTTCCACATGGTTTAGTTTTTGTGCTAGAACAATCTCACCATTGGAATTAGTGCAATTTAATTCCATCTAAAATATATGAATATTTTAGATTTTCCTTCTATCTTGTACCTACTTCTACTAAACAATTCTTTTAAGAATGAAAATTAAGATTTTTTGAATTTCTTTCTTTTACCTAAACTCTCAACTCAATTCTCCACTAGAAACATTTAAAGCTTAAAACTCTATAGCGCAAAAAATTTAAGTTAAAAATGTTCAAAGTCCAAAAAGCTAGTCCTGCAATGTGCTGAAAAATTTGTTTTTTTCACTTCAAACACAAATATCTTGCAATCTGTGAAGTCAAAAATTCTAAAAAATTTTCCACAGATTCTCATACTAGTTAGGTGTAAGATCCTACGGTTTAATGTACAAAAAAAAACAATTTTTAAGTCTTTTTACTCTTTGCTCTAGAAATGATAGTTTTGAGAGTTTTTTGCCAGAAAAAAGGCCTTGGTCCTTTAGGGGTTTAATTGTCCAAATGAGCAATGCATACGGTTTCTATTGTTACATTGTCTCATTTTGTGAGGTCTTGTTGATGAGTGAAAGAGTGTTTTAAATTTTTTTTATTTTTAATATGTATTTTTGGGACATTATATGAAAAAAAACAAAAAAAAAACTTTTGAAGTGTTGATTATAAGTGTATCCTTATTCTCATGTTTAGACTTCAAAAGGTCTACATTTTAGTCGAGAAACTATAGGAGTCAATTGCATTGCACAATAGGGGTGCAAGTAGGTGTGGCTATGTGATTGTACTTTAGGATATAGCAAAATTCATACAAAATGATTGTTTATGTGCTACTACAAGAATATTCATCACACCCAAGGCACTAGTTGATTATAATGTAATTGCACTTAACCCCTAAAGTTCCATGACCACGTCTTCACCAAAAATGTTCAAAAATTGCCATTTTTAGTACAAGTACCCAATTTTTGAAAAAAAAAAAATTTTGACACATGTAACCATAGGATCTTGTAGTATGCTGACTTGAGAACATATGGTAAAATTTCAAAAATTTCCACCGTGCTAATTGCAAGATATAAGCATTCAAATTCACTTAAATCTTTTTTTTGGCCCTGCGAAAAACAAGGCTGCAGCACTTCACAAGCTCACTTTTTGATGCAAAAATTTCCAAAATGATTGTACTTCTTTAAATTGTTTTTTCTAGATAAGTTGGCTGCATGCTTGAAAAATTTTAGATCATTTGGAACTGTACAACATATAGGAAAAAAATAGTAAGTAGATAGTAGTACAGGATTTGGTTCAAAATACAAAATTGTCAAGAATTTAATTATGGAACTGAAAAATGTTAATCCCAATTGTTGCAATGTTTTGATAAATTATCTAAATCCTAAGATGTTATTTTTTTCAAAAAAGTATTGAAAATTGAGTTAGATAAAGGACTTCAAAGTTTATTTTAGAGTAGAGAATCCATAAATGCCAACAAACTAAAAATCTTCATAACTTTTGACTCATTGATCAAAATTGGATGATTCAAAGCTTTTTACGTATATATAACTCTAGAAAACCAATTTCAAATTTTTTTTTTGAATTTTTTTTTTATCTGCCCGAACTGCCCCATTACAAAAAAAGTAACATATTAGGCCATAACTTTTGACTCACATTTCCAAATGTCATGAAATTTAGTGCATATGAAAGATATTCCTTGTGCCCACCTTCTATTAAAATTTCAACCTAAAATATGAAAATCTCTTGTCACACGTACCTACCCAAAAAATTTATACAACCAAAAAACGCATGCGAGTCCTTTAGGGGTTAAAATGGTCCAAAGACACATTTGATATATTTCCAAGGAGTAAATTGTCTAATTTTTTGTTGAATCTTGTTGGAAAGTCAAAATGAGACTCCAAGTTCCCTCCACATGTATGCATCGTTCACACAGTGTAAGCATAAACTATGACTATTTTCAAAGTGCTAGAAACAAGTGTACCCATAACCAACACGAGGCTCTCATCTTCAGAAAGCATACATTTTAGACAAGAATCAAGATGGGACAATTTTGCAAATAGGTTTCAATTCCATGCATTCACCTCAAAAGACAGTTCTGTTCAACAACAGTAGCAAGGGAAATATACACAGGCCCCCAATTGTGCATGTAATATTTCTAACTTTACGATGAATCTCGTCTTGTTTGCTTCCATCAGTATGTTTATTTATCCACAGATTCCAAACTTTAAGACCACAGTAGTCAAATTGAACAAAAGGATGGTTGGTAGTTCCAGATGCCTAGCTTGGGCAAGGATATACAATCTTTTCACCTGTGATGTACAAATAGAAAGATGCTGTACTTGATATATTATGTGGCAAAATATGAAACACTGTCTTGTCCGACAAATTATTTTTTCTGTCCAAAAATGAAGTCCAAAGTTGAGTATTGACCCAAAAGTAAAGTGCCACTATGAACTAGATAATGGTCATGGAGGATGCCAATACGGCCTGAAGGATCTGCTCAAGTCATGAACATGGTATAGTTTGTCAATCAGTTCATAGTTCATACTGAGTGCTTGTCGTTTTTGATTGGAGCCCATCGTGTTTTCAACGGGTGCCTATTGGCCAATCACATTGTGTTGGGGTGCCCATTGGCCAATCTTCACGAAGAGCCTGATTACAAAAACAAGGGTAGATGAATGTCATGAAAGGCACAAACTATGACTTATAATCTGCATGCTTGTAGCAAACTGTAGAACGTCACAGTGGAGAGAATTCTAGTTGTGACCATTACGTCAACTAAGTGTTCTGTTGGGGAGGCAGTGTGCAAATTTTGAACAATGAATTACTTTACCAAGGGATAAATTTCTCATTCAATGTCAAATTATGGAACTATATTTACATGGTTTACAAGCTCAATGGGGCATATTTGCTCATATTAATTACTTAGTTCAAGCTGTTTATAGGATCATTCATTAGTATTACATGTTTTGCAACAAGGTGATCTAGCCTTGAGGTATCAAACTCACTCACTTGTGAAATGAAATCACTTGTAAAATAATTGATAATAAACTTCCTCTATATATTTATAATTTTTGAGAAGTTGTTCAGAATGCAATTGGTATGGGATATCAATATAGTATATGTATTTAGTATCCTGTAGCAATATCCATATCTATACATCATATCATATTAATATTCCGTATACAATATCCATATGTATTCTATATCAATATTAAATAATAGTATTAATATAAGTATATGTTATAACATGTTGTTTTTAAATCGGCAACACGGGAGGGGAATTCAAATTTTTCCCCTTTTCAGATCAACGGCTAAGATTCAAAACCGTGGAGGTTTTCCAAAATTAATTTAATCAATGACTAGGATTTTTGGATGTTTTTTTTCAAAATATTCCCTTCTAGATCAATGGCTGTGGATTTTTTATGAGGGGGGGGAGGGGGGGCAAGCACAAGATTGCACTCATCTTCTTGTTAATGTGTCACAATCTTGATTAATATACAAGTTTTTGTTCAACACTTTATTAATGTCACTGCAAGCAAAATAGTATATTTATTTTTATTAAATTGTGGTATACTTCATGGATTATTATATTATTTGGTTCTTTTCGGGAGGAAATATAATAAGTACAAAATATCACAATTGAAACACAGGGAGATTAAAAGTGAAATCACTTAATGATTGGTCAAAGCATATGATCTTTGCATCGCAACATACAAATCTTTAGATTGAGACTTCATTTACAAAACTACTTAAAAACACGCCTACAAGAAGACAAGATTCTATTATTTTCAATTACAATTCAAGTTGCATGTCTACAATTTGTATCCAATTATGTACAAATTGTACATAATTTATTCATGATGTCATTAGTCCAATCTTCAATAAAATAAGAACACCCAAAATGCATCATTTTTTCTATTGTGCATAATAATTATTATTAGAGTGGTCAAATTTTTATATTTTTATATTGGCAAATGAAGGAAGTCCCAACGCACCAACAAATACAACATTTGGATCCCCTATTTGTTGCATAGTTCTAAAATTGTTTCTTCAAGAACAGATACTACATGTATTGATTTAGAAAACATATACATAGTGAAGACATGTTGAAGTAGGGCTTTTAGATACAATGCAAGTTTGGATGTACCTATCTTACATTCCCTGTGCCTTAACCCCTAAAGGCCCAAGGCCTTTTTACTGCCAAAAAACACCCAAAACTGTCATTCTTTTAGCAAACAGTGAAAAAAAATTGAAAATGTTTTTTTTGCACATCTAACTATAGGATCTTACACCTAACTAGTATGAGAATGTGTGGAAAAAAATTCAGAATTTTTGACCACACAGATTGCAAGATATCCAAGTTTATAGTGAAAAAAAACAAAAATTTTAGCACATTGTGGGACTGGATTTTTTGACTTTGAACATTTTTAACTTGAAATTTTTACACTACAGAGTTTTGAAGTTTAAATTTTTATAGTGGAGAATTGAGTTGACAATCTATCCAAAAAAAGAAAAAATAAAAAAAACTTAATTTTCATTATTGAAAAAATTGTTAAGTAAAAGTAGGTACGAGATAGAAGGAAAAGCTAAAATATTCATATATTTTAGATGGAATTAAGATGCACTAATCCCAATGGTCAGATTGTTCTAACAAGTACACTTAACCATGAAAAAAAATATTTGAAAAATTTGAAAAATTGCATTCAAAAATGAATCCTACAAGTGTGTTTTTTCAAAAAGATGGTCTAATTGCCCAAAATACAAGAATGTCCATGACTTTCTCATAACAAATCCAAATGAAATGAATCAAAGCTTTTTAGATAGACAAAAATATAATCTATGAGAAAAAAATACTAAAAATACTAAAATAAAAAAAGTGCAAATTTTTTTTGCTGCCCACCGTCCCTTGTTTTGGGCTTATTTGGTCATAACTTTTGTCATTAGGAAGAATTGGAGCCCTCAAAGGGGCTGTGAGTGAGGGGAACGAGGGAACAGCAACTGATTTTTTTTTTTTTTCAATAAATAAAAAATAAATAAAAATAAAAATAAAAATAAAAATAAAAATTCCCCCTCTAGCGAACGGGAGAGCCTGGACAGCGCCTGACACTGGCACTGAACCTTATTTTAATATTTAAAAAAACATAAAAATAGTTAAATTAAAATTTTTTTTTTTTTTTTTTTTTTGAATCTGATGTGGCACCATGGCGACCACATCAGCTTCCTAATTTGAGAATTAGTTTATTTTAATTATTTTATTATTATTTTAATTATTATTTTAATATTTTTTATTTTTTATATTATTATATTATTATTAATTTGTATTATTTTAATTATTATAATTATAATTATAATATTATATTAATACTATATTATTATTATGAATTTTTAATTTTTTTTAAAATGACCCCCCCTGTTCAAAAACAGAGGCGTTCCCCTCAAAGGGGCTGCACCTCCTTGAGGGGAACTCCTCAAAGGGAAGCAGCCCCTTTGAGGGTTGCCATTTTTCCTAATGTCGCAGGCACCGATTGTGAAACAAGTTATATTCCCATAAAGCTAATCAGTTTTTCTACCTTCCATAAAAGTTTCAAAAAATTAGGAGAAATTTTCAGCCCATAGGTACCTGACCCAAAATGCATCTGTCTCCCAAAGGGACAACGGGCTTTTAGGGGTTAAAATAAATTTGTGATACTATAACTATTTAGTTTCCCACTAGAGACCCCGGATTTCTTTTAAGACAGAGATAGTACTTTACTGTGCTCAATAAATGAATTTGAAAGTTTGGCATTAGAGAAAATTTCAGCCTATGGGAGGGCCGTTCCAAGTTGACATGCCATGCTATTTCATGCATTGCCTATCAACTTGGAAAAGTGCCCTTGGTGAGCAATCAAAGTGTATGACTACTCGCCGGAGTAGTCAGATTTTGCATATATATATATGTTTTTTTTGTGTTTTTTTTAATTTTTACTCGTGAATTTGGGCTCTTGCGCTGCTATCACAATAGAAATTGTTGCATAGATATAGGGGAAAAAATATTTTTTCAGCCCCTTAAAACTAAATTTCAGGGTACTAAAGGGGTTCGTGGAGCAGCCCTCCAAAAGGCTGAATTTTTCTTTAATGATTGGCTTTTGCATTTGCATAACTTTCTCATTTGAATTGTTTGAGTTTATACTATATGCTAAAGATAAAGTCTGTGTAAAAAGGACAGTTATGTATAGCGGGGTCCAATAAACTTAAGTCAGTTTTCACAAGAAAGTTCAACAAATTCAAGAAGCTGTAGCATGCTCCAAAATGAACCAATTTTGAAACCATAAATTGCATTGGAATTGCAATGAAGTGCAATTCAACTTTATAACAAGTGAAAATGAATAAATTAAAATCATAGAACAACTTGGATTTCTTTTATGCACTATCTCCCATTTCATAGAGAACCTATGGAAGATAGTCAATTTTGTTTGCAATTGTGTGAAGAACAAACAAGAAAGCATACAAGAAATTCAATTGGTATAAGATCAAGTATCTCTAAGGCAATTGTGAAGACTCAATTCTAATGTATACTAGTAAATACAAGTTGTGATTTTCACAAATAGTGGCAACACCCAAATGTGGATAGTATTTACAAAACATCAAACTCTTTGTATGATTTTCAATTACATATGCATGCGTGTAATGACAATGAAGCAAACTTTAGTATGATTCCATTGCAATTTACAATTCAAACTTCCATTCCATTTTTGAATGCACACCGACCTTCCAAAGTTCTCCTAAGCTTAATCTCTGCAGGATCCAAAAATTTGTTAGTTTATTAGAGCCTATTGTACTATACAGAGTAGGCCCTAGTAGTGGCAAGTGCCTGCCATAGAAATTTACGTTATGAGGTTGGTCTCATGTTGGTGATTATAATATGCCATCTCTCAACAATGTCCTTTTTTCTTTAAAAAAAAGCAAATAGACATTGAATCTTTTGAAAGCATTAGAAGAAAAACGAGGCCAAAGAGCCTTGAGTTATCTTGAAGCTCCCAAGCTTAGGAGCTTTGTTTCAATGGAATATTCCCATGCCACGTAGATTGCTGACATGGTGGAGACACTGCCACATCATCTTCCACATCAACAAAATTTTATTTTTAAAATTTTTTAAAATTTGAAATTTCTCAATGATGGGAACAGCTTGTTCTTGATTTGTGGAACAACCCTGAAACGGCCCTTTTGTGGTCTCATTTCTCTTCTAATGGAAAATTAGATCACACCTGAGGCAGGGTCTGCTGGGAGAAATTTCTCAACAATATCCTTCAACTTAAGTTTCCATAAACTACATATGTCAATACTATTTCTTCTTCTTTGAAATGGTCGGTGGGATATAAAAAGGAAATCAACTCAGTCCCATTTAGAGAAGGTAGACAGATTGAAAATAGGAGGATAGAGTTTCTACCTAGAGGTGTGAAACTTGTCAAAGCAAAACAGATCTTTTAACCCCTAGAAGACCAATGTCTGGGTTTTTTTTGGTCAAAAAACGCTCAAAACTGTCATAGAGCATAGAGCAAAAAAGTGCGTAGAGTAAAAAAGTTTAAAATGGTATTTTTTTGCATGTTTGGCTATAGGATCTTGCAATAGACTAGTATGAAAAAGTATGGTAAAAAATTCAAACACTTTGACTACATAGATTGCAAGGTAAATCATGTTTTTTTGGCACCATTGCAAACTAGTCTTTGAGACTTTGAATCTTCTCGGTTTGAGAATTTTGCAATATAGATTTTGAATTTTAAAAAAATTCATCATGAAAAATTGAGTTGAGAACATAGAAAAATAAAAGTAAAAAAAATAATATAATTTTCATTCTTTAAAAAATTGTTAAGTAGAAGAAGGTAACATGATAGAGGAAAAAAACTAAACCATTACTGCTCTAAGATGGAATCAAAACACACTTGTTTCAATGGTGAAATTGTTCTAATAATAAAATTTAATACTGAAAAACACTTTGCATTGAAAAAATTGTGAAAATTGAGCTCAAAAATAAATCCTGTAAATTATAGTTTCAAAAAGATGCTCTAATTGCCCATAAAATAAGATGCTCCATAACTTTCACATCACGTAGACAAAAATACAATCTACGAGGAAAAAAATTGTTTTATTTTAAATTTTTGAGGAATTTTTTCTACCCATTGAGATCAATTTGAGGCTCAACTTCAATATTGTGGAGTAACTTTTGCTCCTAGACACCAATTGAAATAAAAATTCCATTTCCAGAAATCAAATAAGTTTTCCTATCTTGTGTAAAAGTTTCAAAAAAATTCACCAAAAATTGAGCTCATAGGAACTTGCTCCAAATTCATATTGTCTTTCGAGGGGACAAATGGTCGTTTACGGTTTAAACACCAAATATTGCTAGGCTTATTCTTCTCACTTTCTCCCTGCTTGCTACATTTTGGGTTCTCTACACCCTGAGTTTTGTGCATTCTGTTTGTTCTGCATGCTCTGCACCTTCATTGTGCGTTCTGCGCATTTTGCATCCCCCGAGTTTTGTGCATTTGAGAGCTTTGTAATTTGCGCTTCTCCAATTCTCCATTCTCATTCTTCACACCACCACAAGGGGTGCCTCACACTTTCTTCATAGAGGAAGGCTCCTAATTGGCTCCTCTTTCCTCTCCACAATTTCTCATTCTTCGTAGAAACTTCATTCTCCGAGAAGGTGTGACAACCCGTACAATAGTATATCCTTCATGTAATTCTCTACAATTCATCTCTGGAGCCACGCAATTTTATAGTGAAGATTGTCTGCCACAACATTTCCCAAAAAATGTCTCCCATTGATTTGCTGAAGAGGTCAAATGTAAGGGATTTGACCCATTTCCGACCACTGCCCATTCTCGCTCTGTAGATTGTTCTCTTTCCGCTCACCAGGAGAAGAACGGTCATTAATTACAGCATGGTTCCCAATGCAGTTGTGGCGCATTATGATTGGCTACAAGATGATCAATATTGCAACCAACCCTCGGTGGATTTGCAACCGACCTTGGTCGGAAATAGGGAGTTCTATATAACAAGTATAGGTTGAATAGAATCTTCAGCAAAAAAATTTGTAGTAATTATATTTTGAGAAATAAAAATCTGAAAAAATATGGGAACATTCTTAATTCAATTTCTACACATGGGAAAATTCCTCCCTTGAAGAACCCCGCCCTGCAGATATGCGTAATTACTTAAATGGTCGACAATGGGTCGTCTCCCTTAGAAGATTGCATTGAGGATGCTCTATGCTTCGCGTACAAAACCATTTGTGTGTTTATTTTATCAACAAGATATTATTAAACACAAGGATCATATCACACTGCTTCATTTGCTGTCAGGCATGTGACTGATTCCGTCCTATTGCATGCTCCAACCAACCCCGGAAGTTATCCGTAACTTCGACTTAATGTTGGGTCCAAATTTCAAAGCAAACCAAGTCTCATGGCTCTCCCAGGCCAGGCTCCTTGTTGGTTGGTTAGTTGGTCTGAAGAATTCTGAAGAATTCGCGGCAGGGAGGATGAAAATGAGCACACCAATCAACTAGAATGTACAGATTGGGGGTCCACTGAAGACTGTGCTCAGTCCGAGAGTTTGCTTTTTCCTCTTCTTCCTCTTTCCTTTCTCTTGCCTCTCTGGTTCCCAGGGCTGTATTTTGACTGGGGTTGTTGTATTCTACTCTTGCAATGTAAGTGATTCATTTGTGTAAAAAAAATTAAAAAATCAATGGGCACAAAAATCTTTCTCAACCAGTCTCTTGCAACTCTTGAACTCACGGACCATAGTGACACAACTACATGATAATATTTCAAAGAATCAATTTTAGTAGGAATACGGGCTGTTTAGATTAGGAAAATGACCCACGAGAAGATCCACATGACGAATTTGCCTACTAGTACTAGGTCTTTGTAAGCATTTTCAACTATATGTGGCCCTTGCTAATTGTGCCAGTGCAAGATGATTCTTTTCTATGTCATATGTCCCACAAATTTGTCACAAGTCCAAACCAGAGATGCCAGATGAAGTACAGGTACTTGAAGACAAGCAATCATGCAAATAAATAAAATTGAGTGGTTTTTTCTTTTTCTTGTTCTTGTTTTTTTTTTTTTGAAAGGAAGGTGACCATTAAATTGCTTCACAAGCAAAACAAACCGACCATGTGCCCTTGGGTGTGCATCAATAGCAGGACGGTTTCAATACATTAAACTGTAATGGTGGAGGTTATGTGAGAGGCTGGCAATTGCCTTCAGCCTGGCTTGAGTGCAACATGAGCACGCCCACTCTGTGATATTCCGTTGACCTAAAATTTGAATTTAAGCTTATGTCCACTCTTGCGGGGAGTCCAAGGGTGGGGGCCCTCTTGCCATTGAACCCATGAATCGAGAAGGATATTTGTGGTGTTGTCACAATGTTATGGGTTGTGATGAAACCAATTTTTGTGGCCGGACGTGGTGTACGTCAATGGAATAGGAGACCAAACAGATAAAAACAGGAACATTTGATTCTTCAAGAAACACAGTTTTCTGGAAGTTTCTAGAAATTTTCTGTTCACAGTGGGGGGCCAGGTTGTCTTTTCTTCTTGGTTTCCTTTTCACATGTGAGGCTAATTATATAATAATATAAAATAAGCATCCCCACTATGGTCCCTCTCCCAATTGCATATCTACATCTATTCCATATTTCAGTTAACCCTTGAACGCCGCCGAGGACATTTTGCGTCCTTTGAATGACAAAGAATCTTTCCCTATAAGACAGAAGTGCAACTTTTCATCCTCGGTATTAGGAATAAGAAGGAAAGATCTTCAACAGTTCTTTGACTTCCAATGAATGTGTTAGGCTTTTTCAAAGTAAATGATGTCACACGGAATCACAATACATGATTTCCATGGCTACCGGTCCATCCTTCAAGGGTTAAAATACCTTGGATTAGTGTAGACAAGGGCTGCAAGACCTTGGGCTGCATTACAAGAATTCTGGACCCTGCAAGGGGCTGCAAGTTTTTGATTTTCGGCACCTTCGCAGTGCAATTACAGAAAAATAAAAAAATAAAATTTTATTAAAAAGTAATTTTTATTACAAAAAATATTTTTTTTAAAATAAAAATTTGACGTGGCGCTGACGTGGCACCAATAACGCCATGTCAACATCCAACTTTTTTAAAATAGAAAATAATTTTTTATTTCTATTTTTTTCCCTAAATGTAACAACTAGAAGATCATATTCTCTCTGTTCCAAAAAAAAATCTGGGTTTTCCAAATATACTTGTCCCAAATTAAATTCCAAATTACTCTTTACAATTTGATTGACAACAACTGAAGCTAATTCGAACACCTTGAAGCAATAGAATCCACCTAGACCACATTCTAGAGTCTGTATAGCAATTTGATTGTACAGAACCTACTACTAATAAATTTCTTGTTGAGAATTTCTTGGAGTTGAATCACAAGACATCTTCACGAACGTTGCTCAAAGAATGATCTTAATTATTAGCACTGGAGCAATTCCAAAAAGGGGAGAGAGTTTTCAATTTTGCCACCTATCATTAGAGGGGATTTGAGGGCATTGGAGGGCCTTTTCAGGCCCGTTCCCAATTCTGGCCAGATTCTGTGAACAGCTGGTACGGATTGTCAAAAAAATTATTTTCACCAAAAAAAAAAAAAATTCCCCCCAATTATCATTTTAGGCAAAAAAAATTATTATTTTTAATTTTTTTTGAAAATGACATGGCACCATTTTGACCACATCAGCCAGCTGCTTCCCTGTGTTCCCGCAATCTGGGAACGCAAGGGAACTCGCAGTCCTCAAATCCTTCTAATGTTTCAACATGTGTCGCTTCACTATTGACTAAAACTACAGTAACTATGCAATTGCTAAAAATAGGAGCAACTCATATTAATCTAGCTGTTTCCAAAAAATCCCAAATTTATTTCAAGATGGAGGGAATATACTTTAAGAATCATGTTGTTTTAAAAGAAATCCTATGTAAGTTTACATGGATCTATTAAAATGATAGAAAGAACAATGGAATCGATGGTGATGGATTTAAATGTTTAATACTAAAGGACTAGGGATGTTTTTCACAAAAAATATTCAAAATTGCTACTTTCTAGCGTACTAGGCACAATTGAATTATAAAAAAGTTTTTCAAACTTTTAGTAGAATGAGTCTACTCTAGACTACTACATGATTGTATAGAAAAAAATTTAGACCATTTGATCATGCAAATTGAAAGATAATAAGCATTCCAATGTTTGAAAAGTGTTGAGGTTTAGTTACGACCTAGCCAAATTTTTTTGAAGATTTCCAAATGATGTAGAGAATATTGGGATGAGGTAGGTGAAAGATGTTGTAGAGCCAAAATAGAATGAGATTTTTTTTATCTAAAGTTGCAAACACACAACAAAGGAGGAATCAAATTCATTGATCCAACTCTCTAAATGCAAGGTCTTATGGCAAAACTTATGGTTATAGGCTTGATGCCTACAAATGCACCTTAGAAAATCTTGATTCAATACTGAATGACGTCAATCAAACCCAAGTGAAGAGGTAATTTGCCTCCAAATAAACATTTAATCTCGTATTCAATTAGAGTTAGTAGGAATGGCTCTGAAATTTGGTGGGTAATATAGAAAACATGGTGCTACTTCCGCCATGGCTTGGAAATTCAACAATTAAATGGAGTCGAAGCCACTATTTGCTAAAGCATATTCTGGAATGGTAAACTCTATGGGAACCACAATGGTATGATATGTGACTCTTTTTTTTCCATTTGGAAGCATTTGGATGAGGGAAAAAATCATTGAAATACATGACCTCTAGGACTACAATAAGCACAAATGGAAGCAAGATAAAGTTCTAAGTGGTACTTGTAGTTGCAACTATTTACAAACAAGAAAGGAGGAAATCATCAACTCCATCTCCAATACATGGTCCATGGTACAACCATCTCCATTTAAAAAATTTAAATAACCTCCACAATTTCATCGGCAAAAAACTATGAAGAATCAGAATTATTACTTGTGGAAGAAACCTCCACAATACTCAATCATATTAATCTTGACAAAGATTCTTAGGCACTACTTGGTTTCAAGGTACAATCCAAGCCTTTGACTTTGACCTTGGAAAAAAAATTGGAAGACTAACTTGTCTCCCCAAATCTATTCTTTTTTTTTATTACTCCACCCCTCTTCAATATCAAATTGGCCTTCAAATGAAGTTTTCACCTTCCATATTGTTCTCCAAATTTGTCAAGCATAATTTGACAGAACAAAAATCCAAAACTACAATTCAATGATTTAAATATAAAAAGACCATGCCAACAAAGCTCCAATTCTTCCTGTAGCTTGCAAATTGCGATAGTTTGCCTATCGCTAGCTAAAGCTTAGTTATGGGCTATCCATTTAACTACAAGTGTTGCCACGCTAATATCTAAGTGACCACAAAGCATGTGCTAAGATCTTGTCGGTATGTCCATAGAGTGTGGGACCAATATAAAGACATCCATTGAACGTTAGATCAACACAAATCACCATCCTAGAAAGAAACCATCACCGTCTTCCTAGCTCCCTTGACCAAGAGAGCCAAAACTTACATTCCAACTTCATCTTCAACGTTGCCAATGACATTCTCCAATCTACCACTCTCAAGAAGCTCTGGTGTGCACGGAATAGATTCCTCTTCAAGAAAAGGGTGATTGCAAGAAAGATCGGTACTATTTTGCGTCACAATTGAAGTGACAGAGTTGTTATCAGCTATAACTTTTGAAGCATAAACCCAATTAATTTGAAATTTTTATTGGAGATGGCTAACTTGATAGTGTTTAGATCCCTTTTTTTCTTTTCAAATTGAAAAATCATTTTATATTTAAATCTCAATTTAGCTAATTTGTCACACTTTGCGGTTTAGGGGTTTTAAGTACTAGGGAGTACCCAAAATTAATGATCTAAAGCTGAAATTTTTGTGGTCTATTTCTATAGTAGAAAGTCATATTTTTACTAAGTAAATTTAAAAATATTTTATTTATGTCCTCCACATGCGTGCAAACAGGGCCTCTCTGCGCACGTAGTTCTGAACATTCAAAATTGTTTCAAGATCATTCTTTTGGTGAAATCTTTTTTCCATTAAGTCTTCCCAAATGGCTAATTTTCAGTTTCCTTAAAAATCATTTTCCTATATTTTACAAATTGAAAGGTGAAAGTACCTATTTTCTAGTTTTCCTACTTAGAGAATTTTTCTATGCTTTTCCTTCCTAGGCAGTAGAGAAAAAATCAGCCCTCCAAAGGGTTGCTCCACGGATATCCTAAAATTTAGTTTTTCCCCTATTTCCACTCAAGAACCTAGATTTTTGAATAAATTATTATTATTATTATTATTATTATTATTATTATTATTATTATTATTATTATTATTATTATTATAAATCTTAAAAAATTATTTAAAAATAAAAAAAATAAAAAATAAAAATCTCCAAAATCTAACTACTCCAATGAGCAGTCATACACTCTGACTGCTCACCAAGGGCACTTTTCCAAGTTGACAGGCCATGCTTGAAATAGCATGGCATGTCAATTTGGAACGGCCCTCTCAAGGGCTGATTTTTCTCTAATGGGTACCTTCTTCTTAAAGGTGTATACATCAAACATATTTTCAGATTTTTTTAAAACTGTTTTTCTAATTATAAAGTACTCTTGGAAAAAACCCGAATATTGTGGAAAATGCTACGCTTTTTGGTCGGTCTTTCTTGCATTCACCCAAAATAAACATTTGTGTTTCTCAAATTTGTGTTTGAGCCTAGAAAAATACCATTTAAGCATGCATGGCTCATAGGGATCACACTCTTTTTTACCTCAATAAATATAGTGAAGAACGTAAAGAATCAACATTTGCCATGAATTTCTTGGCACTTGGTACAAAAATGAGGTTTTTGGCTCAAATAGCTTTTAGTAGCCTCAATGGAATATGACTTTTAGTCTCATTTCTTAGTTGATCCAGCCTCTTGAACCGGACTATGGTACTTTCCCTCTTTGTTTTATGATCACACCGTCACTTTTCAAAATAAAAAGATTGGTCGTTCACAACATATACCACACTAAGCAATAATACATAGCATTTAATTAATAATACATAGCAATTAAAGTTCAACTGCTAATAAATTTGAGACCGAGACTTGGAACAAGTTTAGTTTTGTCATAAAAAATTACAAGTGTGGCAAGGTTGTTGCACACTCTTCTATGGAAGTAAGCTAGTGTTAAAATTGTTGCATAAACTACACTCTACCAAAGGACTAATTAACCTTTAAAGGACACTACAGGCCTCACAAGCATTTTGAAAGTCAAATCCTAATTTTTCATATAGTTCTTGATTTTAAATGTTTTTAAGTGTAACTAAAAAAATGTAGCTCCACTAGTCTACTTTTTATTCCATTTAAAAACATTAAAAATTGACTAAAATTGTAATTTTTGTGACATTTTGAAAATAGCATCTTAAAAGCTCAAAATACACCACTTTCGAATTTTTTTTTCTATTGAATTTCTCTTGGTGTGAGCTCAAGAAGTACATCAATCGTACCATGATGTTTGTCACTATTATTTCCATTTATCTTGAAATTGTCATACTACTTAAAGGATTTTCTTAAAATATTATGATTTTTATAAAGAAATTTCCTTGAAAAATCATATAAATTTCAATTTGATGTTTCTAATAATGAAAAATGAGATTAAATTTTAAACATATATTACTACCATGTGAAAAATATCAAAATTTTGAAATGTGTGTTTTAATGTAGAAATCTAATGAAGTTTGACTGAGTGCAGACATGAAATGTCCTTAAAGGGTTAAACTTTAGAAATTCTAAATTTTATAGAGCTTTGAAATTGCAAGAAGCACATAACCTAAAGCATCGCCATTGCATCAACGTGACCAAGAACACAAAAATGGTTTTCCCATAGTGTAATCACAAGGCAATTGTTGTTCCGTCTCCTCTTCTTTTAGAACTACCGCACTACAATCCACACGACACCCCTCGGCAACACCTTGTCCAACTTGTTGAGCACGTTTTACATCATCACTGACATTATGAAAGAAAATGATTCTTTAGGATTCGGAAAGATATGCTTAGGATTCCTCTGTTGTCAAAGGGTTGAGTCATTGCGTGAGCTCTTGGTTTGGCGGAAAAAATCTTGAAAATGGCGTGGACGGAGCCTTATACCGTTGCCCAAGAAAACCAGAAAGCCTTTTGCGCGGATGCGGTGGAGCTGAAAAGTTCTGCCTTCCCACAGTGGCGTTTACGGTTGCATTTCCGTCTGCGATAGGGATGTTCTTAGTACCAAACAAAGTTGTCTTTGAGAGCTGGAGTGACTGAGTACTGAATGCTTAGGTCATCACCATTATTAGCCCACATTACCTTTCCTAAGAGCAGCGCAACTGGACAAAGATAGCCAACATTGTAATATTTGTAATAAAACAGTCAACATGGAGCAACATCACCTCTTTTAGAATCATTCAACAAAGCCTAATAGTTACAAATCAGTTTAAGATCCTGGACTTTGGAGCAACTCAACAAAGACAATGATCCACAAAAATTGAATTTGGCTATGAAAATGCTATGCTCAAAAACTCCTGCTTCATACTTCACAGCAAGGGCATATTGTGACATTTTAGAACTTAATTACAATCAAAATGATGGCTGAAACATACACCGGCAAGACAAGGCATCCTTCACGGCCAACAACTACTTCACAACCAGTTTCAAGACTTTGACATTTCACTGAATCCAATGAGCTTGAACTAAAACATGATCGATGAGGTCCACAGCTAATACATTTGCATAACATAACCGGTTGTTGAGTTTTCAATACTCACGTGGCACTGTCCCATTGGCAACCCATCACCATTGCCATTACAAGTTGTAACTCATAACCTTCTCTCCTTTCAACTTGCTTCCTACACCCTTGGATCATGAAGATCAAAGGTTGTGATTGAAAAGTGAACAACCGGTTATGTCCGATAACCTACTCGCCGCTACCGTGGCTCGTCGGCTCGCTCGTCGGTTATCTAATACATAACATTGATGCAAATCACTTGAAAATGCCTTTCTACAGCTTGTGGCTGCAAGC
The DNA here is from genome assembly GCA_963969595.1 of Neckera pumila. Lineage (NCBI taxonomy): Eukaryota > Viridiplantae > Streptophyta > Bryopsida > Hypnales > Neckeraceae > Neckera > Neckera pumila. Next base: position 2,506,053 of record OZ018408.1, on the reverse strand, counting down.
CACATACGGTAATCAGAACCTCATGTGGTATGATTCATAACCAAGTCAAGTAGGCAAATCTCCAAGCACCAACAAATTTCTCAACTAGACAGCATACACTGGTCCTATACTGTGAGACCTTTTGATATTAGGTAGTCGTAACTTAAGACGATTATATTCAATTACACTGATGAGTATAGAAGTAAGCCAACAAGAACGTGCTGGACAAGGAGGTGTAAGATTACAAACTTTGTATTGTACAGTAATTGTACTGTGGTAAGTTAGAGCGTACCCTTTCTTTAAATATTTATATCAGTGATTGTAGGTCTGAATGTCAAATCCACAATTTACTTCCATATAACAGAATTGAACGCCAACACATCACTGAGAGTTTCATCAAAGTTGCATCCAATATCTCATTGCAACAATATACAGTACTTGTAGATTTCTAAGAGATGTAAACAACAAATTGATAACATGTACTGCAAAATATGATGATGATTCCTTCACAAAACTATAACTCAAGAGCATACCTGAACATCAGAGGCAACAAAATTCTCAACGTTTAACCCATTAACGACCAGGTCAATGATTGGTTGATGATTCTGGCCAAAAATGACACATTTTCATTTGTAGTCACTTTGACTGCTGATGAAAACCTGTCATTTTCAGGCAGATATTCATTGGCAGGCATCAACCTGGTCGTTAATGGGTTAAGCTTATAACCTATTTGTTCAGTTTCAATCAGGGCTTTTTTTTTGGCTTTTTGGTGTCATATTGCACCGAAAAAAATAATCTAGCTAAAAAATGGTCAAAAAAATGATAAAAAAACTTAGATGAATCGCCCAAAAAATTCAAAGTAAAAAATAAATCTAGATGATATCACCAAATTGTGGATGAAAACAAAATTATAGACATGTGATATGTATATTTTCTATCTGATATGGATGAATGTTGAAATTTGAAGCACCACTACAAAATTTTATATCGCCACTATGGCACTTCCTAAAAAATGAAAAAAAAAGTAAAATTTACTTTCAACAAAGTTGGCAACATCACAGTGACTGCTGGCTAGTGAAAGTTAGTGAAGCAATTTTATACTCAAGTTTGCAATAAATTTTTGGCCCTTAGATGGTACCTCTACACAACATGTTGTACAGTACAGAGGACTACCACAAAGATACGTGATGGCAGTTTTGGCCATTCAGTTTTCTTTGCATGATGTAAAACATAGATACCATTTTTGGTTTGCACAATCAACATTGATATCTTATGCAGTCCCCCCAAGTATACCAAATTTCTAGTTTCAAAAAACCCAAACTCCATTTTTTGTGAATTAAAATTTTTTTTTTCACAGTTTTACATGAAAATTCACAGAAAAACATTGGTGATAAATTTTTTAATTTGTTTGCGGAGATATGTAGGAAACATCCTTACGCATATCTTTCCTTCAATAAGCATCTCCAAAAAAGTTTCACAATTTCCTCCAAAGAGATTTTAGTAGGAATATGTCCAATGCCCAACTTTTTGAAAATAGATATCTCTTTATTGTAATTAGATTTTTGCAAAGTAATAGTACCATCATGCTCAAAGGTACGAAATTAGTAGTACTATGAAGAGAAAATGCAAAAAACTAATTACAATAAAGAGATATCTATTTTCAAAAAGTTGGGCATTGGACATATTCCTACTAAAATCTCTTTGGAGGAAATTGTGAAACTTTTTTGGAGATGCTTGTTGAATAAAAGATGTGCGCAAGAATGTTTCCTACATAAGGTATCTCCGCAAATGAATTAAATTAATTTATCACCAATGTTTTTCTATGAATTTTCATGTAAAACCATGAAAAAAAAATTTAAAAATTTATCACCAATGTTTTCCTATGAATTTTCATGTAAAACCATGAATTTTTTTTTAAAAAGTTACAAAAATGAAGTTTGGGTTTTTTGAAACTGAAAATTTAGTATACTTGAGAGGGATTGCGTAAAATATCAATGTTGATTGTGCCAAACAGAAAAAGGTAAATTTGTTTTGTATTATGCAATGAAAATTGAATGACCAAAATTGCCATCACGTATCTTTTGGGTAGCCCTTTGTACAGTGGGGTACAGCTCATTTAGGAATTTTTCAATCAATTTTCATTACAAAGTCCAGCAACTTTAGGAAGCTATAGCATGCTCAAAAACAAACCAACTTTGAAACTGCAAATTGTGTTGGAACTTCATAACAAGTGAAAAATATGAAATCCAAAATCATACAACAAGTTTGATTTCTTTTATACACTATCTACCATCCTTTGGAAGATAGTCAAAGATTTTTTGCAATGGGGTGAAGAATAACCCCTAAAGGCCCAAGGCATTTTCTGGGTCCGAAACCACTGAAAATTGCCATTTCTGCTGCAATCACTATCTAAACCAAAAAAAGCTTTGTTTTAGAATCTAACCATAGGATCTTGTACTTCATTTGTCTTAGATCATGTGGTAAAAATTTCATGAGGTAAAAATTTCATGAAGTCTGGTTGCATGGATTGGAAGATATTAGCATTTGAAGCTGGAAAAAGAAGTTTTTTTGAATTGTGGTCTGCAATTTCAGATGACTTTGACTGCCATTTGTGATTTTTTTTGCACAACACACCACAAAGTTAAATTTTTTTATGTTGAACATTTGAGTTGAGAATTGGGAAAACAAAATTCAAAATGTCAAAACTTGATTTTCACATGACTTGTAAAAAAATTGTTAAGTAGAAGTAGGTCCAAAATTGAACAAAACACTAAATCATTAATAGCTCTTAGGTGGAATTAAAACACCATAATCCCAACGGTGGGATTGTTCTTGCAAACAAATTTAACATTTTTAGAAAAAAAACTTGAAAATTGCATTCAAAAATGAATTCTATAAGTTTTTTTTTTTTTAAATGTTTAGATTGCCCGAGAAACAAGATTGTCCATAACTTTCTTGTTTTGGATTCCAAATAGAATGAATCAAAGCTTCAAATGTAGACAAAAACATGATCTTTGAGAGGAGAAATTATTTTAAAAACATATAATTTTTTAAAGGTTTTTTTTTGTCCAACAAACTGCTTTTTTGACTTTGGGTAGCATAACTTTTGGATGATATTTTGAAAATAACAATAACAACAATAAGGTTCTGCTAGAATACAAATTCTAGAAACAATTCAATGTATAATAAAAAAATCAATATAAGGATAAAAGTTGTTATTAATAATATTTTAATATTATATTATCTATACCTTATCGATACCTTAAAATGACATTATCGTTTTGTTTGTTACTCTGAGATCTCTAGAACCGTGTGTCCCGTGGTCACGTTCTTGGTACTGTTAGAAAGTTCTCTGCAAGGAGAGGTATATGGACTTTGTTTCTTGGCGTTTTGACTCACGGCTAAAAAAGAATTGAATTTTGAAGTTTTTATGAAATGAAAATTTAAAGTTTACTATTATTTTTATTTTATTTTAACAGCATTAATGGTACAAAGCATACAAGCCTATATATTAAACGAGGATACTTGTTTTGTTTTGTTTTATTTGTTATGGTAAGATCTCCCCAATTGTACGTCTTCCAATAGCGTTCATAGTATTGTCAAAAAGTCCTCAACGAGGAAGGGTACATGGACCTCGTTTTGTAGTGTTTCATCTCACAACAGAAAAGATATTGAATTTTGAGGTTTTCATGAATTCAAAAATTCAAACATATTGCTTTAATTTTTACTCCTTTTGTCCCAAAATGATTGTCCACAATTTTGTTGGTATTTCTTTAAGCCAATTTCATTGATCATATTGTGAAAAACATAATTAAGAAAGGTTCAAAATTTTATATCACTAGAATCATTGAAGAACATTGCACGTGTTCATTGCAACTTAAATAAAATTAGCCTCAAGGAAGTATTTTTTTGACCTACTCAAAACAACCTTAAAAAAACATGACATTCAAAGTAGACAATCATTCCAGGATGGAGGGAGTACTATATTATATTGTGGCAATAGCACAAGGCATACTAGTAACATCTATACCTTAAAATGAGTCTACTTCGTTTTGTTTTGTTTGCTATAGTGAAATTTTCAAAATTTTGTATCTCCCAGTTGTGTTCTTGGTAATTTAGAAAGCTCTTTGAAAGGAGAGGTGCACAGACTTTGTTTCATGGCATTCCGACTCACAACAAATAAAATATTGAATTTTGAAGTTTTAACGAATTAAAAAACTAAAAAAATTAATATGATTTTTATTTATATAGGTATAAAAGGAGATTAAGGAGGGCTTAGCTATCACTTTTGTAGCAATGACTATGGCAACGGCAAAGGGCATATTGGTTAGAACGTATTTAGAATTTAACTAAGATGTAAAAGCTAAAATGTAATAATAGTGAAAATATTTGTTTTAGACAAACATCAAATAAAAGTAAAATATAGATATGAGATTTTGAAATTAGATTCACTCTAAATTTTTTAAGGACATTTTCGTGCAAAACTATACGTCAAAATCAACAGTAGGGGTGTTCCAATGGTATGAATGTTCAAATGGTACAAGACTTTATAGCAAGCACCTTGCACCCTACTCAAATGTTTATTTTGAAAGACTATGAAAATTGAGTTAACCTCTAATGACCCAAGTGACCATTTTTTCGTTAATGCTGCTCTTTTTGAGCTTCCTGTTCTCAAATTTTGAATTTCTTTATTAAAAAATCATTTTTAGAAAGTAGACTACATTATAAATCTAATGGTGGTAGTTTCATTTAAGCTTGAGCTAAATCCCGCCTTGTGGAATTTTCCAAAGTTGAGTGGTGTAGTGTAGTTCATAGCTCATATTTTTTTTATTTAGTTTGGGCATAGACTGAAAAGTCAACCAACCATTTGCGATTGGTGCTCACCTCAAAAAGAGAAAATCAAGGAGAAGACAAGTGTGTCCATTGTTGTTTTTCTTACAAACTTTTTCATGTAGTGGCCAACATGCATGGCAAGCTCTACCAAAATTTGCAAAATGACTAGAATGTTACAAAATTTTAAATGAGCATTTTTCACTCTCTTATTTTTCATTGAGTGCAAAAGGTCCATTTCAATACACTCTCACTAAGATATGCTCCTCCAAAGTGCATTGCCCTATTTTTCCATTGACCTAAATCAAACTTCAAACTTAAATATCTACTATATTGTGCGGTCAAATAATTTGAATTTTTTTGAGGTGCTTATTCTCAATGTGAGCTACAAGATCCTATGGTTATATTCTATCTAATCTTAAGAAAAAATGAGCAAGCAAATTGCTCAAGTTCTTGGTAGTTCTGGCCCATTTTGAAAATACAACCCCCTTCGATCACTGGGGGTTTAAAAACAAATGTCATATGTAATCCTCCCTAATTGCCTCTATACTAAATTCCTCATACTTTTCCTCAAAAGTGGAAATGGACTTTGTCAAAGCTTTCAGCATCTGTATTCAGGGCTATCTAATAAAAATATTTTTTCTGATGTAAATTTTTCGATGCTCAATTTGAGTTTACAAAAATGAAATGCTGAACACATTTCTCAAATGTCAAAGTTCTATGAAATATGTGTTATGAAACCGACACCAATTATGGTAGAACCACTCGCTCCTAACCAAGGAGCCATACCCAACCTATAGGGTGGAGTTATTTTCAACCAAGGTTGGAACAAATTTCCAACCAAAGCTTGGAATGTTTTTTTTTCTCTTTTTCAAGGTTGGGACTAATAAGGTCATGACACATGTCCCAAAGCAGTGAGCAAGAAAGTAGGAAGTAGTGAGCAAGAAAGTAGTTGAATGATCAGAATTGGAAGATTCTATATATTGGGTATGGATTTGGGCCAACTTTTGGCTTCCAAAACTCATAGTAATTTCAATTGAAGGCCTAAAATTACCAAAAAAATTTGCAATCCTCGTGATTTCTATCTTTCTACATAGCAAAAAAATTTCATTAATTAAGTGATCGACTGGGTGGTTCTACCATAAGAACTCCACAGACTTCAGTTAGGAAAAAAATAAAAATAAAAAATATTGTTAAATAATTGTTGTTTTGGCCTTTCTTTTATTTTGTGTTGGCCTTTTCACTTCTGTTGCTAAGTGGGCTTCTGACTCAGTTGATGGTGTTGCATTGCAGGTTGTTGTTTTGGAATACAATCCTCAGTTTCCAAAAAAAAAATGACCATCCATGCCTTAAGTTAGGTTGATTGTTTTGTTTTGTTTGTTTGTTTGTCACGGTGAGATTACCGGAACCGTGAGTCCCCCGATTCCATTATTGGTACTGTTGGAAAGCCTTAACAAGAAGGGGTGCACTCGTTTTGTTTTGTGGTGTTTGAACCTTCAGTCTGAAAGTTATTTAATTTCAAAGTTTTCATGAATTAAAAAATTAGAAAATTACTTTTTACTTTTATTTTGGTTGTGGCAACTGCATAGGGGGTAAGGTAGGTACACCCAAATGCACCTCTGGCCTTAAACCACCATCTATATACGTTGTACATCTCCAAAATCAATTTTGTACCTATATAGAAGAAACATTCTTAGAACCAAACTTTCTTCCTTAATAACTTTTGCATACAATATCCAAATGCTATGTTCTTTGTTACATTGGAACCTCCTTTCACTTGCCAACAAGACAATATGGAAATTTGACCAGCCTAGTTATAGTAACTAGGCAGAGTACCAATTTGTGGCGTTTTTGGGTGTACCCACCATACATCGTAATGAAGCACCAGCATTAGAAGAAAAAGCAACCCTTTGGAGGGCTGCTCCATATTGACATAGCCAAGCTATTTCAAGCTTGGCCTGCAATCTCGAAATGGCTGTTGGTGAGCAGTCAGCTTGGCTGATTGCTTGCTGAAACAATCAGCTTTCGTACTTTTTTTTTTTTTTACAATTTTTTTTTAGATTAAATATAATAAATAATTAATTTTTTACTTGCAAATTTTGGTTCCTGCGCTACTATCACAACAAAAACTGTTGCGCAGAAATAGGGCAAAAAACAAATTTTCAACCCTAAAAAACACTATTTTAGGGTCCTTCGAGGGCTATAGAGCAGCCCTCCGGAGGCCTGAAGTTTTCTCTAATGGATGTGGCTATCCTCAAAGGGATGACAAAATTGGGTTTCATAATACCTAACTTTGACGTCCCCTGTTCTTTCTATTTTTTGTTGAACTTGCGTTTTTCTTTTGGTTTCTGTTTTTCTTTTGTACCTAGTTGGCAATCCAGTTGCCCAATTTGGTGTTTAAATTAGTGAATTTGCTTGCTGTGTTTGCCAAATTGGGGACGGTTTTTTGCTAGTTGGACGCCAAGTCGGCATACAGGGGTTCATTGATGATGAGTGTGTGGCTGTTGTGCCAATTCGGATGATCGGATGTCCAAGTTGAAGGTCAGCTGGGCAGTCTGAGTCTGCGGGTTCAGTGGGTAGTTAATTCTGTTCAATTAGGTTGTCAATATGGGTGCCTATTTGGTTGCCGGTGCTCTGTTGTTGTTTGGACCCAGTGTAATCAAGTGTGTCCCCCAGACCAAGTATTCTGCGTTTTTTCCTTTTGTTTAGGTGTTTAGGAGATGGAGATTGTGAGGGAAGTGGTAGGAGTTTCTAAGTGCTAATCGAATGAGAGGTTATGTGGTGACGAAGTAGTTGTTGAAGCTAGATACTGAAGGTTGTAATTCGGTGATATGCTCAGCATTCGGTATAATATGAGGATATTCTCAGATTAATTAGTCTCATTGTCATCGTATGTGCGTATGTGTATTGCAAAATTGGTGAAGTTTGGAAAGTTGCAGATTGTAAATCAGGAGTTTTTATGCATGCTCGGTGCATGCATGTCCAAGTCGAGAGAAAGTGGAAGTGCAAGTTGAATGTGTGTGCTCTCAGTGTGGTTTGCCAATTTTTGCTGGTGTGTGAATTCATTTTTTTGATGGGAGATGTTGCGATAATGCAGACAGGTCATAATCTGTGTGTGTTACCATTTCGGGTGCCTGATTTGAGAAATGCCTGCCAGGTTGGTTAATTTCAAGTTGTGAGTCCCAAATTTGGAGTTTGAAGTGTCATTGCAGTGGTGATTGTTGTTATTTTCCAAGTCCGGTTATTGTGTCTAAGTTAGAGATATTCTGAATATCCTTGCCAAGGTGTAGGTTGAGAAATTATATAGGGAATTTTGTTAATTAATATGGCTTTATTTCATAAGTGATTTTTAGATCACGTGGTCTAAACTGTAAAAGTGCCATCTAGGATAGATACAGATTTCAGAATGCACAATCTAAACCGTAAAAGTGCCAAAGTTGCAGAATGACTCCATTTCAACAAAATCCCTCATTTATGTGGTTGATTGGTGTGTAATGTGAGAGTGATTTCTAAATTGGAGAAGTGATTGTTTTAAATTCGGAATTAATGTTGGATGTCAATGAGTGCACAAATGCTTGAATGTATGATTGGTAACCAATTGGGAACTGAAAGGTGCTATTTAATTGTAACAGTCAGAGTTGGGAAATATATAAAGTCTGAGTGTTGTCTTCAAAACAATGGCCCGAATTGGCTCTTGTTGAGTGTGCTATGTGAGCCAAATAGTTGTATATTTTTGAGTGTGTTGAGAGAAAAAATATATTTGAGGATGGGAGTCACTGAAGTGAAGAAAACTGATCCAAATTGTTACAAAAAAAATGTCAATATTGTTGCTACCATGATTGTATGAAATTTGATTGTGCTTTCAAAAGTGCCAAACCGATTTGGTAGATAATCAAAGCTTCGGATGGTTCACAGAAAGAAGTGAAGTCAAGCTGCAGTGTGAGTAAAGTTAGTTGGAGTAGTAGAAGGTGGCGGAAAGACCAACTCGACTAGATAGAAGAAACACACTGAAGTAGCTTTTAAGTGTTATAAGTTGAAGAGAGTCAAAAGATACAAATAGTGAAAGAAAAGAAGAGAAATCAAATAGGAGATTCTAAACCTTTGTGGCCTTTAAGAGTGGAGTGACAAAATTGTGTAATTAGCGGAACGCATTCACGAGGAAATTCGCATTATCAAAGTTGGAAGAATATTCTTGCTAGTAGTTGAAAAGGCCTTGGTCTTTTAGGGGTTAAGGAGACAATATAAATAAGACTGTTAATAATTACCCAATTAGATCATTACTTTTGCCAAAAAACACTCAAAACTGCCATTTCTATAGCAAAGAGTAAAAAAATTTGAAAATTGTTTTTTTTTGCACATCTAACTAGTATAAGAATATGCAAAAAAAGTTTCAAAATTTTTGACCGCATAGATTGCAAGATCTCTGCGTCTAAAGTGGAAAAACAAATATTTTAGAACATTGTGGAACTAGATTATTTGACTTTGAACCTTTTTAACTTTAATTTTTTGCACTACAAAGTTTTGAGCTTTTAATCTTTGTAGTGGAGAACTGAGTTCAGAGTTTAGGAAAAAAAAAGTTAATTTTCATTCTTTAAAAATTGTTAAAAAGAAGTAGGTACAAGGTAGAAGGAAAATCTAAATTACTAATATCTCTAAGATGGAATTAAAGTGCACTAATTCTAAAGGTAAGATTGTTCTAAAAAACAAACTAAACCATGTGGAACTTTTTTGGTTGAAAAATTGTAAACAATGCATTTAGAAATGAATCCTACAAGTTTTCAATAAGATACTATAATTGCTCAAAAAACAAGATTGTCCAAATTTATTTGGGCATAACTTTTGTTACTAGGCATCAATTGAAAAAAAATTATATTGCCACAAAGCTAATCAATTTTTCTATCTTCAGAAAAGAGCTACAAAAAATCAAGACAAAAATTTAGTCCGCCCAAAATTCCATTTGTCTCCTAAAGGGACAATGGTCCTTTAGGGATTAAACGAACTTCATACAAAGTCTTAGTTTTCCTAATTGGATAGTCTAAGTATCTTTACAAGGTCCCAAGCTTGGGCTTTTTAACCTTTAAAAGGATATGGTCCCATGACCAATGTAGTCACCAAAACTGCTCCAATTATTGGACCAATAGGTGCATTGTTTGTTTCTACATTGAACAATGAAGTCATCCATTGACCACTTCTTGGCCTCAATGTCCTTCGAGTGTTAATGAATGTTCTAAACAACTATCATGCCGCATTGCTCTTCTAGTGAATTGTTGTAGCCATCTAGCCTTTATCAAATTCTCTAAAAATTTAGACATGAGGTGGACTATTGTTTGCCCAAGGTCATCATCTTCAATCAATCTCCGAGAAGAACCGCTGATTAGATTGTTGTTAGCCAATGCTTTTGGGAAAATAAATAGTTGGATTGTGAAAATAGAGGATTTAAAATCAGACAAAAAATTGGTGGGATCGATAATCAACCGGTGTACAAAAATAGAAGATGAATATGTAGCCATTGCTTCTATGAAATTGTTAGATTTTAGCCACTTTTCATTTCAACTTCAAGACTAAATCCTAGGTTGCTAGAGGTGGGTATGTTCTTAATGTCGTCTATCAATATTTATAGGAAAGTATGGTATTTTCATTACTAGATCTCATGCATTTTTTCACAAATCAATAGAAACCACAATTTTGACAAATCAAAAAAAATTCAAATGCTAAAAATAGAAATTGTATTTTTGGTGAATTTTTGAAGTTATATCTTCAAAATTCATTTAAAAAAAATCTAAGAATAGTTTTACAGTTTTGACCATACGGATGCTTTCTACTTTTCACGCTTCACATTATCTTTTTTGATGCAAACTTCAAAAAAGTTTTAGAACTTATATTTTATAACACATTTGTGTTTTGTCCAAATCCCTTGGGCTTTTAGGGGTTAAAGAAGGTGGATATTGCATTACAAAAAATCGGAGGTCTCTAGAGGGCCGCTCCAGAGTGACCCAACCAATCTATTAGTTGAAAGTAGGCATATAGCCACAGTAAGTAGTTAGAGTGTGTGAATTTCGGGAAGGATGTCAGGACTCACTAATGCATTTGTAGTCCAAGTCTAATCAACTAGGTGGTTAATCAAATTCAATCAAATTAACAAAATGAATTGGATTTTGGTACTAATTGTCAAACAAATTAGAAACACTACAATAGTGATTTTGAAATAGCTTTTTAAAGCCAAATACTTTAGTGGATTTGGAGTTGAGAAGGGAAGATATTTATACAAGTGGGATAGTAGTAGGTACAACAATCCATGTGGGATATGTAAATTAGAACTAATAAGAACACAACAACTCATAGTGAAGTAAAAAGCAAAAATTGTATTAAAATACAAATTTTAGACCTCATTTAGGCATAGTAGAATACTTTTTTTCAAAAATCTTTGAACTAAAAAAATGTAGAGAACTAATGTAGTTTTCATCTCAAAAAATCCGTTTGAGTTTTAGAGCCTCCAATAAAAAGTTATGGACAAAATTCTAAAAGGGTTTGAAAGCAAAATTTTCTTTGACATTTAAACACCCTCTTAGAATTTTGTCTATAAATTTTTATTGGAACCTCTAAACCTAGATAGATTTTTGGAGATGAAAACTACATTAGTTCTCTACATTTTTTTAGTTCAAAGATTTTTGAAAAAAAGTATTCTACTATGCCTAAATGAGGTCTAAAATTTGACTTTAAACACAATTTTTGAATTTAAACAATGAGTGATCTCCTTTCAAAATATCCCATATTCTTTGAGATTTCACCATGGACAATTGAATTTTCTATATAAACAAGCTCTTCACCCTTCATTTTCACCAATTGTCAATGAATTATGACTATCACATTTCCATTAAAAAAATATCTTGATAGTAAATGTCACTGGACTAATTTCAATGTATACATCTATAAGATGAAGGTAACCACTGAAGGAAAAGCATAGAAAAATTTTCTAAGTAGGAAAACTAAAAAAGTGCCAAATCTCAAGAAAATATATACTTTGATGTTTTAATTAGTAGAAAATGGGAAAAAAATTAAAGAAAGAAAATGAATTTTTTTTATTTGTAACAACTATATAGAGATGGTCATTTACCAAAAAAAAAGTTCATGTTTCAAACCACAAGTTTAAAGAGGCTTACTTTGTAGACTTCTATACAACATATTATTAGTATTTTTAAAAATCCTTTGAATAGTAGCTAAAAATGTATTAGAACACCATCTCCTCTAAATTTCAGCTCCAAATTCATTTCTTTTGACATTTGATTTTTTTCCAAAACTTGTTTAGAATGCAAGGTATTCAAATAATCAGGGTTAAAGTGCACTACAATACTTGAACCCTGATTATTTAACTACTTGTACTTGGGTTTCAAACCACTGACAGTCATCAGACATCGCGACTTCAGATGATCAACTATAGGGGAAAAACAAATCATTAAGAAAATTTAAATGTAATCTTGGGGTCCTTTCAACTACTCTGGAGCAGCCCACTTGAGACCTGCAATTTTTTCTAATGCTTTTGGGTTGGCTATTTGGAGTGCTTGGACATGGCGGGGGCACGTGTGGCTTTAGAGTTGGTTGTGGTGTTGTGGCATCTAGCCCATGCTCCATCATCTTTGTCTACTTGTTGTAATGAGATTTGAAATTTAGTTTCAAAATCAATGGCATGCCTTTGAAATAAGAGGATTGTAGCCTTTGCAAATTTGAAGTAAAAGGACAATGGCCAGTGAAAATTTGATACTAGAGGAAATGAACTGAGAGACTTTGATGAGGAGAAGATGCACCCCGTGCCGGCTTTGGCCCCTCGGCTCTTTCTACAAAGAGGAGGCAAATTAGGGGAGTAACTCCGAAAACTTACCGAACGCCGGCTTCAAACTGACAAGCAGAGCTTCCCATAACATTGTTAACCAGATGTGGGGGGGGCCCTTTTGTTTTCTCCCAAAATGGGAGCCCCCCTACCTAGCTGCTTCTTCTCAACAGTAGCCCATCCAATGTGATTGGGTGAAGCTTCCTCTCAACAATGCCTTTGCAAGAACCCAACCAATCTGATTGATTACATTATAACTGAATTACCCCCCCAGGTATATAGGGGGAATTATACCTCCAGCTGGGGGGGCGAATTTATGCTCGGTGAACAATGTTATGCCGCGGCCACTTTTCAAAAATGAAGAAGAAGTTACTAATGATTTTCAAAATGTGATCCAAATAACAGTTCCATCTTCCTATTCGAGCACTTAGGCATTAATAGTACGGACTTTACCGCAAACCCATCCGGCTTGCAGGACATGGCAGGTTCAACATTGAGCGAAGAGAGCAGCGATCCCAAATGTGATGTTCATAATTAGCTCCACCTCCAAATTTCACTTCTTAACGTGCCAAAAATTCAATTCCAACTTTGTAGTGTTCCCATTTTTCGTACCATTAAAATCTTTTCATAGCTATTTTCTAAATTTAGCCTTATTTATGAACACGAAATGGCCAGAATGCTCCTTTACTGCGTTCCTTTTGGTTGCCTTGGATTGTGGAAGGATTGTGTGTCAGAGGATTCGCATGCTCCAATAGAACACCCACAGTCCCATACTGCCTGGTGCAGAAAATATCAGATCAAAGGAGCCTTGCTCTGCAAATCTGCAACTCTAGTCATATTTCCATGATTCCATCTCGTTCATGCAAAAGATTGTCTCCTCCCCCAAAGTCTTAGCAAAGCTTTGCCCCCCGATTGCCCTCCAGAATATCAAACATGATTCTGTCAAGTCCCTGGGACATGAAACTGTAGAGAAACGTCACCAATTCACCGTCTCACAAACAACTTAAGAAACCTTTCCCCAGAGTTCAACGCTCTATGAAACGCAGAGGGTTATGATTGTACATTCGTTTACAGTCTTTCAAGCCTGCAGTCTGCGCCAACCTGCAGTTCAGAACTCGCAATGCAGTACAGTACAATCAGAGCTCCCCAAGTTTGCTTTCCAGGCCCGAAACGGCAACTGTCGATGGACTGGAATGGTAATGTATTGTACTGTAGTGAAACTTAGACAGATCACTAATAATTCCAGTGTGTGGTTTTATTACCACATTGGGATACTGGTGACAGGGTAGATCCACACTCCGCCAAACAGTCCACAGCATGAATTCATCATAGGCGTGGGTGTCGGCAGCTGAATGGCTCCAGAAGGGGCTCGCATGCCGATAATTTACGACGACTTCTTTTCGTCAGATCTAGACGTCAGAAGAGAGCCCAGTACAGTAGCTACACACACAACAGTTGCCTTACGCAGAAAACTTTATCTCATGACTCACCGCTTGACCACATGGAGCGCATGCAACTCTCCGAATATACTCTGGATATGTTTTCTGCAGTAATTATTGATGAAAATTACTGCATCCTTCTATGGTAACAGTAGAGATTTACATAATACGAAATGTTAAGAAATTAGTCAGGGGCAACCTAAATTTACTACTATATTTAGTGTAGAGATATTATCATAGTACGAAGTGCACAACCAGAGGGGAACGCATAACATTATTAGCCTTCACTGGGGGGTTCCCTTTTGCTCTCTTAAATTCAGGACCCCACAAGCGAATGAGGTTCTAGTGACTGACAATACAAGGATAAAGCCCGATGCTCAACCAGCCAGTTTTGTGAGATTATAACCTAATTCTCCCCCCAGGCATCTAGGGGAGAATTATACCTCCAGCTGGGGGGAGGTTACAGAGCCAGTTTAGAATGTTATGCGCCAGCTCGAACAAGAATAGAAGCCAATCCCGTCGCCAATCAAGCTCCTTGTCCGTCCGCTAGCATTCCTTCCAGTGTCGCACCAGCATCCTTTTCAGTAACCTAGCAACTGTTCGAGAAAGGTAGCAATGTTTCCAGCTAGTAAGCTAGTATTCTTTCCGTGAAGCTAAGCTAGCATTCTTTCCATGAAGCTAAAGCTTGCATTCTTTCCAGTGCTCTAGCATTCCATTAAGCTAGCAATGTTTCCAGTAGCAATGTTTCTAACTTAGTGTACATAAGCTGCTGCAATGGCGTAGGGATCGATCTACTGTAGCTGCGGGCCATGGACGGTGACTGCTCGCGCAGTTGATACAATGCTTGCTTCCATCAGTTGCAGGTCGGAGCTTCCATCCCCTGGGAATAATTCCAAGTGGGTGAGAATATGAAATCGACTGCGAGGTGACGTCGCTCTTGCGGCTAGTTTGCTCGAGTGGCAGGTAGAGATCGAGAGTACGCTGTACGTGGGGATCGATGGGTCGCGGTAAGGTGGAGATTCGGAAGATCGAGAATACCACCAGTCGGCAGGTTACATTTTCCAAGAGACGGGGTGGGTTGCTGAAGAAGGCGCATGAGCTGGCGGTGCTGTGCGATGCGGAAGTCGGGCTGGTTATCTTCTCCAGCACTGGCAAGCTCTTCGAGTATGCCAGCCCTGGCAGGTAGACAACAATCGCTAATTAAGTACTACAACTTCTATACAACTTTTGCGAACATGCACACTTTTACAATTTCTTCACTCAATCTTGTGCTATGGCTTTTGGAATACAACTGTTCCAGACAATGACTCAGTTTGGTGAGTCATTGTACGATTTGTCCAATTAGAGAGGAGTGAAATTAGCGGCATCTAAGCGTTGAATCAAACTCTCCGTATGGCCAATTTCGTTAAAATGGTGGTATTCTTAGTGCCATATTTTCCTTGTGCCATATTCCTGGTGCCATTTTTTCAATTCGTCCGCTCTGAACATCTAGAATAGATATAGATTCCGGACATCTAAGACCGCTGTAGATTTCAAACATGTACGAAATTTATAGATTTCAGACCGACCGTTCTAAAAAATCTAGGATTTTTATAGATTCTATATATCTAGGATGAGCGTGTTTTTTTGGAATGTACGAAAAATGTAGATTTCAGAACGGCCGTTCTGAACTGAAGTAACGTGCCATTGTAATGGAATGCCGCCATTTTAACCGAATTGACACCATCTGGCGTCCAATTTGCTTGCTCATGTAGTTTTCGTGTTTTTTCTGTAGTCATGTTTTATTTGGTTTCGATCTTGGCCTGGTACTAGAGGTGTCATGATTTGAATGGCAGCGCATGAGCGCCATGCTGTGAATTGTAGTAATGGAGATCACGACATTGCAGTAAATGACGTCTTTGAAAGGAGGATAGTGAGAAACGAATTAGTGCGGAGAGCTGGCAATGATGAATTGGGCAATGAAGATGTAGAGTCATGGTTAGGGTTTGCTTTGTGGCCCAGGAAAGTTGAAGTTGCAGTTTCTTTGGTTCTGTCTGACGTGAAATCGAACTTTTCCTAGCGTTTCAGAACGTTTTCTAAAACGTTTTCTCAAAACTGCCGTTTTCTGCTCTGGAAGAGGATTAAGTGACCTTTCATCTACTAGTACGTGGTTTTGATTCCATTTTATCTTTCTGTTTTTGTGTTTCTCTTTGTTTTTGATTTGAACCTCGTCTTTTCTTCCTAACCACGGCTTTGGGTGGGACGTCAACTGCAAGGTTCTTTTCCTTATTTCCATTGTGAACCCTATGTGATTCTGAACTCTCTAATTATTCCCATAACTTGTCAAAACCTGAATTTTGAAGTCTCGTTTGAGAATCGCCTCTTATTTCAGAGTGCAAGTCTCCCACGCTGGTATGCTCTGATGTTGTGTTCTGAAACTATTTGTGTTGTGTAGCATGCGAGACATCATCAGCCGGTACAGGAAGATCCCGGACAAAGTCACGCAGACTGCTACCCACACCGATGTATGTTCTTCCTACCCAGGCTACATCCTGTACAACACGGGGTAAAGATTGATTCCTTGGTGCATTTGGTATTGAACCCTGGCACTGAGCAGATCATTCTTGGTGTACATAATGCAATGTGTGGAATTTGGCAGTTCCTCAGCCGTGAAGTGGTGAAGTTGCGGGAGCAGCTGGAGCAATCAAAAGTCTCGCTGAGGTATGTCGATAATAATCCTCTGACTGTAACGATGGGCATACATATAATTCAGACTCGTTTTCTATTTTAGGTCTACTCAGGCTCTTTTGCTGAGTGACAGGAGTAAGGAAGAGCCTACTCTTACCGTCACTTGAACCATTAATTTCTAATCAATATGGAGTGTGGTTACATTGCGAGGTCACTCACAAGAGTTTGCTGGAGGGATCGCTTTTGTACTACAAGAGTCAAAGTCTCTGGAGATCCACGTTTTCTCACTCGATTTATTGGATGATTTCTTATGTAACCTTCAAAGTGGGAGATTGTAAACCACTATTGAAGGGCAGTAGGCAACCCCTTAACCCTAATTAAAGATTGGTAGCAGTTGTGCTGACAACCCTAAACCTTAAACCTGCTAAATGAAGGTCAATCAGGTAAGAGGTGAGTTGCTGATGGTAACAGAGATTAGTCAATAAGAGACGGAGTTAGGTTCCTCAAGGTTTAGTATCTGATGCCTTGCTTTCTGTGCTTTCTACATTCTGTGAATAATGATTTCTGCTTGCAGGCACATGCTGGGTGAGGAACTTTCAGCGCTGAAGGTCTCCGACTTGTTGCGGCTGGAGCAGCAACTGGAGTTGGGAGCTTCGCGAGTAAGAGCAAGAAAAGCAAGTCTGCAGGTTGCGTCTCATATGAATTGCAATAGAGTTAGATTGGGGGCAACAGGTAGAGCATATGAGGCCTCCTTATTGTCTTTCTACGTATCCAGATGTGCTTGAACTTCATTACTGCTTTTGGTTGTTTTGGGAGAGGCAGTTGTATTCAAATCTGTAGATTTACGGTGACTATAGTTTTCTGAGTGCAGAATGAACTCATTTTTGAGGAGGTTGAATGCTTGCGGAGAAAGGTGTGTGGACTTAAATCTTTTACAGTAATCTCTTGGTGTTGAATTTTCTGGTATTGTAGTCGAATTATGTAGATGTAGTTAGATTGGGTATTGTGTTTCTAAATTCTCCTTGAATTTCCCTCACAGGAGCACGAACTGATGGTTGCTAATGAGGAGCTTCGCCAGCAGGTATGAAGCTCACGGGGAAGATTATAGGGATTAGCCCTCTTTTTAATCCCTTTAGGTTTGCTCAGTTTTTATTGAGCGTGTGGAGGGGCAATTTTAGCTCCCTTTTTAGTATGATTGTTAGCCCTGAGCTAAAATCAAGTTTACCGTAGTCCGGAGTAAAATCGAATTTCAATCCTTTTGGTATCTTCAATCCTCACAAAGTAATTTATCTTCCTCCTAGCAGGGGCTAATTTGGTAGATCCTCCCAATTGTAGTTTCTGAAACTGTTGTCTCATTTCTGGGATATTACAACGAAGTGTTGTGATATGTAATGTTGTCGTTTCATGAGTTGCATTGAAGGAGGTCACAATCATGCCTGGAATATTGAAACGAGTTTGGCTTCTTGCTTGTTGATGTAGCTTGCAGATGTTCAAGGGAATGCAACTCGATCTAATCTGGCAGACAGCCTTAGACCTTTAAACTGCAGCGCTCTCACACGAGATCTGGTTACGAACTTGCAGCAGAAAGATCCTCACCCTCATCCCAACCTTCGAGATGCACAAAGATCTCAGACATCATTACAATTAGGGTAAGCATTTTCTAGCACCATTTTATTCATCTTTTGACCTCATTAAGGTAAAGGATACTATTAGCGTCACTGTAAGCATCTTACCCAAATATGTAGAGGATTGTGCTTACATTGGAAGATCAGTCCATTTGCTGTGGAGAGATCTTTGGGTACAAGAACTAAATCTGCTCAGATTGAACATTTATCACCATATATGAATTTCTTATGCAATTGTAAAGTTCGAGATCTTTGATCACTGTATGTGACACAGTGACAGTAGACAATTCCATTTCCATTAATGAAAAATTTGCCATGGACATTTTGCTTCCCACCACTTGCTCAGAACTCCAACCAAATGAGTTGCTGTGGGTAACAGGGGTCGGTATAGGGATCAGGTCCCAACGATTTTAGTATCCTCAACATTAATTCCAAAGAGAGGGCCACGAAGTTGATGAAGAGTTAAATATGAGGACCATTGATTAACTTGATTGGTGAGTTAGCTTCTAGATGCTGCTTCGGAAAGATAAGTTGCTGGTTGATGTCTTCATGTTTACAGCTCGCCTTTGTGCAGCATGTTCACTTCTGAGTCATACCTCCCGAGCTCAAGCAGAAGGCGATTCGAGCAGCAAATCCCTGTTGAGCCAGAAGGTATAATATATGCCTTCCACGTCCTTCATTGTTGGACTGTTTACATAATTGCACCGTTTTAGTATATGGTAACTTAGTCTAAACTTTTGCAAATTGTAAATAATCGTTGCAGGGAGAATCTATTGATACTGCTGCATAACCTGCATAACTTTTCCAGCAATTAGTTTTATTTTTGATAAATACGGTAGTAAATTCGTCCATTGTCACTTGGTCCTGCTAACATTTTTTTTTTTATCAATCTACGCCTTCCTGCAGGTTGTGCAGGTGAAGCTGCCATGAAATGGGATCATCCCCGTTTCCACAGTCAGAATAGACTCCATGCAAACACATCAGGTGCCAAGTCTGAGAATTTAACGTTACATGTTGATCGGTAAGCCACTCCGAAGATTGATCTAATGAAGACCCTTTGGAAATCGTCCAGTTTCTGATCTCGAGCTCTTCTTCTTCTACAGTTGCAGATCTGACTGAAACATCATTGACGGCTGTAGCTCCACTCTGACCTAACGTACTGATACAGGATTTGGTTAAGGTTTTGAAAGGGCAGCATATGGAGCTCATTTGCCATTGTAGGCTTGCTTGGTAAACCTTCTTAGTTCCGGTTAGAGAACAAAAGATTTAGGATGACAGTAGAATGACAACAAGCTCCTCAGGAACTTTCTTGGTTCTGGATTATTGCTCTGCACGAAGTGGTTATTATAATTATGGAATATTGTTTTAGAATAAATCTTGTGTAGGGTGTTGTATAGGTATTTTAAATATTTATTATGGATCAAGTTTTGATATTTTTTTGATGAAATAATTTGAATCGAGCTCAAAATGCTGAACACTCTCTCTCACTTTCAATTTAATTTCTTGCTTACATTGTACAATTCTCTCTTACAACACATTGAAAACCAAATAGTCATTTGTACTTCTGGTCTATGGAGTATTGAATATTTGTGTAGAATATTTTTCAAAATTTGAATGTTAGGAATGTTGGATGACTAGCAAACTATTCAGTATTCAAGAAAATTTGAATAGATGAAACAACAAATTCCGAGTGGTTAAAATCATTATTTCAGACCATCATCGGGATACTGACGTTTAGTACTAAAAGATTAATTAAATGAGCTTGTTTGCCATTTGTATCTTGTGCAAATTGTAGCTAGAAAGATCTGCATTTTCCACTGAGGATACTGGCTTCGACAGTTCGACCTGTCGATAAAAAATGAACAGTCACTGTATCTTATAAATCCCACTTAGGACCAAGGAGTCCACTTTATTTTTTTGGACAAATGGGGCAGGCTCTGTTCACTTCATAATCTAGAATTTTTGCATGAAATTTTTAGGATGGATGCTAACCATCCTAATTTACATGTGAAGATTTGCTTCGTGTCATTATGATAAATATTGTAAAAGTTGGAAGCTTTTTTAATTTCAATGTCAAATTAGGCCGCTAAAAATGTATTCTAAAAAATGATTAATTAGTTTTATTGTATTGTATAGATTTATAACTATTCAAAAATGTGTGAACCATTCAATTCCAAATATGGAGGTGAAAGTTATGAGGAGTTTTATTTTGTGTGTAGTCAAGGCAAAAAAACACATATAAAGCTGTCTTTTGAGCTTAATTTGGAAAATTTTCAAATAAAAAACAAAACAAAAGATATCAATTGTATATTAGAACATTCTCACTATTGAAAATAACAATTTTCAATTCTTTGTAAAAGTTATTAGCATTTTAAGCCTTTGTTTAATTCAACACTACATTTTGTTTTAAAATTTTCTTAAAGATGAATATGAAATTTCTTTCGGTTACATTCTTTAACATATAACTCAATCTGTTTTCCAATATATTGACTAAGATGCACATGATAAGGTAGGAGGCTCAAACTCCGACAGGGCATCAAAAGCAAACATGACTCAGAGGTACATTTTGCTTTCTTCAATGTATGAACTATGCACATTTCAGGAGGTGATCGCTTTTGATGACCACAAATGACCACTTTTTTCCAACTTCAAAAATTTGCAACTAATTCTATGAAGGTCCAAAAAATATGAAACGACTTGGATTAGATGTCAATTCCACTTGTCTTTCAAGAAAATTTACTGAAAAATATTTCCAGATGTTTTACCTCCCCAAAATTCAGTTTTAGTGCTTAGATGGTCGCTTTATGGACCTCCTACCTTATGGGCCATAAGCCATAGACGTTTCCCCAAAAAAGTTTGAAGGACAAAATGTAACCTTTTCAAAGGGCTAGAAAAATCTACATATTGAAATTTAGGCACATTGAACTTGCAATTGGTGGAGATATGCACTCTAAAATTTTGGGAGGATGTACTTGTTCATAAATTAATCAAAGGATCCTACAATTAGATTTGTTAAAATATAAATATTGATGAAGATTTTAGATTTGCTTTGGGGACAAGTATTTTGAAGTTTTAGTAGATAAGGTAAAAAGTGAACAATTAAGTGAATGTTGAATTGAAGTTTTTTTTGTTTTTTTCCTCTTCAAATTAAACACATACAATTGCAAGAGGAAAAAAATATAGTTTATACCTTATAAGATATGTACACCTAGAATTGTGGGGGTACGTATTTGAGTATCATTCATATTATTAAATTGTCTATATTTGGTTGTAGTTGGATTTTATTAGGAGTAAAAAAGAGATTTTGAAAATCTCTTAGAGCAAATTCTTTAGACATCCAATGAATAATCTATGAACTATGAACTTTTAATGTATTGAAAATATGTATACCAACAATAATCCTACATACATCCAAAGTACCATAGAAGATGTATATATATGGATATTTTCTACATACCTAGGCAATTGAATTTTGAAAATGTGGATATATACATAATTATATTAATCAATATATATTTTCAATACAAATTATTATTATTATTTTGTTTAGTTTTATAACTTATGAATGGATCAAAGTACTTGTAAATGTTTTATTTTAATTTTTAATATTTATGTCCTATGCACAAGAGTGCTTATAACTAGAACAAATAGGTATCTTGGCATAAGATTTAGCTATCATATGTACAATAAAACTTACAAACACACTCCGGATTAAATTTTCTTGTTATATATATGAGCACTTCTATGTTGGTGTCTGGCACCGTTTCAAGCTATAAGGTGGGCACCCCAAAATGAGCCACTGGTCACCCTAAACCACCATCTTCACTCTATGTACATCTTTAAAATCCGTTATGTAACTCTGTTGAAGAAACTATTTTAGAACCAAACTTTGTTCCTTCGTAACTTTTGTATACATAATCCAAATCAAGTTCTTTGAAATCTCCTTTCACTTGCCAACAGGAAAATATGAAAATTTAACCAATCTAGTAATAGTAACTTGGCATAGTAGCAAAAAGTGATAGTTTTGGGGTACCAACCTTAGGATATATTGCGTATCAGAGTACTGATTTTTGCATCAAATAACTAGCTCCACAAGTAAAAAGCCCAATCCCTTTAATACAATAGCAATAGCTCACTTTTCAAATAAGATTTTCACTCAAACAACCTGGCTTGCACTTCCTCTCAATGCAAAGCCATGAACTTGGTGACCAAGAATTAACTCGAAGCTACTGCAAATTGCAAACAAGTGTCTCACTATGTTACCACTGCCATCACCAAGGCCATCACAAACTGCGGCCTATTAGATAAAATCAAAAGCTTTGATTTCGGGAGCCATAGTGGAAGAGCTTGAAGTGAGTCTTGAATTGCAACTATTGTAAGAGCATGTCCAATTAACATTTCACGTCCAAAATGGCATGCCAAAGTAGCTTGGCTTAGCTCATTGTTTCAGTATGTGGGATAAGTTTAGCTCATGTTTGGTGTCATGGTCCAACAAGAGCTAGATTCAATCAAAGCAAACTTTAAAATCAAATTGTTGTTTGATTTAAAGGAGTTAGCTTACTCCTTATTGTCTTGAGTTTTGAAGCCATTGTTCACCACAAATTTGGACTCCCAAAAAAGAAACATAGTATTGACAAGAGAATGCTCCCTAGAATTCAAGCAATAAGTCAAATTGAGAAGGCATGGTAAGATGGCGTTCAGAGCTTGATTTTTGAGGGATCCAAGGTCAGTTTGGAAGTTAGTGTGTAAATGGTAGGGGACGAAATCAAGACCGGCAGCACACCTTGCCTTGCATTTGACCTTCTTATAGTGAAACAATGGTGATGCTTTAAAGTAGATCCCATTCAAGCTTTTAATGCAAGTAGAATGAAAGTTTTACTTGAATTGAATCTAGAATGAATAGCCTCTTAGTTCCTAGAGGTCTAAGGAACCTATTTTGGGCTTTTTGAGGATTTAGATAGGCTCTATTTATTTCATATTCTAGAATTCTGGCATTAACTCTTAGAATACTTTCTACTCATCATTCTTTGTGCATGAAGCTTCAGTGTATGCTATTTTGTTAAGTATTGCAAAAGTTGTAAGAATTTTTTTGATTTTTGTATCAAAGCGGGTAGCTATAAATACATTCTAAAAGTAGACTAATTCATAATATTTGGTTGGATAGATTGATACTTGAGCCATTCAATTTCAGCTTATGAGATGAAAGTTATGACTAGAGTTCTATTTTGCTAGCAAAGTAGGTAGCAAAACAAATAGAGTTGTATTTTATACAAATTTTTAAACTTTTTGAATTAAAACAACATGGAATACATATTGGTAATTAGAACACTCTCACCATTGGGATTGACAGTTTTTAAATTCTTGTCAAAGTTATTACTTAGTTGTTTAGTACTTTGTTTCATCAAGTTTTATCTTCTATTTTATAGTTTTTTTTAAGATGAATATGCAAGTTTTTTTGGTTAAATTTTTTTCCATGTATTCTCAATCTATATTGCAACATATAAGCAAAATTGCACAAGTTATAAGACATATGTTTTTTTTTCTAAAATTGTTGAAAGACAAAACTTCACCTCTAAGAAGGGCTTCAAGAAATTACTTTTTGAAGTTTAGGCACATTGATCTTGCAATGGGTACATGGAGGGATTAATCTAAATTTTTGTGGAGATGTACTCAAACAATTTAACTAAAATATTCTACAATTAGATTTATTAGAAAACAAATATAAATGAATATGATGGCCTTGCATTGGATATGAGTATTTTGAAGCAATTTTGGGCCTCATTTCACCATAGAACTTTAGGTGTTAATTCACAATAACCTCAATGTCCAATTACAGTGCATTCTTCTTCTTTTGAAATGTTAACTTCAATAGCTAGTTGCATTTGAGAACTATTGCAAAATTTGTGAGTACTATGATCAACAGTTTTCAAACCATGTAGAAGCATAGGGTCATATATTAGACTAGAATTTTATGGTCTCTATCATCATCAATTTAACATGCACAATAGGTTAGACCACTACTATATGGGCATCATTTCCTTGTACCTTATATGAAAATCGGATTTGGCAAAAGAAGTGCAAAAATCGAATCTCTACTTTAGATTTTGAAAGATCCATATCACACAAAAATTGTTCCAAGATGATATCTAGCATTTAATAGTTTTTGACATAAAATATTTAATTATGTCAAATTTGACCCTGGTGTAGAATACTGTTGACATTGATCTAAAACATTCAGGTGCAAGACTCTAGTTTTTCACCTTGATAGATAAATGTAAAAAACTTGTCCCTTATTTTGTAGTTTTGTGTTTTCCATACTATTTAAAACAAAAATAGAGCATTGAGTCCAAATATGAATTCAAATTTTCAACTTTGATCAACTAATAATTAGTTCCTATTTTTTCTTGACAATGTGACAATGTGACAAATGCTGTCAATTCTTTGGATGTTAAATCCTAAATCCTAAACCCTAAAACCTAAAAACAATGAGTTGTACCCTAACAATTCAAAAGGATGAATGAAAGTTTGAATGAAAGTTTGAATGAAAGTTTGAATGAAAGTTCATGTAATAAATCCTTATGAAATATAAATGAACATCTAAGATTAATAAGTTTAATCCATATTAAAGAGAAAAAAATAAACTAAAATAAGTAATGATTATGAAATATTGTAGTAATAGTGTAGTTTTGGAGGAAAATAATTATGAAAATAGAATCCAAAATCTGTGGGGAAAATTTTGAATTTGAAAATAAACCTTAATACATAGTTCTATTTTTAGCATATAATTTTCAAAAAGTGATAAAAATTTAACAAAAATATGTAGATTTTACCCTTCACCTACAACAAGGTATAAATTGCAATGAACAAAACTTGTTCACTTGTATCAATAAATAAAGTAGAAGTATCTCAAATTGTTTACTCCCTAATTATATTGTGTACATAATATTATATATCAAAATAATTAACTCTTCTAAGATAAGGGGTACTTGTCTTTTCTGGATATTTGGGAAAGCTACAATTTAGCATCCAACAAAAATGAAACTAGAACCTTATATATTTAAAAAGCAAAAGGATCCCCTTGTCAAAGGTTAAAATTGTTATAAATGGATTTATATTGAAGTGTTACTAATATGACCTCAAATTATCAATATGGAATGTTTTCAGCTAGTTTTACATATTGGACAACATCAACAATGCCTTTAGTAAATATGGAATGTTTTCTAGTTCTATGCAAAAACAATTCAAACTTGCACACTATATGATACTTTAAGTTTCTTTGAAATTTTTACTCTGAAAATTCACGTAAAGTTAATTATAAAATCCTTCAATTTTTCTTATAATGATTTTTTAATGATTTTCATTTGTCTATGAGTATGATCGAACCCCTATACCTGTTACCTCTATAAGTGTTAAAAGCCTATATATGTTTTATATATCCGGAGGTGAAGAAATGGGCATTTCAAGTTTATTCTCCAAATTTTTTTAATTTGGTTCTCACTTTTGTTGTCCACTTTCATTCTCCGCATGCTCGCATTGATGCTTTATGATTGCATCAACGCTCATCGACGCTCAGTAATCCAACTTTGTGGGTAAACAAATTCTCGAGTTTCCTTTCTCCATGCTCCAAACACCAAAAAGGGATGTCACACCCTCTTCATGTAGAACGGCTCTCCATTGGCTCTTGTTTTCTCTCACCAACTTCTCTTTTTTCATAGAATTTTGCTTCTTGGAGAAGGTGTGACTCCCTTTTTCACCGTGTGAAAAATGAGGATGGACACGGCTTCTCAATCTACACATCCATCCTTCACCTCTAAAGGAAAAGAAAAAAACTTCTCAATCTCCAAAGAATGGGCCTTGTGCAATTTAACCCCTAAAGTTTCATGACTATGTAATCACCAAAAACGCTCCAAAACTGCCATTTCTAATACAACTACCAAATTTTTGGAAAAAAACAATTTTTGACACATGTAACCATAGGATCTTGTAGTATGATATTTTAAAAACATGTGGTAAAAATTTCAGAAAATTCCACCGTGTGGATCATAAGATATAAGCATTCAAAGTCTTGAAAACCATTTTTTCAATCCTGCGAAAAAACGGGCAGCTGCACTTTGCAAGCTCACTTTTCAATGAAAAAATGCCGATAAAGGTGGTGCTTCTTTGAATCCAGTCTCCTAAACAAGTTTTCTATATGCATGAAAAATTTCACATCATTTGGAATTGTACAACATATAGGAAAAAAATAGTAAGTAGAAAGAAGTAGAAAATGACTCAAAACACTAAATTGTTAAAAATTTAATCATGGAATTTAAAAATGCCAATCCCAACGGTTGTAATGTTGTAATAATCAATCTACATCCTAGGATTTTATTTTTTTCCAAGAATATTGAAAATTGAGTTAAATAAACGACTTTAAAGTTTTTTTTAGAGTAGAGAATCCATAACTGCCTGCAAACCAAAAACCCTCATAACTTTTGACTCATTGATTGAAATGGAGTGACTCAAAGCTTTTTAAGTATATATAAATGTAGAGAACCAATTTCAAAAAAAAAATTCTGGAAAAAATGATTTTTTTTTATCTGCCCAAACTGCCCGGTTACGAAAAAAAGTAACATATAAGGTCACAACTTTTGACTTGTATTTCGAAATGTCATGAAACTTGGTACACATGAAGATATTCCTCAGCCCCACCTTCTATTAAAATTTCAGCCTCAAATATGGATATCTCTAGTCACACGTACCTGCCCAAAATTTCTATACGGCCAAAAAACGCATGTTGGTCCTTTAGGGGTTAATCTATAAATGATGCCGCGGTCATTTTCTTGTCAATGAATGAGAGAGAATCCTTTTGTGTAGGACAGAAATGCAACTATTCATCTTTGAAATTTTGTGTGGAAAGTAGAGATCATGAACAATAGTTTGGCCTCTAGTGAGCACTTTTGATTTTTTAAAAGTAGATGATGCCATATAGTGCCAAAAGGGATGATTTCCATGGTGACTAGCCCGGCGTTCAAGGATTAACCCTATAAAGATGGGTTGATCTCCGTAGAAATCATCCTTCTTGATACAGTGTGCATCATCTACTTTAAGAAAACCAAAAGCACTCCTTCGAGAACAAGCTATTGTAAAAGGTTTCCCCCCTTTTTGCACGAAATTTGAAGGACAATTGCACTTGTGTCCTACATGCAAAGATTCTTTGTCATTCATCGAACACTTAATGTCCGCGCGACAACGTTACAGGGCTAAGGAGAGAGTGTAGCGTCCTCATTCTCTAAAGATTAAGAATAGGGGAGAAGAAGGTGTGACGGCCCGGCCTGAGCTTGTTGCCAAGAGTGGTGCAGTCTGACTACTAGTTTGAATTGTTTAGCCCCGAGTCTTGGTTCTCTGAATCCATCGCTGGCGGAGTGCCGGAGTCTTCGCTCGCTTGCCCAGAATGTGCCGAAAACCTCTTTCCATTCAGCCAGGGTGGCCTTGGCGAGTCGCCGGCCTTTTGGCCGTTGGGTGCGTGCGGCACTGCTGCCGCTTTTCCGAAGGTCTACGCCATTGCAGGGGACTGCAATTAAGTTGGATGTCGTCAACCAGACTAGGTACAGCATTTTCCGGAAACTACAGTACAGTACAGTACCCTGCAGTCAAGGCAACTTCATTTCACTATGGTTCCGTTATAGGACCCATGGAACCGCTTTACCGAAACTACACTTCAGTTCAAAGGAATCAAGGCTACGGCAATACACTGTAGTTCTTTTTTGAATGTAATGGGACTCCAGTACCGCCTATGCTGAGTAATTTACGATATTTCATGGGACAGTCCAAATCCATTGGGACTGACAGATTTTGTTTGATTTTAAGTATTGATCTTAATATTGGTTTGGGGGCACACACGAAAACTTTGTTGGCAAAAGAATTACGACGCAAATGCCGCTGGAGGGGAAGGTAGCGGTAGCCCTGGCGAAAGTCAAAGCAGTGGCGGAAATAGTCTCATGTCCGAAATAGGGAAGGGTACCTCAAGTCACCAGCACTATCACATATGAAAACTTGCATTTTGTGATTTGTTATTGACTTGGTAACTAAGGTATACAGATCCAATGTTCGGGAAGTTTTTTTAGTTTTACCAGCTATTTTCCTTCAATTCCCAAATTTAACCATTTTTTCAAGCACGGAGACGGGTTGTTTTATCAATTTCTTTTATTTCAAGTAGAAACTTTATGGATTTTTTCACCGGTTTTTTTGTTGATGTTTCAAATTGCAAGCACTTTTTCCTTCCAAATTCCACTGGCTAGCTTTGAATTAGCTGACGGGTTCCTCCCAAATATAGGACAGATCTATTATGGACCATAGCCTAATTCAGAACCCTAATCTAGGGCCTCATTTTGCTCTCTTGCATCCTAATGTAGTAGAAGTTGAATATAATGAGCACATAGGGCTCAAAGGATTGGAATTGGATTAAAAAGTCACTTTTGGATGAATTCAATGACCACCACTAAGTTTTTTCTACACATAACAAAAGATTCTTGCATTACTCTACAATGTCAAAGGATACTTTTGGATTTGTCATTGGAACTTGTATAAAGATTATGAGTGGCACATTAGCATCCAAAATAGGGCCAAAATAGTCCCCCTAGGATTCATAATGAGAATCTATGTAATTTTGCTTTGATCACCTATAATATATATTTATTTTCTAAAAATGAATTCATCAAAATATTTATAGAATATTTCAAATTTGATGTTATTATGCAATTTTTCCGTATAAATCCAACAAGTGTAACTGTATGTACAATGACCAAATGATCTACAATGGGTTTCCTAGCCCAGATGATTGATTGGTAGGTGTAGACCTGGGTGAATGCAAGAAACACTTGTACTATTTTGCGTTACACCTTGCATGCTGATTTGTTTTTTAGGCATAACTTTTGCGTATTGGATCCAAATGACTTAAGATTTATAGAAAATATGATCATGACTATTACGCACCTTGCCTGATTTTTTTGCAATTTTCAAAAATGTTTTACTATACAAAAACAGTCACAAATTTTATGTCACAAATTCCAATTTGGAGGGGTTTAGTACTATTTAGTACTCAAAAAATTGAATTTTGGAGCTGAAATTTGGAGGGAATGATCTTCTAGTAGACTTGTAGCTATATAAAAAAGGAATTCTAAAAATAATTAATTTTGTATTGTGTGGAAAGTCCACAAAGAGAGCTTCTTTCTTCTTACATTTTAGAATATGTAAAATGTTTTTTTGGTGGTGCTTTCTCCATGGAGTTATTACAAATTCTCTATTTTTATTTTATTAATTTTCTATTTTAAACTAATTAAAGCATAAAGATGTCTATTTTCTTAAGATTTGGCACTTTTTTAGTTCTCCCACTTAGAGAATCTTTCTATGCTTTTCCTGCCCTAGATTTCTTCATCTTAAAGGTATGTACATTGTCCACTTTTTTTTTCGAAATTATAAATTTATTTTTCTAATTTAAAGTACTCTAGAAAAAAAAGCATAAGTATTGTGAAAACGCAACAAATAGTACAAGTGTTTCTTGCATTCACCCACCTTATGAATTTGTAGGAGACAATGACATGCTAAAATCTCACAACTATAGATTTGTCTAATTTATTGATGTTGCAGTTTACAACTTTGGATCTAATAACAAATAGATATTGCCTATCAATAGTCTCTTTTGGATTTACACCAAGACCATGCAAAGTGTCATTTATTATTTTTTGTCTTGGATTTCCGCCTTCTATAGTCACTTCTAAAAAGTAGAATATATCCTTTTGAGTGCTTGTGGTCCATTGGTCCTTTGATTTGGCCTTGGTGAAAACTGGCCCTTAGTCTCTACAAATTGTATTTCCAATCAATCATAGAAAGGTTTAGTTTAGCCCAAGACTAATTATGTGGAACCTTAGGAACACACTTTTTTGTTCTTCCATTGTATAATACTTGTAAGATATACTTACTTCTTCATGAGTTTATGAGCTCTTAATCTTAATCTTGTAGTCTTTAATTAAAATATGTGAATCCAAATTTAGATTCATTGAACCTAAATTCTTTGGACAAGAAAAAAGCTCTTTGAAACTGGCATAACATTCTTTAGTGTGTCTACATATGATTCCAAATGGATTTCTCATCCATAGAGAATCACGTGGGCCTTGGCCAAAGTGTAAATCCAACTTCGACCACTATCCATTTCTTGACCAATCACTAATTTGAGAAACTGAATGGTCATAGGGCTTGGCTTAATGTAACCTTAAGAAAAATTGTCAAAAAAATCAACAGAACATTTGATTGTAAAGAGCCAATTTGTCTATTTTGAATCAAGCAAGTAAAAATAACTAACAAGTCATTTTTTACACTGAGCTTTTGAATTGGAAACTTCCCTTGTGCCACTTTGCCAATTTTTTTTTTCTTAAACAAATGGAAATCCCATTATAGAAACACAATAGCCAAGCCTTGACCTTGATACTTTGGTTAGATTGATTCTTTGATTACATTAGAGAAAATTTCAAGCCTTTAGAGGCCTTCGGAGTACTCTGAAATTTGATTTTTGGGGGTTGAAATTTTTTTCCCCTATTCTCGCGCAGCTGAAATTGTAATGACAATGGCACAGGAACCTAGTTTTACAAAATAAAAATTTATTAAAAAAACAAAAACAAAAACAAAAAAATAATCTTAAAAAACAAAAATAACAACAACAACGCAAAATTTGACTGTTTCGGCGAGCCATTAGCCTCTCCAACTATCACAGGGGAACTTTTTTAGATTGACAGACCAAGCTTGGAAATAACTTGGTTTGTCAATTTGGAGCAGCCCTTTGGAGGGCTGATTTTTTTGGTAATGAGAGTGAACTCCATGTACAAAGATCAATCAAATTTTGCAAAAATAAAATAAAATCTGGAATTCTAAATAGTAGTAACAATAAAATTTGCAAGAGGATATTTAGAATTATTGGCTATTAAAATTTTAGGGAGAGACCAATGAAAAGCAAAGAGGCAAGCTTTCCACTTGTAGAAAATTATTTTTAACACTAGATTTGAACTAAAGTTTTTTTTTTTTTTTTTTTTTTTTGACATTAGGCAAGGCTACTCTTAAAATGTAAGTTCCTCCTTATTCATATAGAACTATTGATAGAAGTGAAAGCATCATGAAGCTTAGCAAAGGCAATTTTAACTCTGGAAAACTCAATTTTCTTTCCGATCGTGACACCACATGGAAGTTCACTCAAAACTTTATTTGTCTTCTACAAGAGAGCTGGAAAAATTTCAAATACCATCTTTTTTATTTTGCATGTAGCTCATATAGTCATATTGAATCCCATTGTAAAAGAATATACATTGTGGATAAATGGTCTCACAATTGGTGTGTGGGACCATCTACCTTGGTTCTTTGATTTAAACATTTTATACATTGGGGATTTTACATAAGCACCTTGTCATTGTCATATCACATTCATATGGCTTTTAGTGATGAGCTTCAGTGTACCATACTAGATACAAATTTCATATGACTTTCATAGAGAGCCAAAATTTTGGTATCATATCATATCAAATCACATCCATAATCTAGAGAAGTGTACTATGTAAATGCCTTTAAAGCAAACACCTTCAATTCAAAATGGTTGCGGCAAAAAATAAGTTTGGTTGTTGTATATAAATTAAAATGGTTTGTACTAATTGTATAATAGGACAAATAGCTTCAAATCTATTCAAAGTGGATGCAAAGACATTTCAAGTTGCAACTGCTATAGATCATCTACAATAGTAAATGAGATCTCCTATATTTAATTCAATGAGAATCTTCAAATTCCATTCAAAATAATATAATTATCTATAATATATCATTTTTCTATATATCTTTGTTTTTTTGAAGCATACATATATCAATTTTTTACGATACCAATGGTTGTGGGTCTTCCATGATTTATAACAACATGCAATAAGATATTGAAGTCATTGTGGCTCAAAAAAGAAGCATTGACATTTTCCTAATGATTTTGAAAATTAATCAAACAATTAAGTTTAAATGGGTGGTTAGCTTTGAAATTCATGCGGGAATTCATGTACTTCTAAACTGTAAAATTTGCTTTTTTGCTTCAAATCTTTCTAGGATATATTTTAGTATACGCAAGATACTACAACATTCATATTAATTCATTTGGATTTTGTCCACTCAATTATTGGAGTTCGTATAGCCGTGTAGATATATTTATTACAGAAAATTTGGGGCCTCTAGAGGGCCGCTCCAGAGTGACCAAACCAATCTATTACTTGAAAGTAGGCATGTAGCCACAGTGAATAGTCAGAGTGTATGAATTTCGGGAAGGATGTCAGGACTCACTAATGTGACTGTAGTACAAGTCTAATTAACTGGGTAATTAATCAAATTCATTCAAATTAATCAAAATGAAGTAGATTTTGATGGTAATTGTCAAAAAAATTAGAAACACTAGTGATTTTGAACTAGCTTTGTAAGCCAAATAGTTTAGTGAATTTGAAGTTGGAAAGGGAAGATATTTATAGAAGTGGGATAGTAGTAGGTACAACAATCCATGTGGGATATGTAAATTAAAACTAATAAGAATACAACCACTCAGACCCTTTTAATATTTTGTCCATAACTTTTTATTAAAGGCTCTAAACCTCAAACGGATTTTTGGAGATGAAAACTATACTGATTCTCCACATTTTTTGGTTCAAAGATTTTTAAATTATACTATTATGCCTAAATGAGGTCTAAAATTCGACTTTTAATACAATTCCTGATTTTGAACAATGAGTGATCGCTCTCCAAAATATCCCATATTCTTTGAGATTTCACCATGGACAATTGATTTTTCTATATAAACAATCTCTTCACCTTTCATTTTCACCAATTGCTGATGAATTATGACTATTACATTGCCATTAAAAAAAGATCTTGATAGTAGATGTCATTGGACTAATTTCAACATTTGATTTTGTTTCCAAAATTTAGTTAGAGTACAAGGTATGCAATAATCAGGGTTAAGTTGCATTACAATACCTGAGTCCTAATTATTTAATGCCTTGTACTTGGATATTGAACCACTGACACATCCGACGTCGTGGTGCAAGGTGAACGAATATAGAGAAAAAATAATCCTTTATCCAATTTAAATGTTATTGTCGGGTCCTTCAACTGCTCTGGAGCGGCCCACTTGAGGCTTGAAATTTTTTGTAGTGTGGTGAAAGTCATATCAATGTCATATGATAAAGCCAGGGCCTTCTGGAGGCTGACTTGCATGCACTTGGGTCAAACGTCCGTGGATTCCAATTTGAACCTATGACAATGAGCAACAATGTAATTTTTTTGGATTTTTCATATTGCAAATGTAGAAATCAGTTGTAGGATGAGAAAGCCTATTTTGCTATTTTAACCCCTAAAGGACCAACATGCATTTTTTGGCCATATAGAATTTTTGGGCAGGTATATGTGACTAGAGATATCCATATTTGATGCTGAAATTTTAATAGAAGGTGGGGACAAGGAATATCTTCATGTGTACCAAGTTTCATGACATTTCGAAATACGAGTCAAAAGTTGTGACCTAATATGTTACTTTTTTTTGTAACTGGGCAATTTGGGCTAATAAAAGAAAATCATTTTTTCCGGAATTGTTTTTTTGAAATTGGTTTTCTACATTTATATATACTTAAAAAAGCTTTGAGTCATTCCGTTTTAATCAATGAGTCAAAAGTTATGAGGGTTTTTGGTTTGTGGGCAGTTATGGATTGTCTACTCTAAAAAAAACTTTAAAGTTGTTTATTCAACTCAATTTTCAATAATTTTGGAAAAAAAATCCTAGGATGTAGATTAATTATTACAACATTACAACTGTTGGGATTGGCATCTTTAAATTCCATAATTAAATTTTTAACAATTTAGTATTTTGAATCATTTTCTACTTCTTTCTACTTACTATTTTTTTCCTATATATTGTACAATTCCAAATGATGTGAAATCTTTCAAGCATATAGACAACTTGTTTAGGAAACTGAATTCAAAGAAGCACCACCTTTATCGGCATTTTTCATTGAAAAGTGAGCTTGCAAAGTGCATCTGCCTGGTTTTTCGCAGGATTGAAAAAATGGTTTTCAAGACTTTGAATGCTTAGATCTTATGATCCAAACAGTGGAATTTTCTGAAATTTTTACCACATGTTTTCAAAATATCATACTACAAGATCCTATGGTTATATGTGTCAAAAAAAATTTATTTTCCAAAAATTTGGTAGTTGTATTAGAAATGGCAATTTTGGAGCGTTTTTGGTGATTACATACATAGTCATGAAACTTTAGGGGTTAAACTCTGATGATCCCCATCATCCATTAGAGTAAGTTACTTTGATAAGAAAGATTTGGCAAATTTTTGTGCCTAAGCTTGGATGAAATTGACGAAAAATTGATCAAAATAACATCGAATTTCCTGTAGGCTTGTTGGTGATCCGTGAACCAGGTCCGCTTTTGTCGAAAAATCGCCAAAAGCATTGAATCATGGCAGAACTGGAGAACATGTCAACGGCCTATTGATAACCAGAGTTCCAAATCAAGGCTTCTCCTCACTAATGGACCTCATCATCGTCTTCTCCAAAGGCGTCCAAATGCGTCCAATTCCATCATCGTCACATACTTCCGTTGGCGGCACTGCGGCATGGACGGACAGAATAAAGGTGTTAGAATAAAGGTGTTTACTGTTTCTAGACCGACCTCCTCGGTCTCCGGACGGAAATGGCGGAACGTAAGCTAGTTTCAACGAGCAGCTACCCTACCTTCCCTGTAGCACAGACTTGCTATAATTTCCGGTAAGACTATTAATACTCAAAAGTTGAACTTCCTCATGTGTAATAATGAACTGCCTCATATGTAACAACTTCTGTCGATGACTCGATGTAAAGCCTCCTCGCCTTCGGTCCAAAGCCAAATAAAGTCTTGCATGTTGCATTGAAGCTCACTGGCCTCATCGGATATGAAGAGATTTCAAGAATTCACGCTACCATGCAAGAAGAAGGGCATACATTTTCCTCAGGACTTGAGCAGACGGGTTTCTCCTTGCAAATTGCAGGCTCGAGCGCTCAGTCACTCATCTGTGTGAAACTTCAAAAACTGCATGCATCGACAGTCATTGTGTAAATTTGAACTTGCATTCGTGGACCGCCATGCATGCCACCACAGGTCGAAACTTTGAGTGCCCTATTCAGAAAAAACTAAAACTAAAACTTTGGGTGCCCTAAAGACCTTTTGCTGCGGTGTCTGCCCCCTGTTTTGCGAGACGTTAAGTACCCCCCCTCGAGATTTTCGGGGGGGCTGCGTGGCATGAGTAGTGGGTCCCTTCCTTGAATCCGTCCCTGGCTCCCGTCCCCACTCCACAGGTTGCGACCCTGCCCGGCTCCCGGACCGGCCTCCTTCTTCTCCTTCCCGCCCAGGCCTCCTTCTGCCCGGAGCTCATCTGTCGTCCTTGCATGCTTTCTCGCAAGTCTACTTCGATCCTCAGTTTTCTCCTTGCTTGAAATTGATGAGGGATGCGAAGAGAGAATGCGTTGACAACTCGGACGGAAGAGCGATGGAAAAGTACATGAGTCTGGCATTGCAGGTGGCATTGATAAATGATGAAATATAACTGAACGATGTTCTAAAGCTGGGAAACATGTTCAATCAAGAACCTTGTAGTTGTGGTTGCCACCCCAATTTTAAGTTGCAAAAACAACAAACGTATCATTCAAGCTTGTGAACTAAAGCAACCATTTAGAATCCAGCAACATCAGTTGTGTAAAAGAACAATTTCAGCCCCCGAGACCAAGATGTGCAATTGGATTCGAGGTTGTCAGGGTCTCAGGATTGTGCCTAAGTTTTAGGCATGTGGATCAGCAGATGCAAACTCCGAGTTACCTGGCACCAGTCTCTTCTTGCTGCTTCGGACATGGCATTTCAAGCTTCAATTGTCTCGCACAATCACACCTTTATAATATTGGCCATCGCTAATCCTCTTGGAGCCTCGGTCGATCTGCAGAATTTGAACTTTGCAGTCTCACAATACATTGTCTCAACAATATCATTACAAATTTAATATTTCTTCAGATTCTGGAGTTCATATAGGGCTTAGGGTTGCAAGTTCCATAGGTCTTGGTTTGTCATACGCTCACTCTGCTTGCCAAGGGTTGCTACATGCGACGCCCTCGCGTGAAATTCGTTGTTACTGCATTGCAATCAAGATGACTACTCTGCCATCTTTGGTGTTGCGATCACCGAGCTCTCCGGTTTTGTTTCTTACAGCTGGATACGATCCTCCTTCTGTGGTAATTCTGGTATCCATCAAGGGAAGGTCGTATAGCCGTCGAAGCGCACCTCGGAGCCGAATTGGTGGTTCCGCAGGTAACTATTTTTCAGAGTATCTAATTTTTCAAATCAGTTTCAAGCAAGGAGAAAACTGAGGATCGAAGTAGACTTGCGAGAAAGCATGCAAGGACGACAGATGAGCTCCGGGCAGAAGGAGGCCTGGGCGGGAAGGAGAAGAAGGAGGCCGGTCCGGGAGCCGGGCAGGGCCGCAACCTGTGGAGTGGGGACGGGAGCCAGGGACGGATTCAAGGAAGGAACCCACTACTCATGCCACGCAGCCCCCCCGAAAATCTCGAGGGGGGGTACTTAACGTCTCGCCCCTGTTTTCCTGTCGACTTGAAGAGGATCTGTAGCAGGCATAAACGGGGAATGCGTGTTTCGGCATCCCCCTGGCATGCTCGACGTCACCAGCCTAGATTCCTGGAAAGTCGAGAAAGGGGAGATATGCGCAGTCACTGCTTCCTTTTTACATTTTGCCGATAGTCTAGTACCAAATTCATTCTGCAAGTACACTAAAAATCCTCGGAGCTTCCAGACTGCACGGATTCTTCTACAGAAACTCAGATTGATTGGTATCCATTGACCACTTGCAGCATCAGTGGTCCTCGTGAGCTCCGAGCTGACTACCTGAAAAGGGGATCTAACTCAGGTGAGGATCTTGGCAGGATTGCCTTTCCCAAGCTCATATATCACCATACATCACTTGTTAAAAGCGATAGCGGTGCTCAAGTTGAGGAGTAGGAAACCAGTTAGTCTCTTGAGATCTCCGTTCCTTGCCATCCCTGGCTCTCACCTTGCTGACGGTTTGGAAGTTTGACTAGCAAGTGTGTTGCAAGGTTTAAAGACCTCCGGAACGGACTCCCTGGTTTAGAATCACAGCTCTAGTATTGAGGTCTACACGGGAAGTTTTTTGTTGTTGTCCTCATTCTGAGCTGAAGTCTGAGCTAGTAGAGCTGGAGGGATATTCGGCACTAGCTTGGGTGCCAATGTTTTAACACACATCATTTCAGTAGCTCTTGGGAGAATCTTGGTGCTTGTATCTCTCTTACAAGATTTCTTGTAGTTTTAATTCTTTCTAAGTTAAACACATTCAGTTGCCCTGAGGACGTCGAAGATCTCTGGTTGATTTCGACAGTGGCCAGCAGGCACTGTCACGTGAATTTTCTTTCTCAGTTCGCCTGCTAATCCCCATCCTAAGAGCTCGCTTGGCAAACTTCATTTGTGGATGCCTACGAGGCAATACTCAGGTCAAAGCTTGGGTTGCGTTGTCCTCACCCTGAGCTAGATCTTCATCTAAAGAGAAAACTTTGTTGTGTGGAAATTAGTTGCCAGGAGCAGGTCGAATTCCGTGATTTCAATGGCTCCAAGACCATGGAACCAAGCTGGATGGGTTCTGGCAGTGTTAGCCATGCTGCTGTGCTGTCAGATGGTAATGGCAACTTCTCAATCTGGCAATAGCGGTGTCCGGTGCAGCAATGCCGGCTGCGACAACCCTTCGGTAAGCAACATGAACTCCTCACATTTGTTACAACGACTCTATTCACGTGCTGCGAAACTAGCCTGTGGTGAGAGATCTGGTGCAGCACATGAGTACTTTCTTTTATCGTCATATTCACGAAATTGGCAATTTTCCACTCGCCTATCTGGAGCGTAAGATCTGAGTACACCATTCCTAGTTTTGAGAGCTCTGTGCATATGATTGCCACAATTCTGGTACTTGGGGGCAAGCCATTTTAATATAAAACATGACTATTTTTGTTGTTGCCTTGGAATACCAGTCATACGCACCGAAAAACTTCATATTCGTGCACGGAATCGGGGGTGGAGCCTGGTTCTGGTTTGAAGTCATAACCCTGCTGGAGCTTTATGGGTTTTCTGCCACAGCTGTGGACCTGACGTCTAATGGTATCGACAAAGCGGTTGCTGATGATGTCACCACCGTTGCAGAGTACACCAAGCCATTGATCGATGCCATCGCCAGCACGAGGGGACGAGTAAGCTGAACTTGTTTGTTGTAACTCTTACAACAGTCTTGCTTCTGATTTTGGGAAATTGTACGCATATACAGTTATAAGCGACGTCAGTCTAATGACCTGCTCCTGTGGATGAATAAATTTATCTTTCCAGGTGATTCTAGTTGGGCACAGTCTGGGAGGAGGGTCCATTGCTTATGCATCGGAGAAGTTCCCCAGCAAAGTTTCGAAAGCCATCTACCTTTCAGCATGCACGCCCTCCTACAACCAGAGCATGTTCGGATCTTTCCCTCCAACTGTAAGAATCTGAGGCAAAATCCCCGTATGAGGGGAACACAATAAAGTGGACTAATTACTCAAGTCAATTTTTTTTTTGACGTGAACGGATGCAAAGAGAGAAAATATTCACTGCTGTTTGAGATTCTTTTGATGCTGATTGAAACGAAGTAGGCTTCTGTGTCAGCTATCAAGGTTCCCGTAACTGTCAGTAGTAGATGCAACACTTGTAATCATATATGGCAAATTTCGTTAAAATGGCGGTATTCCATTACAATGGCACGTTATTTAGCTCAGGACGGCCGTTCTAAAATCTACAACTATAGTACATTCTAAAAATCTACGCTTGTCCTAGATATCTAACATCTATAATGGTCCTAGATTTTTTAGAACGGTCGGTCTGAAATCTATATGCTTCCTAGATGTTTGAAATCTACAACAGTTTTAGATGTCTGGAATCTATACCTGTTCTAGATGTCAGAACGGGCGGTCTGAAAAAATGGCACGGGGAATATGGCACAAGGAAAATATGGCACTGGGAATACCGCCATTTTAACGAAATTTGCCTTATATATATAGTGTCGAATCAAGTTAATATTTTATACAATTGCTGACTGGGACGATCGACTCAATTCCTTCTACTTGCAGACGTTCCCCAACTTGGTGACGCCCGGTTACTTGAGCTTCAACTTCGCAAACGGTTCCCCTACTCCCACATCGGCAAGTCTCGACAAGAACAGCCTCAACAAATTTTACATGACCGAGACACCAAAGAGGGTACATTCATTTTCTTCCCTTCCCGGATACCATCACTACTAGAATTTGAGGACTTTAGCAATGTTTTTCAGCAACGTGTGTAGTAGCATACAACTTTATGGATCATGCTGGAACAACTTTTTGCAGCAAACACGTAAACTTTGCAACATGCTTCAGCAACTATGCATCGTTTGTCTCGTTTGTCTGCAAACGTGCAATGCTTTTCCAGATGCAAAGATGCAGCGTGCAGACAACTTGTAGCGGTAACGCTGAAGGCCAACTTTAGTGGGGACTGAATTCTAAAGTTGACTTTCGACGTTGCCACTAAACCTTGCCCATAGTGAACAAAGCGGTTTGGACCATGTTTGCTGAAAAACATTGCATGTTTGCTGAAGCATGGTCCAAAATTTGAATGTCAAAACACATGAACTCTTCAAGATTGTTCCAGACTGTTGCATGTTGCTAAAACCGTCGGTAAACCCTCCATGTACACTAGATTTAGAACATTTGACTATTATCAACAACGTTCATACATTGCTACAAACGTTACTGCAGAGTGTGAATTCTTCCAATGCAAATCCATCCACACATACAGTGCGTAACCAGTTCCGCCTCTACTTACACCAAAATTTCTCACCTAATTGTGTGCACGTGTCTCCCCAGTACATCAACCTGTCGAAGCTTCTGATCACCGACACGCCCTACGTCCCTGGCACCGAAGTCCTTCCCTTGACAGCAGCCAAGTTCGGCACCGTGAGAAGATTCTACATCCGCACGGGGAAGGACAAGGGTGTCTCTCCTGCAGATCAAGACGCCATGATCGCCGCCAACCCGCCGGAGAAAGTGTTCTGCATGCCCGATGGCGACCACGGCGTCTTCTTCTCGGCGCCGCTGGAGCTTGTCCGACTCCTCACTTGCATCTCTGGACAATAGGTGCAGTTTTTCTTAATATCGGGTGGTTTTAGTTTCAGCGTAGGATTGATTGAATTTGAATTGATGATTCTTGAGCGTACTTGGGGAAATGGGTGATGATCAGATTCTTTTCAACCGATGATATGGATTGTAACACTCTCGTCTAGACTGCTGATCATAACAGATATTTCGTTAGAATAGCAATATTCCACAAGCTTGGCAGTTGTAGGTTTAGACCATGTGGCTTGAAATCTATCATAGAAAATAGATG
Organism: Neckera pumila; assembly: GCA_963969595.1. NCBI lineage: Eukaryota > Viridiplantae > Streptophyta > Bryopsida > Hypnales > Neckeraceae > Neckera > Neckera pumila. The sequence continues at coordinate 2,465,150 of OZ018408.1, read as the reverse complement.
GAAAAATGGCGGTAGAATATCGCAATTTTAACAAAAATATCTGTTTCAAGCCTTCGTACCAAGGTTTAGGGTTTATTAATCTCCGTCGGGGTTTAGCAGATTTAAGGAGACAATTGAAATAGAAGTAGTAACATTTTTTGAGAAGAATGATCTGATTTTTTAGCTGATTTGTCAATACTGAAGTAAACACTCAAGTGTGAAGAATGTATGGAGTTTCATGCTTTGTTTTGTTACAATGTTTCTCATCCTACTCCTACAACTGAAGTAGGAGTAGGATGAGGCTTGATATTTTTAAGCTAATTTTGTAGAACTCAAGTCAAAAGAATCTCTATTGAGTTTTATGCTTTGTTTTGTTCAATTTTCTTCATTTACAAGATGGATTATAAATGACTCTAATACCTTAGCAGGGTTTGAAATTGAATGTGCCTTTGAATTTGTAACTAATCTAATAGGATGGATTTCACTTTGTTTTCATGTACCTTTGAAGTTGAATGAACTCATGATAATCTTCAAACCTCTATTTATCTCTTATTCTATATCTCCAAGGTTTTGTAATCAATCAAAGAATTGAGTTTGAAGAGGTGCAATAACTTGAGAATGGATGGCTAGACTCCATTGATTATCAACTCCTAAATGTCCAGGGCACCATAATTTTTATTATTTTTTTGAACAAATGGAAGACCTACTGCATTAAGAAGAAATCAAAGAACAACAGCCAAGCCTTAACAGCTGGATGAAAAGAGACAAACAAAAACAGCCCAAAAAAAGAACCAAAAAACTACTAAATGAAAGAGCACCGTGAAGAGGGTGCACCTTATTCCAAAACACTTCCTTATCTCCCCTCCTACTAGCCAGGACGGGGGATTGAAGCAAGACACGCTAAAACCTAGTGAGGAACTTATTAGATAGATGGAGGTGATGAGATGCACCACTTTAGGCCTTAATTTGCACTGCACGGCCCACATCATTCTAATAGTGCTTCCCACAATGCTTGTGGATTGTAATCTAAAGCCCCATATTTGGAAGTTGGAAATTAAATGTAATTTTACCAATGAACAAGTTTAACTATTTTCTTTCTAAGTTGAATATTTTTTAAAGCCTATTTTTAGTATAAAAATCCAATTTTGAAAAAATTTGTTTATGATTTTTCTATTAGAGATTTTGTAGAAGGGTGACCATTGTAAATCTTGATTCATTACAAAAAATTTGAAGGAAGATGTTATTCTTGGCGGAGTATTTCTTGCAGGTACTAGCTGTCAAGAAGTTATTTGGCAAATAATTTTGGAAAACCAAAAAATTATTTTATTAAAAATAAAAAATAAAAAATCATTTGATATTAAAGTAAAAGATTTTTTTTAGAAGACATTTTGAGAATCCATAGATTGATTATGGTTATGCACATTATGTCCTTTAACCTCGATTTTTTTTTTTTTTTTTGAACAAATAGAAAGTACCATTGCATTAAGAAAACCCAAAGAACAACAGCCAAGCCAAGTTTGGCAAATGAAGAGATAAGAGCAAAATAAAAAACAAAAAAAAGGAAAAACAAAGGGAGGAACAAGATAAAAAAAAAAACTAAGTGAAACAACAAACGGTAGGTCCCTTCCTACTCCAAACGATGGTTGATCCACTCCGAAAAGCTAACACAGGAGATTGGAGCCATATACTATCAAACTTGGCCAAATGATATCATGTTGTCTGGAGTGTTGCCGGAATTAATCTGGGCCTTGAGTTGAGCTGCCCTGCCTGAGTCCAAAAGGACTATGCTTAGTCAATTATCCACCACATATCAGGATCTCAACCTATCTTGGGGCCTTACATCGATGCTATTTAGTGTATCCTTGGTTCTATTATTCCATGCCAATTCACTAGCTTCCGTACCATTTGGTCTTTACTTAGAGGCTCTTCTTTGTGGCTCATTTGGATCGCTCGCAACAACACTGTTTTCTCAAGGAGCACCTGGACCCCAAGTCTACTACAAGATAAATTATGGAATAACCTCGTATTTTTTTCATGAACTCAACTTTAGATTTGACATAAAAAAAGAGGATTAAAAGACTTCAAATCACTTTCATAGTCTTAACACCCTCTCATTGATCAAACATTATAGCAATCTTTCAATCCATAGGTGATATTGTTGTTTCTTTTCTATTTTATCCATGACATCTAATTTGAATTTATATGGTTTTATTTATTTTTAAATTGATGAAACTTATCAAAATTTGGGCTTTGGTTTAGTTTTGAGCAAACTCCAAGAAGCTCAAAAAAGGCCTTGGACATTTAGGAGAATTGCACTTAATTATTGAAGGTCAAAGACAAACATAACATAAATATTTGAATTGGATTTAAGGTAGGGTGCTCTAGAAGGAACCTTGCTCTTAGTGATTCCTGCGTTTTAACTTCAAAATGTTGTAACTAATTCCACAAAGGTTGAAAAAATATTGAACGACTTGGGTTAGATGCCAATTCCATTTATCTTCTTATAAATGTTTACAAAAAATTGTTTTAAGGAGTTTCATTTCCCCCAAAATACAATCAACTCTTAAAAAGGTCTTTTTAATCCCTCAAGGACTAAAAAGACACATTGTGTCCTCTTCAATTTACCATGGCAAATTCTCCATATAGTGAAACAAATCTCAATATTTTGTAAAGTAGGATCTTGTAGGGTAACAAAATGACAAACTTGTTGCATTTATTGATTTTCAAAATTTCAATGTAGAAAGTATTTAAAAATTCATTTTGGATTTTTAGCCTAATAGAATAAAGGGAGTAATTATATTTTTTTTCCAATGAAAAGAATAGTAGGGATGAAAAAAACATTTTCTTGGACATTTCTAGTCTTTATTCAGTACAAACAAATTGGATATGAAGAAAAAATTTAAATTTAAATTTTTAAAATTTTTAAAAATACAAGGTTCAATGTGGTGCAATTAAGAATTCAAAATAATTAACGATTCCAATTTTTTTTGAAAATGTCCAAATAATATGCTGATGATATCAATTGTTAATTTAAAAATCCATACATATATTTCTAATCTTTATTTTGTACAAACAAAGTGGATCTAGAGAAAAAAATTTCAAATTTGTATTTTTTGGAAATTTTAAAAATACAAGGTTCAATTTGGTGTGAACACAAATAATTATAATGATTCTAAATTTTTGAAGATGTTTCAAACAATATACTACTAATAATGAGTGTCAAATTTCTAAAATTGATGCATATATAATTTTTTTTAGTTTTGTAGGATCCAATCTGGTCAATTTTGACTTTCTACTCCTACTTGAAAATGTTTATAAAGTTGAGAGAGTTTTTTATTTCTCATTTTTTAAAATTAAAAAAATATGAAATTACCAAAGATTCTAATACAATTGTTTTTTGGGGGTATAAAAGCATTTTCATCTTGTAATTTTTCTCCCCCCAATCTATGTTTTTTGCCTATAAAGTTGATCATCTAAAATTATTGTAGTCTAAAATCCAACAGTCAATATTTTCTACAATTAATTCCATGTGTAATAGACAAAATAGTCTTTACTTTACATGGTTAAAGTTAAAAATTTCAAGCATATCCATATGCAAAAAAATATCAAAATGGGACAATTCATTGAAAACCTCCATTGTCAAAAAGTTATTAGGCCTTGAGGGACCTACCTTAGAGGATATCTCTAATACCCCAAGAGTGACTATCATTCATCATTGTAAAGATGAATTATTTATTTATTTGGATGAAATATTTTCATCAAGCTAACATGATGAGTTCTAGGAATTTCATCACTCGTTGGAAAATGCATTCAAAATAAGTAAGATGTGACTGTCTTGAACAGCAGACTCAGGTCTTGATTCACAAAAAAAGTATGGATACCATTTTATTCTACAATGATCACATGAAAAGTGAGTATCCACCAATCTGCACTAAGGGCCTCAACCTCGCAAAGAAGCTTCATCTGTGCCATTCTGTGCTTGTTAGAACATTAGGCCGCAGTTAGCACTACAATGAGTTTATGTGCTCTTTAGCTTGAGAACTAAATGTAAGTATTCCATTGCTACTAACCAAAGCATCTATGTTCACATCCGTCGCATCCACTGGCAAAGCGTCGTCCCGAATCTGAGGACTATATGACAATGCAACTGCAATTTCAACATCTATTGTCAGAACTGACTGAGAATCACTAAAAGAGTTTCCGGTAAACTTAGACCGTTTCACAAACTCAGGTAGCTTCGCACAGCAAATCTTCCTTATGATTCACCGGTGCTTCGTTATAGTTAGTGATCATATGCAGGTCTCTCACTGTATCATGGGGAGGCCTGTGTATGATCCTTGTCACCATGGGGAAACCTCCCCATTTATCATGTGCAAAATTATTAAAAAACTCCTGAAACACTATTGAAAACACAGGAACACATAAAATAACTATTCCCCTAGAATATATGATACAGCAAACCCTTCTTTTTAAATTACTTAAGGACCTATCAGAAAAACCTCAAATGATAAAGTTAAGGAAATTGAATATCTAAACATGTTGAATACTCCGTAACATATAAACCAAGACGTTAACTGAACTCCATCACTCACGGATGTATAGCATAGAATTCTAAAGCGACGTTATCCGCAGCATCTAGTCAACTTAACAACATCCTGGATGACTCAACGACTCAACTCACCAAGCAAGGGGTACTTCCATCCTTTGTTCTTCGCAAGAAGCAGATAATTCTGAAGAAAGAGGTCATAGTATCTGCATATTGGTAACAATTTAAAGAGATTCAGAATCAGAATGGGAACTTTCTTGCTGTGAATTCGATTATATCCCCTTGAGCATATAACAGCTCACACACACAAATTAGTCCTGTCTTATATTCCTGCTAACACGTTGAACCTAGTGTAATAGCTTATAAGTATATTCACATGATTGCAGGCAAACGTCGTCATGAAAAGACTGCTATGAGTAGACATATATGTTTGTAAGTTAACTGACAAATTATCCATAAGCCATATCAATAAAAGCTCAACGTTTACATGGCCATCAAACATTTCAACACAGCCCTCTGATTAACGGATCCACATGGAGACTCACTTCAGGATGTGAAACTTACCCTCCACCACGTCCAAGACGACCTCCCTTTCGATCGAACGCCAATCCTGTCCAATTCAGGACCAAGGATCCTCATCGTGAGAGCAAAGTACCCGAAGTAAAATCCCAGATCTTATGAATCGCATTTAAACAACCCAACGAATCATGCAAATCTAGTCATAAGAAGGTAACCCCTTCAATTGAATGGACAAGTATAAATACTGAAGTAGGACAGTGAAAGAAAGGAAAGTGCCTGGCAGTAACAGCAGGTCCAGGGGCTCAGTTGTCTGCAGCACTGTTTTATGCCAACATCCAAACTTGTGTAAGCATTAAGGTCGAGGATACTGTATCCGTTAGGGACCGTTAGGTCTCGTCTCCTATACTAAAATCTCATACAAACAACAACTCATCTATTCATACTCTTAGTTGGACTTATTGGCGTAAGCAAAACTTGTCTAAATGTCCATGGTCACTGATCTTTGAATGGAAATGGGGTCGTCTCCTGTCACTTGCAGTGGTCGACAACCTCCCACTTTGAAATTGCATAAGAAATTCATGGATAGTGATAATCATGTGATCTCCTCAACAGATTTGGCTCCTGGACGAAGTGATCTCTCCACAGATCTATAATGATCTCGAAATGAGTGCACACTCCTTCATAAAATGCTTAAAGTGGCACAAATAGTATCCTCTACCGTACATAAACAATGCCATCACAGCAATCATCTGCAAGAGCATTAGGAGTATACATTCTTTCACCATTAAAAGAGATGATTTAAGTTTCCTTGTATCCATGAAATCCCAAAATCGTGCAGTTCCAACTTTCACCAGTGTGCTGCAATAATCTAGCTCTAAGTTTTAGTTCATGAACATAAAACACGTCTGCAGCTGCAAATCTTAAGCAGATGAGCTTTGTAGGAGAATTTTTCCAAACTCCCATGCAGAAGGACATAGCACTACAATGCGCAGAGAGAGCTGAAGTTACCTTCCTCCCGAGGGTTTCCTAAGGAATCCAAAGGGTTAGGTTCCAAAATGTTCATGTAGTTGGCGATCAGATCATCATCAGTGTTGGTGATGTGCAGCATCCGCATATGGCTTTCTTTGTCCTCAATTCGTGGCACATAAACTTTCATATCTATCACACCAACACACTTTGTGACATATTTTCCTATCAATTGAGACTGTCTCTAAGTTCAGCAATTTGCATACTTTTTTCAAACTTACATGTCGAAGGATGGCTATGGCGTCACACACCTGCAAAGCGCCGTTGCTTTTCCAAAAGATCGGCCATGATGTGCGACGTTTCCACTTCGCGAAGACTAGCACAGCTCAAGTAGGCGCAAATCCTCTTGCTGTTCTGAAACCATTCCGCTGATAGCACATGCTTTTGGATTGCATCATCTGCCCACTTCCCAACTCAATCAGTTCGTATTCACAACAAACCCCCAACTTGGAGTTTCCAAGGATATCCTACAAACCCTAAACCCATACTACAAGGAAATCACTCCACGCAATGGCAACCCAGCCACCACAAGAAAGCAAACGAGAAACGTCTACTGCGGCTAGAGCCGATTGCTGCTACTTCCCTCAGCCTCGTTTCCAACAATTGATACCACACCAGCGTGAAAAAAACTAGAAGCGCAAATTCTCTTACTGATCTGGAGCCATTTCGCAGATAGCACATGATTTTGGCTCAAACCCAATCAGCTCGTATTCACACCAAATCCCCACATTAGGGTTTCCATAAATCTCATACACTGCTGCTAAACAAACCCTAACAATTCCACATGACAAGCGAATCACTCCACGCGATGTCAACCCAGCGACCACAATTGGGGTACAGAAAAAGATATAGGGCCGATTACTGCTACTTCAAGCGCAGACCGGAAGTACCCGTCGTTTTCTAAAGACTGATACCACGCAAGTTCGAAAACAAACCCTAGAACGATTGATTGCTCACCTTCTTCCCGCTTGATCTCGGGCGAGAAATTGCGAAGCTCCCGGCGGACAATGGTGCGGAGAGCTTTCTTCTGCTGCCGCACGGAATCCACCGTCGTCCCTGCAGAGCTCTTAAGCGTGGCCATGGTGGTCACCAACTTCCGTCCCAGTTGCGCTACAACCTGCTGCATTCCCTCTTCTGTCTGTATGCCCTAATTCTGCCTCTGCCTCCGCACCTCAACTACCACCAAATTAAGGAAGAAATCACATCAAATTTGCCACACCTGTCACTAGTGCACACAATTCCGAATTTCATCACGCCCGTAACTCACTGCATTGCAACCCTAAAAATCAAGCTCAAAGATAAAGCTTGTGAGACCGAAGGAACCTGCGATCAGCTGAGGGATGAGATTCAAACATATCGCAATGTCGAATTTAGAGTGGGTAATGGAATATACTACGATACCTTTATGCTGCAATGTCAACCCAGTGTAACTTAGTGTAGAAGTAACTTATATTTCTTAACCCTGAAGCGCGCTGACGTCCATAATTTTCTTATATCTTTGTACAGAAACATCATTCATCGGAATTTCATGAATTTGCTCATTAAGGAAGGTTGTCTTTTCTAGATTCAAATATTACATTGGATGAATGAGAACTCAGTTGGACAAAACAATGTCTCAAAGGTATTTGTTCATTGTCCAAACTATGGATGTCGAAGCGCTTCAAGCTTAACCCTTGAAAGGCCCTTGGGGTAGTCTCTCTAGTTCTATGTACTATTTCCCTTTCAATGGAAATTGTCCTTGTGTAAAAAAAGAACAAAAAAAAATGGCCTTTGGGATCCCTCTATACAACTCATATTTAGCCTTATATCTCTTTAATTTTGGTTTACTATATGAATTGTGATACATTGTTATTTACGTATTGTCGTGATCATTAATTGATTTTATACTAAAAAATGTTTGGTCAATATTTTTCTAATCAAATACCACCAAATTCATAATATACTACACGGCCACAAAGGATTAACCCCTATTGACTCAAGTGACCATTTTCTTGTCATTGGCCCTCTTTTTGAGCTGGCCGTTATTGATTTTTGAGTTTTTGTTTTAAATCAAAATTATTTCTAAAATAGATTGCAATATGAATCCAATGGCGATAGTTTCATCAAGTTCCAAGTTAAACTCTATCTTGTGGAATTTTTCAAAGTTAAGTGGTGTAATGTAGTTTACAACTCGTTTTTTGAGGGGCGGTTTGGGGAATGTTAGTGATTCTTGCCCACTTCAAAAAGGGGAGTGCTAACATAAGAGTATAGAATCTATGAGCCCATGAGCCTAGGACTCTATATTATAAACACCTTCTACAATTAATAGGTACCTATGTTATAAATTCTTTTCATATTATAGTGATAAACACCTTCACCTATAGGTTTGAACCTAGTTGTAGGTATGCACCTACAAGGGTCCCATTTTTTTCTCTTATGAACACTACTCTCATTTCAGTGACCACCGTGCATTACAAGCTCCACCATGAATTGAAAAATGCTTGGAATGTTGTGAAATTTTACATATATATTTTCAACTCTCTTGTCTTCCATTGAGCACAAAAAGGCATCATTTCAAAACATTCTCACTAAGATATGCTCCTTCAAAGTGCAATGCCTTGTATTTCCATTAACCCAAATAAAATTTGAAATTTAAACATCTCCTAAACTGTACTATCAAATAATCTAGATTTTTTTTGAGGTGCTCACTCTCAATGTGAATTTAACATCCTATGTTATATTCTATTTGATCTCAAGAAAAAATGAGCCAAAAAATCGCTTAAGTTTTTGGAAGTTTTGGCCCATTTTGAAAGTACCCCCTTAGGAGTTAAGAGCTTCTTGTGAACTTCAATTCCTCATGGGAGTTACATATGAGCAAATACTATCTTGTGGGTTTTATGTTAGTTCCATTGTGTAAGTGTGCTTACATAGAACTTGCAATTGATTGTTTGTAATTGATTATTGTGCATGAAGTAGGTATATTGCTTAGTTGATGTGAATGATTTTGTTGTAAGAGCATGGCCACCCTTATGCACTAGGGGTCTCCCACTTTCCAAATGTGGATGAAAAGTGTTATGGGTTCCTCACAATATTCTCTTGACACTTCATCCTAGTATGTCAAGGAAAAGCCCTTGAAATCACTTAATCCTAAATTTAATTGCTTTATCCTTTATTCTACTTGATAACTGACTATTTGACTATATATGGATAGTATTTGATAAGGAAGGAAGAGGAATAAAGAAATTGAAAGCTCTTCAAATTCAGATGGAAATCCAGATAGAAAATTTGAGTTTGTCAAGTCTGGCAAGTAAGGGTGTGGATGCTCTAAGGGTTAGAAACTTAAATAGGGAATGAATGCGATTGAAATAGAGGCACTTAGTTGCATTGTAGAGTTTAATTTTTAGAATTGGGGATGATGGAAGAGCTTAAGCAAACAAAAAGGATGTGAAGAAGTGCCCAATTTTTTTAAGAATTTATTCTTGTGATCCATCTATAATGTAATAGTGCAATGGCACTCAGGTATGTACACCTACAATCAACACTGCCCAAATTGCAACACCTATATTTGGACACAATTTTTTTCCTGGATATTGATTAGACAAGATGTACACAATCTGAAAACAAAAGTCTATGAGGGTTTAAAGTAGGTTTTCAGTACACCTAAAGACAAAATTTTGAAAAGTCATAACTTATTTATATAATATCCAAATAATGCATCTTAACCCTTAAAGGACCAAGGTGATTTTCTTATCAAAAACCACTCAAAATTGTCATTTCAATTGCAAAGTTTTTTGCACCTTGCTTGACTTAGATTTTTTGGCTTTGAATCTTTTTAGTTCTAATTTTTTGCAATATTGATTTTGATTTTCTACTTATTTATGTTAAGTAGTTGAATTGAGAATCTTCCAAAAAAAATTAAGAAAATAAAGTACTTGATTTTCACTCATTAAAAAATTGTTAAGTAGAGGTGGATTCAAGATTGAAGAAAAAACTAAATCATTAATAGCTTTTAGAGGGAATTGAATCACAATAATCCCAATGTTGAGATTGTTTAGCAAGAAAATCTAACCTTGTCTAACAACTTGTTTTGAATACTAGAAACTTGCCCAGACCCAAATTGTCCTCCAAGGGGACAAATGGTCCTTTAGGGGTTAAAGTATAGTGGAATCTTCTTTTAGTTGCCAATAAGATTCAATAAAAATAATATATGCTTAATATAGTAACTATGCTCAATTACAATTAAGGTCAATTATAGATGCACATACTTTAATTTTTAAGAGAGTCCATGCCCATATAGTTGATGATGTGGTTTATTGCAATAAAACACTTATTGTTTTTGTTTCAAAAAGGCCTATTTCAATGAGGATTGTAATTTTTGGAATAAATTTTTTTTACCTAAAATAAAATATGAATAATTTGAATAGAATTCTAAATAATATGTGTGAGAAATTTCAGGCCTAGAATAATTTGTTTCTAAAATTTATGCACAAAAAAAGTGATAGAAAATACTAGAAATAGATACTTTGATGCTTGATATTTAGGAACTAATAAAAAAATTCAAAAAAATAAAACAAAAAAAGTTATTTTTCCTAATTTGAAGATGCTCCTTCTCAACCATTTGCATCTTTGGGTCAAAAATTGTATTCTCTGCACTTGCCCAAAGATAGTGCACTTTGAGCACATGTGGAAGGTGGACATTTTAATATTTTTTTTAAATATGTTTGTAATCTTGTGCAACTTCATTAGAAGTCCTTGTCTCCCAATTTTGACCGTCAAATTCTCATTTTTGGGTCAAAAATAGTACTATCTCCTCCCAATGGCAAAGGTAGACATCCAACTGGGGGGTATTTAAAAATTATAAATTAATTGAAAATTTGAAAAAGAACTATTCAATGTCTGCAACTAATATATGTACCTTCATTTTAAATTTCATAAAAAATGACATACAATGCAAAAGTTGTGAGCAAAAAAACACCTATCCAAGGCCAGAGGGACCAAAAAAAGACAAGTGTTTCTTGCAATCACCCATGTACAAACTCAACCTTTGAACAATGCCATGGACATTTATTGTGCAATAGATGAAAGAAAACCCTCTATACAAGACAAAGTAGATGTTCATCTTTTGAAATTTTGTGTAAAAAGAAAGGTTTTGTACAATAATTTGACCTCCATTGAATACTCTTGGTTTTTTTGGAGCAAATGATTCATATAGGACCCCAACGGATGAATTCCACAGTGCCAACCCTACCTTTAAGGATCAAGACTTAATTGCCAAAAGGATCAAGGCTATTTTTCTATCAAAAACCACAAAATTACCAATACTACTTATTCAAAAAATATATATTTTTAAAATCTAACTGTGGGATCTTATATTAACTTGTCTAAGATCATCTGATGAAAATTTCATGCAGTTTTACTATATAAATTAGAAGATATTAGCATTCAAAGTAGGAAAATAAGTTTTTTTGAATTCTCATTTGAAATTTTTAGAAGACCAACTACCACTTTTAGAAAATATTTGCACTACAAACTTTGAATTTAATTTTTTGGGAGTTGAAGAATTGAGTTGAAAGTCTAGGAAAAAAATTCAAGAAAAAGCACTTGATTATTATCCTTCAAAAAATTTCTAAATAGAAATAAATCCAAGATTGAAATAAAAACTAAATCATTAATAGATCTTAGATGGGATTGAAACACAATAATTGCACTACAAGAGAAAGGGGTATTGTAAATATAGTCCTAATAGTATGGTCTTTTTAGTAATGACCTTTAAGTAAGGTTTTTAGTAAAATCTTACTAAAAAGACAATCTTTTCAATAGAATTTTACAAAAATCCTTATTTAAAGGTCATTACTTAAAAGACGATATTACTAGGACTATACTTAAAACAATCCTTTCTCTTGTAGTGATCTCAATAGTGAGATTTTTCTAGCAATTAACCCCTAAAGGACCGGTTGTCCCCTCGGGGGACAATTTGGGTCCGGGCAGGTTCCTACGATCTCAATTTTTAGTAATATTTTTTGGGATTTTTTGAGGTTGTGTATTTTTGCGAGATCTTTGTGAATATATAGTTTTTATTTTAATTGATGCCCGGGAGCAAAAGTTATGGCACAATAAGTAAAATTGGAATTTTGCGGGCAGCACAAAAAAAATCACAAAAAGTCAAAATAATTTTTTTTCAAATTTTTCCCTCAAAGATTATATTTTTGTCTACATGTGAAGCTTTGTTTCATTCAATTTGGACTAATAATGAGAAAGTTATGGACAATCTAAGCATCTTCTTGAAAAAATAAGTTGTAGAATTCATTTTTGAATGCAATTTTGAGAATTTTTCAAAATTTTTTGTTAGAAAGGGTTAGATTTTCTTGCTAGAACAATCTCACCGTTGGGATTATTGTGATTCAATTCCATCTAAAAGCTATTAACAATTTAGTTTTTTCTTCAATCTTGTATCCACCTCTACTTAACAATTTTTTAATGAGTGAAAATTAAGTGCTTTTTTTCCTAAACTTTTTTGGTAGATTCTCAACTCAACTACTTAACATAAATAAGTAGAAAATCAAAATCAATAGTGCAAAAAATTTGAACTAAAAAGATTCAAAGCCAAAAAATTTGGTCAAGCAAGGTGGAAAAAAACTTGTTTTCTTCACTTTAAATGCATATATCTTGTAATCTACGTGGTCAAATTTTCTGAAGTTTCTTCCACATATTTATATACTAGTCAAGTATAAGATCTTACGGTTGGATATGCAAAAAAAAACAATTTTTTAAACTCTTTTCTCTTTGCAATAGAAATGACAATTTTGAATGTTTTTTGGTCGGAAAATCACCTCGGTCCTTTAGGGGTTAAATTGAACCTTGTCAAATATGTATTTTTTTAAATTGTGAAAATTGCATTCAAAAATGAATCCTATAAGTTGTTTTTCAAAAATATGCTTCAATTGCCCAAAAAACAAGATTGTTTATAACTTTCAAATTACTAATCCAAATTGAACGAATCCAAGCTTCACATGTAGATAAAAATAAGATCTATAAAGAAAAAAAATTCATGTTTTTTTAAGTTTTTGTGAATTTCTTTTTCTGCCCGGCAATATGGAAATTATGTTTAAGATGGCATAACTTTTGCTCACAAGCACCAATTGAAATAAAAAAATGATGATTCCTGCAAAACAAATAATTTTTTCTATCTTATGAGAAAATTTCAAAAAAATTCAACAAAAATTGAGGTCATAGAAATGTGCCCAAAATTCTAAGACTCTTGGTCCTTTAGGGAATTAAGAGGGCATTTAGTTGTGCTCGCTAAGGTGGTTAGTCTCTATTCATCTCAACTTTCCTGAAAAGTAGACTAAGTCTAGTTTGTTTCAATGGTATATGTGTGCTTCTTAGTTTTATTAGAATTTATGTAGAAAGTTGACTATGAATTCATATTATAATGTAAGGAATTTTATTGTAGTTCCTATTGCCAAAATTAGGAGGCAAGACACTAAGGGCAGAGGTTAACCCCAGAACGACCTTGGGATTTCCCGTCTTTACTAGCCATGGTTGAGAGGCCAACAAATTACAATTTTAGATTTAGCGAAACCGTGCAATCAAAAATCTAACCGTATCAATTGCGGGTAGGGTCTTTTCACGAGGTATTGGAATTTTTTTGGGATCAGTTTTTTCAAAAATTGAAGTGAAATTTTCGAAGTTATCAGTGTGCACGGGTGCTGAAGCATGCTTTCTTCGGGGCTAGTATCCACTCTCGCGAGTGCCAAAAGGCTTGTGGCACAAAATTAAGAGAAAATAAAAGGATTTCAGCAATTCACGAGATGGTACCCACCTTAGGAAAAAAAAATACCAAAAGAGACAACATATATAAATGAGAATAGATTCCAAAGTGCACTGTATCAAACAAGGGCATTGGACCGGAAACGGCTCCAATGTTTTGTCAAAAAATATGGCAAGTGAGAAATGTTGATCCAAACGGTGGACACAAAAATCAACCTTTGCTCTAACAACTCAACAAAATTCATGCACATCTGACGGTGCAATGAAATGGAAATTGATTTTAGAGCCGGACGGGGGGGTGACCCAGTGAATGTCAGGGTGGGCGCTCCGGGAAGCATTCGTGGCAGTTCTCGGTAAACCATTGATTTGCACGGGTGCATTAGGTGTACCTGCACAGGTCAAACAAGTTGTAGAGGGAAGCACCACAAAGGCAACAAGACCAACCGTTTCCCGCGGTTTTGCAAAACAAATCGCAGGGCTCTTGCGTCCCTCCTGAAACCCCAAACGCCCAATTTCTGGCCATGCGTAGTTCACGCTCAATCATTCAATGGGAGGAGACAAACATGCAAGTATACAACCCAAGCGCTCTGACTACAACCTACAACTCAATTAAAAAAATTGGCATCCCACAAATGAGTCTTCCCAAAATATTTGGAACCCTCAGCCAAATAGTTCACGCAGCAACATTGCTGCATTGAAAAGTGTCCGCATGGCTCTACAAAATTGAATGACTAAAAGCAAAAGCTAAAACTATAAAGAAAAAGAATGAGGACCTGCGATTTACTCCTCCAACACTAATCATACCCAAGCCAAGTTAAGTACTGTAGAGTCGCAAGGCTGAAATTGCTGTCCAGTGGGTCGTCCACGTCTTCTACCGAGTCGACCGCAGCAGATGTGTCTGAAATGTGGCCTGGGAGATCCTGAGGCAAACCTACAACAGACCATAACTTCAAAACCTTGGCTGCGTACTTTGGTGTACTCTGAACCTTCAAGAAACACTTCCCTTTACATGTATAGGAGCCCGCACATCCGTATCTGTTTGCATTTGCATATAATGCACTTAGCACGTAGTTTCACATATTGCGCTAAGTAATGGAGGCTGTGATCAATGCGATTGAAAGAGGCACAAGTGCGATCTAGACGAACTGCAGGGTCGCACAACTAATTTGCAATCTTATAGTGAAATGCAACTCTAGACATAATCCGATGCCTCCAGTGAATTGCATTATCTTTGTAAAGAACGTATGCATTGCCCAAGCTAGTATCCAGGATGAATGAAAGTAGCCAATGCCACCATTTGTGTGAGCGGAGCTGGGCGGAGTATTCCATGCGGCATTGATCTACCAAATCAGTACTTCTCATCATTTCTTGATACTTAAGAAGAATGGGAGAAGTGTGATAGTCATGTCGACCTTTATGGCTTGTCCACCTCTAGCAGAATGATCCCTCTCCGATCGGATCAATGGATGTATTCAATAAGTATACCGGGATTCTATCAAACTACATTACTGTCGACATTTGCCGAGAACGATGCATCTGGACTATAAGTCCACCCTGTTCACCATGAACGTGAGCATACACTACAAGATTGGGTGGCATGCCCAACCGCTTTGGCAGAACCGTTCCTATAGCGAGGAATCCCTGCTTTAGGAGCTCATCAAACAAATGCGGCAATGAGAAGAAACAATCCGTTACAACAACATGCTCAAGCCCTTTCAAGTTGGAGACAAGTGCTGTAACGACTTTGAGACCCAAATCCTTCTCTGACTTCTCATCCTTTCGTCCCGTGTACAATTCGAGGTCATACACGTATCTCGATTTTGAATTGGCACAATATCAAACCTTAATTCGGTACTTAACCGACTTGTTTTTCATTTATTGTTCTATATTACACCTCCTACTATGATAAGGGATCATGATTTCATCCACAGCAACGTGCCTCTCACAATTGTACAACCGCTTACAAGCTTGTACAAACCCCTCTAGTAACCAACGTACTTTTGCAATTTTATTGTAATTAGCATTCTTCTTGTCTGTAATGAGGGTGGAGTTATCTACAAGATGTATATTCCTACAAATCCTTTCAAATCAAGATCTCCGCATGGCTACCTTCACAAGCGAGCAGCCAAAGAAATTCCGGCGATTCTAGTAGAGCCAATTATTGGAAAGCTTCTTGAGCTCCATCAGAATGCACATGCCAAATCAGCAGCGAAGCTTTTTGGGCAACACATCCAACCAATCTAACCACCGTTGGTTTTGGCTGGGTTACTAAACTGCGGCTGACGGGCGTATTAGTTTGTTTGCAAATCTGATTTAGGATTTTGATTGGCCAGTAGGGATCAAAAAAAGTGTGGACACCTACTTGATGACGACTAGGACAACGGACCGGCCCAGGGGGTGGTCCTGTGAAACAAAAACGGTTCGACAGCAAGGTAGTACTTAGGTCCTCCCAATGTTGAGGTGCATATCGGTGCTCAAACTCTAAAGAAGCAAAATCAATATCACCTTGCAAAAGGACACTATCTTCTACGATTTCTGGTTCACTACCCGAATCAGAGACAATCCATTCAAAATTACCTAAGTCAGAGTTGCCTTGCCAATCCACAAAATCTGCCTTCCAGTTTGGATTTGTCCCTTCATCATTGCTTTCATCTCCCACCGTGTCCAAATAAGTTGGAAGATCGAGAGTGAACATGCTCCCTTAAGTGCCTTCAGTGGGCACCTGGCTGGCATTGTTGTTGACCTCCAGTACCTTCATAGCTACAGCTACAATGTCCTCTTCGAAAGCAGGTTCACAATTATCCTTTGGGATGGCACTTATCCCCAACACTCCGCCAAAATCAACCTTGCACATCGTAGCTCCTGTAATGACGTGCTCAAATTCCCTGAGTACTTCTCCTAGTAACATGTTTGCTAAGTCAACAGCTGGACTCAAGCCCAAATGAGGTCACAGCACCCAAACATGAGTCACAACCCAATCCTCAATTGCTTGGGGTGCTTCCAGGTTGCCTCCATCAATGCCTCCAACATGCGCGCAGCCTCTGTCATCGCTACAGAAGCTATACCAATCAAGGCTATCCCGCCCTCTTACTAGACTTTGCAATTCTCCACCATCCACGATTGACCGCTTGCCTTTTCGAATGACACAAAGACGCTCTGCACTGTCACAGCCCAATCTAGGGGTCTCTTTGCAGTCTATAAAGGTGTCCGTAGCCTGTTCCACATCTGTGCTGGTGGAAGAGTACTGTTCTTCTCCTTTTGTTTTGGTGGCAGTGAGCCTGTGCACTCCGTGGCGTTCATCCGTCATACAGAACATCAAATTTGTAGAGAAATTTCTAAAAAGATGCGGTGTTTGGAGGGGATCCATATGAATGTTTGGCCTCAACCACCCAAGCGGTGTCACTAATTCGGCAGATCTGGGTACCACCTCACTCACTAAATTGCCCAATTCCACACCGAGACTACATTGTTTTCCCAAATGACCTGAACCTTCTCCCCCGCGACTAAAACCTTTCCCCCTTTGACCCCAACCTCCAATGTGGCTTGGCCTTAAAGCCGGAGCCTGCATATCCTTGGTACCCCCCGGAACACCCCTCCCACGCCCTTGTCGCCGTCTTTGCGAATCACCCTTCCGTCGGCTAGAGGACATGGGATTCAACCTTGAGATGACGACGCCCTCTAATTCTGCGGGCTCTCTTACTGCCCCTATGGAGGCAATTTTCTTCCGCCTCCCCTGCGTGCACCCGGTTGTCTTCAGCTTGTTTGCATGCGAATTCTCTTTTGCGGCGGCTACATTGATTTGGAGAACGTTTGGTGGAGTCAATGCTGTCGCTTGATACAGGGCTGAGAGGCAATCCTTCCCCTGTCCATTTGTTCTTCCGCCTACAAACAGCTCTAGCCTCCGTTGGTTTGCCAATGGGTGCATTAGGGGAGATGAGCATCCTCTTGAGCTTTGAGGCGTTTCCCCTATTGTAGACAAAGGGGGAGAATTTGGAACCTCTTCTGGCACCTGCTTGTCCAATTCCGTCGGCACCTTCAGTCGCTCTCGCTCCCTTTGTTTCACTCGTCATTTGCAAGCAGGCAATCGTAGGAGGAGCTGGTCTTGTGCCGCCGTGCGGGCGGCCTCCTTCGCCGACAATAAGAAACTCATTCTTGTCTAGCGAGAGTTGTCTCACAATGTGGAAAATCTCGTCCAGGAAATCCCGCTTCTTCCTCCACCCTAAAATGTATCCAAGGTTGCTGTAAAACAAAATCCGGAAATTCCTTGCCTGCACGACCTCTGGCAGCTTATGTATCTTCTCACAACGAGGAAGCGACAGCAAGTGATGATTGTCAAGGCAATTTAAAAATTCTCTCCCTTTGTTCTTCAGTAGCCCCAATTTCCAACAGCCAAGTATAAATGACATGCGCTTCTACCAATCGAGAGTGAGGGAATGGTAAATTGTTCTCGCTCCATAAAATATCCATGGTGTCAGCGAGAAGAATTGTGCAGAGGTACGTATGAAAGTAAGACTTTGCAGATTACAAGTAGTGGGCGGCCTGCAAAGTACAAACAATTATCCTACAAACCCCACTACCTCGCATAAGTAGCTGCAAGCAATCACCCCAAGGCCAAGGATTGTGACCTCGCCTCCAGTGCCGCCTCTCCCTGCGCTCCATCGCTAGGACAAACACGTATTGCTCCCCAAATTTCTCCACTCCCGAACTTGAGAGGTCCTTGCTCGCATCCAAAGCCTCCTACAGCGACCACCCAATCTGTTCACATTTTGGAACCCTTGTCCTCGCAATCGCGCATTCTATATTGCTCAGAAATGTTTGAAAGGAGGTGCGTCTTCAGTGCTCACATTAGAATACACTAAACCCTTGGCGTGAACCCCAATGTCAAGCAGGACGGAACCACACCTCCTCAACGGGCTTTCGCCGGGTCCCTGCACAATCACTAGCCAACGTCGTCCGTGGTGGCATAGCCCTTTGCTTCCCAATCAGGTACCCTCCCATACTAGTTTTGCATTATTATCTCAAAGACACATCAACTTCCAAATATAAAAACAACTTTGGATTCACAACTGCCAGCTTTACAATTGAGTAGTTGGAATTTTTTGAAAATTCGTTTCTGATTTTGCATTATTGGGCTCCGAATAATCCTCGGGGATAGATTGTGTCTTCGGGGTCACTCTGGGGTTAATGAAGGTGATTATGAAGCTAGGTAGATTCAAACATTTCCAATTGGGTGAATGGGACCCTTGTCATTTTTGTTGTTGGTTTTCCCTCAATTTTAATGCCAAGAATTACAAGCCTAGCTAATTTCTTCTATAAGGAGGCAGATTGTAATAAACATTATTTTCTCCCTTTATAGTAGACTCATGTGTAGACTTGTTTAATTATCCCTGCAATTCATCTTAGTTTCCAAAGTTCACAATGTTGTTGCAAAGTTAGAATTCTACCCTTGCCCGGACTAGTCAACCTTGAAAACATTGAGGTCAAAGTTTATGGTCTTTGAATATATATGGATCAAGTGAACTCCACACATAGATTTGGCATAACTAAATCTTTGAAATCTTACGAATATACAAAATGTTCTCATTCAATGTGAAGCAACGCAAAAAATATTTCTCAAGGAAAGTTCCAACTCATCATAGCACCACCCCAAGAACACTTAGGAGTTAACCCCTAAAGGCCTAAGGCCTTTTTTCTGCCAAAAAACACCCAAAACTGCCATTTTTTTTAGCAAAGAGTGAAAAAAAATTAAAAATGCTTTTTGCAAATCTAACCATAGGATCTTACATCCAACTAGTATAAAAATGTGTGGAAAAAATTTCAGAATTTTTGACCGCACAGATTGCATGATATCTATGTTTAAAGTGAAAAAAACAAATTTTTAAGCACATTGTGGGACTGGATTTTTTGACTTTGAACATTTAAAATTTAAAATTTTTTGCACTAAAAATTTTTGAACTTACAATTTTTATAGTGGAGAATTGAGTTGACAATCTACCAAAAAAAATAAAATTCAAAAAAACGTAATTTTCATTATTAAAAAAATTGTTAAATAGAAGTAGGTACAAGATAGAAGGAAAATCTAAAATATTCATATCTTTTAGATGGAATTAAAATGCACGAATCCCAACGGAAAGATTGTTCCAGCAAGTAAATGAAACCATTAAAAAAAAAAAAAGAATTGAAAAATTTGAAAATTTGCATTTAAAAATGAGTCCTACAAGTTAATTTTTCAAAAAGATGCTCTAACTGCCTGTAAAACAAGAATGTCCACAACTTTCTCATACCAAATCCAAATGAAATCAATCAAAGCTTTTCAGATAAAGAAAAATATAATCTATGAGAAAAAAATATATAAAAAAAAAAAAATTTGCAAATTTCATTTGCTGCCCAAGCTGCCCCCCGTCCTTTATTTTGAGCTTATTTGGTCATAACTTTTGTTACCAGGCATGAATTGTGAAAAAAATATATATTCTTATGAAGCTAATAAGCTTTTCTATCTCCAAAAAAAGTTTCAAAAAATTAGGAGAAAATTTTAGCCCGTAGGTACCTGCCCAAAAATGCATTTGTCCCCGGAAGGGACAATGGGCTTTTAGGGGTTAAGCATGGTGGTGATTGATGATTAGGCATACAAGTGTTGGAGAAAGGCAAAGTCTTGCCATAGGAATAATGCCTTTCAATTTCATTACAAAGCGTATTTATAAAATGCTCAACCATTGGGGTTGGCAATAATTTCAAGTTGCACAACTCTTGCCACCCAATACAGCAAGTTGCTTGGGAAGTCACAATTGACTTCGGTAAATCCTACTTAGAACTCAAAATTTAAAGCACATATTTTTTACTGTGATAATATAGGTTTGATTGACAAAATGCTCTCAATCTCAATCAATTTGCAACATGCTCCTGCTCAAACTCAACTGAGTTCATTGCAGCAATATCCTTGTTTATTGCATGCTACTATTTTGAACAGCATGACAACATATTTTTCAAATTCTGGTGCATGTAATTTCTACAATAATGTATATCTTTGTTTGATGAAATATCGCCATCCTCATCATTCAAATTGAATGAAGGTCATCCATATAATGACAATGTTCAATCGTTGGATGTATAGGGAAGACATCCTTGGACTGGTTGGCCAAATTGCAAGTCCCCACCCTTCCCGTTAGTTTTGAAACAAACACAACAAAGTTGGGGGTGCTGTCGAAAATTTTTTTGGCATTACAGTTGGCAATTTGTCCCACGATTCAATACACAAATCCTCCACTGAATTTACATTAAAAATCTCAAGACCCTCCTTGCTATTGTGATGTAGGCCTTCTACTAGTTAAATGAGGCATCTTTGTTTGTTAGAAGTGTGTGTTACTATTGAGCCTTGCTTGTATTAGGAGTTTGTTGTTAGTACACTTATTCATGTTGGCCACCGGTTAGTTAATGTTTGATATCTAGGTTAGTGGGGTTAGGATTAAAGCTTGCCGGTGGCTAGCCACCTTTGGAGTTTGGGTGTCTACTTGAGTTAAGGGGCTGGTTCCTTGCTCTCTCTCTTATTTAGTGTGTTGGGAGGTGTAGAAGGCATTTTGGGTGCTAGTTGTGTACTTGTTGTGGTTTTGATATTGAAAAGAGCATTGATTTGAGAGAATTTTGTATTGCATTTTGATGAAGTGTTGGAATGAAAACAAGCTTCTAGATCTGAGCTTTTGGATTCTTGATTGATTATGATGCCAAGTTTCAGATCTAAATCTATTATGAAAAAAAGTTATGAGGCTTTGAAGTGGAAGTATTTGGATTCAAAGGTAGCCAAGGAAGGCATTTTGAGGAGCTTCGTTCTTATTGACATCTTGTGCAATGAAAATGAAACTTCAAGCGTATCTTTTTTATCTTATCTTCTAGCTTATATCAATCTTTTAGCTTCAATGGACTTAGGATCCGCTAGGAGTTATGCACCAAAATACAACTGGGTTGAAGAGGCAGTGAAGGATGAGGAAGTTAGTAGTAGAAAAATGTCCATAAAAACTGGACAATATCTTTGAATGTGATGAAATTTGGTGTGTATGTGTAAATTTGGTGTGTATGTGTATTTGGATAGCTGATCTACAATGCAAAAAAATTTCAAGTTGTTTGGAGCTACTAGAGTTATTTGTAAAGTACCCAAAATTGAGGTTTAAACCCCGCAATTTTGTGAAAAAGCAGGTCTTGGGCAAAAAGTCAATACAAAAGTGGGTACCAAACTTTCTTTTGCGCTCAAATCGACCAAAAAAAAGTTTGGTCCAAACTTTGCATGTGGGGGCGTGGTCACCTGCGGGGTTGTGGTTGCCTGCGGGGTCGTCCGTCGGAGGAAATTTGTCGCAAAAAGTCCCCTTCAAATTGGGGGGGACTTTACAAATAACTCTACTATCTAAAAGTTATGATAAACCAAAACTAGGTATGGCAATTTCTAGCGTAGTTTGAGAAGGAGGAGAAAGTCAATAGTAGAAAAATGTCCATAAAATTGTATAGCATCTTAGAATGTGATGAAACTTGGTGTATATATATTTTAGTAGGTGATCTTCGATGTGGCAAGGTTTCAAGTTGTTTGGAGCTACTGTCCAAAAGTTATGCTAAATCAAAGCTAGGTATGACAATTTCTAGGGCATTGAGAAAATTGTAAGATAGAAATTGGAGAAATAGGGAGTTTGAGGGTAGCTTTAATACAATTTAGGGTATTTATAGGCATCTAAGATTATATACAAAGCATTTCCATAGCAAGAGTTCCTTCTATTCCAAACCTAATAGCAAATGTTTGTGACACCACAGATCAATCCATCGATAATCTTGTGGATGCCACATCCAGAATACATATAAAAAATTTCAAGAAAAAATATTTCATATTCGTGCTTGAAAAAATAATAAGTGGAAAGAAATAGAGATAGATTTAAAATATTAAAAATGCCCATTCTAATGGTTTAACCCCTAAAGGACCAACATGTGTTTTTTGGCCGTATAGAAATTTTGGGAGGGTACGTGTGACTAGAGATATCCATATTTGAGGCTGAAATTTTAATAGAAGGTGGGGGCGAGGAATATCTTCATGTTTACCAAATTTCATGACATTTTGAAATACGAGTAAAAAGTTGTGACCTAATATGTTGCTTTTTTTTGTAACTGGGCAGTTTGGGCAGATCAGAAAAAATCGTTTTTTCCGGAATTTTTTTTGAAATTGGTTTTCTACATTTATATATACTTAAAAAGCTTTGAGTCGTTCCATTTCAATCAATGAGTCAAAAGTTATGAGGGTTTTTGGTTTGCGGGCAGTTATGGATTGTCTACTCTAAAAAAATTTGTAAAGTCGTTTATTTAACTCAATTTTCAATATTTTTGGAAAAAAAAAAAAATCCTAGGATGTAAATTGATTATGACAACATTACAACCGTTGGGATTGGTATTTTTAAATTCCATGATTAAAATTTTAACAATTTAGTATTTTGAATCATTTTCTACTTCTTTCTACTTACTATTTTTTTCCTATATGTTGTACAATTCCAAATGATGTGAAATTTTTCAAGCATATAGACAACTTGTTTAGGAAACTGAATTCAAAGAAGCACCACCTTTATCGGCATTTTTTCATTGAAAAGAGAGCTTGCAAAGTGCAGCTGCCCGGTTTTTTGCAGGATTGAAAAAATGGTTTTCAAGACTTTGAATGCTTATATCTTATGATCCACACAGTGGAATTTTCTGAAATTTTTACCACATGTTTTCAAAATATCATACTACAAGATCCTACATTTACATGTGTCAAAAATTGTTTTTTTCAAAAAATTTGGTAGTTGTATTAGAAATGGCAGTTTTGGAGCATTTTTGGTGAGAACATAGTCATGAAACTTTAGGGGTTAATGTTGTAATTAACAATCTGCATCCTACAATTTATTTTATTTTTAAATATTGACAATTGAGTTAAATAAACAACTTCAAAGTTTAATTAAAGTATACATTTCATACTTTCCCGCAAACTAAAACTCCTCATAACTTTCATCTCATTAATCAAAGTTCAATGATTTAAAGCTTTTCACATATACCTAAATTTAAAAAATATTTTCAAATTTGTGTTTATTAAAAAAGTGATTTTTTTTAGCTTCAAGTTCTACCTTGGCTCCAAAAGAAACTACATATTACCGGTATACAATAACTTTTTAACCATGTAGTCAAAAATTATGAAAATTATTGTGCCTTAAAGCTACTCAACCACATATTGTATAGAAATTTCAAAGAAAAAAAAGAAAATTTTCTTTTGTAAATGGATGACCAAAAATGCTATGCTGCTAAAAAATTCTACTTGGTTCTTTGGGGATTAACATTTACTTTGAACTAATTGGTTGATTTCAGTTTGACAACAAGGCAAAGCTATTATAGTGTTTTCTCTCTTTTCATATAGAAATGAAAGCATCATGAAACTTAGTGAAGACAATTCCAACTCTAAACAATTCAAGAATTTATCTTTGATTTTGAGACCACGTGGAAGTTTGCTTTAGTTACAAGAAGGTTCAAAAATATGAAAGGATTCAAATTAGAAGTGCTTTCCATTTATCTTTTAAAGAAAATTTATCTAAAATATTTCAAGAAGTCAAACTCCCCAAAATTGTGAATCAACTTGCAAATTGTCACTTTATAGCCATCCGAATGGACTGAGGCTTCTTTTTTTGTCTTTTACATTTCCAGAGAGAATTATATATGGAATCTCAATATTTTGAAATAGGCAAGTGCCTTATGAGGATGTGCACGTAGAAGGCAAACTATTACAAAAAAATTGGCCGGAAGTACATTCATTGTTGTTCTTTCATTAAAAAAAACATTTATTATCATTGAATTTATTTTTGTATTTCATTTGTCTTTAATAGTGTTTGATTCTCTTACCTTTTGAATTTTCTTTATCATCATTAGACAAGGAATTCATAATCCTTCACTTTTAATTATAATTTGAAAGCAACAATTTCATAACAAAATTTCAATGAGATTCTTTGATCTCACTTAAAATAGAACAACAAGACCAATTTGGAATGAAGCTCAGTGAACAATGTTGAGCATAATATTACTTGAATAGTATAATTAATATATAGGATCATGTATTTTTTGTTCACGATTTGTAGCAATGAATGGAAACAATATCTATAGCAAGTAGACATTGTATCTAGTAGGATACATCAATCCAGTAGAATAGCTCTCTCAAATATCTTGACTTCAGTTATATTTAATTGGCTGTATTTTTCATTGGCACCTTTCAAGACACGTAGTCTAAAATATAAATCTTTATCAATCTTAATTTTCAGAGCTTTGTGCTTTCACAAATTAGTGCATATAGCAAACTTCCCATAAAAATTATAGTAAAATAGTCACACTACCTACAATGCGCAACATTGGAGAAAAATTGGGTGAAATATATACAGTGATTCTAGTGATCATAAGCATTAATACGCTTTATATATTTCTATAACAGATAAACAATTGGCGTACCCAATCAAGAAGCATGGCAATTTGCCCTCTCTGTTCTCTATTTCTTGCAAGAAATAACGCAAATGATGGGACGTTGGCACAATCTGACGTGGCAGCAATGTCTCCTAGGCTCAAGAATACCAAGAAGGCCCCAAGCAAGGGTGATGATCTGGTTTTGCTTAGAGGATCGTGGTTTAATTGTGTTGGCATAGGATTGCCTTTCTTTGTGATAGGCACCTAGCCAAGTCCCATAAATTCTTGAGGAAGTTTGATAAGACATGGCTCTAGCTCCTTTTTTTTTGAACCCAAAACGACAAAGTTGTGATTGGAATTTGAAGAAACCCACTTGTAGGAGGGACATGTAAATTAGTTTTGGTTTTTTGATTGTGAGCGACCCAGATTCTTATTTGTCTCTAGGACTCTATCCTTGGCTTTTCCATTGTTTGTTCTTGTTCAACTCTTTGGAATAAACTCCGGTTTAAAAATAAATAAAAAATCCAGAACAAACTGAGAATTTAGATTTTTACAACAGAGTTTGAACATATTGAAGTACAAATAATACACTTATATAAAATAATTTTTATAAAATGAAGTAAATATTGATTTTTAATTTAATGAAATTATCAGTGAAAAAACTTTTTCACTACATTTTTTTTCAAGATTTTTAATGAATAAATTAAAAAATCTTTTAGAATTTCATAAACCTCAAAACTTCATTTAGTGAATTGTTACTAAGCAAAATATGACTCTAAATTTATAAATCTCTTACAATTCATTCTAAAATACAATCCAAAAAGTTCTATTGGAAAATTGGTGCATTTCTTATTTTTTTTAACAAGCTTTTTAGACTCTTTTTTCACTCAAAAGCTTGTCCAAAGTGCCTATTTTTTCAATTTTAATCCTACAATTTTGTTTGCCATCTGGCAAATTGTTGCATTTTTTTATTTTCACTTTGACTTATTTATAGACTTTAGCATGTATAGTCGGTTATATATTTTTGTGTTATGCTTTTGAGGGGTTCATGCACATTGTAAAATATATTATACTTGGCAAGGATTGAACCTAGGGTCTTCATTGTCTTTAGGCCAAGGATGAAGCCATTAGGAGAGATTGGAGGGCATTGGAGGGCCATTTCAGGCCCATTCCCAAATTTGTTCCAATTTTGTAAATAGCTGGTATGGGTTGTTAGAATTTCTTTTTTCAAAAATGATGTGGCACACTTTCGGCCACATTAGCCAGCAATTATCATTTGTTTCTACAGTCTAGGAACGCTGCGGGAACACAAAATAACTCGCAGTCTCTTAAAGGCCTCAAATCTTTTTTAACGACCTTCAAAAAATATAGGGATTCAAAAGAAGGTCCAAGCATTTTCTGGAAGCTAGATAGTACAAAAAAACATGAAAATCAAGACAATTGGCTTTTTTCACAATCAGGTGTACCGTACAAACAAAAAGAATCATTTGAACTTGGTTGAATTGAAGAACACAAGTAAATTAAGGGGTTAATATACAAGAAGCGATACTTACTCTCATTCTTCTACAAAGAGATGCCATTATGAACAAAATCCTCAATTGGCCCTTCCAATGCAATCTTAAGTATAATTTCTAACTTCTTGCTACCAAGTCAATTTCTAATATGGATTTTGATCAAATTTTGTACACTACATACTCTCTCACAAGTTGCAATAGACATACATTGCACTTGAGCCAATTCAGCAAGCACAAACAAATTAGTATACTCAATTTGCACCAACGATTTCATGTAATCATGCCCCAAACATCTCTAAAATTCTTGTTCCCCCATTTGATAGTACACTGCAGTTTGAAGGCCAAGAACTCACGCTTGCAAGTTGCTAAATTCACAAAACGGAAATAAAGTAAAACCTAAATAAGAGTAGTCTACCTCATAGTGCGTTAGCAAACTCTCCATATCTACAATATTTAAATTCTAAAGTCCAATTTTTCTTGAAGGCATGTTAGAAGGGTTTAGGATTTTGAAACAAGATATGATAACATTGTCCATAAATTGAGCATCTAAACTTGCACATACAATTTCTACAAATGCACACTAAAATTTCTATGCTTCCCCAGGATTTAATCCTAGCTTAAAGCGATTAATTTCAAAATCATGAAATTTTTTTTTCATGAATCTCATACCTTTGTTTCTTCAAATGACACCTCAAAAGGTCATACTTAGGAATGATATAGTACTTTGTATCCTCATTAAATGTATCATCATTTAAATCCATAAACTTAACAACAAACATCATCCTAATTTATACAATTTCTATGCATACGATGCTATCAATAGTAGTGACATCCATACTATCAATTTGTTTGGAAATACTTTAGACAAGAGAGTCAGAGAATATAAAGTATCAGCAAGGGAGTATAAAATGTAGATGAATTTAAAGTGTGATAGTTTGCTCAAAATAGACTTTGTTTGATATAAACCCTGACCATCTTGAACATCCCATGAAAAACACAAAATTGACTTCAATAAATCACAGAGAGTAGTTACAACCTAGCATCTATTAAACCACATAATTTTATGGTACTGCTTCATCGTCCTTTTTTGCATCAAAAAGTTTCTTTGCAAAATTATAAGCTCATATTAGACTTCTTGAAGAATGAATAAATGAAATTCAATAAAGAGTCTACAACAAGAGATATTACCTTACACTATAGCGCTTTTGCAGCATCAAGTGCCGCCAAATTCATCTTTTGCACAACACAATGGCAAAATAGTAGAGAAGAGTTACTTGATTCTTGATTCAAGTAACAACTCTTCCATAAGCACTCATCATAGTGCTTGTACCATCACTACCAAATGCTACAAAGTTGTATAAATCAAGCTTCTACTTCCTTAAATTACATATGGGAGTATGAAAAATTACAGAAGCATCTTTTTTTTCATCTTCAATCTCTAGCAAATCTAAAAATACAATCACCAGCAAACCCTCCTCCATGATGATTGTAAATACAACAATAGATTCAATGACTTTAATATTAGTGGACTCATCCATCATGATGCCAAAGAAAAAAGAGTTCCATACCCTATAAATGATTTTTTTCTAAATGACAATTGAGATGCACCACACCAAATTACCACAAGCTTTTTCATCATGGTATATACTTACAATTATAGGAGCCTTCACACTTACAAGTAACTTACACAAAGATGGGAACTTTAAGAAAGGGAGTGATTGCTTCTCTATGAATTACATTGCCTTAAAGAGTGAATTCAATTTTTCATTGCAAGCCTGCTACTTTTGCAAAATGACATTTCTCTTAGATTTTTTTGCAATGAGATGCTCATGCAAGGCGTTTGTGCTCGTTAAAACGGCTTTGGTTTTGAAAAGCACTTATCTTTAGATTCTTTGATCCATCCTTGGCATAGACCGAGCGCCCCCTTTCTTCTCTTTGTAGACCTTTGTAGAAAACTGTCCCTAAGTTAAGGAGAAATTCAACCATTCAAACTAATTGTACCATTGGTACAATGATCTTTCCAAACACTTTGTACAATTTCAGCTTATAAAGGAGGAGATTAATTCACATGAGATTTTTAATTCTTAGAGGATTTAGAGCTTTTAGATGCTGAAGATACCAAGTCAATAATATCAATTTTCTAGGACTTAACAAAGAAATGATCTTTTATGGACTTCTACTATTTTGCCATGATTGCCTGCACTACAATAAAATCTAGCATTATGACAATAAAAATTAAATAAATGTACAATAAATCCTAATTTCTAGAAAAACAATAGAAAGAACAATAGGGTAAGGTATACATACTACTAATGGATCAATACACATTAAATCAAGTTGAACTGTGGATGAAGATACTTGAGGAGCTGTGGATCAATTGTGTCAAGATTCATGGCGATCTAAACAATATTATAAGCTAGAGAAAGGAAAAAATATGAATCAACCCAAACTTTAGCATTTAACAAATCAACATCAAAACCTTGCATCAACAAGCAAGTACACAAAAAAATTACAAAAAAACAAAAAAATGGAAAGGAAGAGTGGAAGACACGTACTTTAATGAGCCTAAGAAACAACAAGTAAAGACTTGTAGCGATTTGTACAACAGTAGTAGCCTAAATAAAACCAGAGAAGATTTAGCAAACAAATTTGCAGCAACGATGTAACAGCAAAATCCTAGACAATTAGGCGAACAAAACATCAAGCAAAGAAATAAAACAAAAACAAAAACAAGACAAATATCTAGAGCAGAATCACCTGACCATCCGTATAGCACCCGCAACAACACACTTTGTCACAGATCAAACTGAATATAAAAACAATGCCAAAAACGCAAGCACCCTTCAATATTGGCCAAAACTAATATTGGCCAAAATTAATATTGGCCAAATGCCACAGACTAATAGTAGAACAATTAGTAGGACATGCGAATGACCCTCTAAATAGCCAAGTGCGAGACTATGAGCAAATTTAAAAAATAACAATAGCAGAGCAACCAATTGTGTCACTTGAGAAAGAAAATGAAGCAAAGAGCATTTGATGTTTAGAATTTGAGGTAATAGAAAGTGTGCATAGGAAGTTGAGGGAGATTGAACGCACTAATTTGATATAAAGTGATCAAAATATTGAGTGAGCTGAGTGTCAGTCTAAGAGAAAGGCAGTTGAAGTGACTAAGCCTCAAGAAATGACGATGACAATTATCAACCCTGAATCCTAATTTTAATGTGACTAACATATTAACATGTAGACTAATAGATAGTGACCAAAAATATAATATTTTATCAAAGATAATATAAATATTGAGGCTAATTACCAAGGTAGCAAGGTCCACACTAGCCAAAAATTTCCGCATTCATTAGAAAAAAAATTAGCCCTTGAAAGGGCCGTTCCAAATTGGTATGCCATGCTATTTCAAGCATGGCTTGTCAACTTGAAAGAGTGCCCTTAGTAAGCAGTCAAAGTGTATGACTACTTGCTAGAGTAGTCAGATTTTGCAGTTTTTTTTTTAAAGTATTTTTTTAAGATTATTATTTATTTATTTTTAATAATTTTTTATTCAAAAATCCGGATTTTTGCGCCACTGTTACAGCAATTTCAGTTGAGCGGAAATAGATGAAAAACTATTTTTTCAGCCCGTTAAAACTAAATTTCAAGGTACAAAAGGGGTTTGTGGAGTAGCCCTCCGGAGGGCTCATTTTTTCTCTAATGATCCCCCCTTTCCTTGGTTGTCCGCCTGAAAAACAAAAATTCAAATGATAAATATCCTAAATAATTAGGACAGCCGTTCAAATTGCCAAAAAAAATTTCCCTGCTCGATTGATTTTTTAATTTGTCATTTTAGAAGGCAGTACTTCATCCTAATGATCTCTATGTCATTTGAGTATTTTCAAAAAGTATTGGCTGGATTGTAATTAAACCTTGGCCAAAATGTTGCTCCAAAAATTTTATAAAAATTATGAAAAATAATATATAAACATTTTATATACTCTTCAAATTTATCACAATATTTTTTGAGATTTTTGGGAGGATTTGTAAAACTCATATAAATTGAAAGTCATATTTAAATCAATAATATAGCTATAAAAAAAATCGAAGTTTGTGAAAATTTTAAGAAACAATTCTAAAAAGATTTTTTCATTCCAATTACTAAAAAATCTTAAAAAAATGTGTTCATATTTTTTACCAATAATTTTTAAGAAAGTTTTAAATTGTTTTTTTAATATACAAAAGTACAAAAGAATCATTGTATTCAAATGTATGTTTGTTCTTCAACATATCCAAAATTTTTGTTTAAAATCTTAAATTTTTGAATTAATAATGGCAATTTTTGTAAATGCACAAAATATTTTGAGAGCCATTGTATGGCAATTTGATGAAATATCTACTCCATTACACTCAATTATGTACGATGTGTTTAAGTTGGTTTATACCATTTCAATTCTAATATTACTGAAATTCAATTTCTAAACTATAAACATTTTTTATTTACGTGAATAATAGTTTTAGGATATTTTTGTAGTTTTTATTTCATTGAAGAAGATGAAATTTAGATTCTAGTTTGACATACTACATCTAAATTTACTTATTTATTTATATTATCAATTCTATAACACATAGGATGCAGCCTTTATATTGCAATATATTATGGATTCCACATTTGATTGATGTCCACATTTAAGCCTTCAATATACTTTAAAATGTATATATAATTGGATTTTTTGTCCTACTTCAAACAACTTAAAATTATAATTAATCACAAATCTTGAATTTTATACAAAATCCTAGTCCATAAATATTATACAAGTGGTATCATCATTAAAGTATCAAGGTTTACATGACAAAAAATAATGTCAAAACAAAAATCATTTGGATTTGGGGTGAAATTTCCTTTCTTATTTAAATATTTGTGATTCAATAAGTCTACCCGTTCTTTAAAACATTCAAGATTTGACAAAATTCTATATAGTGGAATAAGAACAATGAATGATTTTACGGAAATTTATATTACAAATTGTGCTCTATATATTCACGTGCACAACAGAGTTTGTGATTTATATCTACAAAAAAAAAATATGTGAAGAGCTTTCTATAATTCTATTGTACTAAAAAATTTTACATCATTTAAAAGTGGTAATTAATTACAACAAAGAGTAAATATATGATACATTTGACTGAAAATTAAATATGTGGTATCAATACTAACTTCTTAGGTAGTGCTCATAAATTCAAGTAATGATTGGATTTTAAAATGTCATCTTTTACAAATTTATAGTACTCCTTCCAACCTTGTAAATTGATTTAGATTATCCATTTACTTTTAAAAGCATTGGTAGCAAGCAATTGGTAGCAAGCAATTGTTATGACTATACGACTGATGATTGCAGGTTTTGAATTTGCCATCTGCTGATCGCTTATTGTGGATCTCGTCTCACTGTCAATTGTCGATCTTCATCCTATATCTTTGGAAGTAGTTCACCTCCGTTGCTCCTCTGTTGTATGTGAATATTGTCTTTGTATTTTTTGGTGCATAGCATCTTTAAGGCTTAAATTGTGAAGGTAGTTTAGGCACTTACTGTGAGATAACTACAATGCACTATATTAAAAGTTGGTATAAAAAGACCAGAATTAAAATCTACTATGGTTCTTTTATCCACATTCCTATATTGGCCGACTACAATTGCAATCTATTTCTTTTTTAATTTCCAACTACAATTTTTCAAAATTTGGATTGTATGATATACCATTGGAAAGATAGTTTCAATACCTTTTCAACAATAACATAGTCCAAAATTTAAAAAATTGTAGTCAAAGATCCAAAAAGAAATTCCTATAATTGTTTTGAGATTATGCAGGACAATAAATAAAAAAACCACATTCAATTTTGAAAGCTGTTTTTTAATCAACTTTTGATATAATGATGGGATTGTGGTGAGCGTTTAGCAATGCAATAAGCATGATTAGATTGTAGTGAGACATTCTGATTCAAAAGCATGGCGTTACTTGAACTATGAGGTGCTACTAGTTTCAAATGTTATAAGCTATTTTGTCTATGTATACTATTGTGAAGTCTGGTTACTAAAAGAAAAAAATATTGAATTGTGGGAAATTTTCAACTATTCATTGCAGCAAATAAAAGGTATTTAAATTTTGGCACAAGGCAATTTCTAGTAAGATCACAAGCCCCTCATCAACATTTTTTGTTGATTGCTTGCTTGCTTGTGAAGGAAATGTTTGGTGTGGCTAGAAGGATGTGATGTTTTGAGATTTGAAACCTTGAGAGTGCTAGAATTGTTGAGATTCTTTAGGATGAAAAAATGTGCTGATGTGATAAATGAGATTTAGATTAAGCATAACAGTAGAGAAGTTTTTTTTTATAACAATAATACATGTTGTATTGAATAATATAGATTTAGGGTTTGATTAGGATAATAGAAATCTCAAGTGAAACACATTTAGATAAGATGAAGATTAGTAAGGGCAGTGAAAGTAAGGGGAAGTTGATTGCGGTGAAATCTAAGAAAAGAAGAAAATGGATAGAAGGAGAGAGAGTGTGGTGGATAATACAGGGGGAATTTTGAAGAAAACCACATCAAAGAAGAAAGAGTTTGCAGCAAGGAGGAAAAACACAATGTACAAGTGGTCAAAATTAGAGGTTGACAAAAGAAAACCATATCTAAAAGAAAAAAGTCAAAGGTTTATTAATGGCAAACTCTAAAAGACTTAAACATTTAGATTTTGAACTTGAAGCCACCACTAAAGAAATTGATTTGGAAAGATTTCACCAATGCATGTAATATTTGCAATGAGTTTACTTAGAATCACCATTGTTACAGAAAGGATTCATAACTTATAAAGATAGTGAGAAAGTATTTGGAGGATCTGCTAAGCGAAGGTAGAAAAAATATTTTTTTTGTAGCAACAATATGAACATTCAAATTTGAAGACAAGGATTCAAAAGTTGTATCTAATTTTTTTATCAATGAGGGTATATTTAGATACTTGGCTTATTGAAGTTGTATTTTGCAGAGGAAGTAGTCATTAAAAAAAGAACCGGCCCTCTAGAAGGCCGTTCCAAAGTGACATCCTTATAAATATCCATGTCATTGCTGGCCCTACAAAATTGTCCAAAGTAAGGTGTTAGATGGTATGATTGCTTGACAAAAATGGTAGGACATTGCTAAAGGGATGCAACAAAGATAATTATCAAAAATCACCATAATAATTTATTAAATATCATGGACTTTTGTGAGTGAATTTCACCATGAGGTAAAATCCATCCACAAACTTGGCCGAAAAGGAGTGTGTGGACTCTAATCTAAATGCCTCCAAGCAATGGATTTCCCAAATTTTTTCTTTAGTGAATTTTTGATAAATCAAGCCTAGGTGAAAGAAGGGCAGCACCTCAAAATCATCCCCTTATGTGCCTTAACACTCCCAATTCATCTTCATACATGTTTTGAAAGAACAAGTAAACTTCCTAGGTCAAAATCACCTTAAAATTGCCTAGTTTAGGCCCTAAGTGAACTAAATTGCATCCTAAAAACTAATCACAACACAATTCACTCACACCAAGTGCCTAATCTAGACTCCCTTTGGGCAATGCTTCCACATATGCCCTAAAGACCCTAACAAGTAGAATTCACTAATAATGCATTCTTTGTAAACATCCAAATCATACAAGTCCATGAGAAATGTACTCCAAACATGCAAGACCCAATTTGAATTGTAATTATCATTACATTTTTATTCATTTGGGACCACAAGAACCATAGTAAACACAACACAACTCACAGCCGATAGGGCAGTCAACCTCTTCCTACTAATCTGTCCTCCTTGTCTTCATCCTGGCTCCAAATTGAGCGAGCCTTATTTCGTTGGAAAGCTGACTTCTCCATCTTCCTTGCGCCAAAAATTCAGCTCATTCCGCTTGGCCACACTTCTGCATTCGTCCGTCAAGTTGCAGCTCTGAAATTCCTGCAGCAGTAGGCCTTCCGCCACAAAATCGACCACCACTACTTCATCTGTGCTCCAAATCAGTCGAGTTGAGTCTTGTTGGAAAGCTAGCTTGAAGACGCACCATTCCACCAAAGTGCTTTTCCATATTTCTTCTTTTTTATTGGTTTTCTATTTATGTTTAGATCCATTTTCAACTTCTCACCATGTTTTGGATTCCTTTTTGTATCTTTTATCTTTTATATATTTTAAGGTTGCAATTTTGATCTAGTTTTTCTTCCTATGCACTAAAAGCCTTTTACTAATGGTTATAGTTTAATCTAATGTACTAACACTTTTGAACTTAAAAACTCATTCATAGTTTTTATATTTTCAATTATCTAAAGGGTGAACCAATATAGTGGTTCACAACTTTAAGTTGATTATAATGATTAAATTGATTAAGTTGATTAAATTAATAATTTCTTTTTATTTGAAGTTAATTGAATTATTAGAGTTTTGTATTTTTTTTTTTTTTTTTTAATTTATTCAAAAAAAATGAAAATCTAATGATTGAAGGCAACTAGCTATAAATCAAGCACCATTAATTTGGTGAGTTTGGAGATGTGAAGAGAATCACTTTATGCAAGTAGGGTAGTGATAAGATTTATAATGCATGTGGGATGTGTGAATTGGAAGAAAAAAAAACTCCACCACTCACAGTGAAGAGAGACTAAAAATAATAATAAAATCAAAATCTTGTGCCTCATTTATGTGTAGTAGCTAAAACTTTTTGAAAAAACTTTTAACTAAGAAAAATTGGGAAATGAAGTAAATTTTCCAACCCATAAATTCGTTTTAGATTTCAAATCTCCATTTAAAAATTATAGACAAAATTGAAATCAGATGTTTGAAGAAATATATTCTTTGAAATTTTCTTTAAAGAAACATAGTCTTTGGAATGTTAGAGATTGAAGAAATATTTTCTTTAAAATGTTTGAGATGTTTGAAAATCAAGAAACATTATTTTTTAAGGGATTATTTTTTTTTTTTTTGAGGATTTCAAATATTTTGATTTTCTTAAAATTTTTTTTTTGAAAAATATTTTTTTTGAAAGAAAATTTTCTTTGAGATTTTCAGAAATGATTGGTGATCATTTGAGTTATCAGGAAGACAAAAACCATCATGTGTCAATGATGCTAGCACGTATTTGAAGGTCGTTTTTGGACTGGATGGGACTAGGAAGGAATTTGAAATCTTGGAATGGCGGCTCTGAATTGTGCAAAACGATTTTGTTTCCTCGTTCAGAAAAATAGTGATGGGACATTTTGGGGTACAAAAATTTTTCTTTCTCTCTCTTGTGTTAGCTTCTTGAGTCCTATATTAATCTTTTAGTTTTAAGCTTGGATGTCTTTCTTCGTGAATTTCTTTTGGAGCTCTCCTTTTTGCTTTTGAAGTCTAGTTTTGTTTGCAACTTGGCAGGATTTGGGGTTTAGGGTTCCAGGGTTGTTTGTCAATTGCAATGGCAAATCCTGTAAGTGGCGCTCTGGCGACAATGAAAGTAGCGCAGGCGACACAGCAGCAGAATAGAAATGACGCATCGCCAACGTGGACTGTCCATTAGCAATTAGGCGTTGGCACTCTTCAATTTGAGTTTGTTCTGGAAAATTTTTCTTGGTCTTCAGCGGTCCATTCTCTTGTTCAGCGCTCCTTGCTGGACTAGCGCTAATATTTTGCAAAATCAAACATTTTTTAATTTCTGCCTCTAATTCGTGATAGCGGTACTAGTTTTGTATGGTTGCTTATGTTTTGCGCCTCTTTTGTCCTCTTGCTCCGTATTTTTTTTGAAATTTACCTTAAATCTCCTTGTATTGAGTTCCCCGTGATATGTGATGGCAGGAATTTTGCGATCCACAAAGATGGGAAGGTGTTCAAGAAAGCCAACCAGGTTGAAGCAATCCCAATGGATGTAGTTGTGCCTTGGTTTGTGCAGCAGGCTAAGGCTTCCGAACCAGGGTGACCCATTCAAGAAACTCACATTCCTTTTATCGTCATAAATCTTCACAAATTGATATATATACACCCTATGCAAATTCGTTTGTTCAAGCTACAACTTCAATTATAAACTGTCGCTGACATAAAAAGCCAACGTCACGTCAGAATGGACAATCCTGCTTCCCTCACATGTAAAATCATTTCCATTGCCCATGATAACTAACTCACCAATTTTCAAAATTATAGGGGTCAAAAGTCCATAACTATAGATATTATAATCATCATCCTAATGAAATGAATTCAAACAATCATCCAAAGTGTAAGTCCACAAATTATGAGAATAAAAGACCAAAAATTTGTCCAAAAATTGCCAAAAGTGGGGTGCAAGTATCGACAAATGAATCATCGTTCAACCAAATAATGAAATCTAGGTTGTAGTCGTCCTGGTCGACATGAAGGCGAACGTTATAATTTCTTGTGACGGCAAACAAAGTGAAGGGTGAATTCTCAATGCTTGCCCGTGCATCCAAGGACTCAATATTGATGATTTTCCTCAAATAGAAGGAAACAACTGAGTATGTGGCTTCCAATCGCTCCGAGATAAAAGAGGCCAACTCTTTGGAGAGTTTATACAAGAAGGTCCTGTCATGTTTGTACCTATAGGAACATGACAACCACGTCAATAAAACATTTAAATACATGTATGGAATTTTAATCGAAATGTTTGCACAAAACAAAATTATGGTGTTGAATGTTACCATCTCATGTTGCCCATCCCCCTATGCATCCCAAAAGCTTTCATGTTGGTACCTTCGTCCTCAGACCTCGTCACCCTATTTCCCAACTTCTCCAAGATGGATGCCACTTGTGTTATCCTCGATAGGTTGCTTGGAGAAAAAATGTGATTCCTCACACTTCCAACAAAGAATGCAGATGGCCCTTCCTCAAGTAGGGTGAAGGATGGCTCCAACCTTTCAAGTTCACGCATTTGTAGGATTAGTCACAAATATTCCCACGGGATTTTTTTTATTCTCATAATACCTTTCTTTTGTTCAAAATCAAGGAAGTCTGTTTGAGTGAAGTCTGGACCTCCTGCTTCCACTGCTTGCTTTGATATATCATTAAATAATTTTCATGCCATGTTTGAAAATCTTTTTTGATATAACTCATCCATCCAAGTCGCCTTCTCTACTTGATCTTTCTTCCATTTCTCTAAAGCTGTCGTCGAATTTTGAGTTGCAGTAGAAGGCATATATCTTCTAGCAGATAATTCTAAAACAAATCCTCCTCTCCATCCAAGAGCGTACATCAAACCCCTTCTTCCTTTGTGACTAACATTTCCTAAAAAATTTCTACTTCTCTTAGAAATCTCTTTGAATGAAGCTGTTAACTTCTGAAATTCGCTCTACTCTTCAACCTCCATACCTAATGGTGTTGTAGAGATTATTTGGAGAGGGCAGACAGATTTTCATGGTTGGACAGCCATGTTCAATTTAATTGTAAATTAGTTTTTAGTTATGAAAATTAATTGAGGAGAAAGATACTATAGAAGAGGCAAATGTGAGAGTACGTGGACTTGATCAGATTACACTACAAAAAAACAGTGTCCAAATTGACACGTTTTAATTGACTAATATGTCCGAATTGACAGAATTTTGTCAAAAAAATGCCCAAATTGACAAAGAATTGACAAAATAATGTCCAAATTGACAAAAAATTGACAAAAAAATGTCCAAACTGACATTGCTTCCTTGTAGTGTCATGAGACTATATATGTATTTCTGTTTAGCTATGAACTTATTAGACTGAATTCATTATATTTTTATGACTACATATGAGTATATTTTTTTATTTTTTTGTTTTATATGATTTTTGGGTTAATTTTTTATTCTATATATGAATATTATTATTTTTATTCATTAATGTTATATGATTTAATGTATTAGTTTTTATGATTTCATATGCAATAGTGTTTTTTTTATTCATTACCCCGTTTTGGTTTAATTTATTAAGTTACTATAATTATGTATAGGGAGTGTTATTGTTTTGGTTCACTAATATTGTATAATTTATTTTGCATAAAAATATTTTGTTGTGTTTCATATATTATTTATTTTGAGTTGAGGTTAAGTATTTTAAGTGAAGTTTTTTTGATAAGTTTGCTCATGATTTGTATCTAAACTCGCTCATAAGGAATGTGGGCAATGCAATTGCAAGGTTGTCTTGTCTGACATGTTGGCAGGATTCGTGTCATGTAGGACATCTAATGTCGCGTATTGTATAGAACAAAGTGTCGGACTGGCGTCGCATCCCGTTGTGTTATTTCATCTTCAATAGCTAAATTTTTTTTAAACCCACTATAATTATAAATCTAAATTTAGAACATAATATGTATTCATCAAATTGAGATATAATATTAAAATAAAACTTTAATATGTCAAAATTGTATATTTTCGATGATTTATTTTAAAGTTGTGAATAGGTTTTTAGTTAATTGTTCGAACGGATTAAAAGACCTATTGGAAAATAAGTTCAAACTCTAGGAGGTAGGATATTTCTAATTGGAATTCTATGTGACCTATTAATGTTCAATTGTAAGATATTAAGTTTAGTCTATAAGGCCATATTTGTTATATTGAGACTTTTTGCAGTCTCATTTTTATCTTCGACTCGAAGATAAAACATTATAACTATTCAATTTCAAGACTTTTTGGTAAGTTGAGACTATAATTTATTAGTATATATAAAAACCTTTGATCCCCCTATGGTTGTGGTCTCATCTTATCGTCAACTTGACGATAAATCACTATAATAAGTTTAGGGTTGAAGTCTCAAAATGTGCGGATTGTCTCATTTTAACAAATAAGGCCTTCTATTCATCCTATTGTATCAATTTATTTTAGTTTTAGTAAAACTTATCCATAATTCAATCATCCAAAGTCTTCCAATACTAATTAAATACACTCCTTGAATTTATTCCGAATTTCCAATTGATTTCTTTTAATTTTGCAACTTTGATTCTTCCGTCATTTTTATTCTCACAATTTTCTTTATATGCTTTTTATATATCAAAACTTACACTTCTTGTTGTTCTACTCATTACAATTCTTTTCATTCTCTAATTCTTCTATTATTAAATTCAATTGATAACATACACAATTTCCAAATTCCATACACATCTATACACACACATTTCTAATCATACACACAAGTACACAAACACTCACAGTTGCAAATCCTTTGCTTTCTATTAAACTGACACAAAGTTACAAAAACACAATTCCTTTACTTCCAGCAATTGAAAGGAGCGACTACTTCACCGAGGACAACTAAATTCCAATCAATAACATCCCAACCTAAATAGCTAGCCACTTGACAACCATCGGAATCTCAACAGATAACTACCAATTGGTCATTAAAACCTATTTACATCTCACCGATGTACAAAATCGATTCCAATTGGCAATTAATAATAGTAATCAACCACAACTACTCTATCGATTGGTAAATAATACTATATAACTACAAAAAGAACCAATCACCTAAACCAAACTTAAAATGCCGACTACAAAAGTTAACTAGATGTTTACTCTATTAGACGTAGCAAGGGCTCTACTAGACGTTGTGCGACGTCTAGTTGTCGTGCCCGTCACAATGTCAGGGAAGACAACCCTGAATGCAAGCAACTTGCCGACTTGGAAGTGACCTCAAAGTGGATAGTAGTCGGAACATTGCTGTGGAATTGAAACATTGAAGGATGAATGGAAGATTGAACTTGTGAAGCCAAGTATGTCTATTTAAATGGGAAATAATTTCCTATTTGTGCAAAGAAAATGTCCATCACGTAATAGGAAAATAAGAAATTGATATTTTTGTTTATGTGAAATTGGATGATATGATGGGATCTTTGTACATTTTGATTATCAGAGCATGCAATGAGGGGTTTCAATTAATAATTCTCAACGGAAAGCAAGTGGACAGGGAAGCAACAGGAAAGGATGGAAAAGTCGATGATGATAAGGTAGGGCATGAACGATGTGAATTTTCTGAGTGCATAGAATCCTTGGGTAGCAGTTCCTTTGTGGTTTGTTCAAGAAATGAGCAACCAACACAGCGCCTTTATTGCTTTCTGGTTTTTTTCCCATCTACTATTGTGTGTCAGAGCCATTGTCAAACACCAGTGGAGGCAACCGTCGAGTGCTGAGAAATCAATAAATATTCTCAATATCCAACGGCCTATGAAGGTCAATGTTAATCTAACAGACATTTCCTTGTTTCTTTCATTTGTCAAGGTCTTTCAGGGGAGACTGTAAGTGTGATAGAAATGTTGTTGTTACCCTTTGTCTACTACATTAATGATAGGAACAAAGATGGTAGCACAGTGTGGACAAAATATTATAGTAGATGTGCGATGTTGCTTAGCATTTTTCAGAAGTTAAAAGAGCAGTGGACGTTGTCTCTTATTTGATTTGTTAATTTTGTATGTAACATTGTTTTTGGTAGAGCAGGGCATTTGTTGGACATTTGATATTGGGCATGGATTCCAAGGAGGGATGCGGGGACTCAGATGACTATTGAGTTTTGTGGAAGAACGGTGAATGTCCTAGATGTCGTGTAGCTCGTAAGGGACTGGTCAGGAATGCACACAATTCTTCAGAGGATGAGTATTTGACGAATTATTCCACAATGATCTTCGACAAGAAGAAGAGGATAACGACAACTGCAAAAGCAGTCTTGAGGAGACCAATGATGAGCATTCTGCAACTCCCTCTTATTTTTCGATGAACTCATCGGATAACCTCTGAATATATGAGATGAAATCATTTGAAATCCATAAACTAATCGGCATTAAGTGCAGTGGAGGACATAGAGCAAAGGAAGATTATAAAATGAGTATTCTAAACACTTCCACACAACCACATGGAGGAGTACTTTTGCACCCAAAAGCTAAACGGAAATACAAAGACGCTAGTGGATTGCGCCAATCTATAGAGAAGAACGTCGCTAATAGTGAACCTTGTATCAGTTCCCTGAAGACACAAAGAATAGCAGCATCCCGAATCCAGGAATAAATTGGCGTCGATGACTAACCCTAAATGACAAAGCAAGTGTTCTGACCCTAGGTCGAAGTCCCTGATGTATGACCCAAAATCTTTGCATAAGAAAATCCGGTCTCAAATCACTTAGCCCGTTCTCCCCCTAAGCCCGGCGCCAAACCCTTCAGAACACTAGGCCGTGCATGGCCATGGATGTGGTTGGGATGGCATGGGTCATGGGCCGCAACGTCAAGCCTGTCCACAAAACATTGGTGCCCCTACCCGGTGTCAACCCCCTCCAAAACGGGCAGGTCTCTAGGTAGCAAGCACTGCACAGGTACCGGCTATGAAGACAACCCATTGAATAACAATGCGTGAGTAAAGTAGTAATGAGCAGCACTGCAAAGGGTGAGAAATAGTGAACTCCATGGCAGCCTTGCCATATTGCTATATAGCCACATCCCCCTCCTCCCCAATCCCCCTTGCGCAGCGTCCACGAGGCACCTCTTGTATAGGCCTCCCGCCTTGTCCTGCGACTAGGGGTCGCCGGGCCTCTTCACTCGTTGCCCACTTCCAGCTTCGGATTTTCCTGTGAAACCTTGACCTTTCCAAAATCAAGGAAAAAGTGGCTGACTAGCTTGTCCCTCAAGTTTAGTTTCATTGAAAAAATCCTATAAATTCTTCATCCAGCATCAGCTTGAAATATCCACAAACCTCTCAAAAAACTACACATCTTCAAAAAATTTGCAGAGAACTGCATTATAAATTGAGCTCATAGGAACCTACCCAAACTCCAAATTGTCCCCCTGGGGGACAATGGGACTTTAGGGGTTAATCCTACATTTTAGTTATGATGAATCAAATAAAATGGATCATAGATAAATATCAAACACATTGTTATTCAATTTCAAAATCACTAAAAAAGAATTCTCACGTGTAGCTTTTTTAACCCCTAAAAGGCCCAAAGTCCCCTTTTAGGCAGGCTTGGGTGACCTGAAATTTTGACCTGATTTTTTGGAACTTTTTTGGAAGATAAGAAATCACATTAGCTTTCCTAAAATATAATTTTTTTTTCAACTGGTGCTTGGGAGCAAAAGTTATCCCACTTGAAGTCAAAAAGCAGTTCATCGAGCAGAAAAAAAACTTTAAAAATTGAAATTAAATTTTTTTTTTTTTTCCCGAAAGATCATGTTTTTCTTACATTTAAAGCTTTGATTCATTCTATTTGGACTCAGAACGAGAAAGTTATGGACAATCTTGTTTTCTAGGCAATCTAAGCATCTTAAAAAAAAATCCTTATAGAATTCATTTTTCAATACAATTTTCAATTTTTTCTTTTGAAAAAGTTAAATTTGTTTGCAAGAACAATCCCACCATTGGGATCATGGTGTTTTAATTCCACCTAA
Organism: Neckera pumila; assembly: GCA_963969595.1. NCBI lineage: Eukaryota > Viridiplantae > Streptophyta > Bryopsida > Hypnales > Neckeraceae > Neckera > Neckera pumila. The sequence continues at coordinate 2,422,012 of OZ018408.1, read as the reverse complement.
GAGCTATTAGTGATTTAGTATTTTGTTCAATTTGGGACCTACTTCTACTTTTTTATTTTTTTATATATAAAAATCAAATTTTGACATTTTGAAAATTTTTCTTCCAATTCTCAATTCAAATGCCCAACATAAAAAAATTTAACTTTATGGTGTGTAGTGCAAAAAAATCCACAAATAGCTATCAAAGTCATCTGAAATTGCAAGCCACAATTCAAAAAAACTTCTTTTTCCAACTTCGAATGCTAATACCTTCCAATTTGTACGGTCAAACTTCTTGAAATTTTTACCACATGATCTAAGACAAGTGAAGTACAAGATCTTATGGTTAGATTCTAAAAAAATGTTTTTTTTGGTTTCTTGAGTGATCGCAGTAAAAATGACAGTTTTCAATGGTTTAAGAGCCAGAAAATGCCTTGGTATTTTAGGATTTAATGCAAAGATTCCTCCTATGTAGTCCAAAGCTAATAAAAACCTTGGCATAAAACCTTTGGTCTCATAAGAATATAAATGTTCTTGAATGTAATGCAACCTCTCTTTTATACATAACAAGGTGTTGAATCGTTAGACATAATAACTATTACAGACACTATAAGGTCATGCTAGTATTCAACCTCTCTATATCTAACAATATTGTGCATGCCTTCATTGTAACCAATACTATATCAATACTATATCAATACTATGCATGATTTCATTGTATTGAATAGTACCACAACAAGAGTACATGACAAGACATCAATTAAAGAAAGAATATATATGATGTGAAGTTTGTTGGTGATAAATAGAAAAGAGGTTAATTTAAAAACTAAATATAGATCATTTTTTAAGACATTTGGGTTACAAGTTTTTTTTTTAAATTATAAAATGAACAAATACCTCATTTTATTTATCATTGTCTAGAAAGTGTACGCAAGGGACAATTCTTCACCAACAATTGCTCCGCAATAGTTGGCTCCTTTGTAATATAAATGAAGAGTAGAATATTGTGTCTTAGGTTGCAACCTCACTACTAAAATACAATAAAAACAGAATCCATGAGTGCCAATCATGGACCTACAAGTAACCAAAAGTAAACTTGGGGCTACAAAGCTTCTGGTGCAAATTCCAATTTTCAACCCATTTTGAGAGACAAGCCTCAATAACCTTCACTAATCTTGCTGTTGAGCTTAATAACCCACCAACTTAGAACTAACACGTGCATATGTAGATGACTACTTCTAACTAAGAAAATGGACCACATTAAGACTATTTTGCAATTTTTTTGGTTTTTAGGATTTGAGCACCCAAAATAATGAATCTCACTTGGAAATTACAATCATCCATTTCTCTATTAGAAAACATTATATCTACATGTCAAGGGTCACCTAAATATAATTATTTTTTGTCCTCCACAAAGGGTGTTAAAAATATTCACTTGTATGCACATTTCTAAACATTCAAAATTGTTCATTGTTTTATCATTTCTTTATTGGAATTTCATCATTATCAAGTTGTTGGTAATGACCCCTTTCTTTAATTAAAAATTAAAAAATTGAATATTTTCAATATTTTCAGACAATTTGAATATGGATGAGACTATCCATTAACTCTTGTATGTGTGCATAAATTTCCAGGAATTTTTTTTAGTAGAATATTTTCAGTTATCTTATATTTTTTATATTAGTTTAGTTTAGATTCCCTCATTCTTTTCCAAAAGAGCCTATAGTTCTCCCAATAGGGCTAATACTAATGCCAAATTGAACATAATAAATAGGTATTTTACACTTTCAATATAGCATATTAGAACATTATAATTTTTATTTATGCTTGCAAGTTATAAAAAGGTCAATAATAATTTGTGACAATGTGTTTGTAATATGATTTATGGAAATAAATTTATTGATGTAAATAGTGAACTCTTTTTATAGAGTTGACAACATGATCCATCATCTACACACTAAGTATTTACATCTAAAATACTTACTTGTTACATGAAGTTCTTGTAGAAAAACTTGATCAAATTGAAAAACATTGAAACAAGTTTATTCTACTATCAAAAATTACCTTTTTTCTTTACATAGTAGATATATTTTCAATGTTTTTATAGTGTCAATTTATGTATGGTGCTACTTCCTCTTTTAACTACTTCTAACTTTTTCATTAAATTTTTGTCCTTTTAATTTGAATTTTTTTGATAATTTAGATCCAAATATCTAATGGCAAAAAAGACTTAAGTCAATCCATTAAAACTTTGACTAAGTTCTTCTTTTCTCAATATGTCTATTAGAAATATTGGTAAGGACAATAAATAAAATGGAAAAAATTTCATTAGAATTTTTGTTGACAAACAAAAAGTGTGTAATCTTCCAATGTTCATTTGAATCTCAATGTCTAACAAACAACAATCTTTATGTTGCTTTTGTAGCTTACCATTGGTTGCACTTTCAATTGGTCATTGTTTTACCTTAAAATTTATTCTTTATTTTATTTTAATTCATTTACTTTGCATTCATTGGAGTGAGCTTTTAACCCACGACTATGCAAAAAGACATGAAAAATGTGAAAGGAGACAATCTTTATCAACAAGTTTCATTTTTTCTCAACTCTGATACAACAAAGAATTTTTTTCTAATTATAGGAAGGTTCAAAATATGAAAGGACTTACATTAGAAGTGCTTTCCATTTATCTTTTAAAGAAAATTTATCTAAAAATATTTCAAAAAGTCAAACTCCCCAAAATTGTGAATCAATTTACAAATGGTCACTTTATAGCCATCCTACTACATTGAGTCTTCTTTAACGTTTTCAAAAAAAATTATATATGGAATCTCCATATTTTGAAATAGGCAAGTGCATTATGTAGAAGTGCACGTGGAAGACAAACTTTTACAAAAAATTTGGTCGAAAGTATATTCAATGTTGTTTTTTCATCAAAAAAGATATTTATTATCGTTGAATTTAATTTTTCTCTTCATTTGTCTTTATTAGAGTTTTGATTCCCTTACTTTTAAAATTTTCCGTATCATCATTAGATAGGGAATTTAGAATCCTTTACTTTTAATTATAATTTTGAATGCAACAATTAATAACAAAATTTGAATGAGATTTTTTACCTCATTTAAAATAGAGCAATAAGACCAATGTGGAATGAAGCTCAATGAGTGATGTTGATCATTATATTACTTGAATATTATAATTAATACATATGGGATCATGCTCTTCTTGTTCACAATTTGTAGCAATGAATCAAACCAATGTCTCAAACATTTAATAATATAACCACATATAATTGAATGAATGTTGTCTCAATGGATAATATTTTTTATATACGGAATATTAATTTTTTGATAAAATCATAAGAAGAAGTTTGACCTATTAGTTAAGTGGTCGAAACCTTATTATGTTTACATCCAAACACCTATACAAAATAGTGAAATTAGGTTGCCTTGTCAATTAGGTTACCATACCTAAGATAAATTACTTCATGGATCAAAGCTTGTTCCACATGGAAGCGCATGCCACTCTCTGAACCAAGTCTTGAATTGGTGCACAAATCTAAGATATACACATGGCTTTGAATTGATTGCTTCATTGTACAAAAGCAGTGAATATTTCTATAGTTTGGACTGTTGAGAAATTAGTGTGGGGCAACCTAATTTCACTATTTTGTGTAGATATATCCAATAGTTGAATTAATTTTATATCATTGAATTAATGAGATTTTCAATCTAAGAGTTTTTGTTTGTTCATAATACTATTACTTTATCTTCAAAAAAAGACAAGTCCAAAATTTCATGTATAGTTTTAGTCAATTCTAAGACCAAAAGACTTTAAAAATCAAAATAGTCAAAGCTTAATTTTTAAAGCTTAAATGTAATGTCAATAAGTATTAGAGCATATAGTTACCCCCTAATAAAGGACTGGGGTCTTTGAGCTAGTTGATTCTTGTTTTCTTAATTAGCTCTTGTAACAAGCATAATTCCTCTTTTGTGTAGAAGAATTTTTATGATCATCACAATTGAAATGGAAGAAGACTTATGCAACTTTACTATAGAAAAAAGATTGACAAAATCGCACAATTTTTGAGAAAATGCCATGTTTTACAAGATTGATAAAAGATATTTGATTAGGTAGTATATTGTACAGTGGGGTACCAATAAAAATGGCCCTTTTGAATTTGCAGTGAAAGAAATTTCAATGCTACCAACTTTGATAGCCTCCCGAGAGCTGAAAAATTGGTATTTTACCATAATAATTTTTGTCACAACATCATCTTTATGTTAAATTTCAAGGTCAAAAGATTCACCAAAGAAAAGATATTCAAATCTACCAACATATGTAGCTGTGAATTTTTTTCACTGCTGCCAATTTTGATAGCTTTTCAAGGATTGGAATTCTTTTTCTTTGCCATGAATTTTTTTTGAAAGAAACCATCTCTGTGCTGTATTATGTGTGCCAAATTTTAAATTCAAAAGACTTATACAAAAAAAGATATTCGAATTTCCCAACACGTATGTTGTGACTTGTGAGAAACAATTTCACTACTGCCAACTTTGACACTCTCCCAAGGGCTGAAAAACTGTTTCTTTATCATGAATTTTTTTTGCAAAATCATCTCTATATTGATAACATGTGCGCTAATTTAAAGTTCAAAAATATTTGCACAAATAAAGATATTTTAATTCTATCAGATGTATAGTTGTGAGAATGCTTTTTTAGCCCTTGGGATAGTGTCATTTTATTGGTAAAATTTCACATGGATGTAAAAAATCATTCTCACAACTACACATGTTGGTAGAATTAAAATATCTTTTTTTGTATGAATCTTTTGAACTTGAACTTAATACACATATTATGATATTATCGACATAAAAATGACCTCACAAAAAAAAGTTTCATGGTAAAATGTTTTTTCTCAGCCCTTGGAATAGTGTCAAAGTTGGTAGTAGTGAATTTTTTCTCACAACTACACATGTTGGTAGATTTCAAATATCGTTTTGTGTGTGAATTTTTTGACCTTGAAATTTGGCACACATATTATTAATATAGAGATGACCCTGCCAAAAAGAATTCATGATAAATAAGCAATTTTTAGCCCTTGGGAAGGTGTCAAAGTTGGCAGTCGTGAAATTGTTTCTCACAACTATACATGTTGGAAAATTTCAAATATCTTTTTCTGTATAAATCTTTTGAACTTGGAATTTGGCACACATAATATCAATGTAGAGAATATTTATTTCAAAAAAAATGATGGCAAAAAAAAAGAATTTCAATCCTTGAGAAGCTGTCAAAGTTGGCAGCAATGAAAATTTTTTCACAACTATATATGTTGGTGGATTTTGAATATTTTCTTTTGGGTCAATTTTTTGACCTCTAAATTTGGTGCATGTGTTATTATCATAAAGATGATGTTGTGACAAAAATTTCATGGTAAAAGACCAATTTCATCTCTCAGGAGGCTGTCATAGTTGGCAGCACTGAAATTTCTTTCATAGATTATTAATGACGTTTACATTTCAAATTTTCTACAAATGTAGTTAAGAAGCCACTTGATGGCAAGGTTGTTTTGTCTGACATGTTGGCGGGGTTCGGTGTCATACAAGACATCTGATGTCGCGTGTCGTATAAGACAAAGTGTCGGACGGGCATCGCATCCCCTCGTGTAATTCCATCTTCAACAGCTAAATTTTTTTTAAATCCACTATAACTATAAATCTAAATTTAGAACATAATATGTGTTCATCAAATTGAGATACAATATTAAAATGAAACTTTAATATGTCAAAATTGTGTATTTCTGATGATTTATTTTAAAGTCAACTAGACGTTTATTCTATTAGACGTAGCAAGGGCTCTACTAGACGTCGTGCGACATCTAGTTGTCGTGCCCGTTGCGATGTTGGGGAAGACAACCCTGCTTGGTGGCTTTATGGTCTTTTAAGGGCTAAACTCAAAGAGAATGTATTCACTTCAATGGAATTAATCAAAAATTAAAAATTAACCCTAATCTACATATTATTAAAAATATGACAAAAGGTTCCCCTAAGTAGGTACCAATGGTGAATATTCCACAAACTTACTCACCTATTTTTATGAGGAAAGAAGAATTGAATGAAATGTACAACAGGATGCAACATGAGATCAATAATTTTAGATTGAAATTCTCATGCATTTTGGTCTTTTGGAATTGCTTCAAATAAATATTTTAAATAATATAAGACTGAAAAACGTTGCTTTAATTATGAAAAGATGGATCTAGGACTAAATTTTTAGCCCTTAAAGAACATTTTGTATTCTCATGCCTTCTGTCCAGGGAATAATTGAAATTGCGGGAGCATCAAGTAGTGGCTCTATCAAAATTTGGGTGCATTTTCTCCCTCCTTCCATTAGGTATCAAATGTGCTTATCCTTGATTCAATTTTTTATTGCCTAAGGGAGAGAGGTCATGATCAGTAAGTGCAAAGGTCGAGATGCTTATTTGCTATACTTGCCTAAGAGACAAAGCAATTGCTTGGACTACATAGATACACCATTTACAAATATATTTGAACTTCCACAAAATTAGATAGAAGCAACTTGCCCAATCTAAAAATCCTCTAGCAGATTCCTTAGGCTACCCCTAGGAAATCAAAAATCCTTGAAGGATTAAACTTCAAAGTCCTTTTCTTTAACTGCTGACATTTTGCAACTACATGTGAATTGAATATTTATATTTTTTTCATAGACATAATCACATGTCCTTACTACATAATGAAAAATTAGGGTTTTCAGAGAAAATTTGAAATTACTGAGAATTTCCAAATAAAACTAAAAAATTAATATCAAATACAAAATATGTTGAAAATTATTTATTTTTTTGCATAAGTTTATATTATAGTATAGAGCACCATGGCAAAAATAAATTTAAAATTCCATTCTTAAATTAAAAAATCAATACTTTATTGTTATAGGTCCAGAGCTCAAATTGCAATTAATTTCAAAATTTCAAAAAAATTTCAAATATCACAATTATGATTAAAAAATTATATTTGATAGTTTCTTTTTTATAAATTAAGATTATTTAAAAAAAAAATCATTTTTATGAATAATATTCACCAAAATACACCATAGTGATCCATAGATTTGTTATTTTCTTGTACATGAAGTCAAAATTATCACAAGGAAGAATGAAAAATTGTTTTCTTCCATCTTAGAGGTCTCTATAAAATCATCTAAAGGACACATAATGTCTTCTCATACATTACAAGGTTTATATGTGTTAGAGGTGCTTTTAGTTTTATTTTCAAATGTCAATGATTCCAATCAAGGCACATTTGAAAATTCATCAAAATTTCAATTTTTATTGTAAAAATAAATTCTACTAGGTGTCACGGATGTACAAAAATTGTGGGAAGTTCTCAAGAAGCTTTCCCCTTGGCAAAAGCAGCTCAAGCGGCTTTTAAGATTGTGGAAGCTCATGAAAGTTTTTAACCCTGGAACGCCGCGGACGCCATTCCGTGGTATTCCAGTGACAACACTGTTGAGCCAAGAGAGTTCAAAAGCATTTTTTCATCCTCCTTCTCCTTGTTGACCTTTTACATTGGGTTATGAAGAGTATCCAATTGAGTTTGTACTCTTTCCAATTTTTGTCTTTACGGAAATGAGAAACTATTAAAAAAACGGATCACAAAATATGCTATTTTAGAGTATTTTGGAAAGTTGTTGCTCCTTGCTTTAAATCTGAAATTTCTCCACAAAATGATATTTTTTGAATTTAAGTGAAACTAACAAAATGAAGGTTATCTACTCTAGTTTCACCTCCAATTTGAATTTTGAAAAAATTCCTAATATTGCATATTTTATTGCAATTTGAGCATTGGGTGTATTTCCAATGTCTATTATTTTCTAATTATAAAATGACTCGGAAATTGAGTTTACACCATGATATTTGTCATTGTGATATAAACTTATGGTGAAATTTTCAGATTATTTAAAATATTTTACTATTTAATATAATTTTTCTTCACTTTTTCTTCAAAAATGCTTTAAGAATTTAATTTTCTACAAAAAAATCTAAATTTTTTCTGAAGTAAAGAAGGCATGGACTTTCATCTTTGAAAAATAAATATAAAATTTTTCATACATATCTACTTGCAAAATGGTAGCAAATTGAATGATGGACAATGAGGTTTGAAATCAATGGTCGTGGGTCCATCATTTAGGAGTTAAGCACCTTCCAAGCTTGATGACAAAGGTTAAGAATCTCGTGTATATATATATATATATATATATATATATATGAGTTCAAACTGAGAGGCTCTTCAATCTTGACAACTCACTATGCTGTCCTAATTCATAGCATCCCCATTGCGAGTCTTGTTCTCTACACTTTTGCTCTCTTGAATATATATTGTGCTTCTAGCAAAGTTACATGCTTATGCCTTTGCTATGATTCTTCTTTGAAGCACTTTTGTTCTTGTTTTGAGTCTGTTCATAACACTAGGAATTTGTGCCTTTACAAAGCACACATCAATGACTAACAAATATGGTTTGTAGTATGATTTCTAAGGTACTCAAATCACAAATTAATCTTTAAAGGACAAATCTGTCCAAGTTTCATGTTTTAGGGTCAAACCTCAATTTTCATATAGTTTTTATTTTAAAACTTTAAAATTTAACTATGAAAATGTATCTCCAATAATCTATTTTTATTTTGTATTTTTAATTGTTAAAATTATAATTTTTGTGTCACTTTGAAGTTAGAACTTAGAATATACCATTTTTTTAACTTTTTCTATTGAATTTCTCTTTGTGTGAATTAAAGGTGTACATTTATTACACTATGATGTTTGCCACTATGATCTCCATTATTGATAAAAGTTTCATACTATTTCAAACTTTTTTGTAATTACTATGAGAAGTTCAATTTTAGATATATATCAAATTTTTGAAAAATATATTTTAATGTAGAAAACTTCTAAAGTTTACCAAACATGAACATGGAATGTCCTTTAAGAATTAGTTACTAAAGGACCATAAGGCCACCACGTGGCTCTTGCAACTATATTTGTAGAAAATTTGAAATATGAACCTCACTAATAATCCATGAATAACAAAGAGACCCTAGATTATTATTTTCGCTCAATCCGTTGGTGCAATCCAATCAAGAAATGATTGAAAGTGTGATTTTTAGTGAATTTTTTAAAAAAGGAAAAGGCACTTTGGACAGCTACTTCACATTCCTATAGTATATTTTATGCTCAAAATGATTTGAGAACAATTGCACATCAAATCATGATGATATATACCTATTGTGAAAAAATAAAAATTTTGGTGCACTTTTGAGCATTTTGGTTTCAACATTCCAATTTCAGCATATGTATAGCTAATCAAACATCTTTCATCAATCTTGTCAACAATGGCATTTTTTCAAAAATTGTGCGCTTTTGTCAATTCTTTTTTTCATAGGAAGCCTACATTAGTCTCTTTCATTTCAATGGTGGCGAGCATCAAAATTATTCAACACTATTGATGAATTATGTTTGTTAAGGAGAATTAGTCAAAAAAATAAGAGCTACCCTACATTTAGGTCAATTTTATAAATAATTAGAGAACAATTGGAGTATGTCTAAAATATGAAAAATTTACAACTATTTCTAAAAGCTTGAGAAAATTTTATTGTTGCCAATTTTGAATGTCCAAAAAAATATTCTTCTTAAGAGAAATTCAAAAAAGATGTACATTTGCTGATAATTAGAAAAACTCAATTCATTTCATTAAAGTTGAAAAATTTGAAAGGATTGATGTGTCAAAAAGCTAAAATAATTAGTTCAAAGTGTTGAATTGTCAAAATCCCAAAATTAAATTATTTTGACACCTAGGTGCCAAATCTGATATGGTATACATTATACTCAAACACCTCAAGTCCTTTAGGGATTGCGTTGCAACTAAGGTAGAAGCACCCAAATTTAACAAGAGTCATTCTGTGACACCTAAAATATGCCCTAAAGCGAGGCACAGGTGGACATGTGAGTTTACATAAATGTGTCATAGTGATAGGGGCAGAATTTGCATTGGCCACTAAAACAAGCGTGATACAAGCTTAAGGTCTGTTGCTTTTGGATGTTTTTATGTCCACTTTTGTGTTAGTCTATGGTCCACAACAGGGACATCTACACACTTATTTCTACAATTCCCTATTATACTTATACTAGCTTGGAAAAATACAAAACCAATTTTATTGGTTTCCTAAACTATTTTTTAACAAGTGCACATCATTTAATTTTGTAGCTACCTTCAAGATCTGCATATTCTTAATAAGTGTTACATTTAGGTGCTTCTACCTTACATTGATGTATCTTATATACAACAATTTTACAAAGGCAAATAACTCCCCTTAGAAATGGCAAAGTAGGCAGAATAATCAACTTTTATCAAAAGTTGAATTTTCAATACATAGATAGAGGGAATGATAATAAGGGATCGTAAATATGAAATAAATCTCATGTAAAAGACATCAACATCATATAAATTAAAGTAATTCCTTCTGTAGTGATTTCTTCATGATTTTTTCCACATTCTCAAACATATTACTCCCTCCCACAAGGAGAACAGGAAGGCATTACCTCCCCAATACAAATTTGAGGGGGGTAACTTGACCTTCCCCCCTATACTTTCTATCTTAAGAAAATTTGAGGGGGGATCAAGTTACACACTCAAATTTGTACCAGGAGGGTAACACCTCCCCGGTCTCCTTGTGTCCATCCCAAAATGATCATCTTGTTGGCCTTAATTTTTGTCCCAAGATGATCTTCTTGTTGCACTTTGTGACGTTGCAAATTGATCACATTTGGTTTTTGATTGCTATTTGGAACCAACAAAACAACTCCAAGTAGTAGTTCCCCCTTGATCCATGCAATCATTAGTCAAAAGACAATTAAAATGACTAAAGGGATCAATTAACACTATTTGTTCTTATTTTTTGCATCTCTTTGAATATTGCACAATTGAAGTAAAGACCGTGCAATTTTTGTAGCATTTTGCACAATATTCATTTTTTCCTCCAGGAATATTTTATAGTTAGAATTTTTTTATTAAATGCAAAAAAAAAGTTTAATGTATACCCCTTTAAGAAAAAAGAACCCTAGAAAGGAAAAGCATAGAAAAATCCTCTAAGTAGGAGAACTCAAAAAGTGCAAAATCTCATGAAAATAGGAAATTTCACCATAGTTTCACATTTGAACTTGTAAAAAATAGGAATTTAAGCAATTTGTTTTTAAAAATTGAAAAATAGCCAGTTGGGAAGAGTTGATGATGATGAGATTTCACCAGAAGAATGATCTTAGAACCATCTTCAATCTTCAAAAATTGCATGCAAGTTTGCACTCTTGTGGAGGACATAAAATAATATGTGTTCAGATTTCTTTTGGTAGATATATGCTTTCCTACTCTGCAAATAGACTATAGAAATTTTAGCTCTAGATCATTAAATATGGGGACTCTTATTGTTGCAAAAAACCTTAAACCTTATTTCATAACATAGTAACAAAAATGCTTTTAAAATATAAAACGATTTCTTTTTTAATTTAAAAAAAAAATTAAGGAATCGGATTATCATCAAGTTAGACATGTTCCAAATTTTCATGTTCATTGGACTTGTGCTTCAAAAGTAATAGTGGATGACAATAGAGTCACTCTCATTGTGACTTAAAATAGGACTTGTCTTTCTTGTAATGGCCTAAAATGAAGCTTTAGGAAACGGAACAAAGGGCCACACATGGTCTTGGGCATATACTAAATGCCCACAGAATGACAACCTCACACTCAACAATTAATTGATTAGTGATGCTCTATGAAAATGCCCAAAAAATTCTACTTTTCAATATTCCAAAAGAACCAAAACTACATTTTGAGAAGGTCTCCAAAACTTAAAGTTTCTAGAATGCTAGAAATGCACCAAACTCTTTTTTTAGTGCAAAATTGATTTTTTAAATGTTATTTTAGCCTTAATCTGGAACATTTTGTCCAACATGATGATCATTTTGGGACGCAGGTACTACCGTTTCTGGCACGAAGCTCAAAGACACCTTGCGACCTTTGCTGAATAATGTTGTGGGGTCTTTGCTCAAACTGACTCAATTCACTCCACCCCGAAAAGGATCGATGTTTCACTGCCCACTTCAAGTTTCCAAAGATAGTCAGACATGTGGAATGGAACTGCACGAATGGCTCCTCCTATGCACTGTAAGCTTTAAGCAAGATGCAGCTAACTTCGTGAACATTGCCCAAAAGCAGCAAGTTGCGAATTTCCTTGGGAACAGTGGGAATCAAAACATGCTTGGATTCCTGTACAGAACCTCACTACTCTTGTTGATAAGGGTGAACTTTATTAGCTACACGATCCCAGCAACCCAGACTATCTCCAAGCTAGTACTACAAGAATCCATCTCAAAAACCTGAATGCAGAATTAACTTCCAAGATGGGAAGTGAAGTCCAATTCAGGGCACGTACTGATGGATAGTTCAACACAAGAATCTGGGTCAATCAAATGGAAATAGATTAATTCTCATCAAGATAACCAACCTGTCACGAGCTGCGAGGTCCCAGATCTCCTCCAGATGAAATCAGGAACATCAGATCTTGAAAATCTACACCAAGTTAAATCAAGTCTTAGACCATCAGATCGACAGTGAAGACTCTGACCCTCCCAGCCTCGTTTCCAAACGCAGGTGTGCCATGTGGCAAAGCGATGGGCAATAGCATGTCACCTTACCAATTGAGGGTTTGCGATTTCTTTTATCCACTTTTGCGTAGAATTGAAATTTGGTCTTTCTCCCTAAAACTGTGATAGCCAAATATATACTCCGTAACTTATAGTATAATCGTCAACTCTATAGAGCGTTTGTCTCCTGGAATCTTCGGTGATCTCACCAGAATCCGTAGAACCTTTGAAGGAAGATCTAGATTATATCCGAGCAACGTCCAATCAGACCTGGTTGGATCGAGTACCAGCGTCTTTGAGCGACCAAAACTAACTTTACATGTACGGAAATGGACCCACTTCCGTCACTTCCTGGTCGCAGCAAGCAACTGAACCACCAGTCCGGCTAACCGCTATCGATCAGTGGGGCAGAAAGCGTCCACTTCACATTCCGAAGAGGACCCACATCCAGACGCCTGATCGGTGGATGCGAGTAATCTTGCTCAAATCTGATAGATACCCTCCAGCTGCACAGAGACAGTACGGCAGATACTACTCTTCTTAATTTCTCCGGATTCAGAATCATTCGGTCGTGGCAAATTAGCCTTCAATTCGAAACCAAACAAATAACAGGCTTCCAATGGCATGAAATGGCATGAATGAAATGATATGAAATGGAATGTCAACGAGTATCTACTTTCTCACCACCACAACCAACAAATCCCAAATCGTACTTGCCCGCATATGCATTGTTGCCAAAGACAGTTTCCACATATGCATAGTTGCCGGAAGAAGTCTTCAGCTCGTCTTCTTCCTCGTCATCCCCCGTGTCGAGTTTCTGCCGAACGCTAATCAAGCTCATCGGGCTATCCCTTGATGCCACACATTGACAACCTTAAATCACCTTTGATTAATCACCAGCAAATGCAGCCCGCACAAAATTCAAGTGCGAAAGAGCAGCAAGTAATAGATAGCTCCTGCTCGACTCTGCAACGCAGTAAGCAGTGCATGCATAAGTTACAAGTCTTGGTCTAGTTAGTCCTTTAACCCTGTAACGCTGCCGCGGACACTGAGGGCAAGCTTACAAGCTCGCCTGGTGGGCAAATTTGAACCTAAAAGAAGCAAGAAGACAAATTGCCTCTAACTATTGTCTTGTCGGGGTGGGCAACGGAAATGGAGGAGCTCAATTTTCAACCAATATAGGTGGACAATCCCATTGGTGGAGACTAGTGGATCATGAGAGAATCTAATATGTGTCTACTTCCTATCGTATCCCTCCACCCACCCACCCACCCACTGGGTCTACATAAAAGTGGAATTGGTCTTTTTGCCTATAGCATCCCCTATAGCTCTTTGCTCACCGGGCGAGCATGTAAGGAGGCCCTAAGTGTCCGATGAATGACAAAGAATCTTTGCATGTAGGATAGAAATGCGATTGTTCATCCTTGGAATTTCATGCAAAAAGGGGAGACTTTGCACAATAGTTTGACCTCCAATGAGTACTTTTGATTTTCTTAAAGTAGATGTATCAAAAAAGATGATTTCTATAGAGACCAACCCATCCTTATAGGGTTAATTTCCCTAAAATGTTGGCATAGCCATTTTGTGGCTTTGGGATGACAATGCTATGATGTGTACAGAGATTGAAAGCATTTTTGCAACCATGTTTTTCTTGTTGACCTTCATGGCGGGTTATGAAGAGTATTCATTTGAATTTATAGTCTTGGAAGTGTTTCTCTTCACGTAAATAAGAAGTTAGTAAAAAACACAGATCATATAACATATGCTATTTTAGTGTATTTTGGGAGCACTTGCTCCTTACTCTAAATCTAAAATTTCTCCACAAAAATGATGTTTTTTGAATTTGAGCCCAACTAACAAAATGAAGGTCATCTATTCTAATTTCTATTCCAATTCAAATTTTGAAAAAATTCCTAATATTGAATATTTTATTGCAATTTGAACTTTGGATGCATTTTCAATGTCTATTATATTCTAATTATAGAATGATATGGAAATTAAGTTTAAACCATGATGTTTGTCATTGTAATATACACACATGGTGAAACTTTCAAATTTTTTGAAATAATTTCTATTTGATGTGATTTTCTTCAGTTTTTCTTCAAAAATTCTCAAAAAAGTCAGTTTTCCACAAAAAAATGTTAATTTTTTGTGAAGTATAGAAGAGATGTAATTTCATCTCTGAAAAATAAATATAAAAAACTTCATGCATATCTAGTTGCAAAACGGTAGCAAATTGAGTGATGGGCAGTGAGGCTTGACATTAATGGTCATGGGTCCGTCATCTAGGGGTTAAGTGAACGTACAATCCGTGGTTTTGAGGGCCCACAAATAATCTGTTGATCGTTCAATCCAGCGAATTTTTTAACATTAACTTGTGGTCGTGCGACACGCATCCACAAGCTTCAGGGAGGCGCCTCGGTGGCAACTCCTGTTGTTTTTTCTCCCGTCTGAGTAGCTCCTCATGATCAAAGAGCGGGGGTGGATTTGGCGATACCATTTTCTTTTATTTTTCATTGTGTGGCGATTGTTTCTGTTTCACTGTTGCAGTTTTGGCAAAGTTGCGGTTGCAAGTTTAAAAAAATTCACTCAAGGGAGTCGAACCCCGGCCACAAAGGCCTTGCCCGAATGCAATGAGTGAACCCACCCACCTCCAACCCAATTAGTGAATTGTTTTCAAAAAAACTTAGAAGCCCAAACTTGCCGGATTAATGGAAATAGCCTGCTTACATGTCTGTTCCCCGTCGCACCGCCTCCTCTCGCCATGAAGCAATAGCCTTGGTCACATGAAAGCTTTCCAAAGTGAAAAATCCCTGTGAATACAATTTCACATACATATCCACATGCCTTGTAAGGCCGTTTCGCAATTTCGACTTCATAAAACTCAAAGTCGAAAATGTGCGTTCGTCCTCCACACTGCCAAGGACCGCACAAGTTGCAATTTCAGCGAGTTTAATGAACTCCGAGAATTGGTTAAGCATCAATGCGTTGTGGCCAATACGAACCCAGGCTTTTGTCAAAGGATTTTCATCCGAGGTTCTTCCAAAGCCCCTTTAGCTTGGGCCTTCATAGTCAACTTAAGCAAGGACATTTGCAGCGTTAAGAGCCTCCCATCAAGAATGGAATCCACCTAATGGTAGTCGGGCTTCTCCTGAGTCCCGAAATTCACCTGCTTTACAACTGCAAATTCAGATTTCAATGTGGCCACATGCAAGGGGAACAAGTCGTCGCAATTGTCTTGCAACTAGTACTGAGGAAATACTATTCCCAAGGCACACATGAGCTCAACGTGAGGGAAGCGGATATCAAGCTCCAGACTCAACATCTCAGCCACATCCTTACATTGTGACTTTATAGAGGTAGTCACTGCAGCCAGGGCGTCACTGCAGCCAGGGCGTCCCTGCTAACTGGGAGCTTCTTCCCCAAGATTGCACACAGTGAGTGTGCCAGGTAAGTGTGATCCCTAATGCGGAAAGCAAGACTCTCCCCCCCTCCGCCCCCCCTCGTGTTAAGATCAGTCACCCACTCCTGAGAAATGGAAAAGGAGTGATCATTGAGAATGTCATAAAACATCTCAAAGTGTTGTTTTTGCCAAGCCGTGTCCTTGTCGCTATACATCATGTACAGCTCAGCTTGACAAATCTTCACTGCGGCAACATAATCACTCACAAACACGTGGTTAGACTGCGCAAACTTCATCAAGGAATTGATGGAATCCAGCAAGGGCATGATGCAGGTCAAGCCCAATAGAGTACCAATGTCACAAAGCAGAAGATAATTCTGCCTGGCACAATCCCTCGTAGCAGCCTGCTTTGCTGTGAGATGAGGCTCCTTGACAGCTACATCCTGACACATTTTAACAAGTAGTGTTTTGTACTCGCCTAGCTACTTCGGCTGTACAGACTAGACGGCTAGCTACTTTGGCTGTACTGAGACCTGAGTGATGCAAGAGCATTCCCTGTATGGTTTCTCTCACGGCCTGAGCCCCACTACCATGTTCAAGTCGGCTTAAGGAAAGCAAGATAGGCACTCTCTTGAATCCTACAGAGATGTACAAGTGAATCGACAACCAAGGCTGCGAATCAATTGTACTAACTTCGTTTGCACTCAACGAGAAGAAACGCACTTTAGAAATAACCTGTTGCGTGTGCTGGGCCAAGGTTTTTGCAAGCTGATTGGCCATTTTCCACCCCACAGCAACACTCCAGTGTTTTTTGGGAAAATCTGGAACGAAGAGGAGCTCCAATAACTCCCAAATATTCTCGTACTGAGACAAAGGTCGGCCCTGCATGAGCAACCAAAGCACAGAGTGGAATTGAACAATCTTCCGCTTGCGTTCACAAATCATCCCATGCGCCACCTGCTGCAGAATCGTATCCCCCGCCTTCCCCAACCGAGCAAAATAAATTTTCTCATTCTTGACGTGCACATTGTTTGTCAGAAAGTAGTGATCACCTGCCTTTACCTTCCCAAATGAAGTAGTGGCCTTTCTCCGGCCGGCATGCTTCCACAATGAATCAAGCTTAGGAATTAGCAATTTCTCCCTCCCCTCAACCTTTGTGCACACTTTGCATCGTACTTGTCTGACGGTGCCATCTTCACCCAAGGACACTCTCCGCCCACGGCAGACGTGCAGCCCACGAATCTTGCCACTGCCTGTTCAGTTTGTACTTCAGACGCCGTTTGCGGGCCAAATCATGGGCCAGAGAAGCCTCCGCTGGATCAAGCATGATGACTTCGGTTGCACTGGAAGGAGGGACCGGTGGAGAATCGCATGGTGTGTCAACGTCTTCCACAAGATGAATCGCAGGGGTGCCGAGAAGCACCGGAGATGAAGACTGTCCCTGCGTGGTATCCAAAGTCACGTGACCATTACTCCCGAAACCTTCCAGTCTACCCTCATACAAGAACTTCCGCATGATGGACACACGGGGAGCCATGAATTTGCGAGAAAAACACCAAGTGTAAGAATACAATGCAAATTGCTAAAATGCGCAAAAGAAGACGAGTACTCATCTGTTGAAAGCAGCCCGACCTTCCCAATTTCTGGCGGATGCTGACATTCAAGAACGCCACCTGCAAAACCTACCACCCCAGTGCAACAAACAACCCAAAACCCATACAAATTCCTAAATTCTGCACAATGCCAAGACGCACACCACAATTCTCTCATCGCAACATACCATGAGAGACGCAAAGCCACAAACCTCGCATTGTCAGCAAAGCTTTTGCACCTAAAACCTAAATCAACTAAACTGCCATAGATTCCAAAATTTCGCCCATGCAAGAAAAAAACAAACTCTCAAGCTTAAAGGCGACCGAAACAGGGCACCCAAAATCCTTAAACCCTGAACTTGCTCATAAAGCTTCAAAGGCGCCAAATTCAACTCTCAACACGTTCATCTCCACAACTCCACCTGTCCAGTGTCTACCATCGCTCATTAATCACGATTCCCCTAAGTTAAACCTGTTTTTCTAAAACTGCAATTGGCGAGTGGCGACCAACTCCAGTGGGACCGAGCGAGAACTAGCGAATAAGGTGCAGAAAACTCAAGCAATAACTGGCGAATGAGGAGCACAAAACTTCTGCATGGCGACAAGAAACAACTGGAACAGGAGGGGACTGGCGAAGAAAACAAGTTTGGCAGCAGCGAAGGCGGTGATGGCGACAAGCCCTAGGGCGGCTGACTGGGCACCCGAGGCCAGCTTGTCAGTCAGCCTCATGCGAAATTTTTTTTATTTTTTATATTGCCCTGTTCAAGATTCGCCTACCCGTTTTCTAGGTAGGGATTGGCGATTATTCGCCACAAAAACCTTTGCTGGTTCAATCCCAAAACAGCTGATCAAGTATGTATCCCTGATCGGTTGAGGAATGCAGATCCTTATGGAACAATAATAAAAGACCTTTCCTTCCGCACACAAGATTGCCCTAGGAAGGGCTAGGGAGGATTGACCCCCTATTGCCTCCAGTTTTATCCTTGCAAAAAACACTCGAATCTTTTATTTGTCACATATGATAAAAATTGAAAATTTTGAATTTATATTTGCAGTCAGGAGCCCCAAATTAGCTAGGAGACGTGCAGAAATACAAAATTGAAGCAGGACAAAATAGGGGTCAATTTTTACATTTATCCTTTGACAGGGCAATATGGGGCTCAATCCTCCCTGGCCCCTGGTAGAAAAGGTTTGATGATTTCTTTCACTTGCAAGCGACTTTGCAGATAACATTAGAAAAATTCTCAGCCCTTTTGAGGGTTGCTCCATAGTGACCAAACCAGTCTATTAACCCCTAAAGGACCAACATGCGTTTTTTGGTCGTATAGAAATTTTGGGCAGGTACGTGTAACTAGAGATATCCATATTTGAGGCTGAAATTTTAATAGAAGGTGGGGACAAGGAATATCTTCATGTGTACCAAGTTTCATGACATTTTGAAATATGAGTCAAAAGTTGTGACCTAATATGTTATTTTTTTTTGTATCTAGGCAATCGGGGCAGATTAGAAAAAATCATTTTTTCCTGAATTTTTTTTTTGAAATTGGTTCTCTAAATTTATATATACTTAAAAAGCTTTGAAAAATTCCATTTCAATCAATGAGTCAAAAGTTATGAGGTTTTTTGGTTTGCGGGCAGTTATGGATTGTCTACTCTAAAAAAAACTTTAAAGTTGTTTATTTAACTCAACTTTCAATATTTTAGGAAAAAAATTAAATCTTAGGATGTAGATTGATTATTACAACATTACAACCATTGGGATTGGCATCTTTAAATTCCATAATTAAATTTTTAACAATTTAGTATTTTGAATCATTTTCTACTTCTTTCTACTTACTATTTTTTTCCAATATCTTATACAATTCCAAATGATGTGAAATTTTTCAAGCATATAGAAAACTTGTTTAGGAAACTGAATTCAAAGAAGCACCACCTTTATCGGCATTTTTTCATTGAAAAGAGAGCTTGCAAAGTGCAGTTGCCCAATTTTTCGCAGGATTGAAAAAGTGGTTTCCAAGACTTTGAATGCTTATATCTTATGATCCACACGGTGGAATTTTCTGAATTTTTTCCCACATGTTTCAAAATATCATATTACAAGATCCTACGGTTACATGTGTCAAAAAAAAAAATTTCCAAAATTTTGGTAGTTGTATTAGAAATGGCAGTTTTGGAGCATTTTTGGTGATTACATAGTCATGAAACTTTAGGGGTTAATCACCTGAGAATTAGTAAGGGCATATAGCTGCAATGCATTGTCAGAGTGTGTGAATTTTGCGAAAGACATCAGGACTCCAATAGTGAAGTGTAATAGAAGTCTGTTTAATATTCAACTGCATGAGCATACATGGTGATTAATTGGGAATTTAATCAAATTCAATGAAATTAAGAAATATGAAGAGGATTTTTAAGCTAGTTGCTAAAAAATTAGAAAACTCTTACATTTCCAACTAGCTTCTAAGGCCACTTAGTTTAAGGTGTTTGAAGTTGAGAAAAAAGCTCCTTATATACCCATGGGGTGGTAGAAGGTAGAACAATCCATGTGGGATATGTAATTTAGAATTGTAGTTTCTCAACCGCTTATAGTTAAATTTTAAGTAATAATTGTGTTAAATAGAATTTCAGACCTCATTTAGGCATATTAGAATGAATTTTTTCAAAAAACTTTGAACCAGAAATAGTTGGATTCTCAAGCTATTTTTTATCTCCAAAAAAACGTTTGAGGTTTAGAGCCTCCAATTAAAAGTTCTAGATAAAATCAGGAGAAGGTATTTTAAAACGTCAAAGAAAATCTCCCTTTCAACCCCTTTTAAAATTTTGATTATAACTTTTTATTGGATTCTTGAAACCTCAAACGGATTTTTGGATATAAAAATTAGCTTGATTTTACAACTTTAAATTTCCCAAATTTTTTTGAAAAAAATTCATTCTACTATGCTTAAATGAGGTCTGAAATTCTAGTTTTAACACAATTCCTACATTTGACAATGAGTGATCTCTATTCTAAATAACCCATACCCTTTGAAGATTTACCATGGACAACTGATTTCTCTATAAAAAATAACCTCTTCACCCTTCCTTCTCACCAATTGTCAATGAATTAAGTCTATTATGATGCCACTAAAAAATCCCTTGATGGTAGATGTCCTTGGACTATTTTTGACACTTGCTTTTTTATTCATAACTTGATTAGAAAACAAGATATGCAATAATCAGGGTTAAGGTGCATTACATTACCTAAACCTTGATTATTGAACTACTTGTATTTGGATTTTGAACCATTGACAATCATCGGACATCGTGACTTCAGGTGATTGACTATAGGAGAAAAACAAATCACTAAGCAAAGTTAAATGTAATTGTGGGGTGCTTTTAGCTGCTCTGGAGCGTCTCTCCAGAGGGCTGAGAATTTTTCTAATGATCCATAGGAATTGAGCACCTGTTAGAAAAAAACGACAGAACCGGCCTAGTTAACTTAGTTGGAATGTTGACTTGTAACATCTGCAATGATCACTAAGGATTTAGGGCTAAGATTTAGGATTTTTAAGGATTCAGGGTTTTATTTATTGATTGATTGAAACAAATGAAATGAAATTTCATTGCCAAGGTTAAAAGTAGGATTTATAGTTTAGGGAATTGAATGACTCTAATTTAGAGCCGCAATCATGCTAATTTGCTCTGATCTATGGTTGCCAAAGCCCAAAACAAGTCCCCACTTGAAGCAGACTAAGGGCCTCCTTCCATGTGAATTGGAGGCCGCTAGACCTCACCGCGGATCGGTAAGATCTGCACTCCAAAAAAACCGAGCCTCCTATCCCACCAATCATTGGTGAGGTTCACCGGCATCCAACTCATATGGAAGGAAGCCTTAAGCTTGGGTGAGGTTTGGGGAGGTGGGACCAAGGTTTTTATTTCATTTTGGGGGCAAAGCAAAAAACAAGCATCTTTGTGTCATAAAGTTCTGTAACTTACAATTATAAACATGGATAGCAAATGAAAAATGTGGATCTAATAACTCATTTATGGATTTGATTTACATACATTCTTGGGGGGTGCACTCCTTGAAAAAAGTAAGGATCTAGATGTGAACACCAGGTTTTTAAATGGGGGGTATTACTTTTTGTTCATTGATTATTCTGAGGTCTATCATTATATAATTCTCTAATTTGATCTATTAAGAAGGTTGCATACATTAATTATAATTCCTAATTGACATGAATATGTCATATGCTATATTGGTTCAATTTTTTTGCACTACTTGCAAGTACAAAATTTGATGTAGGGTTTAGAGTTCACAATTAGGGGGCTTATAAACCATTTAGTGCTTTGAAGTCCAAAAATTCATATCTAATTCCACAAAGCTCCAAAATTATGAAACAACTTGGATTAGATGCCAATTCTACTTGTCTTTCAAGTAGAATTTCCTGAAAAATATTTTAAGAAGTTTCACCTCCTCAAAATTCAATTTCAGCTTTTAAATGGGTAATTTATGGACCGCTTACCTTTTAAGCTCAATTTGTAATCAATTTCTCATTCACAGATATTTAGTAGCAGAATTGATATTCATATAAAGTGCAAATATTTGCAGCTTCAAAAATCATAATCCAATTGTAGGCTTTGTCATTATCTAGATTTTATTTTATTTTTGAAACAAATGAAATATATTTTCATTGGTAAAAAGTAACTTACAAGCTGGCTAGCCACAAGTGGCCAAGGTGAATTGCCCACATCGCTTGTTCCCCCAAGTCATTCTAAGGGTGCATGTAAGAAAAAGCCTCTTGCTTTGTACTTGATTAATTTATTTTGTACAACCCTCCTCGCTAATTTTGGGGCTTTTGATTGCAAATATAAATTCAAAATTTGCAAATTTTATCATGCATTGCAAATTTAAAAAATCAACATTTTTCTTTGGGAGCAAGTGGGGGGTCAATTCCCCAGGCTTTACAAGTGGCCTATCCAGAAGAGAAACAAGACGTATATGATCAAACCAAATAAGACTAGGGAAGCAAAAAGACATTAGGCTATCTGGATTGTAAGCTTAATAAACCATTCCACTCTAAATTTTTGATGATACTACTTTTGGAGAAATGCATTTTTGAATGCACTCCCATTACTTATATATTCACAATTTATTCCCCATATGGAGTTATAACCACAACCTGCATATGATAGGTAAAATATAATAGATCATCATAGCTTAAAGAATCTAAAATAAAAAGACAATGTAGTATAATTGTGGAATGAAATGCCAGCTCTAAACCCATAATTAAGACTTTTGGCCCACTAAACTAATAAAAAAGGGGGTATTTTAAGTCTAAATTTTTCTGTTATTTGTCTGTTTGATTTAAAAAGAACATAAAATTCTACATCACAACTGCAGCATTCACAACTTAAGCGTGTTTTTTTTGGTATTTTTTACCATTTCTAGTTTTGTAAAGATGGCTCCAAGAATTTGACAAATTTTGCATTTTTTGTTTGGTTTTGGTAGCCAATAGTACAATTTGTGATGACATGTTAAATTTCTCTTGGAAATTTAACAAGATAATTAAGTATATAATCATCTCAATATAATATTATTTAGCAATGAAACTCACGGTACATTTGACTCCTTGGAATTGAAAAAGGTTTAACCTTATAAGGACCAAGCATTCAAATTTCAATTGACTACAGATGAACAACACATCTGAAGCACACCTAAATGTGTTTTTTCATCTATTGATGGTTTTGAAGATTCTTTTGTTAGTTGGTTCTAAAGACTTTGCCTTGCAAGCATTCTATAAATCAAAGGGTATTGTTAGGTCCAACTTCCAAAAATAACTTCTTTAGTTCAAAAAATGACTTGAATAAAAAAGTAAAAAAATATCTTCTACGATGAGAACTTAACTTTTTTAACTTAAAGGAAAAAAATTCTTATAGTGATCCTCATAATATTCAACTCAGAATCTATTTTAGAAGAAATTTTAATTTTTGGTTTCAAATTTTTTTAGTTCGTATTGTAGTTGATCTAATCTATGGATATGATATTTGAATCATATTTACAACTATTGTTTGAGAGTCATCATTAAATTATTCTTCTAAGTTGAATTTTAAAATAAATCCCCAATTTTGAAAGTCCTTAGAATACTCCTAGTCTTTAAGGAATTAACTTGAAATGTTTTATGATTACAAATTTTTCATCCTTCTTTTCTCATGGTTGCATGGCTTGACTATTCCTCAAGTTCATTGTTGATCTTTTCCTTTATATTTCTGTAGTTGTATCAACTTCTCCACGCAATGGGTCACAATAACTCTTGTTCCCTATAGACTTGAATTGTTGGTTGACTTTCTAATACTTGAAAAGGGCAAAATATCCAACCTCTTAGTATTGAAGTATTACAATTATCTACTGCAATTGAATAATGTTAAAGTAACTCAACCTCATTGCAATCCATTTCTACATCCAATCCTAAGAAATTACTATTTGAAATGTACAATTACTATTTATAAGAGCCTAGGAGCAATCATGATTACTTCTATATTGATGCTTTAAAAACTTATAGATTTTCGTATCTCTTTTAGACTAATAGACTCCCAACAAGATCAGACAAGATATTAGACAATTTCTTAGTAGGAACTATGCTAAAATGCTTATTCCGAAAATTTTAGATGTAGTTCCCTTAAGTAAATTCCTAAAGCTTGAAGGTGCACCAAAAAAAGTTGTTGAAATTCTAGCAAATTCCTAAAGCTTGGAGGTACACCAAAAAAAGTTGTTAAAAATCTAGAGATATTTAGCCCCACAAAACAATTAATATTGAACTTCAAGAACCAAGCACATGTACTATATTGGTATCTTAGGATTTATAGGAGGTAGCTAGGAAGGCATTGAAACTCGTATAATTTATGCAATAAGCCCAATAAAGCATAATTTATGCATGGTTTCTATTAGTTAAACACTTAGGTTTTTGTAGAACACCATATAAAAAAACTATGATTTTTTTAAGTGTTGAAAAAAGGGTGCCCCAAAATGACTCTAATTCTCTTAAATAGGATTTGTGCATTCTCGGCAAAACATATAGAGAAGGATTTGAGAAATGAGCCAAATTTGTTGAATTTAGTATATTTACTCTATATGCTAAACCAACTCAAGTTTTTGGCCCAAGGCTTTCTTGTAAAAATAATGGCACCTTAAATCATCAATGTAACCATTTCAATGTCTTTTGTCTAGCCACATGGTGAAATTTTGTTCAACCTCATTGGCAAACTGTAATAAAAGATGTAGCAAGTAAGATGTGAATTTTCTCAAAAATATGTTATAAATTTTCAAAAACAACTCTCTATAGGCTCCTACTATATGGATTATAGTGACTTAGTATGACACAACACATTGAAAACCTGAAGCAACAAAAAGTGATGCATGAATAGCAATATTGAACACATGCTTTAATAATCCATTCAATTTTTGAATAGGAGACTGGTGGTTTCACAAGCAGATTTGGTTTACCACTAGACCAAAAATGGTGGACCCGGATATACAATTCCACAATCCGGAAATGCAATTCCACAATGTTGCACATACAAGGATAAAATTAAAAAATTTAACCCACTGACTTCATGGTTGGTTAATTTTCTCACTTCACCCAAGGGATCTTGGAACCCCAATATGAATTTCCTAATACCTTCCAAATTTCCAAATTTCAGGCGTCCTTTGGCTCGTGATGATGATTGATAAGTTCATGACAAAGAAGATTCACGTTAGTCACTCGAAAAAATGATCCATCATCAGATGATTTAGAACAGAGAAATCGGAAGGGAGAGTGAGAATAAGGGATTCTATTTGTGTGCTTTAATTTGTTGATATTCTATCAGCTTTAAAAAAAAGGTTTCATTTTAAATTGTAAGCAACAATGTTAATAAACTAATCCTATGTGGCACCATGAAAACAACTATACACACTTATGTGGGTGTAATTGATTGAACATTTAAATTATCCCCTACAAGGAGTGAGTTACAAGGAGTGAGTGATCCACTTGGATGTTGAATGTTGTCAAAAGTTCATTTCATCCAATTAATATTCATTGAGAAAACTTAAAGTCACATCATGAGATATAGCGTATAATAAAAAGTACAAGCAGCTGTAGTACCGAATAACAAATTTCTGGACAATGTTGCCATTTGTCATGATTGTATGGAACCCCTAAAAGAGCATACGTCACAATATTTTAGGCAAGTAAAGTGCCTCAAATACCAGTCCCATACAGAATCAATGGAAGAATGTTCTTTCACTCATGAACCAATGATATAGATATTCAGGTTTTAGTATTCAGGTTGAGCATTAAGGGGATAAAAAACTGCCAAGTGTGAATCAAATTCAGGTGCCGTTCAATGGAAATTGTCCATGTGTTTCAAGAAAAAATAAATAAATAAATTCAGGAGCCGTTTGTCCTGAAAATTGGTGCAATTAGAGAGAGCTCCACGAATTCTAAACGTCTCATCCATATCGATGAATGTACCTTCATTCCTTGAGATAAGTCCCCAGTGATTATCTTGATAAACTGGAAGGACGGACGTCACGCTTGGGTCCGCGGACTGTGGCGTGGACAAACGAGGGCATCAAATGGCAGAAAGTAAGGACCGTGCCTCCAGTTCTCGGTCCCAGGCACAGTACCTTATCATGACACCCATTGGACCACCAGTGATCCCCCCTCTTTTCTTTTCCGAAGAATAATCCCTCACCATGAAATCTCCACGTGAAAAGATTCCGTACCAACTAAAACTGTGTGGTCGCAATGAGATTTTCTACTTATCATCAAAGCTGTACTCACCGGATAGGGAAAGGGCACATAAAACGTCTCCGCGAAGAGAAAACAACTTTTCAGAAGCAAGTTGCAGAATGTCAGAGTGAGGACGAGAATAAGAGCTACACTCACAATGTACTAGACTAAAGAAATTGCAAACATGCAAAGATTAAACAAGAAATCAGAAAATAGGGAACCAGGCAAATCAACAGGAGTAACGATGATCCAAAGTGACTTGTAATGATCATTGATGCAGCAAGGAATCACAAAGAAAGTGGTCTCGCAATGCTCTCTAAACACGGGCTCTGGTTGTTTCAAACCGCAGTAGTTCTTAACTTACTGCTGAAATCTAGGAAGGGAGACGTCTCGACGCAAGGAACACCAAACCCTGGAGCTATTCCACAACTAGTGGGGGACCCTCTCACGCTCGCTCCTGCAACAAGCTTGGAGGACCAGCAGTCTTGGAGGAGAATCAACTGCTGTACTGTACTGTACATAGAGAAATGCCGAGCTCTTTTAATTGAAGCACGTCCATTTATGAAATACAAAGACGTCTGGTGAGATAGCAACATGGGCACACGGTTGACCGAGTGAACCACTACCAACACGCAGAGTCCAAAGTGCACATAGCTGAAACTCAGTTTCCCTCCTGCCAGTCTCCTCCTTCGAGGAGGAGGGTCAAAATTGGACACCGGATCCCTGAAACCAGGTGATGGAACGGACCCCCCTCAACGGAGAGAACACGATCACAAGATCAACACCCTGCAGGGAAAAGAAAGCGGAAAAAAGAAAAGAAAAAAAGAAAAAAGAGACTCGAACAAAGCTCTAGGCAACTGGAGGCCTCAGGACGTGATCCTGGGAAGTGTCGACAGCGGCAGGGGGCATCCATTGCCACATCGCCATGCCAGGATAAGCAGCCATTTGGGCGGCCTTGGTATTGGCAGCTTGGGTCTGCGCTGCAAAAGCAGCTGCTGCTGCGTGAAGAGCTGCAGGATGAGGCATGTATCCCGCAGAATTGGTCATGGACTTGACTTGCTGCTCCAATCTTTCCTTGTCAGCCTTCAGACGTGACTTCTCGTCACGCAGCTCATTCTTCTCAGCCTGTTCAAAACCAAGGTAACCCAGCGTAAGTAATGCAACAATGTGCGTCCCATAAGACCTGACATTGACCACAAAGAAGGAACGGAACAGCAGAAGCAAAGCAAGCAATACGCCTCCACCTTCAAATCCTTGATTGCATCGCGCAGCTGATCATTGGACTCTTGAAGACCTTGGGCCTCAGTCCGAAGCTGGGTCAAGATACGAACAGCGTCGTTCAAAATAGTCGCCTTGTCAGTCTTGGGCGGCCTGCCAGGTTCTAGTGCCGCACTCAATTCCAAGAACCTGAGATGAGCAATACCAGAGTGTTAACAATCACAGCACGTATACCTCAGTCAACATAAGAACAGCAAACATGGGTCACGTCATGACACAGACCTGTCGTTGAGGCGATCGCGGCGCATCTTCTCCCGGCATGCCTTATTGCCAGAGCTACCACAAGTCTCCTCGCGAGACCTGAAGAGGACAACCGGTCAGACGCCTTTCCAAGAAGGAACCAACGAGCAATAAACAGAAATGTCCCGACAGTGAACATTTGAAACCAAAAATATAAAGAAACCTGCAACTGATGATATGTTTCTGTTCCATGGCATGAACTATCCAACGCACATATTTGGAGTCTCCATGCAATTGTGTGACGCTCATCATTCCACATTGTGAAAAAAAAAGTAGGGAAGTGTATGCCAAATGCACTAAATACATATCGCATGTCAAACCAAAGGAAAGAATCAATTCAATATTTACAAAGTTGAGCGTACCGCACCTCTTCCTGGAAGAGCTTTTCTCAGGCACGTCCGACTCTCCCTTCGAACAATCATTGTCAACACTGCACAAGGAAGGACTATCAGACACCGAACACAACTTCTGGCCAACAAGCCAGAAATGATACGAATGTCGAAACTATATCTTGGTTTCCAGAAATTACAAAAACAACTCCGCTAACTCATCTCAGCACTCTAAATACCCGCTATCAACACCATGAGATAGCACCTCTCAGATCATTTCTAAGAGGAAAATTTTGAAGGGATTTCAGATTAATCGCAAAGATGCCTAGCAAGCCTTGCAGACGACACATGCATCTGAAGGAAACGAGTGCTGCTCAAGTGACCCAGCCACCCCTCCCGAATAAGCACAGGGATCATAGATTTCGTAAAGACTCTTCCAAAGGCTATCTACATAACGCCCAGCGGAGCGAGACTAGGACCTAATTATTCATTCTGAAAGCTACAAGCGAAATTGGCGAAGGTAGCGGCAAGTAGGGCTAGAGCGAGTGCAAGGCAGCTAAAAGCATGCAGGGTAACTGCACACTTCAATGTTGCCGAATGCAAGCACGACTATTTAGAATCTCATCACTACGTTTTCTTCTGCGCGCCTATGGTCGGTGCCTGTAGCGGAAACCCTTCCCATTCTTGCCCAACAGAGGCCCGCATTTTCACGGGAGAGGGAGTATCACAGAATCGAGAACTCTCTATGAAAGAAACCAAGAAAGGGAAGACCATAACAATAATCATCCCACCTGCAATCGACTTGCTCCATGTGGTCCCCCGCGGGGTGCTGGCTGGGATATGTCGTCCAGAAAAACGGGTTGGACGGCTGCACCTCCTCCTCCGCGAGCAGCCCCTCCGCCAGATACGACATCCACTTGGTCGTATTCGACGGTGAGGACATCATCCTCGCCACGCCCGTGGTCGCCGAACCCTCCTTCAGCACGACAAGCAATAATAAATTGCGAAACCCTCAAACAGTCACGACGAAACCCACCCCCCACCCCCCTGAAGCTCACGCCCACACCCACAGACGCCACGACGTCCCAACTGCGTCCCAAGAAAGCTTCAATTGCGGCTCCCTCCTCAACCAGGATAAAGGCGAAACGGAAAAAGATTCTGGGGTGGTGTGTAGGTGGGTTCAACAGACTCCTCCAGCAGTGGCGAAATGTGAGAGGAAATTGGTATAGAATTGGCCTGCGATGGATAGAAGTTGGGCAGACTGGGGATGTCCTGAGTGGTTCAGTTGTTGTGCTGGCGGTTGTTGGTTTGGATTCTCCAAAGGACACTACTACTGTTGCCTGTTGGGCTTCCGTCACGCAAGGTCCGGAGGTTGTAGTCTAGCGCACGAAAGGGGCTCCGATCCGGTCGCAGCAGGGAGCCCAGCCAGGTGGCGAAAGAGACTGCTGTGCCGCTGGGGGTGAAGCTTAGCCAAAAGTTCGGTGTCGAAGACAAGCCATCGCCATCAATCTCGCGGTGTGCCGGAGGGCCTGCGACCTTGATCTGCGTTCTCGCTCTGTGCACCGCGACAACCACGGGGTGGGCGACGAGGAAGACGAGGGATGAGGACCGGTCCAGAACCTGGTGGAGACCCGACTGGGACCTGGAGTTCAAACTGTGCGGCTGGAGATCCGAGGTTTCAAGCGGGCGGTCTCCGTTTTCCTGGTCGCGTGCGTCGTTCCATCTGGTTTGTTCATTGGTCGAACGATTTTAATTTTTTAAACTTTCCTGGTTTCCCCCTTTTACTTTTCCTGGTTTATCCTTTTTACTTTTCCTGGTTTATCGTTTTTACTTTTCCTGGTTTATCCTTCTTAATTTTCCTGGTTTATCTTTTTTAATTTTCCTGGTTTATCCTTTTTAATTTTCCTGGTTTATCCTTTTTAATTTTCCTGGTTTATCTTTTTTAATTTTCCTGGTTTATCTTTTTTAATTTTCCTGGTTTATCTTTTTTAATTTTCCTGCTTTATCTTTTTAATTTTCTTGCTTTATCCTTTTTAATTTTCCTGGTTTATCCTTTTTAATTTTCCTGGTTCATCTTTAAACCATTAGAAGAGATTTGAGGCCTCTAAGAGACTACGAGTTATCACGCGTTCCTGCAGTGTTCTCAGACTGCGAAAACGCAGGATAAGTGCTAGCTGATGTGGCCGAGAGTCTGTCACGTCATTTTCAAAAAAAGAAATGGCTTAAAATGATATTTGGGAGAGAGAGAAAAAAAAATTGAAAAACAAATTCTGACAGCCCGTACGGCTATTTGCAAAATTAGGCCAGATTTGGGAACAAGCTTGAAATGGCCCTCCAATGTCCTCAAATCTCCCCTAATGTCCCTAATCAAATTCAATGTGTCTTCATTTCATTTGAATTTTGAATTTTTTTTGCTCTTTTTCTGTCAATTTCCTTTATTTGATGTTAAGATGGATTGGAAAAAACCTTAACTCCCTTTAAAGGATCAAAGATAGTCCAGATTTCTAAAATTGTGAAGATGTATTATAAAATGCAATTTAGAACAATAATTGAATAATGATTCTCAAACAATAGCTATAAAATATGATCTATTAATTTGATCTATACATCTAGATCAACGAGTATACAAACCAACATTTCCAATAATTTTTTAAGCCAAAAATTGAAAATTCCTTCTAAAATTGATTGTAGATTGAATATTTGTGATTTTTACAAGAATTTTTTTCCTCTAAATTCAAAATGTTAAGTTCAAATCATAGTGATTTTTGAAGATTTTTATTTTACTTTTTTATCAAGTCATTTTTGAAGGGCCGTTTTTTAATTAAAAAACAAAAAGCTAAATTTTGAATTCAAACTACCTCCAAGATGGGCAGCTTCAAAATATTAAAGGCACTATATTTTGTGATTTGGATTTGACAAACAAAGTTTGCAATTAAGATACTTCATTGATTGTGTTACTTCTTTGATTTTTTTAAATTTAAGTGAAAACAAAATCTGACAAATTTTATCTTGTCAGTAATATCAAATAAAAATGAAATATTTTGAAGGCCATAATTGAACAAAAGAGCTTAATTCCAAAATGCCTCAAGCTTCTTCAAAGCTATTTGGAATTTGCTCAAAAATGAACAAAAATCTCATTTTGATAAGTGTTATCATTATATTTCTAATTGTAATTGTACAAATTCAAATGAGATATATCATGGATTATATAAGACATAAGAAAATAAACACAATAATATCACTTGTGGAATTGAAAGATTATAATATTTGATCTAAGAGAGTGTTCAAATTGTGAAAGTGATGTGAAGTCTTTCAATCATCTTTTAACATGTCAAAAATGAATTTGAGGTCATAAAAAAAAGACTAGAGAACATTATATAAATAACTATAATCAATTTATAGCTTCTCAAAATCTACTCTACAATTTTCTTGAATGAATTTCTAATGTGATTTCTCCCTTGAGTTCTAGTGTATTTTAGGCTCATCTTTAAGAGCCTTTGGCTCTAAAAAACCAAGACTTGCAATGGACTGCCTTGTATGAAATCTTCTATGAAAAAATCCTAAATTATTTTTTTAAATGAGATTCTTGATGCTTAAAATAGAATTCAAAGGACATTCATCATACTACTAAAATCACAACAATCCCTATAATATCACAATTCAATTTTGAATAATATTATAGAAATTCAATTGCTTTTGTAATAGCCATAGGATACTTTCTACTATATATTATATATTCTTTTTGTGAAATATTTGAAAATCAAATGGATACTTCTAAAAGAATTTCAAAGAAACTTTTCAGACAACAAAACTATAGATAAATTCTATATCTTTTTAGAATGTGATATTAAAGAATAAGGAAGCACCAACCGCTAGCGTTGCTTTACATATTCAAATGTGAAGATTCTACTTAAGTTATTTTTATTGCAATGTTTTCATCTTTGCAAAGGTTATTTTTAAAAAAATTATGATATAAAGATTTTCTTTAATTACTTTATATTGCACTATATAAATTTTTTCAAAGAATATTGTATGAGGATGTCAATATTTTCATTTAAAGATTATACATACTTTGTTTATCTACATTCTATCACATGAAAAATTGATGAAAGTAATATATTTAATGCGTAGCAAAGCAAGCGCCAATCTCTAGTTTAAAATATAGAACTTTAAAAATAGCATTCTAATAAAGTTTTATTTTACTTCAAAGTTTACTTGACATCGTGTTTGGATATTTAGAGGTTAAAGTAGTTGATGTAATGTAGTGCATTTAAGCTCTAGGTATTAAAGTTTTCTTTTCTTTTAGGAAGCACAAATCGAACAACTTTAATTGCAAGAATGTATGAAAGTATTTAAAAAGTGTCATATTTGTGTTAGTATCTTTTGATTATAAACTCATTCACTTGTAAAATGAAATTTCTTGCAAAATAATTGATAATCCACCCCACCGCATATTTATATTTTTGAGAAGTTGTCAGTTGACTACAATCAATATTGGATATTGACATAGATACATATATTTGTTTGTTGTTAGTATCATTCATCCATATCCCATATCAATACTAATGTTCATATATCCTACTATATTAATATTCATAAACAGTCTCCATATATTTTTTATATCAATACAAGATAACCGTATCAATATAAATTCATAATTTTATTTTTGAAGATTGATGTTAGGGGATGGGAATTCAAATCCTAGGGAGATCACTCCTTATAATTTAAGTTACACTCATGATTTAAGAGGGTATTTAATGTGGGGCTATTCATTATAATTATAGTATATTAAGATGACCTTATTTTTATATAAAAAGCTATATGGGGCATATTTTCAATATCCTATGATTTTTATAATTTCATTTATGCATTTTTTTTTAAGTGGAGCTATCTTATATGTAAAATTTAAATGTCCAATTGACCAAGTGGTATTTTTTAACCCTTGAAGACCAATTGTCCATTGAATGAACAATTGAAAATTTGGATAGGATTTGTATAGTCAATTTAGGTCGGTTGAACATTTACAAAATTTTACCACAAGGTATGAATATGTACCCTTTTAGTGTAAATATATTTTTTTCTAATTGAGTACCTGAAATAGAAGTTACATTGTCTTGAACCTTTTTGGTAACTCAAGCAATTTGGGCATCTTTTGGGCACCTTTTGCCAAAAAAACTCATCAACTTTTGAAATTTGGCATGTATGTAACTGAAAAAATATGGAATATAATTATCAAAAAAATTTAGTTCTCAAATCATAAACTCAGAGGAGTCAAATTGTATTAGCTATGTTGGGATGGCTTCAAGAATAAACATTTTCTTCTACTTCAAGCCCTATTATCTTGCAATATGTGAAGTCAAAGTTCTTGAAAACTTTCTAACATACTGCATTCCAAATTTTTGTCTCTAATTTTAATTTTTTGTATCTCAAATAAAAAATTTCCTCATTGCTTAAGAAATCATCAAAAAATGACTAGTGTATTGCCAATGCACTTAACTTCCTTACGTTGCAGGTTGATTTAAAATAAGCTAGACTCTATATTTGCTTCTAAATTTTTCATGAGTATGAAAAATCATATCTAATCTAACATTATATATGTATGATTGGCCAAGATCTTCATCTTTGTGCAGAGCAAAAATTTTATTCTAGGAGGGCTCAAAGTCTTCTGGCCATATTTTGCAGGAATAAAAAAAAAAAGATCTCACTTCAAATATTATAATCTTTCAATCCATATCTTCAAATGGTCTGAAGTTTTTTACACATGTTGCCTTACTTGTTTAGTACATTTTTGTATGGTTGAAATTTTAAAAAAATGAATTAATTTTTACTTTTGAACAATGCATCAAAAATGGTCAGTTTTAGACTTTCCCTCTTCCAAAGCACCCTCCGGCCTTAAGGGTTTAATAGCAAGTTTATCATTGAGTACTTTAGAATGAAGTTAAACAAACTATAAATTCTATCCTTATATTGTACAATTGTTAATTTGTTGAACCTACTAAGGTAATTGGGTAAACCTTTTTATTTGTGCAATGTGACATTTTCTACCACTTA
The DNA here is from genome assembly GCA_963969595.1 of Neckera pumila. NCBI lineage: Eukaryota > Viridiplantae > Streptophyta > Bryopsida > Hypnales > Neckeraceae > Neckera > Neckera pumila. The sequence goes on along the minus strand of OZ018408.1, from coordinate 2,387,689 downwards.
TGGTCAGTGCCTTATGTTTACACTTAATTTTTTTGATATATACACTACAATCACCGTGGCACAATTTCAGTCAACCACCCTTCACTGTAGATTTTCTTGACTATGTATATTTTATCATTTATAGAAAATTATCTGTTTACATCAATACTCATCATACTATGGAAAATTTGCACAACCTCTATTTGTTGAGGCTAATTTATTAATAAAAATTTGTACTATAGAATGTCTTTCTATACCCTAATTTATATATAATAGAGTATATAACATCTCACGGACCCTATAGTAGCCCTATATATTATATAAAAATTTTCTACTTTGGATTAAATAGATCCTATCTTTTAACTCATATAGTTTTCTTACAAAACCAACAGTGATCTCCCTAGGTTTCAAATTTTTCCTTTCTAAATTCACAACCAAGGTTCAAAGCCACAAGGTTTTTTCAAAGTTTTTTAATCAAATAGCTAGAGATTTAAAAGGGGGGGGTCAAATTTTTCCCTTCCAGATCAATGACTGTGGATTTGAGATGAGCGGGGGGGGGGGGGGGGAGTGTTTTCATCTCCACCCTCTTGATGGAACAAGCACAACATATTTTTTCATTTTGCTTTGTAAAATGTCCTATGGTGGTTGCCCTAAGTAGGATCCATTGTGCCTTCCAAGCAATGAATCTTTCTAACTTCCTAATTGGTTTAAACTCTTGTTCATTCAACCAAATCTTTTTTCCCTTAGGCCCAACTTCCTCTCTCACCACATTTTCTTTTTTTTCCCCTTGCCTTCCGCCCACATCCAAACCTCATGGTCTCTCTAACCTTGCTACCTCACTCTCGATGCTCTCCAACAACCTAGCCCCAGCTTCCAGCAACTTGACATTGACCTCTTTCCAACTTATTATACTCCTCGGCCACACCTTCTCTTCCCAACTTGACATCCATCTCCCCGCAATCAAACCATTCTCAACATCCTTGCCACCTCTTTGCAGCCAATTGTACCTTCACCGCACCCGAGCTTCCAATAGCCCCAACTATCTCATGGCAGGTAGTTGGGTTTCCTTTTATTTTTTTATTTTTTTATTTTTTTACTGTCATGTCCTTTGGACAAAGACTATAACAACGACTTTGCATCAATTTTGGTTTGTGAGAGTTCAGATCCTATCTACAACCACATTTACATTACAGGATGTGGTTTGCATTCACACAACAAACATGGTCAAGGTTTGGTTGGAGTGGAGATGTGGGGTCTAAAAGCTGGATCCCCCAATCTGTACTTAATGTAGTTTTGTACCTATTTTATAGTGGTGATAGATTGCATATATTGTGCTCAATTGTAGAAGCATTGAATAGTCTCCTTCTATAATATCAAGTTATGTTATATAGGATTTATGTCTTTCAAAGCTTGGAGAGATATTTTACTCAATTATGCACTACTTTCTGATGTGCAGATTGAAATTAAGTACAAATCTCACCTTTGAAAATAAATTCCATGTCCTTATTGAGCGAGGTTTGTCCACTTGGTTCTTAAGGTGATTGAGGTGACTGCATGAATTGATGTTTGTATTGGAAGGCGAGCTTGTTCATCAAACTCTCTCGCACATGGTAGAGAAATTTGGACCCATCATGTACTTGCGCATGTACGTAAATCCCTTAATGATAGCTTTTGACCAAAGTGCCCTTGTAGTTTTTGAAGGTCTCAAAAAAGTCATAAACGAGTTGCTCGCAAAACAATATAGTGGAAAAAGTATCGTCCATGACTTTTTTGGCACCTTCAAAAATTGTGAGAACTTTGTGGATAATCAAACAATCTTTTTGAGAATCAAATTTTTATAAAGATCCTGGAACAAATGAACAATTGATTAAAAAGTTTTTATTGTTTTGTTTTGATTTTCAATTTGGGCAAGTAAAACAAAGCATTTTTTTTTTGAAAATTTGCAAGCTTCCTTCTAACTTCAGGACTAAGCATATAATATCTTCTTCCAATTTAGTAGATGATTGAATTATCTCATTTATTCAAATTTTGTTTATTAGGATTAAAATAGTTTTATCTTGTTATGTAAAATTTGATGATTGTGATTCCTGTGTATAAACCACCAAAGATCTATATCAATGATAATTGAAGATAGATTTATAGATATATTGATGGTCAAAATCTTATTGACTTTATTGCATTCTAAATTTGCAGCAATCGTATTTCATTTAGTATTGGTCATTTTCACATGATATAAAGTGGTAATGAAACTAGAGATTAAATAAACATGGGATTAGGATAATTAGCTTAAACACATTTGAAATGAATATCTTCATGTATAAGAATTTATTTCTTGACTTGGAGGATTCCATTAGCAGTTTAAAAGCATGTATTTTAGAACAAAATAGAAAGAGTACAACAATATACTTCATAAAATATTGTGTTCAAAACTCAAAATCTAATGTATAATTAGAATAGAATTCATTTGAATTGAAACCAATCATCCAAATGAAATTAATTTGCTTTCCATAATAAACAGCAATTGATTGAACATTTACATGACACCATTTGAAGCCATTTTGGGGCCTTTGGCAATGTTACCAGGTTAATCCAAATTAAAATTCTCAAAGTTATAGTAGCTTCTTAGGTGGTGCCTTTTGAATTATGATTTATATAATGGGCTTATTATTTTGTTAAAAAACACAAATAAAGAATTCATGATAGTATGCTTGAATTCTCTCAATCATGAAATCAAAAGACTATTTTGAAAAAACATCACTAAACTAAAATAAGGTACATATATTTAGACATAATCAATACAACTTTGTGAATCATCATCATACATTTTAGGGACGGAAATGAATATGGATTTGAGTTTGTACTAGCTGTGAGCACATATGACTTTTATATGCAATTTAATGATTCTCATCTACTTTCATTTGTATTTTTATCTTTGACAATACTAATTGATCTCACATATGTAATTATACCCTTGAATGGATTAAGTTTGAATTTCATTTTTTAGAGTTCTTTATTAATATGGAGAAAATGATTACTAAAGAAGACCATCACAATATGTATAACGGCCTTCTTTCAAAGTAGATGCTTATTTCACATGCTCATAGACAACATGACTTTGATCTTCTCCCTCATTTATTGGATTATTGTCATTTTTATATTTGTGTCCTGTAGATTTTCAAGACTTTTCATTACAAATATATTCTTGCTCAACGGCTAATTAGAATTTAGTTCGTAGAACTTTAAAAAAGCTCTTGTGTTAATTATATATATGCAATCTATAAGCAATTTTAGAAGGAGTTTTAAATTTCAAACCGTCTGGATATGATCTTTGAATCACATTCTACAACTTTTGTTTGAAATTCGTCAATATTTTACTTTTTAAAGTTGCATTTTATAATGCATCTTCACAATTTCTGAAATTTGGACTACTCCCTAGTCCCTAGTCATTAAGGGGTTAAAAAAAGCCATTTATTTTTTTTGATTTTATTAGATTTGTCTTCAACAAGATATGGGCTTCTACATTACATTGAGCCTTCAATTACCTAGTGGTTTATCTTGAGTTCTTTTGAATAGATACATTAAATTTTATCCATCCAAATTTTTTAAAGATTCTTATTTTAGTTTCCACAAATTTAAACAACATGGATTTTTGAAACTCTTGTTTGTAAATATTTTACAATTAAAAAAAAGAGCACATATTGCCTCAAAATATGACTTTTCTAGTAATAGAAGCAAAGAATGATTTCAAAAATGATTTCAATCAATATATAAGATGAAAAGCATAGAAATTGACCATAGCTAGAATTATGCATTTTAAACTCAAAGCAAAGACATTCTTATAAAAATCACTAATATAAGAATGTCTTTGCTTTGAGTTGAAAATGCATAATTCTAGATGTTTATAAGCCTCTGGACATATAGATCCTAAACTAAACAACTAAAGGTTGTAGATTTTGGGATTTGCATTTATATAGACAAAATAAACCTATATCAACTAGACAATTGATCTTGTCTACACAAGAGGATAGATGTGAATTTATTCAATATAACTATCTAGAAGGCTAAAGGACATAACATGCACAACTATAATCGATTTATGGTTTCTCAAAATCTACTCTACAAATTTTAATAATGAATTTTCAATGTTTTTTTCCCTTAAGATCCAATGTATTTGTGGCTAATCTCTACGAGCTTCTAACCCTAAAAAAAACAAGATTTGCAAAGGACACCCTTAGCTAGACAAATTTCCAATAGAAAAAACATGAACAATCACTACAAGAGAATGGGGTGTTTTAGGTGAGTTTTTAAGTATAGTCCTAGACATAAGATTTTAAGTAATGACCTTAAAGATCATTACTTAAAACCTTATGTCTAGGACTATACTTAAAGACTCACATAAAACACCCCATTCTCACGTAGTGAATTTTTTTACAATCAAATTTTTGGTGCTTAAAATAGTCATTAAAGGATATTCAACTAGAAAAAATACCCAAAATATCACTTTGCTAAGATTTTACATAACTTTTAAGTTTAGTCAATACCAAAATATGGTGTGGGGGCATTTAGGAGCTAATAAAAATAGAGTCAAGGAGAAATAGATCCATTCTTCACTAGGACCTTTCTCACCAAATTCAAAACTAAATACATTCTCTAAATGTTGAAAAAGAGGAGCACAATGTATTAAAATTTGAGGGATAGACTATTGTTCCACCATCTCTTTAACATATGTGGAGCACAATTTTACATCAGTCTACAAATCCTAAGAATGTGCCCCCATACTTACTAACATCCACCAACATTATTTTGGATCTAGATTGCTCTCTTGAACCTGAAAGACCTTCAAATCAAGCGAGTATCTAGTAGATTGATAATAACATAGCGATGACTTGGTGGTAGATTGGTGGTCATTTAATGCAAGATTCTGGATCCTTCTGACCATGATTGTAATTTGTTGTTTCTAAATTGTTTTTCTAAATTGTTTTTCTACTACTATTCTTTATTTGGTTTGCTTCAAAGTTTAATACCTTTTGTTTATCTTATGCAACTTTCACAATATATTGTCAGCTTTAAATTTGGTGATGAATTGACTGTAGGGTGAAGGAATGAAGAATGGATTTTTTTGTCTCCAACTCTAATTTATGTTTAACAATAGTAATTGTGTTCAATTGTGATTAGTGACAATCATTACATTGTTTACCAATGAGGCAAGAGTCTTTTTTGCATCCTTAAAAAGCGGACTTGCGCAGCAAACAAAATTGTCTAATATGAATCCTCAGTCAACTCTAATATTTGAATTAACTGATAAATCCCTTTGAGGCATTTAGCAAAGCATAATACTTTCCAAGTATCGGAAGGACCAAATTGCTTGGTTACACATTGTTATGATTTTAAGTTTGCATATCTCAGGCAACAATGAAGATTAACCCTTCAACGTCGGGTTGGCATTAAAGAAAATTTCAGCCCTCTACATGGCTAAATTGATGCATGAGAATGTGCGTTTAGGAAAAATATCAGCCCAAAAAGATTGTCAGGCAATCTATAAGGTGAGTAATCAGCCACAGTGCCTTGTCGGAATTTCGATTAAAAATTTATGATTATTATTTATGATTATTTTAAATATTTTTTTCAAAAATAAAAATAAATAAATTCATTGTAATTGCACATTCACCAAAACCCTAATGGCCCTATAGAGGGTCCAGATTTTTTGTAATGTGACTGTAGAAATCATCCCTTTTGGCACTATGTGACATCATCTACTTTAAAATAACAAAAATTGGATGATCATTGGAGGTCAAATTATTGTGCAAGATCTCCCTTTTTTGCACAAAATTCCAAGGATGAACAATTGTACTTTTATCCTACATAGAGAGATTTTTTTGTCATTCATTGGCCAAAAAATAGCTGCATCGTCGTTTATGGGTTAAGGTAGAATGCTCTAAAAGCGACCCTGTTCTAAAAGCAACCACTAACTCATAGGTACATTGTAAGGCAGGAGATTCCAAAAGTGCTTAGGCTCTAAAATAGACCACCTCCTTGAATATACACTATTTGTACATGTTTCTTTTTCATAGCCTTTTGCAATGTATAGACAATGAACATTTTTAGGAGGTGGTCCATCATTAGAAGAATTTTGGGGCCTCTGGAGGGCTGCTCCAAAGTGACCATCCAGTCTATTAAAACGCAGATAGGTCTCCTATGAAAATTGTTAGAAGTACATTGTCTGATGATGTGAATTTTGCAAAACTAGTTAGTAAAAGTAGGCATGTCGCCCAACTTCAACAATAAAAAAAGCCAATACATACCGACTGTTTTTTTTTCTTGGTTCACTATTGGAATAAACTCCAAATTTCAAAAAAGAGAAAGGCCAACATTAAACAAGATTTTTGATTAAAAATTAAAAACCAAATTATCCAATTAAATCTAATTAAATATTTTTAAGTGGCTTTTGAATTTGTGTATTTCAAGATGAAAATAGGAACTTCTTTATAGAAGTGGGAGTAGTGGTAGGTAGAACAATGCATGTGGAATATGTAAATTAGGATGAATAGGAGCTCCACCCCTCATAGTTAAGCGAAAAAATAAATTGTATTAAAAAGCAGAATTTTGGGCTTCATTTAGGCATAGTAAAATAACTTTATTGAAAAAATTATGGACTAAGAAAAGTTGGATAATCAAGCTAAGTTTCATACTCAAAAATCCTTTTGAGATTTCAAATCTCAAATCAAAAGTGATGGACAAAATTCAAACCAGATGTTTGAAGGAACATTTTTTTTGACATTTTCTTTGACATTTCAAATATCCGGTCTGAATTTTGTCCATTACTTTTTAATGGAGAATTGAAATCTCAAAAGGATTTTTGAGTATGAAATTTAGCTTGATTTTCCAATTTTTCTTAATCCAAAGTTTTTTCAAAAAAATTATTTTACTATGCCTAAATGAGGCCCAAAATTATGCTTTTAATACAATTTTTTTTTTCACTTAACTTTAAGAGGTGGAGCTCCAATTTACACTAGTGTGGCTTGTGCCGTTGCCACACTCAAAATCATAGTGAAAATAATTTTCTAATTTTTTGATGCATAATAAAAACTTTGAAATTCAATATCTTTCACACCATCATTTTAAATGCTACAAAACAAAGCTTGTCCACCCCTCCTCGCCAAGAGCTTTCCAACGGTACCAAGAATGCGACCAAAATCAAAGTAAAAATAATTTTCTAGTTTTTTGGTTCATAAATACTTCAAAATTCAATAAGTTCCGGACCGTAGCTCCAAACTGCACAAAACCAAGCCGGTGCACCCCTCCTCGCCGAGGGCTTTCCGATGGTACTAAGCACGCACTCGAGGGACTTATGGTCCGAAAGATCTCAACGTAACAAAACAAACAAACAAACAAACAAACAAACAAACAAACAAACAAACAAACAAACAAACAAACAAACAAACAAATAGCCAAACTTAAGGTATGGATATTCCATATGCATTGTTCTACCTTCCACTACCCTACTTCTATAAAGAGGTTCCTATTTTCATCTTCAAACACTTCAAATGTCCACAAAATAAGTCTTTCACATTGGCATAAAAAAATTCTTGATGGTAAGCCACTTGACTATTTTTGGGCGTTTGCATTTTTGGATTGAAAAGGAAGATGCATCCAAATAGAAAATGTTTAATGATCAAGGTTATGGTGCTTTAATACATCTTAGCCCAAGGGGCCCAATTTTGTCCTTTTTCTAGTGTGTTTTCTGATAACCAGGGCAATGAGGGGTTAATACAACTTAGCCCTGATTATTAAACACTTTTGATTTGGATTTTCAGCCACTGACAAGCATCCGACATTGGAATTGAAGGTGAATGGGAATAGTGGAAAGAAATTAATTGAGCAAAATAAAACACTGTTTACTGGGTCCTCAGAGGGCTGTGGAGCGGCTCTCTTGAAGCCCCAGATTTTCTCTAATGTTTCAGTAGAGCCCTATGCCATTTAACTTCAAAAATTTATGCCTAATTCCACAAAGCTCCAAAAAATATGAAACAACTTGGGTTAGATGTCAATTCCACTTGTCTTTCAAGGAAAATTTATTGAAAAATATTTCAAGATGTTTCACCTCCCAAAATTCAGTTCAAGCCCATAGATGGTCCATTTATGAACGTTATATGCGGATTTCCGAAGATGACGGGAAACCCAAGTGAGAAATATCCTCCAGCAGTATCGAAGATATTTATTTCCTGTCAGTTTAATTTACTCTTTGACATGAAGTTCACGACATGACCACCTTTGCAGGCACTGACTGAGACTGAGACTGAGACAAAGTTGAAGGAGGCAAAGGAGAGAGAGAGATGGGACAATTGCTGCAAACTGAGGTGGCATTCATCACCATCCAGTCCAATCTTCATCTTCATGGCCCAGCCACCGATAAAGAAAAATCCACCCAAAAAGTTTTGGATTTGCTTGTCACGTGGACTGAATGCACCTGCATTTCATTTGAAATGTTCCACACTGGGATTTAACAAAACAAAAACACAAATGAAATGTCAGTAAGGGAGAAACCGACCCAAAACCGTCCATAGAAGCAATTCAGCATAGTTGGAGGCACCTTTTTCCTACAAATAATATTTTTGTATAGTAGTATTAGCGAGTGAAAATCGTGAATATTGAAAGAAAAAAATTAGATTTTTTGGTTGTAGTATGTAATTTTTATGATTTTTCAAAGTGATGGCTCCCTAGACCACTGAAACTGTCATATAGGTGGACCCAAAACTAAGATTTGCAAAAATCTGTAGTTAGCATATGAGAGTTAGGTATGTGTCCTTCAAATGCGTTGGCAAATTAAAATTAAGCATTTCAAGGACATATTAATGGAAAGTCTAGGAATACATTTAGTGACAATTTAGGGTACAGGAATGAGAACAGGTGCGCTAATGGGCAATTTTTTTTATTTGCATTGTAGCAGTGTACCATGCAGTAAATGGAAGATGGTCCCTTGAAATTGAATCCACTGTCATCGCGCCACAACACTGGAGTTTGGCACCATGGTACCAAAAAAAATCACTACTAATGGGTGTTTCTATCTTATTGAAAATACTCTCGATGTACAAGTGGGCGGAATTACAGTAGCACTGAGTTGTGTAATTTTTTCAAGGTAGAACAAATTGCAAAAGTCTAAAGAACTTACTCATAATGAGGTTATCATTACTCAATTAGGGTCTACTCACTTCCATTCAGCATTCCATCCCCCTCAAAGCAGAGTACAAGTGTTGTTCAAGCTAGGTTGGTGTTTTTGAATGGATTGTGCCACTTTCTTTGTCAAAACCTCAATCAATAAAATTAAAGTTGGGTATCCTAGTCTAATTGTTTAATTATTTTTTCAAAATTCAAGAATTCAAATATTGATATCAATTCTATTTATTAATAGAAGATATGGAAAAATCCACATTCTTATGTACATATTAGCATGTATGTTTTATATGTATTTAAACTCAAATGTATGTATAATTAAGATCCATTTTTTTCCAATAATCAGCCTAGCTAAACCCCCCCATATTGTTAGAGAAACTCAAAGTTGAGTAAGTACTCATAACCTCAAAGTTGCTCTCTAATATGATGGATAGAATTGTATCATTGTAGTTGTCTTCAATGTCATATATAGGACATTTTGAATTCTCTGTAAAATCATTCATAGGACATTTTGAGTTTCTCTATAGTAGCTGAGAGCCTTGAATGTCTCTACTTGTGATTATCAACCTCAAAGTTGTCCTTTGGCAAAATGAATAATAGTACATTCTTGAATGCCATTCATATGACACTTTGAACTTTCTTGGGGAACCTTAAATGTCTCTATTTGTGATCATCAACCTTAAAGTTGCCCTTCAGCACAATGAATAGTAGTACATTATTGAATGCCATTCAAATGACACTTTGAGCTCTCTATCATACTACTAAAATCATAACTGCCTCTGTGATATCACAAATGCTACAATTAATAATAGGGGCTTATGCTTGCTATGCTACGCATTCATTGTATCACATATTAGTAAAATTGTAGTATATTTGAATAGAATGCATGATAATGATTTCAATAAGTCTTTGAAATAATTAATTTTAATATTTTATAAAAATATTTTCAATCATGCATATATAAAATAATATTTTCAATCATGCATATATAAAATAATATTTTCAATCATGCATATATAAAATAATATTTTCACACAATGTTATATTACAGAATTGGAGTACTAGTTTGCAATCATCTCTGTAATATTTTTTTTACAACTTTCATTAGAAGAAATATCAGCCCTCCGAAGGGCTGCTCCGGAGTGACAAACCAAGTTATTAAAAAGCTTAGTTTGTCACTCTAGCTGACTATTGCGGTGAGCAATCAGAGTGGCTGATTGCTCGCCGAAGTAGTCAGATTTTGCAGAATTTTATTTTATTTTGTTTTTAAATTTTTTATTTTTAAGATAAAAGAAAACATTATTATTATTAGTTTTTTATTCACAATTTTTGGTTCTTGCGCCACTGTCATAGTAGACAATGTTGCGCGGAAATAGGAAAAAAACAAATTTTGAGCAAAAAAAAAAAAAAATTCAGGGTACCTCGGAGGGCTGTGGAGCAGCCTTCTAAAGGCCTGAAATTTTCTCTAATGTATGATTTCAAAATTCTATTGCTACTACCAAATGATTTGAGAAATTTATTCAATTGAAGCGATTTTGGATTTCACAACAATTAAGTTGTTCATCAAGTTTTTGAAATTTACAAGTTTTTCTTTTCAATTCACTAAGTCTTTGGGGTGCCATTGTTTGTAACAATTGAGTCAACTTTTGAATGCATTACAATAAATGTGTCTTTTACAGTATTCACCATTGCATATATTTCATTCATCATTCAATAAATTTCTATTGTACATTTCAATATATGCTTACTTATAAACAAAATTATACAAAGATTTTAGTAATTTTTATTTGAAGATTTATTGAAATTTTTGTTTTGTATTTTACCTAATACACAAAAAACTCTAATAAAACTCTAATGATGAATGCGTAGCATAGCAAGCGCCAACCGCTAGTAGAGTCTTAAAATACTATTTAGTTATATGACACTTTAAGTTCTTTATAGTATTACAAGGCTACTGTGGTGGAAGAATGGATAGTATCAAATTACGGATTGTTAGTTATGAAATCTTCATCACTTCAGTAAGTTTCACCAATAATTTAACCTATAAAATTAACAACTTTTCCTATACAAACATCCAATTTTTTGTTTCACCATTTTTTCCTTCAAAAACTTCAACATTTAAAAATAATCTAAACAATGCCAAATTTGCCAATGTACTACAATAATCTCTTCAAAATTGGTACGTCCCACAATATATGAAAAATACTGTTGGAACATTGAAAACAAGTAGCTAAACTACAAGAGACTTTGTCCCTTTAGCATTGGCTCACTATTTGTGCAAGGTAGCTCTTTAGACTTTTCCAAAATAGACTACTATTGGTCCTAATAATACTTTTGTTTTTTGGTTGGTACAATGACTGCACCTTGAAATACATGCACGTGTGGAAAAAGTAGAGAGAATTGCTCATGTGCTACACCCATCCACAAAATTTTCTTTTATTGCTAATCTAATGTCTTTTTTTTCTTTCTTAGAGCTAATACTTCATTAAGAACAATTTGACGATTTCATCTATTTTCCACCCTTTTTTCCAATTGCCAAAAGAACTAGAACCCAAATGAGGTAAGATTTTTGGCCCCCATTTTTGGGCTGGTCCTTCCAAAGCCAATAATAAAATAGGTATTAATCGCTAATTTCCACCACCATCACACTCAGCAATTCGCGCTCTTCCCCCAAATATACTAAACATAATCCCCGAGAAAAAGAAACAAGCTGCCGCAAAAGACTATGACTATGGACTGCTGGCTATGGAGATCCCGCTAAGGTAACGTCCCAGCGCTCACCTACGCCAACATCGCCATCGCCATCTCCCACCTTTGCCATCACATCACATGAGCACTACACGCCACTAGATCCTTTCTCTCTTTGGAAACACGATCTCATCAAACACGGAAACGAAGAAGACGACCGCAAACACGACGAAGAAGTAGAAGAAGTGGAACAAGTCGTCGCAGGTTTTCTTTTCAGTACAAGAAAAAGGTTTCGGCGTTGGTCGATTGTCATTTGCTGGAGACCCATCGTCTCTCCGGGCTCTCGCTCTCTGTCCCTCTCGCTCTCTCTCCATTTACTTCTTCTGGTTCTGGTTCTAGTTCCTGGGGTTTGGGTTTGCGAAGGCAGGGTAGAGCTATGAATGAATTGGCCATGGAGCTGTAAGGAGCGGTGGGAGGCCTGGTTGTGGTGTTGGTTGGTGCCGGGGCATGTGGATCCCGAAGCGCGGCATCGGGATTCGCGTCTTGTTTTTTACGTTGCCAATTGGGACATTGCGGAAGGTACGTGTTGGTGGTGGCGCAATTGGATGGCGGCAATTGCATGGGAAGGGGTGGGTGGGTGGGAGTGGGAGTGGTGCGAGAATGAGTCGCGTGGGGTTATGGAGTTGTGTGGATATGGTGTGGAATCGGACATTGGCCGACTCTGTCGGTCGAGGGATCCGAAGGAATTCCGGCGGTTTAATCCAGTTTTGATTGCCTCTTTGTGGATGTGGTGTGTTTGTCGTATCTTATTAGGTCGAAATCGTGGGAGAGGCTATTAGGGCTAGCTCTGTGAGCTCGATCCCTCGTCAATTTGCAGGGAATTGGGATGTGGGATGCTGGCAATGCCATCGCTCACCGGTACCGTGTTATGAATGGCGCGGTTTACGAATCTGTGCTTGCTTGCTGTGGTGATAGCAGGAATTCCCTTGGAGGTTGGCGAGTTCGTGAAACCGTTGCGTCGTGCATCCTTATTATCACCATCATCTGCTTCTACTTCTGCTTCTTTGGGGACGACAGTGACGGGGTAACATCGGGCAGCCGGGGGATTGGCTGCGGGGCAGATGATCCCTCGAGATGTGCGTGAAGCTGGATGTCACTATTTGGGTATCAAGTCGCGGACGTTACCACGGCGGAATCGGGATTTGAACGGCATCGAGCCCTCGATACGAAGAATTCGTCTTCTTCTCCGTTGAAGCCCTCGCCCTCCCCCTTCCCCCAATCCGACCGCTTCTCGTTCCTTGGATGGTGTGGCATGCTCAGTGGCAGTTTGTCCCCCCAGCAGTCGACGACGATCTCGAGCACCAACCCCTCTCTCCCCTTGAGTTCGCACTCGCTGTCCCCACCTCCTCTGCAGCAGACGACTACTACCAGCGACACCAGCAGCACCATGCCCACCACGGACAGCCAAACGCTGGGCGACGAGTACACGCTCTTCCCCGTGGAGGATATCGTGCAGTACCCGCTCCCCGGCTACGTGGCCCCGGCGTCGGTGCAGTTCAGCCCCGACGACAAGCTCATCACCTACCTGTACAGCCCCGACAGCACGCTCAGCCGCAAAATCTACGCCTTCGATGTCGCCGCCCGGCAGCAGCGCTTGCTGGTCAGCCCCCCGGGCGGTGGAGTGGACGAGGGCAACCTCTCCACGCTGGAGAAGCTGCGACGGGAGCGGCTGCGAGAGAGAGGCTTGGGAGTGACGCGCTATGAGTGGGCCAAAGGCGTGCCGTCCCGGCTCATGGTTCCGCTTCCGGGTGGGGTATGTCCATGGACCGATCCTGTTTGCCTGCAACTCATCCACCCTGCAGTAGGAATGCTTGCTCTGCCACTTGGGTCGAATTCTTCCTCTACTCACGTCTTACAGTTTAGGAATGTCGTGAGTAGAGGAAGAATTCGACCCAAAAATGTCGTGAGAAATTGCTCACTTTTGAAGTTTCAGAGGCGAGAGTGGTTTTAGTGTCAAGGACGTTGCTAACGTTAGGTCTCGGTTGCGTTTTGCACTTGTTGCAATCATTCTCCTTGCCCTAATTGGGAGTTAGGGGTTGTGGCCCTGATGATACGGTGGTGTGGCAAGTTGTTGTTCGAATGTATTGACTGGGAATAGTGATGATAGCAGTGTTTGGGTTGTTGTCCACTTTTGCTTGCGTTCTATTGATCATGTCTTTCAGTTGGAATCGTCTTGAAGGAATTGCTCACTTTTGAAATCTCAGGAAGAGACCATTATTTTAGTTTCTAGGCCGTGTATTAGTGCCCTAATTTGAGAGTCAGGTGTTGTGTAGCTCTGATGGTGCTGTGGAGTGGCAAGTTATTTTTCTTATATACTGGGTGGGAATAGTGATGCCAGTAGTTTTCAGGATTTTGTCCTACATCATTGACAACTTCCTTGGTAAGACTTTCTTGAGGTTTGAATTTTTGTTAAGATGAATTAGGTTTGGCGTGCCTCCGTTGATACTTTGCCTGATATGGTTATGATATGAACTTTGGATGATGCCAGATTTATGTCCAAGAAGGCTTGGGAGCTGAGCTGCGACGGCGGGTAGCCAGCACGTCTTGGTCTCCAATTCTGGATCCCCAGCTTGCACCTGATGGATGCTCCGTAGCTTATGTGAGGGATGATGAGTTATATGTGGTTCCAGTAGCCTTTGGGGATCCCGTCCAAATCACATATGGCGCTCGAGGAACTGGCAAGGTTGGTACTTACATTTATTCCTTGCATTCCCTTTTTGGCACCAGGTCTTTGGTATGCGCATTTGTACGTCAAGAATTAAGTTTCTCCTATCAATTATAACTTCTTGTGTTTATATATTGGTCTATCGTGATTGTGTTTAACCTGTATATGATCTATCTTTCGACTACCGTATCGTGATTTGGTCTACCTTCGTTTTGGTTAGCAGTCTTTATAATTGGCAGTTGTGAAATTAACGCTTGAAGATGTGTTTACTCATTCTATTGGTGCTCACCTTGTTGCAGGTTCATGGACTTGCCGAGTATATAGCGCAGGTACTGTGACGTTTTTCTATTTCTGTTGGCTTCAATGTCTTCTGGCCATTTAGAGTGGTGTTGCTGTTGGGTGAGAATAAAGTCTCCCTCCTGAGTGCATTTATCTACACTGAACTCTCTAATGACACATTCTATAATTGCATATTCTCTGTATATCCTGAGAATCTCTCATGTTGTGTGCATATCTGAATGGACAACTTCCACATGTCTAGTTGTGAGTGCATTTGGAAGCCCATTTACCCCCCCACCCATCCCCCGAGGCAGTGTCATTAGAAAGGGTTGAGTGTACTCTGTTTTCCTACTCCCCGCTAGTACAGGCTAATTTGACCCGAGTTCTCTTGCACTAAACAGATATCATGAAGGTATGTTAAACGGCCCACTGACGAGGGGAGTTGTTGTGTACAACAGGAAGAAATGGACAGACGAAATGGCTTCTGGTGGTCGTCTGATAGTCGCTACATAGCGTTTGCGGAAGTGGACGCATCAAGGATCCCGCCTTTTAGAATCATGCACCAGGGAAAGGCGACAACAGGAGGGGAGGCTGAAGAAGATCATGCCTACCCATTTGCAGGCCATTCGAACGTGAGCGTGCGATTAGGGGTGGTTCCATCTAACGGTGGTAGTGTAGTCTGGATGGATTTGGAGGTTGGTCTCTGTGGGGAAGGCCATGACGATGAGGAGTATCTAGCAAGGGTATCGTGGTTGCCGAATGGGTATCTCACAGCTCAAGTGCAGAACCGATCGCAAACCAAGCTGAAGCTGCTGAGATTTGATCCACTGACCGGCAAGAGAACGGTGTTGCTCACGGAAGAGAGCGACATTTGGGTGAACTTGCACGACTGTTTCACTCCTCTGCGTCGATGCTATGGCGTCCTTGCAGGGGGCTTCATCTGGGCAAGTGAGAAGACAGGATTTCGGCACTTGTACATGCTGGATGAGTTCGGCAATTGCGTGAGGGCTCTCACGCAGGGCAGCTGGATGGTGGAACAAGTGGCAGGAGTGGATGAAGAAGCCGGTTTGGTGTACTTTACAGGAACATATGATAGTCCTTTAGAAACCCATCTGTACAGCGCCAGCCTGGATTGTACGCAACCTCTGACGGAGCCCAAGAGGCTGACACAAGGGGCAGGTCGGCATATTGTGGTACTAGATCACCAGATGAAAAAGTTTGTGGATATTCACGACTCATTAGACACTCCACCCAGGCTACTGCTGCGGTCTTTGGACACTGGGAAGCTGCTGGTCTCAATATATGAGCAACCCGTGCCCACTTATCACGCACGGAGGTTGCAACTGACTCCTCCTGAGTTCAAATCACTGACTGCGAGTGATGGAACGGTCTTGCATGGCCTTGTTTACATCCCAGATTCGAAACAGTTCGGGCGGCCGCCCTATAGGACAGTAGTGAGCGTTTATGGTGGCCCTAATGTGCAAATAGTATGCAATTCCTGGATGAACACAGTGGATATGCGTGCTCAGTACCTGAGAAGTCGAGGCATCCTTGTTTGGAAGGTTCGTTTCTATCCTCTTGCACTTGTATTGGACTCATTCCTCGTGTTTATTTGTACACTTATGTTCAACCCCTAATGCCCAAATGGCCTTGAGGCAACATATCCTACTAATAGAAAGAAGAAATGATACCCTAGATTTCCGAACGACAGGAATATATTTTGAAAGTTACTATATCGACTTTTTGTTACCGGCTATTAGCTCTCTTCTTGTAGCGTGGGCATTTGGGGGGTAAAATATATGCAAATGGACTTCTATTTGTATTTTGTGGATGCTGGATCCGTTCATAGGTTTATGCTCTATGTCCATTCCAGCGTTACAGAAGTTCTGATTGTATTGTGTGTGCTTGGACATTGGTGGGAATGTGCAGCTGGACAACAGAGGTAGTGCCAGAAGAGGTCTAGATTTTGAGGGAGCAATTAAGCACAACATGGGGAAGATTGACGTGGAGGATCAGCAAACAGGAGTGCAGTGGCTGGTAAGCCAAGGTCTTGCGCTTCCGAACCGAATTGGAATCTACGGATGGAGCTATGGCGGTTACATGGCCTCCATGGCGTTAGCCCGCTGTCCCGAGACTTTTTCGTGTGCAGTTGCTGGAGCGCCCGTCACGTCGTGGGATGGCTACGACACCCACTACACCGAGAAGTACATGGGCACCCCGTCCAGCAACCCCGCTGGCTACCAATACAGCTCGGTCATGCACCACGTGTACCAGATCACGGGGAAGCTGTTGTTGGTGCATGGCATGATCGATGAGAATGTACATTTCCGGCACACTGCTCGCCTGATTAACACGCTGACTGCGGCATCTAAGGATTATGAGCTGCTGGTGTTCCCGGACGAAAGACACATGCCGCGCGGCCTCAAAGATCGGATGTACATGGAGGAGCGAATCTGTGATTTTTTAGAGAGAAATATTTGAAGGAATGCGTGAAACATTTGTATGTACTTGAAAACGTCTAGGTTATTCATCATCGAAAGGTCTACTCTGCGAGTTTAGTACACTAGAGTCTGTATAATAATCTATACTACTGTGATACCATCCCTGCAAATTGGGAAACTGTATGATGTCGGCTGCATTACTCTGGAAAATTAGTTTGGATGAACAGACATGGTGCACTCTTGGACTCGCTCTTCAGCCGCTGCACTGCTTTCAGTCGAGTTTTCGTCACAGCTTGACTACTGATTTATCCTATTAGTGAGGGTGCAAAATCAATTCTCTACGAAAAAAAAATTCTGGAAATTAATGCGCGACTTCGGTAAATTACTAATAGGATAAATCAGTGGACCACCATGTTAACTACTGCTATTCCAATTGCTCACTATTACATGGAGCGCTATTGTTTGTCTTGATGCCCCAGAATTCCACTATATCACGTGCATTTTGGGTGCCTTGCTTTGACATTTAAGAGGCCTGTCAACTGATACTTAGATTACGTTTTTTCCATTATGATTGTATTGAGAAGAGACTAATAATAATCGTTTGGATTCAAAGTTGCACTCTCCATTTTATAGTGGAAATACTCAATCTGACTCAGGGTCTGCATCTCCATCCACAACGTCCTGGAGAGGATCTTCGGAATCCGAGTCAGTTGTAATATCCACGGGTTCATTGGAGTAGGCAAATGTATCCTCAGCAGCAGGATAGGAAGCATTAGCCTCCGAGGGTGGAAGACTGATTCCCGCAGCAAACTTTGCCAAGCTGGGACATAACTCTACATCTTGGTTGTTATCAGGGAAACCACCCATGCCTACAGCTGAAGCTTTTGCCACCGGAATATCTACACACATAGAAATGGCTTCCGTGTCTTGATCAGGTCTGGCAATACTGTCCTGCACACTCTGCCCTTGTGAGGAGGATTCCAGGGTAGTGGAGGTCAGCATCCTGGTTTGCTCCTGAAACTGAGACCCCTCCAGAGGGTTTGCATGCAAGGGGCTGGACTGAGCTCCGTCCATGCTTTGCTGCAGAGTATGCAACATTTCCTTTTGGCTGCTTAAGTCCATGGAGCCCTCCGCCAGTTTCTCCCCATTGGCTTCACTGCAAGGGGCTGCTACCTGCGACAGGCATTCTTTTTTTTGGCTAAATTTTGCTAGAATTTGACAATTAATTTTGTTCTAGCTACAAGCTTGTAGGAAATTGAAAGAGGGAAGATGGAATTAGTTAGCCAGAAATCAAAGAAACTGTATTGAAGATACCAATAATATAATGCGGAAATCTGTAGCCTCGCTCATCCAAATCTGTAGCCTACCTCATGACCCAAGTATGAAAGTAAAAGACTGACCTGGGGTGCATTTGCTTCACAGCCGTTGAGAAGAGAGACTCCATAGCCTTGAGCGCCAGCAAAATCTTCAACTAAAATGCCATCTGTTTCGGGGTAAAACAAGCTATCGTCACCCCCGAAGTCCTCCCCGTACCCCAGCCATGTATCCACCTCGGCCCAGGGGTCCATTGCCAGTTGCCCAATCTTCAAGGCTGACACTGAAGCTGGAACAGCAAATCCATTGTTGGTCGGGAGTTGGGGACTCGGTGCTGGAATGTTCGTAGGCTTGTTGCTGGGTCTCTGTATGTGCGGCACCAGAGTGGCACTCGTGGCTCGGCCTGCAGACATGCCGGCTGCTAATGCTGCAGGGGTGCCTGCAGGTGGAAGGCAGCGAGGGTGGATCAGAGGCTCCAGGGCTAGAAGAGCGTGTGCACACACTGCAGCCGCCTCTGTGCCTGCTTCCTGACGTCCTGGAACAATCACAAAACAAGGTCTTAGGATTGCCTGAAGTCAAAGGCCTTAGGAAATGTATCAACAGGTCAGTCAATGGGAGGGATCAAAACATCGATTAATTGAACTACCGCTTGCTTAGGAAGGTAGAGGATTGACGAAAATTGTTAGGACCTGACCCCCTCCCATTGACGTAAATGGTATCCTCCACCTTGGGGAGAAGAGCATGCCAGGGTGATGGTTTTTACCGTTTCGAAATACTGCCAGTCCTTGGGCTAAGTATGGAGGCCGATGACAGCAGGGAGAGAGGAGGGACGCCAGAAGCGCTTGATACGCGGCCACCTGAAAGTCTCCGGACGAGGAGCTCGTAATACTGGTCCCCTCCATGAAGTTGGTTTCTTCTTCCAATGTGAGACTGGCCGATATGGTTCCCGTTGCAGCAGCCATCGCCACACTGGCTAGAACTGCGTCAACTTCTGCTCTCCAGCGGTCTGGAAGTAAAGCCCCGCCCTACACCAGATTGACGAAGGTTAAGTAACGTGAATCCTGGCGAGTTGAAGCATTGAAACCCAGTTGCACAGGAGCAAAGCAAAATTGAAGCTTAAAATAGGACATTCTCACTCTTGATCCTCGAATAGAGGCCGGACTTAGACTTCTTGCAGTTGCACAAGAAAAGTCTTATCCAGCATTTTCTCGGAGCCATTAGTTCTGATATTTTCTGACTTGACAAGGCTAAGAGGGGATTTCCATTAAATTGGAAAGATTTTTTATCTATGCAAAACTTGAACATACAGCTGTCCTATTTAGAAAGGAAGAACCACAAGTGCATCTCACTTTGACAAATGAAAAATTGCAAATTTAGTGAACTAGATTGTGTTTTTCAATTCAGGACACAACATTGGTGGGGCACGAGGGCAAGAAAACTCACTGATGTAAGAAGAGCCTCGAGGGCCTGGAGAGCAGCGATTTGAACAGCAATAGGGGCGGTCCCCTCCCCTATCGTCATGGCTGCTTCCACCATACCACTGCCTGGGTGTTCGCCTGGCATGCCACCTGGTTCCTTCCGCTTTTTTGAGTTGGGAACCTGGGCGCCACTCCATCCACCCGAAGCCCAGACAGAGTTGCTGATGCGAGGTCCTCGGCCAAACTTGGGAGACAAGATGTTCGCCCCCGAAGTGGAACCTTTCAAGTCTGAAAGTGCATTGCCCACAATGGCTGGTGCTAATCCAGACGCCATTCCTACGTCGATGGCACGTCCGTTGGTCAATAGACTAATTAATTCCGACACAGATTTAGTAACCGTTCAAAGAACCAAGGATTTACGGTTTTATAGATTCCAATTCAGTCGAACATAATGTGAAACATAGAATTCAGGTGAGGCTCTTCTATATACCACCAGAATCAACGAAGAACATTGCAGATGTTCGTAAAATAATAGAAAAATCGGACAAGGAGAAGCTCCTTATGACCTACTCAAAACTGTTTAAGAGGCCCAAGTTGGAAGTTTTGGTCCCTGGGTTAAAACCACCTCTTTATTTTCAACTGCAGTATATTTGCAATCACAAAACGAAATACAATGAAACAGTAGGACCTGAGATAAAAGTAGTATGCTTC
Organism: Neckera pumila; assembly: GCA_963969595.1. NCBI lineage: Eukaryota > Viridiplantae > Streptophyta > Bryopsida > Hypnales > Neckeraceae > Neckera > Neckera pumila. The sequence goes on along the minus strand of OZ018408.1, from coordinate 2,366,963 downwards.
TCATTACCGGCTCCCATTGCCACGAAGAGATGGCGAGCAACAGAATAAAGCTTGATGCGTAGTGTTGCATGCACCCCTCCGCAGCGCCGGAAGTAGTCGGTGATCAAGCGCACAAGATCAGCAGCGCGTGGAAGAAGTTGGCTGTCAAAGATCGAGAATAACAAAATCATGTTATCAATTCCTCTGTCAGTTCTTTCGCAATGTACACTCAACCCTCTGTAATGACTCAACAACGAGGGGAGGGGATTTTAAATGCACTCTCACGTGTTCACATTTTTAAATGCGGTAGTTTTCTAATCAGATGTGCGCAAACCGTGACGGATTCTCAGGATATTCAAGGAATGTGCAATTCCAAAGTGTGTCATTAGAGAGGATTTAGTGTGCATCCCTCTATTAGAAGGAAACTAACCTGCATATTGTGAATTGACCCTTAGCTGCTCTAAATGTGAGAATGAGGCAGGGCTTGAGGAAGGTAGATAATACCTGCGAATGCCACGCAATGTTGAGGCTACGAGATTTAGAGCAGTAAGATGCAAGGCAGGGAGTTCGGAACACAGAGCAGCTTGATGTGAAGAGGGTATCGGCGGTCCTAGCCGTGAAGCTGACGATAACCTGGAGCCATCCACTCGTAGAATACGCATACTGAGGGCCAGCAATGGACCCAAGGGAGCCGGTACCTTTCCCAATCCCAAAAACAATAAAAATGAGCTCTCTTTATCGTTACCTCTTAGTCATACTGTTGCTGCACGTGAGATGCATATGTCATCCATAGCCAAATTATTACGGAGTTCCAACATGCTCAAAAGGTCACAACATCAGGCGCACTGACATCAGTTTAGAAACCAGGCGCCGTTTTTTTGCCAATAAAAGCATCACATTGGAGTCCTCGCCGATTTGCATGATGGATAGTTTCTATGGCTCTGACAGCTTAGATTGTCATGGATGTGAGCATACATACCGGTACTGGAAAAGGACTAGTTAACAGGTAGTTGCAGCATTGCAGCAAATTCGAAACTCGGGGTACCAGCTGCTGCCAGAGGCTTTTCCCCGGTTGTATACAGGCGTTTGAAGGAACTGCCCGACCCCCCAGTGGCCAAGGAGGCTCTTGCCCTCGTGGCAACAAGGATGCAATAGCGTCCTCTGCAGTGGAAACTGTAACAAAATGTTAGATTTGATACATTTGTGGGAGGTTGAAGCTTGAATTTGTAACAATATTTGATGATTTGGGAATGTTCTGGTGTTAAGTTTCACCGAATTACCCACCATCTTCCATGCCTGCAAAGGCAAAGTCAAGCTCGGAGTTCGTAGCAATCAGAATGCGGCGCAATAAAGAGCTCCAAGTTGTGGCGTCTCCATGGGCTTTCGGAAGTAGCGCCAATGCTTTTGCACATTTCTATGGAAAATAATAGAATCGAGTGTTATTTATTTTTTAGCTTCACTCTCATCTGTGTCAATTTATGTGATACTCACAATAACAGCGTTATGCGAGGTTTTCATTATGACATTCCGGTGCATGGTGAAGCTCTTCTGCAATCCCATAAAATTTGTTAGAGGATAATAGAATCATTGGGGACCTGGTCCGATCTCGTATCGATTGACCATTGTTATCAGCAGCAACTCATCTCTTCAAATACACTTGGTTGGCATTCAATTATCGAGTGCGGTAAGCTTGACTTGCCTAATGCCTGGGGCCACTCACCTTTGAATGGAATGGGGAATGCCTACTATCTCTTCATTAGGGATCTACAAACTCCCACTTTGAATGGTTGCATAAGAAATTCATACATAACGATAAAAATTTGACCTCAGCAGATTTTATTCTTGTATCCAAAGATCTCCACAGCACAAGACATCTCCCCAAATCACACTCCTTCACACATCGAAATGCTTTCACATCCTTTGCCTTTACTCCCCATAATTAATTTTGATACGAAACTGAGGATGGAGTCAGAAGCAAGGATATAACTGTGAAGAAATCATGCAATTTCTGCAGTCAGCAGCAAGCCCATACCTGAGGAATGGTTGTATAGCATTCCACATCCATGATCCGTGCCACCAGCAAAGCCTCCAACTGCACAAAGCACCAACTACCACATAGTTCAATAACCTTCATTGGGGCACCTGACAGAACGCAGAAGGGAAGGAGATCAACAAAATCTAACCACGATGTGGATTTTCCACGGAGATGAAATTTTTGTGCACATGAGCACATGCATTGCAGGTCGCGAAAAACAAATGGTGAGTGTGTGCACATACACTGCTAGACTGTTGACGCAGGCAGGCCGGAAAATATCGCAACAAAGCAGAGAGCAGGTCCATTGCCTCATTCTGCAAACAGAGCCATCTTAGATTCCACTGCAAGATAGGTCGCTAACAACCAGCCTAGACCGTAACTTATCAGAGATGCAATTAATTTCACAAACAAGTGATAACTGAAAGCAATAATCAACGGTCAGTCATGAGTTGAGTCTGATAATCCATCAAACTACCCCAAAGTGCAAGCCACCCTGGGTACAAACCCAAATGCCACATGAGTCCTTGTCCCCAAGTATCTGCAGCAAGGGTTGCACCAACTTGGAGATGAGGTTGGCACCATCTCGTCGCACGCCAGCAAATTCAATCAGGCCTCCTAATCTGCACTAGGTGGCACGCAGACTGTATCATCATTGTGACCTCAACCCCTAAAAGACCAAATATTCGTGGTTTTAAAGCGACTAATTGATCATAATAGCAACATGTAATACAGATGGGGCCAAATTTTGTATCACTAGGATCAGTGAAGAACAATGTATGTGTTGGTCAAAAGTAAATAAAATTTGAACAAATAAGAAGCCCACATATGACCTATCAAAACTGCTGAACATAAGGCCCAATTTGGGTTTCTTGTTCTTTTAGGGTTTAACTGACACAAACATATATGATTCGTTTGTCTGAGGACATGACCTAATCTAAAAACTCAAAACTGTCTTGTCAATGGTAAAATTCACGGTTCCAGTGCATACATTAGACTTCATCCTGGAGAGAATTGTGAGCGTACCTAACAATGAGATCAGTAAGCGAAGCGCAGGCAGACGCTCTCACAAAGATAGGATCTGTCGGTTGCTGCATTTGGAAATCATGATCCAGCTTACGAAGTGAGCAATCTACTATTTTCAATTCATGATGAACAGAGGAAACTCACAAAGTTTAACAATGATTTAGTTCTTTTACATCATCGGCATGAGGATCAAGCGTGCTACTACATTTTGAAACAATGAGGGCAGGATTTATTCTCAGACACACACCTTGAGAGGCAGCAACAACTTCGTAAACCACAAACTGTAACATTCCAAGAAGCGTTGCCGAGTGCACTCTTGACAAGTCACGCCAAGCAGACACGCTCCAGCCCACCTGTTCTCCGCCTGTCATACCTCAACGCCACAATCTCCTGTAACTCCAAAAGATTGACCTAATTGCTAAAGAAGGGTAACAAGATAACTGAAACCTCCTCGTCATAGTGAGAACTCCCCGCAAGGTCGGTTCACAGCAGAAACTGCGCTCACAGACAATGACAATTGTTGCAAAACCTAAAAGACAGACTTATGAACTTGGAAGGCAGCAAGGTTGAAGGCCCATGGGGTAGTACATACTACAGTGCTGGAGAGAAGATTCAGCAGTTTCTCCACCCATGCGTCCACAGCTCCTTTGTTGACATCCAAGCACTTGGCGCCTGGCATAAAATGCAACCCCGGGCCAGCGACCAGGGAGCTTTCCCACAGCAAGTGATGTCGACGAAGAGATGCCACCGCCATAGCCAATTGCCCGGGAGCCCTGGTCACCTGCTTGTCATCCGGCAGATGGTTCGCCATGACGGAATGCAACAGCCTGGGCCGCAGCCCCTGGTCGTGCATGCTGTGCAAAGGCTCCTCAAATGCCATAGCTGGCATGTATCAATCAAACGAGATTTATGTCCACTCCTGAATCTCTTACAGCAGCTTCAAGGACACAGAAGAGCTTGATCTCCACCTGCAATCCCATTTGCAGCCCCACCCCACCTTAACCCTGATTTTTTCAAATGCAACCACAACAAGGTCACCCAAACGAAAAACGAACTAACTGCGGCAGAATCAATCAACCCATTCAACTCAGTCACTCAATCCACAAAATCCGCAAAATCAAAGACCTTGCTAACCATGATGAGATGCTGTGGATGAGTTTGATGATGCTGCTGCCTCCACCATAGCCCTACGCAGTAGCGGCTGCGGGCGATGATGACAAGAAGTGGTGGTACTCCAAATAGTTGGAAGTTGAGGGGATGGATGGAAGGCCGCCATGAGGAAGATGGAGAGGCATTCAGACACAAGCCCTGGCATAAGGAGAGGAAGAGCAACGGAAGGAAGGGGACGAGAAGCCCAAGAGCTGCTCTGGCTGGCTGGCTGGCTGCAACTGACAGCGACAAAGGTTAGCCTTTTCTCCATTTCAAAGCGTTTTTCCTTTGCCCTAGCTAGCCTCCAGCTTCCATGATTAGTAAGTCGACAGTGTCTGCCTTTGAATTCGGGACCCTGATTAGCAGTCTACTTGAATTCCCACCTCTCTGTATTTTTTCCATCCATGCTAGCTCCACATGCAGTATCCATGTTGATATATCCTCGTCTGTAACTTCTCGATACTTTTTTGGTCGATGAATGGGGTATCTAAGTTCAGTTCGTCATTTCATGGACTTTTTTATGCACCTGATTTGTGTTGTACGTGGATCATTCGTTAGTGAGTGGTGAGTTGGGGTAAGCCTGGTGTATTGTTGCTGTCGTTGTGCAGAGATGTTACATTCTGTTCTTGTGCATTTTCCTTCTGAAATCTAACGGGCTTTCAATTTAGTTCAACGGCTGATTGTGGGTGGTGAAATTCTTGCAACTCTCAGCGCGCGCATGCAGACAGTGCGGATGCGTGAGAGGTAAGCAACTGTGTCTCTATGAGCTTTGGCAACAGCATGGAACTTGTCTCAAACAATATACTGTCAGTATGGTCAGATTTGTTGCCACAAGTTTACTAGTAATTAAATGTGCCCATTCATTGTTTGGGAGGTGGGTGATACATGCATTAGGTGCAAGTGCATCTGGAATTAAGTTCCGGGTTCATAGAGCTTTGAGCATGACAGTTCCTAGGCTGCAGCTTAACTTGATTATTTAGTTTTCTATTTTCTGTTTTGGCATTTGAAAGATTTTTGAAATGATGTGTTTGCTTATTTCTGTGCTTGCAGCTTGAAATCAGTTGCAGAGCACTGCAGGTGATCTTGCAGAATTGCACAGCCACGAAACTGAATTTCGTCACTGCCTTGATGGCTCTCTTGCCATGCTAGAACGTAAGCTTCAACCTTCGCAATCAGGTACATTCGATCATGGACACGCGCAGTAATATGGCCCGACTCTAGGCTGCAAAAACTAAAGTAGAACGTACCCTGGTTTAGTTTGAAGCTGTGCAGGAGACAAGCTCCGATGTTTTAAGAAGTCTAACGAAATTTTGGGCGTTGGACATGAAGCAATTTACCTCGATCTGCGAGGAAGGAGTAAACGCACGCACGCAGTCACGCACGCCCAGCTAGTTGTCAGGACCTGGCAGGGAATTTTCGTTAAAATGCCAAGTAATTTTCCATATGTGAAAATGGAATGATAATTTGCCTCTAATGTTTCTTGGGTCAAGAATTAGAAAGTACTCCCAAAATTGCCAAGTATAGCACCTTCTAAAAATAGGATTGGAAATAAAAAATTTATTCACTTTTGAGAATTTGTAAATGTAGGATCTTATTCTTGACTAGTACAAAGGTCTTGCCTTAAAAAATTGGAATCTAAAAGTAATGCATGTGTGAGATATGACCAAGCAAAGAGCAAAACAATGATTTTGTCAAGGTTGCTTGAGCTTTTGACAATATGACTTTGTCAAGTTTCAAGTCCCAAGAACTCAAATTCTATTTTGCAAAAAGATTTGATTAGAGCTTCAATATAGGAAGAATGCAAATTTTCAAAGCCAAATAATGCTTTGTTCTAGAGGTCAAGGGAAAAATAAAAACAAAACTCTTAAACCAATTATTGGGTCTTTGTAAAAATCTTGAATCCCAAGAAGTTCATTTGATTTTCTAAGGTAAAGAAGGACATGTTAGATTAGAGGTTGAAATGTAATTTTTAAACTAATTATTGTATCTTTGTAGAAAATAAGATTCCTAAGAAGGTTGTTTGACTTTCCAATCTAAAAAAAATGAGAAAAAAGAGCTAAAAATTTACTTTGAAAGCCCCAAACATTCAAATACGATTTCAAATTTAAACACGCAAACACCATTTCAGTTATAGAAATTTCAGGCCACAACCCTCTTATTCCCGTTTTACGAGTAAGAATTATATAATAATAAACAAATATCTTTAAAAAAAATTAAAAACTAAAAATTAAAAAAAAAAAAAAATAGAAAAAGAAAAAAAGAACGCTCTGGTAAAATTTTGTTTTGCAGGGCTGAAAATTTCTTTTTTCTACTATTCCTAAAATTTTGTATTGCAGGGCTGAAATTTTTTTTTTTCTATTATTCCCGCGCAACCGAAATGATAGTAGTGTGAGAACCCAGTTTACGAGTAAAGAATTAAATAATAATAGTAATCTTTAAAAAAAAAAATTTAAATTTAAATTAAAGTAGAAAAAGAAAAAAAGAATGAAATCTGACTATTTTGGCGAGTTGGAGCAATTGTTTTTTTCTCTAATGTTGGAAGTCAATCCAATTTGCTTCATAAATTTCTAACACTTACACAATATTCTATGAAATTTTAAAACTAAAAATATAGAGTGCCTACTAATGCCACTAGACTCCCCTATTAATAAAAATTCTTCAATAGAAATGTTTCAATTTTTGCTATCATTAATTGCTCTTGAGAATTTGCGGTGCCAATTTTAGGTGAATGAAGGTGGCTATACAAAGGTCCAAATGTAGGTGATGCAAAAAGGGCGGTGACACTTTTAGGTGATAATACCTTATTATGAAATTGACCATCTTTTCACCCATTTTTGTATAATATTTTTGTGAGTGAAGTCTACTATGCTGAAGCTTGAGTAGCAATTCATATCTTGAGTAGCAATTCACATCTTGAGTAGAAATTCACATCCTTGGTGCAATAGGAGCTAGTTTTGAGAATTTGGGGTCTTTTTTCATACTATTTTTTCAAAGATACAAAAATTGCACTTCCAATGGTATAAGCCACATTCTTTGTAACTCTTATAACTCCAATGTCACCAAGCAATTTCACTAGCTTTTGAATAGTATATGACTCATTCAATCAATTGGATGAAAACTCAAGGAAGCTACATCAATCTCTAGAAGGAGTTTGGAAAAGTAGTGCCAGCCAACATGAGTGATGAATAATGGAGGTGATGAAAAGATGAATAATGGAGGTGATGAAAAGATTTGTTTGGCATATAAACCTTTTCTTATTGTTTTTGAATCTTTCTTTGCTTTGGATGATCTAGTCTTTGAAGTGAATTTTAGATTTCTTCCATTATGAATCCTTTAAATTATTAACATAACGAATGATGTTCAAAAATTTCATATAAAATTAAAGGGAAACAACAACAATTCAAAAGACATTTTTGGTATTAACCCCTAAAGGACCATGACTATGTTTTGGCTAGAAGTCACTCAAAACTGCCAATTAGAAAAAATTGACAAAAAAGTAAGAATTTTTTTTAGAGATCCAACCCTAGAAATTTGTCCTAGACTAAGAGAGGTGTGTGTGAGAAAAAAAATCAGCCAATTTTAGGTAAAATGGAGTGAGATATTGATATATAAACCTAAAACAAAAGTTATTTTCCTTCATGACCGGAACTTGTATTTCTCTTTGACCATTCTTAAAATGAAAAACTTGTTCTATAGAAAGTTGATCTTTAATTTCTTTATATAGCTTAGAATATTTGGTATATGTGGGACAATTTATAAATCAATTGGAGGGGTAGAACATACAAGAAAAAAATTTGGAATGCAAAGAGCTCCAATTGGCATGTACACTATGCAAAATTGCATGAATTTTGGATATTTCAAAAATATGAATTATGATAATTCAAACAGTCAAAATTAGGGGTTGTATTTTTTAACGTTGTGAAAGGAAAAAAAATTTTAAAAAAAAGTTATGAACTCCAAGAAAAAATTGACTTCATCTGTGTATAGAAAGGGCTGAAGTTGGGGGGCTGCCTCCAAATTCTAGGCTACCCTATCCACACTCCACACTCCTTGTTGTTCATTCCGTTTCCTATAAGTTGTTTCCGCTGATTCCGAAGTTTTCAACCAGGTCGCTCTCCAAGTTCATCTTGAGGTTGCCTCATTAGGCGGAGCCACCTAACGCCTGGGTGCTAGTATGGCCGCGATGGAGCATCTCTCCACCTGCCCTTACTAACTGCCCATTTCAATTGCCCCCAAGTCAATCAAAGCCATCCTAGTGGCTATAGCACCTGCCCAAGCTACCCTCCATCCTCTAGTTTTGACAAAATCTTGCATAACTTCTTCTTACAAGCTTCGATTGGGGAAAAAATGATACTCCTTCGTAACTTGCTCAATTTTGAATCTTCAATAAAATTTTCATAAAACCTTACGGATTAATACAACTATAGGTACATGCCCGAAACCTCATTTGTCCCCCAAAGGGACAATGCATTACAAAAAATCGCAGGCTTCTAGAGGGCTGCTCCAGAGTGACCAAACCAATTTATTACCTGAAAATACGCATGTAGCCACAATGAATAGTCAAAGTGTCTGAATTTTGGGAAGGATGTCAGGACTCACTAACGTGATTGTAGTACAAGTTTGATTAATTGGGTAATTAGTCAATCAAATTAACCAAAATGAAGTGGATTTTGATGCAAACTGTCAAAAAAATTAGAAACGCTAGTAATTTCAAACTAGCTTTGTAAGCCAAATAATGAATTTGAAGTTGAGAAGGAAAGATATTTATACAAGTGGGATAGTAGTAGGTACAACAATCCATGTGGGATATGTAAATTAGAAATAATAAGAGCACAACCACTCATAGTTAAGTAAAAAGCAGAAATTGTGTTAAAAGTCAAATTTCAGACCTCATTTAGGCATAGTAGAATAATATTTTTCAAAAATCTTTGAACTAAAAAAATGTGGAGAATCAAGCTAGTTCTTATCTCCAAAAATCCGTTTGAGGTTTAGAGCCTCTTATAAAAAGTCATGGACAAAATTCTAAAAAGATTTGGAAGCGAAATTTTCTTTGACATTTAAACGTCCTTTTAGAATTTTGTCCATAACTTTTTATTAGAGGCTCTAAACCCCAAATGGATTTTTGGAGATGAAAACTAGATTGATTCTCCACATTTTTTTAGTTCAAAGATTCTTGAAAAAATTATTCTATTATTCCTAAAGGAGGTCTAAAGTTTGACTCTTAACACAATTCTTGAATTTGAACAATGAGTGATCTCCTTTCAAAATATCCCATATTCTTTGAGATTTCGCCATACACAATTGATTTTTCTATATAAACAACCTCTTCATCCTTCATTTTCACCAATTGTTGATGATTTATGACAATTACATTGCCATTAAAAAAGGATCTTGATAGTAGATGTCATTGGACTAATTTTGACATTTGATTTTTTTTCCAAAACTGTGTTAGAGTACAAGATATGCAACTATCAGGGTTAAAGTGCATTATAATACTTGAACGTTGATTATTTAATGCCTTATACTTGGATATTGAACCACTAACACATCCGACGTCGCAGTACAAGGTGAACAACTATAAAGAAAAAAGCATTTTTTATCCACTTTAAATGTTATTGTGGGGTCCTTTCAATTACTCTGGAGCGGCCCACTTGAGGCCTTCAATTTTTTGTAATGGGTCCTTTAGGAATTAAAAGAAACATTGAACACTTCCAAATTTTTTCAATCAAGTAGAAGTAAGTTTTTTGAATTTATTTTCTGATTTAAGTACTAAAGAAGAATGGAAATGAGACTATTCCCTTATTTTAATTTTTAAAAATTTCTAATTAAAAATATTCAAGTGCAAACCTAATCCAATTAGAAATAACAAAGTTTCATATAATTTGTACTCAAAACTATAAAGGGGGAGGGGGGGGGGGGGAGGTAGGCATGTACCTACCCATTCTAAATCTCTCCTAATGACTTAAAGATGAAGGTGATAGGACAAACTTTGTTCTTTTTAGGTTGTTGTCATAGGAAGTATGTATGTGGATATTGCCTATTACAACAATCAAAAATAAATAATTGATGCAAAAAGACTAGGGAAGTTGGCACATGCTAGCCCTCTTCAAAAATAATCTAAATTTAAAAAATAATATGAAAGAGAACATTTCTTTCTTCTATTAAAAACTAAAAAAACTAAAATACAAAACATGCACTATATAAAGAACTGAGTTTTAGAGAACAAGCTCCAACAAATTTTAGGTGAAATCAATGTTGACAACCCAATGTTTTTATGTCAACAAGAACATCTAACATGACATCAATGTTGACATAAAAATATAGGGTTGTAAACATTGACATCACCTAAAATCTGTTTAAAAATATTGAGGCTTGTTACCTAAAACATGGATTTCTTATAGTGATGGTGCAAGGTAGGTAGGCAGGCATGTATCTAGCCTTCCCATCATGAAAATTACAAAAATATAAAACATAACGCAATGGCAAATAGGAACATACCAATCCTTCATGAAAATAAATATAAAGCATAGTCCTATATAATAAGTACATGTTGGCCCTATATGAAAATAAACAAATTTCTATTATATATTGGAGAATGGAAATGGATTGACAGAGATCCTATTGGTTATTTCTACTTGGAATCCTCCACCTTCAATCTCTAGACTTTTAAGAAAAAATATCTAATTAAATTTTAAAATAAAATTATAATTAATCAGGAGGTGTTCTATCTTAATTTGGCCAATACCAATTCTTCAATCGCTATCAACCAAACCAAATGTGAGGAAATTAATCCCTAGATTAATAAAAGCAAATCAGTAATAAGTTCACTTAATCATCTTCAAAGAATAATCCTTTATTCAAGAATGGCCTAAAATTGGACCATTTCAATCTATAACTATTCTTTGTTTTTTTGAGCAAAAAGATGGTATAACTAACCAATACAATATATTCTGTCCACAGGACAAATTGAGAATAACACATCTCAATCATGCAACTAGCGCACTATAGAATTTGGTTGAATTCCCCTCTAAAGAACCAAAATGCGTTTTTTGGCCGTATAGAATTTTTGGGCAGGTACGTTCTACTAGAGATTTTTATACTTTTGGCTGAAATTTTAATAGAAGGTAGACGCAAGGAATATCTATCATATGCACCAAATTTTATGACATTTGGAAATACAAGTAAAAAGTTATGGCCTAATATGTGATTTTTTCGTAACTAGGCAGTCCAGGCAGATAAAAAAAAATCACTTTTTTTGAAAACAAGAATTTGAAATTGATTTTCTAGAGTTGTATATAGGTAAAAAGCTTTTAACCATCCCATTTTGATCAATGAGTCAAAAGTTATGAAGATTTTTAGTTTGCAGGCAGTTATGGATTCTCTACTCTAAAATAAACTTTGAAGCCCTTCATCTTACTCAATTCTCAATATTTTTTGAAAAAAATAAAAGCTTAGGATGTGGATTATTTAATACAGCATTGCGACCATTGGGATTAGCATTTTTCAATTTCATAATTAAATTCTTGACAATTTTGTATTTTGAATAATTCTCTACTACTATCTACTTACTATTTTTTTCCTATATGTTGTACAATTCCAAATGAAGTGAAAATTTTCAAGTATGTAGCCAACTTGTCTAAGAAAAAGAATCCAAAGAAGTGCCATCATTTTGGACATTTTTTCATCGAAAGTGAGCTTGTGAAGTGCTACTGCCCTGTTTTTTGCAGGGCCAAAAAAATAGTTTCAGTGAATTTGAATGCTTATATCTTGCAATCTACGCAGTGGAAATTCTTGAAACTTTTACCATATGTTTTCAAGTCAGCATACTACAAGATCCTACAGTAAAAAAAAGTTTTTCTTCAAAAATTTGGATATTTGTACTAAAAATGGCAGTTTTTGAGCGTTTTCGGTGAAAACATAATCATGGAACTTTAGGGGTTAAACTTCTTGATTGTTTGATCATCTAATGTGCTTTGGGGAAGGCCTCATCATTAGAGAAAATTTCAGCCCACGGGAGGGCCATTCCAAGTTGGCATGCCATGCTATTTCATGCATGGCTTGTCAACTTGGAAAGTGATCTTGGTGAGCAGTTGAAATGTATGACTGTTGGAGCAGTCAAATTTCGCAATTTTTTTATTGTTTTATTTTTTTATTTTTTATTTTTAAATTTTTTTCTTAAGATTTTTATTTTTTTTATTTTTTATTTTTTATTTTTTTTATTTTTTATTTTTTATTAAATTTTTACTTGCAAATTTGGATTCCTGTGCCATTGTCACAATAGAAATTGCTACGCACAAATAGGGCAGAAAACAAATTTTCAGCCTCAAAAAATACTATTTCAAGGTCCTTCGGAGGGCTACAAGCCTTGCAAAGGCCTGAAATTTTCTCTAATGTTCTTCATTGCTTTCCATTGCATATTAATCATATAGTGCCTTGCTTATGTACAATTGATTGGATGATTAATAGTTATAGGTTTACAAGTTGACATATAAATAGAATGGTTTTGATGTAAGCTTGGATTGGCTTTGAAAAAGGGATGGCATAAAGCTTCTAATGCAGTGAGGCGCTTTTGTGGATTCCAAACTATCAATGACTCAATCAAATCCAATGCTAAATCACTTGCATGGGGAATGTAGCTTGCAAGGTTGGCCAATGGGACTAAATTTAAGAACTCAAAGTTGCGAGCATTTGCAAGCCTACATCCTTCTTTCCAATCTTGTTTTCCATAATCAGGTGAACCAAGTGTTGCAGAAATTATATCAAGTTGACTTTCTTCATTTGTGCCACAAAAAAGTGGTTGAGATCTAAACATCTCTGCCATAATGACTCCTAAAGACCACATGTCTGTACTTGTTGAATAAGATGGAGAACGAAGTAGAATCTCCGGTGCTCGATACCATCGGGTGCCTATTTTGGTGGTGGTACATCCACATGTGCAACCTTCTTTTCCACAATACCCCAACTTATATGCAGGTATAGTGGAGTAATTTAAACAAAGGCCCATCTTCTTTGATAAACCAAAGTCAGCTATTTTCAAGGTTCCTTCATTGGCTAATATATTCTCCGGCTTAATATCACGATGAATGTAACGCTTGCTATGCATGTATGCCATTGGTTGAAGGATTTGATACATCCATGATTGAATTTCCACTTCATTTGGAATGCCGGTTCTATCTTTAATCATTTGCAACAAGTTGGTTGGCATGTACTCAAACACATAGAACAATTCATCATCTTGTTTTACAACTTGTTGCAATTGTACAATATTAGGATGATTTTTTAGAGCCTCCAAAGCCACTACTTCCCCCAATTTTTTTCCCTTCTCATACCTCTTGGCAATGGCTTTATTCTTTAATTGCTTTATAGCCACCACTTCCTTGGTGCCATTGTCAATAGCTTTCCAAACACATCCACTGGCTCCTTGCCCTACTTGTTCTAATGCAGTATACTTGGACTCCATGACTTTGGTGTTTTATAACAATGTATGCCTTTGCTTTGTATTATTTTTATTTAAGATTCATTTGAAATGATGGAATTTTGTTGTGTCAATCCATTCAAATAAAGATTTTTAGTAGGTGATACATGTAATCTACAAGCATGTATTTGATGCTTGTTGACGTGCTAAACAATATCACAAATTTTTCATTGAATAATGATGAATAAATAAATAAATAAAAATGTATCACCCAAATATATCTTGACAAGTAAAAGTTTGAAATGTTAATCAATTACCATGTACAATTATATATAGCCCACAATTTTTACATTATAACCGTATTTTTACTTTTTTACATAACTTTTTATGCTTTTATTTTGTAATTTAATTCTTTATGCTTTTACTTTGTAACTTAATCATTTGTATTTGTAGTTTGTGATAGACTAAAGTATTTATACTATTATTTTATTACACGTTTTTTTTACACTAGTTGTAATGCTCATTGTCAAATTAAATATTTGATTATTTTAAATTAATACTAGCGACTGGCGCTTGCTTTGCTACGCATTAAATATATTATTTTCATCAGTTTTTCATGTGATCGAATGTAGATAAATAAAGTATGTATAATCTTTAAATGAAAATATTGACATCCTCATACAATATTCTTTGAAGAAATTTATATAGTGCAATATAAAGTAATTAAAGAAAATCTTTATATCATAATTTTTACAAAATAACCTTTGCAAAGATGAAAACATTGCAATAAGAATAAATTAATCAAGTGAACAATGCAAGTAGAATCTTCACATTTGAATATGTAGAGCAACGCTAGCGGTTGGTGCTTCCTTATTCTTTAATATCACATTTTAAAAAGACATGGAATTTATCTATAGTTTTGTTGTCTGAAAAGTTTATTTGAAATTTTTTTAGATGTATCCATTTGATTTCAAATATTTCACAAAAAGAATACAGAATATATAGTAGAAAGTATCCTATGACTATTACAAAAGCAATTGAATTTCTATAATGTTATTCAAAATTGAATTGTGATATTACAGAGGGAATTATGATTTTAGTAGTATGATAATAATATTAATAGTTAAGGTTTTATCCAACTAACTTCAACATTGTTTTTAATGAAAATAGAATTTTCAAATAACTAAGATATCAAGAGTATTATGAAGATACTCTTGTAATTGAGAAGATATTGATTTCAAAGATTTTTTACACATGGTTATTACTAGTAGGCTAGTGGAAACGTTTTTACTATGTTTCTTGTTTATAAATCAAATTCACAACGAGATCAAATGAATTATACATTATAATCAATTTATAATTACAATCAGTATGTAATTAGGTGTGTAGGCAATATTCATGAAATTGGTCATTTACTCATTCAAAACTACCAAGAGTCCTTGGAAGCAATCCAATAGGGGTTGAAGAGCTTTTTGAGGCAAATAATAAGAGTTCAACCATTTCTTTGCTCTAAGCTTTTCTTTTGAAATTCATAAAATAATATTGTGTGAATATTAGAATATTATGAAACAACTTGGATTGGTTTTCTTATTAGAAGCTTAACATTTTTACCAAAAATATCATTCTTTGAATTAGCCACTTAGTAGGGACCAAAAAAAATAGCTTTTATAGGTAGACTATTTCCAATTTATTATGTTTTGTATAGATGTGCAATTATAAGGATCACATCTAGCCCCTTAAAGCTAGAATATATGATTGGACTTGAAATTGAATACTAGAATGTTGGATTAATCACCATAGACATCATCCTTTTTGGTATTGTGAGAATCATTTGCTGAAAAAACACCAATAGCACATTTTTGAGGCCAAACTATTGTGTAAGATCTCTCCTTTTTCACACAAAATTTCAAATAGATGAACATCTACACTTCTATCTTACATAGAAAGATTTTTTATCATCCATCAGATGATTTTAGGCCGCCACATCGTTAGCTATTTGTGATGCTATTGGAAAGTTGGAAAATACATATCAGTTCTTCTAAATTCAAATTCAAATTCAATGATAGAAAGTGCATCATGTCTATCATACAGCTTCAAATCTATCTTCAAAATTTGGAATAATGCATAGAAGTTGTCTATCCCATATTCACTCATGATGATGAAGGCCACTGCAACTACACCATCACCAAGCTTACATGTATCACAATAGGCAAGAGTCCGTTAAATTTCCAAAAAGTTGTTGAAATTTAAACTTCACTCCTTCATTTAATATGTTCTTGTACAAAGAATGGAGATCAAGTTAGGAAGTTAGCTCTCTCATGCATTCATCTTTCATCATACAAAGTTCATACTTTGTGTATAGGATAAAGCATCTCCTTGAGGATTGCTTGCAAAAATTAGGTGTCATGAGCTTGAGGATTAAAACCAAGGTAGAAGGGACCTTTTCTGGCAAACAAGTCAAGATTAATGACATTTCAGTTAGCAATGTTTTTTTTTTGCTAAACAACATATGAGCAATTACCAAGGATTTAAAGCAATGTCTCTATTTTTTTTTTAAAATTGTAGATGGAAAAAGCAAAGCCCAACCATCTAAATGTTGATTAAATACTTGCTTTTGATGTTGTTTTCACTTTTGTTCCCAAGTGAAGGAGATAAGTGGTATATAATTATTGTCTAAAATAGAATGGGATAGGTGTATAGCATTCTAGATGTTCATACCTATACTTCATGTTGTATTCTAAAATGTATTAATAGTTTTTTGTAACACAATGTAGTATTGACTTGCACATACCGGTAGTTACAATATAATATTATGCAATTTATGGGTTCTAAATTTTTATGAGTAATAGTAGTTTGGCCAAAACTATAAAATTTGGAATTTTTTTTTAATATTTGCAGTACATGACTTAAAATCATTGGGATAAATATCATTCCTGTAAGAAGACAAAATATTGTTCAAGCATTTTTCAATAACAAAACTACAACCAAATATCATGACTTTTATTATCCAATCTATGCGGAAGGAGACAATGCAACCACATGGATCAGATGAAAAAGCCAAAAAGTTGGATTTTGACATTCTAAACCGTCATTCCTTTCTTTGCATGGATGAAGTAAACAATATCAAATCTAAATTGTGGATTGGGGTCAAGAAATAAAAACCAAGCAAACTAATAGATTGGACACAATTGCAATGAATACAATCTCTTGCATGCCACTTTAAAATTGCCATGTACATGTATCCAATTGATTAATCCTTCAAAGAAGCATGCAATGATTTGATCATCATGTCTCTTTCGAACCATGGCCGTACCCAATATTCATATTCTACAAATACTCCATCAATTTGGAATATATAACTAACTCTCAATATGAACTTCAAGTTCATATGGTTACATTCTATTTGATCTTAAGAAAGAATGAGCAACAAATTGCTCAAGTTCTTGGCAGTTTTGACCCATTTTGAAAGTACAACCCCCTTGGGTCATTAGGGATTAAATAAAATAAGAATCTTATTATGGATGACATGACGATGGAACTTCTTCTAATATGAAGTTCTAAAGTCAGCATTACGTTGAAGGGCCAATCAAGGGACGCAGCCTTTCACCATTCGTGACGTGCAAGATCTGAAGGAGAAATGCAGAGAAACAACGTTTGAGCTCCACAGCTGAAGCTCCGCATGGCAACGCTCTGAGACCCCCACGCTAAGTACTCCCATTTTCGGCTGGATCTACAGTACTCACAATCACATGACCACCAAGGATTTTAATGCAATTGTAAAAGCTGTTGAATTCAATCCAATGTAGCATAAGTAGCACTTTGTGTCAGCAGACAGATCAGACCATCTGTGAGTTTCTCGATCATTGGAGCAGCGAGGGAGCTCCAGTCTATCATTGAGCGCGACATGTATGTATTGGAAGTGTCAAAGATTTGTCAGCTGTACAGAACTTGGATCTAGATCGATCTGTCCTAGTTTGAAACGAAGAATCTCTAACTTGATTGGAAAATTGCCAATGTAGTGAATGAGAAACTGCGAATGTTATGAGAGTTTGAAGGGAAGAGTGTGCTGGGCGCATGCATGGTCGACACTCAGCTGCTGGTTCTGCAATGAAGAATATTTGCACTACTACGTCCACTACATTGACGACATCACCACAGCACCATGACAAGCAGATGGCATGTCGACTTCAACTCCGAGATTTGGCAAAAATGGGCGAGCATGGGGGTCATTTTTCTGGCTTGCGGGGCCATGCTGTGGCAAGACCATGTCTCTCCCCGGCCAACCAAGCTCCACGGCGCTCCAGCAATGAGCTCCAACAACAAGAAGGGCACTTCCAGCAGCTCCAGTCGAGCCCACTCCGCCCACCAGTCCTCCAGAATTCAGATGTATAGACTCCTGGTAGTTCTCATTGCCCTTGTCCTCATCGGAAGTTTTGTTTTCATTAGGAGACACAAGACGAGGGATTACAATTCGCATCGGTACAACAACAACATGATGCCTCCCTCCTGATTAGGCCAAAGAAGGCTGGCTCCAGAGGTAAATCAATTGAACTTCAGCAACTTTGCGAAGCAAGCGGAGCTGAAAACTCAATCAACAATTACTTGCTTGTAAGTAGAATCCTAGCTTTGCTTCAGTTGCCTCAAAAACCTCACAATGGAAGAATCAGATCAGTAAAATTAGCAAATGTTACAAAAGCATTTAATGTGATGGGACTCCAATCCTGTGAAGACCTCGCAAACATGTGAAAGAATTCGATGAGCCGAAGAGAGGAATGTTCCAACAGCATGTCTTGAAGTGATGCATGGGACTCTAATCCAGGCTGCGCGCATAGACCTCACAAACAGTTGAAAAAAGTAGAGAAGTTGAAGAGAGCAATGTCACAAAAGCATGGAATGTGACGGGGCTCTAAACCTCGTAGAAAAGATTTGCTCATTACAAAAGTGGCGTTGACAATGTTCTGTAAGCTGTAATACATCGGTTATCTCAATTTAGACTACTGTCCATTCTGAAGAGACTCGCTGAATATAATACAAATAGATGCAAGTCGTGGTGAATTTATACACACGACATCTGTGAGATCTACAATGTTTCCAATGAAGCTTCTGTGTAAAGCTTCCAATGACTCATTTAAACAGAGTTTGCAAAATCGAGCAAAGCTTTGTTCACTTGTTCAGGAGCTTCATCGTGGGGACAGTGACCAGCTTGGATGTGTACCACGCTGGCTTTGGGATACAGCTTCTTAAACTGGTCGCATTTCGAAGGTCCCATCCAAGGATCCAGATCACCCCAGAGCAATAGCATTGGGCAGGAAAGCTGAGACACAAGTTTGTCGATTGTCTGGTTCGACCGCTTGAGTAACACTCGCGTCATCATTCTGCATTCGGCATCAATGTGTCAGGTCCCCGTTCCAACAACAGACAACAGTTCAAAGATAGTTTCAAACAACGAGATCCTGCCTTGCTTAATTACCAATATTCGAAGAAATAGACCTCAGGACCACCTTCGATTTCACAGGTCGAAGCAACATCCTTGAGATATTAGCTTAAATTAGAACCAACATAATGTACAACTAGGGTTAAGATAACAAGCTTAAGATCATCCGTTCTATTTGCGACACCTTATGAAACATTTGAGGTAACAAGTGGCCAACTATCTCACTGAGGTAGCTTGAAACCGGTTATGACAAACTACCTGTAGTAAACCTCTGCAGCTTTTGGATCTGATGTTGGTTGAACAATGGACTGTACTAAGTAGTTATCAACATTTGATTGATCTTTGTATACCTGCATGAAACACGAAAAGAGTGAATTGAATGTGTGAACAATATCCAGCTATGTGAATTTCAACTGGCAAGAGATGACAAACAAACATCCACCCGGTAGCAAAGACACGTAAAAATAGGTGCACTTACATTCAAGAGAACCGATTTTATGCGCGCTGGCTGCTTGGCTTGCCAGAAGGCAAATAGTATAGCATACTTTTGAACTGCGTTTTTAATGGGCGAGATAAGGAGGCGTCTTAGAGCTGACTCTTCAGTTTCAATGACTTCCTTCTCCGGAGTCTCATCACCTAGCTTCGCTTCTGGAGATGAGCTTTCAAACTGCCCGGAAGCATTCAGTAACACCAATCCTGAAACTAGATCGGGATACTTAGCAGCAGTGCTCAAAACAGTGAATCCCCCAACACTGCACACGCGGACAATGTATGAGAGGAAAGCTCACAGGGTAAGAGGAAACAACCCCACAAAACCTAAGAGAATGGCTATCAGGAGCTCCTGCAGCAGTAAAATGGCATAATTTCAATGTGGCAGGGAGCAGTTTTATAAACCCTTGCTTAGAATATTTTCTAAGAGTCCAAGAGATAATTACCTGTTGCCTGCGAGAACAGCTGGCTTCCCCACCACCTCTCTTACGAAGTCCGCCACTTGATCCCTCCACACGTCGGCACTGTAATCAATCAGTGCTTTGTCGGACAGCCCGAAGCCTAAAAGGCACACGGCGTAGACTGTATGAGTTTTAGCCAATTCTGGGATGTTATATCTGAAAAGAAACCACCACTATTCAGATCATTGTTTGAGGAATTTTCAAACTGAAAGGAAGATGAATACCCAAAAAGGGCCGCGGATTCATGATTAAACAGTATCAATTTGATTGATCATACTGTGAAAAATATATTTCTGACCAAATTATACAGCACCAGGATCAGTAGAAAACATTGCATGTGAAGGGCCCAAATAAATTGGAATAAGGAAAGTTTCCATCAAAATTGCTTACAGAAACTAACCAATATAGTCCTTTTCAGGATTAAAGTTACCCATACCTCCAGTGATAAGCTGATGCGCCAAATCCGTGAATGAGTACAATGGGAGGCCCCTGGCCTTGCACCACATAATGCACCTTATGGTCTCGCCATTTCCAGAAATTATATCCGTCTTGTTTATATGGCAACTGTTCCAGTCCTGTTCACAATTATGTCAAAACATGGCAGCAGAATTTAGGTTTCCTATATCCACTAATTGCAAACATGAAGAGTTCATCTCAAAAATTGGGTGCATCTCCTGCAACAGGTTGATATCGCAAACTTACAACGAGTCGAGAACGTAAAAGTAAAGAATGACCTGACATCAATCAACACCCTTTTTCTGAATCTACATGAATACACGAGACCACTTCGCAAGAACACAATCTTCACTAAATTGGCAATTTCCCAATTTCCGAAGGTAAGATTGCAGAAGTGATTCTTCCTTTAAAGTAATAAGACAAATCAGATCCACATATTGTACAGCTGCACAAAGTCTTTCCCCTTTTAACGGAAGTAACACGAGCATACGTCGAGCAAATCACCTGTGCTTGGAGATTCTCCAACAGCAGTCTCCGCCATAGCTGCAGCACGCACGAGTAACCCACCGCCCCGCACAAATGACTTCCCCCTCTGCACTCTCACCTCACCTACAGTTACCCAATAAACAAATTCAGCTCCTCTGCGTCAAAACTTGCATAAGTTAGTAGATACACCAATGAACAGAATAAAAGGCCCAATTTTCAAGTCTCTTTTCAAACTAATCAACTCATCTCGAATGAGAAACCTTTCACATGCATCGATTTCTCCAAAAATTCACGTATCAAAAAATGCAGTCATCAATTCATTAATCATGGGGACTCATCTACGTACGATAGATCCAGGGAACGAAAAAATGGGGCAATCCAATAGGAAATCAATGGAGCCAATGGCGAAGTTACCAAGACGAAGTGGCGTCCAAGCCTTCGACCCCCGAAGAGAGGCTCTGAGCTTCTTCGAATTCGTCCCAGCAGCCGCGATCGACAGTTCTTGTCGTCTCCACCCACCAATTACGGCAACTCTCACCACCACCACACCACCACCACTGGATGGTAGATTTGAAACAGAGCTTCTCTGAGACAATGATACCCAAGACGGAGAAGACGAATTCCTAGTGCAAATTGTGGATCCCCGAATGGATGCTGTGAGTTCTGTCATTGCTGGAGCTCGTTTAAATTGATAGTGCGACCAAGTGATGAATTGGAAAGAGTGGAGTTTCTAGAGTGAGTAAGAAGCGTCTGGATGGTTCAGGAATTCTGCATGTAACTTGACTTATGTAATGAAATGAGCAGGTGAAGAGATGAATTGATTGCGGTGCAAATGGCGGTTGCAGAGGCTGTAGAGGTGGTAGAGGTGGCGTTCTTGTGAACGCTCGATCCATTTCAGGTGTCGGATTTGGGGACGACGATGGTGCTTCATCGGAAGAGGATGAATCCCGTGGATGACAACTGAACACCTGCCGATTTGAGGGGATGGATAAGTAAACAAAAACCATCCCATTTGCACCGCAATTCGAATAGGATGTCAAATTGAGGGGATGGATAATTCAAAAGCCATTCTATTTGCGCCACTATTTTTCACTAGTGCACATTTGAAACTTTCAAATGTCTTTCGTTGATACATAGTGATCATGAAGTGGGGCAAAGAGGGTCTCTTACTTCAATTGTGATGATTTTTTTAATGATGAATTTTTACCAAAATTTCATCTGATTTTCAAATTGCCTCACTTTACAATATTAAAAAAAATTCATAGATGAAAGTGCCATTTTTTGGATGAAATTTATTAAATCTAGATAATTTTATACATAAGAGCATACGTTTGATGAACGGATGAGCTAAATTAGATGGTTTTTCCATAGTCCATGTCTTGCTACCAAGCCAGAAAACAAAAATAATCATTGTCTAGATGTGACCCCTTTTTATATTTGACCCCCTAAATTTTTTTCTAATTCAATGTACTCCCTCTATTCAAGAGAGTCAAGCGTTGATTTTAGAAAATAACAAATTTCAGCACTTTAAAATTCATCATTTACTCATGTAGTGCCTAATAAATACATAAGAAGAAAATATAGAATTATCTTTTGACTTCCAACAAGATTCAACCAAAAATTAGGCAATTTAATGATAGAAACAATGTTCATACTACAACAAAAATGATGTTTTATGACTACAAATTATGACTATAGTAAGTCGTAAAATCTTAAATTATGACTCACCCAGAATTTACTATAGATGATTCGCACTATGACTGGGTCTAGTCATTATCGACGAGTCGCTTTAGACATGAATCATATTTACAATCATATGGGTTGGAAGGTATAATTAGCCCAAATTAGCCATATTTTGCCAACGTGGGGTATATTTTGACCATTCTTGATACACTTGACTTTTTCTTGAGGTGCCTGGGCAAATGGAAAAAACCTTATGTGGCATATGTTTGCATGCAGTCATATTTTGGCTTATGTGGCATATGACTCACAAGAGTCATATTTTTCGCAGTTGTGAAAGATGATTCGTGTGAATCATATTTTCTGTTGAAAAATGACTTCTATGAGTTATATTTTTGGATGATGTGCCAGTTTATATGGAATGATTAATAATTTTATAATTGCATGTAGTCATATTTTTAAAAGTATTGAGTCACATTTTTGGCATAATTGTGAGCATCATGTAACTATCACCAATTATATTTTCACCAAGACATTTTGTGAAATATAATTGAAGCAAATAATATTCGGGATAAATAAGAGTCTCATTTTTTAGATTTGTGTGAGCGGTTTGTAATTGAGGTTACTGAGGCTTATGATAGTTTCCATCATAAACTACACTCACATTTTCGATACATTTTAAATGAACTTGACGCATTGCATTCATACATGAATATGGTTTAGTAGCTAAATCAAAGATTTCATCCAATTAAAAATGAGTACATATGATTTTTGAGATGCATATAGGAGACAGTCATACGAGAAAAAAAATGCAAGAAAGAATGTGACTCTTCTCAATCACATTTATTAGTCACTAATACAAAACACGTCACAATGACACTCTATAAATGCATATTCTCACACATTTAACAGACCTGTTCTCCTTACAAAAATGTGAAGATGTTGCCTCTTTGGTGTTGTAAGTAGCCTCTAATAACTTCATTCCAGCTTGGTACCTACATAAACAATCAAGGAGGTTAATTTTCAGTGAAATGAACAATAAAGCTCAATCTTTAAAGATTTAAGGCAATACAAATATGTTGTACAAGTTTAAGATAAGAAAAAATCATAACCACTATATCTTTAGAAAATCACAAATAAACAAGAAGAAAGAATAACAATGGTAATAGAGGGAACAAGAAACAAAAGGTGGCATGTACTTAGAGGTAACAACAAGCAAGATGTAAGATGCAACAAGATATAATAAAAAACAAAAAGAAGAATGAACTAAGATGCAACAAGAAGCAACAGGAAACACAAGTTAAGATGCAAAAAATGCAAAAAGTAAGAAGAAAAAAGTAAGAACTAAGATGCAACTAGAAGTAACAAGAAGCATGAACTAAGATACAACAACAAAAAAATAGAAGCGAGAACTAAAAAAAAAAAAAAAAGAAACAAAAAGCAAAAAGTAAAAACTAAGGGGTAATAGGAGGAAACTAAAAACAAAGAGCAAATCCTAAGAGGCAACAAGAAATAAATAAGAAGAAACACAAATAGCCAAATGTTGCACTTTGAGGGGGTGGCTTCAAAAAAATGGCGGATATGGTTTCAAAACCCTAAATCATTGGTGGCTATGCGGAAGTGGCGGCTAGGGTTTTAAAACTGTAGTTATATGACTTGCCCTAGTTATACATATGACTTGTCCTTGTCATGTACATGACTTGCTCTAGTCATGTGACTTGTCCTAGTCATGTACATGGTTTGCTTTAGTCATAAGACTGACCAAATATGACTATACTAAGCAACTAAGTATTTTTAACAACCAAATTTGATCCTAAGTGAATATTGACACTATATTGACACTAAAATCTTGGGTATGTAAATCATGTATTATATACATGGGTCATCGGCATTAAACCAGCTTAGAGGACAAATTTTGTAAAAATTGTATCAAATTAAAAAGACCAAAAAGTTAGGTGAAGATCAAATTTAAAAAATTAAAAAATATGGAAAATGTTGGGTTGTATACATACTAGAAAAAGCTCACAATATATATGAAGAATTGGAACACCTATACATACAAGAAGTTTCCTCCAATTATTTTATTTATTTATTTTTATTTTTATTTCTTTTGAACAAATGGGAGACATTTTTTATTTATTATTTTAAAAAGCATTAAAAGTTGGATATCTTATTTCATGATACATGTATTGAAATAACTCATATAATTTGGTTTAATAATGCTATTATTGTCCTAAAAAAACATTCATTTCATATATATAATTACATTTTTGGATTCCTTTTTGAAAAGACTACAAGAATTTTCTACAATAAAACAAATTATATTCCTTGAAATTAAACTAAAATGCATTAAAAGTGATTATAATCAAGGCCATATAATATAGGACTATGGGAATTGTGTAATAAGGACTAAAACTCCACAAAATGCATAAAGAAAAGTTGTAAGGCCTTAAGCACCTACAGTTATGGCAAAAAAAATATAAATAGATGCCATGATGCATCTATCAAAATATCTACGTCCGTGCACGAAGTGTACGGGAGCAAAAATATTTGATAGAGGCACTATTTAAAAGCATCTTTGAAGCAAAAAAGAGATTATGCTTTTATAATTTATATCCTTGTAAAAAATCTAAATAGCCATCTTTAAATTGCAATACAAGCACGTGTGTGCCAATGGTAAGCCTCAATCTTCATATAAATAATTAAGTGACTTTTGTAGGGCCTGTAGAGATTCTAAAAATGTGGCTTATATGACATTGCTGAGAACATTTTTAAGAAAGAAACAAACCTCAATTCACAACATATACATGTATACATTTGAGTATTTTATCTATATCCTTGAGATAAAGCATGCACAATCATGTTCTTTGTTATTGAGCTTTGAATTCTAAGTTGGATATTTAAATGGTGTTCAATTGGCATTCTAAGAATCTAAGCAATGAACAAGAATTTTCTAATGATAAAGTATAAGTGTATCACATCTTAACTAAAATTGGTGCAAACTATAAAAATCAAAGGTTTGGGGTGGTTTTAGATGGTTTCAGCCAATCTAGACCAAAACTCTAGACTTCCTAATTCAAGTTGAGAAATCCAAATTTTTTATTAACTTTAGTTGTAGAGCATTGCATGCCTATTCTAAAATAAAATAAATCTTTTATAATGGGATATTTTGAGCAAAAATTATGGATGGATGAAGTTTCATATCTAATTCATCTTTTAAGACTTCATCCACATTTGCACCTAGTTTATAAGTCTAAATTAATTTTCACTTTCAAAATTGGATTCAAATGTCACCTAAATTCTAAGGTTCCTTTCTAATTTGAATTAGATGAATATTTTATACTTTTTAATCTAAAACTAACATTCTTGGCTATCTAATTTCATCATATTTTATCCTCCTTAATTTTTATCTATTTTGAAAATTGTGATATATTATTAAAAACCTCTAAAAATTACCTAAGTAATCTTGAATTTAGAGTTGGATTTTAATAAATTCTTAGAAGTGTGACTTAAGCCTCTTAATTTCTAATGTAATTATGATTTCTATGAGAAGAAAAATAATAAAGTACCAAATTTAAAGACATGCCTCGGAATCCATTTCCACCACATTCTTACACTAACACTCATGTTGTAATTGTAATTGTATCATGAGGCTTGCATTGATCCATTTTTGTTGCATTTTTTGTGTCTTTGTATATACAATTAAATGACGACTTTTATAACAAGTTGTATAAATTCTATCTATGATCTTATTTTTATTTTCAACCTATTTCTTTCTACTTCCTCCTTTTGGCTTTCTTTAAATTGTTTTCTGTATTTATTCTTTTTTTACCTTTATTTTTGAGATATTTTAGAATTGCAATCTTTGACTTCTATTACTATTAATTAATTTCTAATTATTCTCCAAATCAAACAATTCTAATGACATAAACCTCATAAGTGCTAACTAAGTATATACTTAAGACTTTAAAATTCCATTTGATTAATTTTGCATAATATAATCAACAATTTTTTTTATTAATACATAGTCAAACTTCTATAAGGGGGTCAAATTAGTCTTCTAACTATGACAAGTGGCAACTTGGAACCTATAAATCTACTTCAAACTCTTAGACTCTCAATACAAATTGCACTCCTCACTTACTCTTGCTCCGTGGCCACTCAAGTATGGATTTTTCTTACGCTCCTTTTTCTCTACCTTAGATTAGAGTTTTCCCAAGCTTTAAGTGTTTTTTCTAAACCCCACAACCTTCAATCTACATCACTAGTTTAAATGCATTAGATATTTAGATTCCACTTCATATCAATCAATCTAATTAGCTTCAATTTGTATCATCCATCACAATCAATCAACCTCAAGGCAAGTTCCAATAATGGGCTAAGGCAAGTCCGGTTTCTAACTTGGGTTCTTTGACTTGGTCCTGCCTTAGTGTTGGAGTTTGTTCATAAGCTTTAATTTCTCCCTAATTTCTCCATAATGAATAAGGCCTTATTCATTATAATTGGACAATCAACAGATTTTGAGACTTTTGCCCTAAAACAATTATATGGATTTATCCTTGAGTCGAGGATAAGTTGAGACTGCAACCTTTTGACAATGAAAGGTTTTTATACATAGTAATATTTTAAAGTCTCAAATTTCCAAATAGTCTCAAAATTGAATAGTTATGACTGTTTATCTTCGACTCGAGGATAAAAGTGAGACTACCATTTGTCCAAATATAACGAATAAGGCCTTGTAATTATCTCTTGTTATTTTAAAATTGCTTTATTCTTCTCTACTTCCCTCCTAAATCCTATGAAAATTTTAAATATTTAATTAAAATACTAGCGGTTGGCGCTTGCTATGCTACGCATTCATCATTAGAGTTTATTAGATTTTTTATGTATTAGATAAAATGCAGAACAAAAATTTCAATAAATCTTCAAATAAAATTACTAAAATCTTTGTATAATTTTGTTTATAAGTAAGCATATATTGAAATGTACAATAGAAATTTATTGAATGATGAATGAAATATATGCAATGGTGAATACTGTAAAAGATACACATTTATTGTAATGCATTCAAAAATTGACTCAATTGTTACGAACAATGGCAACCCCAAAACTTGGTGAACTGAAAAGAAAAACTTGTAAATTTCAAAAACTTCATGAACAACTTAATTGTTGTGAGATCCAAAATTGCTTCAATTGAATAAATATCTCACATTATTTGGTAGTAGCAATAGAATTTTGAAATCATAAAAGCTGTAAAAGTGATATTACAGAGGTGATTGCAAACTACTACTCTATTTTTGTAATATAACATTGTGTGAAAATGTTATTTTTATGTATACATGATTGAAATATTTTTACAAAATATTAAAATTAATTATTTCAAAGACTTATTGAAATCATTATCATGCATTCTATTCAAATATATTAAAATTTTACTAACATGTGATATAATGAATGCGTAGCATAGCAAGCATGAGCCCCTATTATTAATGGTAGCATTTGTGATATTACAGAGGGAGTTATGATTTTAGTAGTATGATAAACATACACCTTTCCAAATTACTTTACACTAGTTCAATAGCTGACATAGTACACAAAAAAATAAATGTTTTTCTAATAGACATGAAATAAAGTTACACCTACACTCAAAGGAATGATTCTTATGGCCAAATTACAAGAGGGACATTTTAGATTGCTCACCTTTCCTTAGGCTATCCAAAAAGAAAGAAAAATGGCTATCAAAAAATGTGGTTACAAAATATGAATGAGGCAAAAATATGACTAGACACTCTATAAACATGTTTTCCACCCAACTTTCCCTTAGGTTGTCTTAAATTTCTTAATTTCTTAATTAAAATATAAACATGTGCCACCCCAAATTATTAGATGCTAGTTCTATAATGGACACAATATTCAAAAAAATATATTCATTTTTAATAGGCAATCCATGAAATAAAGTCACATTTATATTTGGAAAAAATACAAGAAAGCCATCTTAGATTGCCCAATTTTTTTTTGGATTGCCGAAAAAGAAAAAGAAAATTACTAATAAAAAAATGTAACTACAAAATATGACCAACAAAAAAAATGATCTGCAAAATATGACTAAGGCAAAAATATAATTGCTTGCTCAAATTTTCTTTGGCTACCTCAAAAGAAAAAAAAATGTCACTACCATGGAGAAATGACTACAAAATATGATTAAGGCAAAAAATACAACTGCCCGTTTATATTTCCTTTGGGCTATCCCAAAACAAAAAAAATGTCACTACTATGGAGATATGACTGCAAAATATGATTTCAGCAAAAAAATGACTCGTAATATGACTCGACGTTCCCCAAGTATGTTCCTTGTTGTTCCCTACAAAGTACTTTGGCGTCCCAACGAGCGTATAGTACATGCCCGCGAGGTACAAGGCCAAAAAAATGATTGGCAATCATATTTTACAGTCATGTTTTTCACCAAGATATTGGCCTCCAAGAATATGACTGCGAACAGTCGCCAGTCATCTCTAGTCATATTTTTGCAGTCCTAAAATACACATTTTCTTGTAGTGTCAAATGTTTATTTGAATGCATTTAGGTGTAATTACCTTAACCCCAAAGTGACATCAAGGATAGAAAGTGTCCTTGAGCCTTTTCAGTCCCCACAAATGCAGCCATTGCACATTCAGATCCCAAAACAACCAAAACATTTTATGTAAGGTTTCTTACGATCTTCCAAGAGAAACAAATTGTAGCCCATTCCAAAACATTCTCCATTTTGGGGGCAAATTCATAATTTTAGACAATGGTGCGGCGCTTGCTGCTGGGACAAAATTCAGGGGGCGGGGCTGACGTCACTAGGCACAACATCCGGTACCACATTGCCGGCGCTCGGAGGAAAGCTGTTGGGCTGGGTTGTCTTCATCGCTAAGTTGGACATGCGAGAGGGTTTAGGGCGTAAAACCTTTTAGGTGGAGTTTTGGATGCGCAGAGAGAAGCACCCTTGGATTCCTGCGTTCTTGCCCAGTTGTGGACAAGGTGGGGGTGCGTTTTCCGTAAGGTGATAGCGATCGCAGTTTAGCAGGACAGAGTGGTAGATCGTTAGAGCTTCAGGGTTTCCGTTGACATGGAAATTCTCAAGGATGGTCCACGGAGCGGGAGCTGCCATGGCTGAATTGAGGAGTCTTCCGCTTTGTGTCATGAGAGCTTTACAATCTCAAATACAAATTCCAAGGACGGCTGAAGCAAGTACTCGGAATGGAGAACATGGCGGGTGCAATCAGCAAAGTTACAGGGTTTGGAAGGGGGCGTGACAGCATTGAAAATCCTGAATTGGTGTGGGTAAAAGGCAACGGAATGGATTTCGTAAAAGGCGCTCCGTGTTGCTTCCCACAGCACTTGGAAGATGAAGGCCAAGTGATTGACGAGTGGCTCTTTGGTTGAAAGTGCTCCGAGAGACAGAGAAAGAGGGTTCTCAGTTTGCTGGACGTCAAGTACTTGCAGCGTTTGCCACTGTTTGGCAAGAGTCGCCTTTGGCTAAAGCGATCAACCAACCGCACTTTCCGATACCATTTCAGAGCGCAAACAAGTCACATTCTCGGGTGGAAAGAGAGAACTAAGTTCCCCGAGCACATTGGTGCCCTAATTTGGCAATTGTGGTTTGATGATGTTGCAATCTTAGCAGTTGAGCGCGAAGGAGGCCGGGAGACTTTGGCAAGCACAAGGTTGTTGCTTCAAGCCCACGCACGCAGCACCGAGTGAAAAGGAAGGCCCACAGTTTGGCGGCAAGAGCACTGGTGGAGTCCGAGAATGTGCCGCCAAGTCCCGTGAATCTCCTGTCGAATCGCAGCCCATTGCGAAGACAGAGGAGCCCGACCTCAACTGTGGCAGAAGCAAGGACAGCAAGGGTCTGGATCCAATCCATTCTCAGTCAAGGGGTGACACTGTCATCTTGCCCACCAATGCAGTCCCCGCCCGATGGTATACGCAATCCTCCATCGATGATAGTGAAGAGTCCACTGCTAGGACAGACAGAAATGGCGGACAAGCAACTGCCAGGCGGGAAGAAGACGAAGCAAGCATGGAAACAAATGGGGAAGGGACAGGGCAAATTGACCATGGGTTGGGGCGGAAGAGGAAATTTGGTTCCTCTATCGGCACCTGCCACAGCCAGAATTGAAGCGAAGGATGTACCTCTCCTTGGACAGGGCCACATCCAAGGAAAGAAGGGTCGGGGTAGAGGAGGCCAACGGAACTTCAATGCCAGAGGTGCAGGAGGGGTGGTTAGGGATCATGCAAACCCAATTTTATTAACACCACTGGGTTGGGTTGTTCTACGAATTGGATTGGAGAATAGAGATTATCCACCAACTCTCAGTCCGTCTACACAGAGGGGGAGGGTTGTTCGGAATCTATTGGAGGCGGGTGAATGCAGTGCCTGGCGCTCATGGGGCGGAGCACCTCAGTGGCCTTGCGGTTCATGATAAACATTGCGGAATTAGGAGATGAAACACCGCACCGCATGGTGCAGGAGATGAGAGAATTGTTGCTGACCCCGTGAGATTGCAAAGAGGCACCATAGTGATCTCGGTGCAGTAGACAGTCGAGGTAAAGGAAGAGCCACCACTGACGATTTAGGCGGATGGTAAACCTCTTGTAACAGTGATACATGTCTCGTTCACGGGCAAGTATCGACGTACGGCATGCACAGTTCGAGCCAAGACAAGGAGGAGCCATCAAAATTAGTTTGGGTGATGCCAGCGGTGTTGAGACTCAGCCCAACATCCAATGGAGGAGCTACCATGCAGGGGGAGGTGACACGCGAATTTATTCACACCGTCACAAGAAAGGACACGCTTCTGGTGGACTTCACTGATGTCATAGGAGTGCGTTCGGTGCCCAAAAAACATTGTCCGGAGGAGGGATTTGATGGAGCGGGGCCCTCACGTTCGGTACGCAAATTGGGTGTGTCTCCTTCTCGCCATGGCTCCACGTGACAGCAACTCTTGCTACAGTTTGAGAGTTCCGAGGATGCGCTGGAGAACCTTACACCATTTCTGGTGGCCGGAGATCTTGAGCTGCCTCCACTATCACCAACATCGGAGAGACCAATGGGAACGCAATCGCCAACCATCGGAGTCACATACCCAGACTACCTACTGCCAATTCCTGGAAGTTCGAGTGACAACAACAACAAAGAAGACGATGTGGAGGATCCGGATTAGGTTGCCCAATATGCAGACTTTGTCTGCAACTCCAACAGGCAGAACTCTGACTGGGAGATTGATGAACCCAACATCATTGATCAGGTGGATCTTGTAGAGCATGTATTATTAGACGAATGTTCATTTGAGTCACGATACGCGGATGGTCATTGG
Organism: Neckera pumila; assembly: GCA_963969595.1. NCBI lineage: Eukaryota > Viridiplantae > Streptophyta > Bryopsida > Hypnales > Neckeraceae > Neckera > Neckera pumila. The sequence goes on along the minus strand of OZ018408.1, from coordinate 2,334,994 downwards.
GACTCATTGGACACAACTCTAGTTGGCAATAGATTGGCTTTCTTAGGACTGCAATCTGGCCCCACCTGATGGCAGAATAGGTGAGAGGTCCCTGTACATGAGTTCTTCAAAATCTTCTGGCCAAGGTCGGATTTACTTACTATTTGCTTAGAGACGAACAAGTATGCCGCGCAGGAAAGCGTTGAGTGCCCGGGGATCTTGAATGGGCGTAGTAGGTGGCTATAGTGGAACTGCAAGCGTGGTTGGGAGTGTGTATCTTGATGGGCCTAAAACAGCAGCCGACCGTTAGGTCTTTTTGGTCCAATACAAGATTTTTTGGTTGTCCAGTAATTAAACATGTCATGCGCCGTCCCAAATTTGAACAAATTCTTGCTTGTTTGCACTTGGTCGATAATGAGTCTTTATTTTACGATAAGAAGGCCCCTGGATACAATAAAATTAGAAAGTGTCGATGGTTCATTGACAATTTTGTGAGAAGAGCTAAAGCTGCGTATAATTGTGATAAATTTTTGGCTTGTGATGAGATCATGGTGCCTTATAGAGGTCGTAGGTGCAATATTAAACAATATATGAAAAACAAGCCCGTAAAGTATGGCATAAAGATTTGGTGCTGCGCTAGTTCAAAGACCAGGTATATCTACAATTTGATTGTATACAAGGGATGGAAAAATGAGAAGTCCGAAAAGGACTTGGGCTTGAAAGTCATTTTACAGTCAATGGATAACCTGACGCACTTAGAGTACGTTGTAGTCACTGATAGGTTTTTTAGCTCGCCCCAGTTGGCTGATGCACTTCTGTCATTGGGGACTTGGTTTACAGGGACCGTGAAGCACAACCATATTGGTATGCCAAGCCATCTTGCCCAATATTGCAATACCAAATTGCCGTGTGGAACACTAGTTGTGGCAATGCACAGGACAAGGCGGATGTCACTTGCGTTTGGTTCAATGGCTGTTCGGTTTATCTTCTAAGCACGTCAGCAGATTCAATGGCATCATGATGTTTTTGTCTTCATTGGGTGGGAGGTGAGAGGTTACCATACCCCACATCACCCATGCAGCTTGAATACCAGGAGATGATGAGGGGTGTTGATATCGTGGACTAGTGTCGTGTGGAATACATGGCACAAATCATATTGCATACATGGTGGCATAGATTGCTATTTTTTATCTTGGACACTTCATTAGGTAATGCATTTGTCTTGTATAAAGCTCATGAGGCTGCCAGTCGCAACAAAGGACAACGTAGAAAGGCAATGACCATGGCGTACATGAGTCTCTCTCTGCAGGTCTTCAATGGAAGAAATGCAGACTCTGCGGTAGGAAGCAAAATCGGTATTGTCCTGGTTGTGCAGGTGCCTTCCTTTGTATAGATTAGTGCCACCACCAAGTCCACACTGAAGCAAAGTATGCGGCCAAAATTTGGTTGCAATGACATATTCCCGTGTCTGATGCTTGAAGCGGCGTTGTGCAGAAAACAAGGAAGAAGCGACAGCTCAACTCCATAGCCTTTCAAGGTGACAGTCGGGTGGCAGTAGTTTCAGTTGGGAAGAAGGCAACACCTCCAATAGTTGCGAGTTCTAGTCATCTAGATGGATACTTCACCTCCAACACAGTTTCATACTTAGCGTGGTTGGCATCGGAGTAGGTTACAGTCACCTGAAATGATAGAGGAATTTTGTTCCAATTTTGTTTACTTCTACATCTCTAATTTATAAGGTTCATAGGTTCGTACAAATACAACACTGAAGTCGTGAATTCATACCTATATACTATAATTGTATATATTACGTGTATTTTTACGCACTGAATCAGTGCGTAAACAATGCCTATCAATAACGTACAATTATTGTACTAATATCAGTATAATTTAGGTGCATTTTGGATACCATATTTGTATAACTAAAGTACAAAAATTGTACATTTTTAATAAAGATTTTAATGACATTGATTCAGTGCGTAAAAATACACGTAATATGTATGATTATGGTATATAGACATGAATTCATGACTTCAGTACGATATTTGTTGAAAAATTGTCCTCCCTCAAGTTTGAGATGTAGCTATTTTTTCCTGTGAAAGACTTTTGGACACATTTTGTGATGTATTCAACACCTCTGTAATTGATTATAGTCTAATTTATCAGAAGTTATAACTGGGTCTCTCATGTGTGTATTGCTATATCGTTCGGCTGCGCAACCACCCCAATCGCTTCTGCGTTCATGGTGTTCGGACAATTGATCATCGATGGTTTGGAGGTGTGACCATTAGACGTCGCCCACCCTCACAACGCTCCCCGCGCTTTTTGAAGTGCACAGTGGAGTCCATTTGGCACCTACCTCGAAGCCGTACCCGAACGTTCTCCGGGTTTGTGATGAGTCCGAGGCATCTTGCATTTGTTCTTGTCTCGGCGAAGATCTGCTTGGCCATTGATTTCGGAATTTTTTTCGGAGCTTCCTTACATATGTCTTCTGACAATTAGCTGGATAGATTTTCTGAATTCGAATTGCAAGTTTTCTGTCATATTTTTGAAAGTGTCAATGCAGAAATTGTACTGCTGGAGATACCTCCGTGGATCCCTTTGAGTACGGCTGGTTTTTGGACTTTTGCACAATTTTTTTCTTCAAGGTAGTAGAATATGTGACCATCTTCATTTTGTTAGTTGGGATCCTGCTCAGATTTCCTTGTTTGACAACTCTGTGGCAACCTTGAATACAAAAAAGCAACATTTTCCCCGTGATTCCAATGCATCTGATCCTCACTCACCTCATATAGAAGCAACTCGAATTTCAGAATGAATGGTTGAAAAATTAGCCATTACTTAGAATATATGTCTATTTTTGTTTAATTAGTTTCAAATGACATCGGTAAACAATGATAGGTTTAATTAGTTTCAAATGATTTAGACATTATTTTAAGGAATGTGAAGAGAGTTGCATTGGTGTCTACGAGTGCAACTACAATACTGGTTTCATTTTATTATAAGTTTTGATTGTGAAGTATTAGGCAATGCTTAGATTTTGCTTTTTGAACCACTTGAAATGAAAAAGCCTTAAAGCATATGAATTATCACTAGTAGAAAATTCAGATTTTCTATTGATTTGGTCGCGTTGATCGGGGTCACTTTTCTGTTGATTTGAATAGAAATCTGTTGATTTTGAAAATCGTATTGTCATTTACAGGCAAATAATACATAATGAGTGTTTTATAAAATCAACAAAAATCTGCTGATTTTATAAAAATTGAATTTGAGTAAATGACAATATTTGCCTGTAAATACATACATAATGAGTGTTTTATATATGCATCTATGAATTCCAGACAGAATCTAGGACATCAACTACATTCACAAGAAGCCTACACAGATTGATACATTTACTACATACTGACGTCCTCAGGTTTGTAGTTGTCACTCCTTCGCTCCATTGCATGCCTTCCAGTACGCTGCACAAAAACGCTTGCCAGCAATGATGACAGCATCACAACTACACCCAACAACTTTTATTTGCCTACACAATACTTGCACTACTTCAAAACAATTAGATATCACCATTAGCACCCAAGTGTCACCTTGGTATTGAAGAAGGAGTTTTCTCCTTCTACAAGGAAAAAAAAATCATAGCATGTAATTGACAGATGCAGTTGTAGTTCTGGATGAATGGTCTGATGTTTCTAGTATTTGATTGCATAGAAGGTAATGAAGTAATTAATGTAGTGCCCAAATAAAGAAGGAATGACAGAACTTCGCTGAAAGAAGAGAAAAAGAAAATGCTGTTGCATGGAATTGGCAGCGTCCAAAAAAGCCAATTTTATTCACATGTAAAAGTAAATGACAATATTGTTGTCATGTAGGTGATAGCGGAAGAAAGTGGTCCTTCAATATTACAGAAATAGACATCATAAATTCAAAGTGAAGACCAAGAAAAGGCAATGGCACCTATAAGGTGGATACAGCAGTCATTCAGCAAAAGAGAACACCCTACAAGCAGTTGGAAACATGTTTGCAGAAATTCCACAACCCAGATGCGCAAACATAAATCCAACAGTTGTAAAGCAAATGGAGGTCAAAATCAACCACAAATAGAGGTGGGCAGGATTTTTAATGAAAGTCAGTGCTACCCGAATCTGTGGACCAATACTTGCGTGCCGTGAGTCTGGCGCTAACGAGTGCTTATTGTATTGAACGTTGTTGTAGTCCATCACAGTAACTCCACGGTGGACTTTTAATCGGCCAGGCAAGGACAGCATGGACTATTGTTTGACATGGTGGTCATCAACAAATGTATGCTACAAAGAGTCCGAACCAAGCCGTCCCAACCAACTGTACAAGACAACAAGTTTCTGTGAAATGTTTGTTGTAACGGACATCCATTTCTCCAGTAGTGAATGATCGAAATGAGTCTTTACATTGGGTTTGGATCCAAACTAACTTTTGGCTTCCAAAACTCATAGTAATTTCAATTCAAGGCATAAAATTACCTAAAAAAAGTTGCATCCCTGTGATTTCTATCTTCCTACCTAGCAAAAAAATTACATTGCCTTATATGCATGGAATCACTTAAGTGGTCAACTATAGGTGGTTCTATCGTATTCATTATCCAATTTGCACAAGTAAGGCATTATATGACTTATGCAATAGAATACAATGAAGAACAAGGGCTTGCTCAAAGCATATTACATGATCAAACAAGTAGGAATTCTAATTTCAACCAAATTCTATTGTGTACCAGTTGCATGATATAGAAATGTTATCTTTGATTTGTCTCATGGACATAAAATATTATTGGGTTAGTTTTACGTGCTTTTTACTTAAAAAATAAAGAATAGTTAACATTGGTTTTATTAAAAGTGCACATAGTATATGAAAAGTCTGCTGAAAAAAGCACATGAAGAAATTTGTTGCGTTTGTAAAATTCAGTACACAATTGCAATGAATGTTAAACAAATTCAATCTATTTAAGATTAAGGGATGAAAAAATATATTTAGGACATTTGATGTATGCATTAAAAAAATATTGCAACAATAATGAAGCATATTTTTATTTGAAAAGATTATAAATATATATTTAAGAATATATGAGAATTTCAAATAGACATGAAAATTGCAACACGAAATAGAATAAAAACATGATTTTTTTGTTACAACTTACTTCAAAATCAATTTCATAATTCTTTAAATCACATAGAAATCATCTCTTTAATATCAACACTTATTATATTGCCAATGTATCAACTCCAAATAATCATATATATATATATATGCTAGACTTTTTGCTAGGGAAAAATCATTGTTCTTATTTTGTCTTATGTGTGCTTCATAGAATTTAGCTCCATGATAATTCTCTAAACAATAAAGATTCATTCTATAAAGTAGCTTGGTGTCCTTGAAATTTTCCACAATTGATATATATATAAACTTGTGGAATTTCCTAACTTACACAGATGATCCTTAAGGCACAGTAGGGTGATATTACAACTTCTAAACTTCACAATCATTGCATGCATGTATAATTTTTTTTAAATACACTTCCTACAAAATAAAAGGAACTTCATTATCCATTTATCATTCTACCATCATTAGATTCTATGGCTATGAAAAATCTTACTTCTATTATTCTATGAATTCAACTGTCGGCATAGCAACAAAAGCTATGATAGTTGCCAACAACCTCAACAAATTCTTTCCATTCTTATTTTGTTGCATTTTTATTCCTATGTGCATTATTTTCATCATGTATGAAATGATCTATTCACATTTTCAAATGTGATCAGTAAGCAACAATGTCCAGTATTTAAGAATTAGAGGGAATAAGTATATGTCAAACACTTATTCAAAGACTACAGGAAATAAAATTATCCATTATTGAGCTAGGTGTTTACCAACTTCTCTTTACTTCTAATGAATTCTAAACAAAAAAGAAGTAGGCACATAGCTTTACCCCTGGAACTACTTTTCTAATTTAGTTTTATACTAAACAAGGTAGGTAAGTAGTGGCTAACCTTGTAGCATCATTTTAAATTTTAGTTATTTTTTTTGTCATTGAAATTAGGCCCATAAATACTACCTTTCCGTCATTCATTTTATATTTCAATTTCCTATTGAGGTGAATATATATATGCAATCTTCCCCTACACTCATTTTTAAAGTGTACATTTCTTTGAAAATAGGAAAGCACATGCCCAAACCCTCAAATCATTTTTTGTATATCATTTTTTTGTTCTTATGGTGGGCATGTACCTAGTACCTACCTAGTTTTACTCATTAAGGACATGTCCTACGAGACAAGATTTCTTCTTGTGCCATTATTTTATTTTTTTAGTTTAGAATAGTGACAAGGAGAGTAGACACAAACTTATCTTTTTGTTTCACTTAACATTTTACAAATAGTTGTATAATAAGTTAGGTGCATGTGTACCCCCCTCACATTGTCATATTAATTTAGATTTTTACCATTTTGTTGGCACAAACCTTCCTCTAGTACATTAAATTTTTACACTTCAAAGTATTTGTCCAAAATTCCATGCTTTGACCAAAATTGACCTACACCTTGCATCATATTTGTTCTCTAAGTATTTTATCACATGATATAAGCATGTATCTTCCTCCCTTAGAACTTCATTTTTATTTTTAAAAATTAATAAGATACTAGGCACCTCCCAACTTATCTTCATTCATGCTTTATATATTAGTTTTTATTCAAAAAAAACTGAATGTGCTTAGGAAAATATCTCTTTTAGATGCACATATCTTATCGGCTCCTCTTTTCACTCCATACCTTTTCATTCTTCATAGAAGTTTCACTCTTGGAGAAAGTGTGACTACCCCTATTATAGATGCAAATTTTGATATTCCATATTCATTAGTATACCTTGTGCTATTGCCACAATAAAAATAAAAGTGAAACTTAAATATAAATTAATTTTTTAATTCGTGAAAACTTCAAACTTCAATATCTTCTTTCACATTGTAGGTCCAAACGCCACGAAACAAAGCTTGTGGACTCCTCCTTGCAAAAAACTTTTTGACGATACCAAGAGCACAACCGGGGGACGCACGGTCCCCGAGATCTCACCATAACAAACAAACAAAACAAACAGCCTAACTTAACCCTTTAAGGATCGTGGTCAATTTTGGAGGTGGGCAACGTACTTTTGTCTCATAATTGAAATATGGAAATTATCATACATCAGCGGCTCTTTATGAAGATTGTACGGTGCATTAGGCACATGATGCATTTTACAAACATTTGAATTTCCTAATAGAAATTGGGTGCCCACATCAACTTTTGGCAATAATTGCCGTATCTACAACCACCTCTGTGTCAGTTTTTTGAATCCCATTTCCACATGGTAGTACAGATTGGTGTGATTCCTGACCTAGTGGATGTGGTTCTAAAATCCCTACATCCATTGCCTTTGGTCCTTCCCTAAATTTTGCTCTAAACTTTACCCGCCGGACTAAAAGTGCCTAGATCAACCACAATATGGTCAATTGGTCCTTTACGGATTAAGGTATGGACTAGTGTGCCGGATTGCCATAGTCAAAATAAAAGTAAAAGCGCTTTTCTAATTTTTTAACTCAAAAATAACTTCGAAATTCAATAACTTTTACATTGCAGGTCCAAACACCACAAAACAAAACCCATGCACCCCTCCCCACTAAACGCTTTTCGACCGTACTAAGCACACCTCCAAAGGACACACGGTCTTGAAGATCTCATCGTAACAAACAAAACAAACAAAACAAACAAACAAACAATCATAAGGGTATGGATGGATGGATATGTATGTATATGGACGGATGGATGGATTCCGAAAGAAAAGCAACTGAAGATAAAGAAATGCCGAGCATCCATTGGATCCTCAAAGGGAACGCTGAAGGGTCCTGTAGCGTGAACCCCCCGCCACTCAAAAGCAGACAGACAGACAGACGGGCACCGGTTCATCTTCAACCTGCGGAAATAGGGGGCCACACGCTTTCCTGCGGGGTCGGTGGCCAATTTAGACAGCCATTGGTTCCGAGCTTCCGGTTTGGCTATGGCAGGCGGCCAAGTAGAGCGGGCCCTGCGGAGATAACCAAGCTCCGACCCTGCAATTCCTTTCTTTCCTTTGTATTCCAATATTTTACCGCACATGCCGTTTCCTACCACATGTCAACAAAGAGCTTCTCCGCAAACAACGTTGTGTTGAAGAGCACGCCTCTTCTGCTGCGTATTCGCGAGGGTTTGCGTGAGGGCGTAACCTAGCTCTGCTGAACGAACTGCGTCGCCTTGTTTTTTGTTGTTTGCAACCGACGGCTGGTCATCTCCTCTTCTTCTTCTTTCTACGAAGCTCGGGACGATGTGACTGTGGAGTGCTGGGAGCCCTAAGGACCGGCTTAGGGTTTCGAGGCGACGTGCCGGTGGTGTGAGGGGTTGGTCACGTTCGCAGCCCTTGTGCAAGGATGACTATTAATTTGAAAGCCTAATTAATTAGAGAGGTGGATGTCATTTTGACTTTCGGCGTTCGAGGATTGGATATTTGATCAAGAGTTTGAGTTAGTGTAGGTGGCGGTGTTCTCACCTCTACGGAAGCAGGCAGCTCAAGGTAATGTCTGTGGAACTCTGCATTTCGGGGAGGCAGTCAAGGAGTCTGGGCAGTGCAGTCTAATGTGTTTTCATTCTTAGAATTACGTTATCGTTTTTCGTCTTTTATTTTTCGTTTCCCTGGAGAGGGTTAGGTTTTGCGGGAAAACTTCTGTTTGAGAGTTGAACAAATAGTCTTTGAAGTTTATGATTATTCTTCGCTGGCCTGAACAAGATTTTAGAATCCTCCTCCCACTCCTCCGTCTTTCTTCTTCTTCTATGACCTATTTCGAATACTGGGGAAGTATGTAGAGATTGAAATCTTTCAGTAACAGAAGCTTTGTTTTCAAAAATCGTTTTGGTCATTTGTGGCCATGGATCTTGGTTTTGGAAGAGTTTTTGCTTATTATCCTTCTCTGTGGGACAGACTTGTGAGTTTAGCAGGGACATCTGCAGAACTGCTGCAAGGCTAACGAAAGCTGAAGCTTATCTCAGGTAAGAGGACATGCAGTTATCCCCAACCTTTTGAATTCATTACGAATTTTTACGATGTTTATTCGTGCTTTTGAATTTGAGCTATCCTCTGATATCAACCTTTCACCTGGACTTTATCTCCTTAATCTTTCTCAAAGTTACTGAGAGTATTCTATTTCTGTTGTGGCTGTGTGTAGAGATATGGGGACAACAAAACTGAACCTCCCTGCACTGCAACAAGTTTCTCCACTTCTCTTACCAGGGAAGCATGTCTCACAGACGCCTCACGAGTGCGATGAAGAATTTGATTTTTCAGATGTCTTTGGTCCTGCACCACCTCATCCTATCCCCCAGCTGCCCACTGTTGCTGAGAATGGAGAAACGAATGAATGGTGTCCTGAGATTCGACAAGACCCTGTAGTTGTCTACTCCCGGTCACACTCTCTTGTTGGGCCATCCCCAAAGCCTGGTTTATCCAGATTACAGGGTAATTTGATATGGGATGAACCAGATTCCGCACTAGCCGCCGGGACTTCTAGTGTCCCAACCTCTGCTGAGAGCGTGAATGAACTTGCTCGTAAGGCAACAGGACTGACGCTCAGTGATTCTGGGGACAGTGGCAGTGAGCGAGAAGGAGATGATCAAGTTCAAAAGGAATTTGAGGGTGACAATGGTTTAGAGAAGTTGGGACCTCAGGATTTTGAGCTTCTTAGAGTTGTGGGTCAGGGTTCTTTCGGTAAAGTTTTTCAGGTTCGGAAGAAGGGCACTTCAGAGATTTACGCCATGAAGGTCATGAGAAAGCAAAACATTCTTAAGCGAAACCATGGTAGTTACGTGAAGGCCGAAAGAGACATCCTCACCAAAGTGGTTCACCCTTTCATCGTGCAGCTGCGTTACTCCTTCCAGGTTTGCAATTCTCTACAAAATCATATCTTGAGGGTTACTGTTCATGTTGTCAATTTTGTACTGCAATATACAGGAAAATGGTTTTGATTGAAAGTTGTAACAATGAAGTTTGCAAGTTCCGGTATGATATCAGATCACAAATACTGCACGTGGATCAGCTGTATTAAATTCAAAGCCCTTCTTTGAGTGCAGACAAGGTCCAAGCTTTACTTGGTTCTGGACTTCATCAATGGTGGACATCTTTTCTTCCAGCTCTACCGACAGGGAACCTTCAAGTGGGTATCTGGCACAAGCCATGTGGGCATGCTTTTTGTTTTGTAGATGATCTAAGTCTGGTTGGAACCGCGCTTGGCCGTTGTTCATATAAGCGAGGAATATGCTGCTTTGAAGTAGTGCATGTATTTTCTAGGTGTGCGTTCTTTAGTTGTAGTTCTAATAAGTTCGTTAGTTTCACTGTACTTCAGTACCTTGAGTTTCCGAGGTGAAGGTTTTGGAATAGACTTGCCTTTAAGGTTAACACATCGCGTGATGTGTCGCTCTACATGACTTCTCGAAAACCTGATTTTTGCAAGATAGAATTTGGTCTATTGTGCGGAATGGAACACGTTGAATGGAACTCACACAAGGTGCTTTGGTATGCAGTGAGGATTTGGCACGCATGTATGCTGCAGAGATAGTGTTGGCTCTTGCACACCTCCACAAGAATGGAATCATACATCGGGATCTGAAACCTGAAAACATCCTTCTAGATGCCGACGGTTATGTACGTGACTATTCATACCCCTGTGTTTTTTTCTCTGGTCAGGATTCTTTTTCTTGTTGGAGTAAAGATGTCTTTTGCTTTCGCACCATGGTTTCTTTCATGAGTAGTATCTTTTAAAAAGACTGATTTATCATTATTGGCGGGAATTTTTGGTTGAACAGGTAATGTTGACTGACTTCGGCCTAGCTAAGGAGGTGAATGAGGACAGTCCCTCAAAGTCCCTTTGTGGGACAATGGAATATATGGCGCCTGAGATTGTTCAATATAAAGGACATGGCAAAGCAGCTGATTGGTGGAGTGTTGGTATCCTTCTTTATGAGATGCTTACCGGTCAGGTATACTATTTTATTCCAATACTGTTTTTGGACACCTAAGAACATAATTGGGTCAATTTAAGTGCAGAGGACCAGGAATGTTTTCTTTTCTTTTTCGAGGTGTTATGGATCAGACCGTTTAAACTTGCAGTAATGGTGTTTTGTAATTTGTGAATGCAGCCTCCGTTTACTCACAATAACAAGCAGAAGCTGCAGGAGAAGATCATCAGAGACAAGATCAAGTTACCAACTTACTTGACTAGCGAAGCCAACAACCTTCTGAAAGGGGTGAGTTTTCTCTAGGTGATTGGCAGTCTGATTAAGTTGGACTCGTGTGATTTTCGATTGTCACCAGTTTGTAGGTGATGTGGTTATAGATGTTCGAGGACGATTCATAAACTCGCTGTAACTTGATCCATGTTTCTTATTGGGTTTGGAATGCTAGAGCACCAGGAACAAATAATTCTCGGGGTCACATTGCTTCACTTTCAAGATTTGATTTCTTGATACAAGACATTAGGACTAAGTCTTGCTGTGAGTTTTAAAAATTGCTTATGAGATGCTTAAACTACACCGATTATCCTATGGTGGGGGCTCAAGATTATAGAAACTTGTTGAATCAGTTTTGTGGAAATTTGTACAGTATAGTAAATTTGTACAGTATAGTATAGTTTATTGCAGCCTGGTCTAATTTAAAATATTGTGCATTTGATAAAATAGTGTCACGCGCACTAATAGGATAATGCAGAATAGTCAGCAGTTAGTGCATCCATTTGATTCTGATGACGTTTTTCATGTATAATTATCGTTCTGGCGTGATTTTGCAGCTCTTACAGAAAGACCAAAGTAAGCGACTAGGAAATGGGCCTACTGGGAGTGAGGACATCAAACAGCACAAGTGGTTCAAGAGTATTAACTGGCGAAAGCTCGAAATGCGCCAAGTAACACCGAAGTTTCTTCCGGCTGTTAGCGGCAAGCATTGCACTGCCAACTTCGATGAGATGTGGACAAATTTGCCACCTGATGACTCTCCAGCGGGTACCCCAAAGTCCAGCGACTTTGATTTCTTCCAGGGCTACACGTACATGGCCCCCAAGACGTGGCTGGCGTGAAGCGCTTTTTCTGATTCACAATCACTCTTTCACTACATTGGGTCAAGTTTGTTTTTTTATTCTTCGAAATTAGAATCCATTTGTTTTGTGGCCGTCAGGTTTGCTCCTTATGTATTTATAGTAGTTGGGTTGGATCAGTTGGGGATTCACTCTACTCCTCTGGACAGATGTTCCTCCCTCCTGCACAGTTTTCATAGAATTGAAAATTTAGGTCATGGACTAGTCTTCTTACATTGGGGTTTTGGAGGGCGCCTCAGCCCAGGCCCCACATTCTTAGGTGTTCTTATGTGGAACTAGCTAGAAGTCGACTGTTTGGCATGTCGGAAATACGGGCGGGCTTTGTTTGTAAATCACGGAGAGGAGTTGCAGATTCTGAACATGTCAGTCTGAAACAATTAACCCATTTTTCAGCGGTCAAAAATTCGTTGACAACTCTCGATATGAAATTTTGGAGCACCAGCATCAAGCTGGGACTTTCATAATAAAGGCACTCTCTTGTTTTGTGTACTATCGTGTGTATGTTAGATTGGGCTTGAATCTAGGTATCACTCTTGGGTTGATGTGGAACTTTGAAATCCTGCTGACGTTTGACGATCTAGGGTTTTATCTTCAATTCCATAGCTATTTCCCATCTTGTTTCTGCAGGTAATGGGTACCTCAAGTTGATGCTCACCTAAGCTTATATGTTCAGTTTTTTTCACGTGTTGGGACGAGGAGGCCCGTTTCCAGTCATTACTGGGGATGTTCTATTGTTGTTGATTGTCCTTGTGTTAGCTGCCAATGCAGCGTAAACTTGGTGCGATCCTGTATTCAACCATTCATAGTTTGAATTGCAATTCTTGTCTCTGAATGTATCTATGAAGGATCACAATGATCAGTGTTTCACTAGCCATTGATCACGAGAGACACTTCCGTATGTCAAAAGTACATTAAAGTTCCCATTTGTTTCAAAAAAAAAACGAAAAAAAAGAAGCACATCAAAGTACAAATAAATTTGTCTCTTTGTGATTTCCTACTATCCTTTGATAGGATGCTCTTTAGATAACCCTTGAAGGATGTCCCCCCATGATCAAGGTGACCCTTGAAGGACGTCCTCCATAATAAGGTAGTCACCAAAATGCTCCAATTATTAGACCAATAGATACAAACAAATTTGTCTCTTTGTGATTTCCTACTATACTATGACACGATGCAGTTAACTCTTGAAGGACACCTCCCATGATCAAGGTAGTCACCAAAATACTCCAATTATTGGATTGATAGGTACATTCAGTGGTTCTATATTGGACAATGAAGTCATCCATTGGACACTTTGGTTCCTCAGTGTCCTTCAAGGATTAATTATGGGAGGATGTAGCCTTGTCACTAAAGTATCTGCTAAAAATTAATAGATTTTTCTTAATCCCTAAAGGTCCACTTATACCAAAAGTGGATGCACCTTGGTCAACCTTGATTCTAACTTTCAAAATAAGCATTTTTGATATTTGATTTGAATTAAGAAAATGAATCTTGACAAGTTTTGATTCTATTCCATTTTGGAATTTTGAAAATTTTGAAAAATTGAAAGAATAATTGCAATTGCAAGCTCAATTGCAAAAACAACAACTAGAAGCTTATATTGTTGTACTAGTACAAATCCACCTTGGAAAAAAAACTTTTCAAACCGTGGATTGGGTTTAATTTGTATTTTTTAAACACAATTATGTTAATTTCAACCCATATTTAACACAAAACCATGGTCTGAAATGGGTTTTTTAGCATGGATTTGTAATAGTATTGGAAAGAACAATGTTGGAAAGAACAGTGTTGGAAATAAATAAGTTAAGAATCTTGCCTAATAGTCACAAATGCAAGACCTATAACCAAGGTACTTGGCCAAAAATGATTTGATTTATAGACCAATAGGTGCATTCTTCATTTCTATAGTAATCTAGATAGTCATCCACTGGCCATTATTGGGCCTTTGCAACAGTTTAGATTTAATTATTAAGCTTTCCCAAATCCTATTCTTGATGGTGAGCAGAGCCTTCAAGCCAATGGTTTGTCCAAATGCCTTCTCAATCATCCCAAGCAATTCTTGAATCTCTTATAGATGACCTTCTTTTATGACCGGTTTGATGAAATCAACAGAAATGATAGACATTTGTACAAAGATATAAGCAAAAATTTACCAAAATTCAAAAAAGATTTAAGGCTTTCAAAAGTAATTTGCCCTCTCTGCAATGAGTTTCTATAATATATTGCACACTTTCCACTTGATCATTGATTATAAGAAAAATTATTTTACTTTTTAGAAACAATATGCAAAGGGTGCAATTGTTTTTGATATTGTTTGCTCTTGTGTCAACTAGAGACAGCTTCCATGTGGAGTCTAGCCCATCGATTAGTGGTGGAATGGAAGTTCCAGATTTTCTGGAACTCCTATTCCACTGTCGATTGGTGGACTTCACCGGCCCCTAATTCCACATGGAAGCCGACCATTAGAAGGGTAGGAAGTTAATATCATCTTCATAATGCCTATAGTTACATTACTAAATTTTGTTGGACAAAATGTCCACCTCCATCTTTTTGAAACGATAGCTTAGTGATGATTTAGCCACATAGCTAATTCTCAGCTCCCAAGACATTTGATTGCCTCAGTCTATAGATGCACGCCTCCGAGAGGTAGACCCATTTTGTAAGGGTCTTCAAGAGCTTCTTCAACATCCATTGTTACCAAACGAATTTAGATTCTTTTATCACAATATATTGAGTTCAAAAATAGAAAACTTTATTAACTAACATTTCCAATTTTTACATTATTCAACAATGCAATCTACAATATCTGTCAAAGGATTCCATACTATAAAATGATAGCACAATGAGGAGGCTGGGAATGGATTTAAAAGGTTAATAGAAAATCCAAATTTATGAGAGCCTATTCAAAAGAACGCAATAAAATTATTTTCACTAGTCAATGAAAGGCCTAAAGGATTAATAATATATTTTGTATCTCTACCTATAGGTATAGATGAAACAATGGTGTTTTATGGTTTGAAAATATAGAAGTCATGAAGCCAAATGAAAATGAAACATGTGTCATAATGAAAATGACATGTAAAATTGCCCTTGCCCAAAGACCATCAAACCAAGATTCTTGGTTGGAAGAAAGATTTCTTGTTCAAGGATGTACACAATCATTTGAAAACTCAGTCTAGAATCAATTTGCAATACACTCCTGTATTTGAGACTTCAATGGTTGCAATTGTCCAACTGACATAACCTACCAGCGTATATGTTTCATATTTGCTTTGAGTTTTCAATATGGGATAACTACATCTCATATCACCCTACACACCCCAATATCAGAGAATCAGAGACAATGATTTCCTTGAAGGTGGAAAATTTGGAATACATTGAATATTGAGCATGCAAAAATAGTGTCTCAAAATTAGGATTAGTAAAAAAACGAATTGATGGAAACTTATAAAAACACAACACAAAAATATAACCTATTCTAATTTAAAATAAAGTGACTTTGGTAAATAAAGCCCTTTTCACATGCACCATGAGAAGCCTTGGAGAAAACCTATCAAAATCCAAGACTTGGCCTTGAAGAGTTGCTATTTCAATTCAAAGTCATGACCTTTGAAGGGTAGTGTAAAGTGAGAAGGGGCACAAAGTTTCTTATCTTCAAATCTTAGTGTATTTTCTAAAGTAGGGCAATTCATAATGTGAGTAAGTTCTTTTCAAATGATTAGAGATAAGAGCTTGAATTTGGCCCAAGGGTCATCCAAGAGGTTTCTATCAAGCTACCTCTCCAAATTCTCACAGAGCTCAAAATTTGAACATTTTTCTTGCCATGGGGCACAAAAGTGTTATCCACTATCTCATGAAAAGATGCTATCACCACTGTTAAAATGTCCCCTTGCTTGCCGTTGATATGGTTATACCTCCTTCCCTACCGTTGATCTGCTTCGCTTAGGAAAGCAAGGTCCGTCAATGTGCCGATGGTGGGTTGTCCAGGACCGTTAGATCTAGGGTCTAAAAAAAAATAAAATCTCTATCCACTCACTTGCATTGAAATGATTGCTCACTGAAGTAGTTAGGGATTTGAAGTAGCTTATCAATAGAGATTTGTAAGAGTGCAGCCTTTGATGACCATTTTGAGTTCTTTGGGTTGTTGAATTTTTCAACTTCAACTTTGAATCTATAGGCGATTACATTCCCATGACCTCCTTTCATTTATGAACTTGTCCTTAGACACAAGATCTCCTCTATCACAAATTCTTAACTTAGCTGTTGCTAGTATTCCTTCGGGGAGCACAAAGACGGAGGACAGTTTACAGACCTCAAAGAAGACATTGTGCATTTGAAAACACAGAGAAGTATAGTTGATAGCTTGCATTTACAAAAACAGCACTTGCACTTTGAAGATGGAAGTATTGGCTACATTTTATTGTGCTTTGATTGAAATAATGTAGTAGGGTGTCCAAAGCAGTGATTGCGGGACTATAAAGAGTAAATTGTAGTTTCTCATTAGATCATTGTTGTTTTATTTCTTGTGGAATTGAAATTTTAATGAATTTAGGGTTTGCCACACAAAGAAAAGAATTGAGGAGGAAGGAAATCAATTACACTATCCACTCAAAAGACAGCCTACATAGTGTAATTGATTCAATACTTGAGGCCGCCGGAACATGTGTGTGACTATCCACTCAAAAGACAGTGTACTCAAGCATCCACATCATTCTCTCTACTGGACTGAAAATTTCAAGTGATTAGAGATAAGAACTTGAATTTGGCCTAAGGGTCATCTAGAGGTTTCCATCAAGCTACCTCTCCAAGCTACCTTTCCAGATGGACTTTGAACAAATCCCACGCAACTCAAAATTTGGACATTTTTCTTACCATGGAGGACATAAGTGTTGTCCACATCTTTCTCTATTGGACTGAAAATTTCAAGTGTAACTTAGTTTCATCCTTGGTCTTCTCAATTTTTGTTGGTTGTGAACTTGCTCTCCACGCACTAGAAGAATGGTGTCGCTTTCTCACCAAGCACTGCAGAGACAAAATGTCAGTAGTGAAGAAGCATCAAAAGTGGTGAACTTAGTCACATTGTCCAAACCTCCCCGTCGTCGTTGGTGAGAAGCAGCACCTCTGCTCCCAAGGACGGATTCTCATTCTCACCTCTATTAATTGAAAGAGGACAGGCTCTTAGTTACGGTAGCAGTTAGACTCCCACGCATTTAGTAAGCTAATAGATGAGTGTGTACACATCCTACTGCACCCCGTAGTTTCCTGTAAGTTAGAAATATCCCATCCCAGCACAACACTGAGAAAGTGGGAAGTACCGTATGTCACGCAAAGTCACGTCCGTGACGGAGCTGTGAACGTCACGCACTGCATGCAGAAGTCTCGCTGCCCCCCATGAGACCGACTCTTAACTGAGTCTAAGCATTTCGCATCCAAGAAGTCTCGCCAAATGCATGAACACCAGGTGCAGAATACTTATGTTCTGAGCGAAGATTTCCTCAAGAGCCATGTATAAACTGTACTGTACAGTACAGTTTGGGTGGAAGATGAGGCCACGTACATAATCCCTCTTTCTCAGCATATGAAACCGTTCAATATGTTATTACAAAATCTTGGCATTCTGAGTGATACGTGTTAGTGAGAGCGTTAGGACTGAATTTAGATAGATACACCTTTGGACTGGATTCGTTTGCTAACAACATCGGAAACACCCAGTGCAAACACACCAAATTAACTGCGAACACATCCAATAACCTAATTTCAGATGAATAAATGAATTCTTATTCAAATTTCGCATGACTGTCTCATGGATGTCCGTGGATGTAACAGCAGCTTCATCACTCCAGAAGGACAATCAGGCTCAAGAAGGGAATATTCCGAGGGAGTGACGACTGGAAGGACACAGCTTCACGTTGGCAAAGCAAAGGCCACATCGCAGACTTGGTACACTGATTTGTCCAATTACTATGGGGGGATTGGTGTCACCTAGAGAATTCGTGTCACCAAAAATTTGTTCTTTTTGGAAATTGGTACAATGAGAAAATATATTAACCTGCCTTAACTCAAACTAGTGCATGTGACTTCTGGTAAATTAGAGTCACACGCACCAATAGGACAACTCCGTGTAGCTCCTACCTAAATGCGTTCGACTAAATCCGCTGCCTGTCAACTGCAACGATTCTGTGCAAGCCAGACCCGCCAGGCCAGGGCGCCAGGCGCAATGCAAGCGAATCAGTTTCTACGCATGTTTTCCTCCACCTCGGCCAGCCCACGTACGATTGTCCTGCAATTGGTAGTCATGATTTTGTCCACTATTCTCCACTTGTTTACATGCCGTATAATGTCCTATTTTACTTGCTCGCACAGAAGCTATAATTACCTTTTCAGTGGTGCTCGCTGCATCACTAGATCCTGTGGCCGGACGTCAACACGTCAAACACTCAAACTGTCAAAGTGCCACTGCAGTATGTACATCACCAATCACCATGGATGAGTTAAACATGTACATGCTGGGTACATGGAGTGATGGTCAGTTCCAGAAGCTTATTAATCTGAGCGAGGTCGGTGCAGTGGGCCTGGCTGGGTCCGTTTTGCAAGTAAATCTGGTTTTATTCACTTAATTCGAAGAAATCAGAAAATTTATAAAATTATAAAAATGCGACATGGTTTGAATGTGTGTCAAGTGTGCTGCAGTCAATGGTAGACTGAGTGGCAGAATGTTGCTTTAGAGAGACTCATATTAAAGAGGTCTGAATGTACAACGACCTACCCTTCAGGGGTCAGGGAGGTGAGGCTTGGATTTTGCGCTATTTCCCACGTACTCTGCGCTTCGATTAATCTCGATGTCATAGTAATCTGTGATTTTGAGAATCTCGACTAATGATTTCCCTGAACCAGGGAGTCGGCCCAGTGGGTGAACAAAGACACCGCAGTTGCCCCAAAGCTTTCTGTCTGAAAATGAAATAATATAACATTTCCCACGCAGCTGTCTCCATGCATGCAACCGACTAGCTGTGTAGCTCGTCAAATATTTAATTACCGCTTATTCAGGCCTATCCGAATCTTTCTTAATCTCTTGGCATTGTTGCTAATCAATACAAACGACTGGTTCCTTTTCAGTGCCGTCAATCTGTCAATGGTACCCAAATAGAACCATGAACCACTGAAGTGACTGAACCTCATTGATACATTCGTAGTCTATCCTCTGATCTGAGCAGTGTATACTGTACGTATACCACCATTCTCTGCTTCCACTGTGTCTGTCAGGTCCTCTTAATGACCCCCTTCAAAATGGTCAATCAACAATGAGCAAGCCAAAATGGGTCAGGTCATAGCATTGACCCATTGATTCCTTTGGACCACAGAGGAGCTGGAAGGTTTCGCAGGTTTCGCAGGTTTCGCATCCACAGCAGTAGCAAGCTTGAGTATGTACGTGAGGAGTGTAGGACCTTACACAAAAAGCAAACCAGGGCTAGATACAGGGACATAATTACCCTAGACTCTTACCATGTAACTCCTTGTTTACAGAACATTTTTTTTTTTTTTTTTTTTGACACAAGTAAAGGTTGCCTTTACTGCAAGAAGAAAATACAACCCCCAGCCGAGAACGGCCTGGGGAGAACCAAACAAAAACAAAGAGAAAGCGAAGAACAGAACATTTCACATCAAGGCACGAGCCTCGCTAGCACAGGGAACCTCAGGCTTTCGAAATACCGACAGGACCAGGCAAGTGATCGAACAAGTTGCGCATTCAGCTAGTGAGAAAAACAGATGGAACCACGTACTCACTGTGAAGGTGAGACGAGACTGGATTTTCCTGGACTTGAATTATCCAGGCTAATCTCTTACATTCAATGCAAATTATGCACGATTTCATCCACCTCACTTTCATCCACATAGTTTTTCATTCGTTCATTCTTAATGACATTTCTCCAAACATCTTCTAAATGAAAACCTTGCAACTTCACAAACCTCTTTGGTGTTGGTGCATTGCAATTATAAACCATGTTTGAATCTCTTATATTAAATTCAAATTGTGTTATGATTTCATTCATCACACAAAATTTGATGTTTTCATTTGCATTGGTTTTCATTCATTTCTTCATACTAAACCCTAATGACTTCTCCACAACTTCATAATGCAAACCCTTGGACTTTGATGAAACCTTTTTGATACTATTGCATTGCATGTAGGATTTGTGCTAGTATTCTATTATATGCTTCCCATCCTTTTTCATCCTCACCATTTTTCGTTTTTTCTTTCGTTTGCTCTTTTGCTAATCCCAATGACATGATCCCCACATTCTTCTCCACGAATAACTTATCTTGCAACTTGGCGATTCTCGATGCTGCAAACCCTTTTGGTGGTCCTGTAATAAGTTACTGCAACCACCGGCTCCGTTCTCGTCAACTTGTCATCATCACAATGCAGCTGTGCAGTGGACAGGAATCTCGAAGATGCCTGATCGTAAGTGTACGAGCTTCCACGTACCCGTCTTGCACTACTGTTCCCTGGACCATGCGCAGAGTGTGTGCGCAGGCTGTTCGTTTCCTTGCACTTTCAGGCTCTCTTTCCGCTCTGCTGAGGCCGGCCACTGTTCACGCTTCTGCAACGAAGGCTGATTGGAGCGCTCTGGAAAGGAGGCTAATCTTGGGCTGCTGGCGGGGCGGGAGCGCCCGCCTCAAGGGGAAGGAAGAGCCTATTCATAGCGCGCACCCTTATTGGGATCCCGTCGCGCTCTAGAGTCTAGAGTCTAGACTAGACTGGGGGGAGGACCCTAGACTACGAAGCTTAACTTTCGACTGCAGGGACCAGACTGGGGGCACTGGGCAGTAAGGTACACCCGCACCCGCCTTTTTGAACAATCCTGAACACAAGTCGGAACACAATTCGGGGGGAAATATCATACACTAACATTAGCAAATGAATGCAGCCGTCTATGCAATTGGTTTGAGGATTTTTAGAGATTGTGTGAATATACTATAAATTTTCAAAGTGGAGGTCATAAGAACACTTACTATTGACACGAAACTATCCTTAATTGAAATGAACATCAAAATGTTTCAATGTCTCTCACTAGTTGCTTCAAATAACTCTTCAACTTCTAATGGTTCCTTTCGAAAACTATTGTTACATTTGAACAAATGCTTTGTCGTATTTGGGTCCATGAGAGGTCTAGATGGTGGGAAACGGCTGCTGTTGCAAAAGGGTGAGGATACCTTGCTAGACGATGTGTGGAGGACTGGACGGGGCTACTAGTTGATGAAGTACAACTGGGATTCTTTCGTTATTGAGTGAAGTGTAGGTGCATTTCTTCACTGCCATAGCCAGGCCCGGCCTTCAGTTCCAGGATTAATTAAGGGATGTATATGAATTCCTTGCTTCCCTCCCATTTGGTGGTTGGTGGCGCTGGTTTGGGAATTGGGACTGACCGACCGACCTTCGCTGAGTTCGCTCATGCCATCCATCATTCCCTGCTTTGAGAAAAGAGCTCTCGACCATAAAATAGATCCCACAACGGAAGGCACGGTGAGTGGAGTGGGTCCAGTGGGGCTGGGGGTCAAGGTCCAGGCCGCTTCATTCGTTGCAATCAACCAACAGAAAATACAAAATTTAACTTGGAGAGGAAGAAACAAAAAACAAACTGGTTCAACCAGACAATGAAAACATTTGAAAAAGTACTGTACAGTACAGTACAAGAAAAGTTGTTTCGGGTGGTGTCGTTACACAGGGCAGTAGAGCAATCGCTGCCGTCTACGTCAGCGGATGGGATTAAGTCCAGTAACAACGCCAAGGACTAACTGAAGCGGTAGTATGCTCTTGCAGCAACCATTTCAGAGCTGATTGTCTTTTGAGGGAAGCTAAACTCCTTGAAACAATTTTCAGTATATTTTCCTTGGAAGAAAAATGGAATTGGCATCTAACCTAGGTCATTTCATATTTTTTGGACCTTTGTGGAATTAGTTACGAATTTTTGAAGTGAAAACACAATGGTCACTAGAAGCGACCACCTACCGAAATGTATAGTATTGGCACATTGTAGAAAGCAAAATGTACTTGTCTCATGGTTGCTTTTAGAGCATGGGTGCTTTTAGAGCAGACTACCTTATAAGTGTCCCATGAATGACTTACCAAGAAATTGGAGAAGCAAAAAAGTGCACCTACAATAGAGTTAATTGTAAAAGTGACCCTAGTTTGTAACAAGGATGTTAGAGCATTAGAGGGGATTCAAGGGCCTTGGAGGGCCATTTCTTAATCTAGCCCGATTCTATAAATAATAGTATGGGTTGTCAAAAAAATATTTATTAAAAAAAAATGTGGCAGTCGTTGTGACAGTTTTTGTACCACATCAACTAGCTATTGCAGCTACATTCTTGCAGTTTGGAAACGCAAGAAAACTTGCAGCCCTCCAATGCCCCCGAATTCCCTCTAATGGAGAGGTTGAAATAAGAAGGCAAAAGAACTACAACGCCAAATTCCATCAGATCCTAATTTGGGTGCTTCAAGGAATTTCATCTTGTGTTTTTCACAAACCCCAGCTTCTAATCCCTCATTTCACACACTTTCCATGACTCCAATATCCATCCAAGAATTTGAATTTTGTTGGCTAACTACCCATGTAACAACTTGGATGATAGGGTCGCGTCTTTCTAGAATTAACTTTTAACTAGTTGAGAAGCTCATATTGGGCTTAGGCATTTTTTGGGCAAGCCACTGTAATGTCAAAAAAGAAATGTTCTTTAGGAAAATATGAATCATGTCGTATGCTTTCTAGCACACTAATTTATGCCCCATAAGACTAAGCCATTGTAGAATAATGTGGTAAAATGTATTTTTGTTCTCAAATAGGGCAACTCAAAAAGAAAATTATTCTGATTTTTTTTTTAAATCTAACCATAACACATAGCTATTTCATTGAAGTATGATGTGTTAAAATTCAAAGTGCAAAACCTTGGTGATATAAAATATTTATTTTCAAATTTTGAGGTAAATTTTTCTACATCACTTTATGCATGGATAGTTTATCTGTGGGGTTTTTCTAGAAAACTGTTAGAGCCTCACAACTTCAACAAGCTAATGACTTGCTAATGCATAAGAAAAAATCAAGAAATAAAACTCAAACATATTTTTTTTTCTTATTGCTCAAAGTGCTCATGTTGAGAACAAAGAGACAAAATGGACACAACTTTGTAACCACTAATGCGTCCAATCAAGATACATTTGAATGTACTACTTTGGTATCACACATTACACACCAAACACAAAAGTGACCACAACTTTTAGGATTTAGGCTCGTCAAATTCCAAATTTTTTATTGGAGGTGCTAAAGGCTGAGAGTGAACTTTACTCTTTTATTGAGAATAAACCATAGAAATTTCAGCTCTAAATCATTAATTTTGGGTACTTCCCAGTACTTAAAACCCCAAAACCGCAAAGTGTGACAAATTAGCTAAATTTAAATTTAAACATAAAATGGTTTTTGAATTTTTTTGAAAAATAAAGGATCTCAATAATATCAAGTTAGCCATTTCTAATAAAAATTTCAAGTCAATTGGTTCATGCTTCAAAAGTTGTAGTTGATGACAACTCCGTCATTCCAAGTGTGACGTAAAATAGTATCAGTCTTTCTTGCAATCATCTCTGAGGTCATTTATCTGAGGTAAAGCAACCTAATTTCACTATTTTTGTGTAGCTACTCATGAAGTACTGTTGGGTGTGGAATATCCACACCATCTACTGTAAAACCAAGGCAGTGGCGCATGCAACTGAATGTGATGAAATGTAAGCTTAACTTACTTGATATTGACTTACTTTTGTTTGGCAAGTTAAACAAATATTCCTTTTGGATCCTGGCTTCTCAGTCCTTTTGAAATTTGAAGGCACTTGAATTATGGGATCGGTTGCGCTTTCAGTATCAGTTGGCCTGTTGTTTGACGAGGTATGAAAATTACAGAATACTCATTGACAATTTGGTGGTCTGCCTAGTCTAGTGATAAGAAGTTACCGCTATTCTTGTTCTCTTGTGTCACGGGGTCTAACTCTTCTGGGTGTCTAACTCTTCTGGGCTCCCTTCTCAAACACAGGGTCAGTATGATCATGATCTGTTTTGCCTTTGTGCTCCAGCCAATCATGAAACCTAAGGTAGTGTACTCTTAAAGCGACCATTAGAAAGCTGATTTTTTGATGGAAGAAAAATGGAATTGGCATCTAACCCAAGTCGTTTCATATGTTTTGAACCTTTGCGGAATTAGTTACAAATTTTTGAAGTTAATCCATAAAGTCCCATTGTCCCCTGGGGGGGCAAATTGGATTTTGGGCAAGTTCTTGTGACCTTGATTTTTTATTAAAGATTTTTGAAACTTTCTCATAAGATAGAAAAAATGATTATCTATGTGGGAATATAATTTTTATTTCAATTGGAGACCAGGAACAAAAATTATACCAAAAAAAGCCTAGAGTTGAACTCAGCGGTAGTACCAAAAAAAAGTGCAAAAAGTCAAAATAAATTTTTAAATTTATCTTTTCTTAAAATATTATGTTTTTGTCTGCATGTGAAGCTTTGATTCATTCCATTTGGACTAATAATGAAAAAGTTATGGACAATCTTGTTTTCGGGCAATTAGAGCATCTTCTCGAAAAAATAACTTGTAGGATTCATTTCTAAATGCAATTTTCACAATTTTTCAAAACAAATTGTTTGTCAAGGTTGTGTTTGCTTGCTAAACAATCTTGCCATTGTGATTATTGTGTTTAAATCCCATCTTAGAGCTATTAACGATGTAGTTGTTTTTTCAATTTTGAATCTACTTCTACTTATCAATTCTTTAAAGAATAAAAATCAAATGTGTGTGTTTTAAAAAAAAACTTCTAGACTTTCAACTCACATCTTCAACATAATTTTTTTTTTAATTCAAAGTCTATAATGGCAAAAGATATCCACAAATGGCAGTCAAAGTCATTTGAAATTGCACGCCAATGTTCAAAAAAACATTCTTTTTCAACTTTGAATGCTATTATCTTCCAATCTATACAGTCAAACTCCATGAAATTCTTACCACATGATCTCAGACAAGTGAAGATCTTAGACAAGTACAAGATCCTATGGTTAGATTTTTTTTAAATAAATTTTTGGTTTTTTTAGGTGAATGCAATAGAAATGGCAATTTTGAGTGTTTTATGACAAAAAAAAATGGCTTGGGACTTCAGGGGTTAAAATGTAGTAGTCCCTAAAGCAACCACCTTCTAAAATGTACACTACTAGTATCCTACATAAAGGTCAAATTCAAACATAATTTAAGTATTTTTTGGACTGTCTGAATGTTTGGAATATTACAAATGAAATATCCGAAATGTTACAAATAGTTTTTATCCATGTTGTCTAAATTTTTGAGTATTTGGATAACTTACATCACGCCTTAAGCCTTGCATGACAAGTTTCCCAAAACAAGAAAACCTAGAAGTTGTCGAACACAAAAAATTTGGAAGCTAAAATGTTGAAATCCTAACACCAATAGTTATATTTGCCAAAACTATTTGCACCCAAAAAAGAAAGTATTTTGGCACTAAGATGCCAAATCAGACCTTCACATATGATACATTGTAGAAAGTAAAATCATTAGAGAAAATTTCAGGCCTTTGGAGGACTACTCCATAGCCTTCCAAGGTACCCTAAAATTTACTTCTTTTTTGCTCAAAAATTTGTTTTTCCCTATTTCCACCCAGCTAAAACTGCAGCAACAATGACGCAAGAACCCAAAATTTTGAATAAAAATTTATTTTTAAAAAAGAAAGTTTTTTTTTAATCTTAAAAAAAAATAAAAAAATAAAAAAATTCTGCGAAACCTGACTGCTCACCAAGAGTATTTTCGAAGTTGACAGGCCATGCAAAAAATAGCATGACATGTTAACTTCGGACGGCCCTCCAAGGGGCTGAAATTTTCTCTAATGTGTTCCTTTGTGTCATTGGTCACATTTAGAACAGACTACCTTAATTCTCCCTTTAGTAGAGGAATTTGAATTAGCAGTCTTGATGATTTTGAAATTATTCAAGGTAGTTATTTTTATTCACCAAATCCTCAAAACTAATTACCTAAATAATTATGTGGTGTCTCAGATGACCTCAAGCCAACTATTGTTTAAGGGTGTTACACTGTTTGTCTTAAGTTCACGTGACACTAATTTGCTACATTATAGAGGAATTTAACCCCTAAAGGACGAAACACCGTTTTTTGGCAACATAGCGATTTTGGGCAGCTCACTACGAATGGAGTTTTTATTTTTTTTCTTTGAAAATTTTACACAACATGTGCCCGAGGAGTAGCTTTAAGGCCCAACAATTTTCATAGCTTTTGACTATACGGTTAAAAAGTTATTGCATGATATGTGATTTTTAGTGGTCGGCGGGCAGCCCGGGCAGCTCAAAAAACTTCTTCAAAAATGACTTGAAAAAAAAATAAAAATCTGAAATTGGTTCTTTAGATTTATCTAGAAGTGTGAAGCTTTGAATCATTCAATTTGGATCTATAAGTCAAAAGTTATGAAGATTTTAAGTTTGTGGGTAGGTATGGAGTCTTTACCAACCCACAAACTTAAAATCCTCATAACTTTTCACAAGTATTGTAGTATGTATAGTTGTTGTTATGCAAGCTTATAATCATGAGATTATGAGCATAAGAGTCTATACACCTATAATATAGGTGTTTATATTATAGATATTTCCATAATTATAGTGTAGCAATGTTATAAATACTTATATTATAGGTGTTTGTACTGTAAATACCTTCAATGATTGTACAGTATCTACTTATACATAGGTTCAAAACTTATAGGCTTGCATTTCTACGCTCATTTGTTAAAGTTGTTGTTGTGGTATGTACACTAGATTGCATTACTTACAAGCGAACAGTCTATGCATTCTTGCCTAATATGTATATGGATTGAAGATGAGAGTCTTATAATGACAATGGAATGAAAACTCATACATTAGAGAAAAATTCAGCCCCTCCAAGGGCCGTCCAAAGTTGACATGCCATGCTATTCTTTGCATGGCCTATCAACTTCAAAATTGCTCTTGGTGAGCAATCAGAGTCTTTAACTGCTCGCCAGAGCAGTCAATTTCCACAGAATTTTATTTTTATTTTTTAATAATTTTTAGTTTTGGATTTCTAGGTTTCTGGTTTGCAGTTTCAGCAGGACAAAAATAGGGAAAAAACAATTTTTTGAGCAAAAATAAAAGCAAATTTTAGTGTACCTTGAAGGGCTGTGGAGCAGCCCTCCGGAGGTTTAAAATTTCCTCTAATGGTTCATTCAAGTAACATCAAAAAATAGTTGGTAGGGTGCATTGTAACCTAGTTCGACATATAATCATATTCTTGATATCGATTGAGAAAAGAAGTGGGCATTAAGGAGTCGGATCTTCTAGATCAACTCGTATTTGCAGAATATTTTGATAAGTATTCTCATGATAAACTTCTCCTTACAATGGTTACAATTTCACATACTAGAATTTAGAATTTCTTGAAACGTCTTGGAAATTCTT
This sequence comes from Neckera pumila, assembly GCA_963969595.1. Classification (NCBI taxonomy): domain Eukaryota; kingdom Viridiplantae; phylum Streptophyta; class Bryopsida; order Hypnales; family Neckeraceae; genus Neckera; species Neckera pumila. Next base: position 2,307,308 of record OZ018408.1, on the reverse strand, counting down.
TAGTGTGGCAAATTTAGTTTGTATGGTATGGTTTTCTCTTCACTTAGGAGTCTATTGGAAAGATTCAGTGTGCCACCTTGCATAGTGTGACACAATTCTTGCAAATATAGCTGTAAAAATACCCTAAATAATATAAAACTACGGAGACAGATATATAGGAATTGTTGATGTTGAGTTTCACAAAAGTAGGGGGGTACAATGAATTCTTTTGCTCTAGGAAGTTAGCTCCTACATTTATTATCAATCCGGTTCACCAAATGTAGACCATTGAGATTGGATTGAAACTATTATTATTTATTTACATATTTATTTTTCACAAATGAAATCACTTGTTTCCAATAACTCATAAAGTTTTTAGTTTTTTTTTGTGAAGATTTGAAATTATAATGAATTTTTTAAGAAAAACTAAATGGAATTCACAAAAAACACAAAATAAACTTAAAACTTTTGAAACCCCACACTAAAGTATGGAACATTATAATAGTGTTAACTTAATTTCTGTGAAATTCTCTATTAACACCTAAAATGACCAAACAATATTTTTTTTGGCAATATAGCTTTTTTCTGAGTAGGTCACTAAGAACGAGATTTTCATTTTTTTGATTTGAAAAGTTTCACACAACATATGGTCAAGGAGTAGCTTTAAGGTGCAACAATCTTCATAATTTTTAACTACATGCTCAAAAAGTTATTATATTATATGTAGTTTTTGTTGCTCAACTTTTCCAGGAAATAAAAACTTGAATTTGGTTTTCCAAATTTATATATAAGTGGAAAGCTTTAAATAATTTCATTTTCATTAATGAGATGAAAGTTATGAGTTTTAATTTGCGGTAGTTATGGAATGTCTATTCTAAAATAAACTTTGAAGTCCTTTATTTAACTCAATTTTCAATATTTTGTAAAAAATAAAGTGATTAGAATTAGATTTTTTATTACAAGATTACAATCATAGGGATTGAAAATTTTCAATTCTAGAAATAAATTTTTAACAATTTTGTATATTAGAGGATACTCTACTCCTTTCTACTTACTATTTTTTAGGCACAAATATGAAATTTTTTTGTTGAAATTTATATGTATTCCCAACTTATTTCTTAAATGTATATTTTGGATAGTATCAAGTTGTAGGATCTACACATTTTTAGGGAAAAAACTTGAAAGATGAAATCTAACCATTAAACAAAGGGAAGAGTTGAAAAGATTTCTCTTTGAAATCCAAGAAACATGATCTTGCAATTGGTAAGGTCTTTTATTATGAAATTTAGAAGGACATATTCTAACAAGTTAACTAAAGGATCCTATAGTTGGATTTGTAAATGAATAAATATAGATGAAGATTTTAGCCTTGTTTTGGCTTTGAGTACTTTGAAGTAGTTTTGAGCGGCTAAAACATTAAATGCATTTAAGGGTTGAAAAATCAACATATCATAATTATGGGCCCAAACTTATTTAATTTCAAGTTGCTATTGAAAATTCAATTTTAGAATTTTGTTTTTCATTTTCAAGCTTGGAATAGAAATTATACTTGGTAACTTTCCTTTCATTTGGTTAAATTTAGTCACTACAGATCAAGGGATAATTCAAGACTTGATAGTTTTCATTAAAATGTTATAGAATAGTACTTAAAAGACAAATTTTGAAAAATTGTTTAAATAAAATTTGTCCATCATAACCTTAAACTACAATTGTATGTTTGTATATTTCTACAACACTAATAATAATTTGATAATATTTCACTTAACTAAAAACAATAATTATTTGAAAGTTTGATCATGGAAGAAATTTTGAATTTTTTAATGAATACTCTGCAGCAAGCTTAAAATGCAAAATCCTAACTACAATAATTTAATTAAATATAATATTCAAGTACACAGTAAAAAATTTCTCTTATGAAACTATGAAAGCCCCAAATCCGTAGAATATAAACTTTATAAACTCTATAGAATTTATAATTCTAAACTTTATAGAATATTCACAAAATAAATTTTGAAGTCTATATTTGAAAATCTTTGACAATTAGCATACTCTTTACAAGGAAATCGGATGGATGAAATAACAACTTTAAGTAGCTAAAATCATTTTTGCCACCCACCATCTTCTATTTGGACATTTTCATCTTCACATGTTAATTTCAAAGAGATCAATTGGATTATTAACTTCTATAGTCCTATGGTCATTTTTTCGTCAAAATCGTCTCAAAAATGTCATTTTTATTGCAAAGATCACAAAAAAGTTTTGAAAAAGTTTTTTTCCATATCTAACAGTAGGATCATACACTAGAATATTAATAGAATGAATGGAAAAAATTTTAGAACCCAAAACTACCTAGATTGCAATATATTTGTGTTGAAAGTGAAGAAAGTAGGAATTTTGAACCTAACATGACTAGATTATAAGACTTTTAATCTTCTTTGCTTAAATGCTTTACACTACTGATTTTGAATTTAGAAATTTTATGTTAGAGAATTCAGTTTAGATTCTAAAAAAACCCTCAAAAACAATGACTTGATTTTCATTTTTTAAATAATTACTAAAGGGTAAATGCAAGAAACACTTGTACTATTTTTTGTCACACCTTGCATGCTGATTTGTTTTTAGGCATAACTATTGTGTATCAAATCCAAATGACTTAAGATTTATAGGGAAGGTGCTCATGACCACTATACACCTTGCCTAATTTTTTGGCAATTTTCAAAAATGTTTTACTAAATAAAAACAACCCCCAATTTTATGTCACAAATTCCAATTTGGAGGTTTTAAGTACTATTTTGTACCCAAAAAATCTAATTTGGAGCTGAAATTTGGATGAGATGGTCTTCTAGTAGACTTCTAGCTCTCCAAAAGAGGGATTTTAAAAAAAGTTAATTTTGTGTAATGTAGAAGTCTACAAAGTGAGCTTCTTTCTACTTGCATTTCAAAACACATAAAACATTATTTTGGTGGGTTTTTTGGTGAATGACCATCTCTATAGAGCTGTTGCAAATGGACGGTTTTTATTAAATTTATTAAATTTATTTTACTATTTTTAACTAATTAAAGCATCAAAGTGTCTATTTTCTTGAGATTTGGCACTTTCTAGTTCTCCCACTTAGAGAATTTTTCTATGCTTTTCCTTCCTAGGGTTTCTTCATCTTAAAGGTATACACATTGGCCATATTTTTTTTTTTAAATTAAAAATTATTTTTCTATGCTTAAAGTACTCCAGAAAAAAAAGCATCAAATAGTGAAAACGCAACAAATAGTACAAGTGTTTCTTGCATTCACCCTAAATAGAAGTAGGTACAAGATTGAAGGAAGAAATAAATCATTAATTGTTCTAAGATGGAACTAAAATACACTAAATTCTAATAGTGAGATTAACCCCTAAATGTATTTGACTATGTTTTCACCAAAAACGCTCCAAAACTGCCATTTCTAATACATGCACCAAGTTGTAGAAAAAAAAAATTTTGGACACATGCAATTGTAGGGGCTTGTACTAAACTGGTTTGAGAAGATGTGGAAAAAAATTCAAAAATTTCCACCTTGTAGATTGCAAGATAATTGCGTTTGAATTGACAAAAATCCTTATCAAAAATACATGCAGCTGCCCTTCATAAGGTCACGTTTGTATGAAAAAATGTCCAAAATGGTGATACTCTTTGGATCTATTTTCCTAGACAAGTTGGATATCTGCATGCTTGGAAAAATTCAAATCATTTGGAATTGTACAACATATATGAAATAATAGTAAGTAGAAAGAAGTAGAGAATGATTCAAATACTAAATTGTCAAGAATTTATGAAAAATGCCAATCTCAACAATTTTTTATAAATTTTTTTCACTGCCCGCCGAGCATTGAAAATCACATATCATACAATAACTTTTTAACCATGCACTCAAAAGTTATAAAAATTGTTGGGCCTTAAAGCTACTTTTTGGGAAAATGTTGTGTGAAAATTTCAAAGAAAAAATATAAAATCTCCATTCGTAGTGAGCTGCCCAAAATCGATATGTTGCCAAAAAACGGTGTTTGGGCATTTAGGGGTTAATCTAGGAAGAAGATTCAATCTTGAGGAACTTTCTTTTTGTAAATTGTGAAAATTGTTAGAAAAAAAATCCTAAATGTTATTGCTCAAGAAGATGCAATGATTGGCCATAAAATTAGAAACTCCATAGCTTTCACATCACTAATTTAAATGGAATGAATGAAGGCTTTTGATGTAGACAAAAAAATAATCTATGAATTTGATTTCAATTTCTTTCATATTTTGTTTGATGCCTGACAAACTCTATTATGTGCTTAGGGTGGCACAACTTTTTCTCCTAAGCACAAATTAAAATGAAAATGATATTTAAGAAAAACTCTAACATGTTTTTCTATCTTGAAAAAAAATTTACTAACTAATCAAAGAACTGTATCTTCTTAATTTATTTATTCAAGTATATCCTCCTAAAAATTTAGAGTGAAAATCCCTATACTTTGCAAGGTACTTTGCCAGTTCAATTTGCCTAAAATTTCCAGAGTAGGTGTTTTTAGCCCTTTTCTAAAAGTGAAGTCTTATCTTTCAAAATTCTTAGAAAAATGCATTTATGTTCCATAGCTTATACATTTAAGTCAATATATTCATTACGTCAGAAAATGGACTGTGAATATATGTAAAAGAACTTAAATAAAAGAACCTTTGTATTCAACTTTAAAAAATTTAGAAAGTGGAAGGTGATACGTGATGAAAGAAATCCTAACTCATTGATATTATTTACAAGAAATTGAGAATTGTCAATTTTAATAGTTGAAATGTATCCCTTGCTTTTGTTTATATATGGAGATTTTAATATTGAGTTCAAGAATCAACCTCAAGAATCAACTTCATATATTTTTTCTACCTTCATTGCCTACAAAATAAAACTATTCAAAACTTTCATCTCGTCATCCCAAAAAGAATGGTTCAAATATCTTTGAGTAGGTATCAATCTATAATATAAAATTCATTCATTAATTAATTTTTAGAATATACTATTAGATGACCAATTTGGCATTAAATTTTTAATAAAGTTAAAATTTTTGCAATATTTATTATAATGACTTAAAACAAAGCTCTACATGTACATTAGAATGACTAGAATCCACCCTTAAAATTTTCCAAAAAAAAATTCCAAGTTATAAAGCCAATAGAGATTGCCCAAATTCTCCCTAAAGCCAATAACGCTAGCATGTAGACCTTAAACGGGAGTCTACAAACCTTAGCCTAGCTATAAGTCCTAGGTGCTTCATTGTACCTTGTAGTCCATATAATTATATATACATTGAAACAATTTATTCCAAGGGCTACTTAGCTCTTATCTCACAATAGATATGACCCCATTTTTTTCTACTTCTACCATTGCCCATTTTCCTATAATAGTTAAAACTAAAATTGGAGGCATTTAAACATGTCCATACTATAATTCAAAAATTTATATACAATTTTAGGGTTGATGAATACAACATGTACATTCTAACTATTGCTGAATACAATCCACACAAATAGTACATATACAAACATTATATATCAAACAATTTATACAAATGAATCATACATGTACAATAGGAGAAAGAACCAGAAAAATTGAAAATCCTAAAAGTAGTATTAAATTGACTAAGCTTGATTTATGCAATGCGTCTTTGAAAACCGCCCCGCTACAAATTTGAGTTGGAGCATACAAATAGATAACAACCGAAAGTAAGACATTGTTCCCTATTTGTAGATGGAAAATTGAAGCTCTTTGTGCAGGTTCTTCCCCTCTCTTATAGACTACCCCTTGTTTAGATTTACAAATTATATACTATACATCATTACTACATACTATATAGTAGTTCTAATACAATGCGTTTCAAAGAAGTGATGGCTATAGTAACTTGAATATTTTTTAGATTATTAGCACCAACATTGAAAATGTACCCTATATTTGTAGGTTTCATGTTGCTTCTAAAGTAACTGCTAGTGAAGTACCCGGGATTTAAGTAGGTATCCTTTGACCATTGAAGGTGCTTATAACATACTCACCTACAACATAGGTATCCTGTAACCATGGAAAGTGCTCATAATATAAGCACAGAAAGCACAATAACCACGGAAAGTGTTACTAATATAGATACTTGTTTTTTTATGGCCAACTTTTCTTTAAAAAACAAGTACATAGATACTTGTACCATAGGTGCCTAGACTCCTATGTTTATGGACTGGAGATCTTAGATTCAGATGCTAGCAATCCTGCCTCCCACCAAACCCACATTGGGATTCCTTCTTTCTTTAGGGATTAAAAAGTACTTAAAATAATCCCAATTTTTGTGAAATGGAGTGGCCTGGCTAATAATAAGTCCTTCCGGCAAAATCAACGGACGAAGATCATCCAATCTGCACTCTCCACCTGAACTGAAGAAGCTTTTGTCATTCAAACTGAACTTGACACCAATGCGGCCAGCAGCAGCAGCGTCCTTTTCCGCAGGGTGGCCAGTTTTATTGCCAGCATTTGTGGCCTGCACCTCTGCGCATGGCACCGCTAGCTTACACCAATTTCGACATGAGGCAAGTAAGGTACCGTCCTTTTCCTCGCAAACAGCCTCCTCAGTCCCTCACTGGTCGCACACGTTAGATCTGATCGAAGAATCTTTGTACACGTATGCTTTTGTAATCTCTGCAAATCTCCAGTGCCTTATATTTTATATGTTCTAGAAATCTAGAATGGTTTTTCAATGCCACAATATTCATTTCATACTCCGAGACCCGATCGTACACCCTACCTACGACGTCAGGCGAGCTACACGGTGGTGAACGCCTCATCGATCCCTGATTAAGTTACTCTATGGGAAGACCCGGAGACACTGAAAGAGTCCGAAACTGTAGTTTATACGCGAAACTCCGCTTCTGAAGGAGAACGCCAACTGAAGTGACCAGAACATGTGCCATTTGATGCAGCCACTGACGTAAGGACACAACTGAAGGGTGTCGAGCGATGGCAAGGACAATGATGCATTTCGAACCCTGTAGTAGCCCTATTCTGCAGGTCTACTGCTCTGCGAACCAGGTGAAAAGGTCAGCCGCTTGCTTCGAAGGGCCAACTTCCGATTGGGTAGTACAGGTGACATTCTTGAGTGGAACTGGAAGGTCTCGTAGAGGCGTAGGGGGTAGGGTGGGTGCCTTTTCAAATAAGTTACCTTTTCTTTCGGACATTCAAGTGATCTTCTTTTTTGCTTCCAATAAGATACCCATCTTTTTTAAATAAGTTACCTACTCCCTGCTTTTCTCCAATAAGTTCTCTTCCTTCTTAACTTATGGTGGAGATACGATGAATCGTTAAATTTTTTTGAAATGATTGATATGAGTGTGTAACAGATTCACAATTTTATTTCAGTTTTTTTAATCCCTAAAGAACAATTGTTGAATGGATAATTGAAAATTTGGTACGTTCCTATGAAGTCAATTTTGGTCGGATGCTCGCAAAATTTTGACACAAGGTGTATATATGTATCCCTTTGCTAAAATCTAATTTTTTTTCCAATCGGGTACCCAGATCAAAAGTTATGCTGCCCTGAACTTTTCTGGCAGCTCGGGTAGTGTGAGAAGATTTGGGGAATCTTTTGCAAAAAAGCTCATCAATTCTTGAAATTTGCCATGCATGTAATTCACATGATACAAGATGCAAATGTAAAAAAAAAAGCATACTTAGTGTAAAAATCTCACTTTAGGAGGCGATAAAGTTAGATTGCCCCACACTAGTTTATTAATTTTAATGTTTGAGTATTTGTGTTGTAAGTTTCTTAATTTCCTATACCCTCCCATCACAAAATTATGACACTAATGAAAAGGAGTTTTTGGTCATTTGGAGGCACCAATCTACAATGTAAGAGCATAGTTCCAAAGGCCTATATGGATACTAAGGTGCACTAGTACATTTATAGAACTTTAGATTTATGCTCTCACACTATAGCTTGGTCCTTCTGGATCTCCTTCCTGCTACAGTGAAAAATCAACAATAGTCATTACAAGAGACCCAAACCAATTATCTTCGAAACTTGATGTAGATTGTAGGCCTCTTATTTACCATTTGGTTACCTAAATTAATATTTATAATATTCATGCCATTGATTCAAGTAAAGCAAGCATTCTTTTTTCTTCCACTGATGCATTGCATGATTGTCTTGAACCCCTAAGCACTTTGAAGTTCATAATTTGAATGATGAACACAGTGCTTTAGAGCTAAGTTGCATCCAAATGAACTTTGCATTCATCCAAAATAGTACTTGAATCATTAAAAAGTCAATCTTCTTTTTAAGCCCAATTTCAAGATTCCTAGTTTCCAATTTTTAAAGTGAATAATGTATTAGTTCAAACTTCAAATATATAGCGAATACCGTACGTGTAGGTCACTTTTGTAAATAACTCAGAAAAATTGGAAGATATCAAAATTTAAAAAAATTATTTACAACTATTTCTAATAATTTCTAATAATTGTTTTTTAGAAAAATTAGAAAAAGCAACACATTTACACATGATTAGGAAAGAATTAATCCAAAATTAGGAGCGTCCTCTTAAAGTTCCGAAAACCAAAAATCCTATTTCCTTGCCGAATTGTTGAATTGGAAAAACTAGACTATTTCGGCAGGACAATACCGAAACTGCCCTGCACGTACGGTAGAGATAATTGAAAAGTGGTCCAGAGTTCCAAGCTAAGTTTAAACTGTGGTCTCCAACAACAAATGCATTGTGGTCCACCACTTCGTTTTGAGTTAAGTTCTAAACTCATGGTTCTTGTCGTGACTTGTGAGATAATCCCACAAGTTCTTGAGTTCTCATTGGTGGAAGCAAAACTAGGGACAAAACTCAAAAGAGCTCCATATTGGACCCAAAAGGAGTTTGATCTTGAGTTCTCTATTTTTTTCTATTTTCCTTTACAATTAATTCTAATATGTGCAAAATTTGCAAATTGGATTCATGCGTCCAAGTATTATTATTGATTAAGGTATTTTGCTCTAAAAGCGAGCGGGCTCTAAAAGCGATCATGACACAGAGGTACATTTTTCTTTTTGCAATGTACGAGCTGTGTACATTTCAGGAGGTGGTCGGTTTTAGTGACCATTGCATTTCAACTTCAAAAACTAGTAACTAATTCTACAAAGGTTCAAAAAATATGAAACAACTTGGGTTAGATGCCAATTCCATTTTTCTTCCTACAAAAATTTACTGAAAATTTCCAAGGAGTTTAGCTTCCCCCCAAACGCAAGCAGCTCTTGAATGGTCGGTTTAAGAGCAGACGACCTTCATGGTCTGGTTCACACTGTCTAAGCTTAGCAGGCACTCCAGCCTAATAAACTCCGCAGGCCGGTGCGGATTAAGAAGCGTTTTTCCCGTAATTTCCCCCGACTTTCTGATAAGGCATGCAGCCCAATGAATGGCCTGCCCCCCCGCCTCATTCCTTCCGTCTAGATACCCGCCCTCATTTAGTTCCCAGCCAGCCTCCCCCCAAATCAAAAGGAAAGTGCAGTAAAAAGCAAAGTGGGGAGGGTTTGACTTTTATTTTAAGACCCATCCAGGCACACCCAACCTTTAGGGAACCTCCAGTTCAGAGTTTCTTGGAGCGCCCAGGGAGGGAATTCTTGCTCTGTTTAAGACCCCCTGTTCCGTGGTGCTGGGCTTTTGTTCCATCCCTAGTCTTGTGCGCAGTCGCAGTACCAACCGCAGCCGGAGCCGGAGCCGGAGCCGGAGAACAAACAGGAGCACGAGCAGGAGCACAAGTGCAGGCCTTTCTTTTGAATGAATTGAGCGTTGCAAAGGAATTGGCAGAGGATCGGTGAAAGCCTTCGGTAGTGAAGGATTGTCTGAAAACGGTTGCAGTTGTCTAGTAGACAGATAGGTAGATACACCAGTCGATGCGATATATAGAGCGTGGTGGTGGGTAGGATTCGAGAGATCGACTGGACTAGAACTAGAATGGGCGTCGTGAATGATTGAGTAGCGCCGTGGATGAGTAGTGTCTGTGAATTTTTTTTCTAGGATTTGGAAGTGGCGAGTTTGAAGGTTTGGATTTGCTAGACAATTAAGTGGTCACTATGCAATTGTCAGCGTCGATGAATGAAGGCGCGCCTGGTCCTGGTCCTGGCAGCCCTTCGTCCCCGGTCTCCGACCCCGGTAGTTCGAAGTCGACGCCCACAGCGCGTGAGAAGCCCGTGAAGGTTCTCCCTTGCCCTCGCTGCGAGTCCCTGAACACCAAGTTCTGCTACTACAACAATTACAGCGTCACGCAGCCGCGCCACTTCTGCAGGCAATGTCAGCGCTACTGGACGGCCGGCGGGACGCTCCGGAACGTGCCGGTGGGCGGAGGCTCCCGGAAGAAGAATCGACACCCCCATTCGCGACCCGGGGAGCCGTACTCGCAGCGCTCCCCGGGCGCGGGCGGGGGCGCGTCAGGCTCCAACCACCAGTTCGGCCTGTCCAGTGGGGTCTTTCAGCAGCAGCACGACATGGTCGCGGCGCTCAACTTACCCGGATTCGCACTGCAGGGACACCAGTACGGAGCGCCGTTTGGCTTGGAACAACTGAGCCAACTGAGCCCTGGTGTGTACGCCTCGATTCTTAACAAACAGCCGCAACAACAGGAGCCCGAATCCAACCCGAGCTTGCACGCAATGTTCGCAAACCCCCAGTCGATCAACCAGGGCGGCTACTTCACAGCCGCGACGACGCTTCCGTTCCACACCGACCACAACGTGAAGCCGGAGTTTTGGCCCGTGACGACGAACATGGCCGCACCCCAAGGGAATTACCCACCCAGCAGCAACAGATTCGAATCCTCGTCGTCCATGTTGCTCAACCTCGGACTCAACAATGGGCGACCACCATGGGACCAGTCGCGGGACCATATGCGGGATCAGTCGCAGGGTCAGTTGCGGGATCAGTCGCGGGATCGTCAGTCTGTGGACGTGAAGCCGGCGGCTTCGACGACTGGGAAGAACGGCTCCTCGCCGCTCCACGGCTCCAGTATTGAGGAGGAAGGCAGCAATCCTAGTAATGGATTCTCCAAGAGTGGGTACGAGGAAGGGGACGCCGTATCCTCCATGTGGCACAGCTTGCACGACATGGACAACTTGCATCTTTCTGTGAAATGGTGACTGCAATTGGTGGTGCATGTTCCGGTGCCCGATCGAATGGATGGTATATGTTCAGGTGCCCGGTTGTGCGATGATTCATTGTTTCAGTAGCGGGAGCTATATAGTTGTAAATTACGCCGCTTTTGTTCTCTGTACATTTAGACCTTGGTTTGTTTGTTTTTTCGTTTTGGGAGTATAGTAGGGTTTGATCCTTGTTGTTGCCGCAGTGGGACGTTAGAATTGAATGTCCCAACACGAATCTGTGAATAGAGAATTGAGTGGCGTTCACTATTATATCTACACCGTGGCCTCGCTCGGTCTCTCTCTCTCTCTCCATTGTGCGTGTGATGTATACAATGAACAGGTTACCATTGACGAGCTTTCCCTTCAAGTATATTTGTGGACAGCGTTTGAGATTGGAGGAGCTTTGTGAACCTCTCCCCAAGTGCAGGAATGCGAGATTTGTCATGAGCACGGATATATAGTCGATCTGCACTTAGTGATACGGTGCCAAGTAGGGATCCTAAAATTTTCAGGAAGGGGTTTGAAGCGCTTGGGCACTCCCAAAGTGTGTACTGCAATTTAGGTTTTGCGGTTTGGAGATTTAATTAGATAGACTATATAGTACAGTATGAGAGCTTTCTACATGAGAGTCGTAGCTCACCCTAAATTTCTGACATGGTGCGCCAGTCCAGTATGGAAGGTGTCTGACATGTCCCAGAGAATAATCTGGGTCGGTATGTAAACCCTATCACCACGCCATTACCGTGGTGACCAATCGATGAATTCAATGTGGAGTCCTGGTCTTACAAACTCTATTTCGTTGAGTTCCATAATTCTCTTTGGAATCATGCATCCCTATTGTGAACCAGTTGTATTTCAGTATGGCGAGATTGGGACCTTTTCCAGGACCTGTCTGGACCCTGCACCAGTTATAGTTTTGAGAGCTCTGTGCACTTGAATGGCACAATTGTGGCGCTCTGAAACACGCCAATGTAACGAATGAGACCATTAATTGTTGTGCTAGTCTGGCCCGGCAACGGTTTCTGCAGGCCTAAAGCTGACTCCATCTGAGCCAAAGCCTGCAGCTCGCGCCTTGTCGAGGATATAGCAATGGTCGAGGTCAATTGACCGCCGACTCTGCATCAGTAACGGTGATCAATATCTATACGGTGGTATCAGCGTCCATCTCTTATGCGTACATTTCTGTACTGGACTCACTGGAGTGGCAGTGTGGGTTATGTAGATTTCAGTCTCTAGATTTCCGGTGTTATCAGATGCTAGAATCTAGCGCACTTACAGTCTGTGGCTCTCCAATTGCTTCGTACACTTACACTTACAAAAATTGCCATAGTTAATTGAGGACAGTAGAGATATTCAACTGAAGTAACAAACTTGCATAAGGTAATCTGCTCTTAACCCCTAAAGGCCTAAGGCATTTTCTGGCTCCAAAATCACTGAAAATTGCCATTTCTGCTGCGATCATTCAAGAAATCAATTTTTATTTTTATTTTATTTTTATTTTATTTATTTTAAAATTTATTTATTAGAATCTAATCATAAGATCTTGTACTTCACTTGTCTTAGATCATGTGGTAAAAATTTCATGAAGTTTGCCCATACGGATTGGAAGATATTAGCATTTGAAGTTGGAAAAAGAAGTGATCAGGGAGAGAAAAGAGTGATCAGGGAGCCTCATTGGCATTTTAAAAATGAGGTAAAGTAGACAAGCCTATTACCACCTTGATTTGCAATTTGAACATCTTGGGGCCAAAAGTAGGATGGGCACATATTTTTCAGAGATGTGCGCTTGTTTCACAAATCAAACCCAAGTGGATTTACAATTTTTCAATTAAAATTGTCATTTCTATGAATTTTTGAAGCGATCTGCCCTGAATTTACAAAATTGCTCATAATTGGAGTCATAAGCATCCTATAATTCACCTATAACCGCCATTCCATGTCTCTATTAACACTTAAGTATCCATCAATAAAGGACCGACACCTTATCTTTGTTGACATTAAGGCTCTGATTTTGTTAGCAAAGTAAACGGATTTAGATGAGTTTTGTAGTGGAGATGGGGCCAAAAGTGGGATGTCAAAGATAGGTAGATGTCGGAGATAGGCAAGCCTACCTTAAATGCTCCTGTAATCACTACTAGTTGCCATTGAGCATAGGTTTTATTATTGATTACAGTTTTTTCTTATTGGATTTTAGTGGCAAGTGGAAGAGAATTCCAATGCACCTCAACATGTATTATTTGGAGATTATATTAGAATAACTAATGATTTTTTAACCCCTAAGTGCTCCGACGTCCAATTTTCAGGACGACAAATAAACTGAAGTTTAAATTTCATCCTAATTTGTGGAGATACTTTGTCAAGTTGTTGTTCTATCCAAAGGTTGGATTTGGTGTTAGTAGAATACATACTTTTTTTGAAATTGCAAGTGTAGAAATATGTCAAGTAGTTGACCAAGCCAAAACTGCAGTGACTCTAGTTCAAATTTGGATTTGCAAAAATGAGGTCATAGATTTAAAGAACACAGAAATCTCAAAAAATCATCATTTCTCGAGAACCTCATTTCAAATCCATTCCAACAAATTTTACTCAAAAAATGATAAAATTTTGTTTGTAATTGAATTTTGAAGGAATTTTGAAGTTTTCTTTTCAAAATTCATAAAAAAAAATATTGATGATAGCATTGTGAATCTAACCGTACGGATGGAATCTAAAACTCAAAGTCAACAACTTTTATTTGTATATCACTTCCAAAATATTCTTCCAAATGGCATGTTATAATAATTTTCTCAAATTGTGAATTTTGGAGAAGACTTTGGACATTTAGAGGATAAAGTTCTATCTTTAGGCATAAAAATTGAACCTTTGCTCTCATGTTATGATTGTGTACATCTTGCATAATCAATATCTAGATTTAGTGTTGCTTTCAGATTCAAATGTAGATGATGCTTTTGGGATAGTAATGATTATGGGTGCATATATAAGGTAGAAACCCCCATTACCAACCACCACCTTATCATCATTCAATAGGGGTTCTTAAATGCAAGAGAGGCTAGCATTCATTTCCAACTCCATTAGGTCTTGGTTTCCAACCATCAATTCTACCATTCTTGACTTGACACATGTGCTTGGTTTCAAGTGTCAAAATGAACAAGAAGTTAGTCTTTTAAATGATTGGAATTGAAAGAGTCTATACATTGGATATAGGCCAACTTTTGGCTTAAAAAATTCATACACTACAAGAAAATGGAGTGTTTTAAGTGAGTTTTTAAGTATAGTCTAAGACATAAGGGTTTAAGTAATGATCTTTAAGGCAATTTTTAGCAAAATCTGACTAGAAAGACATGTATTTCCAGTAAAATTTTGCTGAGAATTGCCTTAAAGATCATTATTTAAAACCTTATGTCTTGAACTATACTTAAAACTCACTTAAAACACCCCATTCTCATGTAGTGGTAACAGTTTCAATTCAAGCGATAAAACTACCAAATTTTTTGCACTCCCTGTCATTTCTATTGATGCACCTCTAAAAATATTTGCTTTGCCTTGAACTACTCTAGATCATGTGCAAATTGCTTATTTGGTCGGTAATGAGCGGTTCTACTTTAGTAGTAACTGCATTGGTTTGCGGTCCTAGCTACACTAAAAACTATATTTAGTGTTAGCAACACTATTTACGAACCATGACACTAAATATCATTAAGCCTACTAAAGTAAGTAACATTAAATGTAATTTCTAACACTAAACATATTCTATGGTAAATCTGAAACCCGAAAAATGTTTACATTTAGTGTTAGAACATTTAAAAAAAATGAATTTGCAAAGGAAAAGATTGAAGACAAGGAAAATGATGGAAGGAGTAGGTTGGTAATTACACTAAATACAATCCAACACTAAATATAGTTTTTAGTGTTGCTAGTTTCTTGAAATTTTCCCATTTTTCATCTAATTGCTGTATTAAAGGCAGTTTTCAGAATACAGAGTCTCCATGTAAGTTGTGATGCTCAAAGTTTCAAATCAGTGAGTCTCTCTGGTTCTCTTCCTGCCTGCCAGGCCACTTGTGGCTGGTGGGGCTTTGTAACTTATTCTGCCGCTTTTGCAATGAAATTCCGTTTCATTTGTTTCAAACATATGTAACATAAATATAAGTTTCAAAATGAAGGCTAAAGTACTGTACATTGAAATCAGTGTGATCTACAATTGTAGAACTATTATCATCCATCTTGTGATATTGCCGTCCCCCACCAGGCATAATTGCAATCCCGCAGTGGATTGATCATTCTGCTCTTGCAAAATAAAAATGCAAGCAGACCCAACTGAACTTGATAAGAGCTTGAAGGTTTGCCGGCGTTTGCGGTGACTCTACCTAGTCCCCACCTGCCTGGGTACTGAGTGGCGGAACCGATATCCTTCGTCGATTGTGGTCCCAATGTATGGACATTGCGCATCGGCGTGGACGTATTAATTGTCCGTTTTTTTTCTCCAGGAGGCCCAGGCCAGACCCAGGCCAGCCGCCCAGACCCAGACCCAGACCCAGACCCAGGCCCAGGAGGGAGGGGACTCCTCTTTCAATTGGGAGCGAGTCATTATCATATCAGGCCCTACAAACGCCATTATTATTTTGCAGTTGGCTTGAGCTTTGTGAATGATTGACAATATGGTGGGGGGAGCCATTTATTACTTGCAGGGCCTACACCGCCAGCAGCAGCAGCAGCAGCAGCAGCAGCCCCGGTCAAAGCTGTGTGTTGGACTCCACACTCAGCAGCAGGATAGGCAGGAGGAGGATGAGGTGGTTGGGGCGTCCATTTCTCTTCTTTTCCGCTCAAACGTCTGCGTATGGGCCCAAGCAGCGCAAGCGGAGAGATTTGTATGTCCCTGAGTGCCCAATTCGTGTTTGTACCAAGGCGAGCCCACGCAAGTTGGGGCTTTGAAACTGCAAGTGAGTGCGCTCACATCATCTCTCGCTTTGGAAGCCCATCAGGTACAGTGGCTGGCCACCCCCGTGGTGGTTCAACAGCTTAGAAAACAGACGTGAGATCAGCTCAAATCATTGACGACAAGTTATTGGATGTACAATACATTAGAAGAGAAGATTCGTGAAAAACCCAATGTATTGGTTCGTTTTTTCAACACCCCGTCCATCATTATGGCCCCACAATACGAACGTGGTCCTTTCAAGGCTACGGTGCATAGTGAACATCTGGAACAAACCCACAAAATGAAACTGCAATCCGGCGCTACTTTACCTTACCTAGCAGCCAAATGAAAACAGAAATAAGTTACATCATGTAAGATTGCTGTTGTAACTGACTGAATATTTTAATGAGGACTACTGTAGTTATTTGAGAACTAATAATGATTTAGAACTTTTGTATTTTCTTGCTTGGACCATACTCATGGTCTACAAAGGTAAATGGAGAATACCCATATACCCCAACCCCCCTACTAAAAGTATTCCAGAAAAAAGAGGGTTTAATGTTCTTTAATTCTTTTTCCCTACAGAAGGGCCCTAGGATTCTGAAGCATCTAAATCTACAAAATCCACTTTCTATGATTGCCATGGATCATTCTCCGTCTCAGCGATAACTTCCGAAGCCTCAACCACCTCAGAAGGACCCTCACTTGAGGAAGTTTCCTCCGTTTTCTGCGCTGCAGCATTATTTTGTCCAGCCAAGGCTAAGCCCATCATTTCGTATACACGTGCTCCGAATTCAGCGGGGTTCTCAGGCTGCGCAATACGAAGTCAACTTGTAAGAAGAAGCCGAACAACTTATCAAAAGAAAGACAAAAACCAAAAAGGCAAGCCGGGCAAACAAATTCGACAAACAAGACAAACAAAAAACTGGTTGAAACCACCTGCTGAATCATATGGTATTATTGTGAAAAGGTGGAAACAGAATTAACCAACACAAGGGTAAGGTTCTGTTCTGGAAGATTGTAGCATGAGACTTACTGTGAAACCGCTGGATAGCAGTGCAGTCTCGTAAAGAAGGTTGGCCATTGCCTGTGCACGTGGACTCCGAGGAGTGTCCTTGCATGCAAACTACAGAAGGGACGAAAAGGAGTCAGTTCATGCAAGTCATTGATAAAAAGCGAGACAATAAATACCATATCTTCGTTGTAAAAATTCACCAATCTAAAATCCTCAAAAAAATTGATCACATCGTGATCACAGCATAGCGAAAAGGAAGAGCAACATACATTTAAGTCCTGGATGATCGGATGGGTGGGGTTAATTTCAAGAATGCGACGTCCTCTCATGAACTCCATTTGTGAGTTATCACCCAAAGTTTGCGCCTTCATGATTCTGAAAAAAGCACATAAGAACGACAACAACACATTAGAAACATTCTATGAGCAGATGTCCTACGAGGACTCAAGCATGTTCATATTGATGCTTCCTCCAGTGAATTATCCTCCATCAACTATAGAGCTTAGAGGCTTCTACATATGATACCTTGCACACCCTCTGCAATATGTAGAAGTGCATCTCCTGAAGAACAGGATCAAGTGGTTTGAATTACATGATCGCATGAAATATCAACTACATCTTTGAGGCCCAACTAAAAACAAAATCTCATGAGGCTGCAAACTTTCATACCTCTCCATATTAGCGGACCATCCAAACTTTCCAGAAACAAGCACACAAGGAGAAGAGCTGATTCGCTTGGAAACTGCGACCTTGGCAACCTTGTCACCAAGATTTTGCTTCATCCAGTCGCACAGTAATCTATATTCCTTCTCGTTCTCCTTCTCCTTGTCCTCATCAACATCTCCTGCAATCCACCAGAAGTTGCATTGCCTAATTCAGTACTGGACAAACATGAGCAATTAATTCAACCTGGGTCAGCTCTTCACCATGTTAGAAGCTAGCAAATTGTACACAACAAATAGATGGTAACCCCTTACCGAGTTCAAGATCTTCTTTGCTGATGTCTACAAATTTCTTGTCTTTGTAAGACTGTAAGTTGGTAACAGCTACTTCGTCGATGGGTTCCACCAAGAGGAGAACCTGAACAATATAGATGAATTATATAAAATGAGAGTGAATAACCTTCCAAATTTGCCGTTCAAAACCCCGTTCCTAACACTGATAGTACTCTAAAAGTAAAACGGTGCAAGTAAATGTCAACTATATTACCAGGGTCATTATAAACAAACCTCAATATCTCTTTGGACAAGCTCTTCTAGAAAAGGTGCACTTTTGGCGCTCTTAATTGTATCAGCAGCCAAGTAGTAGATTGCTTTCTGTTCTTCTTTCATGCCTTCCACATACTGATCAAGACTGATCAATTCCTCCTCTCTTTTGCTAGAGTTGAATCGAAGAAGTGGCGCTAATCTTTTATGATTGGCAGTATCCTCAATACACCCTAGTTTCATATTCTTTCCATAACTGGTCCAGAACTGTTTGTAATCCTGAAGCACCAAAAAAAACAGACGTCTTCAGTACGATCAAAAGTTACGACCCTCAGTTTCAAGATAGATCAACAATCTAGCGAGTTGAAAAGAGTAAGCCCACGCAGATGACAGTTAGCCCACTCTCACGAAGTTCCTGACATGCCCCCTAATCATGCCACTTTAGACGCACCACATACAAGATGCAGCATTCATGTCCTCAATCAGATGTCGTCTGCGTGAAATACCTCTTTATTTTCACGTTTGGCAATTTCTTCAACCATGTCGAAGGTCTTTCTAACAAGTCGCTTCTTCATAATACGAACCTGCACAACAGAAAAATATTCATTATCGTTAGTACAAGCAAGAGGAAGGATATTGCAAAGAAAGGATAAATGAAGAGCGACTTTAAAATGCAGACAGACTGCGATTACGGTGTCTAGAATTTACACACTCCCAAAATCATCTTTCAAATCTCATTAGCTTTTAGTCACGCTCTGATAGCTAGGTACATGAGAAAAGAGATACTCACGATGCGGCTTTCTTGAAGAATTTCACGAGACACATTCAGAGGCAAATCGTTGGAATCAACAACACCTTTCACGAATCCCAAATATCGTGGAAACTGCCACATCATTTCAAAATGTCAGCAACAAAAGGTTCTGCAAAATCACGATACTAACATCCACAAGCTTCCTTGATAACGGAGATAAGAAATAGCAACATATCAAGGAGCAGAACGTTCACTAAAAGACTCGTCACAAAGTCAGTAGCAAACAATAGAGAATATGATGGCCAACAAAATTCTGAAAGCATACCAATTCCCCATCGAACTCATCAGAGATGAAAACTCTCTTCACATATAACCGGATGTTCTTTGTCTTTCCGCTGAGCATGTCCTCCGAGTTAAAGGGAGCCATCCCTGGAATAAATAGTAGACTCTTGAACTCAATCTCTCCCTGCCGCCATGATCAAACACAAGTTCATGTGCTTTATACTTAGAAAATAAAAAAACCAACCACGATTATGCAGGGCTGTTTAAAGACTAAAACTTCCTCTACATTATCATGAGGGTATCTCACGTTTAAAAAATGACACAAAATTCAAGGCCAAAACTGAATTTAAACAAATTCGGGTCAAATCATATACCTCCGTGGAGAAATGTGTGTAGGCCTGAGGGTCAATAAATTCCTTAAAGGTACTCTTATAAAAAGTATTGTAGTCCTCCTTCGCTACTTCCTTGGAATTCCGCAACTGTATCAAACGTATCAAGACTAGTATGAGAATTAAAACGAACAAGGACCTAACAGAATTGTAAAAGCACACAATCGATTGGCGAAACTAACATATTAGCAAGAAATAGTTACAATTGATGAAAAGGAGAAGAGTTCCATTAATGACTTACCCAAATAGGCTTTGTCTCGTTGACAAGTTCCCAGTCCCAATACTTCTCAGTGATAGTCTTCTTTTTCGTCTCCTATAACAAACACCGCCGACGTGTTACTTGTTAAAAAGAAACTCGATAAAACGATAGCATAAATATTCAATGTACCAAAAAGAAGACTACGGATCTCAGATACTGATACAAAAACATTCCGCTTCTTTAATGAAGAAGCGCCATCAGAAATATCGTAGTACAAGGGGCTACAACCAACCTTTGGCTTGTCTTCAGTAGCCTCCTCGCTCTCTACAGCTTCCTCCTCAACCTATCCAACAAAAATGAGAAACTTAGAAGGATGATAAGAAGAACGAAACCAAATCAATCATCACAATGCATGTCAGAGAGATCTGAACAGAAATTAGATCACCCAGGCCTGAACAGGGGCAAGTTTTGAATGGAGCAGAGTAGGTATACCTCTTTCTCACGAGACTTTTCCTGCCAGGTGTAGATGGGGAAAGAGATAAATTGAGAGTAGTTCTTAACAAGGCTCTCAATACGGATAGCATCTGCGTACTCAAACTTCTCATCTTCCTGCAAATATCACAATCCGTGAGTAATAAATATGCAGTCATTAGACTATTTTTAACAGTCCGAAATGCAATACTCTATTCTGCCAAAGAGAATTATTCCACGAATAGATACAAAGAGTGTCTTCCAAATCACCTTCAAGTGAAGAGTGATGACAGTTCCCCGCGGAACCAGCTTTTCATTGTCGGTCTCTTCTCGGACAGTGAAGGAACTGGAATCAGCCACTGCTTCCCATACATACTGCTTATCAGACTTGGCGTTCTTCGTTGAGACAGTCACCTACCAAGATCAAAGAAGAATATATGAATCATATAGGTCACGTAGAGAAGGGCACACAGTCACAATTATCTAAGCTCACAGATTATTGATCCTTGTATTCGCTATGCAGAAATTGAAAGGTTCAGTAGGAAATATTCAATATCCTATGGCATTCAGAAACCAGGACTGCTACATGACGACCTGATCCAAAGTGTAACCTACGAACAGCTGTATTGAAGCTGTCGAAGATATTACGTGCAAGCTAGGTCGACAAAAATAGAGTAATACCTTGTTAGCCACCAGAAATGCAGAGTAAAACCCCACCCCAAACTGGCCAATCAAATTGTTGTCAGAAGATTTGTTGTCCTTGCTCTCCTGCACGGACAATAGAAGAATTTAGAAGCAGGATTGAAACATATAATGCTCACATTGTAAAATTTCAACTGCGAGAAGAATTGAGAACGCCCAGGGAGACTGATAAACAGCAGAATACATCTCATAAATAAAATTGCAAGTTGAAGATAAATGCCAGAAAAGACACCACCCAACCTAAAGCAACGATGGGATGAGCTAGAATTATCAGACAGACGGAAGACTCACCTTCATCGCCTTCAAAAACTTTGCAGTTCCACTCTGAGCAATGGTACCCAAACTTTCGACCAGCTCTTCGCGGGTCATACCAATTCCAGTATCGCTGAAAGATAAACGCATTCAGTAAGACAGGCCATTCATGCAACCACAAAAAAACATGAAATTATTCTGTTTGAAAAGCTCAGATGTCAAGTTCCTCTCAAATTCCTTTCATAACTTCATTTTGTGGCTAACATTCAGCATATAGATAATATATAACCACATATACAAAGTAAAGGCGCTCACGTAAGAGTAATGGTGCCAGCATCCTTGTCAGCCTTGATTCGGATCTCCAGATTGGGATTAGGCTCCATCAACGTTGGGTCAGTTACACTAAGAAACCGCAACTTATCCAATGCATCACTAGCATTACTGCAGCAACACAAAAGCCACAACCACAAGAAATTGTTTGAAGTGGTTGCAAAAACAATCAGTTACTGCTATTGAACTATAGACACTCGGTAACGAAGTTTACAAGGTCAACGCCTCTGTTCCGTAAGTCAATGCTCCTACAACGGGGTTATACTTTAAGTTCAGCATTTACAGTCACTCTCTGTCGAAAGCGTAAGGGACCAATACAAACCAACACAAACGTTCAATACAATCAAATTCATCAAAACCTAAAACACCCATTCGATTAATCATACAGTGAAAAAATATAATTCACAAGGGCTCAAATTTGATGTCACCAGAATCAGTGAGGAACATTGCGTGTGTTGATCAAAAAGTAATTAAATATGGACAGAAGAAAGTCCACGTAAAATATCTGATAAACATGATGCCTTCTTGATCCTTTAGCAGTTAAGACAGTTCTCAAGAAAATTACCTAACAAGCTCCCGAAGGAAGACTTCTTTGTGGCTGTATAAACTGTTTACGATAAGATCCATCAGCCGGCTAACCTGAATGAAGGAAATCACCAGCCGTGTAAGATAAGCACAGGGCACTAAAACTAATTATTCAATGGCAAGAGCATCAGACCGTCGGAACATAAATTCACTCGAGGTAAATTCTCTGCAGAAGTCCGATTCACGCACAATCGTAAGGCAAATGGCTGAATCAATTCGTTACATTTGTAGTCATGCCAAAGCACATTCAAAATGGAAACCAAAACAGTTTCAGAAAATTCCTCATTATCACACAGAATAGAGAAGTCTCTTATTCCCCGAGCACGATAAACTACACGACAGCAAAGCGGTAATAAAAAACGTACCTCAGCTTGATACTCAAAGGTCTCCTCAGAGGCTTCCTTTTCAGCTACAGCTGCCTCGCATCGAATCCCAGTGCGACCAACAGCGGCACCGCTGGCCACCTTCGGAACAAAAAACACATTGAATCCATCTGCTCTGCCAGAAATGGACGCGGCCGACCTCAAGCCCACTCTTCGGCTCGGCAGAAATGAGGATCTCCACGAAGCTATGGCAGGAGAAGCCGAACTCTGCAACAAGACCACTGGTCAGCACAAAGCATCACAATGCATTTTCGAAACATGACATCAACAACAAGGACGAAAATTATGAAATTTGCTTCTTCGCGACATATGGAATTTTCACCAAGTCTCCGCCTCAGGATTGCTGTTTCCCAAATAAACCAAAATCGGCTAAAACAAATTCTAAATGGCGACATAAGGGTTGACATTGTTTCGATTACCTTGTTGGTAGTAGCACCAGCTGCAAGCGGGGCGACAGAAGCAAGGCCATGGACACCGGCGAAGGCAGCAGTGGACGCCATGACCTAAATCCCAAATACTAAAAAAAAAACCCTACTGCCGGTATAAGAATTCAACACAAAGCTCTTCAATAACAACTGAGAAAATCCTACAAGTGCAAAAATGAGCTCGACCGAAGAGCAATCGAAAGTGCAGCAATGGGTGTGAGCTGCGGTGAGAGGTGACTGGAAAACAACGCTTGGGGTTCTAGTCTGCAACAGAAGGTTCTGGATAACCCCAAAACCCCAGCACGGGTGCTGCATCACGGGACCGGTCAAGAGAAACGCCCAAGAACCCTGTTGCCGCTTCGGCTGCCCGCTCTGGGTTTAACCTGGACGTGGCGATCTTTCAGCCGTCGATTGGATTGGATTGGAGCATTGTGGCCGCAAGATGTAAGATGGCGATCCAGAGCCACCCAAACTTGGGACCGAATGGATGCTACTGCGGCATTAAGGTAGACCAGCCTATGACAGGCAGAATGACTGGTTTGCCCTGTTGGGATTGTTGAAAAACTTAATTTAATTTATTTTTTCATATGAAGATAGATGTGAAAATTGGGAAAAGTAATTGAAATTTCAATTTTTGGACAAAGTATGAACTTGTTATGAATTTTTGAAGTGTGCTGCCCAATTGGCTTAGAAGAATCTCTTGACTACCTTAAATCCAACAATAACCTCTAAAGTCACTTAAACCCTAAAGTCCCAAGGCCATTTTTTTGTCAAAAAACACTCAAAATTGTCATTTTTGTTGCATTCATCCAAGAAACAAAAAAAAAACTTTTTTAAAATCTAACCATAGGATCTTATACTTCACTTGTCTGAGATCATGTAATAAAAATTCATGAAATTTGACCATATAGATTAGAAGATATCAGCATTCAAAGTTGAAAAAGGAAGTTTTTTTGAACGAAGGTCTACAATTTTAGATGACTTTGACCGCCATTTGTGGAAAAATTTTGCACTATAAACTTTGAATTTAGAATTTTCTCATGTTGAAGAATTGAGTTAAAAGTATAGAAAAAAAAATTTTAAAAACACACACTTGATTTTCATTCTTTAAAAAATTGTTAAGTAGAAGTAGGTCCAAGCTTGAAAAAAAAACTAAATCGTTAATAGCTCTAAGATGGGATTGAAACACAATAATTCCAATGGTGAGATTGTTTTAGCAAGCAAACACAACCTTTGTCAAACAATTTTTTTGAAGAATTGTGAAAATTGCATTCAGAAATGAATTCTACTAGTTATTTTTTCAAGAAAATGCTCTAATTGCCCAAAAACAAGATTGTCCATAAGTTTCTCATTATTAGTCCAAATAGAATGAATAAAAGCTTCACATGTAGACAAAAATTTAATATTTTAGAAAAAAAGAATTTAAAATTTTATTTTGACTTTTTGCAATTTTCTATGTGCTGCCCTTTGAGTTTAGTTCTAGGCTTTTTGTAGTATAACTTTTGCTCCAGGTCACCAATTGAAATAAACATTATATTTCCACATAGCTAATCAATTTTTCGATCTTATGTGAAAGTTTCAAAAAGTTTCATAAAAAAACAAGGCTACAGAAACCTGTCCAAAATCCAATTTGTCCCCCGAGGGGACAATGGGACTTTAGGGGTTAAAGTAGTCACATTATTTCCTAATATGTCCACAATGTGAAAGCTTAAATGAATACCTTCTTGTGAGGAATTTACACAAAAAGGTGGAAGTAGCAATTGTAGTCACCAATCACTCCATCACCATCATTAAAGACATCGATTGTGGCCACTAACTCAACCTAATATAGCCCAAATTTCATTTTCTGAAAAAAGTTTGTCACAAGTTGATGCACGATTGTAGTGGCTCATCTCCTAAATGTCTATCATGATCCTATAAGAAAACCTTGTTTTAGGTAACGTTTATAACAATTGACATCTAAATTGACGGATTTTAGGTGACATCAAATAAAACAATCAACTTTTTATGTCAACAATGACGTTCAATGTAACATCCAATGGACATCATTGTTGACGTAAAAATAGGGGTTGTTATATTCGACATCACCTAAAACCCATCAACTTCGACATTGAAAAAATGTGATTGCTTATAGTGTGAGCCCTATGCATATCATAGGTTGGTTTATCTTAGTGACTACCATTTTATTTTGGAATTTAGTACTATACAATAATATATCTATTTGTATTATTTAAATATTTTAGAGATTGTGAGATGTTGCAACATTAATGTCTAACACTAACTAATGAGATAAAATTAGTATAATTTAACCCTTTCATTTTTTGAATGTTTTAAAAATGACAAATACTTTCTAATGTATTTCTAAAAAACTAGTGTTTATGGAAATGATATAGATTTCAACAATAAATGGTGCCTAAAATTGGTGCAAATTCAATGGTGTACTAGTGGCAAAATATTTTGCGTATTCCAAAGCAATTGGCATTATTCAATGCCTCTTGATGTTCTCAACCGTATTTCATCTTATTAGTCATATAAGATTAAAATGTCAATCCTAATAACTACATATGAAGTTCATGATATATAAAAAAGTAATCCATATATATTCTATTGAAAACCTAATAATAAATATATATATATATTTGAAAACTTTTCACCATCTGAAATGTAGTATTTAGAGATCACCCACTTATAGAAGTACAAGGTAAGAGGATCCAAACCCATCTAATGCATATACTCCCTCTATTCCATAGTATTAGTCCTTTTCTTTTTTCATTTGCTCCGAATTATTTGTCCCTTTTAGTAATGTACTTCAAACTTGATTTTACATCTGAAATGGTTTTTGGGTGTTTTTGGTGCATTTTGTTTTTTTCCTCTCGTTTGTTTTTTGAGGTTGGAAAAACAAATGACCTTCTAGGGAATCTAATTTTAATCCAAATCTACAAGGACTGCATTTTTGAGGAGATTCTAACAGTTCATGTCTCGTGGTGAGATTCTTCGATCGCCATTTAAAAGTTATGACCGAAATAAGTTGGTTGTCTCCAACCATGCTTTGAAATTTGGTTTTACTTAACCCCTAAAGTCCCAAGGCCATTTTTCAGTCAAAAATCACTCAAAACTGCTACTTTTGTTGCGTTCATCTAAAAGATGACAAAAAATATTTTTTTTTAGAAAATAACCGTAGGATCTTATACTACACTTTTTACAGATCATGTAGTAAAAATTTTGTAATATTTGACCGTACGGATTGAAAGATATCAGCATTCAAAGTGAAAGAAAAAGTTTTTTTCAAGAAGATGCTATCATTGCCCGAAAAACAAGATTGTCCATAACTTTCTTATAAAAAGTCCAAATGAAATGAATAAAAGCTTCCCAAATAGGCAAAAATATAATCTATAAGGAAAAAAAAATTAAAAAAATTAAATTAAATTTTTTGCAAAATTTTTTTGCTGCCCCTTCTCCCCTGTTTTGAGCTTATTTGGGCATAACTTTTGCTCCCGGGCACCGATTGAAATAAAAATTACATTCCCCAAAAGCTACTAAGTTTTTCTATCTTATGGAAAAGTTTCAGAAAGTTTCATTAAACATTGAGCTCATAGGAACCTGCCCAAAATCCATTTTGTCCCCCGTAGGGACAATGGGACTTTAGGGGTTAACGCATTAGAGGAAACTTCAAGCCTTCGGAGGATTGCTCCATAGCGTTCCGAGGTACCTTGAAATTTGCTTTTATTTTGCTCAAAAAATTGTTTTCCCCCTATTTCCGCCCTACTGAAACTACAGTAGCAGTGGCGCAGGAACCCCAGAATTAAAATTAAAAAATTATTAAAATAAAATAAAAAATTAATCTTAAAAATATCTTTAAAAAAATTTAAAAAAAAAAAAAAATTCTGCAGAACTTGATTGCTCCAGCAAGTAGTCAGAGACTCTGACTGCTCACCAAGAGTAATTTCAAAGTTGACAGGCCATGCAAACAATAGCATGGCATGTCAACTTCGGACAGCCCTCTTTAGGGCTGAAAATTTCTCTAATGGGTCTCATTTGGCATCCAATTTAAGTGTTTTTGAGCCTATTATGATTGATTTTTTGAGGGGATTCCAATATTATGTGTCTCATGGTGAGATTCTTTGTGGCTCAAAACTTATGACTGAAACAAGTTGGTGTCCCCAATCACATTTGAGAATTCAGGTTAACTTAACTTTGTCATATGACATTTGATTAGGTGTATTTTAGGCCTATCATAACTGATTTTTCAAGGGGGGTTCAACAGTATGTCTCTCACTTTCACATTCTTTGCAATTTAAAAGTTACGACTGAAATAAGTTGGCTAAAATCCTAGCCATGACTTACGAATCATTTTTGCTTAACTTTCTCCTATGACGTCCAATTTGGGTGAATTTTGAGCCTATTATGACAAATTTTTCAAGGGGGTTCCAACGGTATGTATTTTGCTTTCAGACTCTTTGAGATTCAAAAGTTATGACTAAAACCAGTTGGCTAAAATCCCAGCCATTGCTTAAAATTTGATTTTTTAAACTTTCTCATATGAAGTCTGATTTGGGTGCTTTTTGAGCTTATTATGAGGATTGATTTTTGGAGGGGATTCCTATGGGACTCGAATTGAAACACAAATGCTTTATAAGCATTTAACTTGTTTCAACCATATCAATTGAACCACAAAGAATCTCAACACAAGATTTGAACTGTTAGAATCCCCTAAAAAATTCAGCCCTAATAGCCCCCCAAAATACCCAAATTGGATGTCATATGAGAGAAGTTAAGTAAAACCAATTCTTAAGCCATGGTTGGGGTTTCAACCAACCTGTTTTGATCATAACTTTTAAAGCACAAAGAATTTCACCATGAGACCATTAGAGGGGATTCGAGGGCCTTGGAGGGTCGTTTCAAGCCTGTTTCCCAATTTGGCCAGATTTAATGAATGGTGGTATGGGCGTGTCATAATTTTTTTTTCAAAGAAAAAGATCTTTTTTTTATACCAAAATATCAATATTTAAGTAGAAAAAAAAAATTCAAAAATGACGTAGCAGTTGTTGTGCCACGTCAACCAACTGCTGAGCTGCGTTCCCGCTATCTGGGAACGCAAGGAAATTCGCAGACCTCCAAGACCTCCAAATCCCCTCTAATGACACACCGTTGTCATAAAGATCACGGTTTGTCCAGAAAAGCACAAGGCTTCTTCACAAGGTTTGTAATAGAAGCTTGTGGCAAAAAGGAAATAATAATAATTGAGAAAACTTGATTCTAACACTCAATCTAAGCAAAAGAACTAGTTACTTTTCAATAAAGAGGATACCCTCACAAGAACACCACTATTGCTTTGGTGATATTCTTACAAAAATATAAAAGTAAAATATTTCCAAAATAAAAACACAACTTTTGCGGATAAAATAAAGATGACCGTAAGATAAAATAATCTCAAATCTCAGAGATATCTTTAGATGAAAGAATCCAATCCCCTTAAGTACCCACAAAAGGGACTCATAGCTACAAATAATATGGACAAATGCTCAATCCAATTCAACCTTTTACTTTCTCCCAACAAGCTTAACCACCCTACCAGTAAACTAGTAAAGGTGGTGTAACGTGTCTAACTTTTAACTTGGGAATGGCTCACATCACGGCATCCATCCCTTCTAAATCTGTACATCCACCGGCATATATCGATTTAGGACTAAAATAGATATGGGCCTTTATAGTTCTTTCATATCGAGTTTCATAGGATCAAGGAAACTATCTCCAAATTCTCTACTCACCTTTGGCAAAGGATGAGTTCTCAAGTTCTCACAATTTCTCTCACGATTTGCACAGATAGTCAAGAATTGTATGGCTTGCTTACCATCTTGACTTCTAATTCTAGCATATGCTGATCCAGTGTCTATAACCTTTGTCTCCATCCTTATGGCTGTAATATAAGGTTGTCCAAGAATGATGGGATAAGTAGAGTTGGCTTGAACAAAAAGTTTTGCTTGTCTCTCACATTGCCAATCAACACATTTACATTTGGACAAGCTCCATATAAATCTCCTCTTGAGTTATTTGCCGCCCTAATTAGCCAACCATGGTCCATATTAATAGGCCACTTCCCTCGGTCATACAACTCCTTTGACATTAAATTGATCTCCGAGCTGTAGTCAACCAATGCAACACTAGGTTCTTCCAAATTCTCCAACATAATCTCCCAAACTCTGTCATTTTCTCTAGATGATGTCAATGATAACCTCATGAAACTCACTTTTTGTAATTCCTAAAAATTTGCCCAACATAAATCCAACCTTCCCATTCAAAATGTGCTCCTCCAACACCTTCTTTAAATCCGTGGCAACTTCAATATCAGATTGCAGTTTATAAGCTGGAGCCTTTTCCTTTCCCTTCATAGGTACTTTAGGCCCTGACTTTGCTGGTTGTGCCTTCTCTGTCTTCATCGTCCCGGTAGATCTCTTTGATGAACCTTCACCAGCTTCATCTCTCTTACGCTTCTCTTCTACTATTGCTTCATGCTAAATTCTAGCAATGTAGGCATGAACAGACAAATTATCAACCGGATCATCCCACCCTGTATTTTGGTGAATAGATCTACTACTAAATGCAACTTGTCCTCCATTAGTCCTTTGCCCTCAACAAGTTCTATAGCTCTACTCCACATTGCATTGTACCAGGTTGGTAGGCCAATGCTCACGCCCACACAATCATGAATATGTCCAGTTCCATATGTAGTTGCCTCAGTCTTCCCGCGAGCCTATTCTTTTGTCAATCCCTTTGCTAATACCTTCATGCCGCCTTAACCAAAATTTGTCTCCAATGGTAACTCCGTCGCCCTCAGATGAATCCGTTTGTCTTTGAAAAATAAAATGTTACTACATAATGCCTCTATGAAATGAGGACATTCTCTCCATGAATGCTCAAAATTGTCACACCACATACAACAAAGAGGCAGTCTTCTTCTTGTCTGCCCCAATTTCGGTTTTGATGCTAGGTTACTTAAACCCTGACCTTTTTCCTCAAGCATAGCAAATTTAAGCTTCAAATCCCTCATTCCCTTTACCACCTCATCCATAGTTGATTTTCTTGACATCAAGCTTTGAAGGCATATGCTGCTTACCATAAGATGGTGCTGTTGGAATTGCCTCCGATTTGACATCAGCCACAATACACTTCTTTCTCCGACGTCGTCTTTTAGTGAGCAATGACATGGCTCCTTCAACCTCCTACCAATCAGTCTTTAATCCATGCTCTTCATTTTGGTCCTCCAAAAGTGGTTCTAGTTTCTCTTGAAGCCATGGGTTTGCCGCTTGTATGAACAACTCCGTTTTCTCCACTTCCACAATTGCTTTTTCTGCCCTCGTCAACTGTACGTATTGGTGCTCAAACTCCTTTAACAACTTGTTTGCCGATAGACCCTTGTTTAAACACCGAACCCACTCCAAAAATGTCCTCTTTGTTACCCTCTCCAAATCCTCCAAAAAAAATTCTTCCTTCAATGCATGTACAAATGCCTCCCAAGTATCACCATCATTCTCCCTTAACTCCCTCACCCTTCCACGAATCTCAGGAACCACGGAGAGTTCAAAACTCTTAATCATCTCATGCTCTGAATTTTGATTCCACTCCATCTCTCTTGCGTAGAATCGAATGTACTTGAAATATTATTACTTTGAAACTGGTCCATTCAATTTACGATAGAGTGCAACGCCTTCGTTGCCAATGCTTCCCTTCACTGCTCACCTTGTTGTTGCCTCATTAGCAAGTTGAATGCCTCAAACATCCTCATTGTACCATCATCCAACATGCCAGGGAGGCCACCCCTTGGTCCATCATGATCTCCCATAGCTCACATGAAATACAAAACACTTCCTCTCCATACTTTTTACAAATTCACAATCTCTACCACTCCAGATGTTTCATGTCGGGTTCACCAAAGATGTCGTAAAGATCGGGGTTTGTCCAGAAAAACACGATCTTTACAACATCTTTGGTGAACCCGACGTGAAACATCCGGAGTGGTAGAGTTTGTGAATTTGTGAAAAGTTTGGAGAGGAAGTGTTTTGTATTTCGTGTGAGCTATGGGAGATCATGATGGACCAAGGGATGGCCTCCTTGGCATGTTGGATGATGGTACAATGAGGATGTTTGAGGCATTCAACTTGCTAATGAGGCAACAACAAGGTGAGCAGTGAAGGGAAGCATTGGCAACGAAGGCGTTGCACTCTATCATAAATTGAATGGACCAGTTTCAAAGTAATAATATTTCAAGTACATTCGATTCTATGCAAGAGAGATGGAGTTGAATCAAAATTCAAGGCATGAGACAATTGAGAGTTTTGAACTCTCCGTGGTTCCTGAGATTCGTGGAAGGGTGAGGGAGTTAAGGGAGAATGATGGTGATACTTGGGAGGCATTTGTATATGCATTGAAGGAAGAAATTTTTTTAATAAAAGTTTGTGACAGAAGTCTGTGACAGAAAGAAAATAATAATAATTGAGAAAACTTGACTCTAACACTTAGTCTAAGCAAAAAAACTAATTGCTTTTCAATAAAGAGAACACCCTTACAAGAACACCACTATTGCTTTTATGATAGTCTTACAAAAATATAAAAGTAAAATATTTCCAAAATAAAAACACAACCTTTACGGATAAAATAAAGATGACCGTAAGATAAAATAATCTCAAATCTCAGAGATATCTTTAGATGAAAGAATCCAATCCCCTTAAGTACCCACAAAAGGGACTCATGGCTACAAATAATATGGGACAAATGCTCAATCCAATTCAACCTTTTACTTTCTCCCAACAAGCTTAACCACCCTACCAGTAAACTAGTAAAGATGGTGTAACATGTCTAACTTTTAACTTGGGAACAGCCCACATCACGACACCGTTACAATCCCCTCAAAAAATTAGACTTGATAGGCTCCAAAAGATCCAAATTGGGTGCAAATGATAAAGTGAAGCATAATCAAATTTTAAATTGTAATTGAAGACCACCAACTTGTTTCGGTTATAACTTTTGAATCTCAAAGAATCTCAACACGAAGCACATATTGTTGGACTTTCTTCAAAAAATTAGTTCTCATAGGCTCAGAAAACACCCAAATCAAATGTCAAATGACAAAGCTAAGTTAAACCAAATTTCAAGCCATGGTTGAGGTTTTAGCCAATTTTTTTGTTGATAATAACTTTTGAGCCACAAAGAATCTGACCATGATACACATATCATTGGAATCCCCTTGACAAATTAGTCCTAATAGGCCAAAAAAGCATCCAAATCGGACGTTCATTGGAAAAGCTAAACAAAACCAAGTCTCAAATCATGGTTGCATTTAGCTTTTTATGTTTTGGGGTTTAGAGTTATATTTTTTCTTTACTACCAACCATGAAAAAATTTGGAAATTTTAAATATTTTGAATACATAATTTGGATCCTAAACCTTTAAATTAGATAATTGACTTGAAAAAAATACAAATATAACAAAGCATAAAGTGGTGAATTTACTTTAGGTTCTTTAAAGTGTAGCAAATGTTTTATTCTATTTTTATTAATATTATTAATATTATAACTTATACAAGCACTTATTTGACTTTAACCCCTAAAGGACCATTGTCCCTTCGAGGGACAAATGCGTTTTTGGGCAGGTACCTATGGGCTGAAATTTTCTCCTGATTTTTTGAAACTTTTTTTGGAGGTAGAAAATCTGATTAGCTTCGTGGGAATATAATTTTTTTCACATTTGGTGCCCGGGAACAAAAGTTATGACTAAATAAGCTCAAAACAGGGGACGGGAGGCAGCCCGGGCAGCCAAAAAAAAATGGACAAAAATTTGAATTTTTTTTTTAATATTTTTTTTCTCATATATTATATTTTTGCC
Source organism: Neckera pumila (assembly GCA_963969595.1). Classification (NCBI taxonomy): domain Eukaryota; kingdom Viridiplantae; phylum Streptophyta; class Bryopsida; order Hypnales; family Neckeraceae; genus Neckera; species Neckera pumila. The sequence goes on along the minus strand of OZ018408.1, from coordinate 2,274,391 downwards.
TATCTGGAAAGCTTTGATTCATTTCATTTGGATTTGTTATGAGAAAGTTATGGACATTCTTGTTTTTCGGGCAATTAGAGCATCTTCTTGAAAAAAATAACTTCTAGGATGCATTTCTGAATGCAATTTTTCAAATTTTTTTTTTTTTTTTTTTTGCATGGTTAAGTTTACTTGCTAGAACAATCTGACCATTTGGATCAGTGCATTTTAATTCCATCTAAAATATATGAATATTTTAGATTTTCCCTCTATCTTGTATCTACCTCTAATTAACAATTTTAAAAGAATGAAAATTAAGCTTTTTTTGGTGTTTTTTTCTTTTCCCTAGACTCTCAACTCAATTCTCCACTAGAAAGATTTAAAGCTCAAAACTTTGTAGTGCAAAAATTTTAAGTTAAAAATGTTCAAAGTCAAAAAATCTAGTCCCGCAATGTGCTGAAAATCTTGTTTTTTTCACTTTAAACACAGATATCTTGCAATCCGTGCTGTCAAAAATTCTGAAATTTTTTCCACACACTCTCATACTAGTTAGGTGTAAGATCCTACGGTTAGATGTGAAAAAAAAACATTTTTCAAATTTTTTTACTTTTTGCTATAGAAATGGCAGTTCTGAATGTTTTTTGGCAGAAAAAGGGCCTCGGTCCTTTAGGGGTTAATGTTATCATGAATCTTAAGTATTTAACATATTTTCAGCTTGAAAGTTGGTTTTCTTCCTACATTTAAATACTAGTCCTCAGACTTTACATTAATTGGATTCAATAAAATGCAACAAATATTATATTTTATTTTTTATTCACATTTGAAATTACGCGAACACTTGCATGGCTTCAATGCTATTATGAATCTTAAGTATTTAAAATATTTTCAACTTGCTGGATGAATTCCCTTGTACATTTAAATACCAATTCAATGCCTTTATATTATTTTGGTTCATTAACGCCTAAAGGTCAAAGACTATGTTTTCACCAAAAACACTCCAAAACTGCCATTTCTAATACAAGTACCAAATTTTAGAAAAAAAACATTTTTTGACACATGTAACCATAGGATCTTGTAGTAAACTTGTTTGAGAATATGTAGAAAAATTTTCAGAATTTTCCACCTTGTGGATTGCAAGAATGATTCAAAACACAAAATTTTCCACCTTGTGGATTGCAATTTAATTATGGAATTGAAAAATGTCAATCCCAATGGTTCTAATGTTGCAATAAACAATATATGTCCTATGCTTTTATTTTTTTCAAAAAATATTGAAAATTGAGTTAAATAAAGGACTTCAAAGTTTATTTTAGAGTAGGGAATCCATCATTGCCCGCAAATTAGAACACCTCATAATTTTCATCTCATAAATCAAATGAAATAATTCAAAGCTTTACCCATGTATATAAATCTAAAGAACCAATTTCAAACTTTTATTTTTTTAAAAAGCGATTTTTCAGAACTTTTTTGAGCTGCCCGCCGACCATTGAAAATGACATATCATCCAATAACTTTTTGACCATGTAGTCAAAAGTTTTGAAAATTGTTGGGCCTTAAAGCTACTCCTCGGGCACACATTGTGTAAAATTTTTAAAGAAAAACAATAAAATTTCTATCCGCAATAAGCTGCCTAAAATCGCTATGTTGCCAAGAAACACCGTTTGGTCCTTTAGGGGTTAAAGTATATATATATATATAATTTTTATTTATTTATTTATTTTTTCATTCTTGAAATTATACAAATACTTGCATGAGTTGAATAATTGGATGCATTAGATGATTTTAAACTATTTACAATTTGTTGGTTGATTATTTTTTACTCCCACTGTACCAAAATGATTGTCCATAATTCCAAAAACAAATGTCTAAATTTAATTGTCTAATATTTCAAATTTAGTTATATGAAGACGCAATTCACCAAAAACTCAATATGTCTCAATAAGAGTTTTAGTTACATGAAGACACAATTCATAAAATAGTCAATGTCAATTCTACAAAGACACAATTCATAAAATAATCGATGTCAATTCCATGAAGACACAAATCATAAAATAGTCAATGTCAATTCCACAAAGACACAATTCATGAAATAGTCAGTCTCAATTACACAAATTGCTCACAACCACCTGCACATAAGTTGCTTTCAAGGAATCTAATTCTAAAATACCTTCACAAAATCTTAACGTGGTACAAAAATGAGATAGAAAACCAATGCATTGCTATGCTCAGTGCTCATTTTTGGTGGAAAATTGTAAATCAGAGGGTGAAGTTGCAACCTCAACTTTCCCGCTTTAAGTAGTTCATGCTTCAAACGTGATATTGCCGTTTTTGCAAACCGCTGAGTAAATTAGAAGTTAATCTACATATTTGCATTCATTATTTTACCAAATTCTCAAATTTTGCCTTAATCTTGAGAAAAGTTTGTCATCAAACAATCATTTTGGAATGGAAGGAATACACATTTAGATACAAATTCCATGCCTTTTTGCAAAAATCCAACGGATGGCAAAACTTATGTTCATATTTTTGTTTTTTTAATTCCAATTTGGACAAGTGGAGCAATGTATTATATTCTTTGAAAATTTTCATACTTCTTCTTAACTTAAAGCTCTATTCAATTTTGAAGTCTTTAGATCTTTTTGTAAAGTTGAATTTGAGTATTGGGGCTCAAAAGCTTGACAAAGCTACATTGTCAAAAGCTCAAGCACCCTAAAAAAATTGTTGTGTTGTTCTTTGCTTAGTTATATTTCACACATATATTATACGCAATTTTTTAAGACAAGTCCCATGTACTAGTCAAGAATAAACCCCTTAGAAGGTCTTCTTTTTTGGCAATTTTGGGAGTATTTCTAATTTTTGATCCAACAATCTTTAGAGGTTAAGTTTGAAACAAACCATATTTTCCTACACAAAGCTACTACCTTCACAATATTATAAATGAACCCATACATTATTCAAAATGATCATGCAGTTTCTTTGTTGTTGTTCTTCTTCTGTTCAATATTTGGATATTCTACTTGTTTGTTTTTAATCCAAAAGTAAGACTTAGTTTATGGTGCAATTAAATGTCTGTCTATTTGACCATTGACCATTAGCTAGTAGGATGTGTAGATAGAGAAGACAATGAAAATTGTAATTAATCCCTAAAAGATACTCTTAAAAAAGTAGAAAAACACATTAGCTATGTGATAATACAATTATTTCAACCGATGCTTAGGAGTAAAAAGTAGCCAAGTCCAAGCAACTATTAAACCCTACAAAAAGTTGATATATATATATATATATATATATATAAAAGGTTCTTTTGGAATCTATTTTAATTTATATGGAAAGCTTTAATTCATTCAATTTGGATTATTGATGTGAAAATTAAGAAGAATCTTGTTTTTTGGACAGTCATAGCATTTTCCTAAAAAAAGACTCCCTCCTGCCCAAAAAGATTATTTGATTCTCAAGATTAAGGCAAAAGTTGAGAATTTGTTAAAGTAATGAATGCAGACATATAGATTAACTCTTAATTTGCTCAACGATTTGTAAAAGCGGCAATATCACGTTTGAAGCATGAACTACTTAAAGCGGAAAAATTGAGGCTGCAACTTTATATGATAAATCACTCTCTAGTTTACAATTTCCCACCAAAAATGAGCACTGAGCATAGCAATGCATTGGTTTTTCATCTTATCTTTCAGTACCACTTGAAGACTTTGTGAGGGTATTTTGGAACTAAATTTCTTGTGAGCAACTTGTATATAGGTCGTTGTAAGTAGCTTACATAACTGAAAATTGGCTATTTCATAAATTGTGTCTTTAAGGAATTGACATCAACTATTTTATAAATTGTATCTTTGTGTAATTAAAACTATTATTGTGACACACTAACTATTCTATGAATTGTGTCTTTTTGGAGTTGACATCGACTATTTTATGAATTGTCTCCTTGTGTAATTGAAACTCTTACTGTGACACACAGACTATTTCATGAATTGTGTCTTCATATAAATAAATTTGAAGTACACTAAAAATGATATTTAGTGTTGGCAACACTAATTACGAACCTTGACACTAAATATCATAAGTAAGTAATACTAAATCTAATTTCTAACACTAAATATGCTCTATGGTAAATCTGAAATCTGAAAAGGTTTACATTTAGTGTTAGAACACGTTAAAAAAATGAACTTGCAAAAGAAAAGATTGAAGACAAGTAAAATTGAAGACAAGTAAAATGGCTGGTAGGGGGATAAAACACTAAATGTCATACTACACTAAATATCATTTTTAGTGTAGTGGACAATCATTTTTAGACATCTATTTTCTATAATTCGGGATGGAGGGAGTAATTAGAAGGATTCGTTTTTTTTTATTCAATTTCATAATTTTTACAAGAAAAATGTTCTACAAGGATTTACTTTGCTGCTAGAATAAACAATCTCCAATAAAGATTGACATGTTAGAATTCCATCTTAAAGTTATTTTTTACAAGAAAAAAGTTCTATAGGATTTACTTTGCTTGCTAGAACAAACAATCTCCTATTAGGATTGACATGTTAGAATTCCATCGTACAATTATTTTTGCTCATTTGCTAGGATCGACAAGTTAGAATTCCATCTTCAAGTTATATGCTCTAGGTTTTCTTCCATCACATACGTGCTCCCACATAAAGAGTAACAATCCATTAAAGAATGAAAATCAAGTTCTTTATTTTGAATTTTTTCCCCTACTCTCAACTCAAACTTCCACCATAAAGATTTTTTGCCTTACAACTTTGTAGTGCAAAATTTCAAGTTAATAGGATTCAAAGTCTTACAATCTAGCATGGAAAGAACAAACACAAGTTTATTTTCACTTTTAAACGCAAATATCTTGTAATCAACATGATTGAAGTTTTTGGAATTTCTATATTTTGAGACTATATAAGGTGGAAGCAACCAAAACTATCAAAATAAGGAATTCAACATACTTGGAGGCACCATTTTAAAGAATTATTATTTTTGTGGTGTTGGCAAGAGGAAATCATGAATTTTCAAAGAAAAAAAAAAGATTTTTCGGACTTGACATGTATTTTCTATGAATTTTCAAAGTTGCAATCCCCTAGACCACTAAAACCATCCTGTAGGTGGACCCAAATCTGAATTCTGACAAATTTAGCACTTATCCAATTACAGTGCCAATCACAGTGAAGAGAGGAGAAAACTTTATGACACACGTCAAATGGAAGTTTAAGGATGGTTTGATGCCCATCTACGAACAAAGATTAGGTACATGTATGCTATTGGGTGTTTCTACCTGAAGAGGTTGAGAGGACTGTTTTCAAGACAGTCAACCCCAATCTCAATGATGCAATGATGGACAACAAGACCATCTCATTTGAGAGGCTTGAATGGTTCAATCTTCACCCAATAGAATTTTGCAACTTTGAACCCTTCAATCTATTAGTACAATAGAGCTATGTTTTTAAGATTTGGTTTACAATTAACCTACTTCTTAATTTCTTTATTCAAAAATTAACACTGAATTCAAGATATTAGCCATTGTCAGAGAGTGTTTCCATGAGCATCGGCAGCCAACATTTCAGGAAATGAACCCTCGGGTTCATTAGGGTTAGCTTGCAATGCCTGTTCCTCTCATTCTTAACCTTCTGTTGAATTTTCTTGACAACAATAAAATACTCTACCTCTTGGATTGTAGTGTCTGCTGATTTTGATCTACAGAATATCTGTAAGCATTTGATACATACGGGTAGTGCACTGTGACATGGTCAAAATTAGAAGCTGTTGCAAAACCTGAAACTTCGATACGTTGGTATAATATCCCGTCCCCAATAGATAGGTCAATCGACTAGTAGATCCACCATCCGTCTGGCTTTGTCCAATGAGCAGCTTGCACAAACTACCAAGGAGATTAATTCTCTACTTGGGCAGAAATTTGTGAATAAGTTGGATGTTCCTGCACAATTCAGTGAGATCTTGTCAATTCTGAGCATCAACAATCTTTCAAACACTCTTTACAAAAGTCAATAATAAGCCCCGCATCGATGACTAGTATACTTTCCAAGTTAAATTGGACAGAGGGCCCCGATACATAAATTCAGAATTCATTTCATGGCTGCTAGAAGTCCTTAGTGGGTTTATGAAGGTAATATTTAGTACCTGATTAGATTTTGAGTGGCAGAAATGTCCAGAACTCCAACTGAGGCCAGCATTCTACGTCAGTTACTGCTGACTCGTCAAAAACACACCTGTTAAGGGAGAAAAAGAAACACATCTCGATTAACATTGCCACTCGGATCTATTATGGGACATTGCGCACCACCATGGGGTAGCAGACCATTAAACTTTAATCCAAATTGCAGGGTCCAGTGTAGCATACGCTGCTCGTGCGCTTTTTTCCCAGCACTAAGAAACATTATAACTAACAGCACGCCCGTCGACACAACACCTCTTTAGTCCAACTGCCTGGCGTCTAAAAAAATGAATGCCATATTTTGACTGTCTCTAGTGCGCTACAGTTAATGATAATGCGGCAAAAGTGCATTTCCAAGAACATATGAAAGAGGTCTGAGCATATACTATCAGTGGTTCAAGAGGAGAAAGAATAGTAGGGGTATAAAGAATGTTAGTGACCTATATGAATCCGCCTTGATGCCTTACACCCTGGCATACCATTGGTGTTTGGAACGGTTCTGTTGGACAGTGCGCCTAGAAAGCGGTGGACTCCTGCTATGACCTGCAAAAACACTTTAACTATCAGTTTCCTATGATCCAGAATGACCGTTGCAATGCAGCAACTCACGTGAACATCTGCATTTCTAAACAATTTGCCTGCTTCCAGACAATGGTGAAACAGAAGAACAAGATGCATGAAACAGAAAAACGTGTTGCTGTCTTCTGTTTCTCTGCACCATGTGGATCTATCAAATTAGAGTCATATTACTCAAGTTGAGTATTAGTAAAGAACTTGCCTCAATAAAATCAAAGAATTTCAGAGAACAGAGAATAGGTCAAATTGCAAAACTTACACTCTCTCTCCTTCTAGAAATAGATTTTCCACCAATTTCCGCAAGGGGATGAAACTACTAGCCGCATCTTTCGAGGACCTTACAGCCTGGCCATTTTCAACTCTAACCTTATCAATACACGCTTCCGGGGAATAATGTTGGAGAATGAGCACACCTAAACCAGCCGCAAGGCTCTCCGTTCTGTTAACTAGTCTGTCTTGCTTTGTTCTTACACTGCTTACTGACAGATTGCCTAAAGAACTCAGGCTGGTAGTTGATGGAGTGTCCTTGGTCATAGACACGGCTCCATTCTCACAAAAAATGTTTCTCTCCGACATCGCTCTAACAAAAGTGCAGAACTGTATCTCATAATCTTCAGTGAAGGCTTCTGATCCAGTTCCCATCAGGCTTATCAGTACCGACGAAATTCCTTTCTGCACCGTGATTGACCAATCTTCAAAGAAACCGTCGACGAATCCCTGCCAAGGTTGTGAAGCCATGGCAAGTTTCCACCTCCAAGGAGTCAGCAACTCTTGAAGTAGAAATTCTTTAGATAAAATTGCAGATTCAACTAAGCTCTTCCATGTGACCGTCAACGCATGCATGATTGTCCATTCGACCTCGAAAGAAGGTCCAGAAAATTTCCTCTCTTGCAAACTGGAAAGCTTAATTCCATTCAAGCATGCTGTTTCCACGGTAGACCTTGTGGCTGATAAAGTTAGCCCAGTATTAGGTGGCCTACTTGCCATGTCACTCAGGCCTCTCTTCTGAAGAAATTCCTGTTCGGCCACATCAAGCCCCGACAGCTCACCAGCACAAGAATAATCTAGCACTACACTTGGGGCCCAAAAAAGTAGATGCACTGCTAGTGCCACAGAACGCCGTACTAGGCCACGTTCCACTTGAAGCTTCAACTTGGGGTTCCTGGATGATCCGCTGGTGTGAGGGTTTGATGAGGGTCGTTCGCAGAACCTTTCATGTCAAGACAGACACTTCAGAAACCTCAAACCGCACAGATAAAGAAGTACTTGCTTGTTAGAGTGACAAGCTAGGAGCAACTAGAATTAGGGAAAAAAAGCTAAGAATTTCTGACTTATAATGAAAATTCAGTGAACTGGCGATGCTCACAGTGCGGGATCTACCTGGTCATTTGCATGTTTGTATCTTGAGTGAAGACCAAGGCATCAAATCCCCCCGCAGGCGTTGCCCCATAGATTGGGGAGAGCAAACCCTCCAAGGAAATGCAAATGATTGCAAGGTGTTGCCGTAGAAAGTGTCTGCTCTCATCTCTGAAGGGCTTCACTGAGCAGTAATAAGAAGCATTTTTACAAGCTTCTGCAATCCTAGCCGCAAACATTTGTGGACCCGTCAACTCCCCACTTGCTGCACCATTTGCAAAAGCGTCTGGTAAAGCTTCCTCTTCCATCCTGTCCAAGGGACTGGAAACCTCCTCTGATTTTTTTTGTCCACTTCCTCCAGAGGAAGATCCAACAGACCACCTTCTGATTTGAGCTCCCTCAGCCCCATTTACTCTCAGACCGGAGGGTTTATGATACCTTGTCTGCCCATTTTCTCCGAGAGAAGACCCACTAGACCACCTTCTGCTTTCAGTATCCTCGCTCCTGGCTTCACTCCGGTCTGACAGGCCATTTGCCAGCTTTCCCTTCGCTTCCCTTTGGTCCTCAGCAAGTTGTAAATCGGGAATGAAGTCGCTTGTTACTGCATCTACGTCTGTTTTCTCTTTGAAAGAGAAGGAGAGTTGGCGTTTCACCGCCACACTAGAGTTCGCTGTCCCCATTGAAGAGTTGGTCGGAATTGCATTGAATAGGACACCATTATCTGTGATGACACGCTGAGGGTTTCCCACAAACCTACTGCTTTTGGAAGGGGACGTTTCATCTTCTGGCTCCCTAGAGGCACGATACTCAGGAATAGGAGCCGATCCCATCGTTACGAGATCAGATAAACCAAAAACTTCTTTCACAATGCCAGTCTCCAATGGATCTGTGCACTCCGCAGGAAGTTGCTGCATACCTGCCCTAGGCCACGACTGGGCTCGCAATCGCCTGGTTGTATTGATTGGCGACCCCTCACTGTCCAACCCATGCAACAGTGCCTTCCTCCGCCAAGTTTCCACATCGTCTGTGATTCTCTTCCGGACCTCTCCAGATATACTCGCCAGAGCTTTCTGACAAGCTGCCTGCCCTGCAGTCTCAGCTGCAATACCTGCAGAAAATACATTGAATGAGCAATTGCAAGTTTCGGACCGCATCTATGGATGGCTCCAACAAACCGAATGGATCAATAACCCTCATGTAGGCAGAACTCCATACCAATGTGATATTGTAATATTCTGATTAAAAAATCGTCAACGCACACCACATGGTTTTGTAACTCATTGTTGACGTTTGACAAATGAAAAGACCAGAAATGTGATATACCTGCAGCCACACTGAGCACAAAGGAAGATTCCTCAGGATCAGCAAGAGCCGCCAAAGCTTCAGCTGTTCTATCTGCAGCATGGCCCTTGGCATAATCCAGAGCAGGACCAAGGAGCTGGTGAATTGTAGTTGTAATTATCTGTAAAGAAAAGAGAACGCTTCACACTGAGAAAATCCTGTTGCCACCTCAACTGCATACCTATTCCGTAACACTAGACTGCAGCACAGGATTGGTATGTTGAAACCATTTTTATGTTACTAAGACGAGAAAACAAGTAGATCACTAAACGCTTTTATCTAAGGCTCAATTCGCCGTTGAATACACCAAGTTTGGCAAGATACATATTCCACGCACATGTTCAACAGCTGTCTCCACTTGGCTGCCTTTGCTAACGCTCCAAGCCGAACTAGTTGCAGGAGATGCATCACCCTCGTTGCCTCTAAGCACCATCTGCAGGAGGGAATCCAAGACAATAACAACGTAAAGCTTACAAGGAGATTTATTCAAGACAGGAAAAAAAGTAGAATCCCTTAAGACAGAATCCCTTAACAGAGGGTATCCAGTTATACACAGAGTCAATGTTTAGAATTATTTAGCCTCTAATTTTTTAGCTAATGTGAGGAGAGCTAACTGGAAGAGTTCAAAGACATAATTAAAAACAAACCTGTAATTTCTGCTGGGCGTTTTGAAGAGCAGGGGGTACTACTTTCAGAACTGCAGCACGGGCTGCATTGCTAGCTGCAGTATCGACAACAAAATCAACTACTCTTCTCAAATGTGGCCGTTGTTCCAGAAACGTGCGCTGCGTAACACCACCAATCGCGTCAACGAAGTTATGATAAAATCAGCTTCGCTCATGAGAATTATCCATAATCAAAATCAAAACCAAAATCATTTTATGTATACATACCGCAAGTATCCCAAATCATGCTTAAAACGGTACCCTACTATTAAAGTAGTGTCAATACCTGCAGCTTCAACTTGAGATGATCGTTCTGTGAGTCAGAGCCCTGCACTGCTGCAACGTTCTCACCAGTAATCAAATTGCTTGAGATATCCAAGGATTGAGAGGGCCCTGGACGCTGCACAGGAGTTATTTTGCGTACAGTTCGTGCTCGTGGTTGGGCAGGGCTGTCAGGCCAATTTGGCTCCCGCTGCCTCTGCCTTCTCCTTTTTCCCTCCACTAGCACCCCTCTCAATTCCTGCAAAAACATTCAAAGCGTGCTACTGCAACTGAGCCTGCTGATAAACTTCAAGAATTGCTTGCTTGAAACACGTCTTGGTGGACAACTACTATTACGGTTTCTCAGTCAACTGCTCATGCTGCGTTACTTCACGATCCTACGTGCTTAAGTGTACGACTCCAAAAAACCAACGACTTCACAATTATGAGAAAAACAAGACCTGAAGAGTCTGTTCGAACACTCATAGCAGTCTAAACAGATAAAAGTGAGGATTTCTTTTCCCAAATATCTCACCATTATCAAGGGGCAGCAGTGCTGGATATATCGAGAGTCAATGATTCCCAACATTGCATCAAGGCCATTAAAAGCAAGCGGTCGTTCTTCTGCTTGAATCTCAGATAGTCTTCTTGTTTCCTCACCTCCTATGCCCGAAAGATCTCTGTGTTTAACAGGACTTGTGTTTGATTTAGATTTTTTCGACCACTCGCCATTGCAAGGGTTTAAGTCCATGTACTCAAAGAATGCATCCAAGGAAGCCAAGATGCAGATACTTCCCACCTGTAGCACTTAAAGTTGTTAGTACTAAGGTAAAATCATCAAACAGAAAATGTTTTCCTGGCAAAAAGACTGGTACTTCCCGAAATTCTACCAGACAACGAAAGTGTATCAGGATATCCACAAGCAAAAAACAACTGCAAGATACACATAGTTTTCAAATTGCAAATGTTGCTGCCCATACTCCAACAGGTGTAGAAGATGGGTACAATTTCATAGTAAGGCCTTACCCCAAAGTGCTCGCTTGAAGGATTCAGCATTGGCAACAAATAAATATCTCGAAGAGATGATACGATAATCTGGAAATGAGGATGAGATAGTGCCAGCCAATCTGCCTGTATACACAACAGACAGAAAGGACTTAATGATGCCCTGCACTTTAAACGAAAGCTAAAAGGAGAATATAAAAAACCGTCGGAGCCTGCATGGGTATTTTGAAGTATTGAAATCCTCTAGGCCTTATGAAAGACAGTCAAGTACCTTGAGGAAACGCAGAAATTCTAAGACCCAGGGCAGATTAAGAAGAACAGATCCTTCCATCTGAGCTTTCACTAGAACTGCAGGCACATCAACAGGCGGTTCTGATCTGGCCACGTCCCAAAGATTGCTCCCTATATTATCATGGACACCAGGGACAGGGGCAGGAGGTCGTGCGCCAGCACCTGGAGAAACAAACAGGTACCTGAAATAATACTGGATCAGCAACTGCTCAAGCTTGCTTCGTTAAGCTCAAAAAATACTTGGTTCATGCGTCCAATGTAGAGAATCTTACCCAAGAAGTCCAGCAAGTGCTTTCAATGCCAATACCCTCTGAGTAAACCCCGAACCAATGTCAGCAGCATCTCGAGAATGAGGAGGCAACCTGCAGTTGGCGGAGCGACGGAGTTAACGAAGGCACCAGCTGTATTGCATGAAACTTTAACCTTTCCATAGGTGTTATATACCAAACCAGATAGATTACTATGTCATTAAATACATGGAGAGGTGGGGGAAATGGTAACAGGACTTATGCAAGGTGGAAAGTTCCCGACTTACTGTGTTAAGATAGTGATTTTTCCCTTTATGCTCCACATCATTTGAGTGCTCAGCCGATGACTATCCGCCGCCTCAAGAAACCAAACATATACGCACAGAGATTGTGGGAAATAGCTTGAAAATTTGCTCCCGACATCAGTACTCCAAGTAGATCTCTCCCTGCCGTTTCCTATACTATTCCTGCTCTTATTCAAGACCTGCACTTCATACACAGTGCCCATACAATTTTCCGTAAAAACCCATCCAAGCAGTAATACTTTGCGCAATGCAATAATTAATTGCTTCGATGCAAAGAATATGCGACCATTGACAACACAACACTTGCGCACTTTCAAATGACAACATTAGAACAGCTGGAGGACAGTTTCTCATAAACTCATGGATTAAACTAAAGGCAAAGTGACCCTTACAAATCGATGCTCAATCAGTCAGACTCAATATGTAGATAGGAAAGAGCTCGATAGGAAAGGAGTCTCACCTGCACGTTATTGGTAGAAAAGTCATTGTTTATTCCGTGTTTCTTCAACAGTAACATCTGTTCTGAGCTTTTCACTTTGCTCCAAGGACTGCTAGGTGACAGCGCAACCCTGCTATCTCCATTTCCCAACCCACTGGCCCCTTGCTTCTGTGATGCTGCGGGCAGTCGACTAGTGTTGGTAGATGTCAACCGATCATGTAGACGTTGAAGCTTCGCTGGATCCTGTCTAGCGAGGCTAGTGACTTCTGGATCCGTTTCTCCACAATTTGAAACCTGGATCAAGAGATGCAACAAAAATCCTGAACTCTTACCACCACTTATTTGGAGATCAGATAATCATGAGAGAACACTTCAAAATACCATGAGGACCACGCTGCAGGTGCAACATCGTAAGTGTAACCACAGCGATCAGGGACTTTGACAAAACACTTAAAACTTCCAAAATCCAAGGAGATTGTTAATAGATACCTGTAAAACTTGCTCCAAAAACAGCTCTGCAGGAACAACAGTCAACTATGAGTAGTGTGCCTTAGCTCAGATTCTAAGCTCCACATAATATCTTGAAGTTAACGAATGTAAATCAAATATTCAATTTGCTAGTCCACTTTTGATTATATTATAAAAAGAGACAAACAAATATAATAGACAAAGGAAATGTACCGGCAAACCAAGGATAATTCTCCACCAGTAGAACCTGCAGAAAGTTCCTCACTGAATCCTTCATTTTTAAGTAACCTTCACCCTCGGCACCAGTTGAGATCCAGCCAAACGCACTGTAAGCAGAAGCAGCCTCCCTTATGATTGCATAAAATTGGTCACGACACTGTTCCCTGTTATTGTAAGCCCTCTGCTCTTCCTACAGGATGGAAACAATTGAATCAATGACATTATAAGAAACAAAAGACCCTGCTACTCTTGACACTATCTTTGTACAACAATACGAAGGCAACTGAGCGTCGTACTAGGAAAAATAAATAGTACCGCTTTCAATAAATGTATTAAAGACTGCAGTTGGCAACCTGTGTTTTGTAAATATTGCGGGAATCCCGGGCTGCTTGAAATGGAAGGGATACAGGAAGACCAGGTGTTAGCCTGCCTGAGCCCGTCGTAAGTGACTGCTCAATCACACCGTTGGTACGGCTAGCAGTCTCATAGGCCTTAAAACTCCTAAGCGCTGCAGCTTGCTGGTCTGCGAGGGAGAATTTCAATCGCACAAGAAGTGTTGCAGAATGCCGGGCTATGGCTGGTTCTTCAATCAGTGCCACCAGAATTTGTTCTCCAACTGCAAATATGATGAATAAGAAGATACCAAGTCAGATGCCGTGCAAGTGATGTTCGTCGCCCAATACATACGTGCAAATGTACATGGTGAAGAAAGCCTCTTACCACAATCCAATATACGGCCTGCTTGTTCCAAAACTGATGTTGCATAGCCAGCACAATCATCCCCATTTGCAAAGAGAGGCCCTTTCTCTTGGTTGATCTCGGCTATTGAATTTAGAGCACTCTTGGCACCACCAGGGCTTGCCCCAAAAACCGCAGGCTCGAGGCTTAAAAGTTGCAGAAGAAAATGAAGCTCTTCTAACAAGGAAGGTACCAATTTGATAAGCATAAGAGTGGCATGCACTGAGGCAAAGTTGCTCACTGTGTTGGACAAGCAATGTAAGGGCAAGGATTCTGCAATGGAGATTCTAGAATCTGCAGAGGTCTGTTGTTCCTTGTCCGCTATTGTAAGACTTCTAGGATCAGTCTTCGCGCTTGCAAATCTTGGGATCTGCAATAATTGCCAAACAAATGATGAATTTCATCTTACAAAAATGAAAAACTACCTACAGAATCAGCGGCATCAAATTATGACCTTGCTAATGGAGTAGATACACAAACTTTGATCTATTCTCTTTTGGGCCTGAGGTCACTAGACACTTGAAGTCCAAAAACTGAATTACAGAAACAAGATGGATCTAGAAAACTTCAATTGAATCGACACCGACAACAGCGAGAAGGCAGAAGTCTATCGAATGATAAGAAATAGTACAGCATTGAATCATCAACTTAACTCGTTATTAATCTGCTGATGGGTCACATGCAGGCAGAATAAGGGAAAGGTAATGCTTACGCCTTGAGTAGTAGCCGGAAAGGCACTGGCTTCAGCGTAAGCATCATCTGCAAATTTTACTTCGGTACTTGAACCTCCAGCTGCATTATTCCAAGGCAGCTCCTGACTGGAATTTGTCCCTAGCCGTGAATCTAATTTCTCCCAACTCCAAGTTTTCACATTCTCCTTCTTTGGAGCCTCTGGTTTCTCTTTCTGTTTTTGTTTTCGAGTTTTCTCGCACCTCTGCATGAGGATATCCATATCCACTTTCACTGGTCCTGCACCAGGTAATTTGGATTTGTTGACATGGTTTTGCTGAGCAGTAATTGGTAACTCCACCTTTGCTAAAATGAATGCGCTATCCACGACAGGATTCACCATTGGGGTGGGTGTGACTCTCCTTTTCTGGGAAAATGAAAGACGTCAAGAAGAAAACCGTCACACCTCTATACAGTATCGAATAGTGAACTCTTTAAATTTGAAAACTGTCTAAAAAGAGAAAAAATATAAATGAGCATTGCATCAGACTCGCCAAAGAGACATATATGCAAAGGCATGTTGCTCTACAACCATAAAGGCGTTTACCTGCTTTGATTGAGTAAGATGTTTCTTCGCATTCAAATTTGGTGCATTCCCAAGAGCTGGAAAATCGTCATCATAGACTGGCACCTGCAAACGCTTTGGCTCTTGAATGGTTTGTAGTATCGCGCCGGTAGATTTCCGTCTATCTTTCCCTCCCTTATTCCCAATAGAAGGTGAAACATTCTCAGTGCCGAGGTTTGGGGTCTCTTTCTCACCGGACTTCATTTCCGGCTCTTTTGTTTGATTAGTCTCCGTGGGTTGGAGTGAGGATTTCACAGCCACGTCCCCAGCAGAATCTGCAACTGCTATGAGAGGTTGCACTTCGGCTCTAACATAATTCAAAAAGGTCACAGCAAAAGACTGGGGAGTCGTCATTGCTATTTGCTCCTTCCATTGCTGATGAATCATAGGATCGTCGGGTGGAAATAACGGATCCTGTCATGTTAAAAGACAATGGCATCCGCCGACAGCCCACTCCATGTAAGTGCCAAACATGCGATTCCCAATTCTATTCAATTAAACGAAAAGGCAAACCCTTTGAAAAGGTGGACTTGGACTTTAGAATACCGTACGCACAGGTCACATTCAACACTTGCTGTCAATATTTAATTCCTGTATTGCATTTCAAGAGGTTACAACAGATTACATGAAAACATGAGTCACTATTTATGCCAAATCTGACCTGCGTATAAGTTAAATAAAGTAAAAAGTGAACAGCAGGCTTCCACACAGACGATTTTTATTCACCACAATTACCCAATAAGGGTTATCAAAGTTGATTATGGTGTCCAACCAATCTCTAAGTCCGCTTTACTAGGGTTCTAGAATTCTGTGGGATCCACAAGAAATTGATGTCAAACTTCACAGCATAGTCATAGCCTTGGTTCATGATTGGATACTTTTCAAAACCAGCTTATGTTCACCAACAGACCATTACAAAGGTTTGATAACCACTAACTTACCCTATGTTCAGGTCAAATTCAACATAAATCAACTCATATTAGACAAAAAAAACAGTGACACGCGTCATCTTGCGGTTCGTCGAAATAAAAATCGAATTTCAACTACAAAGTTTTGAATCTGAAGCCTTGTTCAAATCCTGTTCAAATCCTGTACATTAATGTTATTACAATGCAACGCAATTCAGTGACACTACACTGGAAAATTAAGATTTTCCGATAACTTGCAGTCCCAAACACGTGCTCACATCAACAAGGATTGCACACACAACGTCCCCATAACCGCATCACCATGCGAACTAGCGAAACTGAAAACCGAGAAAACTAGTCATAGATCTACATAATGTCGTGCGAAACAGAATTCACACGCAAGCAAAACAGAGTCCCATGAAAACTCCAAAAACTCCAAAAACTCCAACAAAGTTCAATTCCGCGAATTCATCGTGCATTCGAGATTGGCTTCGATTCGAAATGCACTGGCATCTCCAACACAAGTAAAAATTCGGCACAGGAAGAGCAAACAGACAGAACGAAATCCAGCCCTAGCCAAAGAGTGCTCTCTGGCTCTGAACCACAACATGAGATCAATAAATCGAAGATGTGATTCCAATGCGTCCCGAGTAGTACAGTACCTTCGGCGGTCCGGGGCCCTGGTGTGCGTGGAGCCAGTGCAAGAACTCCGACACTGGGATGCGATCCTCCCGGAGCAACTGCAGCAAACGCGCGTCATCCTGCTGATCCTCCTCCGGCGGTGGCATCATCATTGTCGTCGTCGTCGCTAGAGATTCCACCGCAGTACCTGTTTATATCAAATCAACCCGGGGAGGGGGAGCACTCCATCGGTGCTCCTCGCTTGAAGCTACGGGATGCAAGCATTGCGGTTTTGAGCCAAAAGAAACGCAAATGAGCGGGTATCTGTGATCGGGAATGGCTAGGAATGAGAGATTGCGTTGTAGTTGCGGATTGATCGTCTTTCGGCGTCGTCGCCGAGAGATCTCGCGCTGAAGACGACAATGGAGTCAGAGAGTAGGGCAAGCAGGCAACCTGCCCACGGCCATGGATCCCGAGGTGATGAGCACGGCCATCGATCCCGCGGTGATGAGGAGGCAGGGTTAGGGTCTGCCCAGCAGGGCTTTTTTTAGCTGAACAGTGAAATCCCTGCGTGCCCCTCCAGCAAAGGTCAGATGTGGGAGGGAGCAAGACACAATGGTTGGAAATCTATGATAGATTCTCAAATCTGGTGATATATCGTCAAAAACAGAAGCCTTGCTACCCAACCTACAACGTCAAGGAACCCTTCGTCAAACTTCGTTGCTTGACTCTATATTATGACTTGATGGGTGACCACCGAGGAATCATAGTTTTTTCAAGTCACCTTGCCTAAATCTAAAGTTCTACTTTTTCTGCCAATTGTAGGTGGGTGGGTCAAATGATGGTGATTTGGGATAAGAGAGTTAGCCTCCTCAAAGGAAAAACTACTCTATGTTGTTTTCTAATTTTTAGACACCTATATAGTAGTATATGAATTTTTGAAGTTGAAAGTATAGATTACTCTACTAGATTCCCAAGATACAGCCACCCTTGAGTACAAAATGTTTCAATTCTCATCGGTTGCCTCAAAAACTCTTCAACTCTTGTTGATTGCTCTTGAGAGCTTCCAATTGGGTTTGGAGTTTAGAAGGAGAAGAATGGTGTTTGGTACTCTCTACAAAATAGAAGAATAAAAGTGGTCCTCTTTACATTAAAGAAAATTTTAGGCCTCCGGAGGGCTGCTCTAAAGGACCCTAAAATAGTGTTTTTTGGGGCTACAAAATTATTTTTTGTCCTATTTCCGCGCAACAATTTCTGCTATGACAGTGGCGCAGGAACCCAAATTTGCCAATAAAAATTAATTAAAAAAAAATTAATCTTAAAAAAATATTTAAAAAACATATATTAAAAGTAAAAATAAAAAATAAAAAATCTGCAAAATCTAATTACTCCAGCGAGCAGTCATACATTGATTGCTCACCAAAAGGGCACTTTTTGAAGTTGACAGGCCATGCATGAAATAGCATGGCATGTCAACTTGGAAAAGTGCCCTCCCGTAGGCTAAATTTCTTTCTAATATAGGTGTATTGCTAAAGAAAAATTGCAAAGAAGGAAAATGACACTAAAATCAAATTGAGATTGCTCTTGAGAGCTTCCAACATTTGGGATGAAAGGAACAATGTTAGCACTTTCTCCAAAACAGAAGAATATGAGTGGTCCTCCGTATAAGTGTATTGCTAACTAAAAAATTGCAAGGAATAAAAATGACATTGATCAAATTATGTATAAATGGAACTACAAAATTCTTTTACCATTTGCATGGAATGTTTTTTTTGAAGTTTGATTTTCTTTCATCAGGAATGATTTGTCATGGCATCTATAATTTTGTCCTTTATTATGTTTTCTACAAGTCTAATTAGGTCATCCAAAGTGCAAACTAAATATCCTTGCATGCATTTATATAATTTTTAATACACTCCAAATGGTAATAATTCTTAATTCTAATTCCACATCAATCAAATGACTGTACTAGTTTTAGAAGGCCATTTTGTTGTTTATATTGATGAAGTGCTTTAGCATGGGATTCTGTTTCAAAACATTTGGATAAGATTTGAATTTGGAGTTGTACAAGAATTCAATAGATTTTATGTTGTATAGAGCCAAAAATCATCCATCTATCAATTGATATTTGCGTGCACTTGAGTTTGAGGGTTAAAAGAAATCCACTCATTTTTACTACATCCTCCGTCCCAAAATGATTGTCCATTTGAGTGTCATATTTTTTTAAGGTTGTTTTGAGTAGGTCAAAAAAATACTTCCTTGTAGCTGATTTTATTTAGGTTGCAATGAATACATGCAATGTTTATCATTGTTTTTAGTGATATTAAATTTCTAGGAACCTTTCTTAGTTATGTTTTTTATAATATGGTTAATAAAATTCATTCAAAAAAATATCAACAAAATTATGGACAATCATTTTGGGACATAATCATTCCATTTTTGCACACACAAGCTTTATTTCGCTTCAAATTAGAAATATTATTGAATGAATAAACTTACAACTTTCGAAAAGAGTGGTTTTTAATTTTTAGAATTTTAAAGGGAAAAAACTAAATACAATAATCAAAGGCAAAGAAGAGCATGTAAAATTCCAAATAACAAACATCACATTATGGGATCCCATGTGAGATTAAACCATTCATAAAACATCAAACTTAGTGAAAAGTTCAAAGATAAACATGTCAACTTTCTCTTAACCCCTAAAGGACCAACATGTATTTTTGGCAACATAGAAATTTTGGGCAGGTATATGTGACTAGAGGTTTGCATATTTTGGGCTGAAATTTTAATAGAAGGTGACGACAAGGAATACCTTTCATATGCACAAAATTTCATGAAATTTGGAAATATGAGTCAAAAGTTATTGCATGATATGTAGTTTGTTTCTCAATTTAGGCAATTTGGGCAAATAAAAAAAAATTACTTTTTTCAAAAATAAAAATTTGAAATTGGTTTATTAGATTTTTATATATGCGGAAAGCTTTGAATCATTTCATTTTGATCAATGAGTCAAAAGTTATAAGGAGTTTTAGTTTGTGGGTAGTATTAATTCTCCACTCTAAAATAAACTTTGAAGTTGTTTATTTTAATCAATCTACATGGTGGAATTTTTTGAATTTTTTTTTACATCTTCTCAAACCAGAGTACTACAAGATCATACAGTTCACTCTACAATTATATGTATCCAAAAGTGATATTTTTCAAAAATTTGGTACTTGTACTAGAAATGGCAGTTTTGGAGCAGTTTTGGTGAGAACATAACCAAGGAACTTTAGGGGTTAATTTACTTGACCACAATCCATAAGAAAATCTGACAATATTGTTTTAATGTAATTCAATTTCCTATGTCATTACATAAATAGAAATTCAATAAACCATGGTAATAGGCCTAATGTTCAAATTGTAATAAAACATTCATGTTTCAAAATTTTTGAAAATATCAAATTGGATTAAAAACCACATTAGATTCTATTCATTTCATTAGTTGAAATCAAATATAAAAAAAATCATTTTCATGGGTGAAATTCAAATCTAGTGTGAGGAATTAGAAGCAATTTTTTTTTTCATTTTTTATGAAGTGTCAAAGTGGTGATATAAAATGTTATAGTAGTGCTCTAAATTTCAACATCCATCCACATATTGGATAGAAAATATCACATTAGCACATATCACATCTCCATAAGTCAATTTTCATCCTCAATCTGGCAATTTCATCCAAGATTTTTTTTTGTAATCGAAGTTTTACGGAAAAAAACTTCACGGTTTGTTGTCATTTTTTAGCCAAATTAATTTTTATGGTGCAATCTAGCACTAAAAAGCCCAAAAAAAAAAGGAACCCTAACTAAAAGTTGTCAAATACACCACTAACAAGGTCATCTATGGCACACATCCAAATTCATACAAAAATCTGCAAGACACCCATGATGATATTTTTCAGCACATGACAAGTGGACCACACACAAAAAATTGAATGAAAAAAAGATGATTTGCTTCAGTTCCTCAAATAGGCTTCCATTGTCATCTAAGGGCCTCTTTGCACTATGGCTGTCCAAGTTGAGAGTCCGTCGCTTCCACCAATCATATTGCAGAGTCCCGCGGTCTCTCGACTTGGACGGCCATAGTGTGAAGAGGCCCTAAAAGTCAGGATTGTGCTCCTTAGGCATTCCAGGGGTCACATACTTTATTGTAGACGTAGCTTGTGCTGATGCTATACCTCCTCTACTTCAGTCCAGAGCTATTACATCTAAAACATGTGTTGCATTCTGGATTGCATACACCATTTTAGTGCAGAGCGTCCCTTCATGTAGACTTTGATGAACAGTCTTTGAAGACACAGAAACTGATCTGTTACGTTATCAAGGGTTTGTGTTCATTTGGATCCCGTGCATGAATGCAAAGGACCTCGGGTATCTCTTCTGCTCATCTTTGTAAGGTAACTGACCTTAAATTGCAATTTAGCATGATTCAGCATGGTTTTCACTAATGTATTGAATTTGTTTTGTGGGGTCACATTGGTAGTCAAAAGGGGATTCTAAGTTCTCTTAGAATGCATTTTTTGGACACTGTGTGAATAAACTATGAATTTTCAAAGTGTTGAGAATAGGTGTACCCAAAAGCAATCATAGAATCATATGAACAGTGAGAGTACATTTTAGGCAAGAATATCCACTGTACAATTTTAGGAAGCGTGCGATTTTAGGTGTAGTTACCTTAGTCCACATATACCAATCCAAAAAGCGCTTGGAGTAGCCGTAGCCCACTCAAAGTTGTCCAGCAGTGACCATGCAAAATAACCCCGCACATCTGCACCATCCCTGCAGACAGTATAGAGTCATATTTTGTACTGATTAATAATGTAAATTTATCTGGAATTGGACTACCCAAAACTAATGCACTAAGTGATTACACATGCTTAGTACCTTGATTTAGTCGAGAAGGGAGTTCAGAATAGCTCCTGATAGCTTGGAGGACAGAGGCAAACCTTCATAGAAAGCAATGCGACTAGTATCAGTTAGCATTTCTTGCTGGGGCCTAGGCTTCACAACATCATCCTGGTCATCCATTCCTAAGAGAGAGAAAAAGGAAGAGGTCATTAGATACTTACTGTATATTCTGTGTGTTTAAATATGTGTGTATGCGCGTGTATTTGTGTGCAGCAGGCAATACTGTAGTAGTAACCAGGGCTTTTCTTTTCACTGTAGAAGCTCTGTTTTGGCAGCACCTGATAGCATAAAATTTGGAGGGACATGAATGCATTTGCTGCTTTCTGTCAGAACTGGCGAAATTTCGCCAAAAACAAAAGCCCTGGTAGTAACAGACCTGAATGAGAAAAATCAAGCTGACGTTGATTATTTTGGATGTTCAGAAGTTCAAAGCTCACCATTCTCAGTTAGGATACATTTGTGGCCGGTTGTAACGTTTTGATATCCACGTTAATGTCTTTTCGAGACCCCATGGTACTCTATAGAGCCACTCAGACGCAGCCTGCACAGAGTCCACACACTCGATAAGACCTTCACCAGCCCAATAACTAGCACTAACATGATTGATTGAGAATGACAAGTAACTGAAAATATTCCACATTAACATGATCCTCCAGAAAATTCAAGTTACTTTGCCTCAAACAATTGAGTATCAAACATGAAAAAGAGGCCTTCATGAAATTGCTGTGGTAAACTGTATATGCGAGGGGCATTATGTCATTTTCCCAAATAGTTGAAATTCATTCTCAGTGCTCAGTTTGGTACCCCCAAAATGCCTTCTAAACCTACTCACCTTATCATCTAATTTTACATAGCCTCATCAAAATTTCTCAATCTCCAACTCCCCTTACCCACACACAAGCTAAGTCAGAATGAAAGAAATTAGATGTGGGACATACTCTGCTTCCGATTTGTGATCCATTTCTCTCCACTGTGGCACAATCACAAACTTAACCTCATCAAAATTTTGGTCCAGGATCTCTTGGATTCTACTCAGACTAGAAAGAAAGGTTACAAAATTCTGCAATAGTACCCACGGCACCTGAATCATCATTCTTGATTCTAATGATAATACAAACTTAAAAATACCAATGTTGAGGAAAATGTTTTGAAGATTGGGAATGCACCTGAAACCCGAACTTGTCTATCACAGTAAGGATAATTATTGAGAGGACTTTGAGGATCAAAACCATCGGATATGAACCTGAACACCATATTCATTATATTAACCAAAAGTGAGATGCACAAGTTCCTCCTTCAAAGAAACGACAGGTCTAAATTCAAGTTTTGCACAGCTGCAGAAAACATTGCCATTCTAAAAGAAAATTGCCTAAATAATGAAAACTCCTATACCAAGAGGAGTAGTGATTGACACCAACGAAGCCCAGTGACTCATTGAGCAACGTCACCTCGTCAGCAGTGAAAACTGGGAGCCGGTTGTACCAACAATTTTACGCATGACAGCCGGATAATCTCCAAAGTAAATTGGATTCGTGAACCTGTAGTCATTCAATTAGGTGATGCTGACCACAGAATAAAAATCTTAGATTCTACCAAAGCAGATCCACACGTTTCCAGTGGTGAATTTCTTACCAGCCCAGCTGAAATTGGACATGTCGCTCTGCTGCCTCTTTATCAACTTCAGAGCTTGTCAAAGGCTCACCCCATTCACATGCCCAATATCCCACCTTGTGCAGGCTGCCAGCACCAGTCAGAAACACATTTACATCAGAATAAAAGAAGATCATCTCATAATGCTTGAGAGCTGCCAAGTTTCTCTACTCAATCCAAAACGTCCAAATCTATACATTTTGAATATGGGTTAAAATCCAGTGACAAACCCATCAGGCAGTAACTGGGTTGCTTTTAACACCGGGCTTATGTTTACTTCAGGAGCAGTTTGATTAGATTGAAAATCTCTTTAAGAAAAGGGCTCTGGTTTTCTGGTAATCAACGGGGAAGGAATAGTGGAAAAAATCCGAGGATATTTAATCGTATATAATTTTTTCTTTGATGGCAATCCATTACCCTAGAAAATGCAGCACAAATCTTGATAAGTGCCTCACCACACTAGCCATCAGGAAAACCAGCTGGAGTTTGCAGGATTTTTTAGCCATACTTTAAATTTTCTCTTGTATAGATCAGATACAGCAGCATGGCCAAGCAAACAATTGTGCGCACCCAGGTAAGGCTCCGTGGCGGAGTTGCCTTCAGCACTCAGTTTCCTATCAGAGCAGCGCCTATCAGAAAATGAGATCCTACTCCATATCCTTGACAGGCAAATTGCTGAGGCTCATTGAACGTCATCCAGTGTTTGACACGATCACCGAAGGAACTGAAACAAACTTCAGCGTACTCCGCAAAATCTTTCCTGCCACCTTACCATCAGAAAACAGTCAAGTTCGCATGGGACTTAGATGACACAGACATGGAGCACGTAAGCAGATCACAGACAACATTTGTTTGATACGTGGGATAGGATTACACTCAAACCTCTTTATCCTTACCCCTGGGGTCTCAAATTATTCTCTAAGATATAGTCTGAATGTGCAAGAATTGTGATACGTACAGTCAATGATAGTGCAGTCGCTTATAAGATACCCTAAAATCGTCTTAATAATGAGGTTTTGAGTGCATGGTTTCGAATTAATCTAGGCAGCAAGACCTACAAAGCCTGGTAACATCAATTACGATAAACTGGCGCAATTTCACTAAGAATGACAGTGGACCCTTAAGAAAGGAAGGAAAATGAAATGATTTAGGTAGCCGGGAGAGGGGATAGGGCAGAAATCCATAGCTTAGCAGTGCACACCTTTCAGGATGAAACGCAATTTTCATATTAGTTTTCATATCTGTTGGCACAACAAGCTAATGATACGCATGGAATACTTCCAATATAACGGAATTGATTTTCCAGGAAAGAGTTCTAATTGGTCCCAAACTTACACAATCCTCTTGTTGATCCAACCACAACAGTCATCATGTAAAGCTTGTGGAAGGTCCCAGCGACACAGTGTCACGAATGGTGTAAGTCCTACCTAACCAAGCCAACTGCTTAAGGACTGTAAAATTAATGGCTTCCCGGGCTCCCTGTGAAACAACTTAGGAACTTTTCAGCACGATGAAGCAACAGGTCTCAAAAGCTTTGAATCCTTCAAAGTATACCAAGGAGAACGAACTAGATAACTATGGTAGTCAAGGGGTACAAGGCCTGAGATATAAACTTCTCCTATAGACTAAATTAAGACCATTGGATCTTGGAGATCTACTGTACTGTGCAGCGGTCTAAGAGCATGGGAGGAAGAGGATTATGACTTTACACCCTCCTCTTTATAAAAAATAAAGTGCCGTGTGGTGACGAATGCAACACGAGAAGGTTATGCAATAGAAATCACATACAGAAATAATTTGAAGTATGCTGGAGTTTGATGTCCAGATGCGATTCGGAGTACCCTTCGTCAATTAGGCCATTGATTAGGCGGTTGTAGTATGCTATTCCGTCCTGGTTCACCTCGGATTTTGACCCACCTGCACATGCGAAAAAACTTCATATGACTGGACACTCACCTGAGGAAACTACGGTACTCGTCCACACGATTTACAAAATACAGTGTAGTTGAAATCACATGATCTCTTCGATCAATATTTATCAAGAGATGTAAAACATACGGTATCTCATCAAGCGTGACCTAGAGATGGAGAACCGGTATGCATCCAAATTCATTTGCTCCATCAAGTCGATGTCTTCCTGGTACTTGTTATACTGATCACGTGCAAAACCGCCATTGCTTCCATTGCAGATCTTTCCTGGATGTCAAGAATGAAAAACAATCACAAGCAAGATCTGAGGCACGGACTACAACAATAAATATTACGAGAAAGAGTGAGCATGGGAATCCAAAAGAAACACTGAACTTGCGACAATATTGCAAACATGACAAAGTGCAGGGACCGGACAAGGGATTAATTAATCGAGGACCTTGTGTAGAAAATATCACAAACAGGGCAGCATACACTAACCTGGTGCTCTGCAGAAAGTGTCCCATACACTCATTTCTCGGCCTCCCTCCTTGTACGTGCCTTCCGCCTATGGTCACACCCCATCTGCTGCCAGGTCAATCATCACCTTTCAAACACACCTAACACAGCCCACAACATATCAAAAACCACCTTCTCAGTACACAAGATCTAGTTCGTGCTTACAGTTACTTCAGTGCAGTGCAGAGTCCACCCTAGCTAGCTCTCAAAGAGGGATTGTAGTTCTTATACTCCGGCCTCCCACTATTATTTGTATTTTTGTGTGAGCTCTTACGAACATACTCTTAATTAACTCGGGCCCTTAGAACAGAGTTCTTGTCCTCTCCCACCTGCTGCGAGAACAAGACCATCATCTGAGTATCTGCCCTGGTATGAAGCTGTTGCAGCTCCGAACACAAAATTCACTGTGAAATGTGATCTGTGTAAGGGCATCGCCTTCTTACTGTCCACCACCTGCTCATTAAACTCCCCATTCTCCATCGTCCTCTGCTCCGCTGCATACATGATTGTTGGGTTGTATTACGTGTGAACCAACTCCCAAGCAAACCCTCTATTATACGCAGTCCACGTCTCAGTGCCGTGAGTCGTTACGTTTCTCTTCTTCTGCCCTACTACAGTAGATTCTGCTAACAGGCTCCTTGAGAGGTTACCAAGTGACACCCTTTGTTTAATCATAAAACTCTACTGTTCATGTAACGAAAGATAAAAAGATTCAACCATACTGTATGTCTTGTGTAAGTGTTTGTGTGTTGTGCCATAACGGACGTCCTAAATACTGTATGTTGTGAGGTTAGAATCTGAGATTCTGGCCAATAACCTGCATGATTCCATGATTGAACCGACCTGGGGTCTACCCAAGAGCAAGATGACGATTAAGTATGGTAAGGTGGTCTACTCTTAAAGCGACCATTTAAGAACTAAAAGTGACCACCTCCTGAAATGTACACTATTCTTACACTGAACAAAGCAAATTATACCTCCCTCTCTCTATATATCATGATCGCTCTCAAAGCATGGTCACTTTTAGCCGCTAAGTGGTTTTGAAGACACATTGTGTCCTTTGGATTCATACACGACTTGTATTCGCCAAATTCCATGAAGTATTGGTCAAAAATGTAAACTACAAAATCGAAGGTGCAATAGTCATTGATTTTCATATGTTTTTAGAAAAATATTGCAATGCTCGTTGTTGAAATGAGATGTCAAACATGCAAAAGTGTGTATTTCAAGAGAAATATGTGTACTGGAGACACAACTTCACAATATTTACAAAATTAGTAACATGCCCGATGTAGCCCGGTGTAGCCCGATGTAGCCCGGTGTAGCCCGATGTAGCCAGAAAGTGTGTAGTTTGATAGAAGACTTCAATGTGCATTCAACAAAAAATTAATAAAAATTAAATGGATAGAAAACCATTCACATGCAAGGATGTCTACATTGCACTTACCATATGTACAGATGCATTGAAAGACACCCAAAACCACTTAGGGGGTAGAGCAGACTACCTTGGAGGATAGTAAAACCGTTTAGATCCTGTCTCCTGTACTAACACTGTTCCATCAGCAATTCTTACACTTGGCTGGACTTCACACGTACACTTAGTTGGGTATCTATGGCCACCGATCTTGAATGGAAATGGGGTTCTATATTGTGAGTCACTTTTCGTGTTCTACAAGCTCCCACTTCGAAATTGCATAAGAAATTCACTCAGTGATGTTATTTGATCTCAACAGATTTGGCTCTTGTAGCCAAAGTGGTTTCTCCATAGCTCTATTCATCTCCCCAAAATCACACTCCTACACAAGCTAACAGATTTGAAGTGACGCATATAGTATCCTCTACCTTCATAAGAGACAAGAGACATGGAATGACCTAATCAGGACCGATCCATTCCGAAGAGCTCAAAGAATATTTCGATCAAGTGAATTGAAATAACAAACACATGAACACATTGATCAACCTGTCCAAAAAGACGCACCATCGTGCGATCTAAATAACAACCTGCCATCCAAAGTGCCTCTACATAATGCTGATCTAAATAGAATTAATTTGTACAGGTAAAAGGGTACTTTGAAAGCTTCAAAATCGCTCAATTCCACGAATCCATCCAGAATTCGAGATTGCAAGCGAATATTGAATATAATGCTCATAGAATTGTATTAATTCCCGAATTGTGGTTCACCACAATTGTGACAAGTGTAGAATAATACCAGTTCAAAAAAATACTAGCTTTCTACTCTTGCATCTCAACTTTGCTAGACATGGAAACCTTGACCTTTGTCTTTTCAGCGAGCTTAGGTAGCGCAAGTCCAGGTTCTGATTGCATAACGCCTGGAGCCTTGACCAAGTGGATGCCCTGCTCAAGCTCCTTAGCAGCTTCAGTCCTGCTCTTCGCCTTGTTACCCTTCATCCTGTTAACCACACATTCACTGTAAGCCAACCTAGACCAATGGCAGACAATTCAACCTCATCCAATGGAGAGGTTAAACCCTAAAAGACCAAGAATTCATGGTTTAAAATAACAAATTCAGATAATCATATCGTGGAAAATATAATGCAGGTGGGGCCAAATCATATATCACTAGCATCAGAGAAGAATATTGCAACTGTGATTGTCGGAATATAAACCAAATTGGACAAAGGAAGCCCCATATGACCCACTCAAAACTGCTAAACAACATAATTTGGGGCTTCTTGGGTTTAAAACCGCAAACCGTGGATATACCGGTAAACATTAACCGTTCGTAATGCGTGCAATCAAAACATAAGGTCGGCTCAACTATAGGTAAAACTGCAACAAAAAAGTTCTCCTTGACGTACTACAGACAGTAACTGAAGGCTGGCCCTTGGACAGTGATCGTAAGGTTTTGACATTGCGACCAGAAGCATCATGCAAACCCCTAAATATTAGGTTTTTCCACAATACGTGTTCCACATAGAATTCCACAAAAAGAAAAGGATTCCCAGTTTGGAAGGGGGAACGCACCTGCTTTCCCAGAACTTAGACTCGCGTTGAACCCTCACGTCATCAATCTTCTTCATCGCCTTCAGAGTCTGCTCCACCACTTCTCTGTTATATCTCTCAGGCCTGTTCCGTCTCCTTTCAAACTCAAATGTGGCATCCTGCGTCAGTTCCTTGCCATGAAGCTTCCTATACGCCTTTGTCCACTTCACCTTACGAGGATTCCGTTTCATCTTAAAATTCTTGTGACACTTCGACCGGCAAAACCTGAATACCTGCACACAATCACACCTATTCTCATCAGTGTCATCAACGTCGCCATACTAAACCCTAAACTCGAAAACCCTAAAAACCGCCAAACCCTAAAATCATTAAACCTCCAATGTCGCGTCGCAAGAAACGAAGAATCAGACCTTGGCGTCATTTCGGACGAACTGGATGCCATGGCCGGGGTATACGGTCGAAGAACAGAACCAGCACTTCTCCAATCTCATCGCTGCGAGCTTTTATATGGCGCCGGAGAACAGAACGATCGTCTGAAATCTCTCCAAAACTGATTCACCAAGCACAAAAGACTGATGCTGGTGGCTCAAGCCTCACCAAAACCCTCAGTGACTGTCGGCCCTGTGGAGGCGCGACGAAGATCTGGCTATGGCAAACTCTGCAACCACATGACTGCAAATTAGGGCTTCCAGCAACCCCACCTGAGTACCGGTCCGTTCAAATTTCTCTAATTGCACTCCCTCGGGCAGAAAATTTTCTGTGATAATATGGAGGATTGAGAATACCCTACGTGAAGGTCAGATTCAGATATAAAATAAGTATTTTTTGGAACGTCTGAATGTCTGGAATATTACAAGTGAAATGTTCAGAATGTTGCAGAAATTTTTCATCCATATTGCAGAAATTTTTGAATATTTCTAAAAACCTACATCACACTTTCAATCCCGCGTGACAAGTTTTCCAAAACTTGAATATCTAGAAGTTGCTGAACACAAAAAAATTTGGATGCCAAATTTTGAAACACTAAGACCAATAATTCCAATTGTCTAAAACCCTTTGTATACAAAAAATAAACTATTTTGACACTTAGGTGTTACCAAACCTTTGCGTACGATGTTGTGTGAAAGATATTCTAACATAAAGTATAAAATCCTTACTACTTAATTTCATCTACATTATCAATATTAGACTATTTACATCTCAATATAACACAAATTCAACACCATATCCAATACAATCAATAACTTTCATTTACCATGCCAAATTTGGGTTTACAAACATTTTGAGGACTCAAATGGATTTCAAAATCTACTAGGGATTAACAAGTGAATATGGTAAACACCGGTGAGAACACGGATTAGTATAATAAATCATGTGGTGATGTTTTTCAATATTCATAAATAGTTTATAAGTATTATCAAGTGTCATATTGAACGAGAATTCTTCTTATCCCTTAAATTTTCATTGCCCTCTCTGAAATAAAATGGATTTTGGATAGGCTCCTATACTCTCAATTGTTGTTGTGGTTTTTTAAAACTTTTTTAGAAGATTAAAAAACACATAATCTTTTTGGTAATGTAATTTTTAATTAAATGTATGCATAGGAACAAAAATTATGCCACCCTAAACCCAAAACGGGTTTTCAGTGGATAGTACCAAAAAAATCAATTGAATTTCCAAGACTTCCAACTCAATTTTTTAATTCAATATAGGTAGTACAAAAATTTTAAGCTAAGGAGATTCAAAGCCTTTAAAATCTAGTCATGCAAGGTATAAAAATACTGGTTTTCTTCACTTTGAATACAAATATCTTGCAATCCTCACAGGTCACAATTTTTTGAAATTTCTTTCACACATTCTTATACCAATCTAGTGCAAGATCCCATGGTTTGATATGTGAAGAAAATAATTTCTAAAGTTTCACTTTGCAATAGAAATGGTAACTAGATTTGAGTGGAATTTGATGGAAAAAAGGTCTTGGGAATTTAGGGAATAAATGTTTTACAAAAAAGTATATATAATATATTTTTTAATTCAATGATGACCTTTAGGTTGAAATAGACTAGTTTAGGTTTTCTTTTCTTTTTGAAATAAGAAAGTGCATACATAATTTGTAATACAGGGTGCATTTGTGAAAGAGATAACAATAAAAATTGTGAAATTTTGATGGCTCCACACATAAGGCCATTCAACTCCACAGAATTTTGAAGGCATTCAATTGAAGTTATAGAATTTGGAAGCCACATGGCTCAAAGTCCATAATTTATGTCAGTTCTTCTATGCATTAGACAAATTTTGCACTATTCTTTATATGTCTTTTTATCTACAATGGATAAGGTCTCTCTAACTAGATCTTTGAATTACATCATTTTGTTTTTGGTCATAAGCTTTTGAAGTCCCAACCATTACAATAGATACTTTTTTATATTAACATATATTACTATTCTATAATATAAACTAATAAATAGAAAATTCAAGCAATTTTTTTATAAATTTAAACAAAAATTAGTTGATTACTATATCCATCATTTATCGTTTGTATGCCTCCTTTAATCTAGTGCATGTTTTTCATCTTCTTAGAAAGAAATAGTAGTTCTATCATACAACTACGATGGCCACCCAAAATAAGGTCTCTAAACTTTCATTCATAAGGTATCCTACATTCTAGACAAAAATTTAAGAGATATCATCACTTTAAAACAAGTTCTCAACAATAAATTAACACCTTTTAGTCTAGTGTCATTAGTAGCGTGAAAAGCAACAAAGACCTGACTTTAATACAAAAAAATAATATGAAGTCTCTGCTACTCTTTGTACTACCAGTGACACACGATTGAAGGTTTCAAAGCCTGTTTCTTGGTTAAGAGCCTTTGGCGATGGGAATTTTCACATAGGGACTGGAGCCCGGAAAGCATTTAGATTTCTATTGGAAATCAATTTTGCATTAGTATTCTTTGGCTATTCATTTGTAATTCTACTTAAAATATAGAAATTTCCTGGAATATTAACCAACAATTAGCGGAAAATGAATTTGCAATCATAGAGGGTTGATTTTTTAATTTTAGAATGGCACAATAAAAATATATGCACCATGATGTTCTATTGTATAATATAAGGGTCAAATCACACTCAAATAGACCAAAAAAGGGGTCAGATCCACTAAAATCTTATTTCTATCTATTGTTGTTTAATATTAATCTATTAATCATAAATAATTTAGTTCTTTTTTAACATTTTTTTTGACATTTTCAAACATCTTCTTTGAAATTTGTTCGTAACTTTTGATTGGAGGATCAAAATCTCAAATGGATTTAAGAAATGAAATTTATCTCAATTTCTCAATTTTTCTTTGTTCATAGTTTTTTATTATACTATGCCTAAATGACGTTTGAAATTCTACTTCAATCATAATTCCTACTTTTGAGTGGTTGAAAAACTACAAATACTATTTCTTATATCCCACATGGGTTGTTCTACCTCCTACCACCACATGTATATATAAAGAGCTTTTCTTCTCACTTGAAATTCGAAAATAAGTTATTGATGGCCTCAGGGTTGATTGCATTGGTATATTACTCAATTCATCTTAGCTTGGGATTTTTGACAAACCATTTTTTTTTACAATTATTTGTTGATTTGTATATTTAGTCCTAGAATTAGCAGAAAAAATGGAGCACATTATAAATGTACTACCACTATCCCGGTACTATAGCTTATATTAATAATGTGTAAATGAGTTTGGTAGATGAGGACTCCGGAGAAGGAAAAATAGTCTCTTTGAATGCTACTGAATGTTATGCTAGCCCCAAGCTAGGATGGAATTGGCAAAAATTGCTAAAAAAAACCCTCAAATTTCCTATAGGCTTGTTGGTGGCTATTGAAAAAGGTCATTTTTTATTTTTTGTTTTTTATTTATTTTATTTATTTACAACAAATGGCCAAAAACCATTATGCTAGACAGTATGGGTCGGTTCACCCAAATCCATAAATAACCCAAAAATAAAATCTAACTCCGCTCCAAGTTGTTAGCATCAAGGGAGGGTGGCATTATCAGGTGGCAAGGACTTGGCCTTCCTGGCTGTGATTTTTATCCGGGTTCTCTGGTTTCACGGTTTTCTTTGCATTGTTCCTTTTTTACTCGCATTCTCTTCATTTGTCGAGCCTCACAGCTTGGCTGTTTTGTGTTGTGTTTTTCTATTAATGCAGTGGGTGACTGGGTTCTCCCCATTTGTTCCAAAAAAAAAAGAAAAACAAACAAACAAACAGAAATAACTTACATGTAATAATAATAATAAGCTTATTGGTAAGTTTCCACTTCCCACTGTTTGGGGTGGAGCTATGGTCTTTGGAGACGGAATGCGAAGAATTTCAAAAGCATGTGGTTGCAACTACTTCTACAGTTTCCAGGCAATGACCACGAAATTCATGGACCAAGAATTAAAGTGTTTTTGGGGGGGGATTGTTTGTTTCTTCTAATTTTCTATGTTTCCCCTGTCAGAATGAGATTCCGGTCGATCTATCCTTCGCAGAACCTAACCTAACTTAACTTATATTTGGATAGAGAGTGGGTGCTGGGGTACATCTGATGATCAATAGAATTATATTCCGAACAGCAGTCGTCACTGACTGCAGTGACCACCCTGGTTTGGTTTAGGAAATGGGAACAAAAGAGCATTAAGAATGATTGTCCCAAATGACTCAGTTGATCTCTGTCGTACCCATTCAGTTCTCTGACTACAGTTCTTTTCAGCCACCAGTATACAAACCACTTTATGATTTACTGGAGCGCTGGCACGCCAAAAGAGGAATGGCGCAGGATATCAGGATACCTAGACGACTTTAATAGGCTCACTTGGGAACAATAATGCAATTCTGCAAGTTTACTCTCCCTCTTTGGTTTATTTTTTTATTTACTATATAGTTTAACGCAAATAGAAAGCAATTCTCAGGTTCAGTTGCCACAAATTCAGTAACAGACGTCATAACTTAACCACTAAAAGTTTTATGCATTGGTCACCGTTTCCCCCCAAAAAATAAAAATTAACTACTGTAGCACTTGGTCCTGCCACAGTTGAATTCATCTATGCTTAACCCCTAAAGGCCCAAGGCCAATTTTCTGCCAAAAACCACTCAAAACTGCCATTTTTATAGCAAAGAGCAAAAAAATAATTTTAATGTGTTTTTTGCAAATTTAACCATAGGATCTTGTACTA
This sequence comes from Neckera pumila, assembly GCA_963969595.1. NCBI lineage: Eukaryota > Viridiplantae > Streptophyta > Bryopsida > Hypnales > Neckeraceae > Neckera > Neckera pumila. The sequence goes on along the minus strand of OZ018408.1, from coordinate 2,240,295 downwards.
CACTAGTGTAAGAATGTGTGGAAGAAATTTTAGAAACTTTGACCATGTAGATTGCAAGATATTTGCATTTAAAGTGAAGGAATCAAGTTTTTTTGCACCTTGTTCAACTACATTTTTTGGCTTTGAACCTTTTTAACTTAAAATTTTTGCTCGAATGATTTTGAATTTCTAATGAATTTCTATTTTATATGATGAAGAATTGAGTTGAGAATCTAGGATAAAAAATTCAAAAAAGAAACACTTAGTTTTCACTCATTAAAAATTTGTTAAGTAGAAGTAGGTTTAAGATTGAAAGAAAAATGAAATCATTAATAGCTCTAAGATAGGGTTGAAATATACTAATCTCAATGGTGAGATTGTTCTAGCAAGAAATCTTAACCTTGTGCAACTTTTCTTTTTTCTAAATTGTCAAAATTGAGTTCAGAAATGAATCCAACAAGTTATTTTTTCAAGAAGATGCTCTAATTGCCCAAAAAATAAGATTGTCCATAACTTTTGCATAACAAATCCAAATGGAATGAATCAAAGCTTCCCATGTAGATGAAAATAAAATCTATATTGAAAAAAAATTTAAAAATTTAAATTTAAAGTTTTTGTGACGTTTTTTTTCTGCCTGCTGAACTAAAATTTGGAGTTTTTCTACCATAACTTTTGCTACCAGGCACCGATTGAAATAAAATAACATTTTCGGAAAGCTAATGTGATTCTCTATTTTCACAAAAAAACTTAATAAATTCCAACAAATATTGAGACCATAGGAGCCTGCCTGAAATCCATCTTGTCCCCAAAGGGAACAATAGGCCTTTAGGGGTTAATAAGCTTAATGTTTCTGCGTTTTCTCTGAAGTAAAATTTTTGAGCACTCCATGGAAACGTTCATCTTGTATTACCTAGCTGGTTTTCTTGATACCTGAAGAGCCGCGATTCCTAAATTGGATAAAATTAGCTAAGTTTCTACCCAAAAAAACCTTGCGCTACTAGTCCATTGTAAACAAGGGCCTTTAATGGAGAGCATTTTAGCTAGAACAGCAACAAACAATAGAATTTGATAGCCAATTTGCAACTTCCTCTACATTGGAATTAGCATCTATTTAGTCAACTTTGTATTATAGTACTCCCAATAATTCTTCACAACTTGCAAAATCCTTTTTTTTCTATTTTGTTCTTTGATACTACTCACTCTCAAGGTAGCCAAAGTTGATGCTTGTCTCTCTTGAAGGTAACATATTGCACTAAATTCCATAAACTAGTTTTGGGATCACTGCTGAGGAGAGGTATCTGGTCCAGTGGCTTCCTGCAACTCTTCTTCAGTGATAGTCCTTGAATGACACCTTCTCAATCTCCTTGAAATAGGGGAAAATCAAGTTCTTTAATCTTACCATATCAATCTTCACTGAATCTCTACTGGGATTCGAGCAGGTAATATGGAGTAATAACTTGGAGAAAAAAGGAGGCTTACTCCAGTGTACAATGTTCTACGTACGACTATAAGGGAGTCCCGAGGGTCTTCTCTGCTGGAAGGCAATCCCTCTGTCAGAAATATTGTTTCAGAGAATCCTCGTCTGTAGAACTTTCAATATTGTTTGGGAGTACTGCTGGATGCTGCAGTCATAACTGAGATCCCATTTCTGCTGCTTACCACACACAACTAGAGTGTACTGATCAGTGAAGTAAACCACCCGCGAAACCAACATTGAACTAAAGAAACCAATGCTCACTAATTTGTATCGGTCATGATAAGGCTACAGTAGAACTCAGCAATTGTCATGCAGCATTGGGTTTCTGCTTTTGAAAATTTGACCTCAAACAGTTTTAATCCCAACAGTGTGGAATTAGAGAGATGCCTAATCAACAAAAATATAATCGGAGGGGAATTTTTTTGTTGACCCTTGCCTCCGCATGGCCACAACAAAGCCGAAACGCAAGGCAGATTAGATAATGCTCGAGAGTGACGGGGCTTGAGAGTTGGAAGTTGAGACCATTATCCAAGTTAAGTTCCAAGTTGCTCCATGATCGATATCCCTCATTCTTGACGTAATCAAGACTGTCCAAATCATTACAGGCTGGTTGGTCTAAAGACTCAAAATGAGGAGAAGAACTGTAGGTCATAATCCTTTTCTGCATAATCAATGAGATAGTGATACCAGACTCGGCATCATGGAACTCAGAAACTGGAACAAATGCATTGTATTGCAGTCTAATTAAGCCATTTTGTGCAAAATCAGTGGAAAGTCGCTTGGAGTGCTGGCCATGTGCAGGGGTATATAATAACAGAGACGCGTCTCCTTGACTCCATGGGAGTCCGAAAATGCGTTCGATTGATGGGGATGCCGATTCTCGTTCAACAGAAGCTCTTAAATGAATAAGACAACTGTCTGCCAGTTCTTCTTCTGACGCACAATGCTGTCAACAGAATATAACGTGCCGTCATTGATGCACGACGACAACATGGAAGCTGACTGGAAGTAAGAGCCAGCGTACAACAGCTAGCACGGCACTAGAGCGTTTATCTAGCTATGAATCAAGAAGAATTGGACAACTACAATTACGCTAGCTGTATACTTCTGTAGCTAGGCTTGAGAACACGTTACTAAGAAGTGGTTGTCCGTGGCACGGAGCACATGAATGTACCACACTAGCTAACGTGTCTGAGCTAAGTTGACAATAGCATGCTAATGAGAACAATAATCATTCAATATTGACAGGTGCCAGTAAAGGTATCATAATATCTTCTTTTTTTAATCTTTCAAGGGGTCTGCAGGCTTCCAAATTCGGTGATCCGCGTTAGGATCGGTACCCGCAAACATGAGTTCTTTTTCTGCGACCTCATCGGGGATGGCTGCTGGTGATCGAGTCTAATATTAAATTCTGTGTGTCTAAGTAATTCTTGCAGTGAGTAATAAAATATGAAGCTCTGGTACTCTGGTGCTCGGTGATGACATATTATAAGCTCACCTCACCAATGTCCATCTAGCAGGTTTCGCACGGAGGACATTTTCCTAGGACAAAAATTGAGGACTAGTATTCTCCTACTAACGGAACCAAAATCGCACTTGACCGTACTACAGGGCAAATGTTCAACCAAGTTTGACACACTTTTCAAAAGAGAAAAAACTGTGAAATCCTGCTAACCTGGGGCACCTATAGACATGGTGAGATCTAAGGTGATACCAGCCTGCGGTGATAATTGTTGTACACCCTCGCTCTGTTGGACCAAAGAGTTCGAGTCGTGGTCTTCGTTGATGTCCGGTAACTGCCGAGGTGGGGAAGAACTATGGCTATTATTAATATTGTTATTGTTATTGTTACTCTGAGAGCGGGCGCTGTAATAAGGGTATAGAGAAAGCGTAGTGCTATCCGGCTCCCTGTCCATGTTTGATCTCGCGGCCTGCTCTGGTTGATGCTGCTGCTGCCGCGCCATGAATACCCACGGACTGGACGTGTCGGCCTCCGATTCGGTGAATGGCAACTGCTGTCGATGACTTCGACTTTCTAAATCGTATCTCTCTGACCCTCTCTGTCATCACAGCATCGATAAAAAACACCAGTATGTTACTACCAACACTTAAATATTGTCTTAACATACTCATTTCAGGAACCGGCACCAGAAGACTTTCAAAATTGCATCTCTGACCCTCTGTCACTAGAGCATCGATCGATTAATATATACACGGGTACGGTAATCTGACGTTTAATATCGTCGTGAACATACTCATTTCAGGAAGGACTTCAACAGCTAGATTACTAATCCATTCTTACTATCAATGCACTAATTATTCATTGAATAGGATGAAAAATATCTAACTTCAGATCATGTAGAAATCTGCATGATTTTCCTGTATAACTGACACAGGTTAACTAGGATAACCACAGAATACAACGTGCTCGCTACTCGCCAAAATTCCATTATTTTGAGTTCACCAAGACCAACAATAAAACCCGGAACAAAACCAGTAGCACAAATGTTTTGGACGAGTTAGTAACTAGATACTGTATCCTCCAGTTCTTAATAAATGGTATTATTATTTTAATTTGAGCACTTAGTGTTTAACTTAAATATGAATAGACTAGGATAGAGTGTCGGTGACTAGAAAAGGTTACTGCAGTCTAATGGAACTTTGACGGTGAGGGGGAGTCCCACCTGAGCGATGTGTTGGTCTTGGACGCTAAACATAGCCGGCCACCCGGGGGCCTTGTGAGTGACCTCGTCCTCTCGAGCACGCGGCTGCTTTTCCTGAACGTTGGAAGAGCTGCAGCTTTGATCGAGCAGTTTCTTGAAGTGGACGTGAGAATTATGATCTGGCATTGTCGAACCAGGCTCCTCGGATGTTGTCGTGACGACGTGGTGTTTGCTGGATTGCCTGTTGGGCCACTCTTGCCGTGCTCCATGCGCTCGCCATCTGTCCCACTCACTGGCAATTTCCTGTCTCTTTAAGGCTTCAAGTTGATGCTGCGAGGCCAAAACAGGGTGGATCCCTCCCGGTTGCAACCAAGGTCCATCCTGAAACGCAGAAAATCTCCCACCTGGTTCAACAAACTCCCGAATTAGATATGTATATCATCAAAACCCTTGTAGTTAATTAAGTACTACCAAAATATCGAGCCTGTATCGAAGCATGACATGGGCTCAGAATAATTAAGTACCGAGGCTTATATCACGCTGTTGACGTTTACTCTCCCAATCTGCTGAAGTAGATGGTCTTGCTGCCCATCGATCATCGTGCGTATCAATTCGGGAGTGGTCACTAAAAGAACCTGCTGCAGTGTGAGCCCCCTTTGCCACACCCTGTTCCCTCTTCGTCCATTCCACCAGCTGAATCTCGTCTTCAGACCAGTCGCGGTGTCCAGCGAGAGGTCCAGCTGCTGGTTGATAAGCTCGGTTTCTCCACTCGTCATGTCCATCGTGCCTGTCAAGAATATATCACATTATCCGAAGATTAAACTTCTGAGACATTCTTAACCAAGGGTCGATGACTCTAAAATGAACAATTCGATTGACCACATTGTGAAAGTTGTAATTCAAATGGGGCCAAGTTTTGTATACCAGAATCAGTGAAGACCGAGGCAAAGCTATTCCTAGCTGCTCAAACAATTATGCTAGTTCTTCCTAACTATCAGACTTGGGATAATCATATTTGTGTACCTGGACGACACAGCAGGGTGGTGGTCCGAGGGTTGAAGAATTCCAGCTTGGCGGTGGAGGAAATTGGAGAAATTGGGGACAGTGATGATGTCGGAATCCCTCATTTGTCGAGCTTGCCCCTGAAACGGATCCCTCCTCTGGATCCCGAAGGAAGAGTGCAGGAGTGTTGTGTCGGAAGTGCCTTGATCTCCCATCATCTGATCTCCTTGCATTATTCCTGCAATACCACACTCCCCAACGTTATCAATCAGCGATTTAGAGCATCAGATACCTCACACCTCAAGTCCTCAACCCTTACACTAATTCCATTCCAATTTCGGGGACTCGGTGTAACCATTGCGGACTTAATATGCAAATTTTAAAAGTCCAAGTAAGTTGGGACTCTAATTTTTAACCGAATCGAATGAAAAGAAATTGGACCTTCTTCACTTTATCATTGAGTACATATGTAGCTTGCTTTAAATTATGTCTAACTCCGGTTTATTTAGTGCCATTGTAACAGCGAAAACAATGTCGGACTGATAGGAAGTTGGAGCATCCCAAGCTAACCAAATGACAGAAGCGTTACTCAGCTAAAGTAGAGCTGTCAGTTCTCACCCTTCAGCTTTGATAGTTTGGGACAAAATTCTAATGATTACGCCTGGTTTAAGGTTGATTCACCTTTCGGGAGTTTTATCACATTCTGGACACGCTAAATAGCGCGCCTACATTATTAACCCTGAAGTGCGCGAAAGATGACCTGGAGAGCTCAGTTTAAATCTTTTCAATGTAAGCGTCAGATCTGCAGAGACTTGAGGGTTCAATCATTCATTCATTCACCTTCGGAAGTAACAATGACCATCAGAGCACAGGAATGGCCGTCATGATCTCCGCACTCATGGCATTACTTGAGGGTGATCTGATTTGCCACTACATATACATCGGTTTACTATTAAAGGTGGTCTACAAGCGGCGCTTGACATGACGCCAAGCTCGAGGAAAATCAATGAGCACATGGAAAGTTACGAGAGTGAAGACAGGTGGGTGACGACTGTTCTTTTCACAGGTGTACCGATCGTCGCCACCCGTGTGCATGCATATTAGAACTTTCAGTAGACGAATTTAAACCCAAGCTATATAATGCTCCGTGTTGATAGGAAAAGGAAGTGGGAATGTTATTGTACCGCTTTGTCCGTTCTCGTCGTTCTTCATACTCCGGTACATCTGTCAAAAGAACAGTCGCAATTCCCTGGTTAAAAAGATTGATCCCATTTGCGCTGGCAGGTGATCATCTCTGCTGACATGTACCTATTGGAAGATGACACATTGAATACTCGAAACAAAGGAATATCGATGAATGCTGCAGTGTGACCACAAACAAAGCTGTCCTTGTGTGGAGTGAAATTTTCTTTAGTGAATGAGCTAGCATTCGCTGATCCACAAGGGCACCGCTCTGAGGCCACCGCAAAAATGGGAACTCCTTAATCAAGCCAGTGATAGGAAATTATCTACACTCAGAATCTAACTAGAATAATGCTCTTACCTGCAGATGGCTCTTGACATGCGCAATGGTGAGACCCTTGACGTCCATCAGCTGAAGAACCAGTTTCGGCGTCGCTCCTGCAGGCAAATAATTGTACCATAAATATCGACTCGTGACATCCTCGTCACATCTGACAGCATAAACTGGACGCTGACTAATTGCAAGTGGCCCACTAAATCAATATCAGTTGAACACGTACCATGCCTGAAGGCGCGTACGGTAAACTACAGCTAAATTCCTCGCAGACTGAAACTAAAACCTCGCCGAAGTATGTAGAATCTACCCCTTTTTTAGATTCGAACAATTCATACATTTCATCTCAAATTCTACGCGATGACGACACGCACTCTCACCTGCTACCCTAGCTACACCCATCTACGTGCACCACTACATCATCAACGATCGAAATTGCAGTGCCGATTGTCATTCGGAAATAACTCCGGTAATGTCTGACCGCCCATGTTGCTGAGAGTACTACACATGATCGAGTAGGACGTGACACCGCCAATCATCCATCTTACAAGATGTAACGCCTGGAAGCCTCTGAACCTCAGGATGACGAGCTGGATCCCTCACCTGCTCACTGTTGGCTAGCTCATCAAGAAGTTGCTAAAATGTAGCGTGATAGTGAACGAATTAGACCCGTGAATGAGAATTCATGATCATGGATTGGTGTAGCTGCGCTGCATCAGTTGGAAGCTAGCAAAGAAATAATAATTGATAGTGCATGTGGTTGGACTACTACTCACGATCTTGGCCTCCGAGGCGCTCCACCGCAAGCACGAAGCAGTGGTGCAGGTCCGGCGTCCATCGCAAGCGCGGCATTTTGGACCGCACATACTGCCGCACCGTGCCGCCGCTCCGCGTGCTGCCGCTGCCGCCGCTGAACCCCGTGCGCGGGCTCCCCCCGTCGGATGATCGTTCGGGAGTGTACTCTCCGCCGCTGGAGGAGGACCCGTTCCGATCCCGAGGCTTCTCCGAATTCGCCCATTTCCGCGGCGTTCCGCCTCCATCGCTGCCGCTGCTGTAATCCGCCTGGCCCTGCATCCCGGCGGCAGCTCCGTGGCAGTGTTGCGACCACACTTCGTTCTACCTGTGCTCCATCGCTAGCTGAGTCCACATACGTCCTGAGTTGTATTGAGGTGTTCTTCTGCGTTGCTGAAGCTGTGCTCCTCAGCACAATCTGTCGTCGTTGGATAGTCACAGGCGCCGAGGGGAGCTAAGCTGGGCTATCGAGTTCTTGTCAGGGACTCAGGAACGGAGCAGGGAAGAGGAAACCCGATCTCTGGGAAAGGTAGCGAAGGGGTAGCATCGATGGGGACCAGAGCTGTACTGGGAGACGAATTAGCTCTAGAAGACAAGACATCGGGAATAGGGGAGTTCCACTGGTAAAGATCTACTAAATAGGCTGATGATGGGGGTGATGATGAGTACTAGCGGGTGGGTTCAGTACTCCTACTCCTACTACTGCTACTATTACCACGACACAGTCTATCGCGCGTTGGCCGATTGGTAGTCGTACCACTCGTTCCTATCAGTCTATTTTCGGTGAACAAATGGCCTGGGCAGACCGAAGGAGTCGACATAGATGAAGAGAGAGAGCACACTTCGGAGCTGTTGACCAAGTGACCATGATGGCATCAAGCTATCCGAATCTGGTCCTTCCTGATGCCAACTTACGGTTCGAGAATCGGGCTAGCCCTACCTCACGGCGCGTGTTGTTGGTAGAACCAGAGAATGCACATTGAGTAGGACTAGCTCAGACCTTGAAACTACTCCAGCGTTGGGTTCGGGAAGAAAATACATGGAACAATACTACGATCAAGAAGCTGAGGAAGGAATTGCCCGACGACGAGCGCGACTCGTGTCCGTAATGCTAACAGCAAACCAATTTACAGGGAGGAGGGAGAGGGTGGTACAGCTAGCTGCCTGGAGGGTTAACTTGGAGTTTGCATCTAGTGCCCAGACTGACGTTACAGGATCATCGCCAAGAGGGGAGTAGGAGGAGTAGGAGTACAGCTGCAGCAGAAGACGGAGTCGACAGTAGCATTCCAGTGGTGCAGCCCATGCATTCAAGCCAAGAGCAGGTCACATGCGGTAGTACTCCTAACGTCAACCCAGGCTTCCACTCCTCATCATCCTCATCATCACGCTCACCTCACAACTACAGCAACGGCAGCAAGCAAAGTAACGCCTCTAATTGGCTTCTTGCAACAACAAGAACACCAACAAGAACACCAACACCAACCTCAAAACGGGTCCTCTTCGTCTCTGTTCTCGTCGGCTTCACCAAGAAAGCTGGGTAATAAGGCTTGCAACGGAAAGCAGTGGCTCGCTGCCACCATGATAGAGATTAATCAAATGGACAATCTAGCTTTGACGAATCCGGATGGAGACACAACTTGTGGGGGAAAAAGGAAAGTGAAAACGCTGGAAGGCGGCAAGCTGGTCTTCTTCTTCCTCGCCTTTGCCCCCCGGCTCGCTAAGTTAGGAACAAGTCCAACAAGCCTTTTTGTGTCTACGACCACACCTGCACTGAGGCTACTTGCCTGCAAACCTGCTGCTGCTGCTGCCCTGATGAGCGTCTTGTTGACTTTGGAATGTCTGGACACCGGCTCTGGCGCTGCCGGGCCGGGGTCCTGCCAGGGGCCCGGCCCGCTCCACGCGCCGACCCGTTCAAGCAAACTCAGTTTTTCACTGTGCTCCCTGCCACTGGCCTCTTCAATTCACTGGAATCTGCAGGCACTGGGGGCGGGGATATTCTAACTGCTCACAGCCGGTGCTATGTATATTTAACACCACTCACGTTCATACTGTAGCCGGTCTTAGGACAGCAGTGAAATATTCTTAGGATTGTTTGCTGGTTCTCACGTTTACCTTGAATCAAAAAAAGGGGGCAAAAAGAAAAAGAAAAATACGGTATGTAATATGTATAGTACTTCCTGGTCTCCATTCAGTTGTACTATACAGTACTGCAAAATACAGAAAATGTGTATGTTTGCTGTGCCATCGGTACCAGATCACAGTACCCCCTACTGTGTGTAATGACTCTGCCTGTCTTCGGTGCCAAATGGGCTTCTATTGGCATCTCACTCATGCTGGAGCCACACAGACTCTGCCATGGATTGTCATGGATGAAGGTAAAAGGAAGTGCGTGAAAAGAGAAACTCATTGAATTGTAAGGTAGGAGGACAATAATCTGCCCATTTAAGAGCTGATAATTAATTTGGGGGAGGTTATACTTCTCAAAATCAGTGATTTTTTGGTTGAAAGACAAATGGAATTGGCATCTAATACAATTAGTTTCATATTTTTTAGAGATTTGTGGAATTAGTTATGAATTTTTGAAGTTGAAATATAATGGTAAATAAAAGTGTTAACCTCATGAAATGTACACCATTTTTACATTGTTGGTGCAAGTGAGAAAGCAAAATGCACCTTTGCATTAGAGTACACTTTTAGAACACGAGCTCTTTATGGATCTCTTGTTAGATGGTAGATATTGTAGGAAGGTTTGTCTCTTCTAAATAATTGCACCAAAGTAGGACATCCCATTGTTAAGTGGCTTATTTTCTTCACCCCTAGTTCCTAGGAAGGTTCGAGTTATTAGCCTCTTTGGGATACCTATGGGGTAGTTATAATACTTATTGTTAAACTCTGCACAAATATCTTTGACTCAACCAATAGTTATTGGGCCGGGGGGGAGGTCTGTGATTGTTGGGAATGCAAAAGGGACCCCAAACACACTGGTGAATAATGTTATGGACTCTTCTTTAAAATTGTTTCCTACAAATTCTTACCTAAATTGTATAGTTGCTATCTTAGAACAAGGAGAACTAACAGGTTTGTATTTTTTTTTTTTATTGAAAATGACAATCTTAGGTTAATTATAAATTTGTGATTCCTAGAAAAATACAATTCAAAGTTAAAAAGGTAAAAAATAATATAATTATATGAATGAATAATCCAATATTAATTGGAAAAATTCATATTTTGGCTACTTTAGGTTAGATTTCATGTAAGACATTTACTAGCTTCCATTTACGAATTCATGCCTAAGGTTGGCCTTGGATACATACTAATTATCACCACTTTGAAAAATATTATTTTATTCATAAAGTCTTCCAAAAATGCACGCATAAAGGATCTTGAAGATATGTAAGAAACTTGCAAACATAGAGGGTACATGCTCAAAACATCTTGCATATATCAAAGAAACCTGCAAATACAAAGGGTGGATTGTAATCAACGTTTGGGGATCTTTTCTAAGTTTTACCATCTATTTTCTTTTAATTCCCATACTAAACCCGTTTGTCAGGTTCCATGTCCCTTTCTTTTTTCTCTATTTCTTATTCTAAATAGAAAATTTATAGATTTTTTCACCGGGTTTTCACCAATCTTTTCAAATTCCACCTGTTTTTTTCCCAATTCCCCTGGGTAACAATGAACTAACCACCCGAGTTCTCCCCCAGCATCCATCGTAACTTGATGCACCATTGCCGTATATGCACCATTTACGTCCGAGTACATTTGTGTAAAGTCTATAAGTATAGGTATGTACTACAGGAACAGTAGCCAGGTGCCAATTAAAGTTGAAATGTTTCAAACTTTCAATCTCTCATTTGACATATCACACTGAGTGTGCAAATCGTATAAATGCAATCAAATCATGATTGCTCAAAGTGAGCAGCTTGTCACAACCCTTCCCTCACTTCCTTGCAGAATAAGCTTAACTTAAGTTACATCCAGTGGCTATCAACAATACAGGATTTAGATCAGAGTTTTGTTTGGGCCAATCGATATGCCAGGGTTCCATTTTGGCAATCCACAGTAATACTATCAACCGACCACTTTTGGCCACATAGGCGGGGCATGTGCACCAATGCTCAACCCAGACCAAAGCATCCGCCCTGCATAACTAGTTTTGCATTGCACACATCTGTAATGCATCATAAGCTTAGTAAGTTTAGTTTGTGTTACATTCATATAATTTATGTTCTTGTTGAGGTCCTGGCAACTGAATTGCACACATCTGTAATGCAAGATAAGCTTAATAAGTTTAGTTTGTGTTACATTCATATAATTTATGTTCTTGTTGAGGTCGTGGCAACTGAATTGCAGTGTGGTAAGTTAACTCAGTCAGTTTGCTGCTCATTCTGTGCTTTGTGACCTACATCCATGAGGTAAAGATATCAGCTATCATTCCATTGATTTTTGTAGGTGTACCTCATCACATCAAATTAATTAGATTATCAATTATCATCCATCTGCGGCTTCATTTTACAGTCTGTGTAGATATTGTGTGCTTGGGCAATCGCATGGAAGTGACTTGGAGGGTCTTATCCTGTCTGGCCTGCAGTTTCAAAATCCTGCTAATGCATACTCTCAATCTCCACTTGCATAATTACAGACCCTATCATCAAGAGCTTTGCTGATATGCCATCACCTCCACTTGAAATGGAAGCTGAGCACAAACTGGAGTTAAGATGTCTGCATCAGACATTGAGCTAGCTGACTGACTTTAGCACAACAAACAAATACTTAGGGCTAGGTAACTCTATTATAATTATAATGGCCTACTCTGTGCACTGAGATTATTTAATCAAGTAAAGCAATTTAATCATGAAATCTGGAAGCTTACAAATATTTTTCATTCTCAACAGTAACCTCATTAGGTGAATCATCAAACATTATAAAAACTTTACAAACACACTAATTGATTGATTCAAACCATAGACTTGCAGGAAAATTTTATATACTGAAACCCATGGTCAGGATTGGCAAAAAAATACTTCTAAATCTATATGCCAAAAATTAAGGAACAAATCTTTATTTTTTTAACCCCTAAAGGACCCGGACATGCGTTTTTTGGTTGTATAAAAATTTTGGGCAGGTACGTATGACTAGATATTTCTATATTTTTGGCTGAACTTTTAATAGAAGGTAGGGATGAAGAATATCTTTCATATGCACTAGTTTTCATGACATTTGGAAATATGAGTCAAAAGTTATGGCCTAATATGTTACTTTTTTTGTTGACTGGGCAATCTAGGCAAACAAAAAACAACCACTTTTTTCAAGTATAAAATTTGAAATTGATTTTCTAGAGTTATATATACATAAAAAGCTTTGAATCAATTCATTTTGATCAATGAATCTTGAAAAGTCATAAAGCTTTTTAGTTTGCGGGCAGTTATGGTCTTATGGATTTTCTACACTAAAATAAACTTTGAAGTCCTTTATCTTATTCAATTTTTAGTATTTTTTGAAAAATAAAATCATAGGATGTACATTATTTATTAAAACATTCCAACCATTATGATTAGCATTTTTCAATTATATAATTAAATTCTTGACAATTTAGTATTTTGAATCATTCTCTACTACTATCTACTTACTATTTTTTTCCTATATATTTGTACAGTTCCAAATGAAGTGAAAATTTTCAAGCATATAGACAATTTATCTAGAAAAAAGCATCCAAAGAAGCACCATGGCATTTTGGACATTTTTTCATAAAAAACTGAGCTTTTGAAGTGCTTTTGCCTTGTTTTTGCATGGCCCAAAAAATGATTTCAGTGAATTTGAATGCTTATATCTTTGCAACCCACGTGGTGGAAATTTATGAAATTTTTACCATATGTTCTCAAGTCAGCATAATACAAGATTTTACGATTACATGTGTTAAATTTTTTTTATTTCTAAATTTAGATACTTATTCTAAAATTGGCAATTTTTTAGCATTTTCGGTGAAAACATAGTCATAACCCCTAAAGAACCAATCTGCTATTTTTAGCACACATAGCAATTTTGGATAAGTACGTGTGATTAAAAGTTGTTCATATTCTAGGTTGAAACTTTAATGGAAGGTGGGAACAAGGAATATCTTTCATATGTACTAACTGGAAATATGAGTCATGACATTTGGAAATATGAGTCAAAAGTTATGGCCTAATATGCTGTTTGTTTTTCAACTTGGGCAATCCGGGTAGATTAAAAAAATCCCTTTTTTCAAAAACAAAAATTTGAAATTGCTTTTGTGGATTTTTATATATGTGGAAAACTTTGAATCATTGTTTTTAGATCAATGAGTCAAAAAGTTATGAGGAAATTTAGTTTGCAGGCAGTTATAGATTTTCTACTTTAAAATAAACTTTGAGTTGTCTATTTCACTCAGTTTTCAATTATTTTTTGAAAAAATAAAATCATAAGACATAGATTGTTTATAACAATATTACAACCATTGGATTTGACATTTTTCAATTCTATAACTATATTCTAAACAATTATTTATTTTGATCATTCTCTACTTCTTTCTACATACTATCTTTTTTCTATATCTTGTACAATTCCAAAAAAAATTTAAGCATGTAGCCAACTTATTTAGGAAAAAAAGTTCAGAGAAGCACCACATTTTGGACATTTTTTCATACAAATGTGTCCTTGTGAAGTGCAGCTGCCCTGTTTTTTGCATGGACAAGAAAACAATTTTTGGATTTTTTGCCAATCCAAACGCTAATATCTTCCAATCTGCACAGTCAAAAATTCTGAAATTTTTTCTACATCTTTGAAATCTAGCATGCTATGAGATCCTACAGTTATGTGTGTCTAAATTTTTTTTTCTTCTAAAATTTGGTTGTTATACTAGAAATGGCAATCTTAAAGTGTTTTTGATGAAAACATAGTTAAAGAACTTTAGGGATTAATATATGGAAAAAAAAATTATAGTTTTTGGAAAACTGTTGACTTACACACTAGTAGAAACTTGGGTTGCATAGACTAGAGAAAAGACCCACGAGATGATCCACATGGCCAACTTGACTAGTTGTGGGTCTTTGGGGCTAGGGCATATTTTTCAAGTCCATGCGGCCCATGTTTTTACTAGTGATAGTTGCCAACTTTAAGCCCCTAAGGACCAATCTGCTGTTTTCAACAACATACCGAATTTAGTTAGATACTTGTGACTAGAAATTTGCATATTTTAGGCCCAAACTTTAATAGAAGATGTGGACGACAAATATCTTTCATGTGAACAAAATTTTATGACATTTGAAAATATGAGTAAAATTTATGGTCCAATATGTTATTTAATTCATTTGGACGGGCAAATAAAAAATCACCTTTTTCATAAACAAAAATTTGAAATTGGTTTTCTAGAGTTATATTCACCTGGAAAGCTTTGAATCACTATATTTTGATCAATGAGTCAAAAAGTTATGAAGAGTTTTTGTTTGCGGGTAATTATAGATTTTCTTACTCTAAAATAAACTTTGAAGTCCTTTATTTTATTCAATTTTCAATACTTTTTAAAATAAATAAAATCATAGGATGGAAATTGTTTATTACAACATTGCAACAATTGGAATTGGCATTTTTCAACTTCATAATTAAAATCTTAACAATTTAGTATTTTGAATCATTCTCTACTTTTTATAATCTACTATTTTTTTCTATATGTTGTACAATTCCAAAGAATGTGGAAATTTTCAAGCATATAGCCAACTTGTTTAGGAAAAAGAATTCAAATAAGCACGACCATTTTGGACACTTTTTTCATAGAAAAGCGAGCTTGTGAAGTGCAACTACCCAATTTATCACAAGAACCAAAATAGCAATTCTACGATTTCAAACGTTCATATATTTCAATCCACACGGTAGGTAGAGATGTCTAAAATTTTTTCCACTTGTTTTCAATTCAATGTATTACAAGATCCTATGGTTACATATGTCAATTTTTTTCATCAATAATTTGGTACTTGTACTAAAAATGGCAATTTTTGAGTGTTTTTGGTAAAAACATAGTTATGGAACTTAAGAGGTTAATTCCTTATTTGATAGGGAATGTTGACCTAGACTACCAAGTACAATATTTTAGATCTTATTCAACAATTGAAATACTCAAAAGGTATACGATGAGTGATTTCAATGTTAGTTATTTTGTATCAAACAAAAATATTTTAAACCCTCCTAAAATAGCATGCTCAGAATGGTTTAACAAAGGAATTAAATCTTCTTATTCAAATTTGGTTTTAATATTTAAAAAAACAGAAACAAAATAGAACGATAAGATTTTATTATAATACCTTATATTTTTTTGGTATTTTCATAGCAAGAAAATTAAAATGGTCACTTTTCAATTCAAGATTTTTTATTAGAAAAAACGCTAAGATAAGACAATTCTAAAGGTAGCATGTTAGTCTCATGTTTGTATAGAATATATACAAAACATTTAAAATTCTCATATGAGAGATCTATATGTTCATAGTAGGAAGCTGTTTTTTTACTACATGCTTGTGGGCCCAATGTATTTCATTTTTAATATTCACATAAAAATAAGAGAATGTGGAATTTAGTTTCTATATATTAGCATGATGTACTTGATTGGATATGTCAAAAACCATTGGTAGTTTCAACCAAAAATTTAAACGACTTTTTTTCAGTTAAATGGTATATTTTTGTGTTAGAGAAATATAAAGTGTTCGGGGATTCTTTGCCAAAAAAAATCTTAAAAAACATATTACGGGCCCCAAATGTCAACTTGTATGCCATATCAAAAAGGAAATTGAACCTAATATGGCAAAAAGAAACAATTAGCAATCCCTTCTATCTTGCACCCTAGATTTTCTTTGATAAATTGAATTCCTTTTCTACATTTATATACTCAATTTTACTCTACAATAAAAATGGCCAGATCACTAAAAAATATCTTGGCATCATTTTAGAATTGTTACATTTATAGAAAAGATATGGCCTCAGATAGTTAAAAATCAAAAATTACATATAATATAAAAGGTCAAATTTAAAAATTTGATATTAAAAATAATTTTTTTTCTATGCACTTTATGAGTCTTTGAAAAACAGGCCTAAGATTACATAGTCTAAATTCTAATTTCTTCAATTTGTGTATGCTCCTATTTTCAACTATAAAAGAAGAAAGTGATATTTTTTTTCATACATGAAATCACAATTTGTCTTCTACATGTAGTAGAGGTTTCAAATGCTTTTGTGAAATTTTGAAGAAAACCAAAAGTTGATAGCACATATAAAATATACTAAAAAACTTAGGGAATTTCATTGTAGGTGTATATTATATTGTAAATCATCATAGTTTAAATCAAATTCAATACTATTACACTATTAGAAAATAAGTATAATGAGGTCATTGGCCCTAAGTTCAACTTGCAAAAAAAATTATACTACACAATCTTCAAATTGGAATAGAAACTAAATTTGATAAACTTCATTTCCTTGGTTGACTTGAAATTCAAAAATATATCATTCTTAGCTCTAATTTTTTTGATGGAGAATAGAGAAAAGTTGGCAAAATATACTAAAATGTGGTATATAGATAAATTGACAAAGCATCTTATGTTAAAAAGTCAATAATTTATTAATGAAATTTTTTCCAAAATCATTCATTGAAACAACTACAAATGCATCCAAGCAATTTCTTGCAAAGTTTAAAAAAATTGACAATTTTTTTTTTAATGTCTTATAATGCTCCATGAAGTCAAGACAATTTGATTGAGTCATAAAGATCACAAGATCATGTGAAGTTAGTTATTGATTCCATCTGCTTATACGCCACCTTTTCCCAATTATGTCAAGTATCAATATATCTTACACATGGTGCTAAATGGTTGTAATGTAGTAGAGTCTATCATGAAGGTTCATTAAAATCCAAGCTCATGGGAACCCTAAACGCCCAAGGGTCAATGCAAAATATTGATGAGGGTCTAGAAAGAAGGGAAATGTAGACCTTGAGCTTTGGGAGCAAAAAAATAATGGCATGAAAAGATTCTAGGCTTAACATCTTCATTTTTGCAAGTTTTCTTTCCTCCCTATTGCTACATAAACTAATTCAAAGCCTTGCAAAAAAACCATGAAGCATTAAGTGACCATGCTAGTCACACTGCTAAATAATAACCAAATTTTTTTCTTATCATATTTAGATGTACTTCATCCATTTTATGTAGATTGTGCAAAAACTATTGAAATCATGATTAATCTATAACCCAATAAACAACATTACTTGTAGGAGTTGAGGTTCCTTAATGTCTAGACTTTAAAAATTTAGAAAATTTACAATAAATTTGCCATATTTTTAATTTAAAACAAACAAACATTTATTGACCAAATGAATCTTTTAAATTCTACAGTGTTTGGAGGCTCAAAATTGCTCCAAAATACTCTTTCCCAAAGCATAGCTCAACTCTTCACTTTAATTTTTTCTTTCATATATCCAAATGTAAGATCTCTAAGTTATCTTGTTATATCTTCTGAAAATTTTGGAGTGCCCCCCCTCTACTAATTGCAAGATCAATGTGTTTAAACTTTAAAAACTGATTTTATTATGTCCCTCCTTAGAAGCAAAGTTTTATCCTTCAAAAACTTTAGAAAAAAAATTGTGTATCCTACAACTTCTATGGAATACAATTTAACCAAAATAATTTTTATACTCTTCTTTCAAAAAAATTTATAGAGTGGAACTACTGTAGAAGGTAGTTCATGATTAAAGAATAAACAAAATCTCTAATAACTTTGACAATAAATTGAGTATTGTGAATCCCAATAGTGAGAATTTTTGAGTGAGCAATAAGTATCCTATATTTTTGCTTTTATGCATAAACTTTTAAAGTTTAGTACAAATAACGGCAATACATGATTTTTTTCAAAATAAAACTCCTTGTAACTTCATCATAGAATAGATTTGTTCAAATATTTTTGTAGTGGTATCAATATATACCATAATAAAAAACTAATTTTTACATTTTAGAATATATTTTAGTTGCTTGCTTTGATATTGAAATTGAAAAGAACCTTACAACTTTTGTAATACGTATTGGAAAGATGTGAAACAAAATTTCACATGATTGTATAAAGTATGATGATCAAAAAATATCCTTAAAATATTATATAAAAATTTCTAGATGTGAAGCCAATGGAGCCTCCCCAAATTTTGGAAAAAAACAAATGGTCTCTTCATTCATTTAGGGGCCAAGATTATCTCTAAATAAAATTTGACTATATCTTTAGCATCAACTTCAATGAACAATTTAAAGTCTTCTGACTAAATTTTTTGAAGATCCAAATATTTTTGCACTTTGAAGATTTCATGGAAACATTATATGAATTTTTATGTAAGGGATGAAGTATTAGATCTAAAAGGATGAGGCTATGACTATGACCACGTAAATGAAATTCAAAATCTAGTTCTCTATATGTTCTCATTTTGTGACTAATAATTCTTGAATTTTCTTATACTTCTTTTCTAAAAATGACATCACATGTATTATATTGGACTTAAATTTTTTTAAATCATTTTATTTGCTTTTATTTTCATCAAGAGCATGGAGCTTGAAGTTGCCAAACTAAATAACACGGAAATTTGTGGATTAAGCTTTTTCCTAAATATATAGAAAAGTCAAAAATACGAGAAAGAGAGAATTTCCAGCACCATCTTTTCCGAAAGTGCTCAAGCAAGACCCCTCAAAATTGGATAGAAATCTCGTTTCTTCTATTTCGTAAAGGTGCAAATGCATTTTTTAGGCCTCTCGGTTGTTTCATGATGTCGCATTGCAAATGCGTATATTATATAAAAATGTTTATTTCTATGCTATTTTGATAGGATTTGATTTATAGGATTATATGGTTGTAGAATTTAGTACTTTGTTTTTGCTTTGGATTTTAGTATATCAAATTAGAGGGTTTTTTCTGAGTCTCAAGATGAAAAACCGCAATCGGAAGATGGATTGGTATTCTTCTTGGAATTCTATTTTTTACCTCTATTAGACATATGTTAGATCCTATTTTTCATACTTAGAGTTGGTTTTTAATTTTATTTTGTGTATGTGAAGTTATAGAAGAAAAAGATGGAGATAGTTTACCTTCTAGGGTCATTGCAAGAAACACTTGTCCTTTTTGGTGTCCCCTTGGCCTTGGACACATACATTTTTACTCATAACTTTTGCACTGTATGTTCTTTTCTCATGAAATTTGAAATGAAGGTATATGTGGTAGTTTCGGACATTGTATAGTTTTTTCCAATTTCTTAAGATTAGTTTACTATTTTTAAATTGCCCCCAATTGGATGTCTACTTTGGCCATTTTGGAGTTTTTTAAAAAATTGCACCATAGGTCTACAACATAATAACAATGAAAGAAAGGGCAATTTCTTTTGGTATTTGTAAGTTTTGTTTTTATTTTTGGTGTTAGTCATTCAAACAACTCTTAATGTTCCAAAAACTTATGCAATCTAAGATAATGTAGGCCTCTCAAAAATGCACATTTGAAGGTGAAAATTTATATTCAAGGAGTTCTACTAAAATCACACAAGTCTACAAAGAAATTTTTCAAAAATAATAAAGTGTACACCTTCCACATATGCTCAAAGTGCACTACCTTTGCGCATGTGCAGAGAATACAATTTTTTTTTCCCGAGAGTGAAATTGGTTGAGAAGAAGTACCTCCAAGTTAGGAAAAATGAATTCTTTTTCTTTAGTTTTTTTTATTTCTTTTAATATTTTTAAGAATAAAATCCCATACTATGTATTTTCTTGCATTTTCCATCACTCTTAGAATGTGCATAACTTTTAGAGATAAATTTTTTTAGGTCTGAATTTTCACATACACATTATTTTGAGTGCTTTACAAATTTTCCATATTTTAATTTATTTAAAAAAAATTTATTCCAAAAGTCACAATATTCCAATACTAAGGCCATTTTAAGCCAAAACCGGCAGGTGTTTCTTGCAACTACCTTCTAGTTAACTTTGAGGTGATTTATCTTTAAGAAAAAGCTAGGGAGTTAGTTGTGTGATCAACTATGATGGCTAATGGATGTCAAAATAGCCATGTGATGAAAGCATGGGTGGTGGTTCACTTAATTTGAGTGGTTGAGGTGGGAGATAAAGTGGTGATCACTTTCATCTTCTTCATCATTGTTAGTTTTGAGGAGTTTTTTTGAAGAGCCATGGTGTATAGGTTTTGGAGAATTTTGGAATGAAAATTGGAGGAGTTGTGTATCATTATGTTGTGTTTCCAAATTGATCTTACTTCCTTAAATTAGAGATAGCAATCAAAGGTTGTGCTAGTTTGAGTGGAGGGAGGTCTGTTGCTTCCTACGAAGAGGGGCTGAGACTTCGACCGACTATTTAAGATGGACATGTCTTTTGTTTGCAGTGAAACTTTGAGGGAGTGTAGAAAATGTTGTTAGCTTTCTATAAAGCTATTGTTCATTCAATTTGGAGTTTATATGAATGAGTTGTGACTGTTGAAATAAAGGAAAGTCTGATGCCCTCACTTGTAGAGGCCAAAAATTCAGGCAACCATAGATATTAGACAAAGTGTTGGAATGAGTTGACATTTGAAAGAAGTGTTGGAATCAGTTGACATTTGAAAGAAGTGTAGAAATTTGTGTTAGCTTTTCAAAAAGCTATCACTTATGCCATTTGAAGTTTTGAAGAAGCGATGACACTCATTCAAAGTTTAGCTTTGAAATTGGAGTGAGAGTTGGAGACTTGGAGGAAGATTTGTGTGTTGTGTGTTGTGGCTTGCCCTTCATTGTAAACCATTGTTGTTGCGGGCGGCTTGAGTAAAAGTGATGCTTAGCCTCATTTTGTGTTGTGGTGACGAAGTGGGGTTAATGGCCTACATGGTCGAGATTTGCTTATTCTCACGATGAAAGCTAAAGTCTAATTAGAGCTGGTCACTGGGAGTTTGAATTTTAGAATCTCATCATTTAAACAGCAGCTTGTGTCTGTTGTCCCGATTTATCCGTTCCATATCTTGTGGTTTCTTATCCCTACCTTAACCCTTGAGCCAATCTAGAGCCATACAAGGCAGGCCGATGGGGAGCAATTTCGCGACAATGTAGAAGATTCAATGACTGAGTTTGAAGATTCGGCACGACGATTATTAAGCCAGACCTAGTTAGTAATGTGAATTTGTGGATGACAAGTTCATTTGCTTTCATCATCCTTGTTCATTGTAGTATTTGGTGAATTGGTGGGTGACAAGCTCACTTGCCTTCATCATCTTTAGTTGGGTAGATTGGTGGTTCTACAGTAATGTAGAAGATTTTTTTCACAATTACGACTTTCTTTGTTCCCAAGCCATTTCTGGTTGCAGCTAGGATCCCCGAGATTTCTTGAGGCAAACTTCTCTCTATTTAACAACGGTTAACAGATTATTCTGCATGCTAGACTACAGGGCTGGGGTGAACTAAACCTTTTGCTCGTCCTCCTGAAGTCTTTGACTTTTTTCCTAGGGGTTCATGTTAAAATTTGACCCCCTATTTTGTGTTTGATGAATCTATTTTTCACACCACTTCTAATTTATTTGGGGCCTCTGGTTGCAAATATGAATTTTATCATACGTGGCAAATAAAAAGGTCCTATGTTTTTTCTAGAGGATAAAACTAGGGATGAGCAGGGAGGTTCACTGCGGCCGACTATAGGGGTGGCTTGGGAGGGTCAATTGGAAGCTTTGAAGGAGATTGCATTAAAGATTATGTTGTTTTTCTAGATTTTTTTAGATAGAGAAAAACAAATTTTTGAAGCCCATATATACATGGTGATGGCATTTAAAAATTATGTTATTTTTACAAATTTTCTATTGGAAATTACCTTATTGCAAATGCATAACATTTAGTAACATGTGTTACTCCATTCAATGTGCAATATTCCACATCCAACAATCCTATGCATCTTCCATGTGTTACTTCATTCAATAGTCACTGATGAAACATTGTTGGGTGTGGAATATTTCACATCCTCCATTGTAGAGCCAAGGCAATAACTACAAATGATACGGAATGTTATGTGAGTATTTGTTAAAATTCCGCACTGGCCAATATATGGGAATGCTAGAAAACAACTATTTTTTGGTGTGGAAAGATTTTCATCAATCACATGCTCTATATGTAGATCACAAGATATAGACACATGGCTCCATGTACTTCTAAAATGTAATCAACAACATATCCATGCTCTCAGAGTAAAAAGACATAACAAAGCAGTATGGGCACTACGGAAGCTAATTATATCCAACAAAAAAAGTAGATTCTATACCCTAATGAATGCAGGTACATTCAACAACATTCCACAAGAACATATTGTCCCCTCATGGCTCTTACCTTGCTCTTGCGAAAGACAAAGATGTCACTGTAATGCTAGATTCAAACCGGACATCCTCTGTGTTAAAGGACTCCCATACCAAAATAATCCACCAACTACCCTAGATAACAATATCACTATATAGTTCATTGAATTCACATACACAAATGATCGATTCTCACAAATAACAATAGATAACAAAATCCAAAAGTACCAACCATTAATCAATAACATTATGGCCCAAGGATGGAATGTGGACCACTTATTGTCATTACCGCAAGAGCTAGGAGAACAACACATGCTCCATCAATGAAACTTCTTAAAAACAAACTCAACCTACCCAAAACTGCTCTGAAACATACTTTTAAAGCAATCAACACCATTGCCATACAATATGCTGGATCAATCATCCTATATAAAAGAAAAATAGAAAACAACCAACCACTCCCAATTGAATAAAAAATTGTTTTACAACCCTCTCCATTGCACATATAATGCATACCCACGTACTTGTTAATTTTGGTTACTTTTAATTTTGGTTACTTGTAACTAAAGTGTCTATTCTTGAAAGGGAAGAGTAGTTTTGCATCAATGGCCCTTGATCCACTGGACACTGGCTCATTGTCATTACGATTAGACACTTTATTCATGCCGGCCTTCTTTGAAGATCGGAGTTCTTATCTATATATCTGAGTGTTCCCAATTCCGCATTCAAGGGTTCCTATAGACCAGAAACCAACCCCTGCCCCCAGGAACCTCTAAAGGGCAGTGTACCCGTGTGAAAGGAACATTTTATTTTTATTTTTATAACAAATGGAAACCAGTGTGAAAGGAACATTCATGTGGCCATGGAGGGAAGGTTCATTTCCTCTATTTCTGTCTCTCATCCTATATGTTACTCCAGGAATGTTCCTCATCAAGGATATTGTGTGATTTGCATTCTGGTTCGGTCCTTTTAAAGGCTAACCAAAGCTGTGTCAACTATAAAAGCCTACTTTAGGATGCCCGCTACTTTGGGTGTTGCACTATGAGAATCACTCATTGACATTTTCAAAAGCCTTGGTGGACGTTTTTTTGTAAGAGTAGCCCCACAGCAACTCGCAAAACTGGCCCAGCCAGCAAATCAATGGAGGACCTTTACTGTAGGCTTTGTGTCAGAGGTTCTTTACCATTGATTTGCTTGGCCGGGCCAGTTTGGCGAGTTGCTGTGGGGCTGCTCTGATTGATCAACTTGTTGGGGACAGGATTACCATTAATAATTCTCACTTAACTAAGTGTGATTACCATCCCTGCTGCACATGCTTTGACGGACATCTGGTGATTTCAGTTTGCAGCACTGGCATGATGATGTGAAGAACCTGATGCAGAGAATTCAGGGTCCTGTCCTAAAAATGAGCAACAGCCAGTAAATTTTGCTTCACTTTTCGTATTTGTTTTTCCCTTCCAAAATAGAAGTTATGGGAGCATTTGGAAAGGAGGCCCTGCCTGGAATGGACCCAACTGAACTGTATCTTTGTTTGCACAAAAGGTGATAGAACATCTGTTCAAAAAGACAGAGGACATCATGGGAGCTGTTGCAGGAATTCACTACAAAAGCCTAGTTGGGAACTGACCTGTGGTCCGAATCAGGAGTACCATACGTGAAGGAATAGATGCTGAAACTGGATTTCCACATCAGATTCTGAGGGGTCCACGTCACCTCACACCATTCACAAGATGACATGTGGCACACCAATGCAATCTCAATTTTCTAGCATGGACTTGGCTATTCAAGTTTTAGGAACTTTGATCCATCATAGGCCACCAACCCTCCCAGAATCCATAAAGCCAAGTGGTCAAATCTTTGGCATGAGAAAGCAAGGACTTTTAACCCCTAAATGTCCAATGAAACATTTTACGGTTGTTGCCCAACTTCAAGGCCTATCCGGACCCCCAAAAATCTTTTTTTTGGAATTTCATATTTTGCTATATGTAGTTCGTGAAGTTATTTTTCTATAGACCAAAAAAACTTTTGATTTGGACAATTCTTTTTGCCTTTAGGGTGTTTTTTTGGAGTCAAACATTCCAAAAAAAATGGTCATTGCGAGTTGTTGTGTGAGAGAAACCTAGCCAATTATAGGTTATTCCAAGAAAAAAATTGCATGGGTGTACAAATAGGCAAGGGCTAATTGGTTGAAGTACCATTACAAAAAATTTCAGGCCTCAACAAGATTGCGAGTGTGTGATTTTCGGCACATGCAGGGTGCAATTATTGAAAAAAATAAAAAAATAAAAAATTGAATCTTTTTTTTCTTGAATTTTTTTTTAAAAACTAAAAAAAGATGTGGCGTGACGTGGCGTTGACAGCGTTGATGTGGTCGAAATGCGACCACATCATATTTTCAATTTTTTTTCTTTTTCATTTTCATAATATCACCGCAGGGGGGCCAGGCTTAGCGACCTTCTTGAGGCCTCATATTTTTTGTAATGAAAGTGAATGATTGGGCATGATCAAATGAAACAATTTTTGTTTTTCAAATGAACCTCATGTAAACAGTCTTCCCAATCTTCCCAATCTTCATAGCCTCATGTAAGGCTATGAAAACAATCTTCCATTGCTCCAATCCTTATAAAAATTAGCATGCGTGTTTGTAGCGATTCATAATTACATTTGAAAAAAATGGGCAAATTCTTTGTTTTTAAAAGTATGAGATATGGATCCTAGAAATCATTCTACTTGAGAAAGAAAACTTTTTTTTTCAAAAATTGAACTTTGATCAAAGATATGAAGTTTGTGCGGTCAAAATTGTCTTTGAAAATTAGATGGTTGCCACTAATTCGATAGCAATGGACAAGATCCTGCAGTTAAATTTTCCTAAATATTCTAAAACAATTTATGCTTTTATTCTGAAATAAGAGTTTAGAAGTGATTTTGGGAGTTTAGAAGTGATTTTGGAAGGAAGATCCCTTTGGACATTTAGGGACTAAATGCACTCACTAGCTCAAGAATAAGATTGATGAACTCTAAAACGCCACCTTAGTTTTTTGCCCTGTTATGAAGATAGCCCAAATGACAAGAATGTTAGCATCCTGAACAGAATCCGTGACAGAATCCTAATTCCATTTTATTTTGTAATTTTTTGATACTTGTACAATATTCTGAATTTTTTAAAATCCTAAAGTCCTAAGACCTTTTTTCATCAAGAAACATTCAAAACCGTCCTTTCTATTGCAAAGAGCAAAAAACTTTACAATTTGCATTCATTAAAGAAAAATTTAGGCCTCCAACTTTACAATTTGTATCCATTAGAGGCTCCACAACCCTCCAAAGTACTCTGAAATTTGATTTTTTGGGGTTGAAAATTTCATTTTCTCCCTATTTCCGCGCAGCTGAAATTGCAATGATAATGGTGCAAGAATTTAATTTTACAAGTTAAAAATTTAATTAAGAAAAAAAAAAAAAAATTATCTTAAGAAAATATCCCCCCCACGCAAAATCCAACTGTTTTGGCGAGCAGTTTGCTCACCAGGGGACTTTTTTAGATTGACAGGCTAATCTTGAAATAGCTTGGCATGTCAATTTGGAGCAGCCCTCCAAAGGGTTGATATTTTTTCTAATGGGCATTTCTAACCATAAAATCTTGCACAAGATTTAGTATAAAAATGTGTGGAAGAAATTTTAAAAACTTTTACTACATAGATTGTAAGATGTTTGCGTTTAAAGTGAAGAAAACAAGTTTTTGAGCGCATTCTGTCATTTCAATGACTAACTTATTTGACTTAAATTTTTTCACTAAAGATTTTGAATTAGAAAAAACTATATTGAAAATTGGTTGAAAGTCTAGGAAAAAGAGTTGAAAAAATCAACATATTTTCATTTCTAAAAAATTGTGAAATAGATATGAGATTGAAGGGAAAAATAGGGGAGGCAACCCATTTCGGATCACTTAACCCCTAAAGGTTTTTGACTATGTTTTCACCAAAACTGCTCCAAAACTGCCATTTCTAATACAAGTATCAAATTTTAGAAAAAAAACACTTTTCAACACATGTAACCGTAGGTTCTTGTAGTACATTGGTTTAAGAAGATGGAGAAAAAATTTCAGAATTTTCCACCATGTAGATTGCAAGATAATAGCGTTTGAATTGACAAAAGTCCCTTTTTAATCACTGCAAAAATCCGGGCAGCTGCCCTTCACAAGGTCACATTTGTATGAAAAAATGTCCAAAATGGTGGTTGCTCTTTGGATTCACGCTTCAAGGCAAGTTGGTTACATCCTTGAAAATTTTCAGATCATTTGGAATTGTACAACATATAGGAAAAAAATAGTAAGTAGGAGGAGGTAGAGAATGACTCAAAATACTAAATTGTCAAGAATTTAATTATGGAATTGAAAAATGCCAATCTCAACGGTTGTAATGTTGTAATAAACATTATACATCCAATGTTTTTTGTTTTATTCAAAAATATTGAAAATTGAGTTAGATAAAGGACTTCAAAGTTTATTTTAGAGTAGAGATTTCATAACTACCCATAAACTACCCTAAACTAAGAATCTTCATAACTTTTGACTCGTTAATCCAAATGGAATGATTCAAAGCTTCCTGCGTACATGTAAAGCTAAAGAACCAATTTCAAATTTTTATTTTCTTAAAAAGTGACTTTTAAAGAAGTTTTTTTTGCTGCCCGGGCTGCCCGCCGAGCAATGAAAATGACATATCATGCAATAACTTTTTAATCATGTAGTCAAAAGTTATGAAAATTGTTGGGCCTTAAATCTACTCCTTGGAAAAATGTTTTGTGAAAATTTCAAAGAAAAAAATTAAAAACTCCGCTCTTAGTGAGCTGCCCCAAATCACTATGTTCTCAAAATAGCATGTTTAGGGCTTTAGGGTTTAAGGAATTACGCATATCTACAGGCGGATTTCTTCAGTGGGAAAATTTTTATAGGTGCAAAAATAGAGTTTAGAAGGTTTCTGTAATTTTTCAGATTTTTATTTCTCAAAACATATTTACTATGAATTTTTTGGTTGAAGATTCTATTTGACCCATTCTAGTCATAATGACTTTCCTGTTTCCAATCAAGGCCCGATTGCAAAATCCACCAAGGGTTGCAATATTGAGAATCTTGGAGGCAATCCTAATGTGCCACAACTGCCTCGGGAACCATGCCCTAATTAATCACTTGTCATCTCCTCCTTCATGGAAAGACAACAGCATATATGGCCACAATGGGGCTTCGATCAGGAATGGGTTGCCTCCCCTAAATTGTCAATAGCTTTAAAAATGGACTTGAGACACACAAATCCTCATA
Organism: Neckera pumila; assembly: GCA_963969595.1. Lineage (NCBI taxonomy): Eukaryota > Viridiplantae > Streptophyta > Bryopsida > Hypnales > Neckeraceae > Neckera > Neckera pumila. The sequence goes on along the minus strand of OZ018408.1, from coordinate 2,212,222 downwards.
CTGAGATTCTTCTAGCCAATATAGTTAACTTTGTTGAATTCGTTTTTGGAATGTTGTGAAAACTAAGTTAAAAAACAAATCCAATATATGGTCAATTTCGTTAAAATGGCGGCACTCCATTACAATGGTACATTATTTTAGTTCAAAACGACCATTCTAAAATCTACTTTTGTTGTACATTCTAAAAATCTACGCTTTCCCTAGATATCTAAAATCTATACCAATCCTAGATTTTTTATGACAATTAGTTTGAAATCTATATAGTTCCTAGATGTTTGAAATCTACAACAGTCTTAGATGTATGGAATCTATACTTGTTCTAGATGGGCAATGGTTGGCTTGGGATACGCCAAAACGCTATCTAAAATATAATGTCAGTCACTGCACTGTGTCAAATGACTTCATCTTTTAAATATAATAAAGTGTGATTTCACAAAATGTGGTTTTAGCTACCTACACTTGTAATGTACCAAGAAAAAAAAATTCACCACAATCAAAAAAATTTAAGAATTTTTTAATGAATTTTTAGTTGAAAAAATAAGTTTTGTCCTATGCACCTAGAATCCTCAAAAACAAGCATTTGGAATATCAAATAATTTTATTTAATGTCATTTTTGGATGTGACCTACATTAAGTGGTACAATATATAAAATAATTAATTTTATTAATAAGAACTTAATAAATTGTGCACTATGAGGCCTACAAATCCCAAAATTCATCATTTTCCCTCACATCTATGAAAAGATCCAAAAATTTAATTTTTTTCAAAAAAAACTCATTAGGAATATACATCTTGATCTTGTTGAGGCACATGGATTTTTTGTTTAAATTTTAGGCTCATTTTACTTGATAAAAATGTCCAAATTAGACAAACTTTGGAGGCCTTCAACAAAAACAAGGTAATTAGTGTGTCCAAAAAGTGATACCCCAAGCCGACCATTGCCCAGATGTTCAGAGCGGACAGTTTGAAAAAATGGCACAAGGAATATGGCACTAAGAATACCGCCATTTTAATGAAATTGGCCATATATGTGATTCTTTCAAGAAGTTTTTGTGATTGCTTGCAAAAAAAGACATTCAATCTGTATCATAAGAGAAAATTTCAGGCCTTCGGAGGGCTGCTCCACAACCCTCCAAGGTACCTTGAAATTTGTTTTTTCTTGGGCTGAAAAATTATTTTCCCCCTATTCTTGCCCACCTGAAATTGCAGTGGTAGTGGCGCAGGAACTGAGTTTTAAGAGTTTAAAGTTTATTACAAAATAAATAAAAATAAATAAAAAATATCTTAATAATATATACTAAAAAAGAAAATCGCAAAATTTGGCTTTTTTAGCAAGCAATTTGCTGACTGTGGCACTTTTCTAGAGCGACAAACCAAGCTTTAAAATAGTTTGGTTTGTCACTCACTCACTTTGGAGCAGTCCTCTGGAGTCTGGAGGGCTGAAATTTTCTATAATGTCTTTCACATCATCATCACAAATGGAATCAATCATAGCTTTCCATGTAGAAAAAAAATAATCTCTGAGAGAAAAATTTAAAAAATTTAATTTCAAATTTGTGTGGATTTTGTTTGCTTCTCAGTCTCCTCCATTTTGGACTTATTGTGGCATAACTTTTGTTCTTGGTCTGCAATTGGAAAAAAAAACTATATTCTCTAGAAGCTAATGTATTTTCCTATTTTAAGAGAAAGTTTCAAAAAATCACATAAAAAATTGAGGTTACATGAGTCTACCTGAAATCTGTTTTGTTTCCTAAGGGGACGTTGGGACTTTAGGGGTTAAAACACACCTTTCAAAATTTTGATGTCTTGTTTCATTCCAATAATATATATCCAAAATTTAGCTTCATTTTTTCATAATTGAAAACATTAAAATTAAATTCATACGATTTTTTAAAGTAATTTCTTTGTAAAAGTCAAAGTAATGACCAAAATGCTTAAAATAGTATGTTTTTAAAAGCAAAAATGGATATCATACTATCATAGTGATAAACATCATGGTCTAATGGATGTAATCCTTGAGCTCACACTAAGAGAAATTTGATAGAAAAGCTCCAAAGTAGTATATTTCAAGCTTTCAAGATGCTACCTCCAAAGTGTCACATAATATTACAATTTTCACAATTTTGGAAAAAATAATATTAAATAAAAAATTAGATCATTGGAGCAACGTTTTCTTCATAAGCGTTAATGACACTGTTTAAAATTAAGAACTACGTAAAATTCAGGCTTGGGTTAAGTTCTTCTGGGTGAAGTTCCTCTAGGCTCTATCATTTCAGTTCTTCTCGTTTCAACGCTTGCCGGAAAAGCCACTGCTGGACGTTCTCAAACTTGTCCTCATCCGATTGCTGAACTTGAGGAAATGAGGAGGCGCCAAATATCTGAATTACCACCCCAGCCACTTCCAAAAGAGAGACTGAGCAATGCAGCACACAGTGCCAGAAGAACTGCACCGAAGTCGGTCTCCAAGCTTCATCAGTTCTGATTCCAAAGGAATTCTTCTATCCTTCCGTGTCCACGAAGCAAGCAACGTGACTCGGAGCTCAGTTAAAGGGATTGCGCAATCGGGGTGCTGAATCTTTGTCAGCAGGAATAGTTCCTTGGTTGGCCTTTATGCAAGGTTCTGGGAAGACGTGTGATGACCGGGGCACTGGGGCAGGGCAGGGGGGGGAAACTGGGAAAGGTCGAATTCTCTCGGGCAGTGTCGGAGCCTGGAAGAGTAAAGAATTAAAGACGCACCCACGGCGTGAAAAACGTCAACACTACTACAGGCTTGTCCGTACCGGAGGAATATACAATACCAGAGGTCGCAGCTAATAATATCGCCCACTGTTTCACGCATGACAGATTTTGATGCCAATCGCGGGGTTCCCGCAGGCCCGGGATACGCGACCCGAGCAAGGGGGGGCTCAAAAGCGACGGAGGTTTATTATCTTACTGTAAATCATTAATTCTTTTCTTTTCTTTTCTTTTATATTCTGAATTTATTGCAATGGCAAAAGAATGATTAAGAATCGAGATAAAATACAGAATAAAGCCGGGGGCGGACCTAGACCAATATCACCAAGAAATCAAGTCATCCTGCGGGATTTCTCTCCTTCGTAAGCTTAACCCTTGAACGCCGCCGAGGACGTTCTGCGTCCTTTGAATGACAAAGAATCTTTCCCTACAAGACAGAAGTGCAACTTTTCATCCTCGGTATTAGGAATAAGAAGGAAAGATCTTTAACAGTTCTTTGACTTCCAATGAATGTATTAGGCTTTTTCAAAGCAGATGGTGTCACACGGAATCACAATACATGATTTCCATGGCTACCGGTCCGTCCTTCAAGGGTTAACCTTAGCTCAACTCGGGTGCAGATAACCATGTATTGACTCCGTAAACCATGAACTTAATTATAACCCCTTCCGTTTTGCTCCTATTGGAATATGGGATCACTCTTTGATTTATACTCTTGTCTCTGACACACCCTTGCTACAGTACTGATTCCTCCGTTGCCCCAGTGTTTTGTTGCTGGACTGTGTAAGTTGCTGGGAATCAGGGGAGCTGCATCAAGTCATTTATCTTATCCTTGCCTGAGAGAATGTGAGATTATTTTCTGCAGAAGTCTACTGTACCAGAGATGTAATTCAAACTATATAGAAGATTCATCATTCCAATCCCACGTCAACTTTTCATCGACACAGCACCGTCGGGAACGGAAACGTCATGATAGACATATCTGCGAGCCTGTCCAGAGACCGTGGAGGAATGTGCTTGGGTATTACTGCGTAATATTTTTTGAATATTGTTTATGAATATCGTTTCTGAGCATTGGTTTGAATATTAATTGTACGAGTAATAAGTTTACACGTCCCTTTAAGGAAAAGGTGCAGTGGTAGAACTAATCTGGAACGTCGACCGTCTGATGGTTGGACTCAAGTGACAATGAACAGCAAGTCTATTAGATATCTAGCAATAACTGTTATTGATGAAGGGCATGCGTAGCCGCTAGCTGTCTCATCTCACTGGTTGATTGCTTTTCACGCGTTGGAGCTTTTCCAGTCTGGCTGCATTTAACATGCATTGCCTGAGCAAGGAATATCAACTGCAGGGAGCAGGTGATAGCATGACACGAACTAGGGCGGATGTCCAGACGTTCGTCATCGCCACTCTTACCTTACATTTGTTGAGTAGTCGACGTCGGTCATGAAAATACAAGCACCCCTGCAACCGCATCTCCCTGATCCTAGCCCTACCATTCATTTGCAAAGCCGCCATCAGCAATCCAAAGATTCATCACTTGGATGTGGAGCTCTGCCACAGAATTCAAACCATTTCTCTGATTTTTCTGTGTACATGGTACAACCGTTTAAGATATATAAGTATTCCCTTGAAGCTGGCCTGTCCTAACGAAGTTACTCATGGTAACGTGACAGTGCAGGTGGAATGTCTAGCTGGCTTTGTCAATGCAGGTGACGAGTCCTGGCTAGCCTTTTCCTCGTCAACTGATCGGACCAAGATTGTAGCAGCCAAATGTAGGTCTTTTATTGGTGCGCGCTCTAAGTGGCTGGTAAGGGTAGGGTCACTTTGGATAGCGCGCTGCCTGCCTGCTACTGAAGCTTTTCAAGCTTGTGACTGGCATGGCGGTGTTTGTCTGTTTCTTCTGGTGTGCAGGGGCCCGATGGCCGCATTTCCCGGTCGGCAAACACAAAACCACCAACCCTGGCTCTCGATTTAACCTCGTCATCAATGGTCCTGCAGAAAGTGAGAACTGGGGCGTCGCTCGATGTGCACAGAGATTTATGGGTCACCCTTTGGCAGCAAGCTCGAGAGAGGCAGCTAGCGCACAATTATTACTTCTGTGTCGACAGACACTATTCTAAGCAAGGAGCCGCACACAAATTTTCCACCGGACTGACCTTCAGCCAGTCTTCTTAACTTTTCCAAGGTATTTACAGGCGAAAAAAGAGCATGATTGTTTTCCTGCCACATCAGAATAGCTATTTATGCTTGCATTGCCACGGTCTAAGTTATTGGTAAACGAAACCAGGCATTAATGCAAACGTACTGATTAGCAAATCTGTGGAGTGGTTGCGAATTGCAATGCCAATCTTATAACCTTGCTAGCGAGCAGTCGACAAGCGAGCTCGAAAAGCCAGACCGAGAGGTTCCGAATGCTAGCTTATGAAGAAGTCAATATTTAATAAGTTCGATCTCAAGTTCAGATGTAATTTGTGAATTATGGCACTACATCTTGCAAGTGAATATACGAAGGTGGATTCTGAAGGCAAAGAGAAAACAATTCGAGTTGTAATAAACTTCCGCTTCCATGTTTCCATCACCTTATATATGCAGAACTCTCTCAGTCGATCTCTTATTACAAGCAACAGCTCGTTGCATCACCAGGTCAGCTTTCTATACTAATTCTCTATCTGTCATTCTCGAACGAATGATTTTCTTCAACGAGACAATTTAAGAGAAAACTTCGATTCATGCTTCGAGTCTCTCGATAAGCTACTAACAATATTCTCCCCTCACCGACATTTCTTGTTGAGCTCGGCCTTGTCATTCTCTGGGTCCAGACAAAGAGTTAAAAGCATCCAGATAATGATTCTTCGCTGTCAGGAGCAGGCACTGCAAAGTGCAATATTGCACCGAAACCTTTCTGGTTGAGGTCACCGTCTAGGAGTAAAGAACACTTTTGTTTTGCATGTTCCCAGTTACCACCCATTGGAAAGGTGCACTGATTTGTCGTACTAGTGAGGGGGAATTAACGTGATAGCGTCACCTAGAAAAGTCATGTCACCACAAATTTTAATTTCACCAGTGATATTTCAACTTGCACTAATCCTAATTCAAAATAAAGTGACTTTGCTAAATTAGCGTCACAATCACTACGAGGACAAATTCGTGTAGCATAATATTACTTTCTTAACCTCTCGATCATTGCGAATATTAGGCAATCCTTCATTGCAAAATCTAGGATAATGATTAGAGAGATCTTGTTAGCTGTGCAAAGATCGGTCGGGAAATTAAGGCATTCGTTAACTAGGTTGAAAGGATCCAATCACGATCGACGTCACGGAATTCTAGTTTGAAACCTTTTCCTCCTCGTGTATCAATATAGTTTCGTCGTAAGTGGCCGAATTTCTAGTTCGAATGCTTCTCTAGCTCCTCATGTATTTACTTAACCCCGATTGAGCTGAGGACGACATTATTCAACTTCTGTCGAGTGATGGCCCCTTGGAGTTGCTGAAAACTAGCCCACATGAATATATGAAATCATTATGGCGTGTTGCTAAGATGGCGTGTTTAGAGAGTCAAAATTGTGACATTCAAGTGCCCAGAGCTCCGAAAACTAGCACTTCCAAATGCTGTGAAAACTAGTTCTGAGGTTTCAATCAGTCCCGATGAAACTGCACCAATTCCGTTAAACTGGACTCTGCCGTTTTAACAAGATGAGATTAGAAGGACTTTGGTCCTAAGACCAGAGTGAATTAATGAAGAATAAGTTAGGACAGTTTTACTAACGATGCCACTACAAGGTTACCAAATATTAGTTTACATCTTATGACTACAGGCTTCAAAGCTCGAGTTGAGTCTACTCGATCTTTTATTACAAAAGTCGTTTAATTACCCTATAATATTATGAAATCTATATCTTAAATTACTTCGAGGTAACTAAGTAATTACTCAGGGTTCTCGTTCAGTGCAACACTTGTCAGATGCACAGCAGGACTGAGAATTCCAGAAGCCAAATCCATACACCTTCAAGCGGCGAGGCACAAATTGCATAAACACAAGTGAGGGCCAATATACCGTCCTCTGTAATAGCAGTATAGCACCGAATCCAAAGCTCGAACTACCACAGAAAGCCCAGCTTGTCCTAGAACTGCACCAACAGAAACAGTACCAGTGCCGCCTCCAGGGTCCTAATCTGCAGCCGCATTGGTAGCCCCTTTTCACTGAAGTGACTTTCTTTTGTAACAGAAACATTGAGATCAGTCCTGCACAGGACAGTGAGTGATCAATCAGAAAGCATCCATTTGGCCCATTTATCTTATATTCTTTGTCGTTCTGATGAGCTTGTCCTTGTCATCATCTACGGTCGTTCTTTATAAAAGAATGAGCAAGATACAAAACTGCAACAAAATTGAGAAGTATCACCCTCTCCACGAAGGCCTATTTGCGGGACCCGAGTCACCTAACCTTGCTTGTAGCTATGGCGACCACAGATCTCCACAAGAAGCCCCAAAGGCTAATTTTTAAGCTTTTGGGAAGTGCAAAGACAGTACGCCTCCGCACCTTGAATAGGATCCTGGTTTCTCGATATTAATAATTTCCGTTTGAAATGCAAGCCTTTCTTTCCATTCATTTAAAGAAAAGAGAAAAGGACAGTTCCAGACCCCAGACAAACAGAATATAATCTCTCTTGGAAGAAGGCTGAGCGGCTGAAGAAGAACTTCCGGTTCCACCGTCCGAACAACATCTTTGTCGTTGAAATATTTGTTACCGTACTTGCGTACGTTCACCGGAATCTCTCACACCGTCCATGAAGTAAGACCGAAGCTTCCACAGTCGTGGCTACAGAGACCACTGGAGTAAGTGGAGTTGAAGTATTGATGCATCCCAAATAGGCTCCTGAGCAACGTACAATATTGATCTTCAAGGTCCTGTTGCAGTGCAAATTACTATTGGAGCATTGATGGTTGGAGCGGTGTTGGTGTTAGTATAGTGCTTGGAAGTACATAATAGGAGGTATCAGAGCTGGCCCGCAAAAGTAGGTGATTTCGGAAATGTGTTCCTAAACAGGGAAGATTATTTAGTACTTTGAGGAAAGAAGAATTGAGTACGTTGCGCCCCATTTGGTAACGAACTTGCAATCATAGGAGGAGAAATAACTGCAAGATTTGCACAAATGGAAAGGGCAAAGGTGGTTTGAGTTTGCGTAGACCAGGGAAATGACCCATGATAAGAGAAAACATTTCAAATTAGACTAGTTGTGGGTCTTTTCTTGGACATCTCTCTACTCTACGTAGACCACGCATGTCACCGCTTATATGTATGGTCCAATCTTGAAGTCCTGTTAACTGCCTTTCATGTTTGAAGTGAAAGCTTTTGTCAAAAAAGAGAATATGCTCTAGAAGAAAAGAAGAAGAAGCAGAAGACAACGTGCTTATAGAGCGAAAACCTTGGAAACCTCTTGCTGCAGGCTTGGTGCCTTGCTTCTTCAACCGGGCGATGTTGAGCGATCGTCTGACTGTCAGGACTTTTGGCTGCTGGTGCTGGGTTGTTTCTATTCAGCATTAAACTTCCATCCCTTTGGAAGAAGAAGCCAGTATGACTTGGTTATTCAAACACTCAGCCTGCAAACTCTGTCTGGTTCCAGCGGATGGTCTCTCAAGGACACACTTGCAGGAACCAGTGCAGGACAACAAGTAATTTAAGTTAAGAAGTTGGAATGTTTTTTTCCCACTCAGAAGCTAAGCTAGCGTACAGATTGACTTTTTGGACGGGTGAAGGCAGATCTAGGAAATATCGCAAGCAGCTGGTGATACGTGGAGCATGATTGAGTGGTACTTAGTAGCATGATTAAGCTTCGTAGCTCGAAGTACACACTTAGCGTGGTTTGAGCGGTCGTGTCAGAACTAATTAATAATCCAAACGATAACATTGAATCAGTGTTAACACGCAGGAAGACTCCTTTTCAAGCTAGTGACCCCTGATGGGATTCACCTCATTTGCATGTACAGTACTACAGTACCTCCATTTGTCTCTGTAGACCAGTTGCGAGCCTTCATCAATTCAAATCTGCACTTGTCTTGGTGGGAGCATTATCTAGGCTTGTGCTCAAACGCATGCCAATGATTAGGCCGCAGTGGACTCGAGATACATTGACATTGATGGGATGGGGTTGGACTGTGATTTGTTAGGCCCAGGACAACTTAAAAACCTGGTGGAAAACTGGAAACGGCATGTGGAAATAATATGAAGCACTTGCTACTTGGAAGTTGGAAGAAGAAGAAGAAATTGAGGAGCTAGTGATGAGTGCTGGACTGCTGGGCAAGCAAGTCCGAGTATTGTCAAATATCAGGCTGATGAGTTAAGTTGACATTGGGAGACCAGTTCTTACAGGTCAAACTTTGCAAAGCATGATTTCAATTCTTTACACCACCTGTCAGAATGTGTTTGCTGCTTGGAATGGTAGTGTGGTACACTCAACCCTCTCTAATTATGTCTCTCTTTAATTACACATTCCCTGCAATACTCAGAATCTGTCATATTTGTAGCCATCTTGTAATCGGACAAATTTCACATGCCAGAGTCTGTGCCTTCAGAAGACCATTTTGTCCTTGACGGAGACTGAATCTAATTAGTGAGAGTGGAGAGCACTACTAATTCGAGGCTATTCAGACTTAGCTAGTAGTTTAAGCCATTGTAATGGCATCACGGCACAATCGCAATAGCAATAGCAAAAATTTGAAGCCGAAATACACTTCAGAGATGAGCAATCAGAAAATTATCAAAAAAGACGAGAGCCACAATTTAGTTTTTAATAGAGCGAAAACAAGCGGATCATTAACCCTGCATGTTTGCAGCCTTTGGGTATCTCACTTTCAAAAGTCATGGCCAATTAACACAGAAAGCTTACAACTCTCATTTAAAGCTCTTGCAATTGCTGACAACGTTTTTATTTTGAACCAGAGTCACCACTGTTGGGCTCACTGCACACGCCATTTTCTGGAGGGACGAAGCCACAGAGGTCAGCATCTGTCAGTCTGAGCGAAATTTCGCCCAAAATAAAAACGCTATATTTGCTAGTAACTTAGTAAGTTCTGTGATGCACGAGACTCTAGAATTTGAATTATACAAATTAAGAGCCAACATCCTGATTATTGTGACCCACGTCGGTTCTTCTGACTTTAACTTCTTTTTCCAACAATGACCTATTAACCAGCAAATTAAAATTATTACTCATCTGGCAATTGTCCAAATGATTGGACTGAAAAGCCAATGTCAGGACTTGTATTTCGAGATCGACCTCTGATGAAAGTGTTGCCACAAAGATCTTAACCTGCGTTCTGAAGCTACTTTATTCATAATATCAAACCTTTGATCAATAAACTCTTATTAAACTGCACAGCAATCATATACAGTGTCATTGTGACGTGGACTCAGTGAAGCCAGAGATTAGGTCAGATCTACAACTAATAAATATGTCTGCAGAAACATAGCAGCAGTGGTAAAAAATTTGGCTAAAATTAGCAAATTTTTACATCAAAACCCCCGTGGCTAAGTACATGTCATGTCATTGAACATAACATTCAATAGCTCTACAGTGATGGTGTGGTATATTCCACACCCCAACAGTGCTTCATCAGTAACTACTGATGAATTAGACAGGTGGAGGATCGAGGCACACCATCACTGTACAACCAAGGCAACACCAACACATGCTACTCAATGTTGTGAAATTGAGAAGTTAAAATCACGTCATTTTTGTCACATTCCATTTCTGAATTGACATTAGGGACTAGGGAGATGAGGTACAAAGGACTTGGTGGGTGGGGGAGCAAGTCAATTGCCATCCACGAGGTCATTGAATAGTTGGATTTCAACATGGATCTAGGATATCTGTGTTGCTTAGTCATATTCTTAGATTCCTTATTTTGGAGTTGACAATCTTCTTTCTTTCTCCTTCACTATCTTGTTGCATTGCCTTCATTTCCCTCTCCGGTTCTAGATCTTAGAGTATGGTAGGTTCTAAAATAGCTTAGGTTCTAAAAGCATTCTCTGACATAGAAGTACATGTTGCTTTCTTCAATGCACCAATTGTATAATTTGTTAAATGTACCAACAATGAACATATCAAGGGATGAACGCTTTAGTGCCACATGATGTGATTGCATCTTTGAAATTCATAACTAATTCTACAAAGGTTCCAAAAATATGGATTTCAGTTAAATTCCACTTTTATTTTTTCTCACAAGTGATACTAGGAAAAAAATTAGAAAAGTTGCAACTTCTTGGATAAAAAATCTTTTGATATTGACAAAATGTCAATCCAAAAATAAAAACAGTAGAACTTTTGTTTTACAAATCATTTGCCATGGTAGTCTTCTCATGGAAAATTAAAAATGTAGTCCCTCAATTTACTACATAATCGAAGACTCCATCGCCAACTGCAATTTAGAATATATTCACCTACCTTTCATGTTACTAGTATGAAATTTGAACTACTTTCATGAATTGAACGTGAGAGCGCAGCTCTAGTAGGAGGCTCAAAATCGGCTCGGGCACTAAAAACCGCTCCTATAATTAATATTGAAATGGACATGAGGTGGTTCTTAAATTGGCTTCTATAATTATTGAATGGATCAAGGAAAAAATATTATTTAATGTAAAAGCCACTCATTCTCCTTGTTTCCCCCATTTTTCTTTACAAATTGCAAGTGAACAATTAATGGAAGACCTAGGGTCATAAATAGGTGCCTACAACACAACTCATTTGAAAATTCATAAGTAACTCATTAATGCTTCAAAATATATGAAACCAATTGTGTTACATTCTACTTCTGTTTCTCTTTGTTTGAAAAATGAGCTAAAAATATTTCCATCCAAGAAAAAAGCTTGAAAACGGTAGACATGCCCTTAAATGAGTGGTATCAAGCCTCATACCTTAGAGCAAGTCCAATGCAATATCAATGTAGGGCACCGGGAAATGGTTGGCCCTTGGCCGCATGCAGAGATTGCATATGGCCAGGCTTGATGCACCTTGCATTGCCTCCAATGCCATGATAGGCTACAGCCCAACAAACTAGCGCAAAATAATTTTTTGAATTTTCAACAAAATCTCTTGCTTTTTTTCAGGGCGGGCATTTTGGGGGTGTTTGGACTTGTGGGGCGTGTCAGAGAATCTAAGCTTCGTGTGGTGTTTTGGGCTCAACAAATTGCGTCAAAATGCCATTGCAATAAGGCCTCTCATTTGCCAAAACCTAGAAAATGTTGTTGACTAAAGCATTCGCATTGAGGACCGATTATTTTGAGGACGTTACAAGCCCCGTTGGTGCTTTTCTTGTCCTTGCTCAAGTGCACATTGGAGATGCTCTTAGAAATGCCTAGTATCAATGTTGATTACATACCTAACCGGCAATTGTATTATTTGCAAGTTAATCCCTAAAGTCCTATTATCCCTACGGGACAAAATGGATTTTGGGCAGGTTCCTATGAGCTCAATTTTTGGTGAAACTTTTTGATACTTTTTTTTAAGATAGGAAAACTCATTAGCTTTCTACGAATGTAATTTTTATTTCAATCGATGGCCAAGTGCAAAAATTATACTACAATAACCTCAAAACGGAAGACTGGATAGCAAAAAGAATCCATAAAAAAATTGAAATAAAAATTTTCATTATTTTTCTCTAATAGATTATATTTTGTCTAAATAAGAAGCTTTGATTCATTCCATTTAGATTAGTGATGTGAAAGTTATAGAGTTTCTTGTTTTGCAGGCAATTAAAGCATCTTCTTGAAAAAAACTTCAATTCTTTCATTTTGAATGCTAATATCTTTCAATCTGTACGGTCAAACATCACAAAGTTTTTACCTCATGATCTGAAAAAAGTGTAGTACAAGATCTTACGGTTAGCTTCCAAAAAATTATTTTTCTGATATTTTAGATGAACGCAACAAAAGGAGCAATTTTGAGTGATTTTTGTCAAAAAAATGGTCTTGGAACTTTAGGGTTTAGATCACTTGATGATGCTCTAAGAGCATCACCATCCATTCACGGAGAAGCTCCCTAGTCCGGCCTTGGGCGTGGCCGGTCAGGGAAAAGTGGTTCACTGCGGACCTAGCCAAAGACAAAAGAAGACCGGTCACTCCAAAATGGGCTCTCCAAACACTATCTCTCCAACCCCGCCATGCTTTGACCCGGGCTTGATCTTGTCGGCTTTGTTGGTTTGTAGGCCATTTCTTAGTTTCTTTTAATCAATTCGCATTTTGGTTGGCTCTTGGTTATGAAAAGTCATTAGTGCATGAGTTTGTCTTGTTTTGGTGTGTGCGATTCTACAGGATTGGATGGCAAACGGAAGCAATCCGGGAGGTATTGGGTGGCAATGCTCTCACTTGCTAACTTAGCACCCTTGTTGAAGGGTCGTGTCTAAAGTAGTGTTGGGAGCCTCTTGCGGAGGTTAAGACCAAGGTCAGAATGTACAAAAAGACCCCCTATTATGTGCCGTCTTTGTTCAATTGTTAACACCTCTCCTAGCTAATTTGGGGCCTTTGATTGCAAATATGAACTCTGAATTTGCAAAAACTCCGTTTTCCCCACGGATAAGGGGGGGGCAAAACGGCCTCCGCAAGAGGCTCCCAATACTCAACTTTAGACACGACCCTGTTGAAGTGCGTTTTTTATTACTTTCTTATCTCTTTATTTATTTTATTATTAAATTAAACAAATGAAGGGACGACCTTCGGTTCATTGTTGCCGACCAGTCTGACTATTATATTATATTAGTATTATAGTTACCAGCAGACACAATGTCACGCTGATCATTTATAATTTTGATCAGTTCTGGTGTCCTTGAATTGAGCACCGACCCCAACCTTTTACGTTTATCCAGTGTTGGATAGTTTATTCTTCACTTGTGTAAGAAAAAAAAAAAGAACTGACCAGTGTCGGATAAATATTTATTCTGTGTTCTGCATCTGTGTCAAACTGAAAAAAAAAATTAAAAAAACAGTGTCGGACAGTCATGATTGTCCAAGATTACAATCAAGCATTTTCAGATTCCACAGCAAGTTTATTAACTTAGAGTGTCGACTCCGGTGAATTTCATTTCCCACGGATTTCAATCTCTCACTTCACTTCTGTTATAACAATGAGTGGGCGACATCGTTGGATTAGGGAGCATTTCAAATCTCACATGATCTATCACCGGCATAGATAATTAGACATGAGGTTTAGTACACAAATCATATTAATAACATACTACGGAGTCGAGAAAGCTTACATGCCACACCGGGGGTGTTATTTTGTGAGCTTTGGAGCATGAGCCCAAGAGCTGGAGAGCTTGTGAGCCTCAAAATTAGGATTTTTGGTTTTTGATAATTGGGTGTGGACCTATGACCGTGGATTACAAATATTGCGATTTTACAGTTTTGCAACATACAAATGAAAGGTATAGAGGCTTTCTGAGTAACCTGCTTGGGTAAACATTGCCATTGCCATTGACCATTGAAAAAAAGACAACATACCATGCAAAGAGAAGACATTAGAACTATATAGATAAGTATACTGAAATACAATAGATAGAGTTAAAAGGTATCCTCATGCTTAGGGAACTGCTAGAAGATGCAAATGCAGAGCTCCCATTAGTGTTTGATGACTCACCCACAAAATCTTTAATAGAATCATTTATGAAAACCAAAACTCATGGGTCTACCTTATGGGCCCTAAAAGGCGGGTTTGGGTCATAAGTCTTCAGCATACATGGGCAGCTAATAAGCTTTGGGAGGACTGCAAAAGAAGGCCAAATCTCCAAAGAACGGTTGATGTGATGACATTTTTCATTTTTGCACCTTGCCTACAAGAGTCCAGAAAACAAATATAAAAAGAAGTTATAATAAAAAATATTTATAGTTGTGGTTAACTTGATTTATGAGATAAAAATTATGAGGTGTTCTAGTTTGTGGGCAGTTATAGGTTCCCTATTCTAAAATAAACTTTGAAGTCCTTTATTTAATTCAATTTTTAATATTTTTTGAAAAAAATAAGAGCTTAGGATGTTTTGTTTATTGCAGCATTACAACTGTTGGGATTGACATTTTTTTATTCCATAATTAAATTCTTAACAATTTCGTGTTTTGAATCATTTTCTACTTCTTTCTACAACCTATTTTTTTCCTATATATTGTACAGTTCCAAATGATCTGAATTTTTTCAATCATGTAGCCAACTTGATTTGAAGAGTAACTCCAAGGAGTAACTGCCATTTTGGACATTTTTTTATGTAAATGTGACCTTGTGAAGTGCAGCTGCCCGGGTTCCTGCAGTGCCAAAAAAAGGGTTTTTGTCACTTTAAATGCTAATATCTTGCTATCTACAAGGTGGAAAATTTTGAAATTTTTTCTACATATTCTCAAACAAGTTTACTACAAGATCCTACGATTACATATGTCCAAAAATGTTTTTTTTTGAAATTTGATACTTATACTAGAAATGGTAGTTTTGGAGTGCTTTTGGTGAAAACATGATTTCCAACCTTTAGGAGTTAAGAAGTATAAGGGCAAGCTTACTTACTAAATTGGGATGTCTTTGTCACATGTTGGACAGGCACCACCTTGGTGTCCAAATCAACCAGAGAAGCTTTAGAGCTTTGTGGTGTAGGTGGTGGATTTGCAACTGGTCGGTTAAATGAAGCAAGGAGGGCTTTGTAAATAGGCTTATCACCCTCCAAGGCTTAAGAGTTTAGTGAACTTCTCAATTGGTATCGTGCCATACTTGCAAACATGATACAAAGTATGGACAAGATTCGTCTTGACACGTGAGTTTTTGGTGTGCCTAATGGCAAGAATTGAATCACATAGTTAGTGCTCTGGAATGCAGGACTAAACCAATAATCAAATTGCAAGAAGAAGGAGTGGAACTCACTGATTTATATCATACATGACCTGCACGGCCGCACCAAGTCTTCTTTTAATGCCCAATACTATCGAATCAACATGGACGAGCCACTTTGGTTATAGGCTATAAAGTCGTTTAATATGTTGCATCCATGCTATATGGCGATGGTTGCCATTGCAGATTAAAAACTTTGTGTCCACCAAGGGTTTCAGTTCAAGTTGACTACTGAGGTAAGCATCAAATTGATTCTTGACGGTGTTCCAAATAGGACCCCACTCAGACTTCTTTGCCTGAGAAAACACACCCGTTTGCCCTCCTTTGTACGAAACAAAGACATAAAAAACTCAAGCTCCTTCTTCATAGCCATGGACATAATCCGTCTCCAGTTGGACCAGATCACATTCTAGTGTGGCCTTACCACGGGCATAAAAACCAGACAACATAACGGGATGACCAACCTTGAGAGATGCTGTGGTTGAATGCATACTCGAAATTGTTGAAACATAGTCAAGCTTCTATGCCTTGTGGATGTCGTCCTCTTTCAAAAAACTTGTCACCGATGCACGGCTACTGGACATCATGCATGGCTTCATTCGGAATCACATCAACTGAAATTGCGTGCTGGACTTGTTCAGAAGTCGTGTCTAGCACCGAAGTCATAAAGGCAGGGTTGGTCAATGTATCAGTTGCCATATTCTAAGTACAAACAAATTCATTTGTAAGATCAAAGGTCGACCTTTCAATTACGGCATTCTCCAAGAGATACACATACAAAGGACATAAATAAAAATAGAGGGGCAACGTTTTCAATACTGAAAGTCAGAAGTTCAATCAATTCTGCTTTCATCCAAATATATTTTAAAATCCTAGTGCTGTCTACAACTGTACAACTCATGAATGGACTTCCAAAGCCTGTAGTAAAGACACACAGTCTTGTCAATATTATAGAGCTAGATGACACCTGATACTCAGGAGAACTATTGAATTCTTGTCCAAAAGTCATTGGAGAATCAAGAAGGATGTAAACTTCATCATCTAAGCCCAATGATATACAACAGGACATTGGAGATGTGAGGTCCCATTCTCCCTCAAGGTCCCTCAATAGAGCATAAAAAAAAACACGGGTTTCTTATAGTGCAAGCATTATAGTACTCAAGATTTACCAAACGCCTCTCCAGATGTGGCAAAATCACTATTTCCAACGCATTGTTGACAAGAGGATGCACATTCATTCCTAATGGAGGAACCTACAAAACCACAGAGTTCAAATTCAAAAGAGACTAGATTGACCAAGTAATATAAACAACAGTGCATGCAAATCACTTAAATGACTTGAGCCTAAACTATAAACTGAGTATCGGATATCAAAAAACAAAATTGACCCAATACTTGGGTAGTGAAAAAGTGCCCTTGGTGGAGAGGGGACTTTTACGGGTGAGCTCGGTTGGAACTTGGAACCAAAAAAATTAAGAGGGGATTGCTCTCCCCTCCCCTGATCTCCACAACTTAAATTGGATACCAAAAAATAAAATTGTCACAACACTCGAGTAGTGAAAAAGCACCCTCGGTGGAGAGGGGACTTTTACGGGTGAGCTTGGTTGGAACCCAAAAAAATGAAGAGGGGACTTGGTCTCCCGTCCTCCCTTCCACGACTGAAATTGGATCCCAAAAAAAAAAATTGTCGCAACACTTGGGTAGTGAAAAAGGGCCCTTGGTAGAGAGGGGACTTTTATGGGTGAGCTTGATTGGAACTAAAAAAATGGAAAGGGGATTTGTCTCCCCTCCGTAAGATGTCCACAATTAAGAAGCATATACTAGAAGAAGCGATTGGAATTTTCACCTCCAACACCTATGATATTGGCTTTGTTGGGGGTATGCGAGCCTCTTCCCTCCTCGCAAGACTGGTGGAGATGTATATTTTGGGCTTGTCACTATCAATCTCTGTGGATTCAATATTTAAGGTTGTACTATCTAAAATGATTCTAGGATTGCTTATCTCAAAATTTTCTCATGGTGTATTCAATGTACTTGATTTCTATAGGTATTTTGTAATTGAGTCCTACACCGTAAATATAATTAGGTGAACTATTTGGAGACTGTCATTTATGATCTGACGAGATTTTAACAATGAAGATTGAAATGTAGTACTTCCATAATCCTAATCGGATATTACATACATCACCTACGCTATTTAAATACATTGTTCTCCCAAGACAATTCTCTTTCATATCTTATTTGTGCTGTAGGTAGTTTCTATTAGAGCTAACAGCCATGAGGTGCCTTTGATTCTTTGCTTAAATGCTAATGGATTAACCAATGTCTCAAGTGACCTGCTTCACGTTCGTTATGGTTTCAAAGAGTCTTCTATCTATGTTGAAGAAGAGATTTTGTCAGAGTCCTTGTCACTGCTTCAGTCGGTTCTTATGCGTAGGATTAGCAATATGCATAATTACTTGTGGAGTTTAAGGCATGGTGGTACTCCTCGGGTGCAACAACGGAAGAATCTTTGAAGAAGCTTGAGTTGTGGTTAGTGTTCTAGCACTTTAGATACTGTCAATGGGGTGGCTTTATGGAAACTGTAAGACCTTCATTCTTCCTTCTTTTACTTTCTATGCAATGATACTTGGAGTTTTACTATGATTTTTGGATTGAACTTGAAACGTCTTCTGCTGTTTGTCCAAGATCTATCAACAAAAGAATTGGCAAATATTTTATCCTACAATCTCTCCAAAATAATTCACAACAAGTGGTTGCAAGCATCAGGGAAACGCGGAACAAACTTATACGTTGCAACATGTGATGATTGGGTACAAGCGTTCATGCAAATGACAAATTATTGGGTGTACCTCAACGGTGGCCCATATGGATTCAAACCATCTTGTGACATGATTTGAAGTTGAAGAGAGCAGCAGTATCTATGGACGGAATTATTGACGCCTTGTACAGTATGCCCGGTGTTGAGGAAGTATACATACGCATACCACATTTAGAAGGAGAAGAAGTGTTCAGATCAACAAAATAGAACTGGACGTATCCATTGGGTCCAAAGTTGATTCTCATCGCCCAGATAAGGTGAATTTCTCTCAACCTAGAGTCCAATTGAAATCTATCAAAGTTGCAATTGCCAATGTGGAGGGATTTACCCCAGTGTTTCTTGATGCAAAGCACATTTTGGAGATGGATTGTGACCCTTCTGATTGGTACATAACCCGCATCTTCATGAAATCAAAGAGGAAGTGCCATGCTACTTAGTCTCAAATGGAGGTGAAGTACAAGATGATCATAGCTAAGGGCTCAAAAGCCACCACTGCTCCAATATACAAGGGTCAGAAACACATTTATAAAGGTTCAAGAATGGAGACATATGAGTTTTGATTTTGTCCAGACAATATCAAACGTTGTGTGATGGGCCCAAGAAGGTATCCTGTTCTCATTCAACCAAGGATCCTTGATGTGTGGCCAATGATGATTGGTACAGCCTTTTCTTTTGACGAGATTATTTTCTTTGAAGAGTCTAGATTCTACTTGCAAGAGCAACCATCCTTGTCTCCGCAACGCCTCTTCACGTCATCAAAATTTTTTGAAGTTGTAGAATGGACTTACCGCAAGACTTCCTCACGCTGACAAGCCTCCATGCATTTGCAATGGAAAAAACATTTGCAGAAATGAGAATGCGCCAACTGATGATTATCATAACCAATGGGAGAGTGCTTGAAATGTTATAGTGAATATTCTTGGAGTGAACATTTTGTTGTACCTGAAAATTGGAGCTATCATCACCCTACAATCTGCCGTCAAACCTCATCACATAGTGTATCAAGTCACGATCTCCAATTTTCCAACTTGCACTTGCTTGTCTTTCATCGGTATGTTGTCTGCATCTATTGGAAAGCAAGGGAAATACGTCAATTGCAAATATCTGTATTACATTTTTTGTTACTTGTGCAAGGTGGACCAGAAGAAGGACAAGTTCATTTACACACCAAGCTTTAGTATGGATGAAGTGATGAAACTACTAGAAATGGCAAAGATGATGAAGAGTACTGCTTGAAATGGCAGTATGAACATTGAATATATTGTTAGTGAGTTAATCCAATATTGTACTCGTATGTGGCAAAGTAGAAGCTTAGACTTTCAATATAGGGGACCGTGAATTCAAAGTCGACTTCTTTGAAGTACTTTATATGTATTCAAATTCCTAGATAATCACTTTCCTACAAGTAAAGTCAATGTATTCCAAGCATTATGACCAATGCAACATTTTGACAAATGAATGTATCTTAAACCCTTGGATGGGTTGAAAATAGAAATTTATTGAGACTAAAATCAATTAGTCGGGTAGGTGAGTTGATTGACATTGGCTGAAACCAATTTGGGCAAAATATTTTAAATAACTTATCTTTGACATTCTGTGTTGGGCTCCATAGTTTTGCGTTCTTAAAAATTTTGAATTCGATAGGTTCGGTTTGTAAGAGAGGTAGAAGTTTTCCTCCTATATTTTTTGGTTCCGATCTGAGATACCCTTGTGGGGCTCTTTTGCTGCCAAGAGAGCCTACTTGAGGTGCCAAAGTTGCATTTTATTTTTAAAAAGATGCAAGTGCATTTGTTTTGATTGGGGGAAGTAATATCCTAAACCCTCCTCATTTTTTTTTTGTTCCAATTGATGGGATCTGATGGTTGCTCTCTCGTTGCAAAGAGCTCCTATTTGGAGTGCCAATCTCCCAATTTTTTGGGGGAAATATTTGGATATGTCAGTTTCTGATAAAGAGGAGGGGAGGAGGTCATTTTCAGTGTTTATCATTTTCAATTGAAGTATGTAGGTTTTGAAATTAAGAACGCGTATGCCCTACTTCATTTTCTGCTCTACGGTCTTGGATCCGCAATACCTAAACCGCGGTAATAGGTTGAAGCTAATAGCCCCACAATATCAAATCCACAATCATAGGTCCAAGGCTATAGGTCAACATGAATTCCTGTACAATAACATGTCCACGTCTTAGGTATATATTAAATATGTTTGAGAATACATTACAACTTTTTTTTAACCCAAAATGTACTCTAGGTTTTTCAACCAAATTTGCTGAAATATCCAACTTTTTTTTAAAAGATCCAAAGGCTCGCAAAAGCTGCACTCACCGCTCTCAAGCTCGTGCTTTTAGGCTCACAAACTAGCATTATTGCATGCCACACCTCACTTCAATCCATACAAATTAAAATCATACAATTATGATTTCTAGCCAAATCCATAAATAATCTAAAGTAACCATACCTATACCCAATCATTTAAGCAGTTTTCGAGCACATGGTGAGCGAAATGAGTGATGAAAATTTTTCCCCATGTAAAAAGATAAGAAATATTAGGACGGAAAGTTTTCCGTAATTTTATTCCCAAAATTGAAATTACTGTGAATTTTGGGAGCCAAAAAGTGTTCTGAACGCAAAGCCGATCACTAGAGTCTTCCAATTCCAATCACCCAAAAACTAGCTTCATACTTCTTCTTTTCTTGCTACTTTTTGCATACTTTAGGATATATATCTTGATCTTATTGGTCCCAACCTTCAAAAAGAGTAAAAAACATATTCTAAGCTGTGATTACAAATAGGAGCACTTCTAGGTCGAGAATTGATCCCTGGTTGGGAATAGGTGATTCTACTTTATATTGAAATTTCATATTTTATTAGAGTTAATCGTAAAAAGTATGCAATGCAGGACTAGGAGGCCGGAGTTTTTGAAAAACACAGGATGAAACTCCTTGGAAGCACCAAAACTAAGGACTGATGGACTTTGGTGTTGTGTTTCTTTTGTACTATTCTTAATTCAACCTTCCTTTGACACCCGTTTACAAACACAAGACAAACTTTACAATTAACTCTATTCTGTTGGGAATGTTTGTCATGTTGAGCGCAACTTCCAATTAGAAAAAATGGGCAAGAGTTTCCATTTCAAGCCTCATTTTTCTATTTGATGTTTTTTTTCTTTTTGACACAAATGAAATCACTTCTTTTAGGGATGCAAATGCAAGGAAAACTCATTGCAGAAAGTAGGATAGAACCTAGCCCATATAAAGAAGGATTCTTTATCATCCATTAGACTTTCAATATTTACAACATCCTTTTGGGATTAATCCAAGGGCTAGGGAAACTCCAAATTGGAAAGACCACAAATTGAATACAATACAATGAAATCACTTTCATTGTAAGGACAAATTGTAATAAAATCCTAGCCAAAGTATGCGACTTGGAGGTTCAAACAAACAAAACAAAAACTCAAACCTCGTAGCCATTGGGGTTTTAGTTGGACAACAAAATCCTCATAATTCTAACATCTAGAATGGACATAGATCTAAGATTTCAAAAACTGTCCTGCTTTTGTAATGAAGTAATTTCATCTAAATTAAGTGATGAAAATAGAGGTACCCAAAATCAACTCTACACTCTCATCTTTAGAGGACTTCTATTTTAAGCAATATTCTTAATGAGACAGTTCTACAAAATAAGTCACAATTAAATGCAATTACTATATTGCACCAAATGTAACAAATATGACCATTTTGATTAGACGAAAAAAATCTCTAGTGAAACATCAATTGATGATATTTGAGGGAGGATGCAATATATTGCAAAAAAACAACCTACCTCTTGCTTTTGCTACAAGAATAAAGGATTTTCTTAATGTAAAAAATTACTACATGAGCAATATGGTTAGAGGCAAAAAATTTAGGCGACTTTGTTTTTTTAAAACATGGTTGACGACTTCAACTCTTTCTTGGATGTAGTAGGTATTAGGACATAATGGCATCCACTTGAATATGCAAATTTAGTGGAAAAGTTGCAAATGCCCTATAATTCTACAAAATTAGTGAGGATGTTTAGAAGCCTTCACTAAACATGTATCACAACAATGAAATAGAAACAACTGACTTTAGTCCTACCAACTGACTCCAGGACTATATTTTTGCATAAGGATGTTAAGGTTTAAAAGTTTCCAACAAATGACTTTTGGAAAAGGTAAGAATACATCTATAAACTCCTAAAGTTCCATTATTCCTTTGGAAATAAATGAAAGTTTCAACAGATTTCTATGATTTCAAATTTTGGCAAAGTTTTTTTGAATTTAAGAAATACAATAGCTTTTTAAAAATGTATATATTTTTTCAATTGGTATCCAAGAAAAAAGTCATATCATCTTGAGTACAAATTAGAGCTTGTTGGGCAATTTAAAAACTCTACAAACCTTGATATAAAAATAATTTTTTCTCATAGATTTTTTTTTGTCTACATAGCAGCTTTGGTTAACTCCATTCGGATTAGTGATGTAAAAGTTATGAAGTTTCTTTTGCAAGCAATCATCTTTTTGAAAAAAACTAACATATGAGATTTTTTGTTTAATTTAATTTTCAAAATTTTCAATAAGAAAAATTTCCATTTGGTTTAAGTACACTTTCTAGAACAATCTCACCATTGGAATTAGTGTGTTTCCTTCAATCTCATATATGTTGTTTCTTAACAATATTTATACGATGAAAATTGAGTTTTTTGTGGATTATTTTTCCTAGACTTTCAAATTTAAACTCAATTCTTCAAAAAAAAAAAATTCTAACTCAAAATTTGTAGCGCAAATACTTTGAGCTAAGAAAATTCAAAGTCTTATAATATAGTCATGCAAAGACTGGTGCAAAATGAAACATTTTTATTGCTTTGGAGGCAAATATATATCTTGCAATTCTTGTGGTCAAAGTTCTTGCAATTTTTTCTACACACTCTTATATTAGTCTAGTGCAAGGTATTACAACTAAATATGTGAAAAGATAATTTTAATTTTTTTTGCTATCCGCAATAGAAATAGCAATTTTTTAGGGGGATTGAAAGAGAAAACTTGGGACTATAGGGATTAATCTTGAAAGTTGATAATTTTAGAATCTAACAACCTTGGAGATATGTCAATGTCTTTCTTGTATTAAGCCCTAAAGGCCTAGGGAGCCTACTTTGAGTTTTTTGAAAACTTCCATGGTACGCTTTGTTGACTTCATACTTTGGAGTTTTTGCATGAATTTCTTAACCTCTAAAGTTCCTTTACTATGTTTTGACTGAAAATATTCAAAAATTGCCATTTTTAGAACAAGTACCAAATTTTTGAATTTTTTTTGAAACATGTAACTATAGGATCTTGTATTATGCTGATTGGGGAACATGGGTAAAAATTTCAGAAATTTCCACCGCGTGGATTGCAAGATATAAGCATTTAAATTCTCTGGAATCATTTTTTTGGCCCTACAAAAAACACTACAGCTGCACTTCACAAGCTTACTTTTCTATGGAAAAAAGTGGCCAAAATGGTGGTGCTTATTTGGATTCTTTTTCCTAGACAAGTTAGCCACATGCTTGAAAATTTTTACATCATTTGGAAGTGTACAACATATAAAAAAAAAATAGTAAGTAGATAGTAGTAGAGAATGATTCAAAATACTAAATTGTTAAGAATTTAGTTACGAAAAAATGCCAATTCCAATGGTTGCAATGTCTTAATAAACAATATAAATTCGATGATTTTTTTTTTTCAAAAAATATTGAAAATTGAGCAAGATAAAAGACTTCAAAGTTTATTTTAGAGTAGAGAATCCATAACTGCCCGCAAACTTTAGAAAACCAATTTCAAATTTTTAATTTTGAAAAAAGTGATTTTTTCTTATCTGTTCGGACCGTTCGCGTTGAGAAACAAACTATATATCATGCAACACATATTTCTAAATGTCATGAAATTTAGTGCATATGAAAGATATTCCTCATCCCCACCCTCTATAAAGTTTGGGCCAAAAGTATGGAAATCTCTAGTCACACATACCTGCCCAAAATTTCTATGTAGCCAAAAATCGCATGTTGGTCCTTTAGAGATTAATATAGTCATATGGATGCTAATCATCCTAATCTATGTGTAAAGATTTGATTCACATCATTCCAATATATATTACAAGAATTATAAGTTTTAAAAAAAAAATTTCAATATCATAGTGGGCACCAAAACTTGTATTTTACATTTTGTCTAATTGATTTTATACAATTATATTGATTGATACTTACTCAAAAACATTTGAACCACTAAAATCCAAATAATGAGGTAAAAGCTATGACATTTTTATTTTGTTAACAGTAAAGGTAGAAAAACTTATAAACTTGTTTTTAGAACTCAATTTTTTCAATTTCAAATTGTAAAAGAAATTCAAGATCCCAATTTTTATTTGAACATTTTCGTCATTGGGATTAGCAGTTTTTAGTTTTTTTTAGAAGTTATTAGTGACTTAGTTTTTTCTTTCATTGAGGTTCTTGTATAGTGGGGTACCAATCAAAATGGCGTTTTTGAATTTGCAGGGAAAGAAATTTCAGTGCTGCCAACTTTGACAACCTTCTGAGAGCTAAAAATTTGGTATTTTACCATGAAATTTTTTCAAAAAATCAAATTTTTGTAAATAACATGTATACTAAATTTCAAGGTCAAAAGATTCACCAAAAAATATATATTCAAAATCTACCAACATGTATAGCTGTGAATTTTTTTTCAATGCTGCCAACTTTGATAGCCTCTCAAGGATTAAAATTTTTTTTTTTGCCATAATTTTTTTTTAAGAAATCATCTCTATGGTAATAACATTTGGGCCAAATTTTAATTTCGATAGATATATACAAAAAAAGATATTTGAAATTTACCAACATGTGTAGTTGTGAAAAACAATTTTACTACTACTTAGTACCTACTCTGACATCCTCTCACGGGCTGAAAAATTGCTTATTTATTGTGATTTTTTTTTCAAAATCATCTCTATATTGATAACATGTGTGCCAAATTTCAAACTCAAAAGATTCTCACAAAAAAAGAAATTCTAATTTTGCCAAAATGTGTAGCTATGAAATTGATTTTTTTAGCCTTTAGGATAGTCTCATTTTATGGGTAAAATTTCACATGAATGTAAAAAATCATTCTCACAACTATGTATATCGGTAGAATTAGAATATCTTTTTTTTTGTGAATCTTTTGAACTTGAAATTTGACACACATGTTATTCAAATAGCGTTTTGTGTGTAAATTTTTTGACCTTGAAATTTAGCACACATGTTATGAATATAAGGATGATCTTGCGAAAAATTTCTTTTGATAAATAAGCAATTTTTCAGCCCTTGGGAGGGTGTCAAAGTTGGCAGTAATGAAATTGTTTCTCACAACTACGCATGTTGGTAAATTTTGAATATCTTTTTTTTTATAAATCTATAAAACTTGAAATTTGGCCACATATTATTAACATAGAGATGATTTCTTAAGAAAATTTATAGCCAAAAAAAATTTTAGTCTTTGAGAGGCTGTCAAAGTTGGTAGCAGTGAAAAAAATTTCAAAGCTATATATGTTGGTAAATTTTGAATATTTTTTTTTATTGAATATTTGGTCTTGAAATTTGGTACACTTGTTATTAATATAAAGATGATGTTGTTAAAAAAAATTCTTGGTAAAATACTAAGTTTTTAGCTCTTGGAAGGCTGTCAAAATTGGCCGCACTTAAATTTTTTTTTCATTGCCAATTTTTCAAAAACGCCATTTTGATTGGTAAACCATTGTACTTTATAAATTTGTAAGATGAACTAGAATTTTTAACCTCTAAAGGACCAAGGCCAGTTATATATCTAAAACTGCTCCGAACTGCCATTTCTATTATGTTCATCCAAGAAAGCAAAATGAATATTTAATTGAGCAATCTAACTATAAGATCTTCTACTTCACTTGTTTGAGATCATGTGATAAGAAATTTGTGAAGTTGTATAGATTGGAAGATTTTAGCATTCCAATTTGGAAAAAATACTTTTTAAATGTTGGCTTATAATTTCAAATGACTTTAATCACTATTTTTGGAAAAATTGCACTACAAAATTTGAATTTTAAATGTTTTGTGTTGAAGAATTGAATTGAAAGTCTAGGATTTTTTGAAAAAACACACTTGATTTTCTTTCTTCAAAAAACTGTTAAATAGAGGTAGGTCCAAGATTGAAAGAAAACAAAATCATCAATATCTTTAAGATGGATTGAAACACAATAATTCAAATGGTGAGATTGTCTTAGCAAGAAAAGTTAATCCTTTCAAATAATGTTTTTTGAAAAATTGTGAAAATTGCATTTAGAAATGAATTCTATAAGATATTTTTTCAAGATGATGCTTAGATTGCCCAAAAAACAAAATTATCAATTACATTCTCATTACTAATCCAAATAGATGAATCAAAGCTTCACATGTAGACAAAAGTATAATATTTTAGGGAAAAAAATGACAAAATTTAATTTTGACTTTTTTTGATTTTTTTGTAAAGCCTGACAAGTTCAGTTCTAGGCTTTTTGCAGTATAACTTTTGCTCCCAGGTACCAATTTGAATAATATTATATTCCCAAAAAGCTGTTTAGTTTTCCTATCTTATGAGAAATTACCACTTCTAGGAAACAATGCAATTTGGACATTTTTTTGTCAATTTTCTATCAGCTCGGACATTTTTTGACATAATTATCTTAATTTGGACATTTTTTGTCAATTAGAACATGTCAATTAGAATGTGTCAAATCAAACATTGTTTTCTTGTAGTGTTAAAGTTATAAAAAATTTAGCAAAAATTGAGGTCATGGGAACCTACCCAAAATTCATTGTGTCCCCCGAAGAGACAATGGTCCTTTAGGGCTGAGATGAATTTGAATTTTTTTGGTTTAAATTCTTTTAAATGTTTCCAAACCATTTTACATCATATTGACTAAGATATACAAATTATGAGGAATACTTGATTTATTCTAAAAATGTTGAAAGACAAAACTTCACTTTTTGCAAGGGTTAGAAAAGTTTGCATTTTGAAATTTAACCCTAAATGACGAACTATAACCATTGATTTCAAACCTCACTGCCATCACTTAGTTTGCTACCATTTTGCAACTAGATATGTACCAAAAAAATTGTATTTATTTTTCAAAGATGAAATTCTATATCTTCTATACGTGGCAAAAAATTGAGATTGTGTGCAGAAAATTGATTTTTTTGAGAGTTTTTGAAGAAAAAGGCGAAGAAAAATCACATTAAATAGAAAAATATTTCAAAAAGTTTAAATTTTGTATTATGTATGTATATTACAATGACAAACATCATGGAACAAACTCAATTTCCTTGTTATTCTATAAATAGAAAATAATACAAAAAATTTATTTCAATCTTCAAAGTTCAAATTGCAATAAATTATTTAAGATCAGGAATTTTTTCAAAATTCAAATTGGAGTAGAATCTAGAATACATGACCTTCATTTTGTTAGTTGTACTCAAATTCAAAAATTATCATTTTTATAGAGAAATTCCAGATTTAGAGCAAGGAGCAACAACTTTCCAAAATACACTAAAATAGCATATTCTATGATCCATTTTTTTTACTAACTTCTCATTTACATGAAGAAAAACACTTGCAAGACCACAACTTCAATTGAATACTCTTCATAATCCACCATGAAAGGTCAATAAGAAAAATATGGATGAAAAAATGTTTTTGAGGTCTTTTTATTTTGTAGCATTGTCATCAGAATGCCACAAAATGGCACCCAATGGCGCCCATGCTTCAAGGTTAACCGCTTAAGCCCATTAGATTTGCAACCTGTAGAGATATTCATTCTAAAATTTTGAGAGGATGTATTTGAACAAGTTAATTGAAGGATGTAATGGTTGAATTTGTTAAAATATAAATATAGATGAAGATTTTAGTCTCACTTTGGGGACAAGTATTTTGAAATTGTTTTGGGCTTCTAAACATCAAAAAACTTTAGGGACTAATGTCAATTTCAATTTATTTGATGAAGTTATTAGTGACCTCAAGGCAAATTTAGCCCAAATTGTTTTGTATTTTTTCTATTTGGTTTAATATCATGTGGATTTTTAAAGTTGAAAGCATAATGTACCTATATATGCCACTAGACTCCCCATATGTAGAGACTTTTGATGTATAAAAACCTTCAAAATTGCTTCAAAAACTCTTCAAAAACTCTATAACTCCCCTTGGTTGCTCTTGGAAATTTGAGGTAGGGAAGTAGTGTGTGACACTTTGGTAACCCATTTGCTCCTTCAAGTCCTTGCCCTAGGTGTCACCAAGCAAAGCTAGTATATGAGTTAGAACGGGAGCATGAAGCATAGACCACATTTGGTAACTATAGGATACCTATCTTATAGGTAAGTATAACATTATCTATAAAGTGCCTTATATTTTAGAATACCTTCAATGGTTACAAGCTACCTACTTACACCTTTCAAGGGTACCTGTGCTTTAGTAAATAATCTCTAAAACAAGCTCTAGCTCAACAAAGTTAAGCTCTACGCTCTAAGCTTTACACTCCACACTCATAAGGTAGCATTCCTCATTTCTTGTGTTACAAATGCAGGCACCTATCATCAAGTAGCTTCAAAAACAAGAAGTGGAAAATACAAGCTTTAGCAATAGAGTATGGAACAAAATAATAAAGTGATGGTAATGACAAGACAATTCAAGTTTCAACCACAATTGTAAATATGGAGATGGAGCATGAACCAACGGTGGTTCAACTTAAGGTTATATCAATTCTAACCATCCTTCTATGATTTGGGTTGATTTGGGATTTATCCATAATATGATCTCAGCACACTTTGCTAAGAAATTAGGACTTTCCCTAATTCCAATAGCACCTTGCTCACTATTCAGCTACCATATGATGACATGAGTTCAATTGACCACTGCATTTTGAATGCACTTGTGAGCATTCAAGGAGTTGAGACTAAAGTGGACTTTGAAGTTTGGAATGGACTTGTTATGATGTGATTTGGGGTATGATGTGGTTAGGTCAAGTGGATGCTTGGATAGCTTGCAAGGATGGAGTTGTCCATGGAAAGCTTAAGAATGGAAAGCCTTTCATCATCAAAGATAAGAGATCAATACGTAATGTTCCTCTATTTTCTTGTTTATAAATGAAAAGGTCCATTAGAAAGAGCCATGAAGTACATCTAATATATATGAATGAAGGGCATAATGAAATGAAAGAAAATAAGTCTTTAATTGATGTCAAGTCATTCTTGAATAAATTTGAGGATGTATTCTTGGATGAAATTGAGGATTTGCCACCTATTAGAGAAATTGACCATGCCATAGACTTGGTAGCTAATGCGGCTCCAGTAGCTAAAGCATTCTAAGCATCAGCATTCTTTAGCTCAAAATATTGAATTAGAGAATCAA
The DNA here is from genome assembly GCA_963969595.1 of Neckera pumila. Classification (NCBI taxonomy): domain Eukaryota; kingdom Viridiplantae; phylum Streptophyta; class Bryopsida; order Hypnales; family Neckeraceae; genus Neckera; species Neckera pumila. Next base: position 2,182,357 of record OZ018408.1, on the reverse strand, counting down.
TTGAATGATTTTTGAATAAGTAATAAATCAAACCAAGTAAATTTCTTTAAGGTTTACATGTCCTTTTCATGAAAAAGACAGAATGTTGAAACTTTGTGTGGATTATAGAAGGTAAATAAGTTAACCATTAAAAACAAGTGCCTTTACCAAAGGTTAATGATTTGTTTGACTATCTACAAGGGGCAAAGATATATTCTAAAATTGATTTGAAGACTAGCTCCCATTAGATTAGAATAAGACAATCAAGTATCATAAAGACCGGATTTTGATCCCAATTGGGTTGCTACAAGTATCTTATAATGCTTTTTGGGCTTACAAATGCTCTTATCACATTTATGACTTTGATGAATTCTTTGTTTTGTTAATCTTTGGGTAAATTTGTACTTGCCTTCATGGACAATATATTGATATTTTCTAATACAATGGAAGAACACAAAGACCACTTGTGAAAGGTGTTTGTAATTCTCAGGGCTAGTAAACCCTTGGTCAATGTACTTGTTTTTAATGGTTAACTTATTTAACCCACTAAAACCCACACAAGCTTTCAACATCTTGTCTTTTCATGAAGAAGACATGTGCACCTCTTCATGAAATTTACTTGGTCTGCTTAGGATGCTTTAGCTACTGGAGCCGCATTAGCTACCAAGTCTATGGCATGGTCAATTTCTCTAATAGGTGGCAAATCCTCAATTTCATCCAAGAATACATCCTCAAATTTATTCAAGAATGACTTGACATCAATTAAAGACTTATTTTCTTTCATTTCATTATGCCCTTCATTCATATATATTAGATGTACTTCATGGCTCTTTCTAATGGACCTTTTCATTTATAAACAAGAAAATAGAGGAACATTACGTATTGATCTCTTATCTTTGATGATGAAAGGCTTTCCATTCTTAAGCTTTCCATGGACAACTCCATCCTTGCAAGCTATCCAAGCATCCACTTGACCTAACCACATCATACCCCAAATCACATCATAACAAGTCCATTCCAAACTTCAAAGTCCACTTTAGTCTCAACTCCTTGAATGCTCACAAGTGCATTCAAAATGCAGTGGTCAATTGAACTCATGTCATCATATGGTAGCTGAATAGTGAGCAAGGTGCTATTGGAATTAGGGAAAGTCCTAATTTCTTAGCAAAGTGTGCTGAGATCATATTATGGATAAATCCCAAATCAACCCAAATCATAGAAGGATGGTTAGAATTGATATAACCTTAAGTTGAACCACCGTTGGTTCATGCTCCATCTCCATATTTACAATTGTGGTTGAAACTTGAATTGTCTTGTCATTACCATCACTTTATTATTTTGTTCCATACTCTATTGCTAAAGCTTGTATTTTCCACTTCTTGTTTTTGAAGCTACTTGATGATAGGTGCCTGCGTTTGTGACATGTGAAACATAGCATGAAATCTAATGCATACCTTGATGCATCCTAAATTGATGCATACCTGACGCATTGACAATTGGAAGTTGCTTGGAAGAAATTGCTGGAGAAATAAATTCTTGAAGGTTTCCCAAGTCCAAACTATTTCAAACCTTGGTTATTGCAATCCTTTTTAAGTGTGTCAATCCAAATTCAAGCCTGACTTTTAAGTAAAAGGACGGCAGCCTTAATTATATCTCTCTCTTATAATCTTCCATAAACATATCTTCTAAGAAATTATCTTTGCTCTAACATTACGCCTTCCAAAGTTGGGATGAAATTCAAGGTGTCTAATATCTTTTCTAACATTAACATGTCATATGTCCGTATGACTTTAGTACTTGGACCTATAACTGTGATCTATGAAACATGAATTCTATCAAAATCATCTACAGATGAATCATAATAAGAAGAGGAAGATGATGAGGTGCTATTTCTCCTAGGTTGCACTTGCCTTGAACTCTTCTCAATGCATTCTTCCTTCAGTGACTTATCTTCTCTAAGTCAAAGACTTCCTGCATCTCATCAATTTCATCTCTCCTTCCTCAATTATAGATTTATAGGGATCAATGAGTGGTGGAGCACCTTCACTCCTCAAGTTACTGATTGCGATTATTATTGTCGTAGCTATTACTTGTTCTATCTTTGGTGTCAAAAAAAAACATCTCCTACTTGAGACATGTTTCTTGAATTCTAGCCTATTCTATAACCAATTGTTACAAACCTCCCACACCTTGTAACTTCAAATTACAACAAATTCTAAAGACCAACACAAATAAACTTATTAACAAGAAAATTTTCATAAGGAGCTCAAATCACCCAACCATAGAAGATCCAAAGAAAATTCTCTTCACCCCAAGCTCCCTCTTATATAATAGAGACTATTGATAAAGACTATTAGTCCTTAAAATAGACTAGGGCTTCTTTTATACCTTTAACTTTCTATTCTTGGTTCTATCTAAAGCCATTTATTTAAATTAAAGTCCTAATTATAATTATTCATATCATATCTTATCCAAGTCTTGATCTTCTATTTGGAATTATCAAACTCCAAGTTCCCAAAACTTGTCTTTATCTAGAAATTGTCTAACTCGAGTGTGTGATCTAGTGCACTTGTCCTCTAAGCAAAGTTGTCTAACTCTAGTGCATAAATCCATCATATGGAGATATATATTGTTAGGCATTTCAATATCCTTATCAACCCAGTGGAGTTGTCTAACTCCAATGCACAAATCCACCACCCAGAGATATCAATCTCTAAGCAATCTCTGCTTGTCTACTAGTATACATTTCATCGTGATTTAGTTACTCTATTAATGCTTTCATCCATCAAAGGTCATGAGACAAATGAGAGAGTTGTATGTAGGGCGGCCCAAATCTATTATTAGGCATAATCATAGTAAAGTGCTCAAAATATTTGTGCCCTTCATGCTTCTAAAGCCTTTTGTCTAAAGCAGGATCTTCCTTTATGTTTTTATCCTTTTTTCACTTTAGAAAACCTGTATTTTTCTATGTCAAAGTTGACAAAATTTTTGGACATCTAATGTAACAAACTGTGATTTTATATCTACAATGACGTCTAGTGGATGTCATTGTTGACATAAAAATATAGTTTGTTACATTGGATATCCAAAAAAATCCGTCAACTTAGACACAAGTTTCTTGTAATGTTTCTTTCTAGTTTTAAATATGTCTTTTTCAATTCATTAGAGAAAAAACGAGGCCTCTAGAGGGCTACTCCACAGCCTACCAAGGACCCTGCAGAATGGATTTTTTTGGCCAAAAAAATGATATTTGCCTACTCCCGCCCACTAGAACTTGTGGTGTCAGATGCTTGGCAGTGGCCCAAAAATCAATTTTAAAGAGTTAAAAATCAAGGTTAAGGCACCTTAATGCACCTAAACCTTGATTTTTAAATAACTTAAAGCTAGGGTCAAAAATATTAACCCCTAAAGGTTTTGAAAGCGGATTTGGAAAAAGTAGTCAAAAAAGGGGTGTTTGTGGAATATTGCCTGTGGGCAATAAATAATAATTACTTGGCAATTTCTAACTGTAAGATCTTCAACTTCTCTTCATTATTTACCCACTTACCAATTTTCAGCGGTTGATTTATTGAAATGAGTGAGATCTAAGGGTTCAAAGTTTGCATTTATTTATTTTTCACTGTGAAAAATCCGGGCAGCTGCACTTAGATTGTTGAATTGTACATGTATACAATTTTATTTTTATGGTTACTCCTTGGATAAAGGTTCTTTTATGAGTTAGAAACAGTGATTTCGACTTTTAGAACATACGGAAAATGGCATGTTTATAGACACTGGTTTGGAGAAAGTTGTGTACACTTGCATTTTTTCAATCAATGAAAAAGTCATTCTAATAAATTTTGATCAAAAATCTGAATGGTGGACATGATAATATGTATGCACTTCACCATATGGAACCAACCTTCCTAAAAATTTTGGAGATCTGAAAATGCGGGACAAAAAAGTAGCCCACAGTCTCCTGTGAATATTTAAGGCTTTGGGGCAGCCTTCAAATGCTGGCTTTTCTCCTGAACTCATCCTTCACCTTCGGATTTTTCTCTGAAAATTTTTCCAAATGCTGGGGTGGGGAGTTGTGGCAAAGAAAATCCGAAGCCAAGGACAGGCATGTCTAGTTGGCCATCCGCAAAAAAGTTGTCTGAGCGCTGAGGAATCCAAAGTGACAGGCCTTGGATCCTGCTTGCTCTATCCTTGGCAGGGCTCCCCAAGTACTTTGGTTGGAAAGGGCGCCACGTGGTACCGGCGGGCTTTAGGGACGTTGTAAGGCAATTCGACCTCCCCGCCACAAGGAGACCGACACAAAATCTCCCCCCATCCCTCCGTTAAAAATTGCCATAATTTTGGTGCCCGCTTGCCTGGAGCCTTCCTGAGTTCTCCTGCAAAAAAATGGAAAATGAATTGGGCAATTCCTTCTCCATAGATCGCCTCCATACTGCAAAAAGCCTGGTTTAGGGCAAAATTTTAGCCACAAATCAACATTTCAAAATGCATTCTAAACAAAGAGAAGGAGCCAACCAAATTGTTTAGGGTAGTGCCAAATAGAATATTCCAAAAAAAAATTGAGTGTAGGGTGACTAATACTAAACATAACATTCATTCATATAATTTATAAAGTAACCTTAGAGAAGGGTTCCAAAAAAAGGCGGGGTGAAGAAACAATTAGAGAATATAAAAACAATAAATAGAAATTGTGAGGAAACTGGCTTATACAAGTTTTGCAAAACCCTCATAAAGGTGTAGGTAAAAAAATAGAGAGGGTGAGGGGAAAATATAAACACTCACTAAAATGTACAAATGCTAAGGAAAAACATATCAAAGGCTTGGAAAATTGCAATGGAGGTGTAGAATTGTTGTGCCTCTAATGTGACAAAAAGTTCATTTCAATTCACCTTAGGGCCTTTTGTCATGGTTTCGGGCATTTCAAGTTCAAGGCCCATAATGATACTCTTCAAAACATCCTTGGTTTAGACACATAAAGCTTCGATTGCATGACCGGCAATAGTAGCTATAATGTGGGTCCCCACATACTAAGCATATACCCCTCAAGCAACTTGAAGTGGCATCTGTGGGCGTGGATCTTCCTCCTCTTCATCCACATCCGTTCCACGGCCGTGCCAATTTTGGAGGAGAGCCTCACACAAATCGGCCTTGAATTGAAGGTGGCTAATTGGTTTCTTTCTACGCCGGTGTAGACGCAAGGCCTCTAGATAGATGATGTACATATTCACCACCGTCATGTCTAAGAGGAAGTAAAAAACCTGATGCCACCACTTGTGTGACCTTGTTTGGCTAGAATATGAAGCTCTAAGTTGGTCAGCCACATCCACCCCCCTCATGTGGGTGGTATACTCCAAATGTATTGGAGAGGTTGAAATTGAGTCCCTTCTTGCCCCATTTTTACAACAAACTGTGGGTATCGGCATGCATGGAAACTGAATGGGCAATGCATGAATGGAAATAAGGAGAACCGGTCATTTATCCTTCCACGTGACACATGCAATGCCCCGTGATTCATGCATTCACCATTCTAATGTACCTTGAGGTGAATTTCTCCAATTGCTAACGGCTTTTAGTTTCGTGGATAGGCCTACATGATTTGACCTCATAGTGCCAATGACATAGATTTCCAATGCGGCCAACTCCGTAAATAAGCCGATGCTAGAGAAATAGTTGTCTGTGACAACTACATGTCCCTTTCCCTCTTAGCCATTCAATAATCACATCACCACGTTGTGCACTACATTCATTTCTGCACGAACAACTATTGGAATGTCTCCAACTCCATTATGAATTGCACCGCAATAGATTTCAAAGTTGAAAACGTATTTAGAATTGGAGTCCGCTAAACACCAAACTTTTATGTCCCATTTCTGTGATTTTTTAGGCATATGCTGTCTAGCGGGACAATAAGAGCCTTTGTATTGTATCATCATTTCATCTAGAGTAAGGTACTTCTCCAATGTCCACTCATGCTTGAAATTATCTCTAATTTCATGTACAAGCCACCGCACTTGTCCCATCTTGTCATAACCGGGCCTATCTCTCTCCGTGACATAGGCAGCTAGATTGGTGACACGTAGGCATCTTGTTATTGCTTGGAACCTCACCCTAGAGAATATTTTGGAAATTCGAGGGCAATGGAAGAAAGAGCCTTCTTTACTCCAATACGTCTTCATGTTTGGTTTTTTTTTTAAGCCCATATAAATGCGAGCTGCTGAATAAGCCTTTAGATCTACAGCTGTCAAAGGCAACCATCCTGGTTTGCCCCTTGTTTTCCCATGTTCATCCGGTGTGGTAGCATAACGATTACTTTCTACCACTATTTTCTGTAAGAGAGTATAAGGCCAAAACAGTGAAAATAATTGCATAAATGTTGGCATTGTACGGAAATGTCTTGTAGGCCCACGTGCACCTACAAGACTTTTGGGTTTGGAAAAATAGGTGAAGTTGGATTCTGACCATGTTGAGTCACGAAACCTATGCTTGATACCATCGGGATTATCGGGGTCCCCTCCATCACTACTTGCATCTCCCTCATGCGCACCTTCGCTGTCTGACGAAGTATTCAACATTGGAGCATGATGATGCACCCTCCTCAATTGAATCCTGCCTCCCCGGTGTACCCAAGAAGGGTTGACATTTACCCCAGTAACTGACCTTTCATCCTGTTGATATAGAGGAGGTGGTGAAATATGTCCACCCTCAAAAAAATCACTCCAATCTTCATTCATAAAATCAAGATGCTCAGAAGGTCCATCCAAAAACGCACCTTGCCTGAAATTGCAATCAGAACTTTGTTTAGAACTTGTAGCTCAATATGTACATGTATAAAAAAAAAGATTGTAGACCATGTATCCAAAATAGATTGTATTATACAAAAAGTTTTGCATAGACTATTGAAAATTTTGTGGCCATCCTAAAAAAAATTCACTACTACTAAGTTTTCCATACACTACCTAAGATTGTAGATCATGTTCTCCAAAAAAATTGTACTACTAAAAGGATTTGCACACAATAGTGAATATTTGACAATATGTAAAATTGTGGTACCCTAAACCATGGAAGCTTTCATTTCCCTATTTTTTTAGATACATGACCTAGAATTGTAGATCATGCACCAATAAAATTTGCATATAGTACTACAAATTGTGGTGCCCCTTACACCTAATTTTTTTTTGGGCCACTAAATAGTTTTGCATACAATAGGGAAGAATTGTAGATCATGCATTCCATTTGTTTGGGGGTTCTACTAAAAAGGTTTGTATACAATATGGAAGAATTTTGGATCATGCATTCCATTTGCTTTGGAGGTTCTACTAAAAAGGTTTGTATACAATAGGGAAGAACTTTGGATCATGCATCCCATTTGTTTTCACCTCAAGAAAAGGTTTCCATAGACTACCTACAATTGTAGATCATGCACCCCATTTTTTTCCATTGCCAAAAAAGTTTTCCATAGACTACCTAGAATTTTGGCTCATGCACCCCATTTTTTTTCATAAAGCCAAAGAAGGTTTGGATAGACTACCTACAATTGTGGATCATGCACCCCATTTTTTTCATAAAGCCAAAGAAGGTTTGGGTAGACTACCTACAATTGTGGATCATGCACCCCATTTTTTTCCATTGTCAAAAATGGTTTCCATAGACTACCTACAGTTGTGGATCATGCACCCCATTTTTATTCCATTGCCAATAAAGGTTTCCATAGACTACCTACAATTGTAGATCATGCACCCCATTTTTTTCAAAAAGCCAAAAATGGTTTCCATAGACTACCTATAATTGTGAATCATACACCCCTTTTTTTTCCCTCCTCACGTAGCTGCCGAATTTTGTACCTCTTGTATCTACGCAGCTGCCAAAATTTCGTCCCTCCTCATGCAACTGTCGAATTTGCGAAGCGCTCCCGAGTTTGTCGTCAACCTCCGTAGACGTTGTCCTCAGCCCTGCTTTTGCCGATAGATGAATAGTGTCAATGCTGGGTTGCAGTGCTTTGTCTTCGAACTTGCCTGTTAACGCCAGGATATTGTCTCCGCCCCTGCCTGTCAATGCTAGCGCCTCGTTGCCTAATTGTGCGGTCTATTCCTGCGCCTCGTCGCCTAACTTGCCTATTGATCCAAAAACTGGCCTTGTCTTCCCCTTACACTACTCAATTCTTGTAAACTCTCTCCCTACTGTGTCATCATCTGTTCTATTTTTGATTATGAGTGTTGCATTTGCATTCATGCTTCAGTGTTGCTAGTCTTGTGAAGAATGTGAATGTGGAAGGGACTAAGTAGAATTTTCTATGGCTAGTTTTGGTACCATGAATGAAGCTGCCTGGGAGACAACCGTTTTGCGTTCTTTATTTCTTTCAAATTCGTGGTAACCGGGGTGGGATGATGGTATGAACTCTTCAATTTTTTGACAGTTCATAATTGTTGTATCCCATTGAAATAGGTTACAGGAAATTTCATTGTAGATCTTGTACAATGGAAAAGCATATTGTGGATTTTTGCAAATCTTTAGTGCAGTCATAGAAATGGCGTCTATCAGAAGAGATGTAAGCTAAGATGTGAGCTATGGTTCAATTGTAGTTGTCTTGCATTCAAGGGCTTTACTTCCAATATTGTAAATTTGCATGAAATTTTTTAGGCGGAAATTGTGTCATGGATTTGGCTTTGGCAGCAATACTGCAAGATTCATGAAGTTCCATTATTTTTTGAAGAAACTTGAAGCATTGTGCCGTCTACTATGTGGATGAGGTTGAAATCTAAATTATGAGTTTATTGTTGCAAAAACTGTTGGGGTGGCAAAGCCAACAGCCTTCACTGCATTGTGACTCCTTTTGTTCTCAACTATTGCTGCCAGGATTTAGATCGCCTTCAATGTGGCCAGGAGCCTAGCAGTGGTAGTTGACAAGTTATAGTGGAAGCCCCATTTTTCCATCATTTAGGATCCTTGCCCTTCGCTCTGCCCCTCAGCATTGGGCAAGTTCACAAATATTCTGTCCTAGTGTAAATGGATGTGCCCAAGCTGCCCTGCGAGCATTCAAAACAACTTGTCTGCTAATAATTTTTTTTCCTAAAATCAAAATGCTTTAAAAATAATTGCCCCTCAAAGGTACTCCTCGGGCGCTCCTGTCATAAAAATTTCATGAAAAAAGTCCCATAATTCTTCAATTGGTGGCCTGACCAAAAACGCTATGTTCTCAAAAAGGCCAGTTCGGTCCTTTAGGGATTAAGCCAAATGACATGGCTTTTGAAGCTAGTTTTCTGAGGCAACTAGCTTCAAAAGCCATTTCATTTTTTGTCAAATTGAACAATTGAAGTCAAACGAAGGCATCTACTTAGTTTAGTGTGTTACAACATGTGGAGAGAAGCTCTCTATACTAGTAAGGTAGGAATAAGGGAGACAATGCATGTGGGATATATGAATTTGGAAGAAAAGGAGCTTGGTTGCTCATTTTGAAGTAGAATCCAGAAATGGTATAAAAATTGAAATTTCAGACCTCATTTGGGCATAGTAGAAAAAAAATTTGAAAAAACTTTGAATTAAAAAAGGTGGGGGAATTATGTTACCTTTCATTTCCAAAAATCTGTTTGAGGTTTGAGCCTCCACCTAAGAGTTATGGACAAATTTGAAAGAGGGTGTTTACAAATGTCTAAAACCTCAAACGGATTTTTGAAAATAAAAGGTAACATAATTTCTCTATTTTTTTTAGTTTAAAGTTTTTTCAAAAAAGTTATTCTACTATGCCTAAATGAGGTCTAAAATTTCAGATTTTACACCATTTTTGGATTCTACTTGAAAATGAGTGACCAAGCTCTTTTTCTTCCTAATTCATATATTACGCATGCATTATCTCCCCTACTCCTACCCCACTAGTATAAAGAGCTTCTCTCCACAAGTTCTAAATCACTAAACTAAATAAGTGGCTTATTTGACACTTATATTGTTTCAATTAAGTCAAATAAAATCCAACTAAGTCAAATTTTGTGGCTTGATTGAATTTAATTTGATGTAATTGACACCATTGGGAATTATGCAAATAAGAATCTTCAACTAAGAATCTTTAAAGAGATGTAAAGATTAGAATCTGCAGATATAGTGGTCTGTATATTTAAAATTAAAAATTAAACTAATTTTTTTTTAGTCGCAAAAATAGTCATGGCTTGACTATTTTAGCGAGATTCACTCAAGCTGATTGCTCACTTTGCCTTTGGGGGGGAATGTCAAACCAGCTTATTAATAGCTTGATTTATCATTGCGGAGTAGCCCTCCCATGGTCTCAATTTTTTCTAATGACAGGCACTATTAGAAACAATTACATGAAAGAAATGTCAATTTTTAAGGTCAATTATTAAAAATATTTTAGCTTTAAACATAGCAAAGATAATGAACCTATATACAAGATATTCAATTAATCCTTTTTTTATTTCCAAAACATATATGAATTACGTATTTTGTAATTATAGTTTTGAAAAAAATATGTTTTTTTTTTAGAAATATTATAATTGAATGGCACGATCTTCAAGTATTTCAAATCAACTTTTGAAGGACTTTTCAATCTTTGAATCTGATGGAAAGATATGCATTGGAAATGAAATACAAATGTCCATGGTATTTTGAAAAAACTTAGTATTTTTAAATAATTCAAGAAGGCATCATAATTCAAAAAAGTATCCATTATTGGCAAACTTTGTTGTATGTGATTGAAAAACTAAAATTGCATGGTGGTAACATGTTAATTGTGGAGGTTGTGCAATTATTGTAGTCTACATAATATTTTTTCATATTATAGATATAGAAATATCTTGATTATGCCTATTGATCAAGAGTATTGATTTTCTAATAGGGGGTCGGATTATAGTCTTACCATATTTTGAAAAAAAGAAAAAGAAAAGAAAAAAGATGAAAAAAAAATACAATGAAATAGATAACCTTCAAAAATAGTAAGGCTTGGTGATTCTTGAATAAAGTGCATCTATAGCTATGTATTTTAGTAAATCTAATGGATCACACTGAAGGAAAGGAAGAAGAGGATTATGGATTAAAACCTTTTTTACACCAATTCATAACAATAGCAAGAGAGTAATATAATTGTTTCAAATTTTAGACTTTATGTACAACTTGGACTTGGTACAAAATGCTTATATACAACTTCCCTTTGTTGGTAGCTTGGGTATATGAGGTAAATGCATTTTTTTCACAAGAATATTAATGCAATTCAATTCAATATTATCACCTCTAAATACACAAGAATTTATATACCACAAAGTACGTCTACATTTTCATTATGATAAATTTGGTAATGGATGTAGAGAGATTATAGTTGAGTGGTGTTCACCTATGCTAGTTGTATATAAGGATGATTGCAAGAAACACTTGTCCTATTTTGCATCACAGAATGTACAGTGATCTATTTTTTGGCTATAACTTTTGTGTTTTAGCTCCAAATGAATCAAGATTTATAGAAAAGGTACTCATGATTGTTATACACCTTTCCTAATTTGTTCCTAATTTCTAAAAATAGTTCTATCCAAAAATAGACCCCGATTGAATGTCACACTTTGCAGTTTAGGGGATTTTAGTACTATGGGATACCTTTATTTAATGATTTTGAGCTGAATTTTGGATGAGATGGTCTTCTAGTAGACTTCTAGCTTTCTAGAGAAGGGATTTTTAAAAAAGTTAATTTTGTGTAGTGTGGAAGTCTACAAAGTGAACTTCTTTCTGCTTGCATTTTGAAACACATTAAACATTATTTTGGTGGTTTTTTTGGTGAATGACCATTCCTATAGGGCTGTTGCAAATGGCCAGTTTTGATTTTGTGTATTTACTTATTTTTACTATTTTTTCCTAATTAAAACATGAAGGTATGTATTTTCTTGTGACTTAGCACTTTTCAAGTTCTCCTACTTAAAGAATTTTTGTATGAAATTCCTTCCTTGGGAACCTTCATCTTAAAGGTGTATACATTAGTCATATTTTTTGAGTTTAAAGAAAATTAGTTTTCTAATTTTGAAATATACCCGAAAGAATTAGCCAAACGCAACGAAATTGACAAGTGATTCTTGCAATCACCCATAAGAATGATTGCAATTTTTTTTCATAAGGTTTGTATCTAGCGTGGACGATGTATTATCTAAAGTCTATAGTAAACATGCCAATCACCGCACACATAAAGTTCAAATCCTTCTCTACAATAATGTAGAGATTTGCATGCTTTCAAATTTGGCGAGATTGTTAATTGTCATGTTAAGATTCATCTTCAAAAAATAGAATGCAAGAAGGGTTTTTTATGAAAAATTTATTGCAATTTAAAGGCGATGATGTTAAAATCTAGTCAAAATTTTCTTGCGGCCCTTCACCACACAGTGTGTTGTCAATTCGATATTAGATTTCAAAGTGATAAAATGCTTCATTTCTTTGTGCGGTTAGTGTATAGTAATGGAATGTTAGTTGTGTGGATTTTGGATTTGTGCGGTCATTGGCACGTTTACGCTAAATATGTAATATCTTGAACATCGTCCAAATGTAAAGATTTTTAATAATTACTTTTCATGTGGCCTTTTAGGAAGATTTCCAATAAAATTTATTGAAAAAATATATATTTTTAGAAAATTATTTATTGGAAATCTTCCTCAAAGGTTAATATAAAACGTATTCCCCCTAGAATTATAATTATTCAAAATAATCCATATTATATTAGTGAATGACTTGGTGCACATTGGTATGACTAGCTTTACATGAATAAAAATTGTGTCTATCTTGTGTAAGCCCCCAAAGACAAAGATTTTAAGAACAATTTTTTTTGACATGGTGCAATCACTAAGTCTTCAGTGAACAATGAGATGATGTGATCAAATCCTAGTAGAAACTTGCTTCTTCCATACCCTTACCACCATTGGTACTCTTCCCATCCAAACTTGAGACCCAAGTTAGCTTCTACATTCATATTTTCTTTACCTAATTGAAACCAACAACTTCAAAGAAAACTAAAAATAAATGATGTGATTTAATCTAGTAGGTTCTACAATCCTAGATGAACAAAAGAATTAGACCCTAACTCTATCTATAATAAACTAGCCTAACTTGTGACCCAATTCCATCACCTATGAAACCACTCTAATTTCATTTGTATTCAAATTCAATGCCATCAAAATGAAAATGACATGTGAAAAAATTAGATAAGTAGTGCAAATGGAAGACAATTAATGTGCCTTCACAATTCTTAGTCAATGGCAATAGATTCAATTGACTAGTGATATTTAAGCAATTCACAAATGATTGCATGAAATCAATATACAAAATTGTGAAATTAGGTTGCCTTGTCAGTTACATTGCCTTATCTGAGATAAACAACTTCATGGATCAATGCTTGTTCCACATGGAGGCGCATGCCACTCTCTGAACCAAGCTTTGAACTGGTGCACAAATCTATGTCCTATACATGACTTTGAATTGAATGCATTTGTACAAACGCAATGAATATTTTTATAGTGTGGATTATCAAGAAATTAGTGTGGGGCAACCTAATTTTACTATTTTGTGTAGTTTAGATTGAAATCCACATTCTACAGGGAAGTGACTGAAAGACCTTCAATTGGTCTTACAAAATAATTTAGGTGGTAATAATATTCTAGAGAATTGGTTAGGATTTATTTTTGGATGATTTTACATTGTCTGTTTAACACCTAAAGGCCCAAAGTCCCCTCAGAGGACACTTGGGATTTTGGGTAGGTTCATATGACCTCAAATTTTGACCTGATTTTTTGAAACCTTTTCAAAAGATATGATATTACATTAGCTTTCTAAAGATATCATTTTTTTCAATCGGTGCCTAGGAGCAAAAGTTATGCCACTCGAAGTCAAAAAAGCAACTCACCGGGCAAGAAAAAAAAAATTTAATAGACTTTTTTAGTTTTTTTTCTTTTTCTTAAAGATCATATTTTTTTTCTATATTTGAAGCTTTGATTCATTCTGTTTGGACTCATAATGAGAAGGTTATGGACAATCTTGCTTTTCGGGCAATCTAAGCATCTTCTTCAAAAGAATTCATTTTTTAATGCAATTTTCAATTTTTTTTTTTGATAAGATTAAATCTATTTGCAAGAACAATCCCACCTTTGGGATTATGGTGTTTTAATTCCACCTAAGAGCTATTAACAATTTAGTGTTTCATTCAATTTTGGACCTACTTCTACTCAACAATTTTTAATATGTGAAAATCAAGTTTTGACATTCTAAATTTATTTTTCCCGACTCTCAACTCAAATATTCAACATAAAATTTTTTAACCTAATGCTATGTAGTACAAAAAAAATCTACAAATGGCCATCAAAGGCATCTGAAATTGTAGGTCACAAATCAAAAAACTTCTTTTTCCAACTGCAAATGCTAATATCTTCCAATTTGTATGGTTACTTCATGAAATTTTTACCACATGATCTACAAAAAGTAAAGTACAAGATCCTATGGTTAGAAAAAAAAATCGTTCCAAAAAAATCGTTTTTCTTGGTTTCTTGAGTGATTGTAATAGAAATGGCAGTTTTCAATGGTTTCAGACCTAGAAAATGCCTTTGGCCTTTAGAGATTAAAATCTCATAGAGTCACTGCCCCTATCTTTTGTATTTTTAGGTCTAATTACATTGAAAACTCATAGAAATTTTATATTTTTAATCTTAAAACCACTCGAGTTTGGCTTATGACAAAAGTTTGCATCTTCTTAACCCTTTAGTGACCAATTGACCACTTTTTGGTTGACTTTTGGATTCTTTGTCTTTTTTGCCCTCAATACATGGTATTTGAAAATAGTCAAAAAATAATGCAAATAGAGCTTCAACATGTGCTCCAAACAAATCCAATTTAAAAAAACTTTGTATAGTAACAAGGTAGTTGTGCTTGTCCAAAGACAAAAGGGCCGACCTGAGTCATACCTTCTAAGTAGCATATATATATTCAGCAAATGATGTGATTCTATTTGAACTTTACGCCTAAGAATGATATAAACATTGCCCAACAATCCCATGAATTGTGGAGGCATGTTTCAAAAGTTATGGGCAATAATGTATTATATTGCTTCAATTGAAGGCTACTTCAATGCATCGCACTTTGAAGATCACTTACAACAAATTGCACTGTTAGATCATGTTCACTTTTTGTTTTTTTCACGGATAATGCGGCCTACAACATCAATTCCTATGGTCTGATTTGGGATTACTTCCTTGGAGTAGTGATGAAACTTTTCTTTTCCAAATTTGTATTCAAAAATTGCGCTCTCTCCCCGAATGAACCACGGTCACCGAAGGGTTAAAGATAGTACCACTCAAAGAGTGTATCCAAGCATCCAAAATGCAAATTAGAATGGTAATAGGTTCATTTAGAATTTTATTTTCATTTATTTCAGGTATTGCAGAAAGAAATCTTCACTGGAGTGATAAAACAATCTACATCTATATACATGGATGTAACTTACAAAATGTGGATAGAAACACATTTATTCATCCCAAAGTGCATGCATTCATCTAGAATAGAATAATATTGTCCTAAAATTTGTAGGAATTTAGCAATCTCATACATTGAGAAAGGAAAAATATATCATCAAATATTCTCTCAAGAAACTTTGAGCTCAAAACAACCGTGGATGGTTTACCTCAATCTTAGATTCTCACAAGAATCGGGTTTTATTGACTCTGTCCTTTGGAGAAAAACTATGACATCGAGTCATCAACTCTCTAGATTTTGAATCTAAGTTTTTAAATCCTATCTACAACTACATTGCACACAACACATACAGTTAGGGTTTGGTTGGCATTAGAGAAAAATTCGGCCCTTCCAAGGGCCGTCCAAAGTTGACATGCCATGCTATTCTTTGCATGGCCTGGCAACTTCAAAATTGCTCTTGGTGAGCAGTTAGAGTCTCTGATTGCTCGCTGGAGTAGTCAAGTTTCGCAAATTTTTATTTTATTTTAAATATTTTAAAATTTTCTTATAAGATTAAATTTTTTATTTATTTATTTTTTAATAAATTTTTATTCGGAATTCTGGGTTCCTGCGTCACTGTCGTTGCAATGTTAGCAGGGCGGAAATAGGGGAAAAATGATTTTTTGAGCAAAATAAAAGCAAATTTCAAGGTACCATGGACTCTTGGAGGGCTGAAATTTCCTCTAATGAGTGGACAGAGCCTCACTGTTGCACAGTTCTTGTTCTCTTTTTCCTCTCTTTCGGTTTATACAGCACCGTCACTTTCAACTATATAATAAGAGGAGAGACGGTACGTATTGTACGATGCAGGACCGTGCAATTCTTGTTCTTTTTCCTGTCTTTCGGTTCATACAGCACCGTCACTTTCCGAAATATAAAATAAGAGGAGAGACGGTATTGTACGATGCAGCCTACCGTGGAATTCATGAAGAGAAAAAATCAAGAGCTGCCTGTCTGCAGAAACTAACTGATCTCTGATCCAAAGGCCGCGAGGAAAAAGTCTGGTCGATATATCGATCGAGCCTGTTGCAGTCCTGGACCGGACCTGATCATGAGTCTTCAGTTGCCGCTAGCTTTTTCCTAGCTAGCTTCGGATCGATCGATTGGAAGGTACGTACGCCTGGGCATGGCAGTGAGATCCATGACGGACCCCAGATCTGAATCTCAAGCTTTATTTCAACAGTAGTCCGTCCTTTGGGTCCATTTCAGATTCTGTCTTTTCTTGTTTGGAAAGGAACTTCAGATGCTTTTGGCATCGAAGCCCACAACTCGATCATGGGATTGCTCGATGAGTGACGCACTCACTGCTTGCCAGGGATAAAAAGAGAGCTGTCTCACTGCAGGATGATTTCACGGCCCTTTCCTTCATTATCATTGTAAGCCAGAGGTATGTGAAGGAAGGTAGTCATGGTGTCACTCGTACTCATCCTTGGATGTTTGTTGTGGAATTCAAGATGAGCAAACCCTTTAAAAAATGAACAAACCTAAATGCCTGAGGCACCAAATCGGTGATAACCATTAGGGAAATTCTCAATTCTCTAGAGGGCCGCTCCAGAGCAGCTGAAAGCACCCCACAATTACATTTCACTTTGCTTACTGATTTATTTTTCCCCTATAGTCGATCACCTGAAGTCACAATGTCCAATGACTGTCAATGGCTTGAAATCCAAGTACCAATAGTTAAATAATCAGGATAGTCTTGTAATGCACCTAAACCTTGATTATTGCATACCTTGTTTTCTAATCAAGTTATGAATAAAAAAGAAAATGTCAAAAGTAATACAAGGACATCTACCATCAAGGGATTTTTTAGTGGCATCATAATAGACTTAATTTGTTGACAATTGGTGAGAAGTAAGGATAAAGAGGTTATTTTTATACTTGGAGAAATCAATTGTCCATGGTGAATCTTCAAAGGGTATGGATTATTTAGAAGAGAGATCACTCATTGTCAAATGTAAGAATTGTGTTAAAACTAGAATTTCAGACCTCATTTAGGCATAGTAGAATGAATTTTTTCAAAAAACTTTGAACTAAACAAAGTTGTAAAATCAAGCTAATTTTCATCTCCAAAAATCCATTTGAGGTTTCAAGAATCCAGTAAAAATTTATAAACAAAAATCTAAAAGGGGTTGAAAGGGAGATTTTCTTTGACATTTTAAAATACCTTCTCCAAATTTTATCCAGAACTTTTTATTGGAGGCTCTAAACCTCAAACATATTTTTGGAGATGAAAACTAGTTTGATAATCCAACTTTCTTTGGTTTAAAGTTTTTCAAAACAAATTCATTCTACTATGCCTAAATGAGGTCTAAAATTCTAGTTTTAATACAATTATTACTTTAAATTTAACTATGAACAGTTGAGAAACTGCAAATTCTAAATTACATATTTCACAAGGATTGTTATAACTCCTACCACCCCATGTGTACATAAGGAGCTTCTCTTCTCATCTTCAAACACCTTAAACTAAATGGCTTTAGAAGCTAGTTGGAAATGTAAGAGTTCTCTAATTTTTTAGCAACTAGCTTGAAAATCCACTTCATATTTCTTAATTTCATTGAATTTGATTAGGTTCCCAAATAATCACCATGTATGCTCACGCGATTGAATATTAAACAGACTTCTACTACACCTCATTATTGGAATCCTAACGTCTTTCGCAAAATTTCACACACTCTGACAATGCACTACGGCTATATGCCCGTACTAATTCTCAGGTGATTAATAGATTGGTTTGGTCATTGTGGAGCGCCCCTCTGGAGGACTGAGAATTTTTCTAATGAGTAGTTTGAAGTTAAATAAAACCTAACCAAGTTATTATTTATAGTACTTTATATTTTTCAAAATTTTGTTTGAAGTCTAGTTTTAGCATAAAAATTCGATTTTGAAAATGATTAATTATGATATTTCTATTCAAAATTTGTGCAAGGGTGTCCATTACAATCTTGAATTTCCATAGCATTGAGGCCGCTTGGAAATGAGCCTCAAATACACTAGATCTTGGAGAAAAAATCACATTAGAAATTCATTTAAAAAAATCGTAGAATAGATTTTGAAAAGCCATAAGTTGATTGAGGTTATGTATGTAAGGCCCTTTAACCTCATATTTTTTTGGTGACCAACTTTTTAGATTTGATATGTGAAAAGAAAATTGAAAGACTTCAAATTACTTTCGCAGTTTTGGCACCTTCATAATCAAACATTATAATCTTTCCATCCATAAGTGACATTGTTGTGTTTTCTTTTTCCATGCAATCTCTAACATGTCTAGTTTAAATTTGTACAATTACAATTAAAAAAATTTGATACAGTTTAACAAAATGTTGTCTTTTTGTTCAATTTAATGCAAATTCCTAAAAGCTCAAAAAAGGCCTTGGACATTTGGGGTTTAAAGTGGACATAAAACAAGGTTGTCTAGAGTGATTTTCTGGAGTGGTTTTCTGGGGAGATCACTGATGATTTTTTCAGAAAACTATGTGAGTTAAAAGATAGAGTTCATTTAATTCAAGGGGGGGGGGGGGGGATTTATATAAATTTAGAGCTTCTGAAGAGTCTATGAATGTTGTATATATATTTAAATGGATCTATCTTACATACAAATGGTGATGTGAGACACCATATTGCTTCTCAATTTTAAATGTGGAATTTTTTAACAAATTGGATGAAATTTGTGAGTGCAAAATTTTGTTAGGAAGAAGGATAAATACATAACTAAGAATTAAGGAGTTTCCCATTAAATAGCAATGGAGACTTTGGAAGATTGGTGCAAAATTTAAGAAATGCAATTAGGAGAAAATGGTGAAAAGTCATGAAAAAACTTTTAGAGAAAAAATGGAAGTTTAAATGAAATAGACTTTAAATAATATTTGAAAAATTAAGCAAATGGTAAAATGAAAAGAAAGTGGGAACAAAACACTACGATGAGAAAATGACTTTAGAATTAAACTAGAAACCCCAAAAAATAACCAACTCAAAAAATACAAAATTGGAAACAAAAAAAAATAGCAAATACAAAAAATATAAAATATAATTAATGGTGTTAGAACAAAGACTAGAGCACTAGGTGGTTGCAAGAAAGACTGACCGATTTTTATAGCATTTTCCACAATACTCACTTTTTTGGAGGAGTAATATCTAATTAGAAAAACAATTACAAAAAGATGTTAAAAAAATATTTCAGTTATACACTTTTAAGAAGAAGGTACCCAAGGAAGGAAAAGCATAGAAATTTTTTCTATGTAGGAGAACTAGAAAGTCTCATAAAAAGTGCAAAATGTCATGAAAATAGGTACTTTTTGCATTTTAATTTGTAAAAAATAGGAAAAGAAATTTTAAAAAAAAGCTCAATTAGGGAGAATTTTATGATAAAGAGACTTCACTAATATAATGATCTTAAAACCATCTTCAATGTTCAAAATTGCACGCACAAAGTAGCCCTGTTAGTACGCATGTGGAGGACATAAAATAAAATATTTTGAAAATACCTTTGGTAGAAACATGACTTTCTACTATAGAAATAGACCACATAAATTTCAGCTCTAAGCTCATTAATTTTGGATGCTTTCCAGTACTAAAAAATCCTAAACTGCAAAGTGTGACAAATTAGCTAAATTTTAAATTAACAATCTAGAAAATTCTTTTTCTAAATTTCTAAAAAATAAAGGTTCTAATTACTCTAAAGTTTGTCATTTTTGATAAAAAAATTCAAATACATTGGCTTCACCTTTCAAAAGTTCTGGCCGTTTACAACTTTGTCATTGCCATTGTGACGCCAAATAGTACCGGTCTTTCTTGCAGTCACCCCACTAATAGTGCTAAACACACTAAAGTTGGGGAAAAAATAGAAAATTAGTGGTTTTATAGTAAATTTGTGAGATTTACATTAATTTAGCGCGTTTTATAGTAATTTAGCATATTTTACAAGAAATTAGTGAATTAATAGTAAATTGATATGAGATGAAATTGGTGATGAAAATTAGCTCATTCATGGGGTTTAATTTATGAAAATTAGGATTAGTAGCTCTTTCTTCTCACACACATTTTTGTGCATTTATTGTGTGTATAATGTTTCTGGGAACACTTTTGGCATGAATAAGGGAGATTCTTGTGAAGGAAATGTAGAGATTAGATGATGGAATGATGTAGAATAATTTGTTGATTAGGTTGTGTTTTTTATAAGAAGAATAGGTGAAAAATGATAGGATTTTTCAGGTCAAATGGAAGACTAATTGGAGGACCTTTGGATTGAGATTAGATTTGTAAAATGATTAGGTTTACTTGGGCTCCAACTTTGGAATATAAAATTGGAAAGACCACAAAGAATTTGGAGTTGAAAATTGGTGGGATGGCGTGCCTTCAAGCTAGATTTCCAAGAAGTCTAGGCTCAACTCCTTTGGATCAAGGACAATGCAATGGTGGCCATTTGAATGGTAGAAGGTCTACTACTACAAGAAACTAAGAGGTGCAACTGTGAAAGATGAGATCGGAAAGACCATGAAGAATTTGGTATTAAAAATAAATGAGACTGGTGATGCGCCTTTAAACTATCTTTCTAATTAGCCTAATCCTGCCTCATTTGGAGCAAGGACAAAGCAATGGCGTCTATTTCTAGGGTGGAAGGTGTATTGCCTATAAGAGGAAGCAACAACTTGAGTTTCTTAAAATAATTTTTACATTTGTTTTTGAGATAATTGCAATCTTCATTGTGCCTTGTTATTGAAAATTGTGGATTTGGCAATATGGACTTGTCTATAATGTAATGTACAATGATGTATGAGCTTTATGATTCATTATTCATGTTTGGGGTCTAGGATTGAGTGATGATAGTGTGTTGTAGTTAATTTTTAGGACTTAATTTTGCCCAATTGGATGCCCTACCTGCAATTTCCATAGAGATTTTGGCATAGGATATTGCTTTAATCTTAAGGAGATATTATATAATGGCATGATGTTAGGACATCTTTTGGGGGTGATGTTAAGGAACTACCCTTATTTGACTTAGGATCATTTGGGCCAAATTTGAGCATAAATGAGGTAGGAGTCCATTAGTTAGATGCACATAGGTCACATTCATTCCTCACCGGGTCAACTCCAGGAGGTCTTTGCCTAAATTGATAAAAAACCTCATACGTGAATTCTTATTTATTTCTTTGGTATGGTCCTAATGTGAAGTGGCTTTAAGTATGCACTAAAAGGTTATTAATGGTGTCATTATGATGTCTTATTCTCTAAATTTCTTTGACTATGTTATGTCAACCCCCCTCCAAAACTACCATTTCTAGTTACCCAAACATAAATCTTCAAAAAAAGAAAAAAAATCATTTTCAAACGTACAAGCATAAATTACGCTACTTGTATTAGCAATGTAGGATGCAGTTTTCTAATACGTTTCACCGCACAAATTAACCCCTAAAGGACCAAATAACATTTTTGGCAACATAGTGTTTTCAATCATTCATTTATAAATAGAATTTTTTTTTCCCCTTTGAATTTTTCACAAAATATGTGGTCGAGGAATAGCTTTAAGGTGCAAAAAATTTCATAACTTTTGACTTCATGTTTAAATTTTTTTGTATAATATGTAGTTTCTTTAGAGCCCAAAAATGGTTGGCAATTCAAGAAAAAAAAAATTCTAAGAAACTAAAGTTTGAAATTGATTTTTTAAATTTGTATATAAATGGAGAGCTTTGAATCATTCCACTTTGATTAATGAGATGGAAGTTATAAGGAGTTTCAATTTTCATGTTATTATGGAATCTCTAACCTTAAACAATAGAGAAAAAATCAGCCCTCTGGAGGGCTGCTCCACGGACCCCTTTAATACCCTGAAATTTTATTTATCGGGTTTGAAAAATTATTTTTTTCCCTATTTTTGCATAGCTGAAACTGCAGTGACAATGGCGTAGGAACCCAAATTTACGAGTAAAATATTAATAAAAACAAAAAAGTTAAAAAAATTGTGAAGTCTGATTGTTTTGGCGAGCAATCATATACTCTGACTGCTCAGTGGGGGTACTTTTCCAAGTTGCCAGGCCAAGCTTGAAATAGCTTGGCATGTCAATTTGAAGAGGCCCTCCGGACTCCGGAGGGCTTTTTTTTTTTTTTTTCTAATGATTAACTTTGATGTCCTGTATTTAACTCAATTGTCAATAGTTTTGAAAAAAAAAATCATAGGATGTAGGCTATATATTAAAACATTGCATCCAATGGCATTGGCATTTTTCAATTCCATAAGTAAATTCTTAACAATTTAGTATTTTAGATCATTTTCTACTTCTTTCTATTTACTATTTTTTCCAAGCATGAATATGAAATATTTTTATCAAAAAAATTTAAATGTAGTTCTCACTTATTATGGAGAGTTACAAGTTGTAGAATCTACACATTTTTGGGGTAAAAAGTGTGAAAGATGAAATGTCACTATTTAAAAAGAATTGAAAATGTTTCTTTTTGAAATCCAAGCATCATGATCTTGCAATTGGGAAGGTTTCTTATTTTGAAATTTTAGGAAGGTGTATTCTTACTAACAAATTAACAAAAGGATCCTATGATTGGATTTGTTAGAAAATAAACATTGAAGAAGATTTTAGCCTTGCTTTGGAGATTAGTATTTTGAAACAATTTTGAGCCTCTAAAAATGAAAGAAATTTAGGGATTAAAAGATTATAGTATTTGAAAATTGGAAGAAATATTTTTGGGAGCCTGCCCAACATAATCAATCAATTTTGACCATTCTACATTTGAAGTTTTTGCACTACAAGAAGTTGAAATTCATGAAATTTTATAGTTCATAAAGTTTGATATCCTTGTGCTAAATTTGAAATAGATTGCATGATTGTCGCATATGCCCAAAAGCTTGCACACTATAATATATTAAAAAAATGCCTAGTACTATGCACTTCTCCAAGAGAAATTTGAACTCATTTTTCCACATTTTTCCACTCCCATTTGTAAACTTGAAGAATCATATGTTCTTTTCATGAAGGCAAAAAAGAAACTTCAAAAAGTTTTGTCCCTCTGAATTTTTTTGCTCTACATTGTTGTTAAGCCTTGCTATTGCTAGAGTGTGTAGCTCTAAGTTGAACCTTCATTTCTGGGGGTTGGCAACCCTACCCAGTGCCCACCCACACATTTCCAAAAACATTCATGTCCAATCCTTGTCTAGTTCTATTCATGGTCAAAGGGAGGAAGGACTACCTCATCTCTTTCATGCAAAACAACCCTATCACCTAGTCAACAATCAATTTTTTGGGGGAGGGATTTTCATGTAGCCACTACGAATTCTCGAAAAATTGAGAACAAATTCAAAAAACAATGTGCAAATTCACTTCAAAATCTCGTACGCAAGGTTTTCAAAAGCTCTACTAGAGCTTAGCTCCTAAAGATACAAAGTGTTCTTAAAAATTGACAATTTGAAAAAATCATCATAAAGTACTATTTGCCTATTTGAAAGAATATTTTGGAATTGATATACAAATAAAAGTTGTAGATTGTGAGTTTTCGATTCCATCCGTATAGTTAGATTCACCGGTACTACCACCAATATTTTTTTATAAATTTTAAAATGAAAATTCTAAAATTCCTCCTAAATTCAATTGCAAGAAAAATATTATCATTTTTTGAGTAAAATTTGTTGGAATGGATTAGAAATTAGTTTCTCTTGACTTGGTGATTTTTTGAAATTTTTGTGTTCTTTAAATCTATGACCTCATTTTTGCAAATCCAATTTTGAACTAGAGTCATTGAAATTTTAGCTTGGTCAATCACTTGATATACTTCCACATTTGTAATTTTAGAAAAATATGTACTCTAGTAACACCAAATCCAACCATTAGATAGGACAACAACTTGATGAAGTATCTCTACAAATTAGGATGACTTTCATCCAAGTAGTAATGAGAAAGAAACAAGAATGTCAATTTGTTCGTCGTCTAGAAATTAAACATTAGTGCAAAATTGAAGAATTGATATGCAAAAGTTCAATATGTTAGGGCAATTCCACGCCTAGCTTGCGGAACAAGGGCACCGAGCAAGGATGGCGTCTCTGTTTGGCAAACCAGGTTCCAACATTCTTGAAGTGTCCCCACGGTGAACACGTCATTGGGAAGCGCCACTTGTGAGTTGCATGTGGCCCCATGAAATGGCCCACACCTCATGAATGCAACTCACTTTGTCAAAGCCAAGTGGTTTCTTCACATTGGGACAACTCTAGATAAAGTTGGTAGAAATTCGTTCAATGATGAGAGAGTGAGTAATGAGACTATTGGCGCAGCATGCCCAAGCTTTACTATTTGCCAGTGTCTTCATCAAATCTTGGCGTAGCCGGGCTTGTTTTTTTACTTGGCACCCGTGCCGTAGGGAGAGAAATCTAGAAGGGCCCGCTCACTCCCCGTGTGAGCCCTGCTTAGCGCCCCACCGTGGGGAAGCTCTTACTTGTTTCCATTTGGTGTCCAGATAGAATGGAAAGCGGACAAGGACCTTTACGGCTTGCTACTTAAGTCTTGAATAATGTCCACTTGCAAAGGTTTAAGGTAAACCAACCTATTGTGGTTGGATGACCCATAGTAGACACCTAATGACCCCATGACAATTTTTTGACTACAATCAATGTCTAACTTGACACCAATAGAGTGATTAGTGACCTCATTAGGAACACCTTCTTTTTTAGTGTAAATCATTGTAGGAAGTAACTTTTCATGGCATTCTACATTAGAAATTATTGTGACCACTTTAGGTGATTAAGAAGAGCATATTGGATACAATTTTTGTTGGTTATGGAGTAGTCTACTAACTCTTTTGGACAGATCCCTTCAAAATCCATAACAAATTCATACTTTGTTTGAAAAATATAATTTGAATTGCTCTCACTATTTCTCACACTTGTCTTCATGTGGGAGATTTTTTTTATGGCATGAGGGTAGACTCCATAATTTGACCACAATGGGCTGGTTTACCTTATATCGCTGCAGTGTATTAAAAATGTTATTCTGAAGTTAATACACCATCTCAAATAGCAATTGAAGAGCCATTGATGGCTTCAAGTGGCAAAAAGATTTTGCCAAGTGGCACTCGGTCGGTCACTAAAAAGATTGGATTTTGAATCAAAACTCAAAATAGTTCACAGAAAATGCATTCAAATTGCCAATTTTTTTGAAAAATAGTCTCCAATTTTAACCCCTACAAAAGGCCGGGACTGAGGCACATTTTAGATAGAAATTATGAAGAACTAACACTTGGGGGCGATAGTGAGAAAAAAATGAAAAAAAATGTGATTTTACAAAATTCAATCGTACAAATTTCAATTGTGATTTTACAAAATTCAATTGTACTAGAATAATAAGGGTATATGTAGAAAAAATTTCAAAAACTTTGACCATATGGATTGAAAGATTATAACATTTGGAGTTAGAAAAAAAAAATTCCTACCTTGCCCGACAAGGCCAACAGACTTTAACCACTCACTTAGAGTGAGATTTTTACACTACAATTATTATTATTTTATGAAATTTTCATCTTGTATCATATAAATTATATACTTGCCAAATTTCAAAAGTAGACATTGAAAAGAATGAGGCTTTAAGAAAGCTGCCAAAGTTGGACCAACAGTGTAAAAAGTGCAAATTTAATAAAATTAAAAATTAAAAAAATTATTTGCACTTTTTGCATTGCCGGTTCTAGCAACCTTCATAAGGCCCCATTCTTTCTCTAATGAAGAGGACTTTTTGCACATGTTGTGTAAAGGTGCTTGAGCTGCCCTGGTGCCCTCAAAGTTCATAGTAGTATAACTTTTGATCCATATACTTGATAAAAAAAAAAGTAAATGTTCCCACTAAGGATATATAATTTACACCTTGTATCAAAATTTTGTGAACATCCGACCAAAATTGAATTTATACAATCAGGTCTAGTTCATTTATAAACTGCCAATTTGAAGAATGCAATTTTTCTGTACAATGTGTAGTATAATTGGTCTATTTTGGTAAGCATAACTATCAATGCATCCTTACGCAATTCCAATCAAGCTTACCAAATTTTAGTTTCAAGAAAATAAATTCTATTTTTGATCAATTTTGAAGTTAATTTTCATGGTTTTACAAAATATTTTATTGAAAACACTTGGTGATGAATTTTTTAAATTTGATTGCATAAATATGTAGGGAACATCTATGTGCACATCTTTCATACTAGAAAATATCCCATTAAGTAACAAAAATATAAGCTAGGAAGAAAATGTATCAGGCATCATATGATGAAACTTTGTAAAATAGATATCTTTATGTTTTAACTAGATTTTGGCATTTGACTATCGCACTATAACTAATTTGTACATTTCAGCATGCATTATAGAAAATTTCAGCCCTCCAGAAGGTTGCTCTAGAGTGACAAACCAAGCTATTTCAAAGTTTGGTCTGTCATTCTGGAAAAGTGCCGCATTGAGCAGTCAGCCAAGTTGATTGTTCACCAAAACAATCAGATTTTGAGATTTTATTTTATTTTTAATATTTTTTTAAGATGAATTTTAAACTCTTAAAATTTGGTTCCTATGCCACTGCCACTGCAATTTCAAGTGGGTAGGAATAAGGAAAAAATGAGTTTTTCAGCCCTCCAAAAACAAATTTCAGGGTACCTTGGAGGGTTGTGGAGCAGCCTTCCGGAGGCCTAAACTTTTTTTTAATGATGGTACAATTACTTTGCCAAAATCTATTTAAAATATAAAGATACCTATTTCACAAAGTTTTATCATATAACGCCTGACATATTCTTCTTCCTAGCTTATATTTTTTTTTATCTAATGGGGTGTTTAGGAATATCAAAGATGTGCACATAGATGTTTCCTACATATCTATGCAATTTAATTAAAAAAAATTCATCACCAATTAATTTCAATAAAATATTTTATAAAATTATAAAGATTGACTTCAAAAATTCACCAAAAATGGAATTCGTTGCTTTCTTGGAACTAAAATTTGGTAAGCTTGATTGCACAAGAACTAGATACTAATTATGCAAGATGAAAAATTCAAATTTTTTTCTATACTATGCAATAAAAATTGAATGCTTCAAATTGGCAGTTTGTAAATGAATTAGACCTTGACTTTACATAACTACCCAAGATCTCTTGTATACATTGAACAATCATTAGGCTTAGAGGTTAACTGGATCAATAGCCTAAAATTACCCAATTCTTTTCAATGTAGAATGATGTCTCCAAATGTTTGATAAATGTACATGTATTGTGGATGAATAAATGATGTTTAATCCCATATCTACCTATTTATGGATGCATATAGCTTTATTATTCCAATGAAGATTGCATATTATACTACCTAAGAAAATTAAATTCAAAATAAAATCATGTAATCTTTCTAATTAAGTACAATAAGGATTTGAGCATAATTCACATTATTCAATTAGATAATTATTCATTGGATCTTGTGGTAGTCAAAAAAAGATTCTTAGTTATCTTAGAATGCACATTTGAGAAACTGAATGAACAAACTACACATTATTAAAAATTAATGTATCCAAAATCAACTATAAGCTCTTTTGAACAGAAGTTGTGTACATTTTAGGCAAGAACCAATCTTTATATTGTATCCAACTATCAAAGCCAACATTTGATATCAAATAATTAAGTAGATTTAGAAAAAATGGTTTGGCATGCATTTTCAAAATTAATATAATGTTTAATTTATTTTTCATTTTATTTTTCAATGAAGTATAGGAACAAAGAATGCACATTGTGGTCCATTGATTAGAATAATTTGGTGACCACGTTGGTTTGAAGGGGCCTCCATCTTTCTAAAATTAATGCTTAATTTGAACAGATAAAACAAGAGCTTTACAGAAGTGGGGAGGTAAGAGGCTAGGTACAACAATCCATATGTGACATGTAAATTAAGATGTAAAAGAGCTAAATTGCTAATAGTTAAGGCAAAATTATATTACAATAATTGTTTTACAATTGAAATTCAACCCTCTATAACTTTCTATTAGAGACTCCAAATTACAAAAAGATTTTTAGAGATGAAATTCAACTTGTTTTCCTACACTTTCTTAGTTGACCACATTTAAAAAAAGTTGATTTGCTATGCTGAAATGAGGTCTGAAGTGTTGGTGTAAATACAACTATTATATTTTTTTCATTAATCTTCCACTATTAATGAAAATTTGGACCCTATGGAGGGTTATTTGACTTTCGGCTACCGTGCAATAACAATGAAATAAAAAATAAAAAACAAAAAGAAATTTTTTTAATTGTCAATCTAACGAGGCATACAAGATGACACAAATTGGCAAGATTCCTTGTAACAAGATTTGGGCTAATTTCTTTTCATTTGCATGTAGTCAAACAACCCTCTAAAGAGCTGAAATCTTCTTTAATGCTTTCTTCAGATATTCCATAACCTTTGAGGATTGATGAAGAATAATGAACTCAATACAAGCAATGCCTCTCCACCCTTCTTGTGCTAACCTTATCATATCAATGAAGTTAGCCATTCATATCACCAAACAAAAATATTAAGATATTTGATAGGACATATTTGAAGGAATATTTAGATATTTGATAGAAAATGTCAAAGAAAATGTCCAAAAAATGTTCCTTTAAACATCCGGTCTGAATTTTTTCCTAAGTTTTTGATTGGAGACTTGAAATCACAAAACATTTTTGATTATGAAACTCAACTAGTTTATCTAGCTTTTATTAGTCCAAAGTTTTTTCAAAAAGAGTTGTTTTACTATGCCTAAATGAGGTCCAAAGTTTTGCTTTTAATACAATTTCTTTTTCTCACATAACTATCAGCGGTGGAGCTCCTATTCATCCTAATTTACATATCCCACATGTATTGCTTGCCCTACTACAACCTCACTTGTATAAAGAGGTTCCTATTTTCATCTCTAAATACACAAATTCAAAAGCCACTTAAATTGATTTAAGTAGATGGGATTGGATAATTGGCTTGATTGGATAATTTGATTTTAATTTTCAATTAAAAACCTTGTTTAATATTGGCCTTTTTCTTTTTTGAAGTCTGGAGTTTATTCCAATAGTGAACCAAGAACAAACAACGGTCAGCCTGTATTGGCTTTTTTTTATTGTGGAAGTTGGCAACAGGCCTACTTTTACTGAATAGTTTTGCAAAATTCACATCATCTGACTATGTACTTTTGGCAATTTTCATAGGAGACCTACCTACATTTTAATAGACTGGATGGTCACTTTGGAGCAGCCCTCTAGAGGCCCCAAAATTCTTCTAATGTAGTTGAGTTGAGAATCTACAAAAAAAAAATAGTAAAAATAGTATTTAATTTTCACTCATTAAAAAATTATTAAGTAGAGGTGGGTTCAAGATTGAAGAAATTTAAACTAAATTGTTAATTGCTTTTTGATGGAATTGAATCACAATAATCCCAACGTTGAGAGTGTTCTAGCAAAAAAATCTAACCCTATCTAACAATTTTTTTCTTAAATTCTAAAAATTACATTCAAAAATGAATTCTACAAGTTATTTTTTCAAAAAGATGCTTAGATTGCCCAAAAAACTAAGATTGTCCATAACATTCTCATTATTAGTCCAAATTAAATGATAACTTTGGTGAATGATAGATGCTAGCTTACTGTGTGCATTCTCTTTTATTGATTTCAAAATGAGAACAACCCATATTAATTTTCATCAATCTCTCGCTCATTACAGATGACCTTCATTTTGTTAGTTGGGCTCAAACTCAAAAAACATTATTTTTGTGGAGAAATTTCAAATTTAGAGCAAAGAGAAACAACTTCCCAAAATACACTAAAATGGCATTTTTTGTGATCTGTTTTTTTATTAAAACTTCTCATTTATGTGAAGACAAATACTACACAAAATAGTGAAATTAGGTTGCCCTACACTAATTTCTCAACACTCCACACTATAGCAATATTCACTGCTTTTGTACAATGAAGCAATCAATTCAGAGCCATGTGTATATCTTAGATTTGTGTACCAATTCAAGACTTGGTTCAGAGAGTGGCATGCACCTCCATGTGGAACAAACATTGATCAATGAGTTAGTTTATCTCAGGTAAGTCAACCTAATTGACAAAGCAACCTAATTTCACTATTTTGTGTAGCAAGACTACAAACTCAATTAGATACTCTTCCTAACTCAACATGTAAGGACAACAAGGCAAGAGGGAGATGAAAAGGGCTTCCAATAGCTTTGCAGCTCATTGGATATTCATCCAAACGCCACAGAATGGCGTTCCAGGCGTTCCTGGGTTAATTATACAGGTGGTTTCATTTTCAGAAATAAAAAATTAGTTTCATTTCTTTCAATAAATTCAATTCAATTCAATTAAAATTCAATTAAATTACATCGTGTCTATATACGAGCCAGTCAGAGTGAGAATTTATAATTATTGTGAAACCCTGACCCACGGCAGTCCAGTCCAGTCCGGTGACTCCAGTGGTAGTACCAGCGATCGAATGAATTTTCTGCTCCGATCGATGGAAGTGATGATGATCATTGTTCATTTAGTTCAGACTTCCAGTGCAGACAATCCAGTGGCCGTAGCTAACTTCGCTCATCTAACTGGTCAGCAACTCAGCATATACCTTACTGTAAGTTCCTCACTGCTGCACGTACACTGACTGTGCCTGTGGACTTTCCTTTGAATGACTTCAGTTGCCCAAGAAACGAGGAGATCGATCCATCAGAGAATGTGCTTTAGCAGAGTCTCGGAACAATAATTCTGCTGCTGCTACATGCGCAGGCGGAGCTTTCCTCGCAGCTAGCTTCCACGTACGAACGACGACGACGTCAGCTGAAGGACGGGAGCCCTGGGCCAGAAGGAACTCGATCAAGTCAGTCGTCGCTGATCGATCGATAATTGCTGAGCTGATCTTCGCACTAGCTGTATGTGCTTATCATTAGCTTCGGAAATTATTCATTTTTCCAGGCATCCAAATGGGGTCACTGATCGACGGACCTGCAGGACGAGGAGGAGGCCGATATCGATCCAGACGGGGGACTAGCTAGCTAGGATATAACACGTTGGCGTTTAGCTGTCCTCAGGAAGAGATCGAGAAGCTAGTACTGTAAATAATTAATTGCACTCTGGGGGTGGAGAAAATTAAAAAAGGGGTTTCTTGTATAATTGTTTTGTATTTTGATGGCGCATATCAAGGATTTTTTGTTTTGTTTCTTATGGGTGCAAATGAAAGGGAAATTTCATTGAAGAAAAAAAGTACAACCCAGCTCAATGCAAGCCAGGAGTATATATACAGTTTATTGTAGCTCCCGCAAAGGTACTCACGGAGACTCCAGACAGGGAAGACCACTGAAACGGATCGATTTCACTTAGTTCAATTTATTATCAAACGAGTTCTCGAATGAATCGATCGGAACCAGGCAACCTTCTTCGTAAACGTAAGGATCTAAGTTATTGCACTCGTTTAATGTGGAAAATGATTTGCTTCCGGAAATGGAATAGATCAAGTGGTGTCAAACTCATAAATGTGGTGCGATCTCCGGTGCGATTCAGAGCACCAAATTGTGACATTGTGACATAATTCATGTATACTAGGTCTAAGATACTTGGATTGGTATCAATCTTAGATAATACACAAGTAAAAATATTGAGAAATGTCAATTTTGCAGACTTCTGCCAATTCATTAACAGATTTCACGTTGTAATTAAGCATTGAGAACCGACCGGAAGGCTTGAGAAGCTAGGCTATCAGATCGACATCATGCTTGCATGTCAAGTCGTTTCATAGGATTTTACACCGTCCTCGCCTTTTTCCTTTTAGCTGTTCAAAGGCTTACATTAATTGAGCAGAAGTGTCAAGAATTATATCCGGGACTGGCCACCGAGAGTGACAGTCTGACTTGGCATTGTGTGGAGTCTACAAGTGAAGATTGATATAGCACTTACCCTGCGGACTGAAAATTATTGAACTTTTCCATAGTGAGTACGGCAAATTCTTCAATCGGATCGTCGACGAAAAATTCAACATGTATATAGATGGCTGTCTTTTCCTTCGTCTTTTGTACCTTCATATTATCCAACTATCCAAAGGATAGATTACATGACAGCAGGACAAAATGATTACTTGCAACATTGGCCTCTAGTAACCTAGCTACCAAGAGTGTATCTGTGCTCGAGTTTTTTTTTTTCTTAAACTGAGGATTGTATTATCCATGCTCAAGTTTGGCATCATAACATTCATCACATTGAGCCTCCACCTGCCCGCTTTGCTACTGATTTTTTCCACTCATTTATGGCAATTTTTTCCCACTCATTGCCTTAAGCCTTTCCAAATGGTACAAACTAGAGCATTATTGACGTAATTATGCTAACAGTTTTCTAGATTATTCTTTGGCGACCTTTGTTGTCGTCAGGGAAGCCTCGAGAAGAATATGATAGAAGAAGCACTGGTGACTTTGCATTGACAATCAGAGGCCTATCATTGTTCCTGTGAATGTGTACATGACGTTAGTGAGTACATTATGTACTTGAACATAATTGTTGGAAAAGCTGAGCTTATAATGTGTAACCCAGGGAATGCCAGCCCAGGGTATGGGCAGACAATATCTCCGTTCATGAACTAGCTGGAGCACAAACTGGGCAAGGAAGAATAACTTCGAACAGTTTTTTTTGTCCGCAAGAAATTGAAAGAGTGGAGAGCAGCTGGGTTTCTGACAAATTCGCATTCATCAGTCATCACTCCAGCAGTGAGCATCTTCTGCAGTAGAATTTTCAACACGACACTTATGTCATGTGTACTTATATCTGCAATTCTGCAAAAGAAATTAAAAAGTGAACGAAGACAATAAAGTGATTCTAATGGGATTCCGAATCAGTCAGAGGCAGGCAGGCAGCTTGGCGTAGTCCATTGACGAAAATGTCAAGTTGAAAAAATTTGAGTGTGCAATTTGTGCCAAAAAAACAAAATCAATCAAAACACCCCCAAAGAAAAACTTAGACCCCAATTACTAATTTAAGAAGAATATGGACATAAAGCTCCGATTTTTTGACACCATCACGAGTTCTCACATCTCGAGGTGAAAACTGGAAACTTTTTGTAATGAATTCTTTCTTTTTTTTCTTTTTTTTTTCTTTTTTTTTCTATCAAATGGAAGAACCATTGCACTAAAAAAAAAAAAAAGTATTAAAGACAACCAAGCCAAAAAGGCTGGACACTGAAGAGATTATTTGTTTTCTTTGACACAAATGAAACGAAATGAATTCTTGTTTCATGTCCACCCAAAAATAAATAACTTAAAAGGCATTGATAGTGTTGAAAGTATAAAACGAAACAAAGTTGTAGAACATAAGAACAACAAAAATACACTCAAAAGAATTACCATCCTTCATTGGGGCTTGAAGTATATACGAGAATAGGACAGAGACAATGAATAGTTGTCTCTTCCTATTCGTCAAAGAAGATTTCCTCTAATCCTAGTGACAAGTGTCACTCACCATATTGTGGTGAACGTTCACACTACATTTCTTAACATTCCTCCTCGCTCAACATAATAGTAGTAAAATAAAAATTTAATATGATGTATTTGATGAAGTCTATATAATCAGTTAAAAGTAGGTCACTGTCGCCAAGTCGTGGACTTGGTCGGCTGGTTTCATACGTCGATGGTCAACCAATCGGTTCGAGATTCGATACTCATTAGCCTTGTCGACTAATTTGGGGAACCCGCGGCTTGGCATTGCTAGTGAGGCAGGAATAAGTAATCGACCCGCTACCCTACCCCTGAGCTGTGATGTGATAAGATGCAGGACACCCCAAGATGGTTAACAAGCTCCAGCATTGATTCCAAAAATTGTGGTTCTCACCACAACTCCACCTTTTTCAACATAATATTCGTATGTTTACGGATGCTGCCTCATTAAAACTTTATTTGGGAAAACCTTGATTATGATCAAGGAGAAAACCACAGATGAAGGAAAAAGAATACAACACCTTTATCGATTCATTCTCATAGCAAAATCCAATGGGAAAAAACTATAAAAAGGATATCAAAAGGTTTACACACTTATTGAATATCTTGCTCCAAAATACTAAGTCGCCTTATGCCAATGCCATGAATGAGTCGGCAATGAATAGATAATGGTGAATCTTGGTGAAGAGATCAGCAAGATTATCAGTTGATGAAACTTTCTTGACTTCAAGTGCTTTGTTAGTAATCAAGTCGTGTGTAAAACTAAAATACTTTGGATCAATATGTTTTGTTCGGTCACCCTTAACAAAACCTACTTGCATTTGTGCAACACAAGCACTGTTGTCTTTATATAAGATAGTTGGAGAATCATCATGTGATAATCCACAGTTTGTTTGAACAAAATTATCAATTGATCGTAGTCAAATGCATTCCCGAGATGCTTCATGCAAAGCAATAATTTTTGCATGATTAGATGATATTGCAGTAATTGTTTGCTTCACTGATTTCCAAGAAATTGCAGCTCCATGTCGTAAGAAAACATAACCTGTTTGAAATTTGGATGTTGCTGGATCAGACCTATATCCAGCATCAGCATATCCAACCAGTTTTGGATCTGTAGATCGACTATAATATAGTCCCAAATCTTCAGTTCCTTTCAAGTAACGAAAAAAATGTTTGATGCCATTCCAATGTCGAAGTATCGGTTTAGAACTATGTCTTGCAAGGACACTAACTGCAAATGCAATGTTAGGTCTTGTAGACGTAGCCAAATATAAGAGTGCTCCAACCGCTACGAGGTATGGATATTGTTCACTCAATGGTTCCTCCTCCTCCTCGCAAGGGCGATAAGGATCATCATCTTTAGCACTACGACCAACCATGGGTGTAGATAAAAGATAAGCATCAATCATGTTGAATGATTTGAGAATACGGTTGATAAGTGGTTTGAGAAAGAAAGATGCTGTCATCTTTCATATGTAAAACCTGTAAACCAATGCAAAAAGTAGTTTTGCCAAGTAGTTTCATTTCAAACTCACAAATAAGCAATTGAGTAGCTGCAGCACATGCAGACTTGGTGCCCACAAGGTTCAAATCATCAACATAAATGGCGATAATAACAAATCCATGTTTGTCTCTTTTGATAAAGAGACATGGAAGTAATGCATCATTTATAAAATGATGCTTAAGTAGAAATTGTCGCAGGCGTTGATACCACATACGTCCAGATTGTTTGAGACCATACAATGCACGTTGTAATTTAATGCCACGATATTTGCCTGAGGTAGATGAATGTGGGTTAGTGGTTTCAAGTTCAAGAGGCACTTTCATATAAATATTAGCATGTAAAGAGCCATATAGATAAGCTGTCACTACAACCATAAGATGCATATCAAGAATAGCATGAACTGCCATTCCAAGAAGATATCGAAATGTAATCGAATCCATAACTGGAGAATATGTGATATTATAATCAATACCAAATTTTTGAGTAAAACCTTGGGCAACCAAACGGATTTTGTATCAAATAATGTGTCCTTTATCATTACGTTTGCGAACGAATACCAGCTTGTATTCAAATGGGCGAGTAGTGAGATTGTCTACAATAGGACCAAACACTTGTCTTTTATTTAAAGAAGTATACTCCTCCTCAATAGCAGCTTTCCATTTTAGCCAATCAGAGCGACGCATTGCTTCGTCAATTGTATGAGGTTCAAAATCATCTTTCTCGCAAGAGAAATTTTCCGCAATCATATAAATGAAGGAATCATTGATGTCCATATTTGCCCTATTCCATACATCTCCTGTACCGCAGTACATCACAGATAATTCTGTATTCAAATTAGGCTTTTCTTGCTCTTGAACAAAAATATTGCCTTGAGATGTTGATGGACAATCGTTTGCTATAAGCGAAGAAGGATCAACAACATCTAGAAAAAATTTGCATTTATGTGACTGTTTATCCGGTCCGCAAGTTCGTTTGCCTGTCAATTGAGGAGTCGTAGTTGTTGTAATATCTGGTACAATGATTCAAGCAAGAAGATTATGAGCTTCATTCAACGGATTTCGAGTAATACGCGTCGCATCATGAAACCCATCAGGTGTTTGATTGGTAATCTTTTGCAAATGCAAAATCTTTGAAACTTCAATTTCAGCCATAGACGTTCTTGGGTCTGGATTTGATGTAAATGTCTGAGGTGCTTGAAAAATGATGCCAGTGGAAGTTCCTTGAGAAGATGCTCCTCCTTTAAAAGATGGAAATACATCTTCTTCAAATCAACAATTAGCAAATTGAGCACGGAGTAATGTACCAGTTGATGGAGTAATATAACGAATCACGCTTGGAGAATCAAAGCCGACATAAATCCCTTCTTGTCGATGATTGCCAATAGTGTGGCGTTGAGGTTCCAAAACAGGAACCTATACACGACAGCCAAATACTCGTAAATAGAATACGTTGGGGATGCGTCTCGAGAGCAATTCTTGTGAAGAAGCAATCTCCATAGAAGAAGGACGAAGGCGAATTAGATTTGCAGCATGTAAAACTGCATGTCCCCACATATATGTGGAGAATTTTGCATGAAGAAGCAATGGCCTCGTGATGAACTGAATTTGTTTAATAAATGACTCCGCTAAGCCATTTTGAGCATGTTCATATGGAACAGAATATGTCAACTCAATTCCCGTGGCAGTGCAATAGTCTTCAAAAGATTTTGACCGGAATTCTTGAGCATTATCCATTTGTAATGTTTTGATTGGATAATCGGGAAAATGAGCTTTAAAACGGATAAGCATAGAAAGTAAATTAGCAAAAGCTAAATTTCAAGAAGATAATAGAGATACATGTGATTGTTTGCCTGATGCATCAATCAAAACCAAAAAATATCGAAATGGTCCAGACATTAGAGATATTGGATCACAAATATCACCTTAAAGTTTGAACAACATTGGTGGCAATTCATGGGGAAGGTTCCATGAAAATGGTCTGGCAATTAACTTGCCTTGTACACATGCATGATAGATTGTCATAGAATTGACATCTGCTGGTTGCAAATTATAACCAACAATGCATGGAAGAATTCTGCGAAATAAAATAGAGCCTAGATGGCCCAATCTTCCATGTCAAAGAGAAATTTGATTATCTTTAGAAGATACAGCAAAACTAGAAATAATATATGGCCAGATTGGAATCCAGTATAAGCCATTTGCTGCAGCAAAGGCTGTTTTCACAACTTTATTATTCTATACAAAATCCAGAGCCTCTCGCCTATCTATAATTCTAGTCGAGAGGTGAAAACCGTTGGTGCGTACATCTTGATAGCTGATCAGGCTTCAAGGCACAGAGGGGGAATACATGGCACGCGTGCATGTAATGGTAGTGCCCTCAGGCAAAGTCACCTTTGCTAGTCCCTCCTGGAAACGAAACACATTCGATCCAGCCATGGTCATTAAATTTCTGGTTTGCCAATTTGATAAATTATTAGCATCAAAAAATTGCTTATCCCGCAGGATTGAATGAGTAGTTGCAGAGTCAAGGAGTGCATCACAAGACTCACCAGTGGAGGTATCCTCAGCAATATAGGTTTCTCTATTGTCATCGCCATATGGATCCATAGACGCATCCATGGTGTGGGCTTTGCAACCTTGAGCTCGAAGTTTCTTGTTTTCTTGAAACATTTTGACAAAGTAGTCTGATATTCGACATGTATTTGCTAAATGTCCTACTCTGCCACATTTGTGACAAGAACGCGTCTTTGATTGACGCTTACCGCGATTATTAGTAGAGGAAGTGGTATTTTTCCTCTGGCCATGTTGGTTGTCACGGTTGTAACTACCGATTTATCTATGACGTGGTTTAAAGCGATGTTTTTGTGGTTTAGGTTTCATAGTCGAAACCTTGACAACATGGGACTCTGGAACCATTGTTCCCAGAGGACGGGCCTCTGCATTTCGCAAGAAGATCTCGTTTTGCTTTTCAACAAGGAGTAATAGAGACATAAAATCTGAGTGATTCTCAAATTTCATGTTTCTATACTGTTGAGCTAGTATAGCAGAAACAGGTGGAAATGTTGAGAGGGTTTTCTCAATCATTTCAGGTTTGGTTATAATCTGACCACATAACCGTAGTTGTGACACAATGCGATACAACTCATTGTTAAAAGCAACAAATGTTGGAAAGTCCAAAACTCGTAAGTGAGTCCAGTCATGTAATGCTCTAGGAAGAAAAATAGTCTTCTGGTGATCAAAACGGGATTTGAGCTTTTTCCAAAGCTCATTAAGTTTGTCTATTTCTAAA
Organism: Neckera pumila; assembly: GCA_963969595.1. Taxonomy (NCBI): domain Eukaryota; kingdom Viridiplantae; phylum Streptophyta; class Bryopsida; order Hypnales; family Neckeraceae; genus Neckera; species Neckera pumila. Next base: position 2,143,668 of record OZ018408.1, on the reverse strand, counting down.
TACTGATGTTGTAGTGAACAAATAAGGTGGCGGCGAAGTAATAATAAAATTTTCTAAGAAATAGCAGGAGAAATGGTATCACTTACAGTAGAGTCTCCGTCAAATATAATACAATCCGATAATTGCTCCGCATAAATATGGGCTTTTGAAGTCTTGGCCCATAGAAGGTAATTAATCCCATCAGCAGTCAACGGTGGAAAGAGAAGTGGTTGAAGTCATGGTGCCTCGGTAGCAATAGCAGAGAGTGGAACACTAGTAGATGTAGCAACGGAAGAAGTGGAAGTAGTCATGATGTAAAAGGAAAAGAAAGAGAAATGAAAATATTTTTCAAAGAAAATTAAAAACCGGAAGAAATTAGGGTTTTGTAGAAATTAGGGTTTTGGAAAAAATTAGGGCTTTGGAAAAAATTAGGGTTTTGGAAAAATTAGGGTTTTGGGAAAAATTAGGGTTTTGGAAAAATTAGGGATTAAAGATAAAGAAAAAACCTAAGATAAAGATAAAGATAAAATCAAAATAAAGATAAAAATTAAAATCAAAATTAAAGATTAAAGATAAAATAAAAGTAAAAGTAAAAGTAAAAATAAATTTAAAAATAAAAGTAAAGATAAAGATAAATAGAATAATGAAGATAAAGATAATATTAAGATAAAGATAAAGATAATATTAAGATAAAGATAAAGATAGAGAAAATATATAGATAAAGAAATAAGTGGAGATAAAGATAAAGAAAAATGAATACAAAGTTTATTTATGTAAAATGAAAAATGAAAAGTCAAATAAATGTATAAATTAAATCAAAACAAAACAAAAATTAAAACTTTGAAAACGAGGGTTTGGAAGGTCGAAGAAGAACCTCGAAGGGAAAAGTTGCAATGGAAGAATAGAAGAATTTGGAGGCAGTAGGGCAGCTTCAAGAGAATCAGAAAAGAAAGAGAAAAAAAATTCAAAAGGGAAGGCCAGGAGAGAGGGCCAGGCAGGGGGTGGGCGTGGAGGAGACGGAGGCAGAGAGGCAGGGAGGCAGGGCCCGAGAAGGGAGTGGGGAGCTTGGCTGGATGAAGCCGGGGTGAAGAGAGCGGCAGATGGCCGGAGGGTGGAGAAAATAACAAGGGGGGAGGGTGTTGGTTCTAAAACCAACCCATAAACTAAAACCAAATCGGAAGTAGGAAAGTTAAAAACTAAAGCATGAGAGCGTGCTGATAATGTGTTGAGAGTATAAAATGAAACAAAGTTGTAGAACATAAGAACAACAAAAATACACTCAAAAGAATTACCATCCTTCATTGGGGCTTGAAGTATATACAAGGAGAATAGGAGAGAGACAATGAATAGTTGTCTCTTCCTATTCGTCAAAGAAGATTTCCTCTAATCCTAGTGACAAGTGTCACTCACCATATTGTGGTGAGCGTTCACACTACATTTCTTAACAGATAGTTTGGTACTCACTTTCAAATGACTTTTACAGGCATAAATTACAAGCAATTACGTTGAAAAGGGTGAGCACGGGGGTGAGCACGGGTTCTGTGGTCCTTGTTGTGGTCGCTCTGGCCCTCTCCCGCTACATCACTTGTGGCTTGTATTTTGCACTTTGCAATGAAATTCCATTTCATTTGTTTCAAAAAAAAGGGTAAGCAGTTAATGATCAATTGTTTCCAAAAGAAAGGGGTTAATCACTTAATGTTGCTTTAGACTCGGAATAGTATGATGGCGTTCACACTAAAGAGTAATCCAAAGGGAATCCAAAGAGTAGTGAATAGTAATTGTTTGCCTTTACAATATTTGGAAGGAAAGAGAGTCCTCAAGCTTGAAAACTTCGCCCACGAGTTGGACCGGTGGCTTTTCTTCCGGTTACTGTATTCCGGTTGCTATCAAGATTATCGGAAGCAAACTGTTCATTTTGACTGATATCAATATAGATTAACTTAATCTGTTTATGAAGCAAACTGACTGACATGAATATTTGCACAAATGAATTTGCACATTAATTTCCCTTGTATACAATCTTACATTATCCTGAGCCAAAAAATAGTAGTGTGTAGGTTTCTGTAAAGGATGAGACTCCATAAGATTCCACAGAAGTGCAAGACATGATGGCCTGCCGTATTATACAGCACTTAGCTGCCATTCAGTCCTTCCATAAGTGGAAACAAGTGCTTAGAACAACAAAGTTCTTACAACATCATGAGCAATTTCATTAAAATGGCGATACTTTTTTAAAATGGCATGAAAACAATTCAGAGCGGCTATTCTAAATCTTTACATGTCCTAGATGGTTTAGAACGGCTGTTTTGAAATCTATTCCTGTCCTAGATGGTGAAAATGGCACACCGTCAAAGTGGCACTTGGAATACTGCCATTTTAATGAAATTGCCCATCATTACTATAAATTGAGTTAGAACAACATGCTAATGTCGTTCCAACGCATTACAATGTAGAAGAGGAGTAACTTCAGTCTAATGACCAGTGTGAATGACGAGTCTTGGGTACTTCTACTAGCAATGTCTGTCTGAGGGACGTAATGATAATTCGAATGAACACTGTTGGTTTACAGAAGATTACTTTACATTTTTTTTGTTTTACTGTAAAAATAACTTCTTTAGTTTTGAAGATATGGTAGGATTTGATTTGTTTTTTACAAGGAATTTTCAGCATGTGATAATTCTTTACAGACTCATCACTGCATGCTCTCTATATAATATCTGATCATACCGAACATTTCGTTTGATACTGTAATGTGTACCTTTGACACTTTTTTCATCCATCTAACTTGTAAATTGATGTGAAGTCTACATAGATCTAGACTTTGAAATTAATCCCTATTAATGAAATCTTTAAAAAATAAAAATAATAAGAAGGTATCAGAGCACATTAAATTTGTGGTAGTAAACTATTTTCCTTGGAAATTAGAAATTATGTGATGAACTGTGATGAACTCTTGATTCATGCCTCCTGGAAACAGAGTTCTCCGTGTGACTCACACAATTGTCATTCTTGAGTGTTGGAATGTAAAAAAGCTGCAGCTGTAGCTCAGATATTCCCTAATCCCCAGCAAAACCTGCTTGCTGCTAAATGTGCTGAACTGTTTGCACATGACTTTTCTTCGCATACAGATGCGCAGTCATGCTTGTGATCACTCACATCAAATCTCAGGGGCCATACATTACTTTTGCAAACCTAAATGTCACTGGAAATTTGTAGAGAGTTGCCCAATCAAACTAACTTAACTTGTAAAAAAATTCGCCAAGGGTGTTCCCTCTGGTTCTGTGTACTGTTTCCTCTTATCAATGCATTTGTCCATGTGTTTCAAGAGAAAAAACTAACTTAACTGCTGAGTAAGTGCCTAACCTGTGCATTTTCTGTGCATGTGTCGCATTGATTAAAAACAAAGGAGCAAAATGGTGTTGAATTTTTCTATTTAGTTCCTCTTTCTTGAACTCTTCCTTCTGTTGCCAAAAACAAGAAAGAAAATCTGAGATATACCATGCCAAAAAATTATTTAACCCCTAAAGTCCCATTGTCCCCTTGGGGGACAAAATGGAATTCAGGCAGGCTACTACGGCCTCAATATTCATCATTATTTTTTGAAACTTTTTGTGAAGATAGAAAATGCATAAGCTTTATGGGAATATAATTTTTATTTCAATCAGTACCTGAGAGCAAAAGTTATGGCACAAAAGGTCCTTTTTTTTGGTGTGATGGGTAGAAATCTTCTCACATAAAAAAATTAAAAATTTTTTTTTTTAATAATTTTCTCACAAATTGTATTTTTATCTATATGGGAAGCTTTATGCATTCCATTTGGATTTGTTATGTGAAAGTTATGGACAATCTTATATTTCAGACAATTAGAGCATCTTCTTGAAAAAATAACTTATAGGATTTCATTTTTGAATGCAATTTTCACAATTTTTCAAAAAAAATTGTTTGACAAGGCTAAGTTTGCTTGCTAAAACAATCTCATCTTTGGGATTATAGTATTTTAATCTTGGAACTTACTTCTACTTAACAATAATTTAAAGAATGAAAATCAAGTGAATTTTGTTTGAAATTTTTATCTAAGATTCTCAACTCAATTATTCAACATAAAAAAATTACATTCAAAGTCTATAGTGCAATTTCTTTTTACAAATGGCGGTCAAGGTCATCTAAAATTGCAAGCCACTGTTCAAAAAAACAATTTCTTCCAACTTTGAATGCTAATATTTTCTAATCTGTACGATCAAAATTTATGAAATTTTTACCATGATTTGAGATAAGTTAAGTACATCCTAAAGTTAGATTCTTAAAAAAATATTTTCTCTTTTCCTCGATGAACGCAATAGAACTGGCAGCTTTGAGTAGTTTTCGACAGAAAAATGGCCTTGGGACTTTACGGGTTAAATTGGGTTAATAAAAATTCTGTGCACCAGAATGCCATGCGAAATTCATATCAAATCACCTTTTTCTTGTAACAAGTATAATTTCTGTAGTTGGTTGAGGTCTTAAACAAACACCAAGTAAAACCCCATTGCCATACAATCAGAGAAGTTTTGCTCGGCAATTGGTGATCCAGCCTTAGTCTTCTCCGTTGACGAAGGGATAGAGTCATTCTACATTCATTGCAGCGAAGAACAACGACCTCAAATGCAATGGAAACACAGCCTTCAAAGGAATAAACCCGGATCATTTCACAACAATAAGCTTAATGATTCGTACAAACAGCCAGCCCAATGCAATTCAGCGTCTCTCCAGTTCTTGACCACCGGTCTGCTTCTACAATAGATCAGAAGAGAAATTTGAAAAATTGTAGAGACCTTGCTACTGAGTGATCCTTTGTGAAATATCCTTTCATCATAAGTAGAAAATTCAGTCAAATTTCACGAATGTGGGGGATTTTTGCGGTTTCATTCATTCCGAATCGTCAAGAGACCTGCGACTGAACTAAAGATACCAGCCCATTTGCTTTCAGAATGTGAAGCAAATGGGTGCTCTTTTTGAAAACGGGAAACCGATGGTTTGAACCTGCTTGCAACTCAAAAGTATCCGAAAAAAATTCATGCTCTCGTTATTCAAATCTAGCAAAATTCAAGATTCTCAACTCTGGAAGACACTACTTGTCTCGATGGTATTACCTTTCACCGATCTGTTCACCTTGATTGTTTCCTTCTAGAGGTTCATCGTTCCATCATTTGGCTTGTGAAGAATTCAACGGCCATGTACTACAGCTTTGGTCTCAGACGAACTCGCCTATCTTGCACTTTAATATGCTTGTCGTGCACCAATTTCTGAGTTCCAGTATTAGCCAGTGATGAAGGAAACCAGCAGACAGAAGTAGGAAGGAAATTGAGTGAAGGCCCTCTTGTTTTGGCCCAAGCAGGTAGTACCTTGACAAGAGCATCCACATCAGCGGCCGTATGTCCAGCTGAGAATGTAATTCGAAGCCTGATCCAAATCAGACCACTTCAGGTCACCAGATTTCATGGAGGAGGATATTCCAAGGAAAAATCATCGGGAAAGCAGTTGGCAGACATAGCACGGTAAACATAACAGACCTTGAATAGTTTACTACTAGTATTAAATATTTAGAAGTGCACTCCTCTACGTGCACAAAGGCTCAGGGGAAGGGATCATGCTCACCGAGAAGAACCAACAGGAACAGTAGGAGGCCTAATTGCTGGCACGTGGAATCCCATTGTAAGTAACTTCCTGCAAAACACGATATCACTCCATAATTCAAGAAACTAATAATATCCAATGGTAACTGCTGAATTTTCAAGATCAGGCAGCGATGTAGCAGCTGAGATTTAAGGTGAGGTATCTCTGGATGTGCCACTGCAGAGGTGGGCTAAACCTAAATAGCAGATTACAAAACAAAACAAGCATGCGCTGTAAACCCTCAGCAGTAGTGCCTATCATGTACCTGCTGGCTTCTAGGGCAACGTCAGCATCTCCAAATAATATAGGAGCAATAGGGCTGGTAAAAAGTAAGCCCGTGGCCTCTGAAAACTGTTTAACAAGAGCCCACACATTATGCTGCCGCCACCTCTCCTTTTTGGCCACCATTATTGCAGCTGCACACCATATACCAAGCACTACAACCGGTAAGAACCTGCAAGATGCAACCATTGATAAAGCTAAGCATCCGACCAAAGTTGTAACATCGCTTTCTAAAATTTCTAAAGAAGGAATGGAGCAACTGTGGACAAGTTACCGTACGCTGCAGCAACGACAGGAACTGGAAGAGCTGTCGAGAAGATGAAAGAACGACCTCTGGATTGAATCCACTGCTTCCACTTCCGGCTGCACCATCACAAAGCAGCCAGAATGTACACGAAAACGAAGCAGAATTACGTATGAAATAGAAGTCTTGAGAAAGAAAGCGAGAAGCAACGAAAAGCTTAATTTCATCAAACAATGATCAAATTTTCATCAAACTTTTGGGTTTCGGGTTTCGGGTTGATGAAATTCAAAAAACTACTTGGCACCCAATGCACTTTCGAGATTAAATCACGTATAAGATCGGCATGTCATAAAGGACTGATAGAAATACCTGGAAGCAATAAAACCACCATGGCAGCCTATAGCCTTGCTTAAAGTTCCAACATGAATGTCAATATGTTCTTGTACTTCAAATGCCTCTGCTACTCCTCCGCCGTTCTCTCCACACACTAACGTCCCATGGGCCTGCAAAGATATCGACTTAATAAGATCTCAATGAAAAAACCTTTAGCATGATGATCAGTAAAATGTTGGCTTCATCCACAGTAAATTCCAAATGCTTGTGCACTGTAGTGCATCAGACCAAGCGTATCTTGTACCTCGTCAATGATCAATAGAAAACCGTGATGCTTTCGTAAAGCAGCCAACTCCTTTAAAGGTGCAAAATCTCCATCCATGCTAAAGAGACTGCACCAGATTAAATTATTACAAAGATCAAATTATCAGAAATGCACGGTGTGATCCTATTAAAACGAAACCTATTGAAAACAAAAGAAAGGACTGAATAACCACAATCCAGTCGCTTCAACAACGTGCTAGGGGCAGCAGGAGCGTGATAATGTCCACCTACCTATCTGTGACTACTACCTTCCGCTCCCGTTTGCAGTTGGTCCTGGTTAACTCCAACAGCAGATACCACTGTCATCAGAATAGAGTTCAACAAGCAATCAAACGTATCTCCATGCATAGGCGCAGAAGCAAGCGCCACCCTGTGCAATAGGGTACTTACAGCAACTGGTGCAGATGCATCATATCATTGTGCCTGTACACATGAACTTCGGCGTTGCTTTGCCGCTGAGATACGCGCACCCCATCCACAATGGATGCATGATTCAAGGCATCAGAGAATATCGCCACTGGGCTTTCCGTACCCCCACTTTTACCAGGAACTACGCTTGTGACTGCTGTAAGAACTGCCATGTTTGCAGAAAAACCAGTAGGACACAGCAGACATTCCTGTCACAAACGTTACAACGAAAACGAATTCTACTACTCTCAGTATACTTTTTCATAGTACCGACCCGATGATCTACTCAAGCCAAAACATGCAGTGTATAATTAATCCTTTCTTTCAAATCGAGGTGAAGTCAATAAGCAGAAACTTGAAGGAACTTTCATCCAGGCTTAGAGTCTAAAAAAATATTGTTCTTGCCGAAATACCTGGACCCCTAAGGGACCAAGAACCCCACATTGATCTTCGCGTGTGTGTTTTTAGCAGATTTGAGTAGGTCACTTTCTTTTGTCCAAGTTTTCTCCTTTTCTTCTGGGCCAGCACATGCTTCTTTTTCTCACTAATTCGGTGATATAAGACTTGGCCTAATCTGAATTCTATAATTTTCATAATTTGATCAACCAAATTAGTCCTTAAACCCAGAGTACATAACCCTATGCCTGTGCAGCTGTTTTTGATTGATGACATGCTGACTCTGGTCTCCCTAAACCTTAAACTCATTAGTGACACCATTTCACAGGCGCATTGTGTGTTCTACAGTGATTTTCTGGTTACCACAAGAGTCTGGGTTTAAGGGGTAAATTTTGCTTCCAACATACTCTCAACACTTCCGTAATTTGAGACTGTACTGAGTTCAACGAAAAACTCGTCACGCTGATCTCCGTACTATTCAAGTTAGGATTTCTGTGTGTACCTCGGTTTCCTTCAACTCTGCCAGAGCGGATTCAAGCAGGCGGTGATGGGAAGTGTACCCACACACTAATGGCGACGCCCTCGTCCCCATCCCAAACTCCACTGCAGCCTAACGAAACAGGCAACCTCAGAGAAACTCTCACGACAATCTCCTGACCCAGACTGAGCTAAGTCTCCATTTCTCTCAACCCAAGTAGACCATGAAGTCGCTGCACCCCCTAGAAGATGCGTCGCCATGTTATTACAACAAGAGATTATCCCCTATCACATTTAAAATGCGGTACTATAATTTTTCACTTCATTCATTGCAATTGAGAAACACGAGGATAGCTAACACAACACAAACACAATACCAAATTACAACTTCTTCCTTGGATTCGCAATTGAATTTCTTAAAGGCCTAGTACACACAGAATTAGGGGTTTAACAAACACAATCAAGGACTAAGCAGACTGCACCTGGTCGGTACTATAATTTTTCACTTCATTCATTGAAATTGAGAAACACGAGGATAGCTATCACAAATACAAGCACAATACTAGACTACTAATCTTATTCCTCGATTTCGCATTGGAAATTCTGACAGGTTTAGTGCACCCAAGAATTAGGAGTTTACCAAACACAAATCGAGGATTGCGCACCTGGGCGGCGGCTTGCCGGACAGCAGGATGCACTGACAGTCCCAGGTAATCATTCCCCGAGAACAGCAACAGCTGATGCACTTCCCCTTTCGCACCATCCCCCACATTGCGAATCTCCTCCCCTGTTTCAAATCCCAATCAAATGGATGCTAAGAAATTCCTCTCAAAGAATACAAAACTCTCCACGAAATCAAACGGTGAAACTCCAGCTCTCACCAGTGCTGGTGGCAGCTTTCAGCCAGGCATCGATCGTGGCCTGCGATGCTTCCACGGCCACGCCTGCGCGATCCCAGGGTCCGAGTTCTGAGAAAGTGGGCAATGCGGCAGAGGAAGTCTTGGGCTCGGGCAAGACGAGCGGGCGCAGCGACCGCAGCAGCATGGACGATTCTAAGGATTGGAGAGCGTCGTCCAGCCAGACCCCCCATGGACCTGCCATGCTGCCACGGAGCTTAAGCTCGGTAAGCGAGCGGGAGATTCGAAACAACAGACAGAGAGTGAGAGAAGGCTGCAAGAGAAAGGGAGCTTTGGTGGGTCACCGGAGAACTCGAGGTCGTTGTCGCTGTTGCAAGGAAGCTTAACCCTTGAAGGCCTGGGAAGCCAATTCTGATGGTGTACCGTAAATGAAGCCAATCTGGAAGGACAGGTTCAACATTCTCGGCTGCATAATAACTACCTTAGTGTGCCCTGTGCCCAGTCAAAGTCAAAGTACAAATAATTCATAAAAAATTTGAAATTCAATAACTTTCACATCGTTCGTTCAAACGCCACAAATCAAAGCCCATGCACTCCTCCTCGTCAAGAGCTTTCCGACAATACTAAGAACGTGAATGGGGGACGCATGGTCCAAGAAATCTCATTGTAACAAACAAACAAAAAAATTGATTGATTGACTTAAGGTATGGAATATGGGATATAATCTATCAAAAAATTAGAAATATTCTCTTGATATTTCACAATATTATTTTTTTGTTGGTACAACTTGTTTGCAAAAATTTTGGCATTCATTCTTGGAATTATTTTTTGCCACCCATGACCATTGGGTACAAGATTTGATATAGAAAGTGTATAAATGGTAAGGTGTAACTTAAAAGAAGGTACATACTTTCGTAATGAGCACCACCCAAAAATGTGAAGCCTACATTTAGACCAAAAAAGTGTCACAAAAAACTTAGATGTTAATGATGAATATGTACACTATCAAAACGACAGAGTCTATGAGAGCCTACTATTGATTTTGGGAATATACGCTAGAGACTATATTTGAAAAATTCATAGCTTACTTATACAATGGCCAAATAATGCATGCTATAGTGTGTTGAATCTTATATATTTCAATTGCCAATAAGATTCAATAAAAATAGGGTGTGTTTAATAATAGAAACTATATTTAATTGTAATTAATAACTATTATAGGTGAGCATACCTTAGTGACCAAATTTTATATTCATATTGATCAAGATCCAATGACACATGACTCTTGTAATTTGAACCATTATTGCACCTCCTATATGTCTAAGAAGCTACAAAATGATCATCTACAGATATGGTACAATTTCCTTTATATACTTTATAGAGCATATAAAGTGATAAGGAAATTGAGCTTGATTAGTTGGTCATAATCCTTTGCCCTTTCAAGGTTAACTAATAGGTAGACAATGTTGCAATTCTAAAGGCTGCTTCATACAAGGGATTATAATTACATTATACTCTTTGTAAGGGCCACATTGGGATTTTTGTAAGTCTTGTTGTCATGCCAAGGCCACACTAAACATTAAGGTAAGGTAGTTGTTTAGATATACCCCGAACAATGGAAGGAGGACTGGTATCCCATAGTTGGTTTAAGGTAGGAACACCCATAAACAAGACAATTCCATAGGCGTGACCTATACTTTCACCTATGGTCGTTGCTTGGAGTCCTAGGATTGGGAAGTTCTAGAAAATGGTGGACATGGAGCAAATAATGACATAATTCAATGCCAATAGCTTTGGTAATACGTACATTGACTGGTGGATTATGAGACCTTGAATTTTGATGAAGTAAGATGGCAAGGGGGATTGGCTGTTGGTTTAATGTACTGAACATGGTGGCTTAAGTTTTAATTAGCACACCTTAACATGTAGTTCTTTATGATTATTGTGGTAATGGAGAGAAGTTTAGGGGTACATGTGGCAATAGTGGGTGAATGAGCAGTCATTAATAGGACCTTCCATTGGCGGCTGTGGCAAACAAAGAAATGGTCAAAGGTGTAGTTCAATCTTGTATGAAGTGCTTCCCATACTCATAGAGACATGCATGATCAGAAGTGAACTTAGTGAGGGATAATCGAATTCAGACGTGTTGAATGAGTGTGATTTTGATAAAGTCAGTTTTGTGAGGAATTATAAGAGAGGAACGTGTAGAATCCGAGGTGAGGAGTGAATTTGGTAGTAAAAATCATGGACAATGAGGGGTATTGTGATTGTAGTGACGCTGTTCCCGAGGATTGGTTGGCAGAGCTGCATGGATACAAAGTCATTGGAGGTACTGGATTGAATCAGCTACAAGAGCCATACACAAGCTTCATGGACCAATCACAATTGACTAGCCAGCATTTGTACAAGCTAGCCGCAACGTACGTCGACCCAAGCGGCTTCCATGAATGGCAGCAGGGAGACAGCAGCCATGCAGTCGCAGCGCCAACAATGGAGCAAATCAAGAGCGCCACCCAATCGCAGTGCCACCCAGTTGCAGCAACCAATTGCAACATCTAGTCGCATCAGCAGTCGCAGCTGCCAGCTCGCAATGTCGGAGCAGATGAACAATGTCGCCCCGCCTGGCAGTCAGCGGAGGCGTGGTGGCAGGGCCAGCCTTCCGCTAACGAAAGCCAGCAAGTGGAAGGCAGCTTTCTCGGGGAGGTCCACCGCAGCCTGATTGAGCAGAGTAGACAAGCATTGGGCTCCCAGGCAGGAGGCGGGTAGTTCAAAGTACCAGCAGCACCTCCGTAGCACACATCGTGGAAGACGCCGGCGGCATGTGGGAACTTGGAGCGATGACCAACTAGCTTCTGCGATCACTACTGTGGAAAAGGGTACCAACGTAGCCACTACAGCAAGACTGTTTCAAATCCTTTATTCATCACTGCGAGACCACTTATACGGTAGAACAGTGCAAAGAAAGAAGGGCAGACAAGGCGTTGTCATTGTAGAAGAGGAAACCTGAGCTTGGGCAATGGAGGAGGTGGCACATTCCATTTTAGTGAGTGAGCTCACAAGAAAAGTGGTAGAGATTACACAGGAGAGGTTGACGCCCTTCTAGGACGGCATACCTAGACGCGGTTGGATGCGGTGGTTCCGAAATCGCCACCCCAAGCTCACATTGCGAAGTCCATAAGGATTAGAGGAGAATTGTGCACGGGGACTGAATGCAAGCAGCGTGGCTTCTTTCTATAACAACTTACAACAAGCATACGAGCAACACAAGTATCCAGCATGCCAAATCTGGAATGCAAATGAGTCTAGAGCACAAGCAGGGAAGAATGGAGGCGCTACTCTAGTTTTTACATAACGAGGCAGCAGATCAGTTCATGCAACACTACCAAACAACAGAGAGCATCTCACTATTCTCTCATGCATCAATGTAGCTAGGCAAAGCATTCCAAACTTCTATATATTCAAAGGTAAACGTAAACAACAAAATTACCTTTTACAATGTAAGCCTGCAGCTGTCTTTGCTATGCAACAGAGTGGGTGGATGACCTCTTTCTTATTCCTAAATTGGATCACACACTTCACCAAACTACTCATAGACAAATATGGACTCTCTCAGCAAAACAGACATCTCTTATTGCTAGATGGGCACGGATCGCATGTGACACTCGAGGTAGTGTAGAAAGCTCTCAGTGAAGGCCTGGATATAATCACCTTACCTAGCCACACAAGCCATAGACTGTAGCCATTAGATGTCAGCATTTTAAAACCATTCAAGACTGCCTTTCAAACATGTAGAGACAGATGGACAGTGGACAACAAAGGCAAGCCTGCACGCAAAGAAGAACTTGCTTTGTGGGTCTCCACAGGACTGAGGCAAGCACTTACCACTGAAAAAATCAAGAAGGGCTTCGCCACCACTGGAATCTAGCCGCTGCAAATGTGTGCTATGGACTTCCACCTGAAACCCAGCCAGTGCTATACAGAGTCACCGGAGGACAGTGGATCCGACCAAGAGAAGGACATGGACACAGCAGCAGGTGAAGGCAACAGTCAAACCATATTTGAAACACAGATGGAAGCACCACAATACTTTGTGGTGGATGACAAGAACTCTAGCCAGCAAAGTAAAGATAGCACCAAGTCCGATGGAGAAGACGCTTCCATATCTAGAACAAGAGACCTCTTTCCTCTGCCACAAATACTGTGCCCTGCACGACGGACCCAAGCAACAATAGAGTCACTTATTGATTACACAAAGTCTATCCTAATGACTTCTAACGATTACATTGAGGCCATGTCAACAAAGGCGTCCAAGAGGGAAGAGGTGGCCAGAGAACAAGAGCAGTGGAAGGAGGCAGAGGAGAAAAAAATCCAACGATAAGCAGAGACGTCCCGCAAGTAGGCGGAGTAGGTGCTCCAGCAAATTGAAGCAGAGCAGAAGAAGGCCAGTCGGGAGCATGAAAAAACAAGGAAGGCCGCAGACAGCGCACGGAAGAAGGCTGAGCAAGCTACGGAGAGCGCGAGGAAGAAGGTGGAACAGGAGGCTCGACGGTGTCGCGGCAAAGGTCGGGCTCAAGATGACAAAGGCGCTGCCTGGAGTAGGAGTATCGTTGGTGGGAGAGGCGGGCGACCAGTTCAATTTCAAAATGCAACGTTCACTGATGACGTCGGACCGGCCAATGGCGTGGCTCCTCACTCCAACTGGACTGCGCCTGCAGCCTATGAAGACGCCACTCTATGGCCTTGAATTCTCAATAGACTCGAGCGGCCTCCATTCCTACAAAGACAGTAATGGAGTCCTTGTTCGGCACGCAAAGATACTGCAGGGACATATTCACTTCAAGGCTACCACGGCTTTATTGGCTACCGTTTCTTTTTTTCTCATGGATGTAGGTGTGTTGGGTTGCTATTACAGTCTCTAATAATGCCTAGCATAGGATTCGCTAAGGACAATCATGCCATGATTACGACGTTGTTTGAGGTCTACCTACTCACAAGCATACATTTTCAGCGATTTTTTATTTTTGAAATTTTTTGCAAAGTCATGGTAGTCCTTCAAACTTGACAGTTCATGCCAATATTTTTCTTTTCTTCTTGTGTACACACTGTAAAAATTTCAAGCCTCATCATTCAATTTTTGTACTTCAATCTGCTTATTTTCTTGCTTATGGGTGTTCCTACCTTAGGTCCTTTCTATATATGAGCCTTGTTCCAACATTTTTGTAAGAATAATTCATAAAAATTTATTAATTGCAATTGATTTACAATTACTAAAAAAGAAATGCTTTTCCTTCAAGAAACAACATTTCAACAAGAAATCGCATACCATCCATAGAATTGCCTTCTAGCAATAAAAAATGCATTCAAAATAATAATATAGTAGTAAAACAATGATTCTAATGGTAAATAACAGTAAAGACTAATAAAATTAGACCAATTAGCTTTATTGAGATGGCTAAGTCACCTTGAAAATTCTACAAAACAACCTCTTGAGGTTGTCTTGTTGCAAAATCTGGATGACTATAAAACCTTATGCATTTTAGAACATATAGGATTCCATATCATTTTATCATCCATTTTGAGCTCTGGTCACTCTTCATTTGTTTTGGTAGTGTAAAGTAAACTTGGACTAGCCCTTCCTTCTCCTTCAATTGCAGTGCTCCACTTGCACTGGTTTCTCTAAAAATATTTTTGCAATATTTTATTATAACTTCAAAGTTTTGTTGACACCCAAATATAATGCTTTTGATATTTAGGAATCACCTCTAGATGCTCTTAACTCTTAATTCCACATTGTGAATGCAAATAAAAAATTTTGTAATATATTTTCCAGATGTTTGTTCATTTGGTCTATCTACTCCTATTTTGCACCTTCATCCCACTATAAGAAACCCGCATTTTAGATGACAAGCCTTGATTTTTCTTGACAGATTTTAATGAACGTCCAATACACTAAATCCATGTTTTTATAACAACATTGATGTTACATTGGATGTTTTTATTGACAAAACATGGGTTTATTGCATTGGATGTCTACTAAAATCTGTTAAGAAGAATCAGAGCTTGTTACCTAAAACGTGGGTTTTCTTATAGTGTGCTCACAAATAAACTATCTTCAAACTCAAATGTTATATTCATAAAATCCTTACTCTTATTTTGCATCTTCATGCCCATTATAAAGGGATGGGGTGTTTTAATTGTAGTTTTCAGTTAGAAAACACATAATTAAAGTGCATGTGCTTTCAATACACTATAAGAAACCCGCGTTTTAGATAACAAGTCCCAATTTTTTATGACGGATTTTAGGTGATGTCAATGTTGACAATCCAATGTTTTTATGTCAACATTGATGTTATGTTGGACATTTTTGTTGACATAAAAACATTGGATTGTCAACATTGACATCGCCTAAAATCTATCATAAAAAATTGGGGCTTGTTACCTAAAACATGGATTTCTTATAGTGGTAAGAAAAACTCAAAATCATGTGTTTACGACCAGCTTTAATATGCCTTCTCCTCAAAGCTTCCAGCATGTCTTTTGAAGAAGAGTGTGTAGGACTTATAACAATACTACCTACGAGTGGCTAAATTAAGCAAATAGTACTTGATGTCTGCAATTACCATAAGTGTAGTTCAGTTTCATAAATAACTCAAAAAAATTTGGAAGATGTTGAAATTTAAAAAATTATTTACAAGTGTTTCTAAAAATCTGAAATAATTGTTTTTGAGAAAAATTAGAAAAGGCAACACATTTATGCATGAATAGAAAGAATCAATCCAAAATTAGGAACATCCTCATGAAGTGCCAAAAATAAAAAAAATCTTGTCTTCCTGCTGAATTGTCAAATTGCTAAAACTGAACTATTTTGGTAGGACAGTGCCAAAATTGCCCTGCACGTACGGTACTATGACTTTTCTTCAAGTTTTTAACTTTTCCCTTTTGCTTGACAGTTGACAAGTCTGTTGTTAGTGCATCCCTTTTTCAGAGCCATGTCTACAATCAATTCAATTATGCCGTGTTTTGAAATAAATCTTTTTGTGAGTCCACGTGTTTTTCACACAAACAATTTAAAAAATAATGAGGGAGTTTTTTTGAATTGGAACTTTTTTATTTAATGAGCTTTTATTCAATACATAGTTGAGCACACTTCTGAACTTTAATCCCTAAAGGACCAATATGCATTTTTTAGCTACATAGAAATTTTAGGCAGGTAAGTGTGACTAGAGATTTCTATATGTTTTGTCTAATTTTAAAAGAAGGTGGGGGCGAGGAATATCTTTCATATGCATTAAATTTCATGAAATTTGGAAATATGAGTCAAAAGTCATAGCCCAATATGTTATTTTTTCTGTAATTGGGCAATCCGAATAGATCTAAAAAGTCACATTTTTTCAAAAATAAAAATCTAAAATTGTTTTCTTAGGATTACATATGAGTGGAAAGCTTTGAATCATTCCATTTTGACCAAAAAATCAAAAGTTATGAAGATTTTTTGTTTGCAAACAGTTATGGATTCTCTACTCTAAAATAAACTTTGAAGTCCTTTATCTTACTCCATTCTCAAAAAAACTTTGAAAAAAATAAAATCCTAGGGTGTAGATCGTTTATTACAACATTTCAACCATTGGAATTGGCATTTTTCAATTCCGTAATTAAATTCTTAACAATTTCTTATTTTAAATCATTCCCTACTACTATCTACTTACTATTTTTTTCCTATATGTTATACAAATCCAAATGATGTGAAATATTTCAAGCATGTAACCAACTTGCTTTGAAGAATGAATCCAAAGAGTAACCACCATTTTGGACATTTTTTCATACAAATGTGACCTTGTGAAGTGCATCTGCCCAATTTTTTGCAGGGAAAAAAAGTTTTTTTGTCAATTCAAATGCTTATATCTTGCAATCGATATGTTGGAAATTTTTGAATTTTTTCTACATCTTCTCAAACTAATGTACTACAAGATCCTACAATTATATGTGTCAAACAATGTTGTTTTCCAAAAATTTGGTAATCATTTTAAAAATGGCAATTTTTGAGCGTTTTTAGTGAAATTATAGTCATGGAACTTTAGGGGTTAATAGATTTTTTTATGCCCCTCAGACACATGAGCAGCACCGGCATATGTATAAAAGCTAATTAAACACATCTAGACCATACATTAGGAGGTACTATGTGCAAATTGCCTTCTATAAAACGAAGAGAGGCCTACTTTGAATATTTTCCCATTAGAAGGAATTTGGGGCCAAGAAAAAGCCGTTTCAGGCTTGTTCCCCAATCTGTCTTCATGCTGTGAACAGTGTTATGGGCTGTCAGAAAAGTATATTTTCAATTTTTTTTTTTTTTTTTTTTTAATTTCATTTTAACCCCTAAAGGACCATTGTCCCTTCGCGGGACAAATGCATTTTCGGGCAGGTATCTATGGGCTGAAACTTTCTTTGGATTTTTTGAAACTTTTTTTGGAGGTAGAAAATCTGATTAGCTTTGTGGGAATATAATTTTTTTCACAATCAGTGCCCGGGAACAAAAGTTATGACCAAATAAGCTCAAAATAGGGGATGGCGGGCAGCCTGAGCAGCAAAAAAAAATGGACAAAAATTTGAATTTTTTTTCTTAACATTTTTTTTCTCATAGATTATATTTTTGCCTATTTGGAAAGCTTTGATTCATTTCATTTGGATTTGTTATGAGAAAGTTATGGACATTCTTGTTTTTCGGGCAATTAGAGCATCTTCTTGAAAAAAATAACTTCTAGGATGCATTTCTGAATGCAGTTTTTCAAATTTTTCATTTTTTTTTTTTTCCATGGTTTATATTACTTGTAAAAACAATCTCACCATTGGGATTAGTGCATTGTAATTCCATTCAAAATATATGCATATTTTAGATTTTCCTTCTATCTTGTATTTACTTCTATATAGCAATTTTTTAAGGAATGATAATTAACTTTTTCTTAACTTTTTTTTTTTCCTAGACTCTCAACTTAATTCCCCACTACAAACATTTAAAGCTCAAAACTCTGTAGTGGAAAAGTTTTAAGTTAAAAGTGTTCAAAGTCAAAAAATCTAGTCCCGCCATGTGCTGAAAAACTTGTTTTTTTCACTTTAAACGCAGATATCTTGCAATCTGTGCGGTCAAAAATTCTGAAATTTTTTCCACACACTCTTTTACTAATTAGGTATAAGATCCTATGGTTAGATGTGAAAAAAAAACATTTTTCAAATTTTTTAACTTTTTACTATAAAAATGGCAGTTTTAAGTGTTTTTTGGCAGGAAAAGGGCCTCAATCCTTTAGGGGTTAAGAAGAAAAAAAAAATCGTTTTTTTTTGGAAAATCTGATGTGGCTAATGTTTGGGCATGTTACCTTGCTATAATGGCACAATTTCAGCAGTTGGGGACCGCACAAAGCTTTTGGAGAACTCATGGGAACTCGCGGCCCTTTGAGGGCCCGAATTCTCTCTAATGTATGTAAAGCTCTCCACCGCATTCAGTCGCAAGCTCCAAACACCATTTCCAATTCCTCGCAATTGTCACATGTGCAGCGGGCTTCGAAGAAGAGTTTCCAATTAGAGAATAGTTCTGCCATTGGCTTCCCTTACGGTTTGATGTTTTAGTTGATGTGCCTATCTCAATGGAAGTGGACAAGCTTCTACGACTCATTTGTAGCCAAAATACACTACAAGGGGGGTATGTAGACTAAGCATCTTTTTCTTTTGAAATGTCATTACCATAATCAGGGAATGTTTAACACTATTAATTGAAAATGCATTCAGGTAATTCTTCCCCTCCAAAAAAATTGGATGAAAAACATCCTACATTTGTACCTACAGTCATCTAAATGACAAAAAATGTCCTCAACAACGTTTCAGAGGGAATCAAGGTTAGTAGATCCCAAATAAGGTAAACTGCCCCATTATAGGTAGAATGACTATGCAGTATGGCATTGCTATTTAAAAAATTTGAGGATTAATTTTTCGGATAGACAAGCAATAAGAAACAATGTCACAATAAGAAAAATAATTTTTAAACTTCATGTGATTTTGAAAATCTACAGAAGGGTGCTACCTTGGACTTTCCTTGAAAGCCCGTAGAAATGCTTCATCCCCTTATTTCTCCATTGAAGGATAAATGCAAAAAATTGCCCCATGTTTTGTGGTGCGTAAATTTTGTATTTCTTCACTTCTCCTAGCTAATTTGTGGCTTTGATTGCAAATATAACTTCAAAATCTGCAAATTTATCGTGAGTGGCAAATAAAAAATTCTAAATTTTGTATTCCTTCACTTCTCCTAGCTAATTTGTGGCCTTTGATTGCAAATATGACTTCAAAATCTGCAAATTTATCATGAGTGGCAAATAAAAAATTCCAATATTTTCTCCAGGGGTAAAATACGGGACAATAAGGGGGTCAATCCTCCTTGGCCCTACCAACCCATCCCTAATTGTGTCCGTAATGACCTCAATACCTATGTATTTCTACTGCCACAATGAACTGATTAGCATTAATTTGAGACTAACTCAGAGTGAATTGATGACAATGTGCTCCCTAAAGCAAGCAGTTTTTTCCTTCCATCATTAATTTGAGACTAACTTAGAGTGAATTAATGAATTATTTTTTCCTTTATTTGTATATTCTGTTTTCCAATACAAACAACCTCAAATGAGGCTTTCCCTAGGTGACTTTAGTGGGAGTTTGGGAGTTTAGACTGGAGTGGGAGTTTGGACTAGGGCTTTCTGGTGCCACATTGCACCAGAAAAATAATCTAGCTAAAAAATGGTAAAAAATATGGCAAAAAATTTGGATGAAATCACCAAAAAAATTCAAAGTAAAAGAAAAAACTGGATGAAATCGCTAGATTGAAAATGAAAAACAAATTATAGACATGTGATATGTGTTAATGTGATATTTTCTATCTAATATGGATGAACGTTGAAACTTGAAGCACCACTACAAAATTTTATACCGCCACTATGACACTTCTTAAAAAATGAAAAAAAAAGAACTGGTTTGGAATGGGGTGTTCTGCCTTACTCCGTTCACAACGCCAGTAATCCCAGTGTGTCCATCATGTGACACAATCACCATTCTTTCACCAATTCTCAAGATACTTTTGATTCTTCAACTGGACAACAATTTATCCAGTTCCTTGAACCGGCCATCCAACTTTGTGAACTCTGAACCAAAAAGTTTTCATTCAACTTGAAAACAAGTCATCATGCACATGGATTCGTAATGAAAAAAACAATACGTTTATTTTTAGTAGCCCATATCAACAACTGCCTCCTGCTCGAAAGGGGAAGAATACAAGAGTGTCACAGGAAAAATTGAGAGGGTCAATGATAGATCAAGT
Organism: Neckera pumila; assembly: GCA_963969595.1. Classification (NCBI taxonomy): domain Eukaryota; kingdom Viridiplantae; phylum Streptophyta; class Bryopsida; order Hypnales; family Neckeraceae; genus Neckera; species Neckera pumila. The sequence goes on along the minus strand of OZ018408.1, from coordinate 2,123,363 downwards.
TCTTCCTTCCAACATGATAAGCTGGAAATTATACAGTTCCTTAGGTCGTGTGCTTTGCACAACTAGTACCATCGCTACTCAAGCTTTAAGCTATGAATGCTAAACCTGAGGCCTCCTATATGGTAAGCATCTGCGATCCTTTGCACAATTCTTTTTCCTCCGCTTTTCCAAAAATTTATCTAGCTTTTCACTGGCCTGCAAAACAAATAGACCCTCGGCCATAAGATCCATTTGATCCCCAACTCATGATGCTAGCAAGAACACAAACCAGAGGCTAGGAATGAGTACCATATGAAGTCCAGGGTAAGGATAGTGAGTAGAAAGAGATAACTCTACTGAGAAAAATGTAAAAAAACTCACCTTGAGTTCTTGGTATTTCTCAACAAGCTATTCGTTCTTTTGCTCAGCTGCGGCACAGACAGAAAAAACAGACATTCGAAAACAACAGCAACATTGATTTATGAAAAAAAACGGCCTTACTCGAGACTGGGCAAAGTGCAAGCAACGCCATGGCAGCACCACGAACCCCGAACTAAATGGAATTGAATCCGTAAGGACTGCTTACACTTCTTTAGATAAAATGGTTTCTTTCCCTTCTTCACTGCCTCCCTTTCTTACTTCCATGTTGGGCAGCAGCATCTGCCCGTTTCCGTCGCGACTGCTCTACATCCAACTCCTTATCCTGTGGCGTTCGTGAACAAAAACATCAAATGGTGCTAATCAAAAAACTCAATCCTTCATAAATTTACTGCTCATGAGTCATCTTGCACGTTGTGGACCAAGATATTCGATCTACATAAAGTCAAAGTCTAATCATACCACAGTGGCACTACAGTAAGAGTAAATCGCAATTGTCCAACCTATGTCAGTCACTGTATCGCACAAAATTCTTCTGACGCTTTTATACTAAAGCAGCACTCCTCTTCTACCAGGAGAGTTCCTCAATTCCTCCTTTTCTGATTCATTTACTTTGGGCAGCGCAGACAACGATTCACTCGAGTGGTGAACCAATTTATACCCATGCACGGCATTGCTGAAACATGCGAAGTATAGATGAAATCCAAAATCTGAAACTCTGCAGATCACACCAACTGCATAGAAGCTAGGCTCACACCAACAGGACTGGACTGACCAGGACAGGACAGGACACGCACATTGCATATCCTAGGAGTTGAGACTTCATGAAACAAAATATGACATAGCGGTTTACCAATTCTTTCGTTCATGGCTTCTCAAATCCAACAGCAGCAGGTTCAGGAACCCCTTTGACATCCTCGACGGGAGCAAAGTCGTCAACCGCTTTGCTTGCAGGCACAACCTCTGCACATAATTGTCCACCACTTCCAGCAGCAACTACTGCCGCAGCCTGTTTGATTGCCACCACATCCTGGCTCCTCGTCAACAATTCCACTCTCCTTTCAGCTTTCTCCACGACCAGCTCCCACTCGTCTTGCAGCTCTGGTAGCTGCGTCCTCATGAACTCCACAGCTAAGCAGGTGGCCCAGACTGTCTCCCATTCCGACCCTGAAAGAGTCAACGCAGATTGCTTCCGCACTTCCTCCAATCTCACATTTAACTCTTCCACTGTGGTCGAGAAGAATGCTGCGATCTTGGGAGTGAGAGGAAAGGAGCCATCAAAAGACTGGTCTTGCAGAATAGACTGCAAGCGCACATGAGGATCCGTGTCTACAACGGTGGTTTCAGTGGCTTCCTCATTTGGGGATTCCGACTCTGCAATTGGCAACTCACACGAATCTGAAACGAACAAAGAAGATGGAGGAGATGCTGTAGCTCCGTAACCTGGAGCACCGACAGCGACATCATATTTTCGCTCAATAAAGTCGAAACAGCAATCATCGTCTTCTTCCTCATCAAGAAATGGCATCGAGAGCCCTACTGCCAGATTCACTGTGGGCGCATAGGACCCGGGGACCGACTGAGGCGAACACACCATTGCCAGTTTACAACTTGGCGCATAGAGCATGGGGGCCGATTGATACGAGTAGACCTTGCGGGGCCTCTCAACCTCCTCATAAACAAGGTTTTGCTGAGTAGCTTCGTCAATGGCCACCCAACTGGTGTGTTTGCTGGACAAGCTGTACCGCGTTGCAATGTCCAGGATCTGCTTTTTGGTGAGCTCCGGCACATGATTGGATCGTAATGGCACGGTGGTTGTGAACCTCTTCCCTTCTCTCTCCATGTGAACACCAAGCCTCTCCAACGTCTGCTGCTGTGCGACTGTTCTGGACTGGTTGCCAAGAGCGTGGATGCACGATGAGCCTTCTTCCAGGTCTCGCACCAACGCGCGAGCTGCCAAAGAATGAAGCATCGTCGCCATCGGCTGGGATGCGTCGGAAACCAAGTGCGTTTTGACCTTGAGCTCCACGGGTCCGTCGGGAGATGAGCCTCGCAACACCAGCTCTGCCGGTATCGGAACAGTGGGTGCGAGAATAGCGTAGATTGTGAACCTCGCGCCACGGCATAAGATGGGAATCTTGAACGGAGCCTGTTGAATTGGGGCGATGATGTCCGGTGGGGGGGAAACGGTTGGCGATGGCCGGGAAGGTGGCTCTGGGGAGGTTGAGTATAAGTTGATGGGCTCTTTCTCGGTGGTGGGAGGAGGATCCGCGACAACAGGTGCTGGATCATCCGCCTCAACAACCACAAAACCCTCCATGAGGGCTCCAGATTCCTTGGAGTTCCAAACTTCGTCCGACCATTGTACTCCCACGTTGGTAACAGGTGGCACGAGCGCCGCTTTCAGCATGTTGAGCACTTTCTTCTCCATTCGCTCGCCCTCCAACGCGAGCTGAGCATAGCCGCCTCCAACTCTCGCCACAGATTCCACGAGGTCATGCGACACCGCGTCTCCAATCCCTAGCGAAAACACTCTCACAAAGGCGTTGCTCCTCTCCCCTTCATCAACAGCCTCCCTAATAGTTGCACACAAAGTCTCCAACACCCCAAACCTCTCCATCCGTGAGCACGAAGAGCTGCGATGGCACATCGCGACGTCGACGTTTAAAAGCCTCTTCGACAGCTCCTGCAATCTCGGTGCCACCCATGTCCGCCTCCAGAGTTTGTGTGTAACGAGTTGCTTGTTTCAACGAGTCTTCGTTGTAGGCGACGGACTTGGGGAAGAGCGCTTTGTGGTGGGATCCAAACCCGATCACATTGAAGTAGTGATCTTCACAGGGGATGGATCTGAGGAAGAGCTCCAATGCCGCACCCGCTTGCTTGATTCGCGTGCCTTGCATGGAGCCAGATCGATCGACAATGAAGATGAGCTCGGATGAGCGAAGCGGGTTGACCGTGAAGCGAGGCGCAAATGTTAGAGAAATTGCGTGAGTTTTCTCTCTGGGGTGGAGTTCCACCAAAGCTCGCGGTTCATCCAGCCCCAGGGCCTGCACGATGATGACAAGGTCAGAATCCAGCAGCGCACCCGTCGTGAGGCTCACTCGAGCGCGATTAGGGTTGAGCGAGGTCTGATCGTTTGAGGTGGTGCCGAGTTGGACTGCGATGGTGTGAGAAGGCGATTGAATGGAGGTGATGGCCATGGACATTTCGCAACCCATGTCGACAACGAGCTTGGAGGCCGAGGTGTCGACGTTGGAATCCTTAGGCGCACCTTCGCGATAGCCATACCTCGGGGCGATGGTGGTGGGCACGACGAAGCGCACTTGATTCTCCTCGGCGTCTTGTTTGAGGTCCGAGATGAGAGTGATGCGAATGGAGACGCTCTTCGAAGGAGGAATGTTCCCGATGCATGCTTGGAAAACATCCGGAGTCTCTTGTTCCAATAAACTAGCCACTTTTCCTGCTTTCTTCGCCTCGTCATAGTCCTCCTTCGCTGCAGCTTTCTCTCGCACATTACCAACAATCTTCCGGCCATCTACTTCAGCTTCGAAGCCTACCACAGCTGCTCCTTCGTGCAAGGGGAACGAGTACGCAGCTTCAATGGCGGCGTTCTTGAGAGGATTGGCGAAGCTCTGCACCACGGTGTATTGGGCCACTGCATCCCGGATGAGGCCCGTCACTGAGACATGCTGCAGCGGGCAACTTCCGCGGGCTCTGCCACTTTCGGTTTCGGTGAAACCCTCAACGGTGCAGCAGTAGCGAAGCTCACTCATTTTGAAGTGATTCTTCCAAATTGAAGATTGGCCTACTTCAAATAAACGTAAAATGCCCAGCGAGGCGAGTGAATGCTCAAAGTGCAACAATGCTGTCAATTCCTGGCACACATCAATCAGTTTACGAACGTAAGATTGCAGAAGACCTCGCTGCGTAACCTGCAAACGAACCCTGAAGACAAGATTCTCACGAGAACTAAAATTGATGACCCCCTTGCAGTTCCCGATTCCAATTCTTAACCTAAGTCGGACACGAAGTTAAACAGACGTGAAGTTAAACAGACATGAAGCTAAAGGGACCTAAAACGGACAAGGAATGGTTAACTTGGAAGGCAGAACAACGAACCGAGCTTCAGAACAGTTACCACAATCAATCCAAATTCTTTAAGAAGTTCGAAGCACAAATTTGAGTGAAAACTAGGGTTGAGCTACAGAGATAGGGTTCAGAGCTATGAATACGTCCTACTTCGCCAAACTTAAGCAATCGAAACGGGAACAGCTCTCACTCCACGAAAGCCTCGAGATTCAGTGACAGCCAGCTCTAAAAGATCTGTCTGAAGATCGAAACTACACCTAAGCGGTATCTTTTAAACTAAAACTTTCACCTTGCAGCAGACGCAATTTTCACTCGTTAAGATCTGGAAAAACAATTGAGTAACAAGTTGAGTAACAAACCTCCTAGATGCAGGATTCCACTTGTAGGAATGAGCAATATAGCATGACAATGAATGTCAGAAATTTCGAAACATACTATCCAAGCTAGCTACTTTTGTGCTTCTTCCACATCTTCACCACCTTCAGCCAAGTCCTTTTTCAGCCTCTGCACAAATTACAAATCAGAATAAAATCAACTTAACGGTCAGTATCAGTTATCCGAATACAGGTTACTCTAAAAGCGACAAAGCACGCATACAGTGAAGGCCAGTTCGTCGGGATATCTTTTTACTTCAGATACAGGACTGCATATTGTTTGAGATACAAAAAGAGAGGTGGATCCAGTGAGCAAAACCTGTAACTCTTGGCAATAAAGACTGTGTGACACACCTGGCGCTCAGCAGGAAGCTCTTCATCGTAAAGAAAACTGTAGGATTTGTTGAACCTTCACAATGAGAAGTGAACCTTCACAATGGCTTTAGAGATATTTAATTTCTTACCACTTGAATTGCTTGTATGGTTTCTTTCTTCTTCTTCACCCAAATGCAAAAAAACTTTGAGTATCTTCAAAAATTCTCTATGAATTTCATAATAATCTAACTTTTATAGACTTTGTACAATTTTGAAATCTAAAAAATTTTGAAATGTGCAAATCTACAATGTATAAACTCAAAAAATTTGAAATGTACAAATCAATTCATAATCTACATTTCCATCAGATTTTAGCTTTCAAAATATATAAATTGTGTTGATTATGCCCGCAAAAATCTACATTAAACTTAGGTTTTGGAAGCATAAATCTTCATTCTGAAATATTAAATTTTACAAATTCAATAGATTTGGATGTAGGGACATCACTGAAAAATGCACAAATTCCCCCCTGAAAAATGCACAAAATTCCCTGTCTCACATTTCCCTGTGAGAGCTACATTCTTGTGTACTGGAAAAAAAAAGGCAAAAGAACAAATCCTTGGAGAGAATTCCCATTATGGTGTCTACGAGGAACCTTGAAAATGTTTCGTGTGCAATTGGTTGGCTTCCACTAGGCATTCGCCAGATGGTCAATTTCGTTAAAATGACGGCATTTCATTACAATGGCACTTTATTTTAGTTCAAAACGGCCGTTCTAAAATCTACATTTGTTGTACATTCTAAAAATCTACACTTGTCCTAGGTATCTAAAATCTATACAGTCCTAGATATTTTAGAACGGTCGGTCTGAAATAAATATAGTTCCTAGATGTTTGAAATCTACAACAATCTTAGATGTTTGGAATCTAAACAAGTTCTAGATGTTTAGAGCAGGCAATCTGAAAAAATGACACAAGGAATATGGCACAAGGAAAATATGGTACTAAGAATACCGCCATTTTAACAAAATTGGCCATCCAGGTTGTATACGGTTGGAGGCTCTTGCGACAAGTGCGCATCCGATTGGGGCAAGGCCTAGAACCACCACCTTCCTGGCTTCGCCGTTGTTTATATAACGCTTGCAATTGTCACAAAATCATCCATCTCCTTCAATAATTTGCTATGAATTGACCTCAACATGTACGTTCTTAAAACGATCAAGAATCCCATGCAATGAACAGTCTTCCACAAGAAACATTTTCAATGTTCCCTTTAGGCACTATAACAGAAATCTCCTTCGAGAATTTGCTTTTTTTGCCTTTTTTCCAGTATATAAGGAATGTAGCTCTTACATGAAAATGTGAGACATGGAATTTTGTGCAATTTTCAGGGAGAAATTTGTTCATTTTTTAGTGATGTCCCTACCTCCAAATCTATTGAATTTGTGCAATTTAATACTTCAAAATGTAGTTTTTTGCCTCCAAAATCTAAGCTTAATGTAGATTTTGCACAATCAATACAATTTATAGATTTTGGAAGCTGAAATCTGACGGAAATGTAGATATTGAATTTTCCAATCTTATTGATTTGTAAATTTTAGAATTTGTACATTTCAGATTTGCACATTTCAAAATTTCTTAGATTTCTAATTTGTACAAACTCTAAAAAAGTTAGATTATTGTGAAATCAATGGAACATTGCTTTGGAGATTACATGACAACTTACAAGTCTTATCTGTCCAACTTCACCGTACCCTTGATAATTGATATGGGATAATTGCATCTTCTAAAATCTACCAAATATTAGGTGGAAACAACATTGAAATGTAAAATGTATACAAAGTCTACCAATTTTAATTGCACACGGGGAATTTGGAGAGAATTTATGAAATACTTGCAAAGAAAATCTATGATTTTTTCTTGTATAGGAATTCTTTGAAGATTCCTCCATGGTGACATTATAACACAGGGAAACATGAAAACTAGGAGAAACTTGCAGGGAAAAACTGCGGAATCTCCAAATTAGTCGGAAGGAATTCCAAGAAAGTTTGTTGTGTTCTGGAGATATCAAACTTGGCCGCCAATTTTCTTGAATTAGGATCACATATTAATTAGCCGAATTGTAGAGACATAATCCTTGAACTCTTTGTTGTCATTATTTCGAAGTTGAAATAGATAGTCTAAGAATTAATACGCAATGCAAAGTCTGGAATCAAATAAGAGAACGGTGGTGAGCACGGAATGGAGGCTAGCGTACAACGAGAACTTTCTGGTAATTTCTGATTGCGGAAGCAAGGTAGTCGCTGGCGTTGGTCTCCTACTGGAGAGTAGTGTTGGAGAGGAACGCGTTAAGATCGTTGGTGCCGCTGGTGATCAAGAAAATGGACTTGGAGATGAGAGCGTTTGTGGTCTTCACTCCCAGTTGCTGTTGCAAGATTGATTTTGCAGTCCCGAACTGTTGTACTTGGACACTGATTGGGACCAATTGAGGGAAGGCCAACCATGGCCAAAATCAGTGTTTGTGATTGGTAGTTATATATTCAAGCTTCTAATATCTGGGAAAACACACACTTTGATCTCAATTGTGACACAACAGACTTCTTGAAATTCCCTCCGACTGGTTTGGAGATTCTGTAGTTTTTCTTTGCAAGTTTCTCTTAGTTTTCATGTTTCCCTGTGTTATAATGTCACCATGGAGGAATCTTCAAAGAATTCCTATACAAGAAAAAATCATGGATTTTCTTTGCAAGTATTTCATAAATTCTCTCCAAATTCCCCGTGTACAATTAAAATTGGTAGACTTTGTATACATTTTACATTTCAATGTTGTTTCCACCTAATATTTGGTAGATTTTAGAAGATGCAATTGTCCCATATCAATTGTCAAGGGTACGTTGAGGTTGGACACATAAGACTTGTAAGTTGTCATGGAATCTTCAAAGCAATGAATTCCATTGATTTCACAATAATCTAACTTTTTTAGAGTTTATACAAATTAGAAATCTAAGAAATTTTGAAATGTGCAAATCTGAAATGTACAATTCTGAAATGTACAAATCAATAAGGTTAGAAATCCAATATCTACATTTCTGTCAAATTTCAACTTTCAAAATCTATAAATTGTATATATTATGCAAGCTAAAATCTACATTAAGCTTAGATTTTGGAGGCATAAGTCTACATTTTGAAATATTAAATTTCACAAATTCAATAGATTTGGAGGTAGGGACATCATTGAAAAATGCATAAATTTTCCCCTGAAAAATGCACAAAATTCCTTGTCTCACATTTCCCTGTGAGAGCTACATTCCCTGTGTACTGGAAAAAAGCAAAAAAAGCAAATTCTCGAAGGGGATTTTTGTTATAGTGCCTACAAAGAACATTGAAAATGTTTCTTGTGTGAGATTATAGGGAGATTGACTTACTAAGCCTCCGCCGGCGGAGTCCCAGCTGAGGCGAAGTTGATGCCTTTGGTGAAGGAAGCATTCGGCTGCAGGAACGGGGGTGGGAAGTGCAGTCCCAATTAATGCTTGAGTTGTTCCAATCCAATTACAAATTACAATCCGGCCTTTTCTACAAAGATGAATATACTTCACGATGTCAAAATTGAAATCCAACGTCAAACACTGTCGTTCAGGAATCAATTCAACAAGTCGTCACTTGATAGCACGCACTAGCTTACCAAGAAAATCCATGACAAGGCGGCCGTTAGAAAAGCGTCCCGTGGGCCTTTTGAAGAACATCTTGCTGTAGGGAGGGAAGTCAACCCTGGATGTGTTCTGGGGCAAGTAGTTGTTGGTTCCCACATCAGCTAACGAGTCTCCCAATACCATAGACCAGCAGCAAGCACGTCAAAGCTCCTAAGCAACCTTGCGGCGTCCACAGCCGACATCCCAGCTAAAAGCACAGCCGCAGCCAACAGCTGCAGCCAACATCGGCATGACTATTCTAAAAGCCATGGCTAGTTGTAATTGAGCTTTGCCTTCATGTAATTAAGCTCCTAGCTCCAGTGAGTCCAAACCATCTCCCTTGAGATTATTGAGATTACACCGTGCCAGTTGCAATGATCAAAGTCACCGTGTCGACAAGCTTGAATCTGTCCGTAGTCTGAATCGTCCAAGGGCTGAATTCGATCACTAGCTTTCAGCTGATGCTGAAGTTCGTAAACAGACTGAATGGAGGATAGTGTGTAACCGTATCGATAGATTTTCTTAAGAAGTTCAACACTTGAAGGTTTTATGGTCGGATGAGAAGCATCCTGGAATGTATGCAAGTACAGAAAAAAATGGACATATTATCGCTTTCTGTACTGCCTAATGAATAAATGAAAAAGAAACCTTGCTCTGACCACCTTTGTGAAATCAGAAGGGAATTCGTCGAGGGGGGGGGCTAATTTCTAAACTCCACACTCACGAGACCCTCTGTATCTACCAATCTGCCATCAGATCTTCGTCAGACTTGGGTCGAATTCCACTGATTTCCACAAAATCTACGTTTTTGCTCCGTAATCTACTAGAAGCCAGGTGGAATGCGTGATGGGCAACCGCGGGTGGTGCAGTGCGCTGTGACTTCAAATCTAATGAATGTAGTGACGAGTCAACGTTGGGATGTGATTGAATTGAACTGCTTTCTAAAACATGTAGACTTTTGTCCTCTCTTGTAGCTGGGCTATAAAAATACTAGATTTGCCAATATTTGGATGATCATTTTGTGCTCTAGACGGAAGGATAAAGTATTTAAATCCATGGAAGTGGATGAAATTTGCAATTCATGGATGGAATTTCGCTTATTCATCCAAAATGATGTACATTTATCTAAAGTTGAACGATATACCGTCCCTAAGATTTGCTAGCAAATTAGCGATTTCATCCATTAGAAAAGCAAGAATATTTGTCGGTCCATAATTGTTTTGTAGTCATTTTGTAGTCATTTCCAAATCATTTCTCAGTTGTCTTATATCAATTGTCCCATATCAATCGTCAAGAATACCAATAGGTAAGTTGTTGTACTCTTATAAAATGAATTATGGTAATAGAATTCTAAGATTTCTACATTTTGTAGACTTCTATAGTATGTAGATTTCTACATTTTGTAGATTTTTGTAATATGTAGATTTCTATAGTGTGTAGATTTCTACAATCTATAGAAATATAAAATCTAAAAAGTTGTAAAGCCTACAAAATTGTAAAGTTTCAAAAATCAATGAAATCTATTAAATATCAATATATGAATTTTTGAAATCTAAGAAAAAACTAGATCTAAAATTTTGAAATCTACAAATCATTGGAATTAGAATTTCAAAATCTACATACTCTACACATCACATAAGATTTGCAAATGAATCACTGACAAGTTGCAATGAAGTCACACTACGAGTTGCAATAAAGTCACAAACGAGTTGCCAACAAGTCGCATGTAAACAAATACCACATAAGCAACCATGTGAGAAGAGTTCATCAACAAAGTTTCAAGTAGGTTGTTGGATGAGAAACAAACCCTCTGTCTTTTGCGACTACAAGTCCACATGCGATTTTTCCACAACAACTGCGAGTCTTCAAATTATCATCAATCGCAAATGTCATATGCCACTAAAAAGCTAATTGTTCTTTGTAGTTGCAAAACCATTCATTTTCTTCTAATGAAATCATCCATTTTTGGTATCACATAAATCATTAGTTTAAGAAAATCCAAAAGTATTCATTGGAAGTCAAACTACTATAGAAGACCTTCTCTTTTCACACAAAATTTGGAAGATGAACAGTTGCACTTCTCTCCCACATATTGTATAGTTGAAGGATTTTTTGTCATTCATCGGCCGGACGGGGTCGTTTTAACCCCTAAATGCCCAAGGCATCCAAATTTGGTATTTGCAAAACTTTCAAGTTAAATAAAACCTAACCAAATTGCTATTTTTAGTAGTTTATATTTTTAGAAAGTTCTTCTTGAAGTCTAATTTTAGCACCAAAAATTCAATCTTGAAAATAAATGATAGTGATTTTTCTATTCAAGTTTTTGTAAAAGGGTACCCATTGCAATCTTGACTTCCTGTAGTGTTGAGAGCTCTTGGAAATGAGCCTCAAATACACTAGATCTTGGAGAAAAACTCACATTCAAAATTCATTTCAAAGAACTGTGGAGTAGATTTTAAGAAGCCATAAATTGATCAGGGTTATACAAGTTAGGCCCTTTAACCTCATATTTTTTTGGTCATCAACTTTTTAGAATTGACTTGTGTAAAGAGGATTGAAAGATTTTTGTAGTTTTAGCACCCTCATGGTCAAACATTATAATCTTTGACTCCATAAGTGATATTGTTGTGTTTTCTTTTCCTATGAGATCTCTAACATGTATAGTTTGAATTTGTACGGTTACAATTAAAAAAAATTGATACAACTTATCAAAATGTTGGCATTTTGTTTAATTTAGAGCAAATTCCAGGAAGCCCAAAACAGGCCTTGGGCATTTAGGGGTTAAGGGTCAACTCTATCATGCACCCTAATGCTTAGATCTGAGAGCTGGACTCAGCGGCACTTGCTCACTGCAGCCAACTACGTAGACTGACGTATAGAAGCGTAGATATTTACGAGAACAGTGAAATTCAATCATATCCTGGAGGTGATTTGCCTTCGTGGTCGTAGATTTGATCCCGCTGGGTTTCAACAGACTCCCCATGCGTTCCTTCATGCGCCTGCCTGGTGCGGAGTTCATAGACTGAGTTGAAAAAGCGTAGATTTTGTGGGAAATAGTTCGATTCGACAAAATCCATGCGAAGATCTGATGAATATTTGGTAGATACAGAGGGACTCACGATTAAATCTGCAAACATCCTATGAATTCCCTGTGAATTCCCAGGGAAAGCCCGTTGTGTTCTTGTGTATTCCCCAAGACTGCAGTACAATTGGGGGACAAAAATATCGTCGTCCCTTTTGTTTCCACACATACGTCCCCATTTTTAAAGTCTATTTTTTATAAATATTATATATGTTGTTTCGTGGTTTTATATAATATTTTGTTGAAAACAATTCATGATAAATTTTTTAAATTTTATTGCAGAGATATGTAGAGAATATCTATATGCACATCTTACTTTCAACAAGCATCTCCAAAAAAAATTTACAACTCCCTTTATAAAAAAACTCAATATTGGGGTGACAATGTCCTAATTTTGGAAAAAATATATATTTTTATTGTAATTAGATTTTTGCAAGGCAATTGTACCATCAAATGTACAAAATTCTATTTTTGCAAGGCTGTACAAAATTTTTGCAAGACTGTACAAAATTCTATTTTTGCAAGGCTGTACAAAATTCTATTTTTGCAACTACGTAGATTTTTGCAAGACTGTACAAAATTCTATTTTTGATAAAAAAATTTATTTAATTTTCATGGTTTTACTTGAAAATTCATTGAAGAGCATTGGTGATGATTTTTTAGAATTTGATTGTGGAGATATGTAGAAAACCTCCATACGCACATCTTTCCTTCAACAAGCATCTCCAAAAAAATTCACAATTTCCTTTAGAGAGATTTCTATTTTGTTGTGATTTTGCCCTTACTTTGAAAATAAATATCTCTTTATTATAATTAGATTTTTGCATTTTCTCTTCTTGCTACAATTAGCTTTGTACATGTGAGCGTGCTAGTACAATTCCTTTGCAAAAACTAATTACAAGGAAGAGATATTTCTTTTCAAAGCTAAAGGCAAAATCATGTATCTTTTTGGTAGGCCACTGTACAATACAATACTATATAGTTGGATTTGGTAACCTTGAAAGGCCCTTGGGTTCCGGTTCCCTCTATACGACGTGTATTTAAATAACCTTGTAATTCTTTAATATGCAAGTTTTAATCTATTGTTATATATGTATTATCAAGATCATTAATTTATTTTGTATTGAAATGTATTTGATTAATGTTTTTTTGATTAAATACAATGGAGTTCATAATGTATTACATGGCCACAAAGGGCTTCATATCCTTCAAAGGCTAATCTTACAAATTGCCTATTGTGCCCTTCAATTTTTTTGCATAATATGATAGAATACAATTTGCAAATTCATCTTATACAAATAATATTCAATTCTTATGCAGTCCCAAATAAGCATATCAAATTTCAAAACCAAAATTCCTTTTTTGGTGATTTGTTTAATTTAACATTCTCGATAACTGATTGAAAAACATTAGTGATGAATTTTTTCAATTTGATTGCATGTATATGTAGGAAACATCGATAGGCACATCTTTCCTTTAACAAAAGTCTCCAAAAGCATTTTAGGATTCGATCATAAAGAATTTCAATGTTGGGGGTGATAATGCCCAAATTTTGTAAAATAGACAATGAGGATGGCATTCTACATTGAATAGGGGTTTTAACCCCTAAAGGCCCATTGTCCCCTTGGGGAACAAAATGGATTTTGGGCAGGTTCCTACGGTCTCAATATTTTTTGTAATTTTTTGAATTTTTTTGTGAAGATAGAGAATCACATTAACTTTCCAAAAATGTTATTTTATTTCAATCGATGCCCGGTAGCAAAAGTTATGGTAGAAAAACTCCAAATTTTAATTCGGCGGGTAGCAAAAAACCTCACAAAAAATTTAAATTTAAACTTTTAAAACTTTTTTTTGTATAGATTTTATTTTCATCTACTTGGGAAGCTTTAATTCATTCCATTTGGATTTGTTATGCAAAAGTTAAGGACAATCTTATTTTTCGGGCAATTACAGCATCTTCTTGAAAAAATAGCTTACAGGATTCATTTCTGAATTCAATTTTGACAATTTAAAAAAAAAAAAGTTGCACAAGGTTGAGATTTCTTTCTAGAACAATCTCACCATTGAGATTAGTACATTTTAACCCTATTTTAGCGCTATTAATGATTTCATTTTTCTTTCAATCTTAAACCTACTTCTACTTAACAAATTTTTAATGGGTGAAAACTAAGTGTTTCTTTTTTGAATTTTTTTTGTAGATTCTCAACTCATTTCTTCATCATATAAAATTAGAAATTCACAATCATTAGAGCAAAAATTTTAAGTTAAAAAGGTTCAAAGCCTAAAAATGTAGTTGAACAAGGTGCAAAAAAACTTGATTCCTTTACTTTAAATGCAAATATCTTGCAATCTACATGGTCAGAGTTTCTAAAATTTCTTCCACACATTTTTACACTAGTGTAGTACAAGATCCTATGAATAAATATGCAAAAAACACATTAAATTTTTTTTTTTGCTCTTTGCTATAGAAATGACAATTTTGAGTGTTTTTTGGCAGAAAAATGGCCTTGGACCTTTAGGAGTTAAGGGGACTTGTACTAATCATTTGACATTTCACACTAAAAAAATATCTACCTTTGGTGTACCTTAATAGTTATTGAAGTGTGCGGGGTTGTACATCATGTTTCAAACATCTACAGTTTTCCAACATTAGTTCCTTTAATTCTTTGGTCCCCTTAATACCCCTATTTAGTGTGAGGTAGTATCTTCTTAAATCGACCATTTAAGAGTTGCTTGCCTTTTCGGGGAAGCTAAATTCCTTGAAATAGTTTTCAGTATTGTAGGAAGAAAAAAATAATTGGCATCTAATCCAAGTCGTTTCATATTTTTTGAACCTTTGTGAAATTAGTAATGAATTTTTGAAGTTGAAACACAATGGTCACTAAAACCGACCACCTCCTGAAATGTACACAGATAGTACATTGAAGAAAGCAAAATGTACCTACGTGTCATGATCACTTTTAGAGCAGACTACCTTAGAAAGGTGCATGTACGAGAAAGCAGTTCAATTCAATGACATCCGGGCGTTGATTCATCACTGCATTCATAGATTTGAAGTCACAGCGCACTGCACACTCGCTTTGGGCCCCATGATGCATTGCACCTGGCTTCATGCACCGAGCAGTAGTGAATCACGTAGATTACAAGTCAAAAGCGTAGATTTTACGAAACAAAAGTAGAACTCGACCCAAGTCTGACGAAGATCCGATGGCAGGTTGGTAGATAGAGAGGGTCTCGTGAGTGTGGAGTGAACAATTAGCCCCCCCTCGACGAGTTCCCATCTGATTTCACAAAGGTGGTCAGAGCAGGGTTTTTTTCATTTATTTTAGGCAGTACAGAAAGCGATATCTCTATTGTCTATTGTAGAAGGATGAAGCTATTTACATCCACGGAAATGGATGAAACTTGTAATCTATGGATGAAATTCATTTCTTCATCCAAAGTGATGTAGAATTGAGCAATATTGTCCCATGATTTGTTAGCAAATTAGTATTTTATCCATTGAAAAGCAAGAATATTTTGCCAAATATTCTTTGAGAAAAAAGAACCATTGATCGCTTTTGAGTGAAATTTTGTTAAAAAAAGCCTGTTGGGTCAGAGTGAGGAACGAAATGCTCTTTGAAGTACTCCCATGTGTGTTGATCCTAAAGGTTCAAAATCTTGAAATGGGATTTTAAGGATTTGGGGCAAGTTTCTATAAGTTCAAATTTTACAAAATTCTTTCTAAACTTTTTTTTTTAAGGCAAATGTATTAGCTTTGGAGAGACATAATTTTTATTTCAATTTGTGTATGGATTGGGAAAAAAAAGCTTTACCATTAGAAGAGATTTGAGGCCTCCAAGAGACTGCGAGTTAGCCTACGTTTTTACAGTGTTTCCAGACTGCGGGAACGCAGGATAACTGCTGGCTGATGTAGCCGAGAGTGTGACACGTCATTTTCAAAAAATAAATAAATTGGCTTAAAATGCTATTTGGAAAAAAAAAAAAAAAATTCTGATAGCCTATACCGGCTGTTCACAGAATTGGGACAGATTTGGGAACGGGCCTAAAACGGCCCTCCAATGCCCTCAAATCTCCCCTAATGGACGTCCTCAATTCAAAGTGCTTTAACCCAAGGAATAAAAATAAACAAAAAAAAAATACGTAACACACACTTGTATAGTCCCACTAAGGTAGGGGCACGCCAAAGCACCACTTTTTGTAATGCGTAGAACTTACTATCATTAGATTGCTCAAACTTTTTTTATTTTCTTGTTGGTAAATGAAAAGAGGTTTCAACACTCAAAAGAATGCAACATTTAGATATTGTATGCAAAAGTTACACAAAGGGTCAAAGTTTTTTGGGGTAGAAGTTCTAGAATTGTTTCTTCAATATAGGTACGTATTGATTTTGGAGATGTATATAGATGTGATGATGGTGGTTTTAGACAAGATGCAATTCTGGATGTAATCAACATAATTTCATGGTCAAATTAATTTTTTGGGATGAAATTATTAACAAGCTCAAGAAAAATTGTAACTAAAGTTGTTTTTGGCTTGTAAGTAATATTTAACAAGTTTTCCAAATTAAGAATATAGGGTATCCTATTCATATCACTACATTCATCTTAAGTGAACATTCAATCACAAAATTCTTCAATTTTCAGTGGCTGCTTCCAAAAGTTCTTCACCTCTCATTGCTTGTTAAAAACTTATGGTGATTATGAGTCATAAAAGCATTCATTCAAAACTACTTTTAGGTGTCAAAGAGAGTCATTCACTTGTTCTAGTATTTAGTTTTGAATATTTGTTATTGAAGGGACCCATTGCACTCCCTGTATTCTTGTCTTTAATGCTCCAGATTCTTAGTTGAATTCGTTGATAAATTAATACTATACAATGTCATGGCATTATGGCCTTTGAAGAGGGAAAGCTAAACTTCCGTGTCCTCTTATTATTGCAAGACACGTGTGTCGTAGCACAAGAAAGTAATTTCCCTCCAGTAGACGTTCTAACGTGTTAAAAATGTCTTTAGGGTGACTTGGGTATCGTTCCCTCAGAGATCTAGTTTGGACTTCTCTTAGTGATGACCGGAACCGGATCCGGTAGTCACAACAACCACAAGCGAACCGGATCCTAGAACAGAAAGCTTAATATTCCTAAATGATTGCTTCCCATCCGGTTGGACTATCCCACTCTAGTCCTAATCCGCTCAACAACAATAGGGCTCAACAATGTACCGCCCTTTCTCTCTTTCTAATACAACTTTGATCCTAGGACTCAAAACCGGAACCAGAAAGAGTATTGTTACCATGTGCCTCTTCCTGTTTCCGCTTCTGGATCCTAAATTTTAGTAACCGGTTAGAAGTTTAGCCTCTATATCAGAAGGTTCCGCATATTGCAATTAAGGAAGGTTGTGTGAATTCCTACCCTTCAATGTTTAGAGTGACAGAAGTTTCACTAAAAAGAAGAAAAATAACAAAAGACAAAAAGAAATAGGACTTCAGTTTCTCCTCACAACTAACCTAGAAGCTTAATCCAGATCAGAAGGTCACTCAAGAAAACCCTACCGTCCTCACAATACTACAATGACAGATTCCCTCGACCCAAGCTCTCAGACAGAGTTGCTACTTTCGGAAACTGGATACAGAAAACATCCGGGGACACTCATCTTCTTCCAAAACCTGCAAACACAGCTACCCGCACTAAGTAATGGTTCTAGCATTACCGGCATACCAACCCAGCATCAAGACTTTTCAAACCAACACTTAGGATGTGGAAATCAAAATATTTTGCAATGGAAAATGAAAAAGAACACAAGTGTAAGATAAAATTATCCTATTAAGCGCGGGATTGAAACTAACTTCAACCCCCTAAATACCAAACCAAGGGAAACCCAAAAAGGCCCCATGAGAATCCTAACTACAGACCAGAGAATGACACGCGTCATTCCCCCAATCTCAAAATCCTAACTAGTAGTATTGACTTCCTAACAGCCGGCCCTTTCCATAAAAGTGGATCTCAGATCCAGGAAAACCGGATCCAGCTGTCCATGTGCATGCAACCGGAAAGCAACTAGAAAGCTGCTTTCTAAAACTTTAACTTTCCTCTACTTAACTGAACTCCACCTATCTTTTACTTTCCTAAAGTAAACTTAAATGGACTCTACTTTTACTTTCCACCTACCAAAAATTGGAGTTCCACTAACTCCCTAACTCCCTAACTCAACTTCTAAAAACTTTCTACCTACTTCTTCTGCCGCTTGGATGGTATTGGTGTACTCTTGACCACTCCCTTCCTTGCTGGCTGCTGTCTACTTCCAGTAGACTTAGAAACTTTTTCCTTTGGGGGAGTTGGAGGTTTACCTTTCCCCTTTTCACGCGCAGGTTCCGGTTCGGGTCAGATTCTTCTTCTCCTTCCTCAGATTCCTCTCCTAATTCGGACTGGCTCTCCTCCTTCTCCGTGGTCTCTAGCGACTCACCTTCTTCAGATTCAATCTCAATCGTGGGTGACACCTCTCTACCCCTCTTTGATGTTGATTTTTGTCGTTTTGTTGTTGACTTGTTTGACTGACCAAAAAAGGTGCTCTGTGGAGTGCCCTAATCCGGTTCTGCAAACTTATTCTGGCTGCGGATCTGGGATCCAGGTGAAAACCCTTTTTCGGTTGCCGTGTCAATCTTCAACTTGGAGCGGCTGGCTGATGTGGTCTTCTCCTCCGGTTCTCCCTTCGACTTTCGGTCAGCTGAACTCTTAGATGGCGTTGCCTTGCTCAGAGTTTCCTCCTTCACCTTTTCTTTTGCCTTCGCCGGTTCCGGTTCCGGTTCCAAGTGGAAGCCCACATTCTCCATGACTTCTTTCAATTAAAATAAAGTATGCTCCATCTCCTCATGATAGGACACCAAGACTGAAACAACCTTGGGTCCCATTTGAAATCCCTCCTTGAGAACTCCAGCCTCAAAAAGTTTGGCTTTGTTAACTATATCGCCGGAATTCCCAACAAACTTCCGGATCCGGTTAAGGATGTCTAAGGTTTCAGCCAAGAGCTGTCTAACTTCACTCTCAAACTTTTTCCCTATCTTCTTCTTTAGATCCTTTACTTGACTGGTTAGGCTAGCTATCCGGTTTTCTGACTTCCGAGTCATCTCCTTATCACTCATCATTTTCTCTCGGATGCCCTTCAGTTCATTTATAATCGCCCCAAGAGGGTCAGTTGATTGTGCCCAAACCGGATCCTTATTAGTTCCCTCTCCAGCTACTTCCTTGCCTTTCTTTTGAGGTTCCTCTGGTTCTTCTTCCGATTCTGTCTCATCTATTGACGCCTCTCTCTGCTCTTCCAGTTCCGGACTAATATCATGCTGTAACATTACGTCTGCAGACTTGTACTCGGTTACTTCCTTCCCTCTCAATAACTCATTGTGCTCATAGAGGTGGAAGAGAAAGGGAGATAAACCGGAAGGTCTGGACTTGCCTACAACTGAGACCATTTTGCCCACAACTTCCTTAACTATCAAACCCCAATTCACTTTCCTCCCTCCGGTCAGCACTCCAAAAATTGTCTTTGCTATCGTAATGGTGGCCCGGGTAGGACGCTCCAGATTCAAAATTGGAACTAAGAACTCCAACACTCTCCTATGCCTTAAGTTTGTGCAATTTGCCACGACATATCCATCCTTGGGGTGGACAAGGTTGCAAAACTTACCACTCTCAAACTCGTGTTGCTGTCCAGCTATTCCTTCCCCTTCCTTGGGAAAATTGTACACCTTGCTCCATATATCCAGAGTCCATCCGGTTGGCTGCGCCCGGATCGTATGATGCCACTCGCTTGATTGCTTCGAGAGTAGCTCCCCAACCATTGACTCGTTCTTCAGGTTCCACGGCTTCCGCATGAAACCATCGCATCCCAGCCCTTTTAGGTCCTCCTGCAAGAGCGCCTTCTCCTTGGCATTCTTCAGCAATCCGGGTACCACTGACTGGAGTTTCAGTGAAGGTGACTCTTCACTCGCCTTTGCCTTCACCATGGCTCTAGCAACTACTTGGACTGACCAACAACCTCAATTCTTTCTGCCCTAATCACTTGAGCTCTACTGTTGTTCTCTCTCACAAAATCAATCAGTCTTATAGCCGCCTAACCGGGACCGGAATCTCAAAACTTGCACTCCTCCAAGCTATTTAGTGCCACACTTTCTTGTAAACATTCACTCACAATGAAAAAACACCAGAATGTGAAGATAGAATGCGGATGCTTCTACTTGATCCCTTCCTCTCTCCTGACCGTCCGATTTTTCCACCATTAGAACTGGCCATTCCTGTCCATGCCGGGAAATGATTTCTATTCAACGGCTCTCTAGTTTTCCCGTTAGTGACTGTTGGCTCCCGGTTTCCGTTTCCGATACCGGTTTGATTGTTTCCGAATCCTTGAAATCCCGGTTGTGATCCCACATAGGTTTCCGGTTTTTGGTTCAAGACAAGAACAATTAAGATCCGTCTTAACCATTTTATCTCTTTTAAGAGATCCGATGGCTACTAATCTAAAAATCTACTAAACTAAGTACATTAACCTATAAAACAACAAAAAAAATATGAAAATAAAATGTCTTTAACCTAATTCTATTGCAAAGTAATAGAATTTGGCATTTCAGGCTCACACAACGTGCCATGAAGTTTGACCTTTAGAGTCGGATAAGGTGATATGACAAACTTATCACTTTGTGCCACGCGCAGACGTGTGGATGTATTCGAAGAGGATGTTATAGCTTTGCATTGCCCTTATAAATCCTTGCATGCACGTAGTGATGATAAAGTGAGCATTGTAGAGCTCGAGTTTCAAACATCAGTTAGGAAGGGGTAGTGTTGCAAGTATTACATGACGTTTTACACTTAGTAATTTGAGATCATGTAACTGACACCACAATACAAGGTATCAATTTTCATTCAAATATAGAGTCTCTTTACTGAATTTGGATTGTTCAATGTTGTTGTTCCGGAGGCAGTAATACTATTGATCTGTACTTCAATCATTATCCAACACGCTTGACATCTTTGTGATTTTTCATCATGCACTTTCTTCATCCAGACGACATACTCCTCGATTAGCACTCTTGGATTTTTGACTTGCTTGGCCTTGCTACCACAAATTCACGCTTCTGTGAGATTATGGTTGATTAAACAGGCATTTCTTCAGTTCTAGGGTATTCTTCGATGAGTGCATCGTCTGCTGCAGGAGGTGCATGATGAATGTCACAAAGATGGTAAGCTAGTTGGCATGTAATGATAATAAGTGGAAGATGATGCTCTCAACCCTAAACCAAACCTTGACACTAGAATAGCGATCTAGGATGTCTAACAAAGATGTTCCCCCGCTCAATCAAACAATGATACTCCACATGCTAATTCAACCATAAAGGCAAACATGTAAACAAAATTGCAGGATAATTTCTAAGATCGGAACTCCAAGATGGCAGCTACAATGTTTATGCACTTTGAAGAAAAGATATCTTAAGATTTTTCATCAACTTTCATCCATGTTTCTTCATCTGCTTTCATCCATGTTTTTCATCCACTTTCATCCGTGTTTTTCATCTAATTCTTCCAATCCCTTTCATCCATTTTTTCCCACAACTTTCTTCTACTTCTTCCATTTTTTGCACCCAATTTCATGAATTTTCTTTCAAATTTCATCCATTTTTCCCTGAACTTTCATCCACTTTTCTATCCATTTTTTCAAATGTTTTTTTTCCTTACAATATTTATGCTCTACGCTCACGAATCCCTGCTCCCCGCTCACCGCTCGCTCCCCAGCATTCCTCGGTGCGGGCTTGGGTGCTTATAACTCAGTCCATGCCCTTATGCTTGCTTTACAAATTTTGCAAGTTTTGAGCTTGTAATGCTATGCAACCTTGAATGCCAAATTGTTGTACAACTATGTAATCAAACTTCCAAAGCCTTTTATTTGTGAGCTCAATTTTGCTATTAAGTATAGAAGGATTGTTTCCATTTTTAATTATTCAAAGAAAAAATCACATATCTAAATTATCCTAAAAGTTGTGAATTTCACACTACATTCATTCCTAGTTTATTTCTTATTGTATATTGCATAATTTGCATTTTACTCAACTTATCTTTTTTGGAAATGATAGTAATTAAGTCTTAATTGCATTCTTATTTAATTAATATGCTATAATGGGATAGGGCACGACAACAATGATTCAAAGTATAAGGCATCCAACCTATTTTTGACAATTAAAAATGTTTTAGCACATGCCCAATTGAGCATGAGTAGGACAAATAATTTTCTCCAATTAGGAAATAGAAATAATGAAGATTTCACTATTTTTGCTAATTTTCCATTAAGTTGGGAATTAGTACAAATTAAAAAAGTGTAGATTATAGTCCCATTTGTTTTCAATCAATAGGCATTAGATGATATTTGGGAGTCTTGGAGGGCCGTTTCAAGCCTGTACCCTAATCTGCCCAGATTCAGTGAATGCCGATACAGGTGTGTTAGAATTTTTTTTTTTCAAAAAAAAAAAAAAAAAAATTTACCAAAATATCATTTTAAGCAAAAAAAAAAAAAAAAAAAGCAAAAAATGATGTGGCAGTCACTGTGCCACATTAGCCAGCTGCTACGTTCCCGCAGTCTAAGAACGTAGCAGACAGCAGGGGAACTTGGAGCCCTCCAAGACCCCCAAATCTCATCTAATGCAAATTTATTTCTAAAAAGTGCAAAATGAAAATCCGGTCTTAGTAACTTCATTAGGTGTCAATGTGTTATTGTTATTTGTCACACAATAATGAAGCCCTAGTCGACATCATATTTTTCGTTCATGACACTACAAGAAAATAGTGTCCGAATTGACACGTCCTAATTGACTAAAATGTCCAAATTGACAGAATCCTGTCAAAAAAATGTCCGAATTGACAGAAAATTGACAAAATAATGTCCAAATTGACAAAAAATTGACAAAAAAATGTCCGAATTGACACTGCTCCCTTGTAGTGTAAAAATAGATTATCTTGTCTTCCACAAATGGGGGCTTGGTTGGAAATAGGTCATATATCTTATGTTGTAAACATTTGATGCTGTCAAATGAATGGTCTACTTTGTACATATGAGCCCTTGAAGCACATATCAAATTTCTTAACCAAAAATACATTTAATTAGAAGTCATGTGAAAAATCCTTTACTAATGCACTATGTGACACTCCTTCAACCTCTAAGAAGTATGAGTGAATTGTGGATCAACTAACATACATTTTTTAAGCTAAACTTAAACTTCTCAAGTGTGATTGAGTTTTCATCTTACTTTTTATTATATGAGATTATGTATTGTCAATCAATCTGAAACTTTTTTCCTAATTTCATGATAGATTGCCTTTGCTATAATTTTGATATACAATCCAAATAATTTGAAATTATGCATGTGCACCATGGGAAAAAGCATGAGGCATGCTTATGTACCATAGAAAATTGCTGCACAATTTGGCAAACTTAAAAGGGATATTTTTTATTGAAAATCATATGAACAGATGAGACAACCTTTGTAGATAATAATCAACCTTGCTAATTTTGCCTCAAGTTCAAGTCCGTATTCATCCATCTTCATGTTCAATGTGGCCTCCACCTACATCCAAATTGACCTAAAATCTTGTGATGATGTGGACTTTGGTGTTTTCTTGTAATATTTTCAATCCTTCATATCCTCCACCACTGCTTCTGGGCATCATTGGTCTCAGTAGTAAATATATATTTTCCTCTCTTTTTATAATTATAGAAGGAATTTTGGTATTATTATTAGCAACTTTGTATAGCATAATCAATATGCCATGTCACTAAATAAATAGAGATTGCCGTCACACGTTCTTTGAGAATCAAACTTTTAGGAAGAATGAAAAGGCCAAGAGTGAAAAGACGGGAGCCAATCAAAAGCCCTTTTCTATGAAGGTGTGATACCCCTTCAAGGTCGTGTGGAGAATGAGAATGGCAAATGGGTAGAAGCAACAGCATAGTGAAAGCAACAATACATTTGGGGTGGAAGCGGCACTTTAGGGATGAAACCTTCGCATGGAAAACTTCTTCACTTTCAGAGGAGAAGAA
Source organism: Neckera pumila (assembly GCA_963969595.1). Lineage (NCBI taxonomy): Eukaryota > Viridiplantae > Streptophyta > Bryopsida > Hypnales > Neckeraceae > Neckera > Neckera pumila. Next base: position 2,099,385 of record OZ018408.1, on the reverse strand, counting down.
TCTTCATTCTCAAATTTCAAAGAATGGACCCTCTGCAAGCTAACGAGAGAGTGCCATGTCTCCATTCTTTGAAGATGGATAATAGGGACAAGAAAGGTGCGACAACCCAACCATAATAATAGTTCAAGGAACTAAAAACAGATATTTTGTTGAAATGGCGATATTCTTCCATGATTTTTCCATCTATTTTCTAGGACTAATATAGATTTTAGAACATGCTCTGAAATCAGTAGGATTGGTTTACATTTCAGACCACATGGTCTAAACCTACAACTGCCAAGTTTGTGAAATATTGCCATTTTAACGAAATATCCGTTTCAATAAGTTCCAGCCGAAAGGCTAATTGTACTTCACATCGCATGCAAACTCACTGATAGTGCAGCACTGCTGCTATTTCGCAGCAAAGCTATAACGAATGACGCGCATGGACGGAGGTCATTAAGGACCAATCGAGAGTGGCGCATTCAAATCACTGAATTGGATGCTCCACTTTGCATTTCTTAGCTTAAGTCAATCACCAACTGGCTCACATACCATGCTTAATTCCAACTGTAATCATGGTCTGCTTACAAAGCACATGCATCTCATAGTAATTTATCTCAAAGTACGGCACGCACAACAAAGCCATGCGCGCATGTATAAGTTATCCGAAAACCCAAGTGTCTGTTGGAGTTTAGAAACAAACCCTGCATCAAGCTGCACAGAATAGAGGATTGACACATCACCTTATCTTCCAGGGAACCATCTTCGATAATACTGGCAGTTTATTAGGAATACTTCGATCTATGCCACCGTTCTGCCTTCCGTGACAAACAGTGAACTGGGAGTGCGTGCATTCTCCCTGGGTAGTACATATACTACCCTGTTCATGGGTGATGCAATCCTTCCATCATGAAGTAACAAGCGTATGATTGCATGTCAAGGTCTTGCAACTGCATGTCAAGTTCTTACAGTGTCACTGCAAATAGTTTGCCTGTAATCTCAGTGTCAGTAATCTTATTTGAAGGGAGTCCTTGTTGTTGTAACTTAGCTTGCGCTTCTAGATCGATCTGTTTTTGACATTTCCTTTACTTGCAATTGAGTTCTCGGAGTAGTTGTATTGTCACGTTACTTTGAGGAATTGAGAGCTCCATTGAATTCTTAGTTAATTTTGCGAGATGTGCATCACAAGAGCTTGTGAGGACCCCACCTCCCCGGGAGTTTGGTGGAGGGACGATGCAGAATGGAAGCAATATGACGCCGCCATGGCTGCCGCCATCCTGCAAGGCCTAACCGAACGTGCAAATCGCGTGGAGCTTGGACCTCTGGTAAGCTCCAAGCACCCCCGTGGTGCCGAGTACGTGACGGACTTGAGCACCATGGAGCAAATCAATGTGGCCACCGGATTCACCCGCGACGTCAAAGTGGTGAATGCTCCAGCAGCAGTTGCACCAGCGCCTCCTGTCAACGCGTGGGATGAACTTGTCAGTGTCAAGGAAGACCTTCGAGTATGCCAGGAGGTAATTCAGTCAGCTTCTTCACTTTATGAATCAGTTTAATTTCCAAAGTAATGCGCACTGCATTGTTTCTCCGGAGTGATGCTCTAGAGAGCTCTTGTTGAAGTACGCGCAGTCGTACTGCGGCCGAAATGTGGAGATGGATTGAATACAATAATATTTCGAAAAATCTTATCATTTGAGGCTGAATAGGATCTCGCATGTACGTAGAATATGCGTAATATCGACTTTCATTGACGCGATTCATCCCGTTTCGTGCGTTTCAGAGGGTTGTGTGTCAATTAACCTTTGCAGAGTATCAAGACCTTGTCGGAGGCGGTTATGAAACTCGTAGCAGTGAAATTAGCAGCCGCATCAAAGAAGCAATCAAAGTTGAAGTTCAAAGTTCAAAGTTCAAAGTTAAGGCAAACCATTGGTAGACCAATGGCTGGCGCTGGCACGTATTTGGCGCCGATAAGACTTCACGAGGATGACTATTGGCAGGTAATTGATTGATGTCTGCGTCTCTGTTGAGTATTGCTTAGCTCCTTACAGGACAGAGCATTCATGATTTTCTCAAAAATCCTATTGGATCATTGTGAAGAATTAATATAGTTCAGATGGGGTCAAAATATTCACCACCAAATCAGAGTGGAACATGGTATGCTGGTCAAAGATTAAATCGAAATTGATCAAAAGATAGTCCAACATGACATACTGGATCAAAACTATAGAATCAATTTGGGTATATTAGTATTTCAGGGTTTAATCAACTGCGTCACGTCTTGTGCCTGTTTATATCCTGCATAAATACAACCATCCATATCCTTACTCGTCGTTAGAATCACTCAAGCTGAATTAGTTGAATCGCTTGGTTGCAGGGTTCTGATTCGGAGTGAGTCCTCCGAGTCCAACGGTTTCTATCGTAGTTACATTTTAAACGCCTACTATTGAATTTTCGGTGCGCTGCTTTGCTAGGCACTCCCCCAGCGGTTGTAAGGTGTCAAGCTAGCATTCTGTTGAATAAAGTTAAATTCTCGGAATTGTAATGCAGAACGAGATAAGCTAGACAGGACAACACGTATATTATAGGTTTGTACTTATGCAGCTGTCCAATATTATAGGTTTGCACTTATGCCGCTGTACAGGATGGATGTTTTCGTGCGTGGATTTACACTATTGTTACTTTGCGACTATTCCCACAAAATTAATCATTTCCACTCCATTTTCAAGGTCTTATGGTGACTTTAGTTTCTGTCTAAGTGAAATAACCTGGTTGTACTTCTATGCATATTTGACATTGTTTTCTCAGTGATGAATATTTCATCAATAGGTTTCACCGCCTGCTTCTCGCTTTAGTCTTAGAAGGTCATATCGCCAGAGTTCACCACTAAGCTGTCAGGAAGCCAGATTAGCTTGGTGGTGTTAAGCATGCGCTTCTACACGTTGATAAGCCCCAGATCTCGTTATGTATCAAACTTCGCGTAGTCTGATTTTCAATATCTGGTTTTGCACAATGCCCACGACAGCTAATTTCATTTGATCTTATTTATATCATTTATTTATATACAACAATTCACTGACTTGATAGAGTTCTACAGTATAGTTAAGCTAGGGATTCATTTTCGAAGTGCTGACACATGCTTGAGCATCTAACTATATACGCCAGATACACAAATGGTCGACTTCTAGAGATGGTCAGCTCTGTCCTCAGCTCCCAGTAATTCACCAAATTCCTGTTATTGGCCGCCGCCAATGAGCGAAACCGATACCCGGCGACAAATGGATGCACATTCTTGAAAACAGAGGCCCCCGCATCGAACGTGACAAATGGCAAGTCGACCCAGCCAACTTCTTCAACTTGCTTTCGTCGAAGACCTCGCTCACAAACCCCATCCCTGGAATCACCTCACATAACATACCTCTCGCTAATAACGCAACCCTATATTGACACGGCCATGTCGTTCAACTTCCAACTTGAACACAACCAAAACAAAAGAATGTGCAGAAGAAGAGCAACCTCACTAAGGAATTTGCAGAAGTATGTTGTTACAAAAGACCACGCAAAAGAATATGCAGAGGACATGCAACGTTACAAAAGACTATGCAGAAGAAAAAGTAAACCAAATTTAAGTCACGCTTAAAATAATCTGAAAATTGCAGCATTGGTATCTGTTTAATGGTAGTTTATCATACTCTATGCCAATTTTCACATCATTCTACAATTAGTAGATCGCGTTTATAGATCATAAGTACAAATTGCAATAAAACATATTAGATTTCAGAATAGATTAGAAGAGGGACTTCATGAACTTCATTTCATTAATTGGTCTCAAATTCAAAGAAAGATCATTTGTATGGCTAAAATTCAGACCTGAAGCAAAAGCAAGATTTGCCAACATTCCCTAAAGAGGCATATGTTGTGATCCCTCTGAAGCATCTTCTTCTGGAGAAAAGTTGATATACCTCAATGACGATATTCCGACCATGTACTGCTACAACACATTCAAGAACTCTCAAAAACAAAATTGGATGAAAAAATCCAGTCCTCCATCCAGCATTGTTCAGTTGAAATCATCAAAGTGACTCTATGTGGCACCCATGGGCGTTCCAGGGTTAAATATAGCCCTATTGGTCAATTAACACTGCAAGCCCTGTTTTTTCTGAAATAAATGCACCATTCTGTATAGCTGCTTCACTCTAATTATGTCTTGTTTGTGAGGAAAATTGACCCTGCAAACAAGAATTACAGAAGCTTAGAAGCATTACTGAGGAAGTCTCCAATAGAAACCAAAACGTTCACAGTATGGCAAATGCCTCACGATAACTAACTATAACTGAGCATTCCAGACAAATTGAAAAGTAAATATATTCACAAGGCTCTAAGGTTATAGCAAATGTGTGACCCGTATCTGTCTGCAAAGCAGAGCTTGCGCAGTGCAGTCACCAGAAGCCAACATATTCTTCTATGGAGCGGCATCAGGGGTAAGCTTTCATCTTAGAAAGACACCCAACTCGAGTGCTCCAAACATTCCTCTATCGATATCTCCGAGGTCATATAAGTAAACAAAACAATTGAATTGTACTACTAGGTAGTTGCACTTAGTTCAAGATGTGACGTACCTTCATTTCTCGAGAATCTGTGAAATCCCTGTTCCTCCCTTCGCTTCAAATGAATGCTCCACTTAAATGTCCAGTCCGTAATTCAAGGGCAGATGACACATCCTAGCTTCCTCAAAATAGACAAGCTACATGAACATATGTTGCAGTAAACTCAACCCTCTCAAACGACACTGCCTCGGAGGACAAATAAGCTTCTAACCACACTCACATGTGTTCACAACTTGACGTGTGGACGTTTTCAAGTCACCTGTGTCACAATTCTCATGATGACACATTCTCAGGATATGCAGGGGATGTGCAACTATAGAGAGTATTCATAGAGAGTATGCCCCATTCGTAACTATGGACACCAAGCTGAGCTGAGAAAGATTCTCGGAGTAATCAAGCGCCCCCTCAACATTCACGAACGAACCCTATGATCTTTACATGTCACCTTCTCGAGAGAATCTTCGTCGTCACTTCCGAATTGAGCACTAAAACTTAGGCCTTCCACTACTTGCGGCTTCGATGGGGATGTCGCCTGGCATCTTCAACCCAAAGCTTCCACTCAGGTGCTTCGGAAATTCCACAAAACAAGCAGGGAACCACCTTTTGTCCAAAGCAAGTCTTACATCTTGCCCAACCCACTTTCCCTTTCACACCAGCTAATCCAGGTCGGGTAGGAAAGCCGCCCTCTCCCATGCACCTGCCGCATGTACACCAACCACGACGATCTCCGCAAAGGCCACACCAGACCTCTCCAGAGCCTTCAGAAACCCCATCACTCAACCCAGCAGCACGCAAATGCGATTCAACACGGACCATGAAGTCGTTCCTAGGAACCGATAATTCCACCACCTTCACACATTGGCAATGCCCTGCCTGCATAACCCAATCCATCACTCAGAAAGTGGCAGCAATAGGTCGAAGAGTTAGGTAGAACATCACATCTCTGAAATACTCAAAACAATTTCAGACTGACAAGATTGATCACCTTGAGATCGACCCCACAACCCTAAAAAAGAGTACCAGACCCTAAACCCTAAACCCTAAAACCGCCCCCCTGCCAAATCCGCAAGACCCTCCCAGCCATCACCAGATCCATTAGACAGTGCGAAAGAAATTGCCAGTGAAATCAAGACCGTCTGCATAACAATACCTTTCTAACCATTCAAAAACAACTAGAGACCAAGAAAAGATTGATTATCGCCTCTCGCAGCCTCTCGACCTTCAGAGATAAGTGCAGCAAAGACAAACCACAGTCACGTGACGGAACCAACCTGAGGGCTGACAATCCGAGTGAAGGGGTCTCCCAAAGTGGCCAGCATCGAGCGAGTCTTGACATGTGCAGCGTCTGATGTCTTGAGACCCAGCGTTTCCACCTCCCCAACACTTCTTGAGGCTTGAAATCCCAATCTGCTCACAATCGCATCAGCAACAGCTAAAGCTTCAGCGAAAATAGAATTCTCATTCCCGAAAGAAATCAAATCTCTACCAGAAAGTAAGAAGAAAAAATACTCAAAAGATTCTGGTGCAGACACACTTGGATGGCGATGGCGATGGAAAATGACGAAGACGAAGACGAAGAATGGATCCTTGCAAACTCGGCACAGAGCACCAGAGACCTTTCTGTACCTTGATTATGGAAAGTCGGATCCCTTTTATTAAGCTCAAATTTGAATGAGCCCTAAATATGTTATTTCAAAGGTATACTAAATATGAATTTTTAAAAACATTTCACTAAATTCTTTTGAATGCTCTATACCTGTATATTTATGATTTAGCATTTGCAATTTTCGTTTTGTCTTCAAGGTTACTACCCATATGTTGTGTATACGTAGCCCATACAGTCACATATTGAGAAACCCTTTACTTTACATAGTCCGAGAGAGAACCAGTTTTAAATTTTAATTTTTTTGAAAGTGATTTTTTAATAATTTTTTGAACTTCCCGCCGAGCATTGAAAATCACATATTATACAATAACTTTTAAACCATGGAGTCAAAAGTTATGAAAATTGTTGAGCCTTAAAGTTACTCCTCGGAATAATGTTGTGTGAAATTCCAAAGAAAAAAAATAAAAACTCCGCACGTAGTGAGGTGCCCAAAAATGCTATGTTCTCAAAAAAGCATGTTCAATGCTTTAGGGGTTAAACAATATGAAACCCTATTTTTGTGTTTCTATTAGTGATGACATAAACTTGTAATTTCGATTGTAACTAATGAATTTGAGAACTATTTCCAATGACTTTGAAAATGGTGAAAAGCTTAAAGCATGCGGTGAAAAGGCTCACCGCATGCGGTAAACCCAAACCCATACGAGCTGGCCCTCAGGGTTCATGGGTGAAAACCCGTTGGGCTCCTTCCACCCCAACCCAACCTTTCCAGCCCTCACTCCTAGGGTCCCAAACCTAGCCGTGAGGGCTCATGTGCAAGGCCCTAGTGAGGTTGGGGAAAAAAATGCAGAAACGGGGGAGATAGGGGATAACTCAGAAGCTATAGGGAGCTTTGACAGTGAAGTTGAAAGCTTGAAACGGCCCTGCTCCAGAAACAACAATAGCAACGGTCTCCATAAGCCTGAGGAGCAAGGGAAATGTGAGAAAGGGCGAGCGGGAACAGTGGTTTTGGTATGCATGACTTTTGGCAGTTGACTACAACCAAAAGACGTTGCTATTTTTTGTGAAGGAAATTTCATTTTTTGGGGTCAAAATAGTCATATCAGTATTGTCGGGTTTTTTTAAACAATAGACATATCTTATCTCGGTATCACTTAGTTTTGATATAGATATCACCAAGTATCACCCCAAGTATTACATGGATAATGAATAAAGTAGTTCACTACTCCTCCACAATGATAAAAAATTCACTAAGGTAAAGCCCATAACCGACCGAATAAGCAATTCCAACATGATCTCGAGTAGTGGAAGGCAAAACAAATATTTTTTAGAGGTACATCGATAGAAATGACAAGGATTGCAAAAAATTTGGTAATTTTATCACTTGAACTGAAATTACTATGAATTTTGGGAGGCAAAAAGTGCTCCAGACCCATGGCCAATGTCTACACTCTTCTAAGTCCGATCATTCAATAACTTTTTTTCCTAATCATTATTTCCTACTTTCTTTCTCACAACTTGGGACATGTGTCATGTATTTATTAGTTCCAACCTTGAAAATGAAAAAATAATACATTTTAAGCTTGGTCAAAAAGACGTGCACCTATAGGTCAAGAATGGGTGACTCTACTTTAAATAGGAATTCCAAAGCCAACATGATGTTGACAAAGGGGGTCAACACTTGGACCCCTTAAGTAAACAGTTCCGACATTTACTGCATGATGAAATCAATGGTAACTTGCCTCCTGAAAAGAAATAAAGTAACTGACCTTAAATCGCATAGTTAAGCAATTCAGCATGATTTAGCATGGTTTTCACTATTATATTGAAATTTTTTTGGTGGGATCCCATTGGTAGTCAAAAGGAGATTCTAGATTCTCTTAGAATGCATTTTTTGGACACTGTGTGAATAAACTACGAATTTCCAAAGTGCTGAGAATAGATGTATCCAAGAGCGATCATAGAATCATATGAATAGTGAGAGTACATTTTAGACAACAATATCCATTGTGCAATTTTAGGAAGCGTGCGATTTTAGGTGCAGTTACCTTACTAGGGATCAGCTCAAAGGTAATAGTGGTACCGCCATTTATCCAAGAATTGTTGTATACACTTAACAGCAAATGTTATACCTATGACTCACTGAATCTCCGAGTATTCCATTTGAATTGTTTTTTGCTTTGAACAAAAGAGGGGAGACCTCATTGCATTAAAATGAAACCAAAAGAATGCAACCCAAGACAAGTAAAGATACCAAGGCCAGAGGACTAGGACCACTAACCAATAACATTAGCAAAGTATTTGCAAAACCAATCAAATGGAATACTGAAACTTAGAGAACTGATACAGGAGTAGATATGAGAAAAATTGCCCCATTGGATATTGCCCCAATTGTTCAAATGCTTCCCTGTTGGACTGTCTACAATGAAGGAAAATCAATGGACATCAATTGGATCATATAAGCCTACGATAATCTATAAAATTTTGCCAAGTCCAAGGTGAGACCAAATTTCCAAGAATGTGTAATTATAGATCTAAAGTAAAACTTAGAATAATAATTTTGTGAAGACTTTCAAATAAAAAATTTAAACTATGATTGATGAAAAGAACAAACTTCTGTGTAGGACAAGTTTGCATTCATTCATTGATTCATGGATCTAAGGTAAAAGACCCCATTGCGGTCAAATGGCCCATGATGGACACCTAAGAGCATCCCCACTCCAACTCAACAAGTGGCTCAAACTAGGCAAATGGCCGGGCCCGGCCATAATGAGTGCCCCACGGCACGCACGGCGAGGGCCAAAAAATGGCCGGGCACGGCCAAATTTGAAGAGCACCCGGCCAAATGAAGAGTCTTGCTTGCGGCTCGGCATGAGTTATTTTAACTTTATTTCCAAGTTTCGAGAGACCTTTTCATTTATTCCCCAAGTTTCGAGAGACCTTTCCATTAATGAATGTCTTTCCCCGAGTAAGCATTCATGAGGTAGCACTTGGGGGCCGTGTAAACCCGGTTTCCCGTGTTCGTAACCAGCATTGCTGTGGGGCTCATGGGCCGGGCTTGGTCAAATGACACTCCAAATGCTCCCTGGCCGTGCCTGGAGTGGGGATGCTCTAATAACCCCATTGTGGTTTTTCAGACCACAATCAATGCCATACATGGTAGTTCTGGAGTAATTAGTGACCTCAATAGATACTTCCAACTTTTCAATGTAAATTTCTTTGTAAAAACTGATTTTTTAGGTTTTCCATGTTTGAAAATGTTGTGACTTCATTGGGTAGGAAGGAGACCATATTGGATTCAGATTTTGTTGGTCATGAGGTAGCCTACAGACCCTATGGGATGATCACTTCAAAAATTCAGAACTAATTCATACCAAGTCCAAAAAATATAATTTCAAATGTCCTCACTGTCTCAACAATGGCATGAGGGTAGACTCCAAAGTTTGACCACAATGGGCTGGTTTACCTTATACCCCACGTTTGGCTTTCACAGCATGCACCGTCTCCATTGAGACGTAAAATTCAATCGTCACAAACAACTTTGCAGACTTTGATTTACGATGAAATAAAAAAAATAAACTCATACCAATGGCCATCTCACTGAGTTTAGAACCAGATTTAATTCGGCAATGGGAGATTGAATTGTATCAATTATTAATATGTCTACATACAGGTGGCTATCTATACTAGAGTTATAATTTCAGCAACATACTGCCATGTTATAAGCTATGTGTCGGCAAATTTCGACCAAACTGGACCTCATGTTGTCAAGCTCCACTTGAAGAAGCTCTCTCCGATTGAAGTCTTGTTGTGATTCCTGGCCCATTCTGCTTTTAATGAAGGCTTTTACAAGAGAAAGCATGCTAATGCTAAACGTGGTGCTAACATGATCTTAAGGACTTCTTGTTGGGCATTTAAAAATTCATTGCAAGGCCATTGCCGCAAGGTTCTCAAGTCGGCAATTGTAATTTGCAAGGAATTCGCAGGAAATAGAAACCTAGCACGGAGCTTCCTCTCAATCACAGAGCAAGTGTTCGTAAACTTGGCATTTGATCACATTCTGGTGCACTTGGAACCCTGGTGTGATCATGAACTGCACCTTAGCCGACTTGCACTTCGAGCACAGAGATTCGGAAGAAGACATTCTCTCCACGTACTGATTGTTGATCTCCATGCCTTTGCCGACTCGAAGGATGGTGGCGGCAGGATACAGGGACGAGGCGAGACGATGCAACAGCCATATGCACTTGGCAGCGTCGAGGAAGGCGCCGGTGAAGAGTTTCCGCTCCTCCGTGTCCTTGAAGACGATGTTCCATGGAAATAGAAACCAAATCTCGCGCATCTTCTGTTCGCAGAAAGCTAAAAACTTGGGTTCGAAATCGTCGTGGCCGGTGTTCGCCGCGTCCACGGAATCCACTAATCTTAATCGCTGAAACTCCTCGAAACGGGCTGTGGATCGCTCCTTAGGGTCGATGATTAGGGTTAAGCCTGTATCGTCGAAGCTGTCGTTCTCGAAGCAGTGGTAAAAGGCCTACAATGTTCAAGAATTCGGTGAGTGGCACAAATACCGCCAGAAGCGGGTGCATCACAACACCATTTTAGGTGTCAAGCATGGCCGTGAAGAATCCATAGCAAGAGGATTGCGACCACTACATCGTAGAATCGACAGGATGTTGATTGGCATACAATTGAATTATTAGGATTTTTTGTAAATTACCCTGGATTTCTAAAAAACACCAAATTACTTTATCCATGTTCTTTCTATGGTCGCTATATCTTCGCCAGTTAGGCTCCAAGAAGAGATTCACACAAGGAGACGCTGGATCGTACCTTGTTGATGTTCGCCTCTAATACAAATGATGTGTGCTCGCGCTTCATGAACTTCGCCGAGGGGTCAATAGCAGCGAGTGTTCTGCACACCGAGTACCCCGAATACTCCATCTGCTTCTCAAACACTTTGCAGAAGTATCGCACCGCGACTCGTGCACGGGTGGACGCCATCTCAAACAACGGAACTTTGTCGCTCATCTTCATATCTTTCAATCCTTCCGGCAGGTTTAGGGTGTCCCACTTCTCATCAACTTTCCAGGAGTCCTCGGAGAAACTCTTCTTCGCGTTTCGGCAGAGATCCGCCAAAGTAGGCTCTGCGCAGATGGACAATGAGATTCCGCTGCTTTCAGTCTCCGACGACGAGGGGGATCCCTGTGAGTTTTCCGAGCATGTGTCGTCGAGATTGACGGCGCCTGAGTTGTTGGATTCCTCCGACTGCCCTTTGGCATCCATGGCCTTGAGCTTCCGGAGCTTCCATTCAAGAAGATCGATAGCGTCTTGTTTATCAACGAGCGCCGATTGCTGTCTTCTGCTAAGATCAAGAAGCGCTTTCGCCCTGCTTTTCGTCCATCCGCTGGATTCCGAGCTAGATCGAGGTACCATACATGAAAAAAAATCGGAGAAGAGCCCTGAAAATACACCAAGCGGCCGACACCGACCGGAGTTGCTGCAGACTTCGTGAAACGCGTCGCCACTGTCGAACTGAAGAGAAGCGCTTCCCATTCTTCGAATCTTACCTGTTCAAATGACATCAAATTTAGAAGCTGCATACTCCACCATACACACAACCGGTCGAAACTTGCAGAATGCAAGACTCGGACTGTCCCTCGGATTCACATGATGAAAGCTTCGTAGACTAACCACGAAGTACAGGGCTGTCGATTGCAACTTGGGGTACTTTGTGTGAAGTAGAGACCGCTGGAGAATACAACTGGTTTGTTGCCCACACTTTCGCATTCGCCGGGGCTATGTGATCGAGTTCCTGCATGGACTGCCACAAGAAAGAGAAGAAACGAAAACATTCTGAGAAATCTCCAGACAACACGTCCGTCATTACCAAATTCCCAAATGCTCCTGAACTGATTCTACTGTTTCCATTGCCCAAACATGAAGGAGTTCAGTTGCCAACTGCAACAAATCCAGCAATGCACAAAAGAAAACTTAACGAAAGGGCGAGAACTTACCTGGCTGCGAGTGTGGCGAGGAGGGAGCTGCTTCTTGCCTTCGTCAACTCCCGTCATTCCAAGGTCTCGATTTCTGCCCATAATGTACGCAAAAGAGCTTGAAAAGCACAGTCACACAGCTTCACAGACGAGAATCTAGCCTCCAAACATCGGCATGTGTTCAAGCTCAGAAACATTCCATTAGAAAATCTCCATTCAACCTAATTGAAGCTCTTTCCTGCCGAAACATTCTCCGCATTCCTCACACCCAGTAACTTAATTCCCGCTTTGGCTACAGAGTCCTAATTCTTGGCTCCCTCTCTTTCAATTTCTCGCGCAGTGCCTCGCTCTCAACCTCAAAGATTCTGAACAGAAAAAAAAACAGATTTGCACTCTTTGATCACCTGGGCACTAGCTAACAATCGTCATTTGTTCAGCATGTCCAAGAATTCTGTATGTTGAAACCATTTAAGACGAGTTCACCAACAATTTAGCTCCGAGGTCGAGGCATAACAACCAGGTTAGTATCACAGCTGCTCTACCGATTCCGCAGCATTTGCTTCCAATTCTCTACAGCGTTTGCCCTCGATTTTGTGATGGTGGCAGCACGAACTTCTGGAAGTACAAACGGGGATTACAGGTGCGAGCTAGCTTGCCAAAGCAGGTGGGCTGTTGGAGGTCCCATCAATGGCCGCCAGAAGCACGGTTTCTTGACTATTCGGTTTAATACTTCCATCGTTCAAATGGGACATTCATTGCCTGCAGCACTCAGTTGATGCAAGTAGTTAAGGTCCAGGTTGGTAACATCTTCACGAAAATGAGAGTGTGTCATTACTGTGGGTGACACTGGCATTTACAGTAATATTTTTTGCCAGTTTTCTGTAGCTGTTTCTTTAACTCTTAACGGATTTGTAACTCAATGTGACTTATCATGCACAAGGACCAATACCGTACTGTAGTTACATTCGATTTGAAGTGAGTTCTTTTATGAAAACCTTATTGTTGAAAATAGAAAATTATTATAATTAATTTGGGATTCAACATTAGTATTTGCACAATTTGATATAACCGTATGATAACTACACCTAAATGTGTCCCAATAAGCAATTTAGCATAGTTATTATTATTATATTATAAAAGATTTTGTAGGGTCTAGTTGGTAGTCAAAAAGGGGATTCTAGATCCTTGTAGAATGCAACTTTTGAACATGAATAAAGTATATATTTTCAAATTTAAAATAGATATATCCAAATTCATCTCTATATTCTCATGAATAGAGGATGTGTATTTTAAACAAGAATCTATGGGGGGCAATTTTAGAAAAGGGTCCCAATTAAGTATTGTCACCTCAAAGAATGAAAAATTTTAAAATTTGATGTACAATTTTTGGGGGGAGGGGAAGGGAATTTATAAGGTAGGAGGCTCAGAAATTGACCATTTAAGGGCTGGTCTGCCTTTTCTTTGGATGGGAATATTTTTAGCTCATTTTCCAAAGAAAGAAAAATAGATGAGGATTCTAATATTAGTTGTTTCATATTTTTTTGAAGCATTTTTGAATTAGTTATGAATTTTCAAATGAGATGTGTCGTAGGTCCCTATTTATGACCCTAGGTCTTCCATGAACCGTTCACTTGCAATTCTAAAGAAAGATGGCAAAAGCAAAAAAGAAAGATTGGCTCTTGCAATTAACAAGGCTTTTTCCCTTGATTCATTTAATGACTGTAGCGTTCACTTTTAGAACCACCTCATGTCCATTTCACAACCATTTATAGGGGCGGTTCTTAATGCCCATGCGCTTTCAAAGCCTCCTACCTTATATATGAAGTTCTTAGTTTTAGGAGTCCCAAACATTCTTGATAAGGTTGCTCCTCAATATAATCTTTTAGGACCAATCAATGACACTTAGGAGGGACTTAATAGTCAATTCAAGGATTTGAGTTCGTTGAGAATCCATATAGGACAATTTTCTTCACTATAGGGGTTACTTTTCAAGGATGCAAAAGGGACCGCTTCCTCATTGGTAAACAATATTACGATGATCACTTTCATTACTATCCAAAATAAATGAAGCCCCAAACCCTTGTTTCTATGTAATGTTGTTAACAATAAAGAACATAATACATTAGATGTTATTTGGGGGCAATAAAGGGCTGTTTCAGGCCCGTTCTCCAATCTGTTTCCAATGTAGGGAAGGAACGTTGGGCTGCTATTAGAATCCTAATTATCAAAAAAAAAAAAAATTGCTTCTGAAATCAAAAAATAAAGTTAAAAAAATTAAAATTAAAAAAGAAAGTAACGTGGCCGAACTTTGGCCATGTTACACTATTGCGCTGTACTATTGTGGCTGCTGTCTTTTTAGTAAAATTTTACTAAAATCCTTATTTAAAGGCCATCACTTAAAAGATGATATTACTATGACTGTATTTAAAACATCCCTATCTCTTGTAGTGAATTGCTAGTTAGTTCATTGTTAGCCAATGCCTTTGGAAAAATAACTCGTTGGAGTGTGAAAATGGAGGATCCAAAACAAGACAAAAGATTGGTAGGACCGGCAACCAACCACTGTGTAAATATAAACGGTATGTTGCCACCGCTTTCATGAAATTGTTAGTTTTTAGCCGCTTGCCATGATTTCAAATCCAAGGCTAATACTCGGGATGCTAGAGTTAGGAATGTTTTTGGACAAGATGGATACCACTTTCGAGTTGGCTATTGAGGGGCTTGGAGTGCTTGGGCACATATCACTTTAGGATTGGTCATGGCAACTAGCCCTTGTTCCATCATCCACATCTCGCCGATGTAATGAAATTTGGAATTTAGTTTCAAAACTAGCATGGCTTTGAAAGAGGAAGATTGCAGCCTTTGCATACAAATTTGAAGTCAAAGAAAATGGCTGGTGAGAATTTGGTACAAGAGGAAATAACTTGGGAGATTTTGATAATGAGAGGACGCAACCGGTGCCCTTGGAAAAAAACCTAACTCCTTCAACATTAGAACCTCTCTTATTGCATACTCTCATAGTGTATAATATACAACAAGAGAGGTTTGTTGGTGGGGCCTAAAACCCTAAACCCAGGTTGAATCGTTCGAGGGCACTAGACTAGTTGTACTTTTTTCTTCCTTTTAATTTACTGGACACCATTCTTTGAAAAAAGAAAAAAGATTCTACTGTACAAAGAGGAAGAGGCGAATTATTTTAAATTGGATTGAAACTTTTCTGGCAAAAAAAGCTTACTTTTTTCTGGCAAAAAAAAGATTTTCATTATAAAATGGTGTTTTCTGGCTCCATTTTGCCCCCCCAAAAAGGGCTGCTCCTTCGTATAAGAAATAAGCCGGTTGACAACTCTTCCAAGCACTTGTTTTTCCACTACAATTAGCAAGTCATTACAATTTATTTTCTTGTCATTAGAAGAAATTTCAAGCCTCAAAGAATTGCGAGATCCGGATGGTAGTGGTGCAATTATAGAAAAAAGGACAGTTCTTTTTTTAAATATACTTTTTGGAATCTGATGTGGCAATATTTGTGCCATGCCAGTGCCATGTCAGATCAACTATTCATTCTTTATGTATATGTATATATAAATATTTGTATTTGCACCATGGGGGGCCAAAAATGAAAGTCTCACAGTCTTCTACAGGGTTTAGATTTCTTCTAATGTGCATATTCCATTAGAAGAGATTTAAGGGCAAAAGAGGGTCATTTCAGGCCTATTCCCTTGTTTTGAACAAACGATATGCTATCATAAATTTAGATTAAATTATTATTATTATTAAAAAAATTTAAAAATATGTATACATGTGTATTTATGTGTATATATATATATATATATATTCAAAAATATATTATCTGATGTGGCACAGTCTCGACCATGTCAGATTGCTGATGTGGCGAGTTCCCACAATTTGAAAACTCCTGATAATTCGCGGGCTTCTTTAGGCCTCAAATCTCCCCTAATGAAAGCCTTACAATTTGTTGGAAATTAATATACGAAGTTACATGGATATAATTTATATTTCAAATGACCTCTATCCTTAGGCTTCTAAATCCAATATGCAAAATATTTGGATATTGATGAAATTTTCTTGCCTTGATTGGCTAGAAACTTTTTAAGTAGCTCAATATACATTTGCAAAGTACATATTTCTTACGTTTTCTAGAAAGTATGAAGATGACTATTACATAAAGTTCATTGTTAACCAACCTAAACTATTCTCCTTTAAAGGAAGGATAATGCCTCTATATATGTTTAGGAGTGAATTTAGTTATAATCTATAGAGAATCATTGGCTGTTTAGGAAGTTGCAACATTAGTGCCATTGAATGGCTCGGAAGAACTTTCAAAAGTGTTTTAAGTGGTGTACTAGGAATAGATCAGTTTTCAAAGGTAAACACACCGACCTCCAACAAGTTTGCACTTAAGCCTAGAGAGACACTATTTTAGCCGCCATGGCTCAAAGGAACAATTCCTTCTCCTCGTACCAATGTTGTAGTGAAGACAAACAACTTCTCATTAGACAAGAATTTCAAGATAATTGGTGCAAAAATGAGGTTTTTTGCTCTGGTAGTTTTTACAAGACCCAATGGCATCTTTCTCTTAGTCTCCCACCTAGGCTGATGTGGCCGCTTGAACCGGATTGAACCGATTTGTTTATCTCTTTTTTCTGTATTTTTTAATGCAATGGACATCATTCTTTGAAAGAAAAAAAAAGAGTGTCATTAATTGGCTAGGAAGTTGCTATGTTCGAAGCTCCCACCTTTTGAGGAAGCAAAGAGGACCCCCCCTAACATTGATTAACAATGTTTGTGTCACTTATCTTTGGGTTAAGCAATCAATACACTATTTCTACATCCATCCATCTTTGAAACAATAATTCCTTTTTCAGTTACTTTACTACCCTTTTCATCCCAAATTGACGATATCATCCACATTTTTTGAGGAAATGATAAAAATTTGACTTTGCTTTTTGATCACCCAAAGTACAGTACTGAGAGCATTTCCACCATGGCCCTCCAGAGCTGGCCTCAACGGCTCCTGGAGGGCCCTTTCTCCTTTTTGACTCTCACCACCATCCTCGCAATAGCCCCTTTCAAAGCGGCCACGTCCAAAATCAAAGCGGCCAGTCAAGAGTTGAGTGTCACTGCAGCTCCCCGCTACAACAAATTTCGAAGAATCTTGGTTGCTACTGACAGGCAATGAAGAGAGCTTGCCGAGGAGCTGCGCAAAAATGGCCCGCCAAAAGCGCGGAGGTGGGGTCATGGTGTCAGGATCATGGAGAGAGGGGGCAGAGAGTGAGAACCGGTGGGGGTTTGCCACCCACCCCTCCACCTTGAGTGCGCCAGGGCCCGTCAGATTGAGCGGGCACTGGTGCGAATGCTCTGAATATTTTGGTAATGCTGGTGAATTGGGTCCCATAACATAGTGCTAAATAAAAGAGCTGGTAAAGAGCTTCGCAACATGGGCCCATATCAATCTCTCTCGATTCACTTCAAAGCCCAGGCATCAATGAATGATCCGAAGTAGTTGACTGATCTCTTGCTTCCACGAGGAACTGAAACCGCCACGACAACTCTCTGCAATTAAGTTGACCTCCCCGGAAGTTATTCATGGACACACATTCTACACGTAACTTGTGCAGGGTAGTGATTGGGTTAGGGCAACGTCCTCCAGTTTGCAGCGGTTGAATAAGAGCATGATCCTCCACATTTACTGCTCAGATTGCGGAGTTAATGGGTATAATTAAGTAGACAGAAAGGGCTGCTTCAAAATGGCTACACTGCCAGCATTCGATCGGGAAGTTTTCGGAGCTGCAGCCTCAGTATGGATGAAATTGTCAAATTTGGATGAAAAAGTGTATGAATCTGATTGAAAAGTGTTTTATGGTACAAAAGATGGATGTACAAAGAAATGAAATGCTTCACCAAATTTGAAGTGATTGCCATCCTAGCACTTTTCCAAAAACCAAAAAAGAAGGACTGTGAAGGAATAAAGGAAATTTGAGGGTGAATCCAAGCATTACTTATACACTTTTTCTTCAAAAAGTTAGAAATGTAGGATGTTTCTTGCATTGTTGCAGATGTTGGAAAGGATCTTGTTGCATTAGACTGGATTTGGAGGCTGGCTCGTTCCCCAATCTGCCTAAATTCAATGAACGGTGGTACGAGCGTGTCAAAAAAAAATTCAAAAAAAAAAATTGTTTTTACCAAAATATCATTTTAAGCAATTTTTTTTTCTTCCAAAAATGACATGGCAGTTGCTGTACCACGTCAGTCAGTTGCTACAGCTACGTTCCCGCAGTCTCGGAATGCTAGGGAACTTGCAGCCCTCCAAGCCCCTCAAATCCCCTCTAATGGTTAATTATAGGAGTAAAAATAAAACAAGTGCAATCAAATGTACAATACACTAACTTATAGAGTACACAAATTTATTTTATTACACATTCCCTATATATCTAATGCTGTACACAAATATTATCAAAAAAGTTCTCATATAATGAAAAAAAACATATAGAAGTTCATTGAACCTAACAAGGAAATGCAATGAGAAAAGTTTGAACGTAATATTATAGAACTTCAATAATTAAATTAAATCATTCAACAATCTCACTTCTAAATTTTTAATTGAATTTTTTATATGTATATTATATTTGTTTGGAGTGTAAATAGAGATGCTACCAGAAACACAAGGCATATCAAAATATAAAACTACTATATAGGAGAGAAATTGACACAATTAAACTTGTAGTTTAGGAGATACTTATTATTAGAAATTTCAAAATTTGTAGTTTATTTCCATTGTATCTAAATAATACATGCTACAAGACTCTATAATTCTTTTTCAATTTCCAAGAAGATCCAACAAAAAACAAAGAAGTCTAAGAATAGGAATCATGCTCAAATCTTTAGTCAATAGGTTTTGGACGTAATTACTTTATATTTAGAAAATGTGCTTTGGTTCAAAATCTAAGCATTTGGGGAGAATTGAGGGCAAGGGAGGGCCGCGAGTTACTTTACCACATCAACAATCTGATGTGGTCAAGAAAGCGCCACATCAAATAATATATATTTTGAAAAAAACAACTTTTTAAAAATTATAGATATATATATATATATATATGTATTTTGATTTTTGATTTTTGACAGAGTATTGTTGGTTCATATTAGGAGAAGAGACAGGGAAACGACACTCCCTTGCCCTCAAATCTCCTTTAATGCATGAATTTTAATAAAATCTTATAAGATCACTTTGTATATGTTTTGAAAGAAAAATAGGCATTTCCTAAAACAAAAATACAAAATCAATAAGCCAACTTGAACTCTCTTAAATATACCTATAAAGTCAACAAATTGAATTTTTTATTTTTTTGGATGCACTCAAGGCTAATTTACACCAAGAACAAACCAAAGGACCATAAGTATTCAAAGGTATCCCACTTTTGATATGTAAACATAGGAGGCGGGATTGTGCACGAGCTTAATTTAAACCCAAGAGAGACTATTAATTAGGCTATAATTATTTAATAAATTTGACATTGTCAATCCCAAGATCAATTAAATAAATAAAATTTATGGTTGTGTGATTTTTACCTTCATGGTCTCCTAAGATTGTGGTATGCCTACTTCAAAAGGTGAGCAATAAAAAAACTCCTCAAAACCGGCATAGCATTATCCACTTTAGCGAGACAAGATTCTAAGTGGATTTCTCATCCATGATGAATGGCATGGACCTTGGCCAAAGCATAAATCCAACTTGGACCATTATCTACCTCTCAATCAGTCACTACTTTAAGAATTCAAGAGGTGACTTGGTCTAACCTTTGTGTAAATTGACCCTTGCTCACAACCAATGTGTTGATAGTAGGGCCAATTGCTCTTTTGGAAACTATTGGAGAGATTGGAAAGCCGGTTGGCTTCTTTCAAAGAGGATAATCAATAGGGACGTCTTTTAATTGGTCTTTAGGCACTTCAATATATGAATTATCAAAAATGAAACAGTTTTCTTCAAACTATAGACATTTATAGCACAAGCATCAATAATCAACACTTGTTGCAATTCAGGATAAATTAATTGGAATTTAGAAGAAGAAATAATGTGTAATTTAACTATTAGAAGGCAAGGCATGCTAAAGTGAATGTAAAGTTCATCTTAGTCAAACACCAACAATTTACAATGGAGTTACTCATAAATTCATCATACGATCATACTCAAAAGAATACAATTAGATCCCAAAACAGTGGATTCATATAATGACACATATTCAACAAGTTTTTCCAATGCTTTCCTTTTTTTATGGTATAGTAAGTCAATTTTCCCATTCATACTCATATTTCAAGTGTTGATATCTAGGCAAAATAGATAATGGGTGGTCATTTTGTATAGTTGCATAAAAGGTTTTATAACTCTAAAAGAACTTCATCTTTGGCAAAGCATCCATAAATCACAAGTTTATTTTTTGAAAAGAATACTCTAAATTTATGAAATGTAAAAAATAATATTGATAGACATCCTTTTGTTATACTACTCAAGGACAATTCTTGCAAAACACTCATTCTAGTAGAGGTGAAAATTTGCTAATTAAGTTTATGTTGGGCATTTGTAAAGGAAAAGCTTCTACTTCATCTAGTTTTGCAAGCTACATGGTCAAAGTTTCTATTTCTAGAATATCCACAATCAAATAATACAAATTTTCAATGCACTAATATATTATAGTAGTTGTTTTTGTCTATTTTTGCAAGAAACATATCCCACTTCTTTAGGAATAAAGGACAAATGTTTTACTTTACTATCAAAACTTGCTTCATTTATTTTCTATGTTAGTGATAAATGCATTATCAAAATTGTCAACAACTAGTGAATGTCAATGAAAATGACATATTTTTTATAGTTGCAATAGGAATTGTTCAGATGTGGATGGTTGTCACAAATGCAATAGCTAAACTCATGCCATACAATGAATAAAAAAATTGCCTTGTATATATTGTATTTAGATTTTGATGGAACTACATTTGGAGGTCTCAATGTTGTTGAGGCATCTTTGTACACCTTCCTTGCTTTAGGGCTCCGTCCCATAATACTACTCTTTCTTTGTAGGAATGAAGGTATTAAGCAATTGACTCTCTTTAAAGCTAGCCTATTGTCAAGAGTTGTAGATTTTGGATAATTATTATATTTTTAATTTTATATAGTATAAAATTCTACTATGCATATGTTTCTAATATGCATGAGATTCAAGTAATATGGGATCTTACTCAAAACATGGTGGTAAAAAATTTGCCCACTAAGAATAAGTGAAAATTATATCATAAATCAAGATTCTACTACTCTTTGTGCTACAAATGATCATTGATTTGAGATTTAGGAGTTCAAATTTGCTTACATTTAAAAGATTCTTATGAAGATGGAGTTCAAATGGGTAGTGTCAAAATATATCTTAGATAAGAAACATGACAAGAAGTAGTAAATTGCACATTGCTTTGATAGAAAGAAGTAAGGCAAAACAATTGTGGCTTCCATAGTGTGAGTCATATTGTCGCATGGTATGTAATTTACCTAAGAGACAGAACAATCCCGTGGCCACTTGAAATTTGAATTAAGATCCTATATAAATCAAGGCATAAGCCAATTATAATTTGAAGATCATTATTGGATTTAATAAAGGGCAATAGCTTGGACTTTTTTCCCAAATGTGATGCACCCACCTTTGAAAGAATCTCTCTTAGAATTGGTTTTTTTTAGAAGATTTCATTTCCATGAAGTGAATATAGTCTCTAAGAGTGTATAATACATCCCTCATATTAAATCACATGCACTAATGTATGACATTTTAAGATAAAAGAATGACCTTTTGTTTTAAGTTTAAATTGCAAAATTGAATACTTTATAGAATAGGTAGTTATCCATATCATTCAATGCATAATAGAGTGCAATTTTTTTTCATTGTTACTAAATTAACTTAATATATAAGTGGTTGCAACCTTGTGATTTGTCATAATTCATAATTCAACCATGTATTTGGAGTGAATGATGATATCATATTGAGAACGTAATTGTTCAAATCAATCAAATCATTTGATATTTTACAAATAATAACTCAAGCGGCTTTAGATTCTTGAAGATTTTGTATCTAATGTTTTGATTCTATTATTATATGGCATCAAAGTATTACATTTTGGTTTGGCTATTGCAAATTCCTTTTCATACTATTGACAATGTACTCAAAAAGTAATAGGCACTATCATATACACTAGTAAGGAAGTGTGGCAATGACTCCCACATTTGAGTGGCAAGCATTGCCATATATACTACTGTAGTGTGGTAGTGTGGCAATGATTACCACTTTTGAGTGTATAGTAACAAGCATGTTACTAAATGGCACTGCTATATAGTAAATATGACAATGATTGCTAATTTTAAGTACACATACAATACCAATCTTGTTACTAAACATTTGAGCTCATGAATTATTGAAATATATATGTGCTTGTTAAATAATCGAGTACCCCCAATGTTTATATTTTTTTGTAAAGTTCTAAGATTATAATCAATATGCGATGAAATATAGTACATGTATATGTATCCATATGTCATTAATATAATGTCATTAGTATCCCATATCAATACCATATCTATACATCAACCATGTAATAACCGTATATATTTTGTATATAATATATATTTGTATACCATATCCTATTATAACTATATGTATCATGCTATAATCAAACATTAGAGGGAATTTGGAGCCTTTCAAAGACTGCAAGCTCCTCTGCGTTCCCAAACTGCGGGAATGCAACTACGACAGCTAGCTTATGTGGCCAAACCATGCCACGTCATTTTTGATTTTATTATTATTATTTTTGCTTAAAATGATATTTTAATTTAATTTAATTTTTTAATAAATATTTTCCGACAGCCTGTACCGCTATTCACAAAATCAGGCCAAATTGGAGAACAAGCATGAAATGGCCCTCTAAAAGCTCCAAATCCCCTCTAATGGGAAAATCAATTCATATATTTCAGAATTAAAGCCTTTACCCCCTAAATTCCCAAGGCAGTTTTCTGTCAAAAACAACTCAAAACTATTAGTTCTGCTAAGTTCATCTAATAAAAGAGAAAAAATAACTTTTTTTGGAATCTAACCGTAGGATCTTCTACTTAACTTACCTCAGAACTTGTGGTAAAAATTTCATAAAGTTCAACCGTACAGATTAGAAGATATCAGGATTCAAAGTTGGAAAAAATTGATTTTCTGAACACTAACTTGCAATTTCAGATGACTTTGACCGCCATTTGTAAAAAGAATTTGCACTACACACTTTTAATTTAGTTTTCTTTATGTTGAATAATTGAGTTGACAATCTAAGAAAAAAAAATCCAAAAAAATCCACTTGATTCAAGAAGATGCTCTAATTGCCCAAAAAATAAGATTGTCCATAACTTTCACATAACAAATCCAAATGGAATGAATCAAAGCTTCCCATATAGATAAAAATACAATCTATGAGAAAATAGTTTTTCAATTTTTTTTCTTGTGAGAAGATTTCTACCCGCCACACTGAAAAAAAGGACCTTTTGTGCCATAACTTTTGCTCTTGGGCACCCATTGAAATAAAAATTATATTCCCATAAAGCTAATGTGTTTTTCTATCTTCACAAAAAGTTTCAAAAAATAATGATGAGTATTGAGGCCGTAGTAACCTATCCGAAATCCATTTTGTCCCCCGAGGGGACAATGGGACTTTAGGGGTTAAATATGAAGTTTGCCATTGATTTCTTCAAAGGTTATGCAACACCAACATTGTAGTGAATATTGAAATACATGAGCAGGAAAGTTGAGACAATACTTTGTAATAGCCAAAAAACATCAAAGCCATCAGAAGCAACACTATAAAAAAAATAAGAAGAAATAAATAAAAGCCAAATCATGAAATCTACTAGAAACAATATTACCATCAAAATAAGACAAGAATAGAGAATTTAAAGGCAACTTGTATTTATTAACAACCAAATAAAATGGTATTGAAAAAAAATAGAACCAAAGAAAATGGAACCAAGGTCAATTCAAAGATTACTTCAAGGAAGTGGAAAAAATTGTATTATATAATAAGTTATAGACTTCTAAACAAAACACAACGCCATCATCAAATGCAATTACAAAAACAAACACATTACATTTAGGAAATACATTACAATCACTTGAAAATGTAGTCGTTATGTGCTTTGAAGTAATCATGTGCTTCATTTTTTGTTATAAAGGTACAAATCAGCCCGTTTTCTTTTTTTACTTCATTTCATTTAACTAACAATCAATGGGCAATGATTGTAACTAGGTGGTCTTGAAAAAAAAAGACTTTAGTGTGCCACATTTAACTACTTCTAGACTTTCAATTGAATTCTAGAGAAAATGTTCAAAAATCTCTAGATAATAACATCTAGAGATCTCCAGATGTTTGTATAGATCTTTAGATGCTTTGTATAGATCTCGAGATGTTTTATTCAATCTCCCAATGATTATCTCTTGATGTTTCTTCTCCAATATCAATTCTGGACTCTTTGAAAGTCCAAAAGTAGTTAAATGTGACATTAGCCTAGAAATACTATAGAAATACTAAGTCTTTGATCAATGACTTTCAAATTAATGGTACATAGAAACAAAAATACACTTATTCATATACAAATAAGTTAATGTTTGATTGATTACTTTGATGATAAGAGACAACATCTTTCTAGGGTTAAAAGCCAAATGGAAGCAAATGCATAATAGCTCATTTGTTTTTGAAGTTATTTAATACTATATAATTGGGGTAGGAACCCTCAAAGATGGTAAATTGACATATGGTTTTAATATTTGGGGATTTTTTCCTTAATTGTTGTTTCAAAATTATAGAGTTTGAAAATCTTTCACCATTAGGTACTATTTCATGTTAGTTACGTGCATGACAAATTTCAAAAGTACATGAAGAGTTGAATTTTTTTCACACATTTGTCTTAGATCTATTTTCTTTCAATATATTGTGATTGAATTTCAAAAAACAAATCTTCTCAATACACTAGAAAATGTTAATTTTTTTAATAATTTTTTATAAATCATACCCTTTGTCCTTTAGTAGTTAAATATAGTCATAAAATTTATAAATACAAGAGCAATTCCAATCAAATTGTTCCAAAGTCAAAGTAAAGGCCATGTCGTTTTGGTCCTTAGGATAGAATTTAAAAGGCACTCTAATGAGCCCATTGTAAACCTTTATTCCATTTAGGCCTCCATTTTATCTTTCACAAACACACCTCATTTGAGTTGTATAACTTAATAGTTTATACTAAGCATGAGTTTCATTGACTATGCACTCCAATGATTTTGACTATCAACATCCACGCCAAAAAGTCACAACATTCTATATTCAACTAAGTTTGGAATTTGGGAAAGCGACTTTGTATATGACTAAGAAGCAACAACTCCAAAAGGCATACATACTAGTTTGAGTAAGAACTATACAAGGCTACCTTGTTGGTGTTGATTGGAGTGGCTTCAATTGACCAAGAGGCGGCGATACCATGTGGCATGCAAAATTGCCCATGTAAGAATTGATCATTTAAGGCCGCCATGTTGATGTTGATTGGGATCGCTTTAATTGACTAAGAGGAAGTGACACTAAATAGTACTTAAAGTGATCCATGCAAGAACCGTGCATGACCTTGTTATCATCGACACTTGGAACTACATTAAATACAATTGTAAAAGCCCTGCCATTAAACTGATTCAAAATTTCACGTAGAATCAATGAATGATTTACTACAATGATGTGTTAAAGATAGATTGAACAGGAAGTAATTCAATTGAAGTGCATCGAAAAATTCCTTGATCTAATAAAAATTGTAATGTGCAAGAAATATATATGATTTTTAAAAATATGTTTAAAATAAAAATTTATCAAAACTAATTTTTATATCAAGAAACGAAATCTTTTATAATTAATCTATAATAAAAAAATTTCTTACTAGTACGCAATTGACGCATTGTAATTTCACTTAATTTGATTTTAATAAATTTTTGTGCTAATGGTACAATTAGAGGGCCAAGGTGCATTGCCTTTATTGCCCCCACTTGAATGAATGTGAATGAGGGGAGCTCATTCCTGGAGCTCGTTTCTACTATAGAAATACAAAAGTTGTTGCAAAGAACATCATAAACCTTTTTCAAATATTGTCATATTTTAGATATTAATAAGCACAAAATTAAGATGAAGACTATCAAGGAATTCAAGGATTCAAGTTGTGTTGGTATCCACAAATTAAAGCTTGTTGTCAGTGAAGAAATATTCATTTTATATTTTGATTCTTTGCCAAAATCATGATTGCCATACACTAGTAGGAAAAAGGCTATCAATGATTGGTGTCAATGATTGTAAAACTAGCCATTTAGGAAACTTATGACTAGAAAATGACTAGAGCCTAATTTTAGGTTTTAAATCATTTTGGAGTAGTCATTTATTTAATTAGTTGTTTATTTGTAACAATTTATTTCTCATCTGACTGGTGATGTGAAAGTTCATTAGCCTCTGGTGTTGATAGGGCTATTGCATTGGTCAGTGTGGCTGATTAGACTTGGCTAAAGTGGGTTGTGGTGCACAACGTTACTTACGTGTCTATTGAGGTGCATGTGATTGGTGACTGGATACTACTTATGTGACAAACATGGATGCACCAATGAACTACAGAACTCACCTAATGCATTGCTAATTTTGATTTTAGCCTTCTTCTTGTATCAAAATCAATGACTTCACTAGTTTTCATCAAAATAATCATAGGATTTCAAACAAGAGGCATTTGTCGCTATTGAAAAGAGGAACAATGATAAAGACATGTAAAATAATCAAAAATCCAAAATAAAGAAATCATGGCACTACAATTGGAAAGTAACAATTATAATATCTAATTGGGTAAAACAGCCCTTCACCATGAAATCTTGAGGCAAGAAAAGAAAAAGAAAGAAAGAGGGTAAACAACAAAATCAAGAAGATAACAAACTCATCAAACAAGAAGATAACAAACAACAGACAAACAACAACATAGACAACAAAAAACAAAAAAGAAGAAGAATGAGAAGAGGATGATTAGCAAAAAATAAAAAGAGCATAAATTCTTGCATTCAAGAGGCAGGGGCTAATCTAAATTCTCACTTAGAAATCTTGAAGACAAAACAAGAGGAAAAAATAAAAAGAGGATGATTAGTAAGAAACAAGTACAAGAATCTAAATTACTGCATTTAGGAGGCAATGGCTAACCTAAAGAAGTAATGATTGGCGTAGACCCTAATTGTGATTTTTTTACATGAAAAATAATTTTTTTTGTCTTCTTCTTCGTACACTTCAATTAATTGTTGCTATTATTAAACACTAATTAAAAATCACCTTCTTCTTGAGGCAAAATGGTACTTAGACCTATATGTTTAGATTAAAAAGGATTGCGGTCCAATTAGTCTAGGATGTCGGGACTAGCTAACCCTTGAAGGTCAATTGTCTGTTGAATGGACAAATAAAATTTGGGTAGGTTTCCATGAAGTCAATGTTGGCTAAATGTTCGTTAAATTTTGATACATGATGTAAATATATATTCCCTTAGTAGAAATGTAATTTATTTCCAATTGGATGCTTGAATCAAAATTTTTGTTGCTTTGAACTTTTTTGACACCCTGAGCAATTGGGCATCTTTTGCAAAAACGCTAACCAACTTTTGAAAATTGGAAGGTATATAACTAATAAAATATGGCATACAAATGGCAAAAAAAAACAAATTTTAGTTTTGAAATCACACTCTAAGAAAAATCAAACTTTATTAGCTATGTCAGAACAATTTCAAAGAAAAATATTTTCTTCTAACTTCAAGCCCTATTATCTTGCAATTTATGAAGTCAAAGTTCTTGAATTTTTTCTTGCATGTTCTAAATGTTTGTCTCTATATTTTTATTGTTTGAATTTCAAATAAAAAATTCCTTCATAGCACAAGAAATCATCAAAGAATGACTAGTGTATTGCTAGCTCACTTAACCTCCTTGCATTGCGGGGTGATTTAAAATAAGCTAGACTCTTTTTTTGCTTCTAAAATTTTTCATTAGTGAATCTAACATCATAGACTTGTAAATGGTCAAAATCTACATTTGTATAGAGCAAAAAATTTATTCCAAGAGGGTTCAAAGTTTGTTGACCATGCTTTGCAAGAATTTTTTTTCTTTCTCACTTTAAATATTATAATCTTTAATTTCAAGCGGTCCAATGGGCTAAAAAAATTTCCACACATTGTTGACTTGTTTAATACACTTTTATACAATTAAAATTTAAAAAAATATAATTTTTGATTTTAGACAATACATCAGAAGTTGGAAATTATGGACTTTTCTTCATCCAAAACACCCTCCGGCCTTTTGGAGGTTAATTGTTAAATAAGCTTACTTACAAGAGAAAAATAAAACACATTATTGACACCAGAATTCGAAATTAAAGGATATCTCTGACATGTTGAATTCTATCAATCATCATACTACTAAAATCATAACTCCCTCTTTAATATCACAAATGCTACCATTAATAATAGGAGCTCATACTTGCTATGCTATGCATTCATTGTATCACATATTAGTAAAATTTGATATATTTGAATAGAATGCATGATTTCAATAAGTCTTTGAAATAATTAATTTTAGTATTTTGTAAAAATATTTTCAATCATGCATATATAAAATTAATATTTTCACACAATGTTATATTATAGAAATAGAGTAGTAGTTTGCAATCACCTATGTAATATCACTTTTACAGCTTTTATGATTTCAAAATTCTATTGCTACTACCAAATGATTTGAGAAATTTATTCAACTGAAGCGATTTTGGATTTCACAACAATTAAGTTGTTTATAAAGTTTTTGAAATTTACAAGTTTTTCTTTTCAATTCACCAAGTTTTTAGGTTGCCATTGTTTATAACAGTTGAGTCAACTTTTGAATGCATTACAATAAATGTGTATCTTTTACAATATTCACCATTGCATATATTTCATTCATCATTCAATAAATTTCTATTGTACATTTCAATATATGCTTATTTATAAAACAAAATCATACAAAGATTTTAGTAATTTTTATTTGAAGATTTATTCAAATTTTTGTTCTGCATTTTATCTAATACATAAAAATTCTAATAAAATTCTAATGATGAATGCGTAGCATAGCAAGCGCCAACCACTAGCTTTCTATTAAAATTCTATTAAAAATATTTACAAATCTATAAACACTCTTCAATACATAATTTTTTTTTACCTTTTCGCATGATATAGGATATCATTTCTTCATTTGATGAGTAAGAATTTTACCTTTATTGAAATTCCCAAACGATGACTATTTGAACATCCACAGGCATGGAAGCGGCCAATTTTGACCACGTGGTTACCATATTTAGTTTAAGAGAAAGTAAAAATAAAAGTCGATCAATCGAAAAAGTCAAAGGAACGAGGTTGGGTTTAGTTCAGTTGGGGTTTTGTGTCTGCTTCATGTTTTTCAGGAATTGACCTGGATTGAGCTTCCCTTCAGTCGGCTATGGCGCCTGGCATCCCAATGGCTCTGAATGCCCTAATTCTGCTCGGGCTGCTGTTGCTCCTCCCCTGTGCTTCCACAGTCGCGGAGGAGCAGGCCCCTCTGGATGCTTTGTTCGCTCACATTCGAGAGATTCAGCAGCATAGCAATTCGGAGCTAGAGAAATTCAACGCCAAGGGGCCGCAGGAGTTGATTGCATCGCCAACCGGGGCGGCTGTGGGATCTGTGGAGGCGCCTGCGGGATCTTTAGAGGCGGCCGAGGATGCAGAGGAAATGGGGTTAGGAGACGACACCACCTCGAACTTGATGGCGCACATTTATGCAATGCAGCAGAAGGCGCTCGAGACGAATGAGCCGAAAGGGAGTGAGGAGGAGGAGGAGGAGGAAGAAGAAGAGAAAGAGAAACAGATTGGGCAGGATGGAGTGTCGGATCTGTTAGTGCAGGGCAAGGTTGAGCAGCTGGAGACAATGTTGAAAAGCTTGACTGACAATGTGGTGGACAACCAGGAGGAGCTTGGCGAGCACAAGATGCAGTTGAGTGCGGATGGGGCCAAGGGAGACGATGTTATTAATCTTTTGCATAAGTACGCGCAGGAGATGCATCAAAAGCTTTATCCGAATGGAGTGGGTCTGCCGGAGGATGATCAAAGTCACGAGGCTGCTATCGAAACTGTCCCGGGGCACGGCAAAGACCATGAGGATCACTTGCAATTACATGGGCATGATCACAGGCACGAACACAGACACCAACATGACGATGACCATGATCATGGTCATGGACATGGACATCACCACGACCACGATCATGGCCATGGAGATGCACACGCCAATGTAGGCTTCTCCAGAGCAAGCGACGCTCCTTCCCACAACCATGACCACAGTGGTCACAGACACGGACATGACCATGGGGAGAGCATCAAGAAGAAGAAATTTATGCTGCCAGAGGAGATTGCAGAAGAAGAGGATTTGCTAAAGTATGGTTTTGATGGCCAAGTATACTCGGATGTTGAACAACCTAGGCGATTGAGAGGTCCGGACACAGGTTCGTTCAATTCTTTTTCCTTTCCAGCTTTATGTGCATGTCATTCTTTGTCTGGCCATCGTTCAACAATGGATAATTCTAGGGAAGCGTGCAGCAAGCTTTCACTTGAGATTTTGAGTTCACAGATTTCTACTGGGAAATTATGAACGATGCCATAGTGTCGAATGATCATGTATTCCTTAATTTACCGCGAGCAAAGTCGCAACAGTGAAATGACTATATTTTAAGTCATGTGACCTGTCTCAAAGTTTGCTTCAAGAATCGAGGTTTAGGGTTTACAGTAAATGATTTTGCATTCATCTTGTTGTGTATTTGGTTTGGATTTAAAAAATATGTGTTAATATGTGATCATATTTCGATTATTGTTTGTTAAATGCATAAGAATCGGGCTGCTCTGGTAGTGCATATTTTGGGAAGAAAAGATGTAGTACGCATCTTTCAATATTGATGATGTCGTGTTTATGTTCATGCATGTGAGAAGGCGTCTGGTTGCGAGCAATGGGTTGTTCACTGCTGGTGAGCCTGGCCTCTCTCATCTGCCTCATGATTCTCCCTTGCATTGTCTGTAAGTCTTTCTCAGAGTCCTTAAATTTCTACTGCTGTTTTACTTCTTGGCAAGATGTAGCTGGTTACGTTGTCTAAGAATTCGAAGAGCTTCAACTCTAAGAAGCGGTTCCAATTGCTACCTGTATCTTATTTTTTTGTTCGCGCAAGTTGTTTTGAGCAATTCCAACACTTATTGTTTTACCACTGCTCGAAGGAGCTCATTCTGAAGAAACGCTCATACTTGTACCTGATGCAGCAAATGGAAAGCCTTCAGAGAGGGTAGTCAATGCCTTGGCTGCTTTTGGGGTACGTTGTGCCTTTTTGATATTTGCTGGTTGTTTTGCACCATTGCTTCGTTCTTGCTGCTGACAATTGATAACGGTTTAGGCTCAGGATCATATAATGAGCAATGCAAGCAATAGAGTATACCCCAATCGGTACGGAAGCTTGTGTAATGGGCAACAAAGATACCAGGATCGCGCTGATATTGTGGATGCATCAATCAGGCTGGCGCCATGTTGGGAGATGCCTTCCTTCATCAACTGCCACACGCATTTGGTAACTTCTCGCTCAAGTATCATAGAATTCTTTTGAATCAAGACCTGTTGTGTTCTCTGGAAATGCTTTGTTTATTTTTTATTTTTAAGTTGGAGATGGTGTGGAAAAATAGTCAGCTTTTACATAGTAATGACTTAAAAAGTTAAAATGATACAAGTAGAGTTGTTGCTCCTTTGCTTTGATTTAGTTGAGTGCACAGGGGTTCATCTATAATTCTGACATCTGACATTCTGATAATTCCTTATTGTCATTTGCTTCTTTATCGTTGCTTCAGGGAACTCCGCCACTCCTCATTCACATGATGCACACCAGCATCATCATGATCACGGTCATTCCCATTCCCATACCCACAATCATGAGCACTCTGCAGCTACAGGCCAAGGTCATGCACACTCTCTACAAGACTTATCGATTGGCCTTGCGGTGCTTGGTAAGTATTTCCTTGCAGCCTAGTTTCTTACTTACTGTAGCGCCTCTTAATCTCTCATGTTTGGAGCCTTCATGTCATCGTGTTTGTAAAAGTAACTTGCCGAGTTGTGAGCTTTTAGGCGTAGGTATTACAATATGTTGAATACATGATATTATTCCGCTTCGTTGTTTGACTGTGTTTCATCGTGATAGGTTCAATTGTCGGTTATGACATTATGTTACTCATTCGTAATGAGTTATTGCTGCTTATGAACGTCTACTTTGAATTGACGCTTTCATGGACTTCAGGTGGAATCCTCCTCTTCTTTATCGTTGAAAAGATTGTAAGACGATATGAAGAACTGTCCAGTCGTGAAGGCCAACGTGCACTAGGTCATACTCACCATCACCATCAAAAGAGAACGGAAAGGGTAAATAAATTGGATGTTCCCGACAATGCAGCGGTTGGGGACGTGACAGCACTTGAAGAGAAGGAGTCAAACTCCTTAGAAAGCAAAAGTTCGGATTTAAAAAAGGTACTGTCTGGTTGCCCAGAATTAAAAAAAAAATACTGACCGAACATAGACAGATGCTCTACGTGATCACTACTTCACCGTTTATTGACCTGATGAGATTTGCTGTAACTCAATTGCCTTGAATTGTTTGCTTTGGGGTCTTGAAGAGGATCAATAGCTAGTCTGAGTGAAATGATGCTCAAAGGCGCACCGGTTTTGATGCTGGTCTTGCACTACCTTACATTGTGTTATAATAGCTTTCTTGAAAGCAGCAGCATATACCACAGCAAATTTTGCACCTCTTTAATCTATCGTCATCTGGAGCTCTATTTCATATGTTTGTTACGATGATAACAAGTTGTTGCTACTTGTCAAACTACGAAACAGAGGAAAGGCGGTAAGAAGAAAGAGATAGCTGCACTGCAAAATGAAACGTCGTCCGCGCCGGCACAGTCACCTCAACAAGTGGATGCTGGTGGTGGATTTGTCATAGGCTACCTGAACCTCTTCTCTGATGCAGTGGTGCGTAAAGTGTATCTTTCTCGCAGATAATGTCCCTAGGTTCCTTTAAGGATAGAAATGTCTCCTTTTCTGCTGGTACTGAGTTGGCATTTTGTCGGCTCACTTTTACTCACATTGCAATAATATCGGCTTGATGAATATTTTCTATCCGTTGCTATTTTTTGCTTTCAGCTTGGTATGAGGTTTCACTGCAAGATTCTTTCTAGACTGAATGTATTTTGGACAAGGAGTTACATGTTACAGGGTGAAGGTTACGAGATGAACGCTGAACCAGGCTTGAGTCTAGTATGTATACTTGTGGATTTGTCTTTGCTGAGTTCCTCATTCTTATTATTTGTTTGGGATCCATGTTACAGCATAACTTCACAGATGGCATGGCCCTTGGGAGTGCTTTCTTGCTCCATGGCACAGTGGGTGGCTGGTCACGAACTTTGTTTCTCCTTGCGCATGAGCTTCCTCAGGAGGTTTGCTCCTTTTCTCTTACGTTAGTTTGTGTCATGCATATCCTGATTCTTTAGAACTTGCTTAAGGTTATTTGAGTTCACAATTTGCATATGTTCTTAGAGTAGCTGGGAATTAACCTACCATCAGCATTTGTAAACTTTGGTTGGTATTCCGGCGTGCCAGCAATTTCTAGTTATCACAGTTTTGCTTCTCTTTTCTTGCTAGCATGATGTTCTCTCTATGTATCCGAGTTGTTTCCATCTGGCAAAATTTATCAGTCAGGTGGGTTTTGGTTAAAAGCTGATGACTTCTTCAGGATAGATTGCTTGTTCAAGATCCAGTGTCATTCTCATGTGAGCGAGTGATTTCCTAGAAATTCGTTGTGGAATTTCATCGCATATTGAGAAGTAACTGTTCCTGTTTTGGGGGATCAGGTTGGAGACTTTGGAATTTTAGTGAAATCTGGCTTTAGTGTGTTTGAGGCCCTTGCATTCAATTTCCTGTCGGCATTGGTTGCCTTAGCTGGAACTGCTGTGGTATGTACCTCCTTAACATTGGCCTAAGCGTGTTGTATATGAACTATTAGTATTCAGCTGAAAACTAGTTTGATTAGAGAAAACAACCGTACTTTGAAGATTTCGCCAAGTATCCTCGTACTTCTAATTTGTAGTACATGTTAGTGTAACCTAACAACCCAAATCTGAACGTTGAAACATTGAATCGTGCTTACCATTTTGACTTTTTTGCAAAATTTGCGGCAGGCCCTGATTTTTGGTGCAAGTTCGGGCCATTCCTCTCTGATTGAAGTAAGTATTTAAGCTTTAAGTTGGTTTCATACTGTCGATTGTGTATCTGTAATACACTGCCGTACTCATGGGTCTTTACATCTCTCTTCCAAGTGCCCGACTGCTTCGATCAGTTTCTCACACTCTGAAACTGGACATGGATTTATGTGTTTTCTTTAAATTCAGATAAAATCGAAATAGATGGCAATGTTTGAGTACGTTGGAGAGCTACATTCTTAATGTTGTTCTGGTTTCAATCTGGAATTGCAGGGTTTCATAGCAGGCGGGTTCATCTATATGTCGGTAGGTGGAGTCATGCCCAGCATGCATGAGCAGGGGTCCTCCTTCATGTCTACTCTTTCTCAACTTGTGCCCTTGGTGCTTGGCATGGGTATAGCGGTCGTGATCTCCCTTGCTGAGTGACTTAAATGCCTTATGAGAGGCTATTTAATTTCGCTGATTTATAAAGATACTGCAGTATTGGAGTAGACAGTGTTTTTGGATGCTGGCTTCCAAATTTTTGGCATGTTAACACATTGAGGATGGACTGGTCGGTACTAACCTTGTGGAGCGTGGTAATAGCTAGGTTCTAGTTACAATAGTCAGTTTATACATTGTCCTTGTAAAACTAGAAGAATTAGGAATTCCCCTCATTTATGTTGGGCTACTTTCATGTCCTGTTTAAAAAGAAATTCCAGCAGCTGTATATTTCTTGCTTTGGAATGTTTCTTCGTTTTCTACCCTCGGATTTTAAAATGTGATGATTTATGGTTCAGGTAGCCTCCAACGCGGCTCTGCCAGTGACAACCTCACATAAGATCAATAGTGCTGGAGTTTTCAGGACATTCCTGAGAATCAACAAGTAAATTATGCTTCATAAATTCTTCATTATTATTCACAGCGTGATGTTTGTAAATCTTGCCTCATGTATTCCACATGTAGTTTCAAAGTCCAGGGAAACTTGCATACCATCACGGAGATTCGTCCAGTGCAGCTGATCTTCGTCCTGCTGAGAATCCACTGCCTTCAATTGCAGTAGTAAGGACCTCCCGCGTCACACCGGAAGAGCCATGTTATCGTAGACATGTATTACTTCAGATTCTTTGCGAACTAGTAACTTACTCCTTCCACATATAAGCTCGTCGTTTGGATTTCGAGAACAGGTTGGAATCTGAGAATCACCAGCATGGAGAACATTCTCAATATAGTTCCTCATAAATCTGTGTCTCTGGGCACATGTGGACTGTCCGATTACATACACTTCGTCAATCGTTCGGACTTCCTGCAATGGCTTCAACTATTATGACTTTGGGCTTCAAACCAATAGAGCACTGTGAACGTGAAACGCTCTCTCGTTTATCATTTTGGGACCTCAAGGAAGCATTCAGTATTTCTACTAAATAGTTGTACTTCTTCATTAGAGAAGGGCCACGGCCCATGACAGCAAAAACGAATGCCCAGTATGATTCTCTAACAATTCTGTATCTATTTTAAATGTTATATTCCATCATACGTTACAGAGACATACCAACAACGGCACTCTAGACAGTGAGGCAGTCTAGTTTGAGGGATGATTGCGATTGGACAGACCATCAAGTGCAGAGGATACAGATTGATCACTGTTCCTGTATTGATTTTTTCTAGCTACCTGACGTAAAGTAGCTACGTAAAATGATCAACACGGTTTAAGATTCTGAATGGTGTTGTGCTTTTAAGTGTTGTCGGAGATGAATCACTGATGCAGGATTTTGCAGTCACAGTTACCATTTCTGGCTAGACTGAAGTGCACGGGCAATCAGACAACTCATCAGGTGTGGATTCTAAATCTTCATAGTGTACTTCAAAGAATAAAATTTCTCAATTATAATTCACTCTATCCACTAATCTTAAACTTGCAAACTTGCAGAACCCTAGTATACTCTTCTGAATGTCTGTTTTTCATTGAAAAATTCGAAGCTTGGACTCTTGAAGATCATATGCGAGTTCAAGGTGTGGGTATTCGGCACATATGCTGAGGATAGTTGTTCTTGATTATGATGTCCTTAATAGGTGTAGTTCTGAATTTGCAACCACGTACGTGATCTCTGCAAGGAAGCGAGTACCTTGAAACCGCTTTAGAACGATCACGTACTGGCACGTACACGCCTGGCTTTCTTTAGACTATTTTTCTGTCATTCTCTCACAGCTCGCAGGTACACACAAAATATGCTTTCGCTCAAGTGGTACAGAGGACTGAATGTTGGAGTCTGTAAATTGTCACATTAAAAATCATCAAACAATCAGGGGTAGTCGAGAGAAGTATACGCCAGAGCAAGTTTTTGACAGCGGGAGTATCACCTTCCAACGGAAATTAAATAAACAAGGGTCAGCCTCCGTCGTACCCCATGCTCGTCTTCCTGCTCACTTTCAATTGCAGGCGAGGTATGTGTGCGTCTAACCAGGCTTTCATTTTGCTACGCTGATTAGAGTAGTCCGTGAATTAGAGTAGGCCGATGACCTCACTCACCTGACCAACGATATAAATACATGCCCGACATAATCCAACAGGACATTACTTGTTAAGGCTCCTTGCAAGGGCGAATCTCTGTCAAGCTCATTCAAGAGCTGTCGAGGCGGCCCTTTCAATTCTATTTCGCTTGCCATCGTTAACCCCTACTAAAACCCACGGCATCTCTATTTGAGCCATAATGTCTGATGGAGCCCTGCAACCTTCAGAGACTTGAGTAGTACTCCATCGGGGGTCTTCATATTGGAGCTGGAGTATTATGAAAGTTATTCAAGAGGCTGAATCATGAGATGCCGATAAGTGCTTGATGGCTTGGAAGTTCATTGAGGGCAAATCAATGCGTGCTTGCAGCTGGTTTGACGCGTCGAGTCCTCACTGGAGCGGGAGGCTACTTAGCTAGCTCGAGTATATGAGCGGCTCGTAGTTCGTTTCGAAAACAGTAGCTCCAGAGTACTAGACTCGTGGGGAAGGAGGCCCACCCAAATTTGGAAGAGAGGGAGAGGAGTTGGAGGGAGTAAGACAAATTTATATGCGCCCTACGGAGGACGAAGACGAGCGACCCACCGTATCATTGTGGGAGCTGTGTGAAGTGGAGAGATTTTAACCGAAAGGGACCACTGAGCAGGGCAAGCTGCCTCTGTTTAGGCACCAGTAGCGTACCTGCGCTACGCGACCGTATGCCATCCCCTTACCGAAACGTATTGAGTGGCTGATACCTCACCTGTAATTAGGATATGGCCTTCAGGACAGATCATGAATTCCAGCTACTGACCGGCTCCATTAGCTACCCTAGGACGAATTGTTGGCTCTCGTCGACATTGTTTTTTAAATCTGAAGTGAGTATGCAGAACTTCAGTAGTTCAGCGTTCTTAGCTGCAAGCAGGTAGTTTATCTAAAATACGTTAGTGAATTTCCTTCACTAACCATTGCTGATCGAGTTTTATGCATGTTGAATTTCCTTAAGCTGATCGCCAATTCTAGCTTAGTGAGGTAATTTACATGCAACATCGGAAGCTTGGATTCCGTGTGTTGAGAATTGACATGTAGATAGTCTGACAAACTCATCTCTGAGAGTGGGGAACCTTCAGTTTCCAAATTGCAATTGATTATTGGTGGCTATTGGGCAATTAAGCATGAAAATGTCCATTCAATGCGAAATACAAAGGGGCAGAAAACGCCAAGTCAAGGAAAAGCTGCAACAGTAGTTTAGTATCACAGTCGGTATACTGTCACTAACCAAATGTACTTTTGCCATTGTGACATTGTCTGGAACAAATTACTGCTCGTGTTTTCTCGTGAGACCGAGGTCATCTGCTACAGAAAACGTCGAGTGGGATACCCTGAAATTATTCAGATAGGGGTAAGGCAACTAAAGAGAACGCTAGCAGTCCCTTCTCCGCTCAGTCTCACTAGCTTCTGAGATCCAGGCTTGCGTTCATGATGTTGGACCAAAGGTCCATTGTACAAGTAGCGACAAGGATTCTGAAAACTCGTAAATCGCGACGGACCATCATCAGCACCAGATGAGGAGGAGCGTTAGTTGCCCTGCAGAGATGGCTGCTGCAACAGATTCAATGTCGACGAAGAAGGTGAAGCTTGGAGTAGGAAGCGATTCTCGCCATCCGATCTACAGGTAGTCGACTTCATTAACATTGCCCAAAGTCGTGTGCACATTAATTTTTCTGCCTTACGACCCCTTACAAGCATACAATTCTCAATCTTACATCATTTTTGTGCTTCTAACATACAAGATAGAGGGAATAGACGGCTGTTCACCTCCTTTCACGTCGTCTGTAGTGATCATCTTGCAAAAGATGGTTTGTAAGAATTTACGATCAATGCACACTTTTCCAAAGTCTCATTTAACGAATTTGGTGCAATACTGTTAGGGGTGTGAGGAGGCGGCCGTGGGGCATATGGGTGACCGAAATACGAAGGCCGAAGAAGAAGTCTCGCATTTGGTTGGGGTCTTTCGAAACTGCCGAAATGGCTGCCAGGGCTTATGATACGGGTACCAATTCGCACTCAGGCTAGCTTACTTATGCTCTTTCATCAGTATTGTAAACGTTCCCACATGCAATCTCATGGTAGTACCTGTATGACCGGCTAGTTAGCAGTTGAACCAACCAGTTCATTCAATAAACTCTTCTTGTGCTGTGAATTTTTGCAGCAGCGCTGTGTCTTCGAGGACCAGGAGCACTTCTCAACTTCCCCAAATTGGCAAGCTCCCTTCCTCGTCCGCTGGATCTCTCAGACAAGTGCATTCAAGCAGCGTCCAACGAAGCAGCGAAGGAGTTTTCCCGTGAACTCAAGTCTCAACGACGCCTCTTCAAGCTGAACTCGTCCATGCCAAAGATTGCATCTGACCTGGCTTCTCAAGCACTCTGCAAGCTGCGGGCCAGCACCTCCAGCAGCCTGGTTCCCAGTAGACCAGTAGAGACACCATGCAAAATTGAGTTTGAAAATTCAGGTGAGTACTTCAACAATCAGCCCAGATTAGCGCTACCACTTAACCCTGCACTTACGTCAGATGTTGCAAGAGAGCATCCACTGCGGATGTTTCAACCCAGTTGCCCCCCTACAAATCATGCAGTCTCCTCGTATGGAGCTGCTGCAGCTGCACCCCAAGTGCTTCCCCACAAGCTGGAAGAAACGTCAGCTCATGATAATCTGCGTGCAGCTGCAACCAGTGAGAATGGCGAATTTGAGAGGTCTAGATCATTGTCATGTCCAGAGATGCTGGACAGCTGGTTCCTAGATGAGAGATTGATCTTCTCCGCACACGGGAAGCTGCAGCTGCAACCTGCGACTGCAAGTGCGATATTGTGCATAGAAAGAGGAATGCAGTTCCTGGAAGAGGATATGATGTTCAACAATCTGGCAGGCTTTGTTGTCGATGGCCTGTGTGTGCAAGCTCCACCCCCTCCTCATGGTCGCATTCTGGATGGCGACGAAGGAGTGAATAATTTTACATGTGAGCATCGTCTCTGGAGTTTCTAGTGGCGACCCCGATCTCTTAATATAGAGGAGTCATAGATCAGGATATACTTTGATTAATTATTCTTGAAGTGCGTGTGATCACTTGAAGCAGGAACTCGGTTATGACGATATGACATATTTTCAATTGTCTCGAAGTAATGACTGACTTGTCAAAATGTTCTGTATTTGTAATCTCGAACTGATGAGCTACAGAAGCTCCGCTTGGAGCTCTGTTCAGGATCCTGGCGGACACCAGATTCGGAATAAGTTGCTATACTACACTCAACCCTCTTTAATGACAGTCACTCTCTAACTTAATTGCATATTCTCTGTGTACACTTCGAACCTGTGTTGGTGTGTATGCAATTTATTGGTCAAGTGAAGTTGTGAACATTCATGAGAGTGCCAATTCATTTGAGCTTATAATGGCCAGTGCAGTGTATCGTTTTACTCTCTTCTTTATTACGGTAGTCAAGATGATTGTCCTTCTCCTCATTCAAGGGCCATAAATCAAGCAAGAAGTACATATCTAGACGTTCATTTTCTTTTTCTTTTGAAACAAATGAAACGGAATTTCATTGCAAAAGAATAGTACAAACCTGCCAGCCAGAGGTGGCCTGGCAGAACAATATCTACACAAAATAGTGTAATTAAGGTAGAGCCAACCATTCCCGACCAGTGACCCATTCCTGACCTATAGGTGCATGTATTTTTGACCAAGCTTAGAATGTTTTCCTTTTTCCTTTTCAAGGTTGGAATTAATAAATACATGACACATGTCCTAAGTTGTGAGAAAGAAGGTAGGAAATACTGATTAGGAAAAAAGTTCTTGAATGATCGGAATGGGAAGAGTCTAGATGTTGGCCATAGGTCTGGAGCACTTTTTGCCTCCCAAAATTCATAGTAAATTCATTTAAAGTGATAAAATTACCAATTTCTTTTGCAATTCTTGTCATTTTTATTGATGTACCTCTGAAAAATATTTGTTTTGCCTTCACTACTCCTAGTCATGTTAGAATTCCTTATTCAGTTGGATATGGTTAGCTCTACCTTAGGTTGCCCCATACTAATTTCTCAATATTCAACATTAGTATATAAATATGTACAAAGAATGCAATAATGAAGGAATTATGTGTGTTGTATGGGTCGGTGCACTGTTCATGGCTTGGGTTTAGAGAATTGCATGCGCCTCCATGGGCACTAACCTTTTTTTATTGAAGGCAACCTAATTTCACTATTTTTTGTACAAGAAATAGTGAAATTAGGTTGCCTTGCCCATTAGGTTGCCTAACTGCAGATATATTACCTCATGGACCAATGCTTGTCCACATGGAGATGCATGCAACTCTTTAAGGGGGGCCTTAAACTGGTGCACTAATCTATCCTATATTTGTGGCTCTAGATTGAATACATCAGTGGCCTACCAAAAGGATACACGATGGCATTTTTGGCCATTCAATTTTCTTTGGGTAATGTACTACAAAGTTAACATTTTTGTTTTGCACAATGAACATTGATCATACCTTACGCAATCCCCCTCAAGCATACCAAATTTTCAGTTTCAAAAAAGCAAATCTCCATTTTTGGTGAAATTTTTTAATTTTTTTGCACGGTTTTACATGAAAATTCACATAAAAACATTGGTGATAAAATTTTTAATTTGTTTGCAGATATATGTAGGAAACATTTGGGTGCACATCTTTTCTCAACAAACATCTCCAAAAAAGTTCTACAATTCCCTCCAAAGAGATTTTAGTAGGGGCATATCTAGTGCCCTAATTTTTGAAAATAGATATTTCTTTACTATAATTAGATTTTGCATTTCCCCTTTCACACTACAACTGCTTTGTATATTTGAGCATAGTGGTATGGTTCCTTTGCAAAAGTCTAATTATAATCAAGAAATATTTGTTTCAAAAATTAGGGAATTTGATATGCCCCCATTGAAATCTCTTTGGAGGGAATTGTGGAATTTTGTTTAGAAATGCTTGTTGAAGTAAAGATGTGCACATAGATGTTTCCTACATATCTCCGCAAATAATTTTAAAAATTCATCATCAATGTTTTTTTGTGAATTTTCATGTAAAATTTGGTACGCTTGAGGGGGATTGCGTAAGGTATCAATGTTCATTGTGCAAAACAAGAACTTATGCTCCCATGTGACACGCATTGTTGTTAATACATTGTTGTCCTATTGGTTGTTTGCACATATTTAGACTTATAGAATTCACAAATTCTATATTGTGAAATGGTAGCTAATTAAAGAATATTCCACATATATTTCAGTGAATATTTTTTTGAAAAGCAAAACAAAACGCATTATAGGTGGCTAAAGCAACAATATGATTTTATGAATTATACTTTTTTGGCTCTCCGTAGACCATGGTGGATTATATGGAGAACTATTTAAATCCTTTTTGATGCTAATATGACTCCATTAATTTCCAACTTCATTTCAATGTGGATATTTTAATGTGTCTCTCAAGACTTTGTGGAATATAAATGAATCTTTTGCCACATATTTTAAGTATTAACCTCATAATCCATCCATAACCTCATAACCTCATAATTAAATCATGTTGTTGCAATCTTTTCAACCCCATTTGACATTTAAAATGTTTTTATATTAATTAAATACAATCCTTATTGGAGTAGGATTTTAATGGCTAGAGGGAAATTAGTTTCAATTGTTGAGATCTTAAATTGGACTCAAGTTCATTTTGCATTATCTAGCCTCAATGCATGTTGATTGTTCAGCTTCTCTATCTACTTATTAGAAGCATTTCAGACATCAGTATAATTATTCTTGAATGAAAATGAAGGTCTTGGAAACTTGTTATTTATACACATGGCTCAAATTCAATTGCATTCATGAATTTATTACATATATGTATATGTATGTAAGTATGTGTATATATATATATATATATATATATATATATATATATATATATATATATATATATATATATATATATATATATATATTTTAAAACACTAAGGTAGAATCACTCAAATCATATTATGCTTCCAAAAATGTACCCTGGGAGTTCTACATAACAAGTAGCATTAGAAGAGATTTGAGGGCATTAGAGGGCCGTTTCAGGCCCGTTCCCAATGTTGTCCCGATTCTGTGAACAGCCGGTATGAGCTATTAGAATTTTTTTTTCCAAAAAAATAAAAAATAAAAAATTTGCCCAAAATATCATTCTAAGCAAAAAAATTTATTTTATTTTATTTTATTTTTCCGAAAATGACGTGGCACTCTCTCAACCACGTCAGCCATTACAAAAAATGGCAACCCTCAAAGGGGCTGCTTCCCTTTGAGGAGTTCCCCTTAGGGAGGTGCAGCCCCTTTGAAGGGAACGCCTCTGTTTTTGAACAGGGGGGTTCATTTTTAAAAAATTAAAAAATTAATAATAATAATATAATAATAATATAATAATAATATTATATTAATATTATAATTTTAAAAATTTTAAAAATACAAATTAATAATATAAAAATTTTAAAATATTAAAATAAGAATTTAAATAAGAATAAAATAATTAAAATAAACTAATTCTCAAATTAGGAAGCTGATGTGGTCATCATGGTGCCACATCAGATTCCAAAAAAAAAAATTAATTTTTTTTTAAATTAACTATTTTTATATTTTTTTAAATATTAAAAAATAAGGTTCAGTGCCAGTGTCGGGCGTTGTCCAGGCTCTCCCGTTCGCTAGAGGGGGAATTTTTTTTTTTTTTTTTTTTTTAAATT
This sequence comes from Neckera pumila, assembly GCA_963969595.1. NCBI lineage: Eukaryota > Viridiplantae > Streptophyta > Bryopsida > Hypnales > Neckeraceae > Neckera > Neckera pumila. The sequence continues at coordinate 2,055,557 of OZ018408.1, read as the reverse complement.
GAAAAAAAAAAAAATCAGTTGTTGTTCCCTCGTTCCCCTCACTCACAGCACCTTTGAGGGCTCCGATTCTTCCTAATGCCAGCAGCTTTCTTGCATTCCACAGTGTAGAAAAGCTGCGGGAACGCAAGATAACACGCGGGCTCTTGGAGGCCTCAAATCTCTTCTAATGATGTTTATAGTATTGTATTGAACACAAACATATTGGAATTAGGACAAGGTTTCAACTTTCAATTCTTCTTAAATTTTCACATATTGTATTCAAATATTTGTTCAATTTTGATTTCAATTTTATGTCTAAAGGTTAAAAAATGGTTTAAAATTCTTTAAATTTCTAAGAAACTATGAACAGGCTAATAAAATCATTTGTGATAAACAACATATTTAGGCATTTTTTCTTGGCTAAATTTTTTGAAGCAAAGTTTAACCCCTAAAGTTTCATGACTATGTAATCACCAACAATACTCCAAAACTGCCATTTCTAATACAACTACCAAATTTTTAGAAAAAAACAATTTTTGACACATATAACCATAGGATCTTGTAGTATAATATTTTGAAAACATGTGGTAAGAATTTTAGAAAATTCCACCGTGTGGATCATAAGATATAAGCATTCAAAGTCTTGAAAACCATTTTTTCAATCCTGCAAAAAACCGAGCAGCTGCACTTTGCAAGCTCACATTTCAACGCAAAAATGCCGATAAAGGTGGTGCTTCTTTGAATTCAATTTCCTAAACAAGTTGTCTACATACTTGAAAAATTCACATCATTTGGAATTGTACAACATATAGAAAAAAAATAGTAAATAGAAGGAAGTAGAAAATGATTCAAAATACTAAATTACTAAAAATTTAATCATGGAATTTAAAAATGCCAATCCCAAAGGTTGTAATGTTGTAATAATCAATCTACATCCAACAATTTTATTTTTTTCCAAAAATATTGAAAATTGAGTTAAATAAACGACTTCAAAGTTTTTTTTAGAATAGAGAATCCATAATTGCCCGCAATTCAAAAACCCTCATAACTTTTGACTCATTGATTGAAATGGAATAACTCAAAGCTTTTTGAGTATATATAAATGAAGAGAACCAATTTCAAAAAAAATTCCGGAAAAATGATTTTTTTTGATCTACCCAAACTGCCCAGTTACGAAAAAAAGCAACACATTAGGTTACAACTTTTGACTTGTATTTCGAAATGTCATGAAACTTGGTACACATGAAGATATTCCTTGCCCCCACCTTCTATTAAAATTTCAGCCTCAAATATGGATATCTCTAGTCACACGTACCTGCCCAAAATTTCTATACGGCCAAAACACGCATGTTGGTCCTTTAGGGGTTAAATAATCTCTTCTCCTCCGAGTGATACTTGTAGTACGTGCTATTATAGAAGGATTTACTGAAAGTGTGGATGGTCACATTGTGGTACCTAATATGAGCAACAACTATGACAATGATTTGTCTTAGTTTTTGGTACAATTATAAAATCCCTTAAAACTCTAATTATTGCATCTATCATGAATGAATTCAAATATGTAAACACCAAAACTTTTATACAAACAACACTTTGAAATTGGCCAACCCACCCCATCGTCACAAAAGAAGCTTATATATATTACTGGGTGATTGCATGAAAGACCGGTACTGAGACATTGTTACAAACGCAGTGCCGAAGCTTCATTTTGCAATAACTTTAGAAGCATGACTTGTATGAACTTGAAATTTTTAGTGGAGAGTCTTTTAATGAGTTTAATCATATCTCATATTTTTCAAAAAAAATTAAAAATCATTTTATATTTAAAAATCATTTAAACTAATTTGTCAAGTTTTGAGTTTTAGGGTTTTTACTACATAAGGAGTCCCCAAATTTAATGATTTGGATCTGAAATTTCTATGGTCTATTTCCATAGTAGGAACTCATGTTTCTACTAGGGGGGATTAAAAAATGTTTTATTTGATATCCTCTATGTCCATGCAAATTGCGCATGCAATTCTGAACATTGAAGATGGTTTTAGGATCGTTTTTTTGGCAAAATCTCTTTACCATGAAGTATTATCAAATTGTGATTTTTCAGTTTTTTTAAAAATTACTTTTCCTATTTTTTACAAATTAAAATGTTAAAGTATGTATTTTCTTGCGATTCTGCACTTTTCTAGTTCTCCTATTTAAAGAATTTTTTTTTGCTTTTCCTTCATAGGATATCTTTTTCTTATAGGTGTATACATTCTAATATTTCTAATATTGTTTTAAAAATGTTTTTCTATTTTTATAGTACTCCCGAAAAAATGGCTGAAAATGGCCAAAGTGGAACAAAAACGGAAGGTCATTCTTGCAGTGACCCTACTACAACTTCTCAAACAAATACAATACCACATGTAAATCTCTAAATATTATACAAATACACTCTAAATTTACCACAAAAATCCCTACACTTTCAAGTATCCTAAAAGCACTTTACTATCTAAATCGCTTCTAATACAACAATACAATAATAAAGCTATAGGGTGATTGCAAAAAATACTTGCTGATTTGTTTCATTTTCGTCATTAGAAGAGGAATGGAGACTCAAGAAGGCCTCCAAATCTAAACTAGTAGTGATGTCATTCCTACAACCCCCTCACAAAAAAATCATGAAAGGTTTATTTTAATTGTTTGAATTTTAGACATTGAGGATTGAGATTATTAATTAATTTTTTTCCAAATTTTTGGGAAAAAATATTTTTAATTTTTTTTTTAAATTAAAAAAACTCAATAGGTAATGTCATTGCTGGTCTAATTTGGTAGCCCTACTCAAGCTCCATTTTTTTTTATTATCAATACTTATGCTTAGTTTTTAAGATTATTGTAAAATTAGGATTTTTTTCATTTAAAATAAAATATGGCCAAATTATACACCTTTAAGGTTGTACCTCAAGAAAATAGATGTTTGATGTTTTAATTTAAAAAATATTAAAATTAATCAATTTAAAAAAAAATGGCCATTTAAAACAACTTTATAGAGATGGTCATTCACCAAAAGAACCACTAAAAAAATACTTTATATACTTCAAACTGCAAGTAGAAAGAACCCCATTTTGTGGACTTCTATACAATATACAATTAAATCTTTTTTAAATTTCTTTAAGAATAGCTAAAAGACCATCCTCTCCAAATTTCAACTCCAAGTTTACTTTTTTGGATACTAAATAATACCCAAAATTCCAAATTGGCAAGTGTGACAAAAAAGTGGGGACTATTTTGAGATAAAAATATTTTTTGAAAAATCCCCAAAACTTATATAAGGTGTCATAATAGTCATGAATACCTTATCAATAAATCTTGAGTCATTTAGAGCCATAATACAGAAGTTATGGATAAAAATAAACTAGTACTCAGGATGTGTTGCAAAATTGTACTAACATGTGTTTCTTGTAATCACCCTACACTATATAGAGCCTCCTCCTTATCATAGGTAAATAATTTGATGTCGCTTGGCTGCACCTTTCAAATTGACAACAACAAATAAAGAAGCCCTTAATTTATCACAACCAGAAAAATGACTGGAATTACTTCTCTTTTTACATAGACATTTTATTTAAGGATGGACAAATGTGTACCAGTATGCATCACATCTTGAATATTTATACTCCTTTATAGAATAATGATGATTCCAAGGGAAATAATTAAAAAAACTCAGCTAATACGCTCGCAACGATGTTAGCATGCAAGTACAGAGATGTGAGCCTATGAGCCTTGCACCTAGTTGTAGATATATATTTACAACCATTCAAAGGGGTTTATAACATATGTACCTATAACATGGAAAGAGTCTATAATATAGGTATTTATAGCATACATATAACTATAGAGGTGTTTATAATATAAACTCCTAGACTCATGGGCTCATAGATTTTATGCTGACTTACTAGAATTCCCCAACATGCTTGAACAATTTGCATAGACCCTATCAAAGTCTAGGTGCCATCACTCAATAATGGATGTTTTAGTGAAGGGTCTTTCTTACTATGGTAAAAGTTAGGGTGAACTTCCATTTTACCAAAATTGAATATCATACTACTAAAATCATAACTCCCTTTGTAATATCACAAATGCTAACATTAATAATAGGGGCTTATACTTGCTATGCTACGTATATTGTATTACATATTAGTAAAATTTTGATATATTTGAATAGAATGCATGATAATGATTTCAATAAGTCTTTGAAATAATTAATTTTAATATTCTGTAAAAATATTTTCAATCATGCATACATAATAAATAATATTTTCACACAATGTTATATTACAGAAATAGAGTAGTAGTTTGCAATCACCTCTGTAATATCACTTTTACAACTTTTATGATTTCAAAATTCTATTGCTACTACCACATGATTTGGGAAATTTATTCAATTGAAGCAATTTTGGATTTCACAACAATTAAGTTGTGTATGAAGTTTTTGAAATTTACAAGTTTTTCTTTTCAATTCACCAAGTTTTTGGGTTGCCATTGTTTGTAACAATTGAGTCAACTTTTGAATGCATTACAATAAATGTTTTTTTTTTACAGTATTCACCTTTGCATATATTTCATTCATCATTCAATAAATTTCTATTGAACATTTTAATATATGTTTACTTATAAACAATATTATACAAAAATTTTAGTAATTTTTATTTGAAGATTTATTGAAATTTTTGTTCTGCATTTTATTGAATACATAAAAATTCTAATAAAACTCTAATGATGAATGCGTAGCATAGCAAGCGCCAACCGCTAGTTGATTTATGAAATTTTTAGAGTTGAAATTATCTTCATTGAATTTTCTGATGTTTTCATTTCTATGTGATCAAGGAGAAACTATAATTAAACCATATGTAGATTTGTCATTATAGTATATTTGAACCAAATCGTGGCGTGCATGCGTGAGTGCCTTTATCCTTATTTACCAAAGTCACATTGTTTTGAACCATATTAGGTTGGAATAGTACTTTATTGTTCCAATTTCCACTAAAATAAATTTTGAGGTAACACATGCTTCTAGGTGATGCTCACTTCTCCCCTAACTAATAGAACAAATCAAGTTAGCTTGGTCTTGTTGTCAAACTAAAAGGAACCCAAAGCTTGAAGTCTATACTAAAAGTAGTTTTTTGGAAACCAAAAGTTGCCTTTGCTATTTTTTATAGCTTATCCATATAATTTTGCAGATTGGCATTCCAATTTTTTCTTTACAAGTGTTTCTCACTTCCATGTAGAGTTCCAAAATTTAACTATCTTTTTTGAAAGGTTAGCTCAATTTTTGCACATGGAAATCTACTCCTAGAAGAAAAATGAGAGCAAACTTCTATATACAAAACTTGTCTAAACTTTGTCCAAAAGACAAAAAGGATTTTGGAATTCTACAAGGAAGTGTTTAATATTTGCAAGAAGAGAATTAGAAGTGTTGCCAGGTAAAATTGTAGGAAAAGTCTTTTTGAAAAACAAAGAAGATGATTTCTTTTTTATTTCCCCCTAATTATTTTTAACAATGGCTTTGAATTTTTTTGGTTTTCATTTAAATTGACAACATGGCAAAGCGACTTCTAAACTCTAGTTTCTTATTACTCACATAGAAGTGGAAGCACCATAAAACTCCACAAAGGCTATTCAGATTCTAGAAAATTCAATAATTATTTTTCAATTCCAACTCACTATGGAATAGACATCCATCCTAAGAGGTTATAACATAAGTTAGGTAGTATGCTCTTAAAGTGACCATTTAAGCCTACGTAACTCATCATTGATAGTAGAAGTTATTCCAAGCAATATGTCAGTCCTTCTTAGATAGAAGTCGCAATTAAAACACAGTCACTTTTAGAGTAGACTACCTTCTACAACTCAAAACCATTATACTTTTTCAAAAGCCACCCCATGAGATGTGAAGAGTCTTTTGAAACAACCAATGAAAATTGAGACAATTTTTGTTTTAAGAGAGTTTATTTAAGGTGAGTGAGTTAGTATTATGTAAACTACCCTATATTCACAATAATTTTGAAAATTTGTGAAGTATTTTGAAAGCATTGAAAAATAACGAAACTACTTCGATTGCATTTTTCTTGAGTTTGCTAATAATCTTATCATTTGACCTTTGAGATAGTGGGAAAAGTGTTTCTACGGTACTACTTTTAACGCTGAAAGCAAAAGGCTGAGATGGACAGAACCGTACTAACAGGTATTGCGGAATTATCACCGTTCGCAACCAGTTCCTCGCCACCAGGAAGTCTTGCAGTGACCGTCTCTGCCAGTGACCGTCTCCCTCTTTTGCCGCCTTGCACCATTGCGCTAGTCGGTAAGCGTCGTCGATGGTTTCTTTCGCGACGCGTTTTTTGCAACGACCGACGACGGCGGAGGCGATGTTCATCCTGGAGCTATGGTGGGTTCGCTGATCCTCGTGCCGTTCTCCATGTTTTTGGTGGGATTGATGCTGCGTGGATCACTGGTGGACTCAACAGCTCCTTTATTCAGGGGTAGGTTCACTATACGACCTCTCTCCGTTGTTATTGTTTCTTTTTTGGGTGGAAGCAGTGAAGGATTGGAGCTTGTTTGGGTGAATTCGTGTTTGGTCTTCGGAATGGCATGTTGAGGTAGCTCACGGGATTGTGGCAAGGTAGTTGTTTGAGAGCGCAGGGTAACCTTCACAAGAAAGTTTGAGAGAGGGGCTAGGTTTTCGACGTATGCTGTGGAGATTCCCAAATAGGGCGGTTTAGTATTATGTGCGTTTCGTTTAAGAGAAAAAATCTTGAAGCTTGGAATGGTTGCCACTTCGTAGTGTGGGGATGTCGACTTCATGCTCATTTCGGTTTGTCGGTAGGGGATTGCCAGCTGCGTTTCTTTAGGGTCTCTTTGCATAGCTCTGGCTGTTGCCGGATTTTTTTTGTAGACGACCTGGGTTCCCTAATTTCATATTTTCAGTGTCTATAAAGCTTTATTACTTAGAGAGAGGGGTTATCGTATAGGGGTTATCGTGCAGCGATGTATGTGCCTTGTAGCCCCGGATTTGCAATTGTAGAAAAGTTGTATTACTCGTTTCACTCTTTTAGAATCTTACGGTAGTGGGAATCGGTGAGACCACACATATTAGACATTAGTAAGCCTCCACGCTGTTGGTTTGGGTGATTGCCATCGCTTCCTTCATTCTTTTCCTTTAATTTTGCTGCGTCTTGAAGGCAATCGGAAGATAATCGAATGCATTTTTTCTTTTGAATTCTTCATAAAAAACGACGAATTTTCAATGTATCAATCAGAGATGTTCTCAAATTTTGTACTTTTAAGGCAAGAATCTGTCAAAAGGTTGATTTTAGGGACGGGTTACACATTAGGTATTGTTGTCTTAGGGCAGAATCTGCAATTGCCGTATTTGTGAATGAATCAAGCATGGTGGGCTGAAAAGTTATCACTGAACTTAGAGATAGCCTCATTTTAGGAAGAGATTTCCATAATTTTAAAAGTGCATGTTTTAAGATTAGTTTGCTAACAACTAAATCGTCTTCTTGAAATTGTTTACTTTGAATTTGCACTGGTTTACTGCGCTCAGCTTCAGGTTCGCTTTAGTGTTATTGCGAACCAGATTTACAGACACAGGCATTGCAAACTGGTGGTAAATGCTCTCAGTCATGAATTTCTTTGTCGAGATGAGAGAGTGCACTTGCACCTTCCTTTTTATTTTTTCAAACTAGCGGTCACTTTATTCCACTGAGGCAGTTTGCCTTTTTGAATATGTTCAACTTTGGGAAGTGCCCGGATTGAAGCCCGGATTGGTGGCGGGTATGTAGGTGTCTTAGATTCCAAGCCCGTCACCGATTTCTATTTTTTCGGTCCACTGGGGAGATTCCGTCCGTCCGACGTTCCGTTCGTTCGTTCGTCCGTCCGTCGGTCGTCGGCGAACTAGATTTCCGACTTAGGAAGGGTAACGGTGAAGCCCACCACCGGCCCAGGCTGTCCGATTCCACCGTGTTAGCCGGTGATCCCGCCCAGCAGTAGTGCAGCACGCAGCACCAGCGTTGGTTGCGAAGAACGACGCATGTGGTTGCAGCGTTCTGTTTTTCCATATTTGCAGGTCTGTACCGCCGGCGCTGCATTGATGTATTCCCTCGAGTATTCCCTTCTTTGAGTGATTCGATTGTTTGCACGAGCATTCCTGATATGATTGTCTTCGTTCTTCTCTTCTGCCAAGTCACGTCCGCACCCGTGAGTTCCAGCAAGAAAGTGCACCTGGTAGAATTGGTTAATTGGGTTTCTTTCCGTGATCGCGCAATCTTAACCTTGGGACCCTTCTTTGCGTGCTTATGATATTTCCTCGACATACGTGCGCTGTGGGCTTTGTCGGTAATTAAGGTGCTCCAGGGTGCCAGCGGCAGTTCGTGAGGTGTAACTTCTTAGCATTGAATGATCTTTCTTTCTTCGTTTGCATGTGACGGTGAGACTTTGCTCGAATATTTACAGAGTTTGAGTTTTATGTGGTCTTTTAGTTTTTGCAGAGATGAGTTTTGTGGGGGTGTTGTTGTCTGCTTGTTTTGTTCCTGAAGTTTTGAGGAAATGCTGGATTTTGTGATAGAGCAGATCGAACGACGTGAAGAAGCGCGAGATTAATAGGAGCATTGCCATTTCTGCTTTGGTCTTGGGGTATCAGAAACCAACTTACGCGAGTTGGAGCTCAATTGGATTTCCTTCGACGGTGTGGGTGCTTCGGCGAGGGAGTTAATGACGATGGAGATCATATTCAGGCGAGAATTCCTACTTACTTCTTATCGATCAAACAACGTTCATGTATTGGAATACTGCTAGCTCTGCCATGTTTATTACTAGCATGTAACGAGTTCTTGGAAAAATTTGGACTGGGGCGGAGCCAGCAGGATGAATAGAATATAAATGGCAGATTACTGTCAGTGATCACAAATCGGACAATTTTGTAAAGTGCGTTGTCATCACAGCTAGCAGTAGAATTATGGGCATGCGTTGCTAGGTCTTGTTTGAAGAGCGAACCCAGAAGTCTTGAGATGTGCCGATGCCAGTAAAACCCTTTGGCTGGCTGGAAAACAACCCGCCCTTTTCCGATCCATCCCAAACTAAAACCGTATTGCCGTTTGATTGTTGGTGTTGAAGCGTGCGGTCGTATTCTTATTGCAGTAGTTGAAATTATGATTCCATGGTTGATTGCTCACCTTGCTCTAAAGCATGCAGAGATTTTCCTTCGTGAGATCCAGTGTCCCGTTCCTCGACAATTTTGCAACACCGACCTTACGATAGCTCGAGATCGATCCTCCCGCCATGGACGACGTGAATTCCGTGTACGTGGGGGGCTTGTCCTACGAAAGCAGCGAAGACACTGTGAAAAAGGCCTTCATGGAGTTTGGGGAGGTTGTGTCTGTCAAGATTGTGTACGACCGCGAGAGCGGCGAGTCTCGCGGCTTCGGCTTCGTCACCTTCACCAATCCCCGGTCGGCGATGATGGCGATCCGCGACATGGACGGCGGGCAAATCGAGGGCCGCACCATCCGCGTCAACGAAGTCCGAAAAAACTTGAAAGGATTAGGGTTCCGCGACCGCGACCGCGACTTCAGGGGTCGCGACATGCGCGAGCGCATTCGACGACGCGGCTCGCCGCCCTCGCGTGAGCGCCTCCACCATCGCACGCGGTCCCCGCCCCCGCAGCGAAGCCGGTCGCAGACGCCATTCAGAGGGAGCCCGACGGGGCGCTGCAGCAGTCCTCCTGCCCGAGGCGGCAGTCTGAACGGCAGCGCCGGGAGGTACCAATCCCCCGAACCCAAGGAACGCTCCCGCAGCGGCCGGAGCTCGGTCTCCCCGCAAAGCTCCGACGGCCACCAGCAACGGAAAGAGGAGTCCGTGCACAAAGCTCTGACGGCCCCCACCAAATTGAGCTCTCGGATTGCCACGGACGTGGAAGAGGAGCAAGTGCAGCGCTTGAAGGAGGAGCTCGCCAAGGCGCGAGATGAGTGGCGCGGCCTCGAGGAGAAAGTGGCCAGTCTGAATGGCGTGGTGGAGAAGGCGGACGTGACCATCGCGGCGCTCAAAACGAAGTCGCAGAAATTGGAGGAGTCCTTGGCGAATGCGCAGCAGTTGGCCGCGCAGCGGCAGTTCCAGCTCAAGAGACTGCAGACGAGCGTCTTCCACTTCAAGCTGGCTACCGAGCGACTGGCCAACAGCGAGAAAGAGATGAAAGCTTTGGCGGCCTTGACGTCGCTGGAGGTCGACCACGACAGCACCCGAAACAACAACATGGCTGCGCAGCAAGAGGAGCCTCCGGCGATGGCGAACGGCTATGTCGCAGCGGGCGAGGAGCACAACCACAAGGGCGCCGAGAGTTTCAACCCTCTGTAGCATTTGCATTCATGCCGAAGGTAATGAATCTCAATTGGTGATGACAAAAGCAAAAGGGAAAGGGAGGGACTTAACTTAGGACCCCAATTCTAGCGACACGGTGAGCGCGGAGCTTAGCCAGGTCGTCTTTAACCCCGAAATGCTCACCCATCCCCCGGGGTGGATGAGGAATGTTTTGAAAGCTGCACTTTATCCAATTAATATTCATTGAGGAAGCTTGAAAGGAATCGTGTAACATATAGATAGATCTCAAATGGAAAGAAGAAAGAATGGTCAATATGAATCAATGTCATCCTACAGGAGGGAAAATTGGGCTGAAACAATGTCAATTTTGTCAGAAAGTGCCATGTCTTCTTGTGATTGGCTTAAAGGGACATGGACCTCTTGAAATCTGATGTGGGAATCCAATTTCTGCACTTGTTAAAACTGTTTCACACATAATAATTATGACATATATTGAAGGCATTACTATTATCACTTGTGAGTTTAAAAAACCAATCTTACTATATTTAGTTTGAGCACTTAAAAGTTAATCCCTAACCACTCTTAAGTCCACATTCTAGATGATGCTCAAAGTGATTTGAAGTGATGTTTGTCTAAGTAACTTCAAGGTAATGTTTTAACAAATGTCCTTCTTTTATGACCAATTTGATAGAATTGAAGTAAATTGTACATTTGTAGTAAGATATATCACTAAGTAAATATGTGCACAAGTTTTGAATTAGGATTAACCTAAGCAACTTTTTCACATATTGTCAGCAAATGAAAGAGATTCTCAACCAAAAACATGTGCTATTTGGATTTGCAAAAGTTACAAAAAATTCATAGTTTTTTTTATTGACAGATGACTTCAAATCAACACTCAAATTGAGGTTTAAGTGCCTTTATCCTTTTCAATTTGTCTAAGGGTTTGGGGTGTCAGTTTTGAAAGATTTTGGCAGACGTTGACTTGAAGCAAGCATATAAGTTATAGTCCATGATTGCTCATTTAACTTAATATTGATCTTTTGTGTGGTGAAGCTATAGTCCATGATTGCTCATTTAACTTAATATTGATCTTTTGTGTGGTGAAGCACATGACTAAGTTGTGGATTAATGAATTTTACATGATGGAATAGGCATTAATGCTATTGGTCTTGGAAGGGATAACCAAGAGTGTGGGAAGGGTTTTGAGAAGGTTATTATTGCTACCAAGAGCCTCCTTAGATGTATTGGCGGGTGGGTGCCTTCACTAATACCAGAATATAGAAAGCATTTTTCTACAATGTGGAATGTATTGATTTTGGTGTAACTCATTCTCCTACTTCCATGTTCATCAATGCTTGATGGAACTCTTCTTGTCTTTTAGCACATTTTTTGCCCATCGAGTTTACATATATGTTAACTCTACGTTGTGTTTTTGAATAAAGAATATCCAAAGTGAAATTAGTCACATGTCATTGTGATCATGTAGCGAAAGGAACCTTTACAAACTCAGTCTATAAGATAGACGGCTCTAAAAGCAATCTCAACATAGATGTACATTTTGTTTTCTTCAATGTACCAACAATATACATTTCAAGAGGGGGTCGTTGCATTTCATCTTCAAAAAATTGTAACTAATTCCACAAAGGTCCACAAAATACGAAACGACTTGGGTTAGATGCAAATTCCATTTTTTCTTCCTACGAAAATTTATTGAGAATTGTTTCAAGGAATTTAGCTTCTTTGAAAAGGCAATTAGCTTTTAAAGGGTCGCTTTAAGAGCCACTACTCTAATGTACACTTTTTGAATATGAGAGTGAAGGGTCAATTTTGGATAGATTAATAATTGGCACTTTAAATATTTAATAGTTTATTGTATCCATGTAATATAATGTCCAAAAAAAAAATCGTGCTAAGAGAGTATGGAAACTTTTTCAATTCGGCTAGTAAGGTCCAATAGAAAATACAATTTAGGAACCTTGTTCATATGTTTGTTTAGATTTTTTAAAGAATAATTCCCTTTTGGGTTTGTCAAAAGGATTCACATTGAATATATTAGATTGTAACAAAAAAGGACTTGTTGAAAACCAATTAGTGGTTTGTTCCTATTATGAGATGGTTGAAAAAATCCATCAATTTTTTTTGGTTTATATGCAAATGTAATTTTTTGCATTGTCTAATCAATTTAGCATTACGGCTCAAAAACTTAAAGATCAATTCTACAACTAGATAGCTAGTTGAATGTTTAAGTAAGGTAGAGATGTCCATAAGTGCTAGGTGCCCAAAAGCACCATTTGATCCAATGATTCCAACAAGTACATTTACTACGTGAAAAACATTCATAAATGAAGAAATGATTCTAAAATATATACCAAATAAATTTGAACCCTTACAACTTTTGTATACATTATCAAATGATACATTCTTTAGTATAGTGAAATCTTCTTTGATTTGTCGACCAAAAGCGTTGGAAAATTTAGGTAGTAGAAGATAATGAAGCTTTGTCCACTGATGAAGAGAAGGGGCAGAGGAGGGAGAAAAGAAATAAACATACGAGGAAGGAAAAGGACGTGGAACATTAGAGGAGATTCAGGCCTCTAAGAGACTGCGAGTTCCCGGACTGTGGGAACTCTGCAAGAATGCTGGGACGTTGCCAAATGACATCAACCACGTTAGTATTCTTTTAACATTTTAATAACCTTTTATTTTTATTTTTGATATTTTTCTTTTCTAACAGTATTGCACTGTTCCTAGCACCGGGAACAGCCTTGAAAGGGTCTTTTGGAGGCTCAGATCTCCTCTAATGAATGGGAGAGGTAGATCCTGTTGGAGAAAGGTTGGCTGGGGATGGAGAAAGAATGGTCATAGTGGGCTTAGGTGGGAAGATGGTAGGGGCATGAGGAGGAAAAGTTTAGTCGGGAAAGTGTAAAAGGAAAAAAATGTAGGAAGGGTTCATTAGAAGAAACCTTGGCTTGGTAGACCAACCAAATGACCATGGAAACAACTCAAGAACGATCTTAAAACCTAGATCTTTAATTTGGTCAAATTTGCCACTTGTCAAAATTAATTGTATAATTCCATTTTTGTTACTTTTATTTTTCCAAAATAAACAACATTACATTTTGAGTCTAGCAAACTAAATCCAATCTATTAATCACTACTAGAAAACCATGACCAAATCAACAAAAAATCAATTGATTTTTGTTGTTTCGTGCATTGGAAAGACCATTTTTACTGATTTTAGAACTTTTTGTTAATACCAACAAAAGGCTACCAATTTTTGGTTGATTTGCATAGTGGAATGACCAAATCAACAACATCTTGTTGAATTTGGAATCTTTTTAAAATCTTTTGGAATCTTTTGAAATCTTCTGAAATCTTTTAGAATATTTAGATTCAACTTAATCAAGAGTATATTTTACAGGATTTTGGAAGATTGTGGGTTGTTTTTGTACCTTTAGCATTATGTAGGACAAACCTGACCAATTGATGTCAAATAATTAACTAATCCTTAAAGTCCTAGACCATAATTTTAATCCATTTTCCATTTTTGGATGGACCTTCTACAATGCAATATTTGTTGAATATGATTCTTATAAAATATTTTTTTTTAAAGATGTGTTTTACTATTGGCTCAATGCTTATAAAATATTAGACAAATCCAATTAAGCGGCGATTAAAAGTTACTCCATATATTTCGAAAGGTCATTTTTTTTTTAACAAATGGATTAGGCAACCATGACAAATAGGTGTAATTGGTTTGAAATTCTTTTTACATACTTTCAACAACATTGTTAACAAAATCTCCAAAGTTAGAAGACATTCAAGCACAAATTTTTTTTCCAAGTTCTAATATATTTGACACTCATTTCCAAGAGTGCTCAACATTAGAAAATGAAGATTAGTAATACACATCCTTGCACAAAACTAGAAAAATCATATTCATTCAATTTCAAAATCGGATTCTGATGCTAAAACAAGATTTCAAAAAGAATTAAAAAAAAAATATGAGCTATCAAAAATGGTAACTTGATAACTTTTAGTTTAACTTCAAAATATTGTTGACACCAAAATTTGGTGCCTTTACCATTTCAAAGCTAAACACTACAATTGGAATTTTAAATATAATGATTTTATTTTTTTACTCAATCATTCAAAAACTCAGTGTTTTTTCAATTCAATAGACTTTGGCGGCCATTTTGGCATAGTAGAATAACTTTTTTCAGAGCACTTTGAACTAAAAAAAGTTGAAAAAATCAAGCTAACTTTCACCTCCTAAAATCCGATTATGGTTTTGATCCTCCAATCAAAAGTTATTGACAAAAATTAGAGAGGGATAGCAATAAACATTTTTTTTGACATTTTCAAACACCTTCTCTGATTTTTGTCCATAACTGTTGATTGGAGTTTCAAAACCACAAACGGGTTTTTGGAGGTGAAAGTTAGCTTGATTTTTCAACTTTTCTTAGTTGAAAGTTTTTGAAAAAAGTTGTTTTACTATGTCCAAATGGCCTTCAAAGTCTGCTGATTTTACAAAGCAAATAAAAACCAATGCAAAAACTAGTTATACATAATTCTACATCTAATGTACTCACTTAGTAGTTTGCATGGGGCAATGGCTAAGAACCTTGCACCTCAACCTAAGGTCCAAGGTTTGAAGCCCCATGACGGCACCCGCTCACGTGGTGGGTTGCCTAGGTGGCTTCACCACGTGGCGGGTTGCTCGCATTTTCTGGGCAGCTCAAAAAAATATTTATTTTAACCCCTAAAGGACCAACATGCGTTTTTTGGCCATATAGAAATTTTGGGCAGGTACGTGTGACTAGAGATATCCATATTTGAGGCTGAAATTTTAATAGAAGGTGGGGGCAGGGAATATCTTCATGTGTACCAAGTTTCATAACATTTTGAAAGACGAGTCAAAAGTTGTGACCTAATATGTTGCTTTTTTTTGTAACTGGGCAGTTTGGGCAGATAAAAAAAAATCATTTTTTCCGTATTTTTTTTTTTGAAATTGGTTCTCTACATTTATATATACTTAAAAAGCTTTGAGTCATTCCATTTCAATCAATGAGTCAAAATTTATGAGAGTTTTTGGTTTGCGGGCAGTTATGGATTGTCTACTCTAAAAAAATCTTTAAAGTCGTTTATTTAACTCAATTTTCAATATTTTTGGAAAAAAAAAAATCATAGGATGTAAATTGATTATTACAACATGACAACCGTTGGGATTGGTATTTTTAAATTCCATGATTAAAATTTTAACAATTTAGTATTTTGAATCATTTTCTACTTCTTTCTACTTACTATTTTTTTCCTATATGTTGTACAATTCCAAATGATGTGAAATTTTTCAAGCATATAGACAACTTGTTTAGGAAACTGAATTCAAAGAAGCACCACCTTTTTCGGCATTTTTTCATTGAAAAGTGAGCTTGCAAAGTGCAGCTGCCCGGTTTTTCGTAGGATTGAAAAAATGGTTTTCAAGACTTTGAATGCTTATATGTTATGATCCACACGGTGGAATTTTCTGAAATTTTTACCACATGTTTTCAAAATATCATACTACAAGATCCTACGGTTACATGTGTCAAAAATTGTTTTTTTCCAAAAATTTGGTAGTTGTATTAGAAATGGCAGTTTTGGAGCGTTTTTGGTGAGAACATAGTCATGAAACTTTAGGGGTTAAATTTAAAAAAAGAAAAAAGAAAAAAAGTCCCTTGTAAAAATATCCAAAACAACAGAAAAAAATCAACAGATTTGAGTTGATCCTTGGCCAAAACAACATGCCCGAAACAACAGATGCAATCAACAGATTTGAGTTGAAATTCTGTTGTTTCGGTCACAGATTTTCTAGTAGTGAATGTATGCTGGCACATTACCTCCATGTATTTAGGTAATTCCAACCTCATTGCTTTTGATCTGAATTTGAATTGTGAAAACAGTCTTTTCAGAATTTGAGCACAATTAATAATATGATATGATGGTTACCAAACCTAGTTTCTTCTCTAAATGGAAAATTAAAAAAAATTCTTTAAAATGAACTTTTTTTGTTATATGAACATAAGGCCTATTACCACAAGCTACTAATTTTATGGTTGTAGAATGGTAAAGAAATTTTGTTTATACACTAGTATTCTTTACTATAATATACATTCATGGTGAAAGTTTTAAATTAATTGATTTAATTTTGTATTTAATATGAACTTCTCTACTATTTTTTAAGAAAGTCATGGTAATTTTAGAATATTATAAAAAATCCAAAAAGAAATTAGGACTTGTAAAAAACGTATGGTCTTATATTTGAAAAACAAAACAATAACATTTCCACTTGTTCTCTTTGGAAAAATAGAGTTTATACAGGTGATTGCAAGAAACATTTGTACTATTTTCGTTACACCTTGCATGATAATTTGTTTTTCGGGCATAATTTTTGCGTTATGGATCCAAATGACTTAAAATTTATGATAAAGGTGCTCATGACCATTATACACCTTAAATGTTTTTTTTGCAATTTTCAAAAATGTTTTATTGTTAAGAAATAGCCCCAATTTTCATATCACACCTACCAATTTGGAAATTTTTAGTACTATTTAGTATTAAGAAAAACAAATTTGGAGCTAAAATTTGGAGCTAAAATTTGGAGGAAATGATCTCCTAGTAGACATGTAGCTATGTAGAGAAGGAATTCTAAAAATAATTAATTTTGGGTTGTATAAAAGTCCACAAAGAGCTTCTTTCTTCTTACATTTTAGAATATATAAAATACTATTTTGGTGGTTCTTTTGGTGAATGACCATCCCCATAGAGTTATTACAAATGACCAAATTTTATTAAATTTATTAAAATTTTTTTCCTATTTTTAACTAATTAAAGCATCAAAGTGTCTATTTTTTTAAGATTTTGCACTTTTCTAGTTCTCCCATTTAGAGAATTTTCCTACGCTTTTCCTTCCCTAGATATTTTCATCTTAAAGCTATATACATTGGCCATATTTAAAAAAAAAATAAAAAACACTTTTTCTAATTTTAAAGTATTCTAGAAAAAAAAGCATGAGTATTGTGAAAATGCAACAAAATCGGCAAGTGTTTCTTGCAAATCACCTGTATTGTAAAGAAAAGGAAATTGAGCTTGATTACAGTGCACAACCCTATATCTTTCAAGGTTAACTAATAGGCAAACGATGTTGCAATTAAAGGCCGTTTCATACAAAGGATTATATTTACATTATGTTCATTGTAAGGGCCTCATTAAGATTCTTAAGAATCTTGTCGTCATGCCAAGGCTACACAAACATTACAGTTGATTTAGGGCCTCTCTACATGCGGGCCTTGTTCTAATATTTTTGCAAGGATAATTCACTCTTTTATTTTATTGATTTTGTCTACCTTTTTGTCTCTCCTCTCTCCCTTTCTCTTTTCTTTTTACCTCTTAGCAAAATTTCAATAATTAAAATGCCAAGAAGTAGAGGAAATATTTGTAATAAAAGGGAATACAAAATTTATTTTTAAAGCTCTGGTGAATAGTATATGATAATAGAAAATACTATGTAAATGACCATTTCATTATTCTAGTGTGTTCTAAAATAGAATTATCAATTGAAAATAAATCATGAAAAAATAATATTTACTATATTAAATACTCCAATAACAATTTACTTATTGTAGATAAAATACAATTACTACAAAAAATGGCTTTTCCTTCAAGAAACAACATTTCAATAAGAAAACCCCATACCATCACTAGTAGAAAAACAATGTCCAAATCAACAAAACATCAACAAATCTTTTGCTGAATTGGATACTTTATCATCCATTTTAACAATTTTTTGTTGATTTTGGTACACATTAACAAAATCAACACTTTTTTTTTTGTTGATTCGGATACTTCAACTCTAAAGTAACAAAAAAATCAACACTTTTTTTTTTCATTTTGACTTACAAGAATCTCAAGTAAGTTTTTTCATTTGAAAAATGTTTAAATCACCATGGTTAATATTCTATGTACAATTTGTTCTTTTTCTTAGAACTTAATCATTCACATTTCGGTATTTTCTTAAATCAACAGACTTCAAAATACATTCAGGCATAGAAAAACAATTTTTTTTCAAAAAACTTTGAACTAAAAAAAGTTTCTAAATCAAACTAACTTTCATCCCCAGAAATCCGTTTGCAACTTGAAGTCTTCAATCAAAAGTTACAAATACATTTCAAAGAAGGGTTGGAATGAATTTTTTTGTTGACTTTTTTAAACACCCTCTCTCAAATTTATTCATAGCATATTAGCATACTACAAATAAGATAATTAAATTTTGCTTGTTTCAATCTCATGACACCAAAACAATTTCACACTTGAAATTGGAATACACACAATAAGCAAGTCCTTCAAATATCTATACAGTTAACTTTTTTTTAAATTGCTTCATTGGGGATAACTGTACGTCCATGTCCTTTGTTCACTTTAGAAACACACTTCAACAGGTTTGGACATTTAGGAATTAAATCACCATGGTTGGAAATCTATGTACTAAGGATTGTATTTTTTAACATAACCATTCAAAATTCAGTGTTTTTCAAATTCAACAGAGTTCAGAAGCCATTTAGGCATAGTAAAACAACCCTTTTAAAAAATCTTTCAATTAATAAAAGTTGCAAAATCGAATTAACTATTACTTCCAAAAATTCTTTTGCAATTTTGAGTCTCCAGTCAAAAGTTGAAGACTCTAAATTGCAAAATTCAGAGAGGGTGTTTTAAAATGTTAAAGAGAATGTCCACTCTCTAAATTTTGTCTATAACTTTTGACTGGAGACTCGAAATTGCAAAAGAATTTTTGGAAATAAGAGTTAATTTGATTTTGCAACTTTTATTAGTTGAAAGTTTTAATTAAAAAGTTTTTTTACTATGCCTAAATGGCCTCTGTAGTGTGCTGAGTTTGAAAAGCACTGAATTTAACTAGCAATATCTATATAAATAAAAATGGAAACTCACATGAGTACATGTACATGGATGCTTATTGTGTTGGTAAAGGCATTGTACTAGTGCAAGGTTCAACCCCCGTCGGCACCCCTTGCTTAGGTGGCGGCTTGCCGAGGTGGCGACTCCCTATTGGTTTGACTGGCCTAGGTGGAGGCTTGTCTAGGTGGAGGCTCCCCATTGGTTTGAATTGTCAAGGTGGCACTTTTGTCAATTTCTGTATGGTCAAATTTCCTTGCATTTTTTATTTATTTTTCATTCCTGAATTGACCAAATTAACAAAAAAAATTAACACTTTTTGTTCACAAGTGCCCAAATCAAAAAAAAAAATCAACACGTTTGTGTTAAATTTTTGTTGATTTGGTTACTGGTTTTCTACTAGTGCATCCATAAAATGGCCTTCTAGCAATAAAAAATGCACTCAAAATAAGAAAATAATAAGAAAATAACATTTTTAGTGGTAAACAATACTAAAGACTAACAAAATTAGACCAATTAGCTTTCTGGAGATGGCTAAGTCACTTTGAAAAGTCTACAAAACATCCTCTTGAGGTTGTCTTGCTACAAAATCTAGGTGATTATACATTTTAGGACATATAGGATTCTATATCATTTTATCATCTATTTTGAGCTTTGGTTGCTTCATTTGTCATGATAGTGTAAAGTGAATTTGGACTAGCCCTTCCTTCTCCTTCAATTGCAATTGGCTCTAAATGCTTTGGTTATGTCTCTTGGTTTCTATAAAAAAATAACTTCAAAAGGATGGTGCCTTTGATATTGAAGGATCATCTCTAGATGCTCTTAACTCTTAATTCCACATTGTGTATGGCAAATAAATTTTCTTGGGATCTCTTTTTCAAATGTTTGATCTTTTGGTCTATCTATTGCTATTTTGCATCTTTATGCCTACAAATAAACCATCTTTAATTTCATACGTTGTAGTCATAAAATCATTACTCCCATTTTGCATCTTCATGCGTACAAATCTTGAACCATTTTCAAATTCAAACGTTGTATTCATAAAATTATTGTTGAATTGATTTTTTTCTTGCATTTTTTCTTTTTTTTCTCTTTGGCTTTTTAGATTTTTGAAGAGTGTCCTTATTTTCAACCTTCAAGAAATGAAAGGGAAATTGGGAGTTTGAAGAGAAGTTAGGATTCAAACAAGATTAGGAGTAAATCTTGAAAATACATTTTAGGCAATTAGAAGTAGATAGAATAATAATTGACTTGGATAAGAAGCAGTATTCAATTAAACTTGTTTGGGAATTTGGAATATTATTGAATGGTATTCAAGTCAACTCTTGGAATACAATAATGAAGTTGAACCCCTAAAGGTTTTTGACTATGTTTTCACCAAAACCGCTCTAAAACTGCCATTTCTAATACACGTACCAAATTGTAGAAAAAAAACATTTTTGAACACATATAACCGTAGGATCTTATAGTACACTGGTTTAAAAAGATGTGGAAAAAATATCAGAATTTTCCACCATGTAGATTGCAAGATAATAGCGTTTGAGTTGACAAAAATCCTTTTTTAATCACTGCAAAAATCCGAGCAGTTGCCCTTCACAAGGTCACATTTATATGAAAAAATGTCCAAAATGGTGGTTACTCTTTGGACTCATTCTTCAAGCTAAGTTGGCTGCATGTTTGAAAATTTTCAGATCATTTGGAATTGTACAACATACAGGAAAAAAATAGTAAGTAGAAAGAAATAGAGAATGACTCAAAATACTAAATTGTCAAGAATTTAATTATGGAATTGAAAAATGCCAATCCCAGCGGTTGTAATGTTGTAATAAACAATATGCACCCAATGATTATTGTTTTCTTCAAAAATATTGAAAATTGAGTTAGATAAAGGACTTCAAAGTTTATTTTAGAGTAGAGATTCCATAACTACCCTCAAACTAAAACTCTTCATAACTTTTGACTCGTTAATCCAAATGGAATGATTTAAAGCTTTCCAAGTATATATAAATCTATAAAACCAATTTCAAATTTTAATTTTTCAAAAAAGTGTTTTTTGAAGAATTTTTTTGAGCTGCCCAGGCTGCCCTTTTTGAACACAAAAAATTACATGTCATGCAAAAACTTTTTATCCATAAAGTCAAAAGTTATGAAAATTGTTGGGCCTTGAAGCTACTCCTCAGGCACATCTTGTGTGAAAATTTCAAAGAAAAAATAAAAATTTCCATTTGTAGTGAGCTGCCCAAAATTGCTATGTTGCAAAAATATGTTGTTTGGTCCTTTAGGGATTAAATAGTGTTGAAGATGAATTTGCATTAGCATTAGAGGGGATTTGGAGGCCTTAGAGGGCCATTTCAGGCCTATTCCCCAATCTGGCCATTAAGTGAACGGCGGTACGGGTGTGTCAGAATTTTTTTTTTCAAAAAAAAATAATTTTTTTACCAAAATATCATTTTAAGCAAGGTTTATTTATTTATTTTCAAAAATGATGTGGTAGTCGTTGTGCCACGTCAATTAGCTGCTACAGCTGCATTCCCGCAGTCTGGGAACGCAGGGGAACTTGTAGCCCTCTAAGAGATTTAGGAAGTAGAAATTAGAAATAAAATTAGAATCAAAATTTAGAAGGTGAAAGCCAAGAGAAGTTGAATTCCCACGTCAAATCTTAGAGCATTTTAGAAGTAAAAGGTTAGAGCTAATTTAGAAGAAAAAAATCAGAGAAAAATTAGGAGATAAAAGTTAGATTTCAAAGTAGACTTTTAGAAGTAAAAATCTAGAGTTAAAAACTAAACCATAGAGTTGAACTTAGAGGTTAAATTTTAGAATTAGTTCAGAAGTAAAATATTAGAGTGAAAAATCAAAATTTAGGGTTAATCTAGAAGTAAAAACATAGAGTGAACTCTAGAAGTAGAAACTTAGAATCAACCTTAGAAGTTAACTCCTAAAGGACCGGTTGTCCCCTCAGGGGACAATTTGGGTCCGGGCAGGTTCCTATTGTCTCAATTCTTAGTAATGTATTTTGGAATTTTTTGAGGTTGTATATTTCTGCAAAAGCTTTGTGAATATATAATTTTTATTTTAATTGATGCCCAAGAGCAAAAGTGACGGCACAATAAGCAAAAATGAAATTTGGAGGGTAGCACAAAGAAAATCACAAAAAGTCAAAAAGTCAAAAAATCAATTTTTTGACTCAAAGATTATATTTTTGTTTACATGTGAAGCTTTGTTTCATTCAATTTGGACTAATAATGAGAAAGTTATGGACAATCTTATTTTTTAGGGCAATCAAAGCATCTTCTTGAATAAATAACATAGAATTCATTTTTGAATGCAATTTTTAGAATTTTTCAAAAAAATTTGCTAGACAGGGTTAGATTTTCTTGCTAGAACAATCTCACTATTGGGATTATTCTGATTCAATTCCATCTAAAAGCTATTAACAATTTAGTTTTTTCTTCAATCTTGAACCCACCTCTATTTAACAGTTTTTTAATGAGTGAAAATTAAGTTCCTTTTTTCCTATATTTTTTTGGTAGATTCAAAACTCAACTAATTGTCATAAGTAAGTAGAAAATCTAAATCAATAGTGCAAAGAATTTGAACTAAAAAGATTCAAAGCCAAAAAATCTAGTCAAGTAAGGTGGAAAAGAACTTGTTTTCTTCACTTTAAATGCATATATCTTGCAATCTACATGGTCAAAGTTTCTGAAAAATTTCTTCCACATATTCATATACTTGTCAAGTATAAGATCTTACGGTTGGATATGCCAAAAAAAAACAATATTTTAAACTCTTTTCTCTTTGCAATAGAAATGACAATTTTGAATGTTTTTTGGTAGGAAAATCACCTTGGTCCTTTAGGGGTTAAAAAACTAGAATTCTATCGGTAGTTAAAAGGATGGAGGTAGCCTTAAGGTCCATGGAAGGAACATAGGGAATTCCATTTGACTAGTTATAATTGTGAAAATGTCCCCAACTATCCTTGACATAGAATAGATAGTTAGGACGGTAGAATTTCACCGTTAGATCACCGTGACACTTGATAATTGGCAGTTAGCTTAGGAGTCGCATCACTTGCATCTCTAGGCATTTCTTTTGTCCATCCACAAAACTTAGGAAACACTAGCAAAATCCATTGCTTGGAAGGCATAGTGGACCGCGCTCACAACACCCCTTAAATCAAAAGTAGATAAAAGCTAAGAATCTGGATGTGTTCACTTCATTATCAAGGGTGGATAATCAAGCGCCCACAACCTTGCAATTCAAAGGACGCTGAGATAGAGTAAAATAAAGAGCTGCTGTACTAATTCTTTGCTCAGCTGTATAGATGCCCAACGACAGCAATAGGAATAATGACATTCTTGCCTTTCTGACCGTTCTGTGTTTTTAATTCTGCCCCTTTGAAATATGTCGGTTCTATTGATGTTGACCTCCTTCAAGCTCATGTCACATATGAACATGTCATAGGACTATAATAGTGAAAATCACTTAGAATAATACAAAGAATGTAAGGAGGAGAATGCAATCTTCCTCTAAAGAATGTTGGTCATTTATGTCAAAGCGTTCTGGTCACGACATACTAACAATTGCACAAACCACAAGAACTGATTGAGCTTCCAGTGAGCGGAAAGTCATTGAGCAAAAAGATTGAAATTGAGGTGGAAGTCACTCATCCCTATACTAATCCACCGCATAGACATTGAAATTCATAGTTGTGATCCAACCTCTTGCAGCACTCCTACATCTCACCGGAGTACATGAGTTACTCTAGCCAAGGATATTTATGCAGAGCGCCATGTACAACTGTAGGTGTATAACTGCGGCGCCCCAGGCAGGGCGCCTTACCTGCTAGTCCGCAATTTGAGTTCTTTTGAGGTCAAGCCTAGCTCCATGGACAAGGTCACAGACTATTATTTCCTAATGTGCCTTTCATTGCATTCCCGTCGGCTTCATTCATTCGAACCCTGCTCTTGGTGTTGGATGACTGCAATTTGCGGGGGGGGGGGGGGGGGGAGGGGCGGGGGGGCGGAAGGCTTATACCATGCTTCCACCATTCCGTTTGACATGCTCAACAAATGTTATGGTATCAAGTGCTTCATATAAAAAAGAATTGCTATGATCTTAAATGAAAAATCTATGGCTATAAATTGAAGGTTGTGGTCAATAAAAATTTATAATAGGAGATACACAAATTGAAAAAACTGTTATCACTATTGTAAATATATTGAACTAGAAGCAAATCAAGCCTTAGAGAGGCTTGTTCTTCTTCTTTCGGCAGTTTTGCCACTACCATGGTTGTGGTCAATGTTAGGGAATATCCTATTGTAGAAAATGATGGGGCCGGCCTTGTTAGATTTGAAGTCGTCAAGTGTTTTCATATTTTACCATAGTTCCTGGAAGCGCGTAGCAATTGATGAATGGAGTCAACAAGGGTAGTGATCGGAAGTGCGTAGTAATTATTGTAATGATGGGACATACTATGAAGGTCTACTAGCCTTGACTGTCATGCAAAACGATATCACTTTGAAGAATTGCAGTATCTCATCATGCACATGACTCAATTGAAAATAACTCTACTTACATTTCAAAATGGAGCACTTTATTTCCTTAGGTCTATACGTAGTATTCCAAACATCTCCGTAGATGGCAAGAAAATCCCTTTCATCCGCGTTTTTTCTTGTGACGTTTGACTCCATGACGGTGCTCCAGCATTCACTCATGCCATAGCTGTAGAAAGTAAATATCCTTAATACTAAAATCTGCACCATTGGTATGAATTACATATTCCCGGTACTATTATCCGCACCCTTGGTATGACTAGCTATACATATAAACATCATCATATACACATCGCTTGTGTGCTATATGTGTGAACCAAGACACGTTACATTCACCTCCTTATAATATAATGACTCTTCTGAAAACAATCGCCGAGGTAAACCCCTTCGCACTGTGGACATAACAGATTTGTCTTCGTTGGGCCTTTGCAGAAACTGCACTTCCAAGGGCAACCACTACAAACAAGACCATGCACGCCCGACGCAGATAGTCGGAACTTAAACATTGCTCCCTTCTACAAGGCCCACAAGTTACTCAACTCATCAGCAAGCTGCAGTTGGAACTGTAGATGAGATTGACTTCCTTTTTCTAAATGCTCTGATGCAATCTTGTGTAGAATGAATGCATTAACAACAGGTTTGTCCACTAAATAAAAGAAAATCTTGTGCCACCATTTGTGGCTTCTGGTTTGGCACGTATATGAACCTTTGAGTTGTTCAGTGACATCTTTCTTTTGTATAAAATTATAGTAGGCCTCACTAAAAGCAAAAGGGGTATTTTTAAGCATAGTCATGGTAGTACAATCCTATAAGTAAAATCTTAGGAGATCTTTAGTAAAATTTTAGGAGATTTTTTGTAGATTTTTTCTAGAAATATATGTTTTTTTGGTAAAATTTAACTAAAAATCTCCTAAAAGGTCATTACTTACAAGACTATACTACTAGGACTATACTTAAAAAAAAACCACTTTCTCTTGTAGTGCATTGTGAATGGGCAAAGTGTCCAATCTGTTAAAACTCCATTTACACGCCTAAGCATAGTGGGTTGTGGGTCATCAAGAACAGGAATGGGGGACAATAGCAAAACTGCTTTGCGATCAACAAACGCCACACAAGATATGTCGCACTTCTCATGCATTTGCCACCACAGCATCCCTTGCGGTTCCTTTAATAATGCCTTTCCACTAGTAGAAAATGCAGGAATTTTGACAAAATTTTGTTGATTTGGACGCGTTGTCCTAGTCACTGTTTTGTTGATTTCAACATAATTCTGTTAAAATTAACAGATTTCTGGTGAAATCAACAAAACAGTGACCGTGACAACGCGTCCAAATCAACATAATTCTGTCAAAATTCCTGCGTTTTCTATTAGTGTTCTATCAACCAATGACTTTGCAAACTAATGCAATTGCTGCATATAGTGCCAACAACAAATGTCCCCAACAATCGAAGCTCCACTAGTAAAGGCACAAATGTGAAGTAATTATTAGTGTAGACAATGTAAGAATGGCCATGGAAATCATGCATCAATTGCACAATAACTTTGTGTGGAGATTTCGCATCTCCACGATTTCCACCAGCCAAGGACTCCCTTACACAAGACCCTACATAAATTTTAAAATCAAATATGTATTTAAGCTTGGCATTAGCCAAGCACCATACCTTCACAGCCCATTTTGTAGGCTTCTTGGGGAGGTACTGTCTCACAAGACAATACTTGCCTTTATATGGTATAAGGGTCTCATCAATTGTTACCTCTTGGTACAAATTCCAAGTTGATTTGAATTTTGATTGCATCTCAAAAAGCAACCAACGTATTTTCTGCAATCTATCAAATTTGTGGTCTCCTTCAGGATCTACAGGCAATTGGTCGTTTGCAACGTGCGAGGAGCGTGTAATGTCTTTGTAGCACCTACATGTCATGATATTAGAAATACTAGGATAGTTAAGGAATTTGTTGCTTCGGTTTCAATAGCTCTTGTGATTCTGCAAACACTTGATGCCCACCAACAGGTTCACGGCCAAGAAAGCTTTGAGCTCCACCTTCTCCAAATGCCACCACCTTCTTCCGTCCAAGGGTAAGCGTGTAACGGGATGTGTTGCATTAGCATATCAATTCGTGTCATTAGATATTTGTTGCAGTGTCTGTTTTGACCAGAAGCGCCCAAAGAACGTGGTCTTTGTAGGCATTCTTAGAAAAGAAAAGGTTGGCCCTCTTCTGGATTGTGCAAATGCTGGAAGTCCTATAGAATACAATGACTGCTGCATTGTCCATGTGCTTTTGCCATACGCTGTTAGGAACGCCAAGGCGTTGTTGTTGCGGACACACGGCTACTGCAGCAATTGGGCAGCCGACCAATGGGTCTGCATGCTTTGCCCTAAAACCCGAAAGCGCCTGCTACTTTCAACTTCCGCACTTTACTTGCTGCACGCACAAAAGGCAAGAGCGGAGACGCTACCATGTGCTAAGATGTTGTTGAACAAGGATCGTAACTTCTACTTGGCTTGGCAACTTCCATTCGGATGACAACTGCCGGCCCTCGGTTCATGACTAGGTCTGAGATGGATGTTGGACCCATTCTAGATTGGCCAAGTGGAGAACGCATATGAACTTCTTGTATGAGTGGAGGACACACGTTATTAAGGTGAACGATTTCTATGCTGGCAAGGTCAATGCTGATGATGTCACTCCTCCCACTATGACGTTCACTGAGTTTTCTGTGTTGTGCACTGACATGTCATTATCGTTGAATTGATTCAACAACACTAGAGGTTCCACTTTGCCCGAAGGAATGTGCACCTCCCTCCTATTGTCCAACATTATAATGTACAGCAATTCCCCGATGTCATTGCGGATATAAGCTGCCTAGATGGAAAGCCCCATCACCCACTACAAGCTGCACTTTTTGGTGTGAAGTTTGGTACGTTGATGGTGAGATGTGTGCTGCAGAGATATAAACAGGAGCAGACAATGTTGAGCAAAGAAGGAGGTCGGTCTTGGAAGCTGGGTGGACGCTCTAGCGTTCACCTTGCCAAGGGATCATTGATGGTGCTTCTATGATTGGGACTTCGTTGCAAACAACTCGACGGTTGGCATCTTCAGCGCACGGAAGGACGCTTGTTGACGGCATTTGGCATTGAGGATGAGTCTCCAACCCATACAAGACTCTTCCCTTGCCTTTTCCTGTCATGGCACTCCTCGATGCTACTCGTCTCTTTTCTTTTCCTGGAATACTTCATGGCTTCCTCTGATGACGATGCAGATCGGCAAAAATATTGTGTATGATACAGAGAGCGTGAGCACGGTCCTGAAATACTATTGCTCCACATCATGGCACTGCCACTGTGTGCGTCGAAGGCTTCAAAACACTGCAGGTCCCTGAGATTGAAGGCTATGTGGAAACTACAAAGAGGAGGTAGCTATGCACATCTAATATACATGGAGGAGAGCTTGTGTATGACCACAACAAAACTTGGAGAGCGTGATTTACTTCTTCACTGCATCCCGGTGGATGACCCTCAGGTATTCTTTTACGTAGACCAAGTGCTGTGATGTCTAAACAGGTATCGTAATCCTCTAGAAGTTTCTCGTTTTTTAAGCCTCATTTCACGAAGTGCTTAAGTAGTTGTCTTCAATCAAGGAGTCCTACAATCTAGCGGATTTGTGTGTTGATGGCTCCGATAGACGAACACCCCAAAGTCTCACAGTTTGATGAATCTATAAGAGCGTGGATGCCAATTATTCACTGGAAAGGAATATGTTACAAGCGGTGCTCATTCTTGGTATAGAAACATTTTCAAGCTATTGAAAAAATAGTACTACTTAGCAACTAAAATCCATCAACATGCATAGAGGTACAATTAGTGGTAGCTATTGGCTGTTAAACTTTCTTGCAATACAGTGCGGAAAGTTCCTGCAATTCTATGTGCCTGCAAACAACATCAAAACTACCACATCTACTAGTATTGTAACAAAAAGGTTGTGGACTTTGCTTCTCCAATGTGCCAACACTTGCGGATGACGTTCAAGGACAATGCTCTGCACTTTGCACGGTGTCGTACAAACTAATCTATCATTTGTACATGTATATGTGTTGAGATTGTGTGGACATTGACGACACATAATATGTGTTGACATTGTCGTCATGTTGACATTCTCCTCATATGCTGCTACTACTGCGCGACTTCAAGAATGGCTGAGGAGAAATTACTGATAGTAAGAATATGACAACGAGAGAAAAACCGTTGGAACTTCAACACTGTTCTCAGAGAATGACATTATCAACAGGGAGAAACAGAAGACTGAGCTCAAGACTGGTGACTGCGTAAACTAATTTGTTGTTGATTTGTGTATGCAACTTTGCGGATGTGAAGCTACTGAAAACTATGTTGGAATACTATTGAATGCATTGTTCCTTTTTATTTGTCATGAAGAGTGCTCAGCAAGAGAGCTATTGCTGGATCTTAAATGCATTTGACGGCTCCATTTTCCTTCCACCTTAGAGAAATTATTAGCATCCTTGTGAATGTGCTTAGGTGGAATGAGGACATTGGCACAGAAAGGTCATTCCTACTCTAGAAGTTCCACTTGTTGATGACTACTGGAAGCTTTAATTGAATAATACAATTTCAATGTAGAAGGCAAAAAATAAATTGTGAATTTGCGACAAAGTAGTGTTTAGAGGTAGGCCCCACATTATGCTCAAGACACTCTTATACAAAGTATTGCAAATAGAGTTCATAAATTCCTTGGTGTCTACATTCAAGAATGAGCCGCCAATGTTGTCAATTGTAAAATGCATGCAGACACAATGCATTTGCTAAGTGACAAGTGTGATGCCTCTTGGCCTTGCCACCTACCCTTCCCCTTAACACATTGCAAATTTACTGTACACCTACTATTCTTGCTTATTATTCTAAATGTTTTTGATAGAATTTTTGTAAATTGGATTTTTCTCTTTTTAAAACAAAATCCAAGGATAACAATATAGGGGAATTTTTTTGGAGAAAGGAAAATCAGTCTATCATTAGGGGGTCTAGGATCACTTTTTGAGTAGGTTATGTTTTGAAACGCATTCGTTAACCATTTGTCACATTATTCCCATATTTCATAATCAAAATATCCATTACCAATGCAATTTGACACAATGTTGCCGTCCCAATCCTACCTAGTCCCTATCTAGAATGGGCAAATAGTCTTGCAAATAGTCTTGGTTGGGCAAATTGTCAAGTGCATGATCTAGGATTCATTAAATGCACTATATATATATATATATATATATATATATATATATATATATATATATATATATATATATATATATATATATTTATACATACATATTTCATATATTTGATAATTATGCGTGAGTAATCTCTTTTGTAGGATTTTCTTTGACAAATAGTCCAGTCTGTCAACTAGCTAAAATTATTTGCTATTGGTGCGGCATGTCTACCACTACTCTGTATTGGCAATTAGACTCAATATACAGTTTTATTTAGTGGGTATTTGAGCGTTCCCTATTATGCCTATCCACTAGCAACTCGCCTTTTGAACTGCAGCACAGCCTGCTCCAATTTATTTCGTTTTATTGCGTTGGATTTTGATACTCATTTTGCAAGGCTTAGTTCTTAATTTTGTTTCTTGAATTAATTGGCCAATTGCATACTATTTCACCTTTGTTCAAATTACAAATTGGGCCTTTGACACATCGATTTCCAACACAAAGAATTCCATTTACCAAACTTATTTCATTTCCTACAGACATAAACTGGCTTGATCTACCTGGATACATTTAGATGAATCAACCATGAACTACTTGCAAATTGCTACAAGCCCTAAAAATAAACATTGAGAATCCATAGAATCAGACAAATTGCCAAAACAAGAACATGGATAGGCTTGCAATCGTCATTGCAATCTTGCACAAATCAAATTGCAATTCTCCAACTCATCGGACCCACCTGCAGGCTATTAGCTGCTTACAAAATTAGTCTGATAGAATCATCTCACTTACTCATATTGATTTTTCGGCACTTTGCAACTCACACTTGAAAATTATGAATTCATCCTTACACAAACACACACAACAATTAACAACAAGAATTGTTGTTCATTCAAGAAAACCCAGAGGAAGAAAACACAAATCTATATTACAATCTCAAACAATATGTCACTCGCAATTTACCAAGTAGCCACCTATGATCACAAATCCTGAGCAAAAAGGCTCAAGGCTGGATTATATTCCATGCAAATTGCCAAATTGAGTAGTCAATTGAAACCGCGAGTGGGTGATTTGCCACCGCAAGTCTAATTGCTCAATTTGCAATTACAATAAGTCACTGTTGACACATAACTGCAATCCATAGACAATTGCCAAAATCAAACTTTGAATAGCTAATTTCAAACCACTAATCTCTAACAGTTTTCTAAAGATTAACAATTTGCTCCTTCATCGTTTCTGGCAATTAGCTACAGACTAACACCATGATGATTGACAAATTCAATGCTAAACAAAGAAAATTTAAATACCACTAATGGAACTACAATTTACCTGAAAGAAAATTGGCCAATACAACTTAAACTTCAATTCTTCTTCAACCATTCCATTAAACTTACTCACCTAATTTCTTCGCGATCAATCGCAATTTGCCCGACTTAGCCGTCAACCAAGCAACAGGCCTTGAAAAATCCACTGCTAACCTTGCCGATTTCTCTTTGTAGCAAGTTGATTCGCCATGCCAACTCACCACCAGCGTCCGCAATTAGCCAACACCAGTAATGCTCACCCGATCTCATAGTCAAGTAGCACAAGAATATAATTGACAATTTGCAAATTCAAATATAGGAATCTACAGATTTACAAGGTGTACTCATTCACAATTTATACAAATTAACATTGGAATTGATTGAAGGAATACACTAATACACAAATCACCAATGAGCCATAAACATATGATTTTACTTTGCTATGAACTGAGAAACAAAAAGAAAATTCGCCCTTCCAATATAGTCCAAGAACCCAAGGCGACTTGACCGATATTGGATTCTAATAGCCACTATGCTATTTGCCAACCTTTCTAATCTTATCTAATGGCCCTTTTCAAATCTACTTAAAGCACTTTGTCTATTCACATGCATTCACTAGCAAGTTGCCTTCTAAAAACTGAATTGAAATGTCTAATGCAATGTAAAAAGAGATAAACAGTCTAAGTGGCAATTCGCTCAAAATTATCAGGTTTACAATTTTCCCAAAGGAGTGGCGCAAGCATTTGTACATCTTTATTGGAAGGGGCCTCAGCCTGGGAGTAGAAAAAAAAATTTCCAGCTCGTCTCTGATGTCAAAGCTAACATCACCGGGCATACTAAATTTTCTGCTTTTCCGAACGTCTCTTGCCTTTCCCAATTACCTAAAAATTATGTCGCCGTGTTCAAGGAAGGCATTCTCTATTTCGAGCAAAGTACTCTTCCAGCTCTCTCCAGTAAAAAAGATGGATGAAAAAACGGCACATACTACTACTAGGACCATCCAGAAACTGGACGTTGACCCACTTAGGGGTTAATACTCATTGATGAATGTAACAGTGGGACGACAACATCACATCCATCTTTTTCATAGAATCCAAGGATCTATCCTCCAACTCCAACATTTTTAAGATATACATCCATAATCAACATTGCCCCAAATGCGACACCTATAGTTAAATTAAAAAGCGTCATAATAACCTAAATGTATATTGACTGATTACCATTACACAAGACTGATTACCAGCAAGCAAGACCATCAAAGTTCACACCACCTGTATTGACTGATTACCATTACACAAGACTGATTACCAACAAGCAAGACCATCAAAGTTCACACCACCTGTATTGACTGATTACCATTACACAAGACTGATTACAATAAAAACATGGGAGTTTAAGAAGCCTAGTGTTGATTTTTGATACACCTAAACACTTTAATTTGAAATTCATAACTTATTCATGCAATGTCCAAAATATGCATGCTAAAGTGCATTGGAATCCTCTTTCAGTTGCAAATAAAACCAATAAAGATAATTTACTTTTAACAATAGTAACTCTGTTCCTTTGTAATTAGTGAGTACCCTAATGTACCCTAATTCAAAAATTTGAGTAGAGCGTACTGCAAGCAAGACCATCAAAGTTCACACCACCTGTATTTGAAAGTGACTTTCCAGATAGGCAAAGTATCTCTACATCCCTTCACGGTCACACAATTCCAAATCCTAACCCCGTGCTTTCTTCTTACGGGCATGGGCTCCCTTTCCTCTGTGCTGCGTGTAAGCAGCCTCCCCTGTTCAGTAGTTCCTCTGTTTCTCCAGTCGGATTCTACGACTTGCAATTCCATATCGGCATGGTTTCATGTGCACGTGTGTGCTAAGGCCCCCTCGCAGAGAGCTTTGTCGTGTTCCAAAGAGTCCAATTCGAAATTCTTCTGTTTTTTGTGTCGAGAGGTTGCTGTGAGCTTCATTCCTTAGTCCGATACAAATTTGAGGATTGAAGCTCAGTGCACTCCGTTGCTCTGTGTGTCAGCCGTTCTGCGGAGTTAATTAATACTCGAGGGATACCGGTACTTGAATAGAGACGATTACAATCTACTCGGTAGCAAACATCTCGTGACGCATCGTTCATAACGAAAAAAGATGACACGGCGGAGAAATTGTTGCTAAGTACACCAGGGAGAGTGGGGACGATGATCCCAAGTTTTGATTGTGGGGGGGCGCAATAAGCAGTGTATTGGTGTGGTCGCGAGCACGCGTGGCTGAAAGTGAAGATGTTGAAGTGCGCGTCTATGGCGGGACTGTTGTTTCTATGGCTGCTGTTCACGTCCATGCTCCTGTCTGCATCCGCATTGCGCAAATGCTCTAATATCACGAATTTGTGTGCGACAGTCGCTGATGATGTACTGGTCGTCGAAGTGGACGCCAGCGCTGTCCTGGCTACCACGGACGAGGCGTTTTTGTGTGCAACTTTGGACTGGTGGCCTCCTGACAAATGCGACTATGGAGCTTGTGCCTGGGGTCAAGCTTCACTTCTTAACCTCGTAAGTCAGAATTCAAAGCTCACTCTTTCAGCTTCCTTGCTTACTAGCCATGGTCCTGTATTGCCTACTCCTGTATACGCTCCTGCTGCTCCTGCTATTTGCATCAAGTTTGCTCCTGCAGTTTGTGAGATGAAGTACCTTTGTGCCAACGCGTTATCTGCAAATGCCTTAATTAGGTATTTTCAGGTCGTTAGATGAATAGAGTGGGCATTGACTGAAACTATTTTACAGAGTAGTACGCAGATCATTGTAGTTTTGCGTCTTGACAACCCCAAATCACTGTAATAGTTTGCTTAAATTTCCCTGCAATGGGAAAACATGTGAAGAGTTCATGTATGGTTCCTTACCATTGCAGGAGAAGTAAATGAATAAATGGAATGAATCGATTCAGTAGCACCTTGTTCAGGTCTTAGAACGATGCACCAAAACTGCGGGATGTATTGTTGTCCTCGCATGACACCATCAACAATGCTATCAACAATGCGAGCATGTGTCTTCCTCTCTCCCTCACTACTGACGCCAGTCTTTGGAGAGAAAAAGCCTTGCCATATCCTTCGTGGCCTTCACTCTGTGTCTCCTCAACCTCAGCTGTCTTTATGTCTTTCACAAGGAGTCCAGCAAGGTTATCTTGAAGGCCATGTCTTGAAGGATAGGTAGTTGGTATCACTATCCTCCTCTACTTCGTCCACGTGTTCATGTATCTCAAGACCTTCAGATCAGAATGACCAGTCTCATATCATTCCTGACCTTGCTTTATTTGATATCAAGACACTAGGGTTAGCAGCTACGAACGATTTGTGTTTGCAAGCCGAGTAGTGAGGTTTGCGAAATGCTTGTTACGCACTATACATGCATGATATATCGTCAGATCGCGGACTTATTATTTTAACTTTATCTTTGTCCTCATGGTTGCGCAGGATCTCGCTAATCCGTTGCTTGAGAAATCTCTCACAGGTGTGGCATCTCCCACCTTTGGCCTCCATTGCATGATTTTTTTCTGGTTGTGCAAACTCTATTTTAAATACATTATTTTGGTAAACTTACATCTATTTTCGATCTCCATTGTCTGTCTTGGACGATTGTGGGGTTTTCGAATGTGCTAACTTGTGGTCTTGCTCTGATGGCTTGAGTATTCAGCCTTGTATCCCTTCCGGATCCGGCTCGGGGGAACTCTGGAAGACCACATTGTTTACGACGTTGGACTACTTCCTGGACAGACGTGCCTGCCTATAATCAAAGACCCGACGTACATGTTTGGATTTCGGGAAGGGTGTTTATCCATGGAACGATGGATTGCTCTCAATGCATTGTTCGCAAAGACTGGGTATGCGAACGTTTAGTTACTTTGGAGACTACGAACCCCCGTGATTTGCAGTAATCTAGAAAAGTATGATGTTACAGATGCATTCTGACAGTCTCTCTTGATGGATTGATCGTAAGCTGGTAAAGCATCTGCAGTATAAGTTGGTCTCAAATTCGGCGGTTGTTCTGAGTGATTTGGCTGTAGTGATTATGCCCAGATTGAAAATGGCATCCTGATTTCATGCTTGGAAGCTAGATAGCCGTTTCGTTCCTGTTTGATCGTTTTTCTGAGGAAGAATTTCTTATTTGGTTTTGGCTCTTTTGCAGAACTCTAGTCGCTTTCGGACTGAATGCTTTATACAATCGCCAACAAGTAAGCAATGCCTGGGGTCCTTGGGATTCTTCTAATGCACGGTCCCTCATCGATTTTACAGTCCAACAAGGCATCCAAATAGACGCATGGCAACTGGGTAAACAGCTTCGTTGTGAAACATCCCGTTTGAAAATCCATTTGACGTGCACATGTATTTTCCACCAAAGGAGCTAGGAGATTTGAATAGCGATACTTATAGGGACATTAGGTACTGACATGAGCAAGTAGCTACATGCCTAGAGGGATGATAGACAGACATTTAACAAATGAAGCTGTAATTGCAGGGAACGAGCTGAGTGGAAGTGGTGTTGGGACTTCCGTTTCAGCTGAGCAGTATGCCCAAGATATGAGTGAGCTTCGCTTGATAATCGACACTATTTACGAAGGTTCTACTCGGAGGCCGTTGCTAATTGCACCTGATGGATTCTTCGATCGTCAATGGATTTCTACATTCATTAACGCCTCTGGCCCCGGTGTTTTGGATGCAGTTACGAGCCATATTTATAATCTTGGACCAGGTCTGCTTTCTTGCCAAGGCTGCACATACCAGTACACTTTAATTCTATGTAGTGTGGATTATCATATAATGTGATGCTCATTAGAGAAGGCCACAATAATTATATTTCAAATCTACAATATAATGTATGCTTTTTCATTTTATGTGGGTTCATGCTCTTTCTTTTGATGTTGGTGGACCTGCAATGGTTTATATTATATGTAAAATAATGTGGGTAGCTTAAATAATGTTCGTCTCTTAGTTGAAATGGCCCCCGTGTGTAAAGATGCTTTCAAACAATTTAGATTGCTCAGAATGATGTGGACCACACTACAGAGAATATATATTGTAGCTCCGTGAGATAAGTTTGATCTGCTTTGAAAGTTTTCTTGCACTTGTGAACATAGTAATTAAAATGGCTTCAGTGTTATTCTGAGAGCCTCAGATTATATCGAGGTTACTTCTGGCTCTGAAATATTAGTTCACCTTTTTCAAGATGGACAGGTCAATTTAACTCTACCCTCTAAACGCAGGGTCCAGCACTGATTTGGTGGAGAAGATTCTCAATCCCCTCTACTTGGACAACCAACTAGGTAACTTCCGTGCAGTTCAGGATATTCTTCAGACCTCTGCTCCGTCAACATCAGCTTGGATAGGTGAAGCAGGTGGAGCATACAACAGTGGCCGTCATCTTGTAACTGATGCTTTTGTTTTCAGCTTCTGGTAAGTACAACATCCAACCACCTGTTGAGTTTCATTTCTAGAGTGGTCGAGCAAACAAGATTGTACACGGCATACACACTCTGGTAGAAGCTTCCAATCGATTTTTCTGTCTATTATCATTTTAATCTTGGGGAGGTGACACTGCTGTCTACAAAACAGAGTTTGGGACTCGTCCTTTTTCCACGAATCTTGCTGACAAATTCCTTCAGGGCTTGATGAGGGCTTCAGTCACACGTACTAGTAATATGGATTGTGCTGAGCAGGTACTTGGATCAATTAGGGATGGCTGCATCCTTCAATAACAAGGTTTACTGTCGTCAGACTCTAGTTGGCGGAAACTATGGCTTGCTCAACACCACTACCCTCCACCCGAATCCAGATATGTACAGGTGAGTAATGTATCTTCTCTTGGAGTGACTGGCGCTTGGAAAATGTTCTCCCTGTACGTCCCAAAGAACATAGCGTGCTTCTAATTAGCTGCTGCCCTCGTAGCTGCGTAACATCTCCTTAGGCAGAGGGTAACCACCATCGAAGATTCTACAAACATTACAGCATATTACTGATTGATCACTTGTTGACAGTCCTTTTGCTATGAGTATTTGTAGCCTAAGCATTTATGTTGACCAGGTTCTAACAGTTTTAGGGGAAATGATTGCAGTGCTCTTCTATGGAACCATCTGATGGGGACGAGAGTGTTAGCAACAACACTAGAAGGATACCCGCAACTGAGAACATACGCGCATTGCCAACAAGGCACAATTACGGTATGGGAAACACTCGATGTGATTTATGAATGCTTTTGGCATGATATGTGAGCCATACATCCACTTCGGTTGTAGATGATGCCGGAAACAAGATATTAATTCTCAAGTACTTGTTAAACATAGAAAACAAGCTCCCACTTCATCACCTGCTCAGATAAACTCTAGATTTTCACGCCACCCAAAGCAATATGAATACCTTCAATCTTTGTTAGACGCTGGAACTGTTTGTGAGATTCTTTCTTCTCGAGTAAAATTTCCTCTTTGTTGATATAATATGCTCTGATGTCTCTGCAGGGTGGTCTTACGTTGCTGCTGATCAACCTTTCAAATTCCACTGTCAATGTGGCTGCCAACCTTTTATCTCACGCGAAGGACGAACCAATGTCACACAGCGACAAGAAATTGAAACACCAACTCATACCCAAAAAGTTCAAGGCGTCGAATCCCTCAAGGACGAGATTTGAGTATCATTTATCTGCTCTTAACCAAGATCTTCATAGCCAAACTGCTTTGCTAAACGGAACACCTCTTGAGGTAACATTTTCTGGAGATCTTCCCAAGATGGATCCAACTGTGACGGATAATTCTTCCCCGATCTCAGTTGCATCTCTCTCTATTGTCTTCGTGGTTTTGCCAGATGCACAGGTTCCGATTTGTAAGATCCAACGAAGTGAGTGATATTGACACACACTCTCCTTCCTTCTACGTTGCCCCATCACCTTATCCCATTCATT
Source organism: Neckera pumila (assembly GCA_963969595.1). Classification (NCBI taxonomy): domain Eukaryota; kingdom Viridiplantae; phylum Streptophyta; class Bryopsida; order Hypnales; family Neckeraceae; genus Neckera; species Neckera pumila. The sequence continues at coordinate 2,017,264 of OZ018408.1, read as the reverse complement.
GTGAGTTTCTTCAGCAATTGATCGATTGTAATGGACTTTAAATCAGCTCATGCTGAGTAGCTTTGCAATGATGGGGGCTCCAGATCGCTCTATATCAGAATGCATTCTTCGCTATTTATGATAACTGTTAAGCCAAGCATAAATTAGCAGTGGGAGATGAAGATTATCTCCGTAGGATTTCAAGCATTCCTCAACTTGTATTTTCTTTGGAATGGAATGGAATGGAATGGTGGATTCTAAAGTGAACCATCTTTTTTTGTGTACTATTCTGCAGAGTAATACTTGTCTCTTCGTTTGGGAAATTTTGTACTGAGAAGACTAATGGTGACCAAGGGCAAACTTCCGTGCTTTGTTGGAATTGGAAATGAATTTTCTTGTTTCTCAAAATTGGAATTGTCTTTGTCAAGTTCCATGAGGCATTCACTTTTATGTGATTAGGGAGAAATTATATTTAAGGAGTAGCTTTGCCTTGGAGTCTGGGGTTCAAAAGATCTTTAGAGGTTAAACTAAGTGCCGCTAGCTAGCTTCTGTTTTCAATTAAAGTTTGGTGGAACTGAAGCAACATAATTTCGTTTGTGGCCATGATTATTCTGAATGATTAATGTTTACAGACATAAACTAATCCTCATTGGCGGTCAGTGTTTAATACAATTAATGATCACGAAGAAATTTGAGACTTATTTTCAAGTAGAAATGGCGATGGATCTTTGCTGGCCCGCCTGAATAGATGATTGACGTTATTTATCGATTGTTTCTTCGAAGAGCGTTCTGTGAGTGACTGTCCGTGATCTGGCGTAACCAGGAATCCTCTATCCTAGATCTGGTAAACTTTGAGTTCTAATTCAAATAATATAAACAAACGAAATTGTTTGAGTGATCATGCGCCCGGAGTGCTAATTAATATATATGATCAGCCCCCGGTGAGAGGTGGAGTGTTGGTTGGGAATGAACCGATAGTTGGCTACAAGCTTATTAGAGAGAGACGCGCAAGTAATTCAGGGTGTCACAGAAATCAAGTGCTGCAATTTATTGCAAATGTTGAATGACAAATTATTGTTTTCTTCTGTATGTAGCGTATAATTATAATACAGTTACAAATTTGGAAGTGCATTGTGGCATGTCTTTATTATTATGGCAAAGCCATCACAAACTTCAACGACTACAGTTTCTAGCGGCAACGTTGAGGCAGCTTCGAGGCCCACACTTGGAGCTTTGCGGCCCACAGTTGGAGCCTCAACACCGCTTCTGGTGGGGGAGCCTCCTTCTCGTCTTTCAAACCAGCCTCGATTGAATCTAAATACCGCGCATCTTCAACACTCAAAGCCGGAAAATCCTTCGGCTCCTCAAAGGCAGGCATCCATGGATCCACAGACGTCTGCGCACAAATTCTGTTATCGGAGTTTGATGCATAGTTAGAGTTTGGTGCTGAGCCCAGCTTCTGGTTGCTGGGTGGTCCTTGGTACAACGAGGTATGCACCAGGCGTCTTTCCTCGCCAACCCCCATCAAGCGCATTTGGAATTGTTGCCCGCAACTCAGACACTTGAAGCGAGGCTGCGAGAGACTCTTATTGTTATAGTATTTGAATGGTGCATTGTCAGCCACGCTGCAATAGCGGCACTCTCGACGCAAGCCCTTCAGTTCTGGGGGGTCCACGTTCCGCTCCTTGTAAATTAAACCTTGCTGGCGGCCTTGGGAGCCCAAGGTGAAGGATTTTTGGCACTTGCAGCATTGGTATCGCGGTTGGGTTCGCTTTCCGTTGTTATAATACTTGAATGTGTGCTCAACAGATTCCAAACCGCAGTGGTAACAACGCATGCTACAGGTTTTCACCATCATGTGGAATGCAAAGGAAAGGAGAAACTGTAAGGAAAGGCTAGCTCTAGTAGGGTTTAAGGGCAGGTTTCTAAGCAGTTCCCAACGTTGTTTGGGTGTTTAGCCTGAAAACTACTCCGTAGAAAAATTTAGAGACTAAAACTATTAGAAATAGGATGATACAAACAAAAGCTGTCTGACAAGAGAATACGAACAACACGAAAGCTGTAAAACGAGGGGAAACAAATAGCAGATGACGCTAACAGCTCGAACGAGAGAAGGATTTTTATTCCTAGCGGAGATCGGCAGAGCTGAAGAAATGTCTAGAGCCTTGAAGGGCCTTCAATTTATAGTTAGGGGTCCGGGCGATGTCTGCTACGAAACTTGGAAGACAAGAAAAGTAAAAGTTCAACTGAAACAGCCATCAGAAAAATGGATGAATGAAAAAGACGAAGCGGAACTGAATCTCGCCAATCTGTTCATCTTCCACATTTGGACTTCGACGCGCTCCAGAGGATTTGGAAGGCTTCTTGATCGAACACGCCTCGAACTCTTTCTTTAGAATTCGATTACAGGCCGTCTCCATGCGCTTCCGCAGCATCGATTGCTTATAACGCAATTGTAGTTTGTGCAGGTAACTGTGAGCCTGAATCATCTCCTCGACGTGCCTGAATTTTGATCAATGTACTAGAGTTTTGGAAATTTTCGAGACTGCTCCGGATGGTTGTTTGCCGAGTTCGTTATATTATCCGGTAGTGTTGCTGAGGACGAAGACGGCCGCTTCAATTTGTGAAGTGCTCGAAACTCCTGCCCATGTGAGTCGGAAGAGTTTGAATTGTGGGTTGTGGATTGTCAGCAGGTCGAAGGGGACAGCAGGAAGCGGAAGCGCGTGTGAAGGCGGGGTTGCGTGGAGGTCAAGCAGCTAGAAGCTCGGACGGGGATTTGTGTTTTCTCAAGGTAAATCGATCTCTCTGTCTCTCTCTCATGACTGATAGTGGCCAATTTCTAAGGCGAAAAAAATCCAAAATAATGTATGTTCTTATGGTTTCAATGTATAAATATTGCATAATTTGAAGATAGTTTCGCTAAGTTTTCATCACACTTTGCGGCTCCACACGTAAAACAGTGCGAGTTCTACCTAGCTACAGCTCCAGGAGACCGGGGCGACATAATTGGGTGATACTCCACATAGACAATTAGTAAGGCACACAAGCACTCGCTACATCAAATGTCATAATATTTGTGCCACAGACAATGTCTTCACTATTATTTTCGCAAGTCATTCGCAATCTCAATCAGGTGCCGTTTGCTGCTACTACTCTGCGGGCAGATTTCATATTGCTGTGCTTTAATTTGTTCTGGCGCCAACACAGTGAGGTATGGGCGCCCCGCCATTGTCCGCGCAGCTCCCTCATTGGTATCTCCATGTGGAAGCCAGGACGTAAAATTATTAACTTAGAGATGGAGATGTTGTTGCTCCTGCAGGGGTTGTTAATCCTGGCGATGGTGCGGTGGTCGAGATTGATGCGGTCGAATTGAATTGGGTTTAGGGTTTAGACACGAGCTCAGAGTGGTGGTGACCGGGTGGCCATGGCCATGGGCAGCGGCGCGATGGGTATGGGCAGGAGCCCCGACTGGATGGCAGCTTTAGGCGGTCAGATGTGCGGCCAGGCCAGGCTGCGGAGCGCTGGCGCCAGTGCGCGCTTCCCAGCTAACGTGACCTCTGGGGCCCTGGCGGTATCCGTCTCCAATTCCGGATTTCTGATTGCCGGCGCCTTGCAGCTCCACCACTGGGCTTTATCCAGTCTTCTTCAGCCCTTCCAAGTAGGTTAGGGTTCTCTTTCTATGTCAGAGGGCTTGGCTTGACTTGACTTTGCTGCTCTCTACTTCCTCTGTCTGTCCTGAGCTTGTTGGTATGGATTTGCATGCGGTGCCACACGCTCTTTCTTAAAAGGCACACTACTTTCTGCCATGGCCTTCATCAGTGGCCTATCGTCTGGGGCAATTACCTTTTGACAGTAGTTAGTAATGCAATCCTCACATCTCCACACCGAATTCATAATCCTCCGTATCTTGGGTCAGGCTATGTAATCCTGCACGGACAAGAGGATCAAGTCGAGTTCTCCTCATGTCAGCTCACTTAGAGTAGGTTTGCATTCAGATGACAGGATCTTTTACATTGTCTGGAAAATGGCCCATGTGTGTCGAGAGTTATTTGGCCAGGTTGTGTCACTTCTTTCGTTAGAACAAGATTGAAGGGCTGCTTCTTGTGGTTTTGCAGGAGCTTGGAAATCGAAGTCTACCACAGCAGCGGCAGGTGTCCGGAGCAATTGGGGAGAGCTGTTTGCAAGTGCCTCTGGAGGTGAATGCAGGTTATCTGAGACTTACGGAGACTGGGGCTCAATTCTTGGTTTCAGGCATTTCCTTGCCCTGGAATTCCATAATCAGGTTCGTCAAAGGAAGGAAAATGAGTGGACGCAAGAATTCCGTTGCTACGGCAAAAGCAACGGGTGGCGAAGACAGGTCATCTTCTGTTACTAGGAGTTCGGGCTTCGGTATTGGCTCCAGAAGCCGCATGTGGACCAATATCATTCTTGGTGTGAATCTTGTGTAAGGAATTCCACGTCCCAACTTACAAGGCTGCTGTCGTGTGAACGAAATTGGATCTGGTTCGTTGCATTTATATTTCGACACACTTTGTGACTAGAATTCTTGGTGGAATTTTGCCTTGTCAAGCACAGTGGCTACTTCGTGTATCTGCATTTATGGCGTGAAGTGAACCTCCAAGCAGTCAAGTCTGTAATTGATTCTCAATTAATGGACGATGGAAACTGTAGATTTGATATCGTTTGGCTACTTTTTCTTCCTGCTGGAGAAACTCATTGCATCGAATGTTGATGATCAAAAGTTGCTTGCAGAGTGTTTGGGGCTCAAATGGCGTCACAAGGCCAACTGCTTTTACTAGGAGCCAAGGTGATTGCTGTTCAATTTTGGTGCTTTTTATAGAATTGATGGAGAATATTAGTGGTGTGTGCCAGCCATGAACCGTGGTTTGAGGATACAGCTAGACAAATCTATTCAAGAGCTGGAGAACCTTTCTACAGTTCTATCAACCTGCACCTGTTGGTTTCAAGCAGGTGAACAGCTTGATAGATAAAGGTCAATGGTGGAGGCTTGTCACATATTCGTTGCTTCATGCCGACATTTTGCATCTTCTGGTATTCTCCTCTGTTTAATGTCCCAAATCTTTTCTTTATTAATCGCAGAGGTCAGAAGCTGATGCCTTTTTGTGATTCTTATATGTTTCCGGCTTGTTCGTACATCAAACTTCAGGAATTATGGTCCGTATCGTTGAGGCAAGTTGTTGAAATATGTGGCATACGCTGATGCAGGTGAATTCTTATTCGTTAAACTCCGTTGGTCCAACCGTGGAATCACTGGGCGGAGGAAAGCGATTTCTTGCAGTTTATGGTTTTTCTGCTCTCGCAAGTAATTCACCCACCACCTGATCTAGAAATAGTGTTTATGTTACTTATTTTGTACTTGTAGTTTACCTGTGGAATCTTGCAATTGGAACTAGGGTTTGATCTTGGTACTGAGCAGTGATGCAAGTGGCAGGTAGTGGGTTGAGTTACACGTTTTGCACAGCGCCTTCAGTAGGTGCATCAGGAGCAATATTCGGCCTTGTAAGTATATTGATTCACCCATATGACTTGGAGTTCTGTGGCCATTTGTATCTTCTAATGATCAAAATTGAATTGCGTGTCGGCTTCGTCAGAAACATGTTTCTGTTATTCTAGCTCTTCACAAGAAGTCACATCTATAGAAGTCCTAAATGTATGTGCTTTTACCTTTCACCTTCTTAGTTACAGCACGATTACTAGTTTTCATGTTGGAGGTTGAGAAATTTGTTATTGAATGATGGTTGTTACCAGGTTGGAGCATTGGCTGTATTCCTAGCACGGCATAAAACTCTTATGGCTGGGGGCGATCAAAGTCTAGCTCAAGTGGGGCGCATCATTGCTATCAATTTGGTAATAGCTTAAAGGGGGTGCAGTCTGTGTGGTCTGTATATAGCGATTCCAGTTGGTTTTGAATTGCAAGCCTTTCTGAAAAATTTCAACTAGTTCCATGAGAGTTGTTCAGGATTATCAAACGAGAATTTATGTGTTGACGTTGGTTCCTTGTGGCAGGGATTTGGCTTGCTCTACAACAAGATTGATAATTGGGGCCATGTAAGCATATCTTTTGAAACCTTACCCCATAGAATATACATCTCAATTCAAGTTGATGGAAAGTCCTGGTTTTGGACTGAGTGACAGTACCTCGTTTAGAATTGAGTGATTTTTCTCCGACTGGTTAACTTGACAGGGGTCTCTGTTCTTTTGAAACCTTTCCACAGAATCACTGACTGTAATCTGATTGTACTGAAATAGGGAATCTCAGGTGACTTGTGGAGTGGGAGCATTTTACATGACCTCAGAATGTTTCTGTAGAATCTGCATTAGCATCGGTTCATTCTACCTGCATTCTGGATCGTTAATGACAGTTGCCAATGCACTTGGATTGGGCGTGTAGGTTGGAGGACTGCTTGGGGGAGCTGCTGTAGCTTGGCTGTGTGGACCTGCGTTCTCGATTAAATTTGCCCCTGAAATTGGAAAGAATCTTTTGATGGATCGCCCACCAATTGCCAAGCTGTTGTCTCCTTGGTTGAAACAGAAAGGTGATTACTGAGTAAAGCTTCATAACTTGAATTGAATGAGTGCTTTACATGTAACCAGTATTTTTTGGATAGAGGTGTGAAGTGAATCATAAGTTTAGCAGACTGCAATGATGAAGTAATGAAAGACATCAGGTGAGGGGTCTGTCATCCAAGGTGTTGTCAAAAATGATAATTTTGTGGTGGATAAGAATACCACTTTTGAGCACTCTTTTAAGCAAAGACTACTACCAAACTTGTAACATCACATCGTTTACTCTATTTGCATATTGAAAAAAACCAGCTTGTGTCTCGTTTGGAGTGACTGCAAATTGCCCCGCATTTTAGAAGAGCTTCAGTCACATGTATGTATCATGTGATTTAGCACCGTTTTAGGCGTTAACCCCTGCTTTGGGTTCACAAATTTTGGTGTTATCAAGTATTTTAGAAATTTGTGGTATCAGTCTGTAGAAATATTTGACTGACAAAAGTGGTTGAGCTTTTTTCTTAGATAAACTTCTGTGCATCCAAGAACTAGACGCGCCTTGGTTAAACTCAATTGTATACTTTCAAAATATTCACCTTCTTTGTGTATCTTAACCCCTAAAGGACCAGGGCCTTTTTTCTGCCAAGGAATTCTCAAAACTGCCATTTCTAGAGCAAAGAGTAAAAAAATCTGAAAATTGTTTTTTTTGCACATCCAACCGTAAGATCTTACACCTAACTAGTATGACAATGTGTGGAAAAAATTTCAGAATTTTTGACCGCGTAGATTGCAAGATATCTGCGTTCAAAGTGAAAAAGACAAGATTTTCAGCACATTGCGGGACTAGATTTTTTGGCTTTAAACATTTTTAACTTAAATTTTTTGCACTACAGAGTTTTGAGCTTGAAATCTTTATAGTGGACAATTGAGTTGAGAGTCTAGGAAAAAAAAGAAATTTAAAGAAACTTAATTTTTTGTTCTTAAGAAAATTGTTAAGTAGAAGATAGTACAAGATAGAAGGAAAATCTAAAATATTAATATCTTTTAGATGGAATTAAAATGCACTAATCCCAGTGGTGAGATTGTTCTAGCAAAAAAACTAAACCATGTGGAACTTTTTTTTTTTTAAATTGCAAAAATTGCATTCCAAGATGAATCCTATAAGTTATTTTTTTCAAGAAGATGCTCTAATTGCCCAAAAAATAAGATTGTCCATAACTTTCTCATAAAAAATCCAAGTGAAATGAATCAAAGCTTCCCCCAAAGGCAAAAATATAATCTACAAGGAAATTTTTTTTAAAAAAACAATTAATTTTTTTGCAAATTTTTTTGCTACCCGCTCTCCCTTGTTTTGAGCTTATTTGGGCATAACTTTTGTTCCCAGGAATTGAATGAAAAAAAAATTATATTCCCATGAAGCTTATTTGTTTTTCTATCTTTAAAAAAAGTTTTAGAAAATCATGACAAAAATTTAGCCCGTAGGTACCTGCCCAAAATCCCATTTGTCCGTTGAATGGACACTTGGTCCTTTAGGGGTTAAACTAAGAAAATGAAGTTCCAACAAGTTTAGTTTCTTCTCCATTTTGTAATATGCATAGATCTAGAAATTCAATGAATTATTGCAGTTGCAAGCCCCATGTGTTGAAATCCAAATCAGATAGTATTGTATGTATCTCATTTGTTTATTTTCAAAATATTTTTAAATTAAAATTAAAAATTATTATTTTATATTTCAACCTTAAATATTGGAAAAAATATGAGATTATTGTAATACATATCATTAGAATTGATTCATTTTCTTCACACAATATGTTGTACAAAATCACAATAATTTGATTTTTCTACCAAAATATCTAGAGAAAAAAGGTCTAAAAGGCAATGTTTTTCTTTTAGGCCTTATGGCTAGACTTCGGTGTCCTGGCATAGTCATAGTGGTGAAAATAACAAGGTCTAGAAGGCAAGGACTGGTAGTCATGGTGAATCTATAGAAAAATAAAATTTCATATATATAAAACAAAAATATTTATGAATGAATGACGTAAATGTTAAATGTAGCTTGATAGCAGTTAGTTGACTTGGTTACTTGGAGGACATTATGAAAGGTATTGGGAGTGTAAAAAAAAAATATTATTGGATAAATTTTCACTCTATTTTGCAAGGCTACTTGTAGCTCATTTGCAAATTGGAATTTAGTGGATTGTCAAGATATTGGTAGGGACTACTAGAGTATGGGATAAGAGATTATATGAAGCAAGGGATTGATAAGGACTAAAGAAGTGTGAAGGTAAGATTTAGCAAGAGATGAATTAAAAGAAGATGTTAACAAGGAGTGTGGAAGTGTGGAGGTGAGATATATGGTTAGGGATAAAGTAATTAAGATACTGACAAAGAACTTTGTAGACTAAAGCCAATTGCTTTGATTGACTTAGACTAAATAAGCTATTAGTTGAAAGAAATGACAATGCTTTCTAATGCACTTGTATTAGTCCCTAAATGCGGAAGGCATCATATTTTGGTATCAACAAAACCTTGAAGTTAAATAATACCTTACAAAATTATGATTTTTAGCACTTTAGTTTTACACAAATACTTTTTGAAGTCTAATTTTAACAACAAAATCTGATTTTTAAAATGAATATTTATGATGTTTCTATTCAAGAATTTGTGCAAGGATGTTTAATGCAAATCTTGATTTTCTAGTGTTGTCGAAGGCTCTTGGAAATGAGCCTCAAATGCTTTGGAACTTGGAAAAAACACACATTAAAAATGCATTTAAAAAAATTTAGAGTAGATTTTGAGACACCATAAATTGCGGTTGTACATGATATGTCCTTTAACCTCATATTCTTTGACAATCTCAATTGACATGTAAAAAGAGGTTTAGGGTTGACAGACTTTAGTTCACTTTCACAATTTTAACAAGCTCATAATCAAACAATATAATCTTTCAATTTATAGGTGATATTTTTGTATATTATTTTTCCATGTGATCTTGAATATGTCTAGTTGGAATTCATACAGTTATAATTTCTAAAAAAATTGATGAAACTTATCCAAATGTTGGCAATTTGTTTAATTTAAAGCAAATTCCATGAAGCCTAAGAAAGCCCTTGGACATTTAGGGATTAACCTCTAAAAGCCCATTGTCTCTTTGGAGGACAAATGGAATTTCGGGCAGGTACCTACAAGCTGAATTTTTGTTGTGATTTTTTGAAACTTTTTTTGAAGATAGGAAAATTGCTAAGTTTCATGGGAATATAATTTTTTTTCAATCAGTGCCTAGGAAAAAAGTTATGCTTAAATAAGCTCAAAATAGGAGACGGGGGTCACTTAGAGCATCTTCCTGAAAAAAATAACTTGTAGGATTCATTTTTGAATGCAATTTTAAAAAAATTTCAAAAGTAAAAGTTCTACAAGGTTTAATTCTTTAGCTAGAACAATTTCACCATTGGAATTAGTGTTTTTTAATTCCATATAAAAGATATTAATATTTCAGATTTTCCTTCTATCTCATACCTACTTCAACTTAACACTTTTTTTAATAATGAAAATTAACTTTTTTTTTAATTTGATTTTTTTTCTTAGATTCTCAACTCAATTTTCTACTATAAGTATTTAAAGCTCAAAACTCTGTAGTGCAAAAAGTTTAAGTTAAAAACGTTCAAAGTCATAAAATCTAGTCCCACAATGTGCTGAAAACTTGTTATTTTCACTTTAAACGCAGATATCTTGCAATCTATGTGGTCAAAAATTCTAAAAATTTTCCACAAATTTTCGTACTAGTTAGGTTTAAGATCCTACAATTAAATGTGCAAAAAAAACATTTTTCAATATTTTTACTCTTTGCTATAAAAATGGCAGTTTTGGGTGTTTTTTGGTAGAAAAAAGGCCTTGGGCCTTTAGGGATCAAGTATGAATATCAAGTAAGACTTCAAAAGAGATTTTCAATACTTGTATTGGCAAGATTGATGTTTCCCTCATCTTGCCTTCAATATATACAATTACTATGCCTCAGAATTTCTTCAAAGAAAATAGAGAACCTTTAGGAGGCACAAAAAAATCCTAGGGAGCTACTGGGAGACTTTGAGAAGCTACATATCTAGTTCAAGAAATTCATATGAAGGTGTCAAGTAGCCACACGAAATATTTTAGGAATCCCCTAAGATACTAGGCAGATATACTTATCTTTGAAAGAAATTTGATTTGTACAAAGTCCAACTAGGATATATAGAATGTATGTTCTTTACACATTGCATTTGTTATAATTTGTTTTCACTATTTCAGCATAAATTGTAGTAAAGATCATTTTTATAGAAAAAAATAAAAAAAATAAAGATTATCTATAATGATATACAACATTTAGTTTCATATTAAAATAATATTAAATTTGAACTCAAACATGATTTGCAAAGATGATTTGAGTTTTAAAATGACCAAGGGTGATTGCAAGAAACAATTGTCCTATTTTGCTTCACACTTTGGGTGCTAATTTGTATTTTGGCTATAACTTTTGTATTCTAGCTTTGAATGACTCAAGATTTGTAGATAAGGTATTCATGACTACTGTACACCTTGCATAATATTTTTGAAACTTTCAAAAATGATTTATTGTCCAAAAATAGCCCCCAATTTTATGTCAAACTTACCAATTTGGAAGGAGGGGTATATATAGTACCATTTAGTATCCAAAAAATAAATTTGGAGATGAAATGGAGGGGATGGTCTTCTAATAGACTTGTAGCTATAGTCTAGAGGAATTCTAAAAATATCTAATTGTATGTGGTGTGGAAGTCTACAAAGTGAGCTTCTTTTAGCTTGCATTGCGAAACATATAAAATATTATTATTAATTTTTTTTTGGTGAATGACCATCTCCATAGAGTTTATACAAAAAAATGTTTTAATGCTTAATTTATTTTAATTATTTTTAACTAATTAAAGGATTGAAATATCTATTTTCTTGAGACCCATTTGAGATGTAGCATTTTTCTAGTTCTTCTAATTAAAGAACTTTTCTATGCTTTTCCTTCGGTGATTACCTTCTTCCTAAAGATGTAAACATTAGATGAAGAAAGAACAAGCAATGCAATGCACTTATAGTCACATAGAACTAATGAAACCAAGACACAACAAATATAGAAAAGAAGTATTCATAAATTCCATCTCCAAATACCATTGATTCAAAATAGAAGGTGATGAACTACTGCAAGTCTGCTATCCCTACCCCTGTACTCTCAACCACGATGGTGAAAAAGTAACAATGAAGGCAGGAAAAACTAACAATTCAAAGAACATTATGAGAAGAGAGTGCCGGCAAAGAATAAGTGGCAATATGAAGGATTAGGAGCACTAAACTGCTAAAGGTAACACGCTGGGCAAGATTCGCTTAATGAAGGTGGCACCAGTGCAATGTGAGTTGGCGATAATACAGTTTGTCAACTTGAACTTGGTAGCTAATTTGGCATTGGATCCCACCATGGCGGCAAAGTAGCAATAACATGGGCCTATTCCCATTTTATTTTACACTATGAGTTTGTCCAAAGGGTATTTTGAGTGCAAATTGACACTACAAAGTCTAAAATAAAAGGGTCAAGGTAGCCTATACTAGATACTCTTGAGTACAAAATGTCTCAACTTTCATTACTAGCTTCAAAAAACTCTTCCATTTTCAATCTTTCATTGATTGTTTTTAAAAGTTGTGGTGATTTTGAGTATTCATTCAAGGCCATCTTTTAGATACTGGGAACATAAATTGTTGCAATTCTAGAAGGTGTTATTACCTTAGTTTGATTGTTATATGGTCAAACTTTGTTTCAAAGCTCAATTAAACCTTTTTAATCATATTTGAATTTTATAATATACTTTTGATACATGAGACCATATATTGTCTACTGATTTGAAAAATTCTACTGGTATTGTAATAAGTTATAACTGTCATAACTTTTAACTAATAATTGAAAATAACTCATATCTTTGCCCAAAAAAATTAGAAATTTTTATGATTTATAGAAGACATGTGATAACACCTTTGAAAAATATATACTTTGTACCAAAAAGTTTCATTTGTATGTAAACTAAGTATACTTAATTTTAACCCCTACCTTATAGTGTCACTCTATTTTTCCCATCTTCATTTTAGAACCTAAATCTAGGGTAGTAGTCATTCTTGTCTTATGAGATTGTGCCATGTGAATAATAGAAGATCAAATTGACCAAATAATACTTTACAGTCAACCAAATTTTGCTTTGATAAGCGTGATTTGCCAAAGACTATAATTTTTGTCTTTTAGCTTGCTTTTGAAGCAATTTATTTTTGTTGTCCAATGTCTAAATTTGAGTTTTCTTGTACCTATTCAAAAATACATTTGAATACACTTCCAATGATGGAAATTGCCTGTAGGCATGCGACAGGAGGATTTTACAGCTTGGATTGTCCCGCCGATTGCCACTAGATTTGTAGACCTTGCTGGGGGCCGGGGGGTTGTGCTGGTAGAGTTGCAGGAGGAGTCAAGGATGGTTGAGTGTCTAGTAGCAGCCAAAGCCAAAGCCCTCACATCAGACAAGCAGATGGTAACCCTGACCAAGGTCCACAGGCAGCAGTTAGTGGAACGGGAGAGAAGGCACCAGCAACGGTCTTCAGCTCAAGAAAAGCGGTACAAGGATGAGCAGGTTGGCCGGGAGAAGCGCTACCTAGATGAGATGGCTGACCAGGACAAGCGGTACCAAGATGAGCTCAAGAAATATGCTACTGTTGATTTGGTTACTAAGCTGCAGAACCAACTGCAGAACTGCGTGATTACTAGTACGGAGCACATTTAGGAGTTTGAAGGCAATGCTGTCTTTATAAAGCGTCAAATTGTTTGGTTGCTGGAGGGATCTCAATTGGGAGACACGGTTAAAAGAAGGTACACTTTGACTCTTGCGAAGGAGAACATTGCCCTTAGGGTTGGCAGGCACAAGCCAGATGCCCTTTCATGGACTGCACACTTCGACTCTTTCACAGAAGAAGACTGGGCAGTGGCAAAGATCAATAATTTGACACTTCGAAAGCTTCTCCGAGGCAAGAGCATCGGCAAGTTATTTTTTAAACGATATGATCTACAACATTGCGGAAACAGAGGTAGTTAAAATGTTCAGAGACATGAGCATCGGCGAGGACCGTCAAGCATGGGAGGATGCATTTGTGGTAGCATTTGGTAAGACGGTGAATCAAGTGGCAACCCCTCAATACCCATGAAAGATAATTGACCTTTCAGAAGTTACCATCCCTATTGCTTTTCAGAAGTTACCATCCCTATAGAGAAAGGAAAGCATGTTCAATCCCTATTTTGTAGAGATGGAGATGATTTTGTGGCATCCTTTACAGAGAATTTGTGAGTGCCTCTGCAGTCAAAAGTAGACCTTTTGAAAAATTTGTAGAACCTTAAGCACACTTTGGCCTATTGCTCGTCGTGTATAACGACTGCTTTGTCTGTAGTTTTTGTGTACTCCATATGATGAAGTCTATCCTGGTTAATGACCTGCATGCTTGGCTTCTTAATCCAGTTGTGCAGCGAGGATTACCACTGGTGGTGGAGGGTGTATCTCACTGTTGGATCCTTGGCCTTGTATCTCTTCCTCTACGCCGCGTTTCACTTCTTCACCAAGCTAGACATCACCAAGGTGGTTTCCGGGATCTTGTACTTTGGGTACATGATGATCATATTGTATTCCTTCTTCGCACTCACGGGAACTATGGGCTTCTATGCTTGCTATTGGTTTGTGCGCGTGATCTACGGTGCCGTGAAGATTGACTAAAGTGTAGAAGACATGTACATTCTTGGACTGCAGTGGTGAACATTTTTGAAGAGGATGTGAACCATAAGCTGGTAGGTAACTTAGCGGAGGTAATGCAGAACTTGCAACCATCTGACGTCCCTAGTAGATTCCCTGTGACAACAAGGAAATCTGAGAATGGATTCTCAAAGGGGGGGAACCATTGCCGCTAACGAAGCTCTGAAGATTCCTAGAAATCTCACTTAGCACCCCAGGATATTGCAGTTTTTCTCAAGGCTTGTTGGCCATAGTAGGGAATTCTGACTCTATTTCACATATGCAGACATATGTCACCCCGAGTGTAAAGTCAGAAACTTCTGAAGTTATATTCATGTGTCGTACTCTCGATGTTTTTTTCCTGAAGCTCTGCTCATTGCCTCATTGTATACAGAATTTCACTATTGTCTTGTGTTGCATCATTGTATACTTGCAAGCGCTCTTTTTCTTTCAAGATCACGTTGAATTTGAACTCCGTGCAGGGATTTAGTTTTCTTCACTGTTTAGTTCACCCAGAAGACTCCTGCGCATTTGATTGTTTTGGTTAGTATAACCAGACCTAAACAATGACTGATTGCATGCGCCTTGTATTTTGTAATTTTTTAGAATCTGCCTAGTTCAGGGTCCAGTTCATTTACAAATTGTTGATTTCAGGCATTCAATTTTTTTTTACAATGTGTAGTAACTTAAAGCTGTTATATTTTGGTAAGCGTAATTTTCATTGCATCCTTATGCAATTCCAATGAAGCATAGCAAAAAAGAAAAATTTCATTTTTGGTGAATTTTTTAAGTCAATTTTCATGGTTTTAGAGCAACCTCAGTGCTATGCCTACAAAACGACATAGCAATGGTACATGTAGTTTTGATTCTCGTCCACGTTTTTTCAACGTAGCTTTTCTCGTCTCAAGCGCCTCAATGCAACGACGGGATTTGGAACCCCCAAAGGCTTTGCACAGTGAGGTGGCAACTCTTGCGCAGCTCTTCGACATTTGTAGACCTCCTCGTCTCTATTATTAGTGTTAACCAAGAAGTGCAAAGGAGTTTGGAGGGCACAACGAAGGACCAATTTTGCTGTGTGGGAGCCGAGAGATGCCGCGCATGGGAAGGTGACGTGAGAAGTGCCGTTAGCATTGGGGCAAGTTTTCGTAGTCATTCTGCAAACCACGCAAAAGTCACCGTTGTTGTGGTTCAAATCTGCGCGAACTGAGGATGTTCTTACATAATATTTTATTGAATACAATTGGTGATGAATTTTTTAAGTTCGATTGTGTGTGTGTGTGTGTATATATATAGAAAACATCCATATACACATCTTTTTCTTTGCAAGCATCTCCAAAAAAGTTTTACAATTCTTTCTATAGAGATTTCAATGTTGAGGTGATAATGTCCAAATGTTGTAAAAATAAATATCTCTTTATTATCATTAGATTTTTCTCATGTGTTAACTAATTTTGAACATTTGAAGATGATGGTACAATTACTTTGACGAAATCTAGTTAAAATATAGAGATATCTATTTCTCAAAATTTGATCATATGATGCCTCATATTGAGCCCTTACTAGGAGCTTATATTTTTGTTACTTAATGGGATGTCTTTTAATATGAAAGATGTGCATATAGATGTTCCCTACATATCTATGCAATCAAATTTAAAAAAGTTCATCCAACTATTTTTAACAAAATATTATGTAAAACTATGAAAATTGACTTTAAAAATTCACCAAAAATGGAATTTTTCTTTTTTGAAACTGAATTTTGGTATGCTCAAGCAAGGAAGGAAACATTGACATGATTTAGGTACCGGAAGGGGCTGGCCGCTGGTGGAAAATCCTAGCTTAGCGGTGCACCATGTTTTGAATGAAATGCAATTTGCTCCTTCGTTACCTGCTTCACGGTGTTATTCCACGCATGCAATCTGTCTCCAAAACCAGATGAAAGTTCCCCCCTGCCGAAGCCTTCAACTTGACTCCTTCATCGATATAATACTCCGCAAGCATGTACGGAAACCCATCCAGTGACTTATTCGGTTTCCACGCTGCTTCTGCCGGAAACGGATACTCCAAGTTCCTCGGCAACACTCCCGACTCATTCATTGACACATTTGTTGACACATTTTGCTGCCCCTCCCCCACCAATTGTAGCAAGCTCTATCAACATGGTCATCTTCAAGAAGTCCGGTCCATACATGGTGAGCTTCCCATCACTCCCCAACACCACAAAACTAAAGGAATTGTTGACGTAGACATGGGACAATGTCTCCGCCGCCCAGAGAGCTTGATAATGACACAGAGAGTTGAGTCATGGATATATTGAATAAATAATTGAGATAGATTGAGACTCACTAGTATCTAAATGTTGCAAGAACGGGGAATTTTGTTAAAATGGCGATATTCCAAGTGTCGTTTTGACCATCTAAGATGGATATAGATTTCAGCACAGGCAGTCTGAACCATTTAGGACAAATGTAGATTTCAGAATGGGCAGTCTGAACTGTAAAAGTGCCAAAGTTCTAGACTTCGAGAATGGAGCCATTTTAATGAAATTTGCCATAAGAGTACAAGGGGAAGGTATAAATACTAGAATGTCAATTTCGTAAAATTGGTGCTCTTCCATTAGAATGGCACTGTAGAACCTTAAGCAAGGAAGGATTTGAAATGACTTATGGAGCAGTGAGGGGGATGTGACTGTGAAAATCTTAGCGTAGTGGTACACAATGTTGGGATGAAGAACACTTTGCATATCAAATTATTTATCTATTGGCACACCAAGCTAATGTAAGTGTCAAAAGGGCGCATGGAATTTCATCAATTTAACGAACTTGACGTTCTAGACTTAGTCTTAGTATAATCTTGCTTATCTGAAACTGAAGTTAAAGTAAACCATATATGGGGGTAGGTCTCACTAGTGCAAAACACTGGTTTTAATGACATGCTGAAATGACATTTTTTTCAAAAATGTCATTTCAACCATGCCATTGAAAATTTGGTAGATTTTAGAAGAATTATTGATCCTAGAATGTTTGTTTCGATCAAAAATGAGATTAATGTCATTTGGTGCAACAAATTTGGTAGATTTTAGAAGAAAACATTGTCCCATAACAATTGTCATGGGGAAGACAAGTAATAGAAATAAATGACACTAGTAGGATATTCCAAGACATAAAAACTTATTTTCCAATATATGAGTGAAGAAAGGTACATATGTTTAGATTGCATAGAATTTTGGAAAGTAAAATCTACATTTTTTCAAAATTTAGGAAAGTAAAATCAACAAATTTGGAAGATGTTGAAAAGTAAAATCTATACCTTCTGAAGATTTTGAGAATTGAAATCTACATTTTTTAAGATTTTGGAAAGTGAAATCTACATTTTTTGAAGAATGTAGAAAGTAAAATCTACATTTTTGGATATTTTGAAAAGTAAAATCTACTTATTTGATAGATTTTGAAGAACTAAAATGTACACTACAAGTATGTTGAAGTGACATCAAAAAAATGACATTTTAAATGACATTTGGATGTCATTTCAACCACCTTTGCGGGTGGCTTAAATGACATTCAAATGTCATTTAAAATGTCACTAAAACCAGTGTTTTGCACCAGTGTCTATTTGGTTTGATGTTGAGGAGGAATTAACAATAAATTCAAATACCCGGGTGGCTTCTGGGACGCCCAAGGTGCCGTTCCATGTGTAGACTACGAAGTTGCCGTTGTATTGGAGGTCGAGGTAGCACTTCCAGTTGGTGACGAGGCCTGGTGGCTGGGTTGTGTTCTTGCTCCCGAGCTTGTTCCAGTCGGATTTGGCGAGAACAGTTGGACCTTTGTAGGTGTAAAAGATGCAATCGGGTTGTATCACAAGGTAGGTGTTGTCGGAAGCATTGAGGTAATGGTTGGCTTTGAGTTTCATGCGGACGGTTGAGTTGACACTGCTTACAAACACGCTCACTAAGTGTCCTCATGGCAGCCATGACGATGTAACAAGAATTGTTACGAGCGTTACCAGTTGATGCATCGTGATAGAACTGCCACGATTCATACTCCGCGACGTCGGGCTTAACTAAGCTTGATAGCTTAGACTCCAGAATTTGAAGCTAGTATCGGGACTTGCATAAGCTACACTAGCTAGTTGGCAGAAGATTGCTAAGCATGGTACTCCGTAGGAGCGAATTTGCCAATTCCGTGAGTGCAACAAATTGATCTCATCCTAGAGCTTCCTGCACCGAGTCCTATACACAATCAAACATGTACCAGACTCGATCAGATCAATGTGCTGCAATCACTAGTCCAAAACACTGGTTTTAGTGACATTTTAAATGACATTTGAATGTCATTTAAGCCACCCGCAAAGGTGGTTGAAATGACATCCAAATGTCATTTAAAATGTCATTTTTTTGATGTCACTTCAACATACTTGTAGTGTACATTTTAGTTCTTCAAAATCTATCAAATAAGTAGATTTTACTTTTCAAAATATCCAAAAATGTAGATTTTACTTTCTACATTCTTCAAAAAATGTAGATTTCACTTTCCAAAATCTTAAAAAATGTAGATTTCAATTCTCAAAATCTTCAGAAGGTATAGATTTTACTTTTCAACATCTTCCAAATTTGTTGATTTTACTTTCCTAAATTTTGAAAAAATGTAGATTTTACTTTCCAAAATTCTATGCAATCTAAACATATGTACCTTTCTTCACTCATATATTGGAAAATAAGTTTTTATGTCTTGGAATATCCTACTAGTGTCATTTATTTCTATTACTTGTCTTCCCCATGACAATTGTTATGGGACAATGTTTTCTTCTAAAATCTACCAAATTTGTTGCACCAAATGACATTAATCTCATTTTTGATCGAAACAAACATTCTAGGATCAATAATTCTTCTAAAATCTACCAAATTTTCAATGGCATGGTTGAAATGACATTTTTGAAAAAAATGTCATTTCAGCATGTCATTAAAACCAGTGTTTTGCACTAGTGAATAAATCGACATGAAATCATGAGACGGTTTTCTTGACGTCCTCTACCTATTTATAACTTCAATTTCGTTAGATTGGGCGGTATTCATATAACGTGGTCCTGACCACGTAACGTCTCGCACCCCTCCTAGAACGCAGCTAACTCTTTAAACCTGCGCACCCAGCATACAAGTTAGTTTCTCTTACTTAGTACTAGTGCGACCCGCAAGCGGTCCCCCTAGTTCCCACTAAGTACCCTAGTAGAGTCTAATTGGTCTCACCTCCGAGTCTCCCTTGGTAACCCGAGAGTTGCCCTGGGAGACCCTTCGTGACGCCCCGCGCCCCGGGTCTTCCAACCCCGTGCGCCTTATCCGGAGTCTGCCCTCCCGCGGTGCTCACGCACCACGGGCCAACACTCAATGTTACCACACCACGGCGCCCGCACGCCGCGGTGCCATCATGTTGCACCGGGTTCGCCAAGGGGCCGCGGCGCTACCTCGCCACGAGCCCAGCCCCTTAGTTAGGACCCCGTTACATCCTTCCACACTTAGAACACTTGATGTCCTCATCAAAGCTTTAATCTAAGATACTCCTTGCCCTAGTTCGCGAAGATCTCTTGTTCACCTATACTTAGGAGTCGCCACTTCTCGTGTTCAAGAGTTTGTACTTGCACTTCGTTTCTTCTCACTTGGTGCTTTCCTACTTGGACCGGTCAACCTCCGCACTGACTAGGTACCTGTTGACCCTTTCATACGCTTACTTCAGTTCCCAACTCCTCAGACCTCGCATGCCACAATACGAGTTACAGATACTTTGTGCCAGCCGGTAGAATGCGTTTTGGGATAGCAACTCCCGTCCTTTGTTCACCCTTTTGGGACATGGTTGGCCCACCATGCGTGTATCACCCCAAAGCGAGCCTAGCTGATGAATCCACCAGCAACTTGGCTCCCGCATTGTGAGATCGCCACTATCACGCACCCCTTAACTCTTTCAAGCCTACGGTGTGTCTCCTAAGCGGCGTCCATCTTCCGAGTCTTCCCTTCCGTTTGCCTTCAGACTTAGGACACGTCTCACCCTTCATTCGAACTGGGCGTTCCTTTCATCATTCTTACTCTCTTGCTTCTACACTTGCATCGATAATTCTGGATCTCGTGAGGCTCGAGCTACTTACTTTGAGTTGAGCCTCCCCCACTTAGAGAAGTTGATGTCCCCATCAATGCTTAGACCTCAGTCTTTGCTGGATCCTCTTCGTGATTGTATGTTTCGGTCGCGGAGTGATCCGTTTTCTCCCCGTGTTCTCCTCAGTGTCACTTGGCACTATGTCATTGTCCAGAACAAGGTCGTCATCTGCGCGTGTCTTCTTAGACTTGCGCTTCTTTGCCTCTTTCTTTTCCCGTTCCAGCTCCTTTTCACGGATATCCCACGCACTGGTGAGATGCTTTGTATTCTTCAAGTATGCTCCATTAATCCATTCAAATTCAAATTGGGAATAACCATGCATTATACATTTGTACTGTTTCCCACGCTTCTTGAGTTGCCGAGCTCCGATGATGGACTTCACTTTTTCTTGTACACCATCCCAAGTTTCATACTCGGGTGGCGGTCGTGGGTCCTGTTGCCACTCATGCAACTCTCTATCGTCTCGGTGATACTTCTTCAAGAGTGATACATGGAACACTAGATGCAAAGGCTTTCCCGTTTTTGCGGGTAACTCCAACCTATAAGTGTCCTTATGGACCACTTTGTCAATTGGAAACAGACCGACCCATTTAGCTGCCCACTTGAGCGAGATCTCAGGCGAGATGTTCAAATTATGGGAGTCCAACCATACTTTGTCTCCCTCTTTGAACTCCACTTCTCTTCGATGTTTGTTCGCTGCATCACAATACCGCTTTTGTGCCTTTAGCAAGCGCGCTCTACAATTCCTTAGTAGGGCCTCGCGCTTCTCTGTTACTGCTATGGCATCCTCCGAGTAGAATCCGACGTATCTATCTTGGTCACGGTGCGCTTCGCTCCGTCCCCGGGCTAAGTCTACCAGTTTTACCAGTTCTTGTCCATAGACAATCTATAACGGTGATTCACCATGCAAGTGCGTCTCGGTGGTGTTGTAGCAATGTTGTGCTACATGTATCACCTCGGGCCAATCCAATTGGTCCCCTTCACAAAATGATCTCATGTACATGTTGATGATACGGTTTATTCTTTCCGTTTGACCATCTGCACTTGGTCTGAAAGCCGTCGTCATCGTGAGATCCACACCTGACTTCCTACACAGGTGCTGCCAAAATAGTGTTTGAAACACCACATCTCTGTCACTCAAAATGTCCCACGGGAAGCACCTATCCTTAACCCAATGTTCGAAGAATAGCTTGGCCACCAGTTCCGCCGTATAAGTCTTTGGACACGGGATAAACGCGGCCCATTTGGACAACCTGCATACTATTACAAATATGTAGTCCATGTCCCCGACCTTCGGAAACCCCGTCATAAAGTCCATCGAAATCGAATGAAACGGTCTTTGTGGGATCGGTAGTGGCAAAATTTTGCCCACCTTTTTCTGAGTGCTATGCTTGCTCATTTGGCACTTTGCACATGATCTGACGTAATCCTCTACGTCTTCTTCCATCAAGGGCCAAAAGTACTGCTTTTTCAACTCCGCCAGTGTTGGAACCACCCCTTTGTGTCCCGACATCGGAGTGTCATGATAGTCATATAGCAATTCCTTTCTAAGCACCCCATCTGGTATATAGAGGCGGGTCTGCTTAAAATAATCATTTAGATTATTATGTTTTCATAAGATGTGTACATTATGTTTTGAGTTCTTTTAGGAAGTCGCAATTGTAAAAGTCAGATGTAATGATTATCATAATAGACCTGCGTGTAAGGATGGTACGTAGCTAGCAATATAGACATATCAATAAGTCATTTCAACCAATTGGTAGCAACCTTTTGAGTAACTACATGACAAGGAATTGATCAAATCTCCATGCCCCGTACCACTCAATCAACTCATGCAGGGACTGATGAGAGATGACCCAACTACCAAGCACAGACAGTCAAACTTTTAAGTAATTTAGAATGCATAGAGGTTCACTAGAGTACAATTGTGTCGCATCATGGATCCTTTATTGTTGTTGTGTTTTTCTTAAACAAATGAAACGGGAACAAATGAAACGCCAATGTAAAATACAAACCAACCAGCCACAAGTGGCCTGGCTGGGGTCAGAGACCAAACAAGACAGACAATAATCATGGACCTTTTGTAATCTTGACCATCTGTCTCACAATAGACTTGCATCGACGACTTTGGGGTCACCATTAAATTGACAATGTCTAGGGTCGCATCTGACAGGGCTAGCTTAAGTCTTCCAACTTGTGTCCCTCAATGCCTACTTCGAGACCACTCACAATACTCTATTATGGGAAATTTTGAGAAAATGGTGGCATTCCATATGCCATTTTTCCATTCATTTCTAGAATTGGTATAGATTTCAAATCGCATGGTCTAAACTAAAAAAATGATCTTGAAACCATTTTCAATGTTAAAAAGTGTGTGTGCAAGGAAGCCCTATTTGACATTTGCACAAACAAGGGGGATATAAAATAATATATCTTCAAACGCCCCACGGGAGGAACATGCCCGCCTATTGTGGGAATAGACCACCAAAATTTCAGCTTTAAATCATTAAATTTGGGTATCTTTTTTACTAAAATCCTCAAAAATTGAAAATGTGACAAATTATTTTAAATGACTCATAAAAACATGGGATATGATTACACTCAAGACAACCATCACCAATAAAATTTCAATTTCATACCAGTAGTGCTTCAAATGTTATTACAAAAGAACGCTCTGACATTTCCCCTTGTGACAAATAACCAATATCACTCTTTCTTGCAACAATCCTGACATGCATGTAGTTGAATCTTGGTACTTGGCCGGATACACCTTTGCTTAACATCTCATGCCAACTAGAGTATCAATATAGTGCTGCATAAGGGCCTACAAAATACATCTCAAGGGCAATTTCTAAAAATTGAAAAAATTTGCATCTTGACATAGTGCAACTATTTATAATTTGAGAGGTGCAAGCGTAGTCAAGTACTCAATCATTAGAAGAGATTTGAGGGCATTAGAGGGCCGTTTCAGGCCCATTCCCAATGCTGTCCCGATTTTGTAAACAGCTGGTACGGGTTGGCAGAATTTTTTTTCAAAAAAGAAAAAAAAAAAGAAATTTTTTTTTGACCAGAGTATCATTCTAAGCAAAAAAAAAATTTATTTTTATTTTTATTTTTCAAAAATGACGTGGCACTCTCTTGACCACATCAGCCCAACAGCTTTCCTGCATTCCACAGTGTGGGAACACTGCGGGAACGCAAGATAACTCGCGGGCTCTTGGAGGCCTCAAATCTCTTCTAATGTTCATGTCATTTTTTAACCGCTAATGTTCTTTGACTATGTTTTCACCAAAAAGGCTCCAAAATTGCCATTTCTAGTACAAGTACCAAATTTTATAGAAAAAAATATTTTTATGTACATGTAACCATAGGATCTTGTAGTAAGCTGGTTTGAAAAGGTGTGGAAAAAACTTTAGAAATTTTCACTGCGTAGATTGGAAGATATTAGCATTTGAATCGACAACAATCTTTTTTTTGTCCTTGCAAAATTCCGAGCAGCTGCACTTCACAAGGTCAAATTTGTATAAAAAGATGTCCAAAATGGTGGTGCTTCCTTGGATTCACTCTTCATGCTAAGTTGACAACATATTTGAAAATTTTCAAATCATTTTGAATTGTACAACATATAGGAAAAAATTGCAATGTGCTCAGTAGGTAGACCAAAAAGCCTAATAAGGGCAAATTTTTGAAATTTTATATCTTCTTCATGAAAAATTTCCAAGAAAAGTGAATGGTAAATACCTTCATTGAGCCTCTTCTCTACCACAAAATGTTTTTGGCCCACCAAAAATTTTGAATCTCAACATTTGAGAGGCTAGATTGAAGTTGGGCTGCGTTGTAAGTCAAGGCAGTTGGTAAATTAGGGACTCCTCCTTCCGAAATCACTGTCCTAGCTTGAAATCCGGCCAAGTCTCAACCCACCATTGCCACCAAGCACTTCGGCAATGAAGAACTTGTGCATGGGAGGTGGTGAGGCTCCTTCTTTGAGGGGGGTAGCTTCCACCTCCACTAACCAGGCTTTAGGAGGCATCATTGTGGTGACTTGAGGCGGCAGCATGGCGACACAAGAGCATCCCCATGTCTGGCACAGAATTGAGGCTCAAAATTGAGTTGTTTGCTGAGTGCATCTGATGTGGCCGACCCCATTTGGTTGTCAATTGCCCCACTGCAAAACAATGAAGGCAACACTTTAAGAGGGACAAACACTTTTACTTTGTTTTAAAATTATATAATCGGTATTTAATCTTTCAATTCTTTGTAAACTACCTCAATTTGCTTGAAATATATTGAAGTTGTTTTGAATTTCAATGGAGAAAAAAAGCTCACTGTACACAAATGGGGTGGTAGGACTTAGAACAACCCATGTGGAATATCTAAATTAGAATTAGTAGAAGCTTCTACTAATTCTAATTTAAATATTCGACGTGGGTTGTTCTAAGTTTTACCACTCCAAGGGTATATAGTGAGCTATGTGTTCCCAAGTGTATATAACTTGGTTTATGTTCCCAAATGTATATAATTTGGTTTGTGTTCCCAAGTGAGAAGAGAAGCTCCTTATGTATACTTCATCTCTAATTTATAAGGTTCATAGGTTCGTATAAAGACAACACTGAAGTCGTGAATTCATACCTATGTACCATAATCGTACATATTACGTGTATTTTTACGCATTGAATCAATCCGTAAACAATGCCTATTAATAATATACAATTGTTGTACTGATGTTAGTACAGTTTAGGTGCATTTTGGATACCACATTTGTATAATTAAAGTACAAAAATTATACACTTTTAATAAAGATTTTAACGACACTGATTCAGTGCATAAAAATATATGTAAGATGTACAATTATGGTACGTAGGCATGAATTCACGACTTCAGTACGATATCTGTTGAAAAATCGCCCTCCTTCAAGTTTGAGATGTTGGGATGGTAGGAGGAGTCCCAACCCATGTGGGACATATGTAAGCTTGAATGAGTAGTAGCTCCATTGAAAATTTATTTTTAATATGAAAATTAGTTTAATTTAAACATAGCCAACATTGAATGCTTATTGAAGTACGATGCATGTGTGAATTATTGAAAAGTATTGATTTTCTTACACAATATCATGAATACTCATTTTTGTCTCTAATGCTTATTTTTCTATGTGATTTAGAAATGTAGAAGTCCTTCACAAGTTGATTTGAAACTTTTGAAGATTATGTAATTCAAATATAATTTTTTAAAGCTAAACAACACATTTTTTTAAAACCATAACTATATAATACTCCATATGTAACAAACAAAGCTTTTCTTAACCAATTTCTATTTTTATTTTTAATCTTATACAGAGGTTCATTATTTGAGCTATTTTTTGATTCTTTTTACTTTTGAGTATGTGTAAAGTACACTAAATGTACCCTTCAAAAATATTTTATTAATGCAATTGTTTCCAATAGTAAATAATAACAATTTGAATTAGCTAAACAACAAGCTTTCAGCTTTCACAACGCCAAGTCATGTTGCCCAGGAGACTGTTTGGTAGAGAAGTTGGCATAGAAATTGTCCGAGCCTATCTTCTTCCGCCTTCACCCGATGAGCATTTCACAATTTGAGCGAGAGTGGTCATCCGCCTATGAGCCCTCAAGTTAGCACTTGGAACTCTGGATTTATTTTTTGCATTTTTATGTTAAATTTTGTTGTCAATTCATGCAAAATAGCATGAATTAGTTAGTTGAGAGGGATTTGGTAGGAGTCCCTACCAAATTAGTGAGGAGTCTTTCTAAAATCATAAAAGGCACAAAGTACATTGCTTTTCCATATTTAAGTCGTAGTTGGGTGTCTTAGAGTCTAGATTAACGTTTCTGAGGGAAGTGAGGATGTGAGAGTTTGTCAATTCTAGTGTCTTGTCCATGTGAAACTCAATTTGTGGAGCGCATGTGACAATTTTGCTAAATTATAACAGTCTATATTTAGGTTTAAAAGTGTCTAGATCCAGTTCACAAGGAATTTGGATTAGTTTATGTAAAGTTGTGCAGGTGATTACAAATATGAACTACAATGCAAAGTAGACGAAGGGTAAGGTGATTAGAGATTACAGAAAAGTGCTTTTAGGATTAAAGCATGCCAAGTTGATCATCCACAACAAACCCCAATACTAGAATGATTTCCCCCTTGGATGAAAATTATTAAGGAATTGCTAATTTTAGTATCCTAATTGGAGATTTAATTTTGCCTTTAGCTTTTGGACACTTTCTAAGAGATTGCCCAGAAGTTTCATAAAATTTTATAAAATTCCACGATGACTTCATGAGAAGTCAACTGCCTTTGAAATTGATGATAAATTCATAAAAATTATCCAGAGCACGATAAAAATCTATAAAAAAAATTAGATTAGTAATTTGTGTGCCATGTAAGCAACTTGTCAAGTTTGAAGACTTTTTGATAATTAAAAGTACCAGAATTGGCAACGACATCGAATTTAACAAGAATTTACAACATGGTGGCGGATTGACCGGCGAACAAGGAGCTAACGGTGTTCAAATGTCGCAAACAAGGAGTCTATCTTACTCTCATGAACCTTCCAGGCAATCCAAGCCAGTTAGTTTTTCTTAATATTGCAAATTCCAATAGTTGGAGATTTGACTATTCTTTGGAATTATTGTTAGTGTTTTTTACGAGTAATAACGGCCTGGAGGAAGGTGTTAGAAAGTCTTCATGTCTAATTTGGATCTTCTACACGCGATGGCGCAATCGGTTTTCAATTTCAAGTTGTTATCAAAAAGATAGGAAGAGTTCAGCAGTAGGTTTGACTTAGTGGCAATATTAAATTAATTTGCAAAATATCTTGGGAGAAATTGAAGATTGGATTTAGTTAAGATTTCAATCTTTCCTTAAAAATCAATTTAAATTAAACTAAAAAGATTTGGAAATATTCTAGGGTTATTCACAAAATATCTCAAGGTGAATTAAATTAATTTCCTAAATATCTTTGAGAAAAATCTTATATTTTATTTGGACAAGATTTCCTTGCTAATTAAGGCTTGTTCTAGAATTTTTTTTGATTAAACAAAGATTATTTAACAAATATCTTAGGGTAGATTGGGATTTAGCTTAGAGTTAATTTTTTAGTAAAAGATAAAATATCTCATGGCAAACTTAGGTGGTAAGGCCTTCTAATAAGTATATAAGGCCCCCCTCCAAGGTTTCTTGCAACCCCATTTTAATTATCGTTCTCTGCTAGAGTGTAGAAGATCCACACTTCAATTTGCTTGCTATTATTCTCTGGGAATTATCTAATTAGGCCAAGAAACGGCCATCTATTCTTCAAATTTGCTTTCTTTTAGTGGAAAATTTGATTAGAAGACATGGGATTCCCTTTAAAACCAATAGACCACACTAAAAACATACTATTGGGAGGTTTCTAAAGTCCCCCAAAATCTTATCCTTTTTTATAAAGATACTAACAATTTCGTGATTTGCAACAAAATTTGAATTAGAAGCTTAAGGCGGTGACGCTTGACTTCACCAAAAGTTTCTAAATTCAAAACCCCAGCCAAATTTTGTTGCATAGCAAAGTTTGGTTTCATTAACACCTAAATTTCGGTTAAGCACTGTCATGTATACCTCATTAAGGATTTAAAACTCTTGGATACCTTGAAACACACTTTAATTCTTGATTTTTGGTTTAAACACTATTATGTGTACTTCAGTCATGGATTATATACTTTTGAAACAAATGGAGACCGTTATACACGAGTTTAGCCAAAGATTGCCCTTGCTTGGTGAAGGTTTGACCCTAAAACTAAAATTATCTTTAAAGGGAAAGAAGTTATCAAGGAAAAACCTTGGCTTGTTAAGCTATTTAAGTCCAAAACCACACCAAGTGACTCCCTTTCTTTTCGCCTAAATTTGCTTAAGTTGCTTTTTGTGCTTATTTGGCAAAGTTATGGATTTTTAGCTTAAACTTTGATGATTTCGTTTTGAAAAAATTAGTGAGTTCCCTTCCCTTTTAGGAAAATTACCCCAAATTCCAAAAACTTAGATAGATTTGTTTTGTTTTAGTAGCAATTCTTGATAGGTTTAATTATCTCAGAGAAAATCCCCCAAACCCAGAAATTAGTTAGATTTGCTTTGTTTTAGTCAAGTTTCCAAACACCAACCAAGAACCTTAGATTTAGTTGAATTTCTTTTGGATCATCCCAAAAATCCATAAAATTAGAATTTAGATTAGATTAGAATGATTGTTGTGAGCCTTCTTCTTAGTTCTTTTATTTTCTTTTGGTTTTTTTCTTTGGTTTTTTTGCTAGTCTTATAGGAATTAAAACCAAAATCAGCCCAAGGACCAGAGCCAAAATAATGTAACCAAAATTAGCCCAAGGACCTGAACCAGAACAAAATAACCAAAATCAGCCCAGGGCCAGAACTGGAACGAGGTACTAGAGCCAGCACAAGGCGACTTGAATCAGTCGGATATCAGGGCTTGGCAAGTATAGGATGGTCACCAGCCAAGAGCTGGGAACGCCTGGGAATGAGAATGACTGAAAACAAAATTGACGGGAACAATCGTGAATTAATTCAGTGCAATAGTTGGAGGCTTGGGTTGAGTGCTTAGAGCATCCCCACCAATCTGTTCTCTATCCCTAAACTTGAAGTCTCAAAGCAGTCAACCTTGACTTTATGCAGATGAGACCTCGCGAGTTCTCTAAATGAGCCTCTGGATACAAGATTCGGTGAGAGTTTTACAGAATTCTGTATAATTTACGGATACAGAATTTAGAAAAAGTTTGGTGCTGTGAACTTTCTGCATCCCTATCTGCATCCCAGGTCCTCTTCCCTAAACTTTTAGGGAAACGGAACTCCCTGGTGGGGATGCTCTTAGTCCAGACATCGATCCGCAATCATTTGGAGAAGTCCAGTTCAAAAATATTCAAACAAGCTACACTTAACACCAACATCAACTATACTTCGAGATTGGAACTAAGTGAATTAAACTTTACAGTTGAACTTAGAAGCGGAAGATAAAAAGCTCTCATTCAAACTTCTCAACCTTCACAAGCAAAGAGGAAACTAACAATAACAAAAATGACCCACAATTAAATTTAGGAGAAGGAATAAGAAGAAGAAGGTCAACGGCTTCAAGAAGGAATCAATACCTTAAATGAGGCTGTTTATTTGTTTGTTTGTTTGTTTTGTTTTGTTTTGTTTTGTTTTGTTTTGTTTGTAGCATGGACAACTTCCTGACCGTGCGTCCCCCGGCCGCGTGCTTGGTACCATCGGAAAGCTCTCTCCGAGGAGGGATGCACCGGCTTGGTTTTGTGGCATTTGGAGCGGTGGTGCAAAAGCATTAGATGATATTTGGGGGTCGCGGAGGGCCGTTTCAGGCCTGTTCCCTGATCTGCCCAGATCCAGTGAACGCCGATACGGGTGTGTCAGAAAAAAAAAATTTCAAAAAAAAAAAAAAAAAAAAAAATTTTTTTTACCAAAATATCATTTTAAGCAAATTTTTTTTTTTTTTTTTGAGAAAAAAGTGACGTGGCAGTCGCTCGACCACGTCAGCCAGCTGCTGCTGCGCGTTCCCAGACTGCGGGAACGCAGCAGACAGCAGGGGAACTCATAGTCTTCTAAGACCCCTGAATCTCATGTAATGTTATTGAATTTCAAAGTATTTATTGATTAAAAAATTAGAAAATTACTTTTACTTTGATTTTGGTGGCGTTCTTGGTACTGGAAGTGGAACCGAGAGTAGAACTGGGAGTAGAATCGGAAGTAGAACCAGGAGTGGAACCGGGAGTAGATGAAAATTGGGCCAACGGCACAGGGTCACACTAGTGTTGAATTAAAAACCAATATTTCCTAAGCATCTAACTATTCACATGGTTTTGTTCTTTGGTTTTCTTTTCACGTACTATTAATTTTGGTATCATTTTTTGATTTTATTCTTTTCACTATTGAAGTATTTTGGTCTTTTGTTATTAATTAGGATTCCTATTGGTATTAGTTGGCCGAATGTTGGTATAATTTTGTTTTGTTAGGCCTAATAAGCCAAATAAAAAAGACAAAAGTCAAAAAATATCTTTGAATAATCCAAATAAACTAATAAACTAATGAATAACAAACAAAACTAACTATTTATTAGAATATCTATTAGACTTGGATAATTCTAATATTTAAAACTAATTTATAAATTGAATGAATTATGAAGGCCAAATGGACATAGGGCCTTGAAGTTTGTTCTATTTAAAAAAAAAATTGACAACCAATTAAAACCACCAAGTATTTAATTTAATTCCTAAAAAACAAAAGGAGTTGAATTAAATATTTAAAACTAATAACTTTTTGTAGGAATTTAGCCAAGGGAGAATGTAGAAAGGAAGACTTTCCAAACATTCTAATTCCCAAATATTCATCAAATAGGCGGATGGAGTGTACATAATGGAGGACGACGGGTATTACAAGATGATCATGTTAGTATCTGCAATGACGGGATTGTGGCTACAGTCAACACAGAGGTATGTTAGTTTTTCCTTTTCTTTTTTCTTTTTGAATTGCTTTTTTCTTTTAAATTAGAGTCAAAAATTAGGAAATTAGAGATTAGTCCTTAGGTCAAAGTCTTAGAATTTAAATTAAAATTTAGAAATCAACAGGTGTTTTTTAGAGGATTCCGTAAACATCTCGCACTTAAGAAATAACCAAAAAACAAAGAAGTTACTAACAATTGAGCTTTAATTATAAAATTGGACAAAAATTGAAGATTTTCATCCAAAAGAAATCTAAAAGGAATCTAAAAAGGAATTTAGGAATTTAAATTAAACTAAGATTTAACTAAAAGTCATTTTACCTTTAAAGGTTAGAAATAGAAGTAGTTTAAAATAACAAATTAGAATTAGAATTAATTAGAAATTAAAACTTAAAGAATCTTTAAGGAATCTTGAAAGTTGGAATCAAACAAGGAATCTATAAAAAATCAAAAATCCACCCTTTAACTTTTAAAAATACTTTATTTTTGAAGGATAAAGACTTGGATGAAGTTTGAGATTAATTTTAGATGAAAAACTCTCAATTAGGTCAAAATTAGAATTAATCTTAGGATTTCAGTGCTCAAAAGAACTAATAACTTAATCCTAAAGTTTGGAGTTATTTCAAGTTAATTTGGTATTTTAGATTAGTGGATGAAGTTTTTAGGATAAGTAAGGGGTAGAAATTCATTCCTTAATAACTTTTGCAAAGAATTTCAGAATCTAACTTTCTTTACCATTTTGGAAAGGAGAAGTTATATTCTATTACTTTGCCTAGATACAATTTTAGTTTAGCTTAGGTTTTATTTTCTCTTCATAATTTGATTTAGCCATAACGTTCTAACCATTTAACAATTAATGTTTCTTAAAAATAATTGAATTTTACAGGATTAACAATAACAAATAATGTCCATTGCTTGGAAGGCAAATCTTTGACTAGGGTTTCTACACCCAAGAATAAATCTCCATTCAAAAGCCGCTAGAGCCCGTGTAACTTTTTCACTCAAAGGTGGAGTTAGAAACAGCCACAAACTGGTTAACTCTCCCATCCTCATTTCTCTCAGAAATGCTATTCTAATCACTCAGACAATTAACTAAGAACTAAATATGAAAAGCAAGGTATTTTATGCTTTCTATGATATTAGAAAGACTCCTCACTGATTTGGTAGGGACTTCTACCAAATCCCTCTCAATTACTTATTTCATGTTATTTTGCATAAAGTTAGATTAAAAACTAATATAAATTGCAAAAAATATACCCAAAGTTCCAAGTGCTAATTTGAGGGCTCACACAACCCGAGTCTGTTTGCCCACATGCAACATCTGATCCTAGAGTGGAGGCATTGATCAATTCGGAACCAATACATTCCAAGTCCTTACGTAGATGGTGATGCCTGCTGTGCCCATTGTACTGAGAATGACGCATTTGGACGAGCATATAGAAACAGACCATGAGCATAAGGAGCAGCAGCGTGTTGCGGTTAGCTAGGGTCAATATGACTTTGAAGCCAAGCCTTTGCAAGATTTTGATCTTCCCAACGCCAATGTGTTGGATGATGGAAACATTCCGGAGGGCGGAGGAGGATAGCCAATTGTCGAATTGGCAGAAAAGGCAAAAAAGATTCTCTTTGCAAAGGTTATCAACTTTAGCGACATCTCCGACATCAACTTGTGGCATAGCTCGGACGAGGACAATAAGTCCGACGACAGTCGACAAGAGAGTGGAATGAGACATCAAACCGGTCATAGTGCTCACTGCCCCCAAGGTTGTAGTCCCAAGTCCCCAAGCCCCGGTGGAAAAAGAAAAAAATTAGTGGCAAAAAGAAGACAAGGCAAAAGCAAAGAAGCTGGCAAGAAAGGCAAAAAGAGAAGCAAAGGAGAAGCAAGTGGCTGACGCTTTGGCTAGCAGTCAGGCAGCAAATGCAAAGATTGTCGAGGTGCAGGCGGAGTCCACTCAAAAGATTGCAAACCTTCAGGCCCAAATGGCCTAAATTGTTACAATGTTTCAATTTTAGCAGTCTCAGATTGGCCAATCACAGAGCCTTCCTCTACCACAATCTGTCGCTCCACCACAACAACAATTCTTGTCCGCCCTGCAAGAAGTTAGCCATTTGGTCTCTGGGTTGCCAGATCCTCAAGTCAAGGATATTGGTGATGCTGTCTCTCTTGCCTACAATGACTTGGTATCATTGACTCTCGCATCTCAACTCCCAAGGGTGCCCTCGCTTGACCAAGCGAGATTTGAAGTAGTAAGTCTGGATAATGTGAACCCCTCTCAGGCAGCAGGCGCGGTCCAGGTATAAGCTGGTTATTGTCGAATCAAGGATGTCTCTATTAGAGTGACAGGGGTTGAGACTGAACTTGCGAGAGCAAATGCACCAATGTGTGAGACATCCAGGGAGGATGTTGAGCCTTGGTGCATTCCCATCTATTTAGCTGGAGACGTGCAATTGAATGAAGGATGGTTTTAATTAGGGTGGTCCTAAATTTTAGACATGGCTTCAAAATAAAGTAGCATCATTATAATGCATTGAAGGTCTTTATAAATAACAAAGGGTAGGAGAAAATAGTGATTTTTAGTTTTTTTTTAGTTCTACAATAGCCTTGCCAAAAACTAAATTAAAAAATCTAAAATTGTGTATAGTTTCATGGAGTATAACTTTCTGTGGAGTATAACTACGCCAAGCCGAATATCCAGTATTTGGTGTATAATTTTGGTAGTGACAGCGTAGATTTGGTCGTTGAAGGGTCCTGGGATGAAAAATGTCCACATTGGATGATACTTGACCTGATGTCATTGCAGTGCACGTTCAGCTTCACTTCTATGCTGAGATGGTTCTGGTTTAGAATTTACCGTTGTAGTTCAAGTTCTTTGTGTTTTGGATTGTTTGTGCTGTGTCATGCAATGTGTTCTAAATGCTGTGGATAGTGAAGCTTAGGGTTTGCACTTACAAAGAGAAGAGTTAAGGTACACAGGTCATGAAAGAAAGAACGGTTTTGATGTGTTTCTAGTAAAATTTTGGTGAAAATGTCCTTAAAGGTGATTACTTAAGATCATGTGTCTAGGACTATACTTAAAAACTCACTTAAAACATCCCTTTCTCTTGTAGTGAACTAGTTAACCTTTAGGACTTTTCCATTCAATTTGCTTTGACCTTAACCCCTAAAGGACCATTGTCCCTTCAGGGGACAAATGCGTTTTTGGGCAGGTACTTACGGGCTGAAATTTTGTCATGATTTTTTGAAACTTTTTTGGAAGATAGGAAAACTGATAAGCGTTGTAGGAATATAATTTTTTTCACAATTGATGCCTGGGAAAAAAAGTTATGACCAAATAAGCTCAAAACAGGGGACAGCGGGCAGCCAAAACAATTGGACAAAAATTTGAATTTTTTTTTTAAATATTTTTTTCTCATAGATAATATTTTTGTCTATTTGGAAAGCTTTGATTCATTTCATTTGGACTTGTTATGAGAAAGTTATGGACATTCTTGTTTTTCGGGTAGTTAGAGTATCTTCTTGAAAAAAGTAACTTCTAGGATGCATTTCTGAATGCATTTTTTCAAATTTTTCAATTTTTTTTTTTTATGGTTTATATTACTTGCTAGAACAATTTCACCATTGGGATTAGTGAATTTTAATTGTATATAAAAGATATTAATATTTTAGATTTTTCTTCTATCTCGTACCTACTTCTACTTAACAATTTCTTAAAGAATGAAAATTAAGTTTTTTTGGATTTAGTTTTTTTTCTTAGACTCTCAATTCAATTCTCCACTATAAAGATTTAAAGCTCAAAACTCTGTAGTGCAAAAAATTTAAGTTTAAAATGTTCAAAGTCAAAAAATCTAGTCCCGCAATGTGCTGAAAAACTTGTTTTTTTCACTTTAAACAATGATATCTTGCAATCTGTGCGGTCAAAAATTCTGAAATTTTTTCAGCACACTCTCATACTAGTTAGGTGTAAGATCCTACGGTTAGATGTGAAAAAAAAAACATATTTCAATTTTTTTTACTTTTTGCTATAGAAATGGCAGTTTTGAGTGTTTTTTGGCAGAAAAAGGGCCTCGGTCCTTTAGGGGTTAAACAAAGTAGGTCCACTTTGTGCAAAATTTGTAATTTAAATGAAGTTGGTGCTTCATTTGGTTTCATTGTGGAAGGATTTGTGATTGATACTAGTTTAGGTTCTGGTGCTTGAAGTATTTCTAGCATTACGGACCCTTCTTTTATGTATCCTTTTGTACATTTGAAGTTCTCCTGCTTGATGTATCATTTTGAAGTTCTCCTACTTGATGTATCATTTTGAAGTTCTTCTGCTTGATGTAATATTCTATACATGTGAAGTTTGTTGTCATGAATGTCAATTTGAATCTAGTTTGGCTTTCATTGTACTAAATGCTTGAAAATAGTTCCAGGATGCAGGACTCTTGTTTTGTGTATGTTTATCTATATGTTAAGTTATCAATGACTACTGTCAATTTGAACCAATTAAGTTTTTGCAATTTTTTTGCCAATGTTGTAACAAACAAAATTTATCAAGGTTCTAATGTTATAATGAATATAGTATTAATAATGAACATATGGTACCAAAAAATAGTGAGAAAAAAAAATAATAATGAAATATAGGATACTTAAAATGGCCAAAATTTTGAAATTTAGGTAAATACAGCCCTAGAGAAATTTAAAATTTTACCTACTTAGCCCCCATATAATAGGAGCTCGAACACACGTTATCAACAAACATCCTATATAGGCCCCCCCCCCCCCCCCCCCCCCCGAGTGTTGAGCATTTGAAATTGCCTATCTCTCTCGAGAAGGAATGGGTGGACTACAAGGGGAGCGAGGAGGATATAGATAGGGATGTAGAGGTCTTGAGTGAGGCTACATTTGAGATAGCTCAAGAGGCTGCTCATCCACAACCGGTTGAATCTGCTCAGGTACATCTTCCTAATCTTTACAATTTAGATTGACTCCAAATAACTTAGAAGTAATTATAGTTAATTGTGTGTTGTTTGGAAGTAGCAAGAACCTCCTCAGTTTAAGTTGTTAATTTTGTATTCATGTTGCTTAACAAGATGGCGTCTCCACTCTTTGATTGCTTGACGTTGACAGCGAGCCTGTCTGCGACTGCGTTGCGTGTAGTTTAGTGTAGCAAAGTATTCAATGTAGAGCTTTGCCGCTATAGATGATAGCCAAATTTTGCAGATGTGTTATATAAACTTTGTGAATAAAATATATAAGATTCAATATCAAAATTTGCCACGGTCTAATTGTATTCCATTGTCAATGTTTTTCTTGCTCAGCTCAAAAAACATAAGAGCATGCACTGTCTATTGCTAATGAAAGCACTTCCTAAAAGGAGGCCGCAGTTGATGTGTGGCATTCAATCCATTTCTCCACTTTTTGGATCTTCCACCTCTGCATTTAAATAGGTAACTCCATGTCTTTATTATTATGCTATGATTAGGTAGAATTGGAAGGCAGATGAGAGATCGTACTGAGGAATGTATTGCATGTAGTGCCACAACCGCAAAGGAAGTGGCTGAACATTATCTTTGACTTGAACGGAGTGCTTTGTTAAGTTGGGACAAGCGATTATGGAAAAAAAATTCAAGCCCTACAAGATCAGAGACAATGTTTTTTGCCATAGGAATCCCACAATTATTGGACCCAAGGCGGTATGTGGTCGGTAGAATATCGCCAAATTCCTCCGAGAGGTTTCCGAGATCATGGACAAGATCCTAGTGTAGACTGTGATGTTCAAGTCCAATGTGGAACTAATAGCTGCATACATATTTAGCCAGTGTAGACCTTCCTACAATGTCTTAAATTAGAATAAGTGCAAGAAGATTGAGTACACTAGGGGAATTATCTTCATTTTAGCCCGAAAGTGGTCCTCATGAAGGTTTTGTCTGAGACGCTGTTCCTCAATTCTAGTGGAGGCATGTCCTTGAGTGCAGACAACACCCTTCTCATAGACAATTCTCTGGAGAAGAGCGTCTATAATGCGAAGGGGAATGCCATTGTTGTGGACACCTGGAACTACGACAAGCGGAGGGACAACTTCCTCATGAGAGACCTCTTACCGTGGCTCTGGCGGCTGATCTCGGACTGCTAACCGAGGCGGTTGCAGGAATACATCAAGGCTAATTGGATTGGCTTGAGGTTGCTTGTTGCTAGTGATTACAATTTTGATTGTATTGTCAATGCAATGAGAGAGTCCGCTAAGAACATGCGGGCCCATTTCAATCTTCTAGCAAAGAATTTAGTCATAGGGCGAAGCCGTTGTAGGATCTAGAACGACGAGCAAAACTTGATTGACTTAGAATGACATTTTTATATTTCATAATCTTGTATGCTACATTCATTTGTAAATATTTGTAAATAATATATTGAGTTTTGAATTTACATTCGAAAGTCTATGCCTATAACCCAGGAAATCTCATTCATGTCTTTTGTTTTTTATTTTTTATTCCTTTGCATGTGGTCATCTTTGATATGGAGGAGAATGGCCTGGAAACTTCTACAATTTAAAATATACTTCCTGTAGGCTGGAGGTGCTAGTGTGAAATTCCTGTCCCTAATGTGGAGTCTATTCTCTGGGTCTCAGAAGTCGCTCTCAAGCTATAGCAAATCCGAGGGAAGAAAGTGCGGTACCGCACCGATTTTGAAGCCTTACATATTGCGCTCAACCGCGGATGCGGCATCCGCAGCAATAGACTATTCCAAAGAGGGCATCGAGGACGGCGTT
Source organism: Neckera pumila (assembly GCA_963969595.1). NCBI lineage: Eukaryota > Viridiplantae > Streptophyta > Bryopsida > Hypnales > Neckeraceae > Neckera > Neckera pumila. The sequence goes on along the minus strand of OZ018408.1, from coordinate 1,979,568 downwards.
GTAGATAGTCCCCCAAGTTGAGGACCAGTCAGAATACGCGCTTGATCCCCATCCCCGTTGAAGTGGACATTCTCGACTCGAGGAGGGTCGCTCTCGCCGGCTCTGCAGACGGAGGCCACGACGGACCGGAAACTAAACTTGCCGGTCGACAAAGGTGCGGGGCATCTTTGCCCCCAGGATGATGTTTCCGTGCCACCTGCACCACACCCTGCTCAAGCCCGCAAAATTCAAACAACGTCTAACTCTAGGAATTTGAAATGGAATGAGAATTTCAAGGCAATGAATGCAGCTGGCATACCTCGGTTTGAGGATACTCAATTGTGTCCTTCACCGTCAATTGGAGCCAGATGATTGCCCTTCGTCAATAGCATTCATATCCCAAAGATATCTTCGAGACCGGCAGCAATCTTTCAACTTGACATCAACTGGATCTAGACGTCCGCACATAAGCAATGCCAATATGTTGCTGCCGAGGCCTCCTCCTCAAGGGTCCAAATTGTTTTCCTCCTTGGAGGTTCCTCAAAGTGTCAATAAGCCAAATTGAAAAGATTGGAGTGTGGAATTTGGAGGTGCGCTAGACTATCACTATCTGCAATATCCTTCTTGACACGAAGAAATCTTTACAATCCAAGAGAAACAGAAAGTGTTTGAGGCAACAAAGAGCAATTGTATAGCCAATAGCAATGCCGAGGCAAGAAAGACAAGTTTTTGAAGCTCTTTGCTTCTGAGCCTCTCTTACTATTAATAGCAAAACAAATAAAATATGGAAAAAAAAGAGTTACAAAAATAGAGTGCTTTTTAGATAGTAAGCTTCTTCGTTTCTACAAAGACTCTAAAAATTTAGCGATATATAATTCATTTACTTCAAATGATATTCTGAGTAAGAGTTACAGTCATACTTTTTGTGTATTCAAATTCTCAAATAATTTGAGCTTACTGAATGTAAATGTGCTCTCTTTTCTATTTCTTGAGTACCTTCTGGCTCATCATATGAAAGAAATTTTTTTGTCTTCTGATCTATCAACGTAATTACACTTCCTCATTCTAAAACATTAAAGCAACGCATTCACAACTTGCTATCATTGCCTAAATTTGGACTCTAGTAATCATTGGGTTCAACAATTATGAATTCCATGGAGCTTTGCACTTGAGTTTTGAAAGTCTCAAAATGACCATTTTGACTCAATTTAACAAATAAGGCTTTCTCTCGGTCTTATGTACTATATTTTTATGGTAACATTTCTTTCAATTTTCCATGTTAGGTTCACTTATGTTTTTTATGACAAGAAGTTTATAAATTCTCTACATGAGTCTGTGTGGTGTCATTGCTGTACTTTAATTGGTCTCAACCATTTTAGGGTTGCTTGAATGTAATGAGTGGTCTCTGTATAAATCTCCTTGGGCTCTTTTGCATCCTCCGCTAGTAATAGACCATCCCATAGTATTAGGCAATAGGGAATTATAAATACTTCCTAATGGCCCTGCATACCAATGTCATACTTTTATAATATGTATGCTTATTTCTAATAGTACTTGAATTTAGTAAAATAACCAATGGTCTTCATACATTATAGTATCAATTTCTTAGATTGTCTCAATTTAATGAACTCTTTTACATTCTAAATTTAGGAGGACAATTAAAATGAAAATCCATTTTTTCTCATTTTAATGAATATGTCCTTTTTAATTGATTAAATATATACTAGAGAGAGGGCCTTATTCTTGATGCTTTAAAATATTTCATCATACTATTAAGTTTGGTTTTTCCTAAAAAGTCATTGTAGATTGATAGTACTACAAATACAATGATATTGAAATCTATATTTTTTTGATGAACTGACTCTTATATACGTCTTTATACAAATATGTTGAAAGAATGACTGCATAAAACATTTGGACTATTTAAGCTTCACACATTGTATGTCTAACACATCCGATGTAATAACTTTTTAAGTAATAAGCCAATGAGGCCAAAATTTATTATGAAGGTGGATGTTACCCTTATAATTATTGTGGTTAGCTTTCAAGTATTTGTTTATTGTTTAAAATTCGATTTTGCTAATCTATCACTCTTATAATTTCCATGGTTTTTAGGATTTTCAAGTCCTAAAATCCATGTATATGTTGTTGTCGAGAAACATTGAAACTTGGAAAATCTTGAAACAAATATAATCCTACAATGTACATCACAAACAAAACAATACTTCACCATACAACAATATACAATCTTTCAAATTTGAAGGAACGTAGAATAATTTCTTCGTCAATTGGTAATTTTGACCTAGTGGTAACTAGTGTCCTAAGCCCCTTTCATCAAAGTTTAGATCCTACTGTCTGTCAACAGTTATCATGTAGATATCGTTGTTTCATGGGTTCGTACACTAATTACAATTTATCGCATCATTACAATGCATTACTTTGCATCGTTATTGCATCATTACAATGCATTACTTTGCATCATTATTGCATCATTACAATTCATTACTTGCAACTGCATTGTAACGATGCAAAGTAATGCATTGTAATGATGCAATAAATTATATTTAACGTGCAAATCCATGAAACAACGGTAATCACATGATTACTGTTGACAAACCGTAGGGTCTAAACTTTGTGATGAAAGACACATTCTCGTCATTTGCAATGCTAAAAATCTAGAGCAATTTCTTGGTCAGCAAATTTTGACTTTAGAAATAATCAATGACCTCAACCTTCTCTTTTGACACATCTTGTAATTAGACAATCACAATTTATCTTGAAAATTTGCCATGTTGTGTACATATCTAATTGAACAATTTCTATATGTGAAGTTGCAAATACATGTAACTTCATGTAGAAGCACATTTGTCCCCAATGACAATCATTACAAAGGTTCAAGTGTAATATTAGCTCTAATTTTAGCACCATTGATTCATAATATTAGCATCACAATAAAATTAGAAGAGGTTATAGAATTATCCATTACCTCAATTTATTTTCTATAACTACAATACTAAAGAAATTACAAATTTTTCAAACACTACCCAACATCTATGGATTGTAGAAAGGTTATAGATTTGTCAAGTACTAATTTTATTTTCTAGGAACAAGAACACACTCAATATTTCATGCCACTAATTTGAAAGAAAATATATTACAACTAGTGCATCTTTTGTAAATTAGTGTTCAACACTAATAGAAAAATCACTTCAGTAACAACTAAGCCATAATTCCTAAACATGGATCCCCTATTACAATTGAAAAGCCTAAAACTCACACCAAATCTCTCAAACAAGTGCCTCCAAAACTAGAGTGCGTATGGGGCATTTATGGCAACTAAGACAAATCCAACCAAACACACAGAAGAGCAAGAAATGAAGGAAAAGACAATACCATGTAAACCCAAAACTTTGACTATAGTAAACTTACATCCAAGATCAAAATCAATTTATTTCTCTTGAATTCAGGGCCACACTGACATAAATCTCACTAATTATAATCACCTAGCCTCAGCATTGACTTCCAAAATTCACACCAAGGCAAGGATAAAAAATTGAGTTGCCTATTTATGAGCACATCAATTGCAATAGCAACAAGAGTGACCTTGCTACTAAGAAAATATAACTCCTAGCATGGCCATCTTGAACGAAGAATTTCAAAACAATCATTTTGACACTTTTTTTGGAAATAGTCTTCTCAATACATTTTGAAGTTGCCAACAAAAGGATGCATATTGCATGGATGGGGGGGTCTTAGGCTAATTCTAACTAAAATTTGCCATCCTTTGATTTCAACTTCTTTACAAAAACCATCGCTAAAGAAAATGCAAAGACAACAACCTCTATGAATACCTCCCTCGAGTCATTTCCAACCAATGCAATTGTTTTCAATCAATGATCAATACGATAACTATATTCACAGATGATGACAGATTACAATGAAAATTTTCAAATTACAATTGCATGCAAAAAATCATGGTCAAGAGATTCGAAAAACAAGATAGCCAACAATTGGTCAGGAGTACCAACTTGGTCACCAGTAATCACCACAAGAACACACGCCATCTTGGAAGTGGTGAAAGCGATTGGCATCCCTCACAACAATATCTCGTTCACTCACCTTTGAGATAAACTTGGTTGCTGTATGGCAGTCTGAACACACTCGAAGGTTCTTGAACACCCGAATTGGCTGTCCAAGGGGTGTCCGCATAAGTCCATAAGCAATAGCCAACTTCTCACTATGGGAGCAGAGAGCAAGTTCTTTCTCCTCCTCCTCAATGTTCCGCAACACTAGCCGGGTATCAGGAATGTAGCCTTTAGCCTTAATTGTCTCACTCAATCTCCTCAGCTCAACATAGATCTCCTTCGCTTCTGAGTGAGAAGTATCCCCTACGACGAAGTCATGGACCTTGTTATCAACTTCAATCCAGCTACGCCCTGGCTCCTTGCGTATACCTCTCTCCTGCATCATAGTCCGCACCCACAACACCTCCTCCCACTTGCCAGCTGCAGCATAGATATTCGAGAGAAGCACGTATACAGAAGCATCCTTCGGTTCCAACTTGAGACGCTCATTAGCGGCAAGTTTGCCCAACTCCACATTACCGTACGTTCTACAAGCACCAAGCAAGGCTCCCCAAGTTGCACCATTTGATTCCACCGGCATGTTGTCAACCAAGAGCTTTGCTTCCTCCAAGTGTCCTGCTCGCGCAAGAACATCCACCATGCAGTTACAAAGCACCACACTAGGTTCGATGCCATAATCTTGTGTCATAGCCAAAAAAACTCTACGGCTCTCATCCACAAGGCCTGAATGACTACAAGCTGACAACACTGCAACGAACGAGATCTCATTGGGCTTCACACCGTCTGCAATCATAGTTTTAAAGACTTCCAGGGCTTCATGCCCACATCCATGCTCTGCAAGTCCACCAATCATCACGGTCCAAGTAATCACGTCCCGTTCCTCCATCTTGTCAAAAACCAGTCGCGCATCATCGATACTGCCACACTTTGCATACATGTGCACCAGCGCGTTGCCCACACGCACATCTGACTCAAATCCGGCTTCACGGGCATGACCATGAACCTCCCTTACCCACTCCAAAGCCCCAGCGCTTGCACATGCATTCAGGATGCTCGCATATGTAAAGGCGTCTGGTTTGAACCCTTCCCGTTTCATTTGGACAAGAAGTCGATATGCTTCAGACCCACATCCATGCTCTGCAAGTCCACCAATCATCACGGTCCAAGTAATCACGTCCCGTTCCTCCATCTTGTCAAAAGCCAGTCGCGCATCATCGATACTGCCACACTTTGCATACATGTGCACCAGCGCGTTGCCCACACGCACATCTGACTCAAATCCGGCTTCACGGGCATGGCTATGAACCTCCCTGACCCACTCCAAAGCCCCTGCGCTTGAACATGCATTGAGGATACTCATATAAGTGATTGCGTCTGGTTTGAAGCCTTCCCGTTTCATTTGGACAAGAAGTCGATATGCTTCAGACCCACAGCCATGTTGCGCAAGTCCTCCAATCATCACGTTCCAAGTAATCACGTCCCGTTCCTCCATCTTGTCAAAAGCCAGTCGCGCATCATCGATACTGCCACACTTCGCATACATGTGCACCAGCGCGGTGCCCACACGCACATCTGACTCAAATCCGGCTTCACGGGCATGGCTATGAACCTCCCTGACCCACTCCAAAGCCCCTGCGCTTGCACATTCATTCAGGATACTCATATAAGTGATTGCGTTTGGTTTGAAGCCTTCCCGTTTCATTTGGAGAAGAAGTCGATATGCTTCCTCACCATCACCACTGTCGGCATATGCTCCAATCATCACGGTCCAAGTAATCACATTGCGACTCGCCAACTTATCAAAAGTGTTCCTTGCCTCCTCTATGTTCCCACACTTTGCATACATTTTAAGGAGCGAAGTCCCCACACGAACATCTGATTCCAACCCACCCTCTCTGATATGTGCATGAACTTCCTCGACCCACTTCAAGGCTGATGGGCTCGCACAGGCTTTCAGGATGCTCAAGTAAGTAACTGCATTAGGTTGCATACCTTCCTTTCGCATGCAATGGAAAACTTCCATGGCGTCTTTCACACAACTGTGCTGAGCATAACCTCCAATCATGACGTTCCAAGTAACAACATTCTTCTTCGCAAGCTCGTCAAACACTGTGCATGCATCCTCCAGTTTCCCACATCTGATATATCCACTCAATAGGTTGTTTGCCACATGTATATTCTGCTGCATGCCACTCTCAATGGCGCACTCATGAACCTGCTTAACTGCCGTAAGGTCTTCCTGCTTCAAGCACCGCTTCAGAATTTCAACATAGGAGTACGAGTCTATTGCAATGCCCTGTTGTAGTCGGTTCTTCAAAAGATCAATTGCTTCACCAGCGGTCGTTGCGCTTGGCATGCGCGTACTCCCACCACTAACTTGAACTACTTGCTTTGACGCTTTCGCACTAGCGGGCAAAGTGTTTCTCCTCCCAAAATTGCCCTCGGGTAACCTGACCCATCCATACACCTTCATAAGAAAACACTTCATACTTCATACTGCTGAAAAATCTTGCTCCATCAAATTAAAAATACTTGGATGCATGTATGCAGTCTTTGTACCGCTTAAAAGCACAATACTTCACACTACACCTAATAAAACACCTAACAAATTACAAATTACATCCACCTTCAATGTGTGAGCATCATCTGTAGCAAGTCAATTGCACCAATTTCTTGTCACAAAGGAAGATAACTCATGCTCATGCCAATACCTATTCGGTTGTACAATCTCTAGAGAATCATTGATATGGTAACCACCACTAGAAGGTAATTTGCTTAAAGTCACCAATTTGACCATCGCCTTCACCCATAGTGGGGTTGACAAACCATCTACCCAAAGCGCTTTCATTGTCACCTTGTGTTTAAAGTCTGGTGATTTGGGATTCATCTATATACACCAACAACCCACACCAACAACCCATGATCCAATATGAAAAAACAATCAAGAAACACATGGAGTCATCTAATTAGCCTTCAATTCAATTCAAAGCCCAATCAAAGTGTAATACACTTCTTGTTTACCAAAGTGTCCAGGACCTTATACAAGCAATAAATAACCTCTCAACGTCTTTTCACAAATATCTAACATCAACTAATTGATAGCCTTAGATATATTTCTAGTGATACCTTGTAAAATCTGTTGTCCCACCACTGCAAAGGATCCGCAAAATACTCCTTCCAATCTTTCTCAATTGTCTGTACTTCGCCTGATTCAACTGTTAAATACTTCAGACATGTCATTCATGTTCTTTCTGAGCGACAAAAAGCACCCGCTTCTGTACATGAGAGCGGCCACATTCAGCATACCTGAAGCATCGGGTTTTCTCCAAACTGATGAAGATGAACACCTAATTGATCCGTTGTTCCTTCCTCCATGGGAGGCTGAGACAAATAATAAACATGGGTGTACAAGCCTTAGAGACCTCAAGACTGTGATCACACAGGCATCCTGGTCACACAAATCCCCGACAGTCAGTCAAAAAACACATTCAATTGGTAGCAGTTTGGGCATAAGATAGTCATCGGTACTGATATTGACTGTTTAACGTCCAACCAACCAAGTTCACGTCCTGGCAATTTGGGAGAAGCGTAACACAGTATTGACAATATTGTTCAAATATACTGCTATCGATGAACCTAAATGTATGGGAAACATAAGTTGCTAGCATGACCACGGTAGTTCAGTTCAGACAAGTCACAAATCATCCAACTACTTCCGTAGAACAGGTGACTGTATGGTCATAAGTCAACACTCACTCACCCGTGCACCAACTCCAAGCACCAAATAGCTTCTCGTTTGTTGCCTATGATGCAATAAAAGGTGCATTAATGCAGACATCTTGGGACTCGGTGCCTACAAACTTCTAACGGTTCCTCTTCAGCAACAGAGTAATACCGGAGATAGAAATCTAACTTCTTAATCAGAAAAAGTATATGAATGAATCTCCTCAACTATTTGCCCCCTTTCAAGTGTATGTCCCCAGCCAGTTGAAAAGAGTTCCTCCTCCATATCCATGCAATGTCTCAAACCTTGAGTAAAAGTTGAAAAAATAGCATATAAGTATCAATCTGCTCCCTTCAAATGAATTTGTTCTCTTCTTCAAATTGCTAAACCTCCAGGCAGGAAGAAAAATTCTAGTTTGGTTCACCAACCCAACCTCAACATCAGCAACGTCCAATGACCACAACAAAACTCGACTTCAGCAGAGACACAAAGTATCATGTATGACTGGCAATATCCTCAAGTCTGTCCAATTGCTTGTCTGATTTTAAACCTCCTGCTCCGCCTTCAGCACCAATAATTCCAAGGTCTGCCGCTTCCAATTTATTGACTAACAGTTCAATTCAGTCCACACACAAAAGTTCCACATATGAATCCCTGTCTTGAGATCTTCCGCTCCCCGTTAACTGAAAACGATCTCCTCCTGCTTTTCGGAGCCCCCTCCAAATTGCTCAGCCCTCAGGGTTCTGGGAGAAAAAAACACTCACTAGTTCCCTGCATCAACCACAACCGACGTATGGAGCCTTAATACTTAGCTTCAGTCAAACAAATTACGGCCTTCTGCTCCCTTGCGTCTGTGTCTGTTCGATTCTTCACACTGCTCAACCCGGAACTCTCAGGCCACCAAGCACGGAGGAAGGAACAACTGCAGCGCTTGACATCAACATCAACAACTTCCAATGACTTGAGCTTCAGAAAACTGGATTGAAACGTAGTCAGGGGAAACCTCAAATGTGAAAGTATCAATCTCTAAGATTCTCTAATCCCGTACACACTCTTCTAAATCCAGCAAGAAAGCTGCAAAAGATATTGCAACTCATGAAAAGCAAGAAACCTAAACCACAACATCGCACATGAACAACGCCAATATCTGAGCTTCCTTCCCCAATCGAGTAAACCTCCAAGCAGGAAGAGAACCCACAACGCCCGCAACTCTCAACATATGCAAACAGCTTCAAAATTTAACTTTGCTGCAGAGAAAGGATATCATGCTGCAGTGAGGAATTACGCTCTGAAAGTTCGGTTTACCTGGCAGTGGAGACTCCACGAGCGGACAGGTAAATCTGCAGGCATGGTGCAGCAAGACGACATGGCGAGACCCCACATGCGTCAACCTCACCAACCAACCCTAAGACCCGATTTCTACAGTCGAGGTTGAGTAGTGCAGTCGCACCATGCAACGGTGTTTTAGGGTTTTGATGATCTGGTCCAGGAGTACTCGGGCAAGATAGCTGTTGTACATGAAGGCGGAAAGTTCGATTTTTAGAATCCAGGGTTCCCTTGAGGCCTTGAGTGACAACAGCAGAACTGAAAGTTCTAAAATCCACGGTCCCACGAATCCTCTGCGCCCCTCCAAATGGTGTCTGGCCTGCAGCAAAACCACGAACCCCTGCTTATCCGAGAATCCCGGCGAAGGACAGCCTCGGATATCCTTAGCCGCATCCTAAGTAAAGATTGAAACCTGTCACTTTAAACCTTAGATCTAAATCGAACGAGAATTCACGACAACGAGAGATTAGGGTTTGAGTCTTCTTCCGTTTGCACCACCAGTGGGCTGCTCTGTTTTCTTCGTAGTTGGAGCGGCCGTGGTCGGTTTGCTAGTTTTTCCATTGGGATCGGAATTCGGAAGCCCTGCATTTCCGATGGAGACTCTGTGCGATAGCGTTTGACGCGAAGAACTAATGTACTCCGTCCGTACTAAATACCGACGTAATGTCTGTTAGGGATTGTTTGCGCTCTCTGAATATTCTCTCCAATTCTGATTAGTTAACTCCCAAAGGACTCACTTATTGCGACCCTCTTCTTCAAACAGTCCCTACAAGAAAGTCTGAAATGGAGAGTAAGCAATTTTGAAATGGACTGTCGATAATGTGAGAGCGTACTAAGATTTGTTAGAGATTGGTTTATATTTAGCCAATGGATGGAATAAGAGCCAGCGTGGATCCACTTTGGAACTAAGTGGATACTAGACAGTGTCCACCAAATTCTTGCAAGAAAAGTTTCAAGAAACACAATTAATGTTGAACCTCCTTCTACTAAAATGCTTCTCGGTCACTTATAACTTTAATTTTTGGATTGATATGAAATTTTAGCCATACAAACTGCACTAGTATGCACAACTTTTTCAAATTTTTTATATTGGAAACAAACACTATATAAAGAAGAAATAAGCTTTGAAAGGTTCACTCAAATCCAAAAAATTTGGGATTTTGAACTTCAAATTGCTCCCAAACATTCGAAACAATTTGGATTGATATGAAAATTTCACAACAATAATTAGACTTCAAGGGGAACATAATCCGACAAATTTTTTATTGGAACAAAAATTGGATGAAGGAGATACAAGTCCTCCAAAGTTGTAGCCATCAAATGTAGTTTGGTAAACTCAAATTGAACTTGCAAACTTTGATTGGCTTCCAAAAAATTAAGGTATCTTGGATTGATCTGAAAATTTTACCACACAAACTAGAAAAGAGAGCACAAATTTACCAACAAGTTTTATTGAATTTGGACATTGGATGCAAAAGTTACAACACTTTGAATTGGACTTGAAACTATGTAAGGAAACTTTTGGTCCTTTGGGGCGTTTAAGGGTTAAATTTAGTAATGGTTGCATTTTGGGACCTTGTGTGTTGCTTTTTGCATGTTGCAATGCTTTTTTTTGGTAAATCTATATCTTTGCTCAAATTGCGTGTGTGGATTTTGCAAGGCTTACAATTAGAAATAGGTGCCTACAGCAAAATTATTTAGAAATTCATAAATAATTCATAAATGCTCCAAAAAATATGTAACCAATTGTGTTAGATTCCACATCAATTTTTCTTCAAGTGAAAATAAAGCCAAAATACTTTTGTGCATCTAAAATCCATCAGAAAGGCCAATCAGACCTTAAAAGGTTGCTTCATGAGTACACTATCTTATGACCTTGGAGTCAAACTTGAAAGTTCTTCACTTTGTATCTTCTATTTCTTCTCTAATTTTGAGTGAATTTTTTGGTTATATTTTTCTGAGATGAAATCACATGTCTAATATATGCCACTAAATTTTCAAAATGTTTTGTAAAAATTTCAAATTACCATTAATTTTCAAAGAAGAAATGAAGAAAATTCATATCAAATATTACATACACGTCATGCTCAAAAATCTGAAATTTTCAGATTAGTAGTACATTATAGTGTAGAACATTGTGGTATATAGAAAATTTCTACATCACTCCATAATTAGAGTTGTGGTTATAGACCTTCAACTTCAACTTGAAAATTTCTTTTTCAAAATTCGCAAGTAGAGTAGAAACTTCACTTTAGAAGCTTCATAAGTGGTAGGGAGTTTTGTAATGCATTGATTGAAGTGGAGTGGAGGTTGAAGGGCATATTTTTTGACAATTGGATTAAAAGATACCTAAATTGTCAAGGCCATTGTAGCAAAAGAATAGGCACTTTAAGAATATATGTGATGCTAACTTGGAGTTGTTTTTGTACAATTGGACCTAGTATATTAAATAGGAAAATGCTCACGCTTTAGCAAAGATGTCGTCCGCTTCAACGAGGGGGACAAGCAAATAGGTGTTTGTGAGCACTTATTTATCCACCCTTTATAAATAATCGAGCACAACCAGGCTCTTGGTAATTTAGGTCCGATTTTGTCTATGGGTGTCTAGCATCATTCATTGTGCATTCCAAGCAATGGATCTTTTCTACATTCCTAAACGTTCACAATTTTTGCAAAGAAAACAAAAAACCTAATTTGAATTACAACAACCTTCCTAACTAATTCAAAGCTAAGAGGTCACTGTGGTTTTGGAAATGAGGTAGTTACAATCTAAATTTAGCTATTCCAAGTGTTAGGGCACCTTATGCCATTTTTGAAAACATAAAATACCACTCTATTTGACCTTTATAGCACAAGATATCAATGAATGAAGTTTAGCCTTTGAGCGGCATCTAAACTTCATCCACCTTTTTAGACTTGTTGCCTATTTGAATTGACCTTGGATTTTTGGCTATGATTTTAGATTATTGGAATCTACTTAAATTTCAAGTTTGGGCAAAGTTGAGTTAGTTTAAATTGACTTCATCCATTCCCTAACCTAAACTTCATTCTTGATTTCCTTCTAGGGTTTTTATCCTTTTACTAAGTTTGTACCAAATTTGTGTTGCCCTAAGTGGCTATTATATGGTTCTAGTCCAAAATTCTCCCTTATCTAGAGTTTAGGTTGATCTAAATCACTCCTTGCTTATTCCTTGGTGAGCTGAATGTATCCTAATTCATTACTATTTAGTAAAATTTTGATTATTGAATAATGCATGATAATGATTTCAATAAGTCTTTGAAATAATTAATTTTTAGAATTTTATGTTTTTTCCTTGAAGATGTTGATCAAAGCTTTCCAAAATGGTCTCTAACTTGACATTTGACTTTTCCTATCAAAAGTTATTAATGGATGAAGTTTGACTGCTAATCGGTGTTTTAAAACTTCATCCCCTAATTACCTCTAATCCTAAATTCAAAAATAACTTCTAATTCTACAATTGGATTCTAGATTATTTCTACTTAATAATTTCCTAATTTTGTTCCTTTTTGTTATTCCTAAATGTTTTTTATCCAATCTTATTATCAAACTTCATCCATCTATATCTTCTTTATACTAACTCCAAATCCTATGTATTTTATATTTTTGAAAACCTCTAGACTTCTATACTAGGATTTTATATTCAAAATTGACCTGACTTTGCTTCCTAAAGTCCTAACTTATGTCTAGGCCTTGGCCCTAACTGGCAATTGTTAATTGTGGAAGTTAAAATGGAAAGGAAGATTACTTCATACTATAGGTTGTGGATTAGGTTGCTGAGGTTCCCTTCTTGTGCCATTTTTGGTTGCCTTCTTTATTGCTTGGAAGATCCACCAATTTATATTATGGAAATTTGACTTCAATTGGAATCCCCCGCCTAGCTATTTTCTTTCTTTTTCCTTTCTATCATTTTCTTCTGTACTATTTTCTCACCTTAGTAATGGTTTGCCAATCATTCTTGCCAAACCTACGCTCCCATTAATTGGCATGTTTTTTTCTTCCTCATACATCTTGACCACCAACGGCCCACAATGCTTCTAAAGATTTCCCTAATCTTTTCCTCCACTTCTTCCTCTTCCTACTTAACCCCTAAAGGACCAAGGTGATTTTCTGCAAAAAGCCCTGAAAACTACCATTTCAGCTGCGTTCAACCCAAAAAGCAAAAAAAGATCTTTTTTTCAAAATCTAACTGCAAGATCTTGTACTTTACTACTCTAAAATGATGTGGTGAAAATTTCATAAAGTTTGACCATACCGATTGGAAGATATGAGATGTCAAAGTTGGGAGAAAAGTTCTTTGTTGCCCGGAATTTGTATTTGGGTTTGACAACTCCTAGAATACAAAATCTTACTCTACACAAAATTGAGGTTTAGTTTGTTCATGTAGCCAAGCATGTTAGCTATTTGTTGGACAATTTTCAGCTACATTGGAGTTGTAGAACATATAGAAAAAAATCTTGCAATGAATGAAGGTGCACAAAAACGCAAATGCACTAGGCTAAATGGGAAGTTTTTGTAAATTTTAAAAATGAAGATTACAAAAATCCAAACAGTGAAAAGCACAGCATGTTATAATACTACAATGCTTATTGAGGGACTTTGAAGGAGATTGGGACTCACTATCTCAATCCTCGTGCTGTACATCACTAGGGTCAGATGTAGAAGTTCTTATTTTTCCTGACTCTCTAGAGACTGATGGGCTTCACATTTTTAATACTCGTGCCTTCTTGGAGCCAACACTTACTTGACTGGTGACAGCATTCTTTATCTATATTGCAAGATTTTGAAGTCCATACAAGAGACGTGCCGCTGTAGAATTTAGAAGGAATCAAATATGTATTAACGTCGATGCACATTTGTTTAGTTGCCTTACAGTGGATGATGAATGACCTCTGTTTAGTGGTCCGGTTTTAATGTCCAAAACATGTTTACCTTGTACATTTTTCATTTTATATCTAGTCTAGTTTGGATTTCACAATTATGTTATGTATATTCAGAATTCAGAAACCGTTTCCATTACCAACCCTATTGCTACGGCATCGGATCCTGCTCTGACAGTTAGTGTAGTTTAGACCACCATTTCAATTGAAGGTGGGAGGGATGAGAACTTGCAGGATGTCTCTCCACAAGATGGTGGTGATGGATTCCTGGGTGGGGATGACATCCGGAGGATTTAGAAGTTGGATTACGTGACAGCAATTTCTAATATGCGGATTCAACCACACCATCTTTCAAGGATGGATATACCTTTGTGTTGACTGGTTCCCATGCCCATGGTTAGGCCTATTCTAGAGTGTGATTTGATTTAGCTTGAGATGGATTTTGTCCACAGCTATGAAGTCGGAGCTCGAGTGTTCTATGTGTCTATTTTGAACAAAGAAGGCATTATAGGTGTGTTTTCTGATGCAAAGAAAGCTGAATGAGGCACGCTTTGGAACACCGTCAATGATGAATTTGACGCTCTCCCGAGCAGTAAACCAGAGCTCAAATAGTGGGGGCAAAGTTTTTCGTTTGTGACGGCAACCATCGCCGTATAGCATAGATACGACATATTCAACGCCTCCATAGTATGCACCCGAAGTGGCACATTCGTGTTGATTCCATAGTACTTGATACCAAGGACAAACAATTTGCGGCTATGCAGGTCATGCATGATATCAGTCAGTAAGTTCATCCTCCTCTTATTGGATTTCATTTCTTGTGTAGTCTTTTGTTACTAATTACTAACTTCATGCATGCCACTGTTTGATTAGACACACTGAAAACTTGCACGTGAAGACGAACCTAGTTCATACCATATATTGTGTTCAAAATTACGGTACGATGCTATTAGAGAGATTCAAAGAATTAGTGAGTCTAGAGGATGTCAAAGCATGCAAACTCTACGTCCAAAAGTCTTGGTACCCCATGCCCTTGGAGGTGTTGACTTCATTTATTTTCCAAGTAAGCTCCTACTTATCCCCTACATAATGAAGCCTTTAAATGTTGTGAGTCTAGAAAGTTGATTTCAATGTGATGAGGTATTTCTGTCCCCTATCTTGTTTTGGCAGCAAGAAATCTTGGCAACCGCAGATGCTGCTGTTTGAAAATACCACAAGGATACAACACCGAGGGATATCACTCCCGTAGGTATTGCAGCAGCAATGCGTAACTCATCAAAAGAAACAACACGCCTTCTCTACCAAAAACTATCAAAGATTCAATCTGTGGCGACTCCAATTCTGGGGGATGAGTGGCTTTACGAGGTACTTTATGTTGGTTTTTATATTTTTTGGAATTTCTTGTGCATAATTCCTTGTTAATCGCACTAAGTTTCATTTGTTGTTTTCTAGATTGAATGGCATTGGAGCTTGTACGCTGTCCAGGAGTTGACCTTGGACAAGCTCCAGCTCATTGCTACCGCAAATGCAGAGTCCCGTTACAAGGTCAAGTGGCTGAAGTGGATAAACTCTTCCCCACCTACTAGGGAGGCACGTCATATTCCACCAAAATTAGCAAACAACAAGAAACTGTTTAGCTTCTTCTCGAAGGCTTGTTGGTATGTAATGGTAGGTTCTTTCTTATATCACACAACCTTGAGGCTTTATAGACTCTTTTTTTGTTTACTACTTCTAATCTTCTTTGTCTTTCCTTCAATTTTTAGATCAAGGACTCAACCCTCGATTTGTATGAGAGTATCATAAAGGTCGACAATATTCAGGTGAATATGGATGTGCCTGAGGAGCCGCTGTCACTTTCCGACTACATTGAGGCGTGGAGAATGAAAATCTAGGACCATGCGTATGCAAGTGCGTTCAAGGGTAATGACTCTTTCAAGAAGGGAGACTCCTTCAAGGATTTCAAGAACTCCAACCTCGTGGTGAAGAGGACCATTTACAGGTTTGACCTTGTTTTCCTCCTAGAGGTCATTGAATTAGTTCTTCATGTCCTTATGTTCCTCATGTCCTTCATTGCGATGGCCTCATGCCCATTAGGTGAGGATTTGAATTGTTGGTTACTCTTGCTTGGTAGACCAATTCGGTGAGCCAAGTCATGGAATTTAATCCTAGCTAAGTGAAATTGACATGTGTGAATTTTTAAATTCCCAACTAGCTCATGACTTTGTTGTGGAAGATGTCAATGCTAATCTCTGGAGTTGAAATTTTGATCTTGAATTAGGTATTTTAAATTGGAGCTGTACGCAAAGAAGGCTATTTTGAAGGCTGATTTACCGCCTTTTCTGAATACATGGCTAGATCGCTCATCCGACGCTTGTAAGTTCTTGCCTACCCAAGACAAGAACTGACCTATTGTTCATCTCCAATCTGGCTCCTGGTACTTGGAATGCTGCGGCCTATTCATACTGCCTGAGGAAGAAGCGCTTTTCAAAAGCATAAAGGAGAGCTCCATTGTAGAGATGGAGGTAACCAAATTTGCTGGGCTAGATGATGACACCCATGAGAAGGCCTTGAAGAAGAGAGAGTTAGCTGACAAGAAGAAAGAAGAGAGAGTTATCTGACAAGATGAAAAAAGAGAAGTGGGAAACCGCAAAGAAAAAGCAAGAAGAGAACGAAATCAAGAAGAGAGATCGGAGAGCAAAGAAGGCCAAAACTGAAGCCAAAGGCAAGCAGAAGGGGAAGAAGCGGAAAGCGGAGACTCCAGTTGTGGCTAAAGCCACAAGTGATGCAGCCATGAAGGACACTTCTTTAGGCTTCTCGCTCACCCGGTCTCATCTATTGCATAGCCCTAAACCGCTACTTCCAGACATCAGTGCAGCTACCGGTGTTGATCAATGTATCTTGAATATTTTGGTATCTAGTCTCATGGGGTCGGAGAAAGGTCCAATTCCACAGCCGTTTCAAGACGTCATTAGTCTCTTGGAGAAGGTATACTATACATCCTTGGCAACATTTGTCTTCATGTCTTTGCATTCATGTCTAGGCATTCTTTAAAATGATCCAGTTGTCTACTTCATTGCATGCCCCTAGATTTGTCTTTTCAATTTTTCATAATTATCTTTATCACTCTTACATGTGTGCAGCATGCCTCGGATAAAAGAAGATTCTTTAATGGGTGGTTACAGAAAAAGCAATTGTGGACCTCGTTATTGTTGATTTCCCGGACGGTTTACCAGTCCCCGGCGTTTCCATTCCACAAACATTTGTTCCAAAGTGGAATTAGTTCTCGGAAGTAGGTCTTCAAGCCGTCTTTGACTTTGCTAAGAACTATCTACATGATGCTGGTGCACTTCTTGTGATTTATCCTTTCAGTTGGGACATTAAGTCCTTCCTCTTGGGATTTTGCGAATCATTTGGATTTATACCTAAAATAGAGTGGTGGGGCACAAATAGACTGCATTTGACATTGCCCATAGACCCCTGGCACGGTAAGCCATCTATTATGGATATTGGTAAATGTTCTTTATTTTTGTTCATTTTGAAGTGCATTTTTTGGTAAGGCCGATACTAATTGGAATCATTTTGCAGACGTTGCGGTTCAAAATATTGCTCTACGTGAAGGCTGACACTGGCCCATTCACCTCTAGTTTCTCATTCCAGTTTGTCTCAACTCACAAAGCAGTAGACATTGATGTGGGGAAGGACAACCTTCTCCGGAATTTTTGCAACAAGGAGATTCAGACCATAAATGGCAATGTTCCTTGGCATGGGGCTCGAGAGAAGGCCCACTCCTTCATGCAAATGCTTATTGAAAGGACTACCTCACCCGGTGATGTTGTCTTAGACTGCACTGCATCGATAGGTTAGTTCCTGTTCTACAGCTTTATTTTACAATTGTTGCTTCACATTACTTTAGATTTGCAAACCTCTACTCATTGTTGTTTCAACATCTATCCATATTTGCAAGGGCCAGCATTTATGCTTATCGGGCTACGAGGCGCCATATAGTGGCCTTGGAGGATAAGCCTATTTACGAGGCTCTCCTTGCTCCATTTATCCGCCCCATGGCAATTCCAGAGCCTACACTGCAAAGCTCTACAGCTACTCTGGTGATTTGGATGATGAGGTGGTGTCAATCTAGCGTCTAAAGAAGACATCCTATTTTTGTAAGTAAGTTTATCCTTATATTCCTTAACCACTAATGTTAGGTTTCATATAGGGACCTTATCTCATCTAAGGTTTTTTGTCTTTTGTAGGCAAGGTGCAAAAATGAAGATGTGATCACATCAGTCGTTCTTTGCAGATCCGGCCTTCTTCCGCAGTTCCCCTAAAGCTTTTAAGCTACCAATGTATGCTGAAGCAGTTCTAGGCAGCCAGAGACCGTAAATCCAAATGCAGCTTCTAGAGCCCATATGGTAAATCCACGATTTTTAGTTTTTATAGATGATACTACTAGAGAGTCTAGCAATGAGTCCTCGGCCACTAATAAGAGCTCTGCATCCAAATCTTCTAGCAGTACCTAAGCTCGTGGATTCTCATAACCATATATTTTGGATTTCCATATACTTATCTATACTCTTATGATATATTCTCTATGCACAATATGTTGTCTTTTTTTTTCTGGTCTGAGATATTATTGACCCTAGTTTGATTTCAAGAAGCCTTAAATACTATAAAGTTTTCTTTTTTGAAACTATAAAACCACTAATTTTCTTAATCCATGGTAATAGGTCCACATGCAAAAATTTGAAGAATTTTTTTTTTCAAATCGAGGCTCATAGGCTCTCCGGCTCTTGGGCTCATGCTCGTGTGCTCACAAAATAGCACCCCCAGTTTGCGGGCAATTATAGATTCTCTACTCTGAAATAAACTTTAAAGTTGTTTATTTAATTCAATTCTTAATATTTTTTAGAAAAACAAATTCATAGGATGTAGGTTGTTTATTACAACATTACAACCATTGGGATTGACATTTTTCAATTCCATAATTAAATTCTTAATAATTTAGTATTTTGGATCATTCTCTACTTCTTTCTACTTACTCTTTTTTTGTATATGTTGTACAATTCTAAGTGATTTGAAATTTTTTAAGCATGTAGCCAACTTGTTTAGGAAAAATAATTCAAAGAAGCACCACCATTTTGGACATTATTTCATACAAATGTGACGTTGTGAAGTGCAGCTGCCCTATTTTTTGCAAGGACAAAAAAGGATTTTTGTCAATTCAAATGCTAATATCTTCCAATCTGCAAGGTGGAAAATTTTGAAAATTTTTCCACATCTTCTAAGACTAGTTTACTATAAGATCCTATGGTTACATGTGTCAAAAAAGTTTTTTTTTCAAAAATTGGTACTTGTTCTAAAAATGGCAATTTTTGAGTGTTTTTGGTGAAAACATAGTCATGGAACTTTAGGGGTTAATCTAAATTCCTTCTTGAAGCCGCCAACCTCCTCTTCTTCTTCTTCTCCTCCTATTGCTACTCATTTAATTCTTGTTTTTTTATTATTAGTTCAATTTGATTTGTATTCGCTTCTATCTTCTCTTCTTCTTCACTTCAAATATTTGCATTTGGTTGTAGAAGCTCTACTTTTGAATAGTAATTGTTTGCTTCAAGACTTATATGAGAAAACGCACCAGCTTAAAGGGTTTTTTTTTTTTCTTTAAGAGAATTCAAATCAGTTCCTGGTTTAACCTTACGTACGTCTAGTACTGAGATGGCCTATCTGATTTTGGATGGCCTGTCTAGTTTCGGAATGGCATGTCTTCAGCTGCCACACTCTAGTCAGCCGGCTTGAGCTCCCAACGTCGCCACGTGGCGCTCCCTCGTTGGTCGGACCCCATTTTTGTTCCCCGATCTTGCTCCCGCTCTCGTTCGATTGGTTCTCCGTTCCCGTCAATGACCGCTCTGTGGCCCTGATACCCGTCCTTCACAATCTGATATCCGGTCTTGACTGCCGGGCTGGTTCTGGTCCTGGCTGAATACTGGTTCTGGCTAAAGAGCTTCTAAGGTAGGAGGCTGTAAAAGCGACCCTTTAAGGGCTGATTTGCCTTTTTCATAGGTTTGCATGATCAGAAATATTTTTTAGCTCATTTTTCAGAGAAAGCTAAATAGATGCCGAACGCAACACAAGTGGTTTCATATTTTTTGAAGCATTTTGAATTAGTTATGAATTTTCAAAGATTTCTGTTGTAGGTACCTATTTGTGACACCTAGGTCTCCAAAATCTGTCCCCTTGCAACTTCTAAAGTGATTTGAGGAAAGCAAGGTCAATAGTGATTGGCTCTTGCAATAGAAAACTAATTTTTCCTTGATGCATTCAATAGCTAAAGTGGTCCATTCAAGGATCACCTACAATCCATTCTATAACTAATTATAGGGTCGATTTGAAGGAGAGGGTCACTTTTACAGCCTCCTACCTTAAAGGCTTAAAAAAATGTTGGGCACATAGGGGCTTAATTCTTAAATGTTTTTGACTATGCTTTCATAAAAATGCTCCAAAATTGCCATTTCTAATAGAAGTACCAAATTTTAGAAAAAAAACAAGCATTTTTGGTCATAGATAATAGTAGTATCTTGTAGTATACTAGTTTAAGAAGATGTGAAAAAAAATTCAGAAATTTCCACTTGATGGATTACAAGGTATTAGTTTGAATTAACAAAAATTCTTTTTTTGGGCCCCGCAAAAAACTGGGCAACTGCTCTTCACAAGGTCACATTTGTATGAAAAAATGTCCAAAATGGTGGTGCTTTTTTGGATTCATTCTTGAAGGCAAGTTGGCTAAACGCTTGAAAATTTCAGATCATTTGGAATTGTACAACATGTAGGAAAAATATAATAAATAGAAAGAAGTACAAAATGATTCAATATACTAAATTGTGAAGAATTTAGTTATGGAATTGAAAAATGCCAATTCCAGTGGTTGTAATGTTATAATAAAAAATCTACATCCCATGATTTTTTTTTAAATATTGAAAATTGAATTAAATAAAGAACTTCAAAGTTTATTTTAGAGCAGTGATTCCATAACTACCCGCATAGTATAACTCCTAATAACTTTCATCTCATTAAATCAAAATAGAACCATTCAAAGCTTCTATGTATATATAAATCTTATTGCCTTTCATACCCAATTTTGAACACCATGATTTTTAAGGTAAATCTTATGTATTACATTCAAGCCTCTTTTCTAATCACATTATGATAGGTTTGAAAATATTAAATTAGAAAATTTCTATACTTCACATTTAAGCATAAAAAATAAATAAAATTGTGTCTCAAGTTGGTTCCAATAAAAACATGTTCAAATATTTGTACTATTGTCCCTAATTTTGTTTCATTTAAATTTTTAGGATTTCTTCAAAAGGTAGAGACACCAAAAGCTCTTTACAAAGGATTCAAAGTCATCACTTAATCAAATGTTGAGCACTTGAGCTTGATTAAAGTCACAATTTGATTAATGTTTATATTGATCAATTATATCTTTCTATTGTCAGAAATGATTTCAAAACTTGTATATATATAAGTTTGAACTTTCATAGTCACTTTTATCTATAGTAACCAAACAATACATTATTTGATGAGTTAAAACCCTCATGCATTTACCAAAAAAGAAATATAAAAATTAAACATTCCAATAATAGTAAATATGCTCAACAACAAAAGTGATAATTTGCAATGTCTCTATCTTAGTCTATGGAATCAAATCACTTCAAAGACTAAAATTGTTGTGAAGAAGGTTAGGTGTGCGTCGAAATGGCATACATGCCTTTTGCTGAATATTTGGAAGTACCACGCTAGAGGGTCTAGAAATATTGAACGAGCTAGATTTACTAAAGGGTGATGAGTCACTAACGATGTTAGTATCTAGTAGATTATCATCCTCGTCAAGAAAGTCGATGTTGGGCTTTGACAATCCCACTGGAGCCAACCCAATTTCTTGCATGTTTTGCACCACCTAAATTCAAACTAGTCAAATTGATAGACATGTGCAATTTTTCTTCCAAATTTCCATTTAAAATCTTAATTTTGAACTAATTTTTTTTTTCAAAAAGTTTTTTACATAATAGTAGAATGATGTTTTTATGAATCATACAAAAAGATAAATTATTTAATAATATAGAAAAAAGAATTGGTAAAGAAGACCAATTGTAAACTTGCAAGGAATGTTCATTATAAATACATATTTGACTTTTCCTATATTGTATATACTTATTTGACTTGTTCATTGATTGTATGAAATTAGTAAGACTTCTTTAATTAATTTTTTTTATTGAAGTTCAAACATATGACAATAGATTAATATTTTACCTCCAATTTTTAATTATTTAAGGAAACATCTTATTGTAATTAGCAATATTGTGTAACTCCTTGTTGACCATATTTTTGGGAATTATAATTAATAATCATTATATATGGTTGGCATTTAGTTGGAAGCTGTGAGTTAGATACAAGTGTTTTATAATAGATTTGGCCAATCACTTAGGATTAGTGGATGGTTTGATTTTTTGAACAAAAAATATCCCACAACTATCTAAACTATCCTACAACTAAAAGGTTCAATTATTTGACTTGAGCTACAATTAGTATACCAAAGGTAACTAACATGTTAGAGGCAAAAACAAAGAGGACCTACTTCAATTAACTCTACTTGAAGGATAAACCTAATGAATCAGAATTGTCTAACTATAGTTGAAGTCCTTGAAGAACAACAAATCCCTTTTTCCCCCTTGATTAGTTATTAAACCAGATGACGTTTTTACACTACGGGTACTCCAATGGCCTTGAAACTAGGACTGCATTTTTAGTGCACACTATACATATAGACAACTACAAGATGAGCTAGCTATTTGAGAATAAAAATTTGAGGATAAATTTGCTTCAATTGTAATTTTTAAAATATAAGCAAACTATATATAAGTGACTACTTTTCAATTGTTCATCCTTCATGAAGTTTCTAATAGATGCAAGGTATGTGATTATTGCCAACACCAACAATTGTTATAGTCATTTTACATCTTGTAAGTGCATTATTAACCATTAAGTACTAGAACTAAAAATAATATGATTATTTTGAAAATTTATTAGTGATAAATAATTGAAACACCTCCAAAATACTTGTATCAAAAATTCAAGTATTAAAAAGATGGAGTACATTTTTCACAACATTCATCATCCATCCAATAGATGGTTGAGCACTTAGGGTTAATCTTAGTGAAAGAACAAGGCACATTAGGCTATTACCAAGGTAGCCAACCAAAATTTATCACTTTCTTGTCTATTGGTGCATTCTTCTTCATTTCTACAATAGTGTTAATCATAAAGTGAATTCTAGTTTGTAGAAGGGTGTTAGAAGAAGGTTTAACTAAGAAAAGAAACACGACACCAAACTCCATCAAACCAAGTTTGGGTGCTTCAAGGAGTTTCGTCCTGTATTTTTCTCAAAACTCTGACTCCTAGTTCCTCATTGCACACACTTTTACGGTTAACTCTAATAACCCTCAAAGTCATTCAAATTTATCTTACACTTTTTCTTGACCTCAGCCGAATTTCAGGGTTAACTGAATTAGCAAAACATCCACAAGTTAAATTGGCACTTTAATTTCCATACTGTCACCCGCCATTTCCGAACCTTAGATCTATAAACGGAAGATTTCAGAGCAAATTTGGAGTCTTCTTACCTGGCGCATGAATGGCCTCTCCTCGTTGCGCTTGCGGACGCACCACAAGGAAAGCTCCACGAGCTTCACAAATTCCTGCGTGTCCAAGTCCCTTCCCAAGTTGGGGTCTGGCAAACCTTCTAGCCTTTCTGATCTCCAGGCGTCTTCCACCTGAATCGAAGGCATACCCATTGCTCACCACTTTCAGTTCAAACTTTCAAACTGGTATGCAAGCTGAAATGGGAACACAGGAGAAATCCAAAGCGTCCATCACTATTGAAGGATTCCATCAGCATTCAGTCCAGTGATCCTAGAGTAGGAATCACTAGGATACATGTATAGTCAATTTCGTGAAATTGAGATGATTCAGGCTCTACAAACTGTGACGTGTACATAAGTACGTAATGGTCTAAATTCTAGGAGGAGTATGAATTTAAGAATTTAAGTTTTAGAACTCACATTCTGAATGGTGCCATACATTGAAAGACTTCCAATTTAATGACATTGACGTTAATACACTTCCAATTTCAAGTTCCATTGTGCTAGTGACTGTATGAACTGAGGCCTCGTTGTGAACCGCCCCAAAGTATTGGAATATCGCCAATTTAACAAAATTGACGTTAATTCTGGCTTGGACGCTGTAGTCCTGCCCACATTTTTTAGTGCTCTGACATGCGCCAATTTATTAACTCAGCATTCAGTGATGTTTGTAAATTATCATCCAATATTACCTCAGCACAATAATCCAACTTACCCTTTGCACAATGCATATTTGAGTTCGTCCTGTCCAAACCTCCATCACCACGATTCCAAACGCATACACATCACTCTTGGCTGTGAGCATGCCGGTCTCATGATACCTGCAAACATCGTCAATTTCCGCGTTACACTGGCACGATTCTGGTGCCAGAAATTGTGACATTTATCTCCACAAAGATCAAAAATCGAAGACTTAAATGAATTTTTCGTTTCAGCGTACCAAAGTCCTAGTATAGTACCAAAATCGTGGAATAGTATTTGGTAACTAATTGACGTTAAACTACAAGTTACAGCTCCTGATACCAACGTCGTTTTAATTAATTAACTATTTGTGAACCATCCGTGATCTTGAATGTGACTAGCTCATGCCCAACAGGCACTACTTTACAAACTACAATGTTTAAAAATGTTGACCAATGAACACCCAAGAATAGACTACTTACTCTGGATTAAGATAACCAGGAGTTCCTTTCACAATAGTGGTAATGTGAGTAGCATCTTCCTGGTCCAAGGCCCGAATTTTGGAAAGCCCGAAGTCAGTCACTTTGGCCACCATCTTGTTGGTGAGGAGGATGTTGTTGCTTTTCACATCTAGGTGGATGATGGACGGGGAGCATTTGTCATGAAGATATTCCAGTCCTTCACACGGCATCACCATCAGAGGGCACGTACAATATGGAACAAGGACACAACTTCGAAGAAAGTGAACCCACTTCATGGAGGACCTATAATTGCCATGATTGGGTAGGCTACGAATTGAATAAGCCATAAGTGTGTATGTTACTTGCAATGTTACATTTAGAATCTTAACTTGTAAACTTGACGTACAATGGTGATGCCATGAATATTACCTTCCGCAACTTGAAGGAGAATACTTGTCCTATGCCTACAGCTCAATGGATTCTCTCTCGCATTCTCGCCTGCAGTCAAGCTCACAATTATAATATTAGATAAGCACCAATTCAATTCGATCATTTAGCTTCTTTGAAAATGTTTTTACGTATAAGCTTAGTCAAGGAAATTAGCTTAAATGGAATTGGATCGGTGGTTCTGCAAGCACCTTGCAGTCTCTGCCGCAAATCACCACCGCTCAGGTATTCGTAAATGAGGATTTGCTGCCTGCGTGTGCATCTATACCCTAACAGAGAAACCAGGTACTTGTGATGCACCGTAGACAGAAGCTCAATCTGTGCACCCACTCCCCATAACCGAATCTGTCGACCAGGAAGATTAATTTCCAGTTTGAAATCGTCAGAGTAGAATCATTTACTAATAATATACAAAAATGTTTCACATGCATGAATTGAAGTTACAAAATCTATCACTAGTAAGGAAGGTTGATATAGTTTTTGCAACAGTTCTGGAATGACCGTCAGAAATCTAGTAACACTTTTGCAATGCTTCAGAACGAAACTGCACAATGTTATTATTTGCGACTACTTGAGTTACAACAGTTTGGCCTTAGAATGCGTTGGCCTAGTTAACCATACAGTACATTAGTTCCGATTGACCGTGAGATTTGGTTTGAGCTTAGAAGGGTGAGAATACTTAATCTATTGACCTTTCTTATTTTGCAATTGATTTTTAGCTTAATACAAAATGAATGTGCAAAATTTGAGGTGGTGCAAGTTTCTAGATTGATGGCAAATTTCATTAAAATGGTGCCATTTCGGAACTTTGGCACTATTAGAGTTCAGACCGCCTGTTCTGAAATATATACCCATTAAAATGGCCTGCCGTCAAAATGGCAAGCGGAATACCGCCATTTTAGCGAAATTCCCCAATTTGGTGTAGGAAAGGTCTAAACTTCACATGTATGGTGAATGGAGACTTTACATTACTTGCAACTACTACTTCCTGTTGTTAGTAGTAGTCTCTGTACATATATAATTATACAGTATGTTCACATACCTCGTTATAAAACTCCTGCTTGCTTTGACATGAGTCGGCTGTCAGCACTTTGGCTGCGATTTCCTGGCCGTCCGGCAACTTGCCGTAGTACACATCGCCAAACCCACCCTGGCCGATTTTGTGGGCGTAATTGTCCGTGCATTGCTTGATCTTGCTCTCGGAGTACCACGCTTGGGAGAATCCCGCGGCTGCCATCCTCCGCTGGAACGCCTTGTCCACAGGGTCCAAAACTCTACCTCCACGGACAAATCATCACAATGCAACCACAATCATGGCCATGGACAGCATATAGAGACAAGACAGTTCTATACCAGTCCTAGTCTCTAGAGCTCTGAGCACTTCAATGGCATAATCTTTGCACTCTGTACTGACATCCCAAATTTCACATGCAATCAGTTCATCACTGATTTTGGCCCAACAACTAATATTCTTACACAAATGACTCACTTTTATTCAACCTAGCTATGTCGTTAGCAGTCAAAAGGTGGGGATAATTTACTTTCAGGGGGTAAGATTCAAGAGGACTGAGTGTGTGATCGATGCTTACTGTCGCGAGCATAGCAGAACCAGAACACTAATCCCGCGGCCACCACCGCCAGTACGCCACTGACCACGCCCACCACAATCCACCACCAGGAGGTATTTCTCCCGGACCTCGAGCCCGCCATGCTGCTCCACAACTGCGTGTCGGCGTCCAAGATGTCACACACCACCAAGTAGCCTCCGCGGTCCGCGTTCAGTTTCAGAATCCAGTTCACGCTGGGGTCGCCTGCAGGGGTGCTGCTCCAGTACACAGTGCCGGATGTTCCGTTGCTCCTGACCTGCAGGACGCCGTTCGGCTGCAATATGAGTTGACAGCTCCTGCGCGCTTGGGTAGTGTTGGCTAGCCCCGGCGGTTCCCAGACCACCTGCACAAAAAGGGAATGTCCGGTGCATGAGCAAATAGCGTCTATTTCGTCAAATTGGCGGAACTCCATGAAAATGGCACGGTGGAGCCCCTAGAACGGAAAGCTTCTACACGGCAAGATGATCAAATTTCAAGAGATTGGCACTTTGATTTGATTTCTCGGCTCCTCGATCAGATTCACACTAGTCCTTATTTTAAGAGCTCTGAGCACTTAAACGGCATTGTAATCTTTGTACTCTGTAATGTTCATGCCAATTCTGACCTGCAATCCGAGCTGAGGGGTATACGACTGTACGGGTGGGAATCTTAACTTAACCCCTAAAGGACCAAGGCCTTTTTTCTGCCAAAAAACTCTCAAAACTGCCATTTCTAGAGCAAAAGTAAAAAAATTTGAAAAATGTTTTTTGTTGCACATCTAACCGTAGGATCTTATACTTAACTAGTATGAGAATGTGTGGAAAAATTTCAGAATTTTTGACCGCACAGATTGCAAGATATCTGCGTTTGAAGTGAAAAAAATAAATTTTTCAGCACATTGCGGGACTAGATTTTTTGACTTTGAACATTTTTAACTTAAATATTTTACACTACAGAGTTTTGAGCTTTAAATCTTTCTAGTGGAGAAATGGATTGAGAGTCTAGGGGTAAAAAAGAAATTCAAAAAAACTTAATTTTCATTCTTAAAAAAATTGTTAAGTAGAAGTAGGTACAAAATAGAAGGAAAATCTAAAATATTAATATATGGCAAATTTCATTAAAATGGCGGCATTCTAGAACTTTGGCATTGTTACAGTTCAGAACGGCCGTTTCAAAATCTATATTTGTCCTAGATGTTTCAAAACAGCCATTCTGAAATCTAAACCAATCTTAGATGATCAAAATGGCACACGGAATACCGCCATTTTAACGAAATTCCCCATAGATCTTTTAGATGGAATTAAAATGCACTAATCCCAATGGTGAGATTGTTCTAGCATGAAAACTAAACCATGTGGAACTTTTTTATTTGAAAATTCGCAAAAATTGCATTCCAAAATGAATCCTACAAGTTATTTTTTTCAAGAAGATGCTTTAATTGCCCGAAAAACAAGATTGTCCATAACTTTCTCATAGAAAATCCAAATGAAATGAATCAAAGCTTCCCAAATAGAAAAAAACATAATTTGTAAGGAAAAAAAAAAAATTTTAAATTAATTTTCTTGCAAATTTTTTTTGCTGCCCCCTCTCCCCTGTTTTGAGCTTATTTGGGCATAACTTTTGTTCATGAGCACCAATTAAAAAAAATTTATAATCCCACAAAGCTTATCAGTTTTTCTATCTCCAAAAAAAGTTTCAAAAAATCATGACAAAAATTCAACCTGTAGGTACCTGCCTAAAAGGTTGTAGGTACCTCCCCGAAAACACATTTGTCCCCCAAAGGGACAATGGCCTTTTAGGGGTTAAATTCACGGTTATGGATGTTGCAACTTTAGTGGATTTTGACTTTGACCCTTAATTTCTAATTTCTCTACTTGCTTCAAATTATTTGATTTTTATAATTTCACAAAAAACCTTTAACTAAGCTTATATGCCCTTTGAAAAGAAACTTTTGTTTCTTGCAATTTGTACCTAGGGTATGCAAACTGCTCTAACTAATGGAAATAAGTGCCTCTACTTTAACCCTAAAAGGACGTGGAGGACATCCTTTGGGTGATCAAATAGGCTTTGTGCATATTGAAGAATGGCTGATTTTCATTTGATGTTTTTTACAATTTCTTTGATGCTATATCCATATAGCCAACTTAAGTTCAAGACAAATGAGTTGTTTTGTAATTTTATATGGAGTAGTTTATAAAAGAAAAATGGTACATTATCTAGTGTATATCAATACTTTGATTTTTTCTTCCTTAAAACTTGATTTTCACATTCAAAATGATTTCTTTTGCTCTTGAGCAAATTAAAAAAAATTAAAAGCTTCTAAAGTGTAGTTCCTACATAGCTTGAAAATTTTGAGAAATTCCTAAAAATAAGCATTTCATTGAAGTTAGAAGTTGAGGATCTATAACCGTGTTTCTAAATATAGAGTGACACAGAAATTTTCTTTACACTCCAATGTTTTACATTGTATTGTACTTCTATTCTAAAAATTTCATGTTTTGAGCATGATTTGCATTTGATATGAATTTTCTTCATTTTTCCTTCAAAAATTCATGATAATTTGAAATTTTCACAAAAAATTCTGAAAATTTTATGACGAATATCCAATTTGTGATTTTATCTCTAAAAAATAAAACACAAAAAATTCACTCATAAATAGTGAAGAAATAGAGGATACAGAGTGAAGGACTTTCAAGTTTGACTACATGGTCATAAGCTCAGTCCTTTACGAGTTAACCCCTAAAGTCCCAAGGCCATTTTTCTGTCAAAAATCACTCAAAACTGCTACTTTTGTACCGTTCATCTAAAAGATCAGAAAAAATATTTTTTTTTAGAAATTAACCGTAGGATCTTGTAGTACACTTTTTACAAATCATGTAGTAAAAATTTTATGATGTTTGACCGTACGGATTGAAAGATATCAGCATTCAAAGTGAAAGAAATTTTTTTTTCAAGAAGATGCTCTAACTGCCCGAAAAACAAGATTGTCCATAACTTTCTCATAAAAAATCCAAATGAAATTAATCAAAGCTTCCCAAATAGGCAAAAATATAATCTATAAGGAAAAAAAATTAAAAAAATTAAATTAAATTTTTTGCAAAATTTTTTTGCTGCCCCTTCTCCCTTGTTTTGAGCTTATTTGGGCATAACTTTTGCTCCCGGGCACCGATTGAAATAAAAATTACATTCCCCAAAAGCTAACAAGTTTTTCTATCTTATGGGAAAGTTTCAGAAAGTTTCATTAAAAATTGAGCTCATAGGAACCTGCCCAAAATCCATTTTGTCCCCCGTAGGGACAATGGGACTTTAGGGGTTAATTGAGTAGGGAACTTACATTAGAGATTGTCACACCTTCTCTCCATTTTCAATCTGTAGAGAATGAGGATGTGGCACTTTCTCCTTGAATTACGGAGGGCCCATTCTTTGAAGATTGAGAAGGTTCTTTTCTTCTCCTTTGGAGGTGAAGAATGGTTGTGAAGAAGTTTTTGTGCACAAAATTTTCATCTCTTCTTCTTTAGCACAAAAACCTTCTTCATAGAAGTTTCATTCTCAGAGAAGGTGTGACCACCCCTATTCAAACTGAGTTCCGTTCTCCACAATTGAATGTGCTATTACAGAAGGTGGTATTAAAGAGGGCAACGAATTCATGCTCGAGTTTGCCCTGTCCTAACGACAGGAACACAGGTCTGCCGTTCTCAAGTAACGGCAAATTTCTTGAAACGATGATCACCTGCAATTAATCGCCTTCTTCTTGTTTTCTGTTACAACAACTGTGAAATTTGACTTCCGATTGTTCCTTGGGATCTTCCCACCAAGAATTTCTCCCAATCTGTCCAAGGCAAGAGAGAGCTCTCCGATTGTGTATCCCTATCTTGCAGAGTTTTTTGCATTCATCTTTGTTGGCTCTGGGCCGAAGGAGAGGAGGCTTTGCGTTGCGTTGACAGAAGCTTCATCTTTGGTGAAGTTTGAGTAGTTACAATGCTACAAGGACAAAGCCACTGGTTGTGTAGCTGCTTGTTTGTTGTTGTTTGATTAAAGTACACGGCAGCTGCAAATCACATGACATTGATCACAGGGAGGTTGATTATCGACTGGAAAACGGAGTATCTTTGCATACAGGAACCTAGGGTGTTGTCAAGGTATGACTTGCCTATATTCTCTCAAAATCGTCACTATTAGCTGTTAGGCTATTCATAAAATTAATAGGTCCTTGTTAGAAAAATGAAGAGCATTCTAACGCTGGAAGTAATGCATTATTTGGATATGGGTATGAAAACCTTATAGCGGTCCAGTTGGTATATGACCATTACAGCATATGCTCTGCATCTTCTTAATCAATACTCTTCATCAATTTGTAGGGACTGTCAAGAATTTAGGGATATTCCTCTTTTGTTAGGAACACGTGGGCAGATATCCAAGCTATGTTGCCATGAGGAACCTTCACGTTGATAGGTCTTATTAAAAGGTTCTCGTCAAATCCATCGACTTCCATGAAGAACTTTCCTGCTTGCCAAGAAGTTGGAGTTTAGGGTTTATGTGGTCTTTCATTTGGGTTCCATAGCTGGCGAGATCCAAGGTGGTCAGTTGTTTATTCGGCACGCAATGGAATTTTGATGAGGTGTTTCGAGGGGTTTTTTCTCCTTCACAATAATCGCAAAGGAGCACTGAATTCAAATTGATTTTGCAGCTACATGCGACCAAGCATTGTGACCTAGCCCTAAATTTTGGAGAGCCCCAGTAATAAGGTCACAGTCGGAGGAAAGAGAATATATTTTGTTAAAAATTTTGGGAAGGGGGGAAAGAAAGAGTTCCATGATAATGGAGTCCCAGAGAGCGTCGACTTGGGAGCAGGAAGCCCTACCGCATGTGCGAGACTACCTGATGGCCTTGTTCTTTGCCTCCGTGTTCCCTGTTGCACGCCTCGTCCTGGATTGCTGCATCTTTGAGGTACATTTTATACGTTGGATTTTGCTACTTGTGTCCATTTTGTATAGTTAATATAACCACCCCAACAGGCTCTTCATTCATGTGGGTGGAAAATTTACAGCATTATTCTTCTAATCACTAAAACAAGAGGCCATTTTGGTTGCAGAGATCAGCGAGGCGAGCCATATTTCCCAATGGGCAAAAATTTCTAAAGAGACGACTGCAAGAGTCGGGTGAGAAGAAAGTGTCAAAGTTTACAGAGTCTGCATGGAAGCTGACCTACTACCTTTGTTCTTTGACCATACTTTTTGCGTGTGCCTTTGATGAGCCTTGGTTTGGCAAAACTGCGCATTTTTGGATTGGATGGCCCAATCATACCGTCAAGTACTGATAATCAACCTTGCCTCCAACCTCACTCATTAATCCCAAAGTGATCAAAAGTAGCTGCTTTCATGTTTATTGGAATTGAAATGAATCATTCATGATAGCAAGTTATATGTGCTGTAACATTCTTGACCTTCAAGATTTGAATCCCTTTGCCTTTCATACATTGTTAAGTCTGGAATATTTTGAAATTCTTGAAATTCATGCTTTGCCTTGAATCTTGAGGCATTATGGATGGAATTCTTATTATTATTCCATAAATAGTGCCACTATAGAAACTACACCCCAACTTAAGTGATGTTCAAGAATGTCATGGTTCAAAACAAATGTTGCACCTTTGAATCCGGACATCATTTGCTAACCATTAAAGGTAGGACGCTCTAAAAACGACCTTGCTCTGAAAGTGAACATGACACAGAGGTACATTTTGCTTTCTTCAATATATCAACAGTGTACATTTCAGGAGGTGGTTGCTTTTAGTGACCACTGCGTTTCAACTTCAAAAATTTGCCATGAAGGTCCAAAAAATATGAAACCACTTGGTTTAGATGCCAATTCCATTTTTCTTTCTACAGAAATTTACTGAAAATTGTTTCAAGGAGTTTAGCTTCCCCCCAAATGCAATCACCTCTTATAAGGTTGCTTTTCAGAGCAGACGACCTTATTTTGAGTTCTAAATGTATCACTGTCAGTTTTTTGCATTTTTTGTCCAAGGAAGCGAATTGAAGAGGTTTGGATTCAATGCACCGAATGGGATGCAGGTTCAAGCTGAAGGTGCTGTACGCTCTCCAATGTGGTTTTTATGTCTACAGCATTGCTGCCTTAGTAGTCTGGGAAACTCGGAGGAAAGATTTTGGAGTCATGATGACCCACCATATCATCACTATCAGCCTCATGGTGTTTTCCTACATTGATGGGTATGGTGCAACAACTCTCTCACTCTTGCGAGTCGGACTGATTGTTTTTCCCTCTTTGTTTTTTAACGAGCAAAGGTCTGTTTTCAAAGAGAAGTAACATACAGTTCGATTTGGAGCCCACTGCAATGCATCGAAGGGCCGTGCTTTGCAGCTCTTCTAGACATCAATAACACACACACAATGCTTTTCAAGTAACAATTAGTAAACTAAAAAAAGAAACAATCAGTGTTCCTCAAGCCTACCGACTTGACAGGTCCCAATTCGGATCATACGTTGTGAATGAGCCAGCGAAGGGAATGCTGCCTCGTAACTACGCACCTCACTGACAACGCTTATGTTTGTTTTTCCCCAAATTTAAAAATTGGGATGCATGCTTTTGGCACTCACTGCCTTTTCTATTATGTTATGTGTCATTATATATTATTTTTTTCTTCTTTCAATTGAAAATAGTTAAGTTTTTTTATAAGTTTTTATCTAACTTATCATTATTATTGCAAGAACTGAATGCTTGGTGAGTGCTTTGCTTGCTTGCTTCGGCAGATCCTACAGGGCTGGGGTCAGCACCCTGCTCGTCCATGACGTGAGTGACAATTTCTTGGAGGGGGCCAAGCTGTGCAAGTACTCGGCCTGGGAAGTGGGCGCCAGCGTGTTGTTTGGTTTTTTCGTCCTCTCGTGGTTCATCCTCAGGCTCATCATCTTCCCGTTTTGGATTATCTGGAGCATCAGGTTAGTACAAGAGAAGCTTAATTTATTTACAAAAGTGAAGGACTCTCTCCACGCCTTCCAAAGAAAATTGACTTTCAATGTGTGCAAAGTGTGAAACAAATAGTCAGCAATAACTTCGTTGGTCCTCAGACCACCGTGTCAATGGAGAGTCTGTTGGGGGTAATTCGACCACTCATACCTCGAGGGTATGGGTAGCGAGGTCTATATCAAAGAGATTTGAGTGTAACACCAATGTTGTCTTTGTATCCATCTCTCCTTTCTGTATTCTTTGGAGCATGAAATCAATCAATAAATACTCCCTCCATCCCACTAGAAACCTCTAAAATCAATTCCTGCTCAGTGAATTCCAAAAATTTCACAATGCTTGCTCAACGATCCAAATCAATAAATGGAGCGGTTTAGTGGTACATGCACTATTTCTGATTTGGAGGATTTTCATGGGAAGGAGGTAGTATTGCTTCCACCAAAAATGACTTTCATTGTGTGCTAAATAATGTGCTATATACAGTCAGCAATAGTGCCACACTGAGCAGGATGTTCCTCCCCCATAGAAGGTCATATTAAAGAGGTTTGAGTGGCACAACCAAAATGGATATCGCATATTTTGAATGTGTGGTACGCGTGCTACAAACAGTCAATGATAGTGTTCAAGATACAATTCCAGAATCAATGTTGATTATTCTAGAAGTCACATTAAAGATTGAAGCCTTCCTCTTCATACTTCAATTTCTTTGTACCTTTTATTGGGGAGATTTAACTAGGGCTTCTACATGGGGATTTGACTATTGTTGACGTGAAGATTGATTTTTGATGGCCATGGCAGCATTGAGGTGGCACAATACTTGGACCTGGGTGGGAGAAAAGAGTTCAACTAATACTACTACAGAACACGCTTTTGATCATGCTGTTCATTTTGCATATTTACTGGTGAATTCTCATCTGTCGCGTGTTGGTGAAGCTGTTCCAAAACTCGGGCAAAGTCAGCGTCTGATTTGATCCTTTAATTTGCGGAGTGATCTTCCTTTCCTTTTCTTGGGCAAAATTTGAGAGATCATGAGTTGGTCACAATTGAGGTCAGCTTCATTAAATTGGGAGTATTGACCACTCCTTTGGCATTGTTCAAGACGTGCAGCCTGAAAAAGAAAATCTACGCCTATCCTAGTTTATAGAGCACTGTTAGGTAATTTGTCAACCAAATTGAGTCAAGCTTCCACTTTTTCTTTGGCTTTTCAGCCTTTTCTTAAGCAAATCCAAATTCCTTTGGCATAAATTTGCAGCTTCGTTTTATGCTTGCAAGCAATATGACACATACAGAAGCAGTCTATCAAACCAGCTCTGATTGTGTGCATCAATTCATTTCATCTTTAAAGAAATAGTTTGTCCGTAACCTCATGAGATTTGTCCGTGAAGTCATAAGTTACATGAAATTTTTTGTGAAGGGACAAAGTTGGTTACGGACTAGGTAACCCTCGAGAGGGTTACATGGAATAATTCCCACCAAGGATGGTCCATATCCCTATTTGGATGAAATATATATATACACACATATATATATGGATGAAATATATATATATACACATATATATATGGATGAAATATATATATATATATACACACATATATGTATGGATGAAATATATATATATATATATACACACACATATATATATATGGATGAAATATATCCCTATCTGGATGTATTTCATCTCGATAGGGAAGAAAACCCACCAGGGTCCTGCATCCTAAAAATTTAGGAGAGGCAGGGTTTAATTCAGTAGAGTAGTAGGTTTAGGGAACTCAAAATCACTTTTCTGTATACTTGTCGAGAAGAGCAACACTAAGTGAGTTTAACTAGAGTATTTCTTTCTCACTTCTAAGACTGCATTTTGGTATGTAACAGATTCAGAGGACGATGATCATTGAAGTTCAAAAAAGGTCAGTTGCTGGCACTTGCGACAATACTACTTTCGTGCAATTCCAGCCAGTAACTAGATCAGATTTCTTCTGCCACAAATCTAGCACATGGACTTGACGCTTCTTTCTCGAATACTGTAAACAAGAAATTATGTTGAATGACAAGTTTACTTTTTCTTCTGTCTGTAGCGTGTACTACAATACCATGCCAGCTTACAACTTGGAAATGCATTGTGGCATGTCTTAATTATGGCAAAGCCATCACAAACTTGTACGACTACGGAATTGCTTCAGTAGCAGCTTCTAGCGGCAACGTTGAGGCAGCTTCGAGGCCCACACTTGGAGCTTTGAGGCCCACAGTTGGAGCCTCAACACCGCTTCTGGTGGGGGAGCCTCCTTCTCGTCCTTCAAACCAGCCTCGATTAAATCCAAATACCGTGCATCTTCAACACTCAAAGCCGGAAAATCCTTCGGCTCCTCAAAGACAGGCATCGGTAGATCCACAGACGTTTGTGCGCAAATTTTGTTATCAAAGTTTGATGCATAGTTAGAGTTTGGTGCTAAGCCCAGCTCCTGGTTGCTGGATGGTCTTTGGTACGACGAGGTGTGCACCAGGCTTCTTTCCTCGCCAGCCCCCATCAAGTGCATTTGGAATTGTTGCCCGCAGCTCAGACACTTGAAGCGAGGCTGCGAGAGACTCTTATTGTTATAATATTTGAATGGTGCATTGTCAGCCACGCCGCAATAGCGGCATTCTCGATGCAAGCCCTTCAATTCTGGAGGGTCCACGTTCCGCTCCTTGTAGATTAAACCTTGCTGGCGGCCTTGGGAGCCCAAGGTGAAGGATTTTTGGCACTTGCAGCACTGGTACCGCGGTTGGGTTCGCTTTCCATTGTTATAATACTTGAATGTGTGCTCAATAGATTCCAAACCGCAGTGGTAACAACGTGTGCTACAAATTTCACCATCATGTGGAACGCAAAGGAAAGGAGAAACAATAAGGAAAGGCTAGCTCTAGTAGGGTTTAAGGGCAGGTTTCTAAGGAGTTCACAACGTTGTTTGGGTGTTTAGCATGAAAACTACTCCGTAGAAAAATTTAGAATGGAGGCTAAAACTATTAGAAATAGGATGCAAACAAAAGCTGTCTGACAAGAGGATCCAAACAACATGTAAAACAAGGGGAAACAAATAGCAGATGACGCGAACAGCTCGAACGACAAAAGGCTTAAATCTTCGTAGCGGAGATCGGCAGAGCTGAAGAAATACCTCGAGCCTGGAGGGCCTTCAATTTATAGTGAGGAGGAAGGGCGGTCCAGGCGATGTCTGCTCCACTATTGGACAGCCAGAAACTTGGAAGACAAGAAAAGTAAAAGTTCAACTGAAACAGCCATCAGAAAAATGGATGAATGAAAAAGACAAAGCGGAACTGAATCTCGCCAATCTGTTCATTATCCACATTTGGACTCTAGGATTTGGATGGCTTCTTCATCGAACACGCCTCGAACTCTTTCTTTAAAATTGGACTACAGGGCGTCTCCATGCGCTTCCGCAGCATCGATTGCTTATAGCACAACCGCAGTTTGTGCAGGTAACTAACTGTGAGCCCAAATCATCTCCTCGACATGCCTGAATTTTGATTAATGTCCTAGAGTTTTGGAAATTTTTGAGACTGCTCCGGATGGTTGTTTGCGAGTTCGTTATATGGCCTGTAGTGCTGCTGGTGGCAAAGACGGCCGCTTCAATTTGTGAAATGCGCGAAAATTCTTGCCCATGTGAGTCGGAAGAGCTTGAATTGTGGGTTGTGGATTGTCAGCAGGTCGAAGGGGCAGCAGGAATCGGAAGCGCGTGTGAAGGCAGGGTTGCGTGGAGGTCAAGCAGCTAGAAGCTCGGACGGGATTTGACCACCTTCTGTTTTTCTGAAGGTAACTTGATCTCTCTGTCACGTGTGCAATGACTGATAGTGGTCAATTTGTAAGGCAAAAAAATCCAATATGATGTGTATTCTTATGGTTTCAAGGTATAAATATGTGCATAGTTTGAAGATAGATTCGCTACGTTTTCATTGCACTTTGCGGCACCACACGTAAAACAGTGCGAGTTCAACCTACAGCTCCAGAGGACCGGAGCGACATAATTGGGTGATACCCCACATAGACAATTAGTAAGCCACGCAAGCACTCGCTACATCCAATGTCATAATATCCGTGTTATAGACAATGTCTTCACTATTATTTTCGCAAGTCATTTGCAATCTCAATCAGGTGCTGTTTGCTGCTACTACTCTGCGGGGAGAATTTGACATTGCTGCGCTTTAATTTGTTCTGGCGCCAACACAGTGAGGTATGAGCGCCCCGCCATTGTCTGCGCAGCTCCCTCATAGGTATCTCCATGTGGAAGTCAGGACGTAAAATTATTAACTTAGAGAAGGAGATTTTGTTGCTGCTGCAGGATTGTTGTTCCTGGCGATGGTGCAGTGGTTGAGATTGATGCGGTCGAATTGAATTGGGTTTAGGGTTTAGACACGAGCTTAGAGTGGTGGTGACCGTGTGGCCATGGCCATAGGCAGCAGCGCGATGGGCATGGGTAGGAGTCATGTGGGCGCTTATTTACCCATCCTTGGTAAATAATTGTATACAACCAGTTTCTAATTCTATTCCCGAAATCCTATCTTAAGTGGGTGTCTGAGCATCTATCCATTGTGCCTTCCAAGCAAATCCCCTTGCAAAGAAGGGGCCTCAAATATTCTAGCCTATGATTGCCTACAACCAAGGTGTCTTAATTTGTTTGAGTTGCAAGGGTCTTGAGTTTTCCTAATCTACTGTCTGATTTTAATATTTTTAGATGATAGAAGATTTCACGTCATTTTCAGAAACCTAAAGTTCACTAGAATCGAATGTTCCTAGCAAAAGTTATGTGTGGATGAAGTTTGATCGCTATTCGGTTCATCAAACTTCATCCATGGTTTTCTATGGATTGCTACTTTTAATTTCACTTGATATTTTTACCCAAGGTCTGATTTGGGTCACTTTAACTAAATATGACCCTAAATTTTGACTGAAAAAAATTAATCTAATTTACCCAGCTAAATCTAATTTACTCCATCAATAAATGTTCGTTGGATTTTTACTAGTTTCTTCCTTGTTTTCTACTCTTTTGCTTTTACAAGTTACTTTTATCCTTCATAATTTATTATTTTATTTTGGAATTGACTTTTACTGATTTAATTTATTGATGGATGAAAGTTGGTCGATAACTTGGGTTGGAAGCTTCATCCACTATTTACTGCTAACCTAATTTTTTTAATTAATTTTCACTTTTATTTTTTCCCTTCTAGGCTAAATTTTCCTCTTGGATGTGAGTTTTCAATTTTTTGGATGATTTTTGGTTCGATTTTGGCCGGTTCGTGGACAAAACTTCATCCGCATGTAACTTTCTTGTTTTAACTCGGAATTGGACATACTTTATCTTTCTGAAAAATTCTAGACCTCTAGATTCCACTTCCTAACCTAAATCTGACCTAACTTGTTTTCTATGCTACTCTAGCTCTCGCCCCCTTCTAATTACGCTAATTAAGACAAGGTTTAACAAGGAAGAGTAGGGTTTTTAGTGGCCTACCTCGTATTGGAGATTTTGAATTAAGTGGTCAAGACTCCTCCCTTCAGCCATGTCCCCTCCTCTTGGATTCTTGGTTCCTTGAGTAATTCTTGACTTGCGGAAGATTGTACAAAGGATTGATAAATGGAGCGGAATTTCTTTCTTCTTCCCCTTCCTCCTTCTTTTTTCCACACTTTTCTTACACCAAACAACTTTGTCTTCCAAAGTTTTTACGCGTTGACTTTGGTCTTATTCCATGGCCTTCCAAAGTTCTTACACATTGGCTTTTCTCTTGCATCCCAAGGGCACACTCTTTTTTACTCTTACACTTACTCTCTCAATGGGCCAAATTGTTAGTTGAGATTTTCATTAATCTATCCACTAGTGCTCTTTTCTCCTATTTCATCTTCTTCCTCGTTTGTAATGCTCAAGTTTTTAGTTTATGGTGTGTGGAGAACTTGGGTGAGTTGTGCGTGGAATGATTGTGTGAGTTTGCAGGTTTCTTGGGTGCTTCAACACAAATCCTTCTCCCAACCCTACAACGTCCTACTTCTAATTCTACTTCTATAACTCCCTACCTCTAATTTGATAACTTCCTACTTCTAATTTTCTAATTTTCTACTTCTACTTGATCACTTCCTACTTCTCCTTTTCTAATTTCCTACTTCTACCTTTATTTGTCCTTTAACTACCTACCTTTCCTACTCTAACTCTACCACTAAACGTATCTTTTCCTCATTTTTCCTTCTAACTTATCTACTTGGGTAACCTTTTAGTTTTAGTTTTTTTCTCTCTTTTTTTAACAAAATAAACAAAATTTCCGAAGAGGTGGCCGGAGGCCTGGCCTTGCGGGCTCGGGCTTGTCGGGTTGGTCTTGCGGGCTGGACTTTTACGGTGGGGTCCAGGCACGTTAGCCGAGCTCCCCACAAGAAAAATTAAATTGGACTTAGGGGTAACTTACTCTAGGCCCGTAAGGGGATTTTGGAGGCTAAACCTTGAATTAGTTCCAAGAGGTTTTGAAAACTAAACCTTGTATGTAACTTCCGGGAGGGATCAAAGCTTCACCGTCGAGTTGGTTTTAACACCAATTTTAAGACTTTAGAAACGAAGCAAGTTCAAAGCTTCGCCATTCAACCGGTTTTTAATACTTTTTCTAAGATTTAGGGACCACGGAAAATCAAAGCTTTGCCGTCCCGGAGGGCGTACTACATGGTAGAGAGCAACTTAAAAGAGGGATGTCACCTAGATTTAGAGAGGGGCTACTAAGGGGTTCAAAACTCCACCGTCTCAAAGGAGGGACCACACTTTCATAAGCAACTTCAAAGAGGGACTAAAACTGTTAGAACATAATAACCCTGGGGGGTCCAAAGCTCCGCCATATCGAGGGGAGGACCACGCACTAAGGATAAACTTAAAATAGGGAAGTTAGTATTTCAAGTAATAATCACTTTGGGGGGAGGGGGGGGGGGGGATAAAAGCTTTGCCGTCCCGGGGGAGAATACGCACACAAGAGACATGTGGGAGGAAGACTCAAACGACCCCACATGGGGGGCCCAACTCTAGGTGTTAGTACGACGCACGTGAATTAGTAGATAACAAACTTAAACACTAAAGGCCCCATATGGGCGGCAGAGCCAAGGCACGGAGGGGGTAGCTTTAGGATTAGTACAAAATTCAAAGAAACTCTCAACCAAAGTTAGTACTTCAATCAAACAACTTCACTTCACAAGTTAGTGACCAAATCGACTCAAATTAAAGACAAATAGTACTTGAGACACCACAAGAGCTCATAAACACAAAGAAAGAAGGACCCCCAAGACCTTCAAAAGCTGAAAATAAAACAACAACAAAGCACAAAGTGCTCAAAAAACACTGTGGAAGTGCCCTTGGCTAAAATACCAAAAAATCCAATATAAGTTGGATCCACGGACCCAAGACAAGAATGGAGGTGTTTGAGAGGGAAATGGGCCCCCTTTTATAGGTTTTCCAAGAGGCTCACCTCCCTGAAGTTACCTTGGTAACCTTATCAACTTAGATTTTCATCCTTATCTCTAAGATTTTCACGGCACTTAAGTTAACGTTGGTCCAACGCTGTATCTTTTGGAGTTTGCCTCAAAACTTCAAATGGATTGCGCCAATGGCTTTAGAAGGCCATTTTTAGTCTACAAGTCCCCCTATCCCCTATTTCGACGTTTAAAACCTCTCTTAGATTAGTGCTAACTAAAGCCAGTAAAAAGGTTAAAATCTATATTTTGGAGTTGGCCTTTTCTGACTAAAGTAACAAGCTAGGGTTGTCAGAAATGTTTGAGGGAATAAAAAAAGATCCCTTTTTGACTTGATTTCGACTTCGTACGCTCCTAGGACGCCGGTCAACTTCATGCAAATCCCGCCACGTGATTAATTTGGAGGGATGTCGTTGATTGGGCCACCTTCCGCTATTGGAACACCATGAAACTTGTTGAAGAAAGTTATTAACATAAAATAGAATTTTCTAATTTTTTGTGAGATTTTACCGCAACTTGGAGAATTTCCATGAATTTCCTGTTGTCAGTTTAAGCGGTTGATCGTTCGGATGGGGTATTTTCCTAAGTTGGAAAATTTTGAAACTTCTCCGGGAACCTCTCATAAAGTTTTCCAAGAGATGTGCAAGTTCATAATTCTTCACCCTGCACACACTAGTCTGGATGGAAATTCTATCTTGTTTAAAGTAACCGGCAGTCAGGGAATCTTCTACATGCAAGGAAATCTTGGCAGGTGGATCTTCC
This sequence comes from Neckera pumila, assembly GCA_963969595.1. NCBI lineage: Eukaryota > Viridiplantae > Streptophyta > Bryopsida > Hypnales > Neckeraceae > Neckera > Neckera pumila. The sequence goes on along the minus strand of OZ018408.1, from coordinate 1,937,459 downwards.
GCTTTTGACCTCCTGGCATATTCCCAAACCAAGAGCACAATCCGCCGGCCACAGATTCCTCCGCTGGCCCATCTTGAGAAAGTAACTCCTGCAAGCTAACCTTTGGGATTTTTACTATTTCAACGGTGGAATGGGAAAATTGAAACCTCTCCGGGGGAATCTATCCTAAAACTCATCTAGACCTCCCTCGGGCCACTTTTAGCCAGGTAGAGTCACATGCATAGTATTTTAGGCTGTTTTGGGTAAGAACCTTCAAACCTTTGTATTCCCGCTACTTCCTGGTTTCTAACCTATTTACAAGCGGGAGTTAGGGATCTATTAGGGAAAAAACCCCTATTATTGACCAAAGGCTACATGCGTATGTAACAACTTTAGTTTGGTCTTTCACTCTTTTTTGGTCTTTTTGTATTATTTTATGACTTAAATTACACGATAACAAAAAACAAACAAACTATGAGTCCCAAATGACGAATTGGGAGCTCATAAGCCCCAACTAGATGGTAACTTTAGGGGGTCAAATGTGCAGCTAGGCAAGGCTGCGAAGCTCTGGCGCCAGTGCGCGCTTCCCAGCTAACGTGACCTCTAGGGCCCTGACGATATCCGTCTCTAATTCCGGATTTCTGATTGCCGGCGCCTTGCAGCTCCACCACTGGCCTTTATTTAGTCTTTTTCAACCCTTCCAAGTAGGTTAGGATTCTCTTTCTATGTCATAGGACTTGGCTTGACTTGACTTTGCTACTCTGTACTTTCTCTGTTTGTCCTGAGCTTATTGCTATAGATTTGCATGCGGTGCCACACGCTCTTTCTTAAGAGGTATACTACTTTTTGCTATGGCCTTCATCAGTGGCCTATCGTCTGGAGCGATTACTTTTTGACAGTAGTTAGTAATGCAATCCTCACATCTCTACACCGAATTCATAATCCTCCATATCTTGGATCAGGCTATGTAATCCTGCACGTACAAGAGGATCAAGTCGAGTTCTCCTCATGTTAGCGTCACTTAGAGTAGGTTTGCATTTAGATGATAGGATCTTTTACATTGTCTAGAAAATGGCCCATGTGTGTCAAGAGTTATTTGGCCAGGTTGTGTCACTTCTTTTGAGTTCGTTAGAATAGGATTGAAGGGTTGCTTTCACTAGAAGAAAAACGTGTCCGCCACAACCGGCCATATGCAATTCATATGCAACTAAGTGTCCTTTACAACTATCCTGCAACTCTAATTTTCTCTATTTGCACCAACTTCGACGTGTACGTTGTTATAGTTGTAGAGTAGTTGTAGAATGAAATGCTAGGTTATAGAACTGTAACAAAGTAGTCATTCAAAATGAACATGAAGAATTCTACATCCACTATTCATTAGAGTTGTCGATGTGGACAACTCTACGTTCTATGGAGTTTAGTCTGTCAAAGCCTAGTTGCATAATACCTAAATTTGATTACAATTTCACTAAAAAACAACTATAGTTCAACTAGAAAACAACTGGAGTTTGACTAGAAAACAACTACAATGGCAACTACAAATCAACTCAAAAACGACTACAAAACAACTAGAATTCAACTAATCTTCAACTACAAAACAACTACAAAACAGCTACAAGAAAACTATTCACGCAATTAAAAAACAACTATAGTACAACTAAAAAATGACAAGATGGCAACTAAAAAATGACCACACGGTGACTAGAAAACAACTACAAAATGATTGAAAAACTAATACACATCAACTACAATATGACTTACAAACGACTACAAAACAATAGTTGTTAGAGTTGTTAGTCGAAATGCTGTAGAACTTGTTGTTTATCAACTAGAATTGAACAACCTTGTTTTGCTATCGTCTTGTGGCTGCAAGTTCACCATGTGTTCTTCTGTTGCATGAGATGCAAAAGATACAATGTATCATTTTCCTACATCAAGTTCATTTTGGTACACTTTAAAACACAAATAATAGCTATTATATTTTATAATAAAATTTATCCATAATCTATCATGCAACACTTCATTTCCAATTGCCTGTTTGTTTCAGAAACGGCAAAAAACTGCATACTTTTGTGTATGAATTCTTTTTAAATTAAGGGATAATGCAAAGACAGTTTCAAACTTTTGAACAATAAAATGGTATTTGAATTACAAAGGTCTCAATATCTTAAAGATGCTAAGAGACTATCTTCTACAGATAAATCTATGGCTTTGATCAAAGATGGAATAGTCGGAAGAGGAGGCACATCCTCTGGAGCAATCAAATTAGAAGTTTAAACAATGATGTTGACAAACACATCTGATGTGTCTACAAATCTCTATTGAGCACAAGTTTTTTCAATTTAATACTACTTTTCAACTTCTTTCCTTGCATCATCCAGAAAACAATATTTTAATAACATATTCTTATACTTGCCATATACAATGAGGATGGATGAAATTTAAAGAAGATGCAAGAAAAATGTCAAAGAAAATGCTCCTTCCAATTTCTCTTTGAAAATTTGTTCATAACTTTTGATGAAAGACTTGAAATCTGAAATGGATTTTGGAGATAAAAAGTTGTTTGTTTTTCCAACTTTTCATAGTTCAAAGTTTTTTAAAAAACAACAATCTACTAGGCCTAAGTGCGGTCTGAAATTTTACTTTAATATAATTCCTGCGTTTTATGTATCCCATATTGTTTATCATACCTCCTACCACCCCACTTGTATAAATATCTTGTCTCTACAATCACAATTAAGTGGCCTTTGGAGTTACTTGACATAATTGTCCAATGTGGTGAGTATTGTATGATATATGGTATATTTTGTATGGTGTATCAGATGTGGTGTATGATGTACTATATATGGTATATTGTGTATGACATCTTGTATAGGACATTATGATTCAAAAATGAATTGTATACTTGTTGATTTCAGTTGCAAATGAGTTCTAAGACACTTGTATGTAGTCGATGACAATTTGCAAATAAGTTGTACAAATGTATCATTAAAATGTAAAGGAGGTAAAATGTAGTTCCAAATCAGTTGCACACATGATTCATGAGTCACAAATAAATTGCACAAATTTATCATTAAGATGCGTAGGAGGTAAAATATAGTTGCAAACAAGTTGCACACATGATTCACGAGTCACAAATAAGTTGCAAAAAAAGTTGCATAGGACCTATTAAGTAATCACAAAAGTCGTAGAGAAGTCATGACCTAGTAGCACACCAATTGGTAAGAAGTGGCAAACATGTTGTAAATGAGTCACAAATTGCTATAAGCTACATTGTCCCATAGTCCCACATATACCTAAAGCAGCTGCAAAGTAGTTGAAGGTAAGTTGAAATGAAGTTACAAACCGATCGCAACAAAGTCGCAATAAAGTCACAAACAAGTTGCAACATAGTTACCAACCTTAAGCAGCAGTGCATACCACGTAAGCAACCACGTCATAAAGCGTATCAATGAAGTTCCAAGTAAGTTGCCAAATGATAAACAATCCATTTTGTCTTGCAACTACGATGCAACTAAAAAACTTGTCCTTAGCAACTAGAGGCCTCCAGAATATCACCAGTTGCAAAAATCCGATGCAACTCAAAACCAATTGCTTTTTGTAGTTGCAAAACCCCTGTTTTTCTTCTAAGATTCTTGTGGTTTTGCAGGAGCTTTTAAATTGAAGTCTACCACAGCAGCGGCAGGTGTTCGGAGCACTTGGGGAGAATTGTTTGCAAGTGCCTCTGGAAATGAATGCAGGTTATCTGAGACTTATGGAGACTGGGACTCAATTCTTGGTTTCAGGCATTTCCTTGCCTTGGAATTCCATAATCAGGTTCGTAAAAGGAAGGAAGAAGAGTGGACGCAAGAATTCTGTTGCTATGGCAAAAGCAACGGGTGGCGAAGACAGGTCATCTTCTGTTACTAGGACTTTGGGCTTCGGTATTGGCTCCAGAAGCCGCATGTGGACCAATATCATTCTTGGTGTGAATCTTGTGTAAGGAATTCCACGTCCCGACTTAAAAGGCTGCTGTCGTGTGAACGAAATTGGATCTGGTTCGTTGTGTTTATATTTTGATAGACTTTGTGACTAAAATTCTTGGTGGAATTTTGCCTTGTCAAGCACAGTGGCTACTTCGTGTATCTGCATTTATGGCGTGATGTGAACCTCTAAGCAGCCAAGTCTGTAATTGATTTCTCAATTAATGGACGATGGAAATTGTAGATTTGATATCGTTTGGCTACTTTTTCTTCCTGCTGGAGAAACTCATTGCATCGAATGTTGATGATCAAAAGTTGCTTGCAGAGTGTTTGGGGCTCAAATCGCGTCACAAGGCCAACTACTTTTACTAGGAGCCAAGAGGATTGTTGTTCAACTTTGGTGCTTTTTATAGAATCGATGGAGAATATTAGTGATGTGTGCCACCCACAAACCATGGTTTTAGGAAACAGCTAGACAAATCTATTCAAGAGCTGGAGAACCTTTCTACAATTCTATCAACTTGTACCTGTTGTTTTCAAGCAGGTGAACAGCTTGATAGATAAAGGTCAATGGTGGAGGCTTGTCACATATTCGTTGCTTCATGCCGACGTTTTGCGTCTTCTAGTATTCTCATTTGTTTAAAGTCCCAAATCATTTCTTTATTAATCGCAGAGGTCAGAAGTTGATGCCTTTTTGTGATTCTTATATGTTTCCGGCATCTTGATCATACATCAAACCTTAGGAATTATGATCTGTGTCGTTGAGGCAAGTTGTTGAAATATGTGGCATACGCTGATGCAGGTGAATTCTTATTCGTTAAACTCTGTTGGTCCAACCGTGGAATCACTGGTGGAGGAAAGCGATTTCTTGCAGTTTATGGTTTTTTTGCTCTTGCAAGTAATTCACTTGACACCTGATCTAGAAATAGTGTTTATGTTACTTATTTTGTACTTGTAGTTTACCTGTGGAATCTTGCAATTGGAACTAGGGTTTGATCTTGGTACTGAGCAATGATGCAAGTGGCAGGTAGTGGGTTGAGTTACACGTTTTGTACAGCGCCTTCAGTAGGTGCATCGGGAGTAATATTCGGCCTTGTAAGTATTTTGATTCACCCATATGACTTGGAGTTCTGTAGCCATTTGTATCTTCTAATGATCAAAATTGAATTGCTTATTATTTCGTCTTCATTAGAAACATATTTTTGTTATTCTAGCTCTTCACAAGAAGTCACATCTATAGAAGTCCTAAATGTATGTGCTTTTACCTTTCACCTTCTTATTTACAGCACGATTACTAGTTTTCATGTTGGAGGTTGAGAAATTTGTCATTGAATGATGATTGTTACCTGGTTGGAGCATTGGTTGTATTCCTAGCTCGGCATAAAACTCTTATGGCTGGGGGCGATCAAAGTCTAGCTCAAGTGGGGCACATCATTGCTATCAATTTGGTAATAGCTTAAAGGGGGTGCAGTTTGTATGGTCTGTTTATAGCAATTCCAATTGGTTTTGAATTGCAAGCCTTTCTGAAAAATTTCAACTAGTTCCATGAGAGTTGTTCAAGATTATCAAACGAGAATTTATGTGTTGACGTCGGCTTTTTGTGGCAGGGATTTGGCTTGCTCTACAGTAAGATTGATAATTGGGGCCACGTAAGCATATTTTTTGAAACCTTACCCCATAGAATATACATCTCAATTCAAGTTGATGGAAAGTCCTGGTTTTGGACTGAGTGACAATACCTCGTGTAGAAGTGAGTGATTTTTCTCCGACTGGTTAACTTGACATGGGTCTCTGTTTGGGGGAGCTGCTGTAGCTTGGCTGTGTGGACCTACGTTTTTGATTGAATTTGCCCTTGAAGTTGGAAAGAATCTTTTGATGGATCGCTCACCAATTGCCAAGCTGTTGTCTCCTTGGTTGAAACAGAAAGGTGATTATTGAGTAAAGCTTCATAACTACTTGAATTGAATAAGTGTTTTACATGTTACCAATATTTTTGGATAGAGGTGTGAGGTGAATCATAAATTTGGCAGACTGCAATGATGAAGTGATGAAAGACATTAGGTGAGGGATCTGTCATCCAAAGTGTTGTCAAAAAGTCATAATTTTGTGGTGGATAAGAATACCACTTTTGAGCACTCTTTTAAGCAAAGACTACTACCAAACTTGTAACATCACATTGTTCACTATATTTGCATCATTGAGAAAACCAACTTGTGTCTCGTTTGGAGTGACTGCAAATTGCCCTGCATTTTAGGAGAGCTTCAGTCACATGTATGTATCATGTGAATTAGCACCGTTTTAGGCCTTAAATTCTTGCTTTGGGTTCACAAGTTTTGTTATTATCAAGTATTTTAGAAATTTATGGTACCAGTCTGTAGAAATATTTTAATGACAAATGTGGTTGAACCTTTTCTTTAGGTAAACTTCTGTGCATCCATGAACTAGACGCAGTGACGCACCCTAGTTAAACTCAATTGTGTACTTTCAAAATATCCACCTTCTTTGTGTATCTTAAACTAAGGAAATGATGTTCCAATAAGTTTAGTTTCTTCTCCATTTTGTAATATGCATAGATCCAGAAATTCAATGAATTATTGCAGTTGCAAGTCCCATGTGTTAAATCCAAATCAGATAGTATTGTATGTATCTCATTCGTATTGTCTATTTTCAAAGTATTTTTAAATTAAAATTAGAAATTATTATTTTATATTTCAACCTTCAATATTGGTAAAAATATGAGATTATTGTAATACATATTATGAGAATTGATTCATTTTCTTCACACAATATGCTGTACAAAATCACAATAATTTGATTTTTCTACCAAAATATCTAAAAAAAACAAGGTCTAGAATCCCTAGACTCCATACCTACTCGCAAACTGGAATAACTCATAACTCTCATATCATTAAATAAAATGGAGTGATTCAAACTTTTCTACTTCTAAATATTTCTTTAGAACCACTCTCAATTTTTCAATTTTCAGAAAAGTGATTTTTAAAGAAATTTTTTGAGCTGCCCGGGCTACCCGCCAAGTAACAAAAACTACATATCATGCAATAACTTTTTAACCATGTAGTCAAAAGTTATAAAAATTGTTGGACTGAGTAACGAAAACTACATATCATGCAATAACTTTTTAACCATGCCATCAAAAGTTATAAAAACTGTTGGACCTAAAAGCTACTCCTCGGGCACATGTTGTGTGAAATTTTCAAAGAAAAAAAAGAAAGAACTCCGTTTGTAGTGAGTTGCTCAAAATCGCTATGCTACCAAAAAAACGGTGTTTGGTCTTTTAGAGGTTAACCTCTAAATGCAGAGGGCACTATATTTTGGTATCAACAAAACTTTGAAGTTAAATAAAACCTTACAAAATTATTATTTTTAGCACTTTAGTTTACACAAATATTTTTTGAAGTCTAATTTTAGCAACAAAATTTGATTTTTAAAATGAATATTTATGATGTTTCTATTCAAGAATTTGTGCAACGATGTTTAATGCAAATCTTGATTTTCTAGTGTTGAAGGCTCTTGGAAATGAGCCTCAAATGCATTGGAACTTGGAAAAAAACACATATTAAAAATGCATTTGAAAAAAATTTAGAGTAGATTTTGAGATACCATAAATTGCAGTTGTACATGATATGTCCTTTAACCTTATATTCTTTGACAATCTCAATTGACATGTAAAAAGAGGTCTTAGGATTGATAGACTTTGCTTCAATTTCACAATTTTAACACGCTCATAATCAAACATTATAATCTTTCAATCTTCAATCCATATGTGATATTTTTGTATATTATTTTTTCATGTGATCTTCAATATATCTAGTTGGAATTCATGTAGTTACAATTTCTAAAAAACTAATGAAACTTATCAAAATGTTGGCAATTTGTTTAACTTAAAGCAAATTCCATGAAGCCCAAGAAAGACCTTGGACATTTAAGGATTAAGTATGAATATCAAACAAGACTTCAAAAGAGATTTTCGAGATTTGTATTGGCAAGTTTGATGTTTCCCTCATTCTACCTTCAACATATACAATTACTATGCCTCAAAATTTCCTCAAAGAAAATAAAGAACCTTTAGGAGGCACAAAAAAATCCTAGAGGGCTACTAGGAGACTTTGAGAAGCTACATATTAAGTTTAAAAGAGTCATATGAAGGTGTCAAGTAGCCACACAAAATATTATAGGAGTCCCCTAAGATACTAGGCAAATATACTTATGTATGAAAGAAATTTGATTTGTATAAATCCAATTAGGATGTATGTTCTCTACACATTTTATTTGTTATAATTTATTTTCACTATTTCAACATAAATCATAGTAAAGATAGTTTTTATAGAAATAAATAAATAAAGATTATCTATAATGATATACAACATTTAGTTTCATATAAAACAATATTAGATTTGAACTCAAACATGATTTGCAAAGATGAATTGAGTTTTAAAATGACCAAGGGTGATTGCAAGAAACAACCGTCTTTTTTTACTTCACAGTTTGGGTGCTAATTTGTTTTTTGGCCATAACTTTTGTATCCTAGCTTTGAATGACTCAAGATTTATAGATAAGGTATTCATGACTATTGTATACTTTGCCTAATATTTTTGAAATTTTCAAAAATTATTTATTGTCCAAAAATAGCCCCCAATTTTATGTCACACTTGCCAATTTGGAAGGGGGGATATATATAGTACCATTTAGTATCCAAGAGAATAAATTTGGAGATGTAATGAAGGGGATGGTCTTCTGGTAGACTTGTAGCTACAATCTAGAGGAATTCTAAAAATATCTAATTGTATGTGGTGTGGCAATCTACAAAGTGAGCTTCTTTTAGCTTGCATTGCAAAACATATAAAATATTATTTTGGGTATTTTTTTTTGGTGAATGACTATCTCCATAGAGTTTATACAAAAAAATGTTTTAATATTTAATTTATTTTAATTATTTTTAACTAATTAAAGCATTGAAATATCTATTTTCTTGAGACCCATTTGAGATGTGGCATTTTTCTAGTTCTTCTAATTAAAGAATTTTTCTATGCTTTTCCTTCGGTGATTACCGTCTTCCTAAAGATGTATACATTAGATGAAGAAAAAACAAGCAACGCAATGCACTCACAGTCACATAGACTATTGAAACCAAGACACAACAAGTATAGAAAAGAAGTATTCATAAACTCCATCTCCAAATGCCATTGATTCAAAATAGAAAGTGATGAACTACTGCAAGTCTGCTACCCCTATACCCTCAACCACGGTGGTGAAAAAGTAACAATGAAGGCAGAAAAAACTAGAAATTCAAAGAACATTATAAGAAGAGAGTGCCGGCATAGAATAAGTGGCAATATGAAGGATTAGGAGCACCAAACTGCTAAAGGTAACACACTAGGCAAGATTCACTTAATGAAGGTGGCACCATGCAATGTGAGCTGGCGATAATTGTACAGTTTGTCAATTGAACTTGGTAGCTAATTTGGCGTTTGGTCCCACCATGGCGGCAAAGTGGCAATAACACGGGCCTATTCCCATTTTATTTTATACTATGAGTTTATCCAAAGGTTATTTTGAGTGCAAATTGGCACTACAAAGTCTAAAATAAAAGGCCCAAGGTAGCCTATATTAGACACTCTTGAGCACAAAATGTCTCAACTTTCAATAGTAGCTTCAAAAAACTCCTCATTTTTCAATCTTTCATTGATAGTTTTTAAAAGTTGTGATTTTGAGTATTCATTCAGGCCATTTTTTAGATGCTGGGAATAGAATTGTTGCAATTCTAGAAGGTGTTATTACCTTAGTTTGATTGTCATATGGTCAAACTTTGTTTCAAAGCTCAATTGAACCTTTTTAATCATAATTGAATTTCATAATATACTTTTGATACATGAGACTGTGTATTGTCTATTGATTTGAAAAATTCTACTAGTATTGTAATAAGTTATAACTGTCATAATTTTTAACTAAATTGAAAATAAATCATATTTTTGCCCAAAAAATTTAGAAATTTTTATGATTTATAGAAGACATGTGATAACATCTTGGAAAAATATATACAAAAAAGTTTCATTTGTATGTAAACTAAGTATACTTAATTTTAACCCCTACCTTATAGCATCACTCTTTTTATCCCATCTTCATTTTAGAACCTAAATCTAGAGTAGTCATTCTTGTCTTATGAGATTGTGCCATATGAATAATAAAAGACCAAATTGACCAAATAATACTATACAATTAACCAAATTTTGCTTCAATCTGCATGATCTCTATAATTTGTCTTTTAGCTTGCTTTTGAAGCAATTTATTTTGTTGTCCAATGTCTAAATTTGAGTTTTCTTGTACCTGTTCAAAGTACTTTTGAATACACTTCCAATGATGGAAATTTCAAGCTCTAATTAGAAACCGGTAAAAATTTAGAAGTTTATTTGAAGTCAGGGCCAGTACACTGGTCTTAGTGAGAATGCCCTTAGTTTTACGGAAAGGCTCACAAGTGCAAACACTTTGAGAGGCGAGGGCAAACTAAGTTATACTGTAATGGACATGAGTCCTCGAGATCAACTGTCGTGAAGTCTCCCTTTGTGTTCTGGTTTGATGTATTCGTTGATGACCTCTACACTTGGAAATCAGAGTCATATGATGTCCTGGCTTGCCAAAGAGGCACTTTTAATTTGTTATTGTACTTGATTCTTTAAATTGCGGGTTGTTTCCCTCAGAATGTGCTGTTACTTTGTAAGTGCTAGACAGCGCAAAAGGACTTGGTTGTTGACGATACCCACATTGATTAGTTAGTGAGAAACTCATACGCTTCTCCGAGTGCTTAACCCTCAACAGTGGAAACTACATTGCGGGCATGCACTGTCGTCAACACTGCTTGACGAGATGAAGACGAGGAGTGACCATGCTTACCATGCAGCGTCAAGAAAGAGCAGAATCACAAGCCTGGGCAAGTCTGCATTGACGAACTCACGAACGTAGAAATGAAAGACAATACATTAAGTAAGGCAGTTAGAACTCTCCGTGAGCTTACTTAAGATAGTTTAGTGAGCTTACTTAAGAACAAAGGGCACATCTTTGTCTTGATAGTTTCTGTACATTTGAAATAGACCAGCTTCGTCGCCGCCATTGCAAAGAGAGCTGTGTATAGTATAGGGGAAGCGTACAACAGAACTAGGTCAGCAGTGATGAACACTTACATTCCGGATGGCCATAAAGGTCGATGGTCGGTACCACAGTCAACAAATCAAAGATATTATCTAACTTAGAACTATCTCCAGCAGCACTTCCCCTACTTGGAGGTTGGCTTCCAAGACTCCAGAGGAGGACTGCTGATAAAATGGAAGGTCCTCTCCATGACGCCCTCCATGTACCGTTCCCCTGCAATCTCACTAATAGGCACCGCTGCTTCCAGCTCTTCCAAGTCTTCTTTTGACAACGAAACTCCCAGCGAACCGATGTTCGAGTCCAAATTGGCAATCTTCGTCGTCCCTAAAAATTTCACAATGCCCATGACATCATTAAGCAATGCAGGGTTCCTTACTAGTGTTGCTAATGCTGTGACGGAAATCCCTAAGATTGAATGCACAACTTGGAATCAAATCCAATTACAGAGACCAGCTCGGCGGCGGCTTTGTTGGTTACCTGGAATGGGAACCATGTCGGACCCTTTGTGATGCACCCACGCTAATGCGAGCTGGTTCAGCGTGCACTTCTTGGCTTTGGCGATGGCTTCCACTTGAGCAAGAAGCTCCTCATTCTTCACCAGATTCTCGCCCTGGAACCTCGGCAGCATTGAGCGGAAATCGTACTCCGATCCGTCCCTGGTTGCCTTTGCCTTAAACCCCGCCAAAAATCCTCTTCCCAGGGGACTGTAGGGTACGATTCCGATCCCCAATTCCCTGCAATTAACCAATTGCCCAGGCTCGGTTTCAAATTCAAAATGCATTACGAGAAGAGGGCAGAGATTAAGTACTTTGTAAATTGAATTAGTAGTTCAATCATGTGCATGTCTCATGAAGCTAATGTAAGCCGGCGTCGCTTACCTGCAAGTGGGAATGATGTTTTCTTCGATGTCGCTGGTCCAAAGGGAGTATTCGTATTGCACCGCCGAAATGGGATGCACGGCGTGTGCGCGGCGAATGTCCGCAGCAGAAGCTTCAGACAGTCCCAGATACTTCACCTTCCCCGGGTCCACCAATTCCTTCATGGCTCTGACCTGTTTTTCGATGTGCCCACATATCAGCCATAGCCGCATGCGAACGGAATTAGATTGCGAGTGCCTGGGAACCACTTTCAATTGACATTGTGACCAGCTTCCTCGATCGAGCGTTTACACTTTGGTATTATATATATTTTTTCTTCATCACATCGAGTTCAAGTTCACCATCTACAGGTACCTTAGTATTGCTTGGCACTCTTAGTTTCGTACATAGTTAGAAAGATTTGGATGACAGTGTATACAAATGTTTGGTCCCTGACGTAGCGCAATATAATGAAAAGACCTAATATCAATGCATTCAAAAAAATTCTCCAAGCAAGGATTGAGGAATTAACGCATGTATGCAATAGCTTACCGTGATTTCGATGGGGACTTTGTCATCCACCCGATGCTGATAGTAAAGGTCAATGCAGTCCACCTCCAGCCTCTTCAAACTGCCCTCGCAACAGGCACGCACATACTCTGGATCCCCTCGCACCTTGAAGGTCTGCCCATCCTAGTAATTCGCGAACTTTGTGGCGATCTGCACCTTGTCGCGAATCCCCTTCAAAGCCTGGAAACAGAAACGATCCAGAACAATGATCGATCAGCACCTAACCAGCTTCACAGCAGCTAAAATTGGCATTTTGAATCAGACATCCGAAGTGCATATGGGATCGGCTATGGCCAACATTACCAATTTGTAGTCTGCGCCATAGCCAGATCTCTTAGGTGCGAGAGAGGTCGATTAACCCACCTTTCCTACAAGAATCTTGTTCTCATGCGGCCCATACATGTCTGCGGTGTCGAAGAACGTGACGCCTTGCTCCACCGCATGGTGAATGAGCTTCGTCACTTCCTCTTGCGTCATGGAGGTTCCGTAAGCTCGGCTCATGCCCATGCACCCCAAGCCTTGGGCAGAAACCTCCAGACCCTGCGACCCCAGCTTCACTCTCGGCACCTTCGCCAACGCTGAATCTCGCTCTCCGAAAAGACTGCGATCAGCAGTTGCCACACTGGGTAAGATGGGAACAATCAACAGGTTTCTTACTAAACCTCGGCAATGTCGTTTCGCCAAGTACCTTTGGTGCGAGGGAGGGAGTGAATGTATAGGCCCGCGCACATGAGGCAAACGGGGGACGTGCGACGTGCGACGTCGCAGGTGAGGGCGCGGAAACGCGGGTTTGCCCTCACCGAGCCCTCACAGACGAGGCGAAGCAAAAATGAGAGCTGCGCCCTCACGGTTTGTTTACGGTGACAAAATTACCGGGGTGGTGAACATTGTAGCGACCTGTCAGAGAATGGGGTTCCTCCTCGCAGCTTCGCTTCTTCTCCTTCGCCACAGAGCCAGCACAGGTCACAAGCCGTACTCTTCTGAACTCCAGGGAGTCCTTCCTTTTTGAGTTTCATTTGTTTGAGTTAGGGTTTGTGATTTGGGGGCATAATGGAGGTTCCAAGGGGGGGCTATTAGCACTTATGTTTGGTGATGAGGGAGGGGTTGATTTTCAGGGGACCCAAGAGAGAGGAAAGGGTGGTTCTTTAATTTGAAGAGGGAATGGACGGAAGGAGCTTTGAAGTTTTTTGTAGGCATATGTGAGGAGAGGTACTTTGAGTACAACCGGAAGCCATTCAAGCAAGCGAATTGGGAGGCCTTTGCGAGGAAGTTGAATGCTTAGTTTCCTAACGACCCTCAAAGAACATGGACCCAAGCTCGGGACAAGTGGAACAAGATGAAGACTACTTACCAAGAGGAGAAGGCCAAGCAAGAAGAAACGGGAGTTGCACCTTCTTCTTGGAGTCCATGGTATGAAATCTTTGACAATATCTTTGGTGGTACGGCTAAAATCAATGGGGTTCCTCACGGTGTTGATCAGGGTGTCCATATGCAGCATTCAGAGGTTCATGTTGTGAGTGATGATGGGGAGAACACTTTGCATACCACTCCTCGTACTCCCCCATCTACAGATTCTACTTTTGCACTGTCCCCACGTTCACAAGCGGTTAACCAATCTGGATGTGAGGGACAAGTTAATAGGAGTGCTGGAAAGAGAAAGAGAAAGCTAGCTATTGTAGATGAGTCCATTGCTTCCGCCATTACCAATTTCTCTAAGGTAATTCTAGAGGTGGAGAAGATGAAGATGTCCATTGCAGAGAAGATGATAGAGAGTGACAAAGAGAGCAGGGACTTGGCAATGAAGGGCCAATTGCAAATGGCCGCTTTGTTTGTTGAAGTGCTCAAGGGCAAGGACTCCTCTAGTACTTCTAAGTAGAAGTATTTTCTATGTGTTATGTTCTTGCAAGGCTTTAGAGCATTGGAATGTTTTACCAATGCTGTGTGGAATTTAATTGGATTTCTTTGGATTTGTTACAAATCCACTACGTTCAATAAAAGACTTACTTCCAACATGATTCATTGTACTTATATACAAACATTGCATTCAAAGATTTGAGAAATTGCATGTGCAATATGGTAGCATTCATTAATCATTAGGGTTTTCCAAAACCCATTGTACATACAATTTTTCCCTCAATCTTTCTCCCTCATGTTTTGATGCTTCTCCATCCCTAGGCACAAGTAACCTTACATTCCCATAGCTTCGGATGGGATATGCAGCATCTCCAATCAAATAAGGAGTGCAATGGACATCTTCCACCCAAACTACCAGTTGTTGAAGAATGTCCTGGTTCTTCAAACTCTTGTACAAACTTGAGACTTTGAATTGACCACCATCATGCACTCCTCTAGGTTGGCCAGTGCAAATGTTCCAGAAAATCATCTGCGAATCACATACCGCTTGTAGAACAGTAGAATGAATTTTTTTCCTATTGAAAAAGTCACTAGCAGCTAATGTCACTCTTCTACTAGGATTCTCTGCTAATGGTATATGAGTCCCATCAATAGCTCCACAAATGTTTGGCAATCTCGTTATTTCTTCAAAGTCAGAAATGATAGTTTGAAGGCGGTCTCCACTAGGAATACAAATGTAATGACTAAACAATTTGTCTTTCTTTGTAAGTATGTCACAAATAATGTCAACATACTTCCTAATGGTTGAAGCACCAATTTTAAAACAATCTGCCATGTGCTCCGAACTATAGCCATGTGCAAATTCATAAAGCACACATGCCACAATTTTTTTGATTTCCATTTGTGGACTCACTTGATTCACACACCTACTTTTCAGGATTGGTGTCAACATGTTCACCAAGTTTTCAAATGCACCAAAACTCATTCTATAAAACTTTTTGAATTTGTTGTGGTGCATTTCATTACTTGCTCTCCACACTACCCTCTCTACATAATTCCAATGTGTCCCTTGCCGAGGCTCTACCCAAAAGAGACAGGAAGCATTTGGTTTCTTCCTCTTACAAAGCAAGAACAACAACCAAAGAAAATGAAATTCCATAGAAGTCCCTCCACCGGAATTCAAGACCTCCCAAGCCCGACTTTTGTAACTCAAGCAGTTGTTCATTGTCATAGAGAGCAATTATGAGCCACTTGAGCACCACTTGAGCACAAAATATGGGCTCCATATCCACTTGAAAAAATTTCTCAAATTGTTTCCAAACAAAAATTTGGTCCTAAAATCCTAAAATGGAGAGGACCTTCCATAACTTGCACTCAATACAAAATGTAATTCAAAAGCAACAAAGAAACATTCCCAAGAATATGTACTACCATTTCCCAAAAACAAATTGAAAAAAACAAATACACATACCAAGATAATTGAACATGGAGTTGAAGCTCTTTCAAGCCCTTCCAAACTCTTCCAAGCTCCGACACCAAAAAACCTCACAGTTTTTTCAATCTGCTCAGTTGAGAGAGAAAAGGATTCTCTCTCTACTGCGCCTAAAAATCCGTTGACAAAGGGCCTTCTTTTAAGTTTACCAAACCATCCTGCAGCAGGGTGGTTTCACTCCGGGGAAGGCCACCAGTACCTGTCGAGGTCGAGCTGGCTGGTGGTGGATGGGGGGCTGCCTCAGTTGGTGAGGCTGCAAACACAGCCTTCACCACCAGCCATGTGCGCGGGGCTTATGAAAGGTCTAAGTTGGATTACAGTACGTTCCAAAACTCTTGTCAATGAGAACTTTCCATAAGTTTATAATCAGTGACATGAATCCAGAGAGCAGTGGATGACAAGACATTTGGTTGTTTCCGCTCATCTTTCCTCTTTATTTTATTTTAAAATTCTAAATTCAAGCCATAGGACTTGTGCCGTGAGAAGGCTTTGGTAGTGCACCAAGTGTCAACATAACATTGTATAACCAGGCAATGGTCCTTCCCATGTTGGGAACTCAAAGTGTTATGCTTTCCAAGGATTGTAGTCGGCTGAGGAGCTAATTAAGACAATTTCTTTGACAAGAGGAGTCCTCTTTTCAAAGATGCAAAAGGGACCTCTACCTCATTGGAAAACAATGTTATGAAGTGCGTTCTTGGTCGTTTCAAGTGGTAGCTGGTTCCAAGATTTTATTGACATTTTGACTTTTTCAAGGCTTATTCACATGAACAAGTCAAGTAACTTGGCCACTAGTCCTTCTCACTATACTAAAAGGCGTTTCATACTACATCCCAAGTTCAAACTTTCTAAGTCCCGGTTCAAGGTCAAATCCCAACTTTCTTGGGTTGTGTATAAAAAATAAAAATTTTGGGACTTGGGGATTCATAGTGTAAGACCGAAGTTCCAACTCTTAGTTCCAACTTGTCTCTTGTATAAGTGTCACCCACTCATTTGGAAAGGAATGTTACTTACTCATTTTTTGGAGAAAAATTTAGCCCACAAAAAAGCCTTACATGGTAGTTTTTTCTTCCTTTAATATTCGAAAAATTATTGGGACTTGGAGGCTGAGTTAGGTTTCTATTTTTGATGGATCAAATTTGGCCTCTAAGTTCCACTTCTTTAGTGTCAAAACTTCCAAACAATATTGCCATGTAGGCGTTTTAGAGCGATTTGGGATTTGGAATATAGTGAGAAGCCCGAGTCCCACTTTTCAATTCTCTGCCAATCAAATTTTGAAAAGTTAGTAGAACTTAAGACATACAATATAGTGTGAAATGGCCCTAAGAGTAATGAAGTTTAGTATATTGCATCACTAACTATGAACTAACACTAAATGGTAACAATGTTGGTAATTGTCAACTAAATTTCCACCCAAAAAATTGAATTAGAACCAAGATGGTTCACCTTGCACTAAATTAGTATTCAACAAGAACACTAATTGTCAACTAAATGAAAATTCAAATAAATTCCATGAAAGAATAACACTAAATTTCATTATTAGTGTATTATAGCTTTTCATTTCCACATAACATATAACAGATATTTCATTTGGTGCTCAAGAGTAAATGTTCAACCACCCGCATTAGGAAAAAAATGAACCCTGAAAGGGTCTGCTTCGTAGTGTAAGCTTCCCCTCCAGGGAACTCAAGGGAACTCAACAGTGATTTACAATTAAAAAATATTTAAAAAATATTTAAAAATAAAAAAATAAAAAAATAAAAATAAAAATAAATAATAATAAAATAATAAAAATTGTAATGATTGCAGTCTGACATGGCATGTGTAGTGCCATGTCAGATCTGAAAATTTTGTAATTTTGAATTTATTTTAATAAAAAAAAATTTTAATGTTTTTTTAAGCAGTTCAGCTGCACTGTTCCCTGCTGTTCCGCGCTGTTCCGCGCCTGCAGTTCGCTGTCGCAAAAAAAAAAAAAAAAAAAAAAAAAAAAAATTTTTTTTTTTTTTTTTTTTTTTTCGGCTTGCGTTCCCTGCGTTCTCAGGTCTCACGGCCTCTTCCAGGGTTCAACTTTTTCCTAATGTAGTATAAATACTCAAGCTTTGGCAGCCTAAAAATCACAATTAGGCTTTCCTCCTCATCTTCTTTCTTTCTATAGACTCTCATTACCATCCTCCACCATAACAAGTTTTTTTCACTTCAAAACTTTTGTATTGCAAGATTTTGGATTCAAAGTCTTATGATCTTCCATAGAGTAGGAGAACAAAAAAGCTTACTTTCACTACAAACATTTGATATTTTGCAACCTTCAAAGCCAAAGTTTTAAAATTTCTTTCACACTTTCTCAAGGTAGTTTGATGTAAGATCCTACCTTTGGATGTGAAAAAAAAAATACTCCGTAATTTTTTTGCTCTTCACAATAGAAATAGTAGTTTTGGAGGATTTTGGGTAAAACAAAGTTATGGAATTTTAGAGTTAATGGCTGAAGTTTAGCATAGGTCAATAGGGCCGTGGGCTCATCCATCGCCGCGTCCATCCGCATCCATCCTCGTCAATAGATACACACTATGGTATAGACCAAAGTTAATGCCTCCATTTTGAACACATTGTTGTAATAAAGAGTTGTTTTCAGTATTAACACACCTCATTAACACAAGGGATATAGGTGTCATTTTTCCATGGATTGTAAAGATTTTACAAAAATTTAGAAGGGTTACACATGCCATTTATCCATTGGTTGAAAAAATATACACTAATTGTGAAACGGGTACACTACTCATTGTTTCACTTGATGAAAAACATTTAAAACAAAAATTGGGGTTCAGTTGTCCTTTCTTTAATCAGAACTTTCCAAATTATTATTTTAAGAAATACACTAAAGATGTTTATAAAAAATCTGTAGTCATCATAAACTCCAACATCTAAAACTATAATTTGTGCCAACGAGCCTACAAAACTCTAAATTCTAATTTTAAGAATAACCTCATCTGTTCCAGTAATAAGCTTCTTGTGCGGCATCATTGCAACTACAATTTCAAACTCAAACCAAAGCCATCTTCTGCAAACTCAATATCACACAACGCAAAAACTATCAACAAAGACCCTTGTCTGAAAGTAAGCAAATTGAAATAGATTGCCAGCACCAAAATATTCACAAAGAGCTTCTTAGAAAATGAAAATTCTTTCATTGTTCTTATGTTGCAATTCGCAGTACTAAACTTGATTGAGTTACATTATAAGCTGTTGGTTATTAATGATAATTAACTAAGTTATTACTTCCAATTTCAACTTTTAGTAATCAATTTTCAAACAGCTTCAGGAACAAAGAGGTTCTCAAGAATTCTAAGGAGTCTTGATTCTCTTGTTTACAATTGGAAATGGGATAATCATCTTTAGAAAACTCAACTCTCCAACAAAGACAACATATATTCTAAACAAAAATATATGTTCAAGCAATCGTCTATTAAAAAAAACCTCAAGTCTGAAACCACCATTCAACTTTGCACACACCACCATTCAAGTAAACAAGCACTCATCGAACTCATGCTAATGGAACAACAAGGAAACACAAACACATACAAACTCCCATTAAGCAAAACAAGCATTAACACTCTTCTTGAATCAGACAAGCAAATTCAAGAAGATCAAAAATAGGAAGCTTACTTCTTGTGGTTGGGTGGCAACACTATGAGGAATTGACGACAATGAATAGCAAAGACACAAGCAACAATGAGCACACTAGAACCCTAATCATACTCAATAGAAATCAAATCCACGATGAACAACAAGACAAGAGCAACAATCAATAAGCACGCCAATATTGCAGATTCTAAACAAGACACCAAATCAAAAACCTCCAGACTCGCAAAGCTCAAATGTACTACCTCAAATGTACCTCCAGACTCACAAATCTCTAGCAGAAACACACAATAAGGTAGAACCAGTTAGGGACCTAATTGCAACGGTTTCTAAAGACGGTATTCATTTTAGAACTAAAATGTTCTTATATCATAGATAGCTTATTATTTTGGTCAACAAACAATAAGCTATCTATAGTGTACCTACATTTAAGTTCTAAAATGAGTACTATCTTTAGAACCCACTACAAGAAAAGGGATGTT
The DNA here is from genome assembly GCA_963969595.1 of Neckera pumila. NCBI lineage: Eukaryota > Viridiplantae > Streptophyta > Bryopsida > Hypnales > Neckeraceae > Neckera > Neckera pumila. The sequence continues at coordinate 1,917,466 of OZ018408.1, read as the reverse complement.
TTAAGTATAGTCCTAGTAATATCGTCTTTTAAGTAATGACCTTTAAGTAAGGTTTTTAGTAAAATTTTACTAAAAAGACAATCTTTTCAGTAAAGTTTTACTAAAAACCTTACTTAAAGGTCATCACTTAAAAGAGTATACTACTAGGATTATACTTAAAACACCCCTTTTTCTTGTAGTGACCGGTCACAATTAAATTCCTAATCGGGAATGGGTGGTTCTACCTTATACAAAACCAAAACCAAAGTGCCAGAGCCAAGTGAAACCCTATCACGGGCGGCATCAGCGGCTACTGATTTTATCAGAAACGGCGTTACATGGATGGCTTTCAAAAGCCTTTTTCAATTTTTTTACCAAATCTAAGGTCCACGCTCCCCACACTCAATGGAATCAATGGTGCGTGGGGGGAATATATTTTTACATTAATATATCCAACGGCTCACGTTATTTGACAGCGACAGGGGGGAACAAAAGGATTGGGATGCCTCTTTTTGGTTCATTGAAATACAATGTATAAAAGATTTAATAAAAATTGAATTGTGTCCATCTGTTTTGTAAGAAACCAAGTAATTACTAGATGCAACGAGACTTTCATTCTTGAACGAGACTTTCATTCTTCGTTCGTTCGTCACTTACGCGGGGCTTTCTCTTAGTTCGTTCGTTCATTCGTGCCTCTCTGTCGGAGTCTCGTTTCTTCCCCAAACCCCCGTCTTGGCCTCTCCAAGTTCATCACTCTTTCCTCAGGTTTGGTTTTGCGCGCACGCGGCGGGATTGACGCCCTTCCAATTGACGCCAGCGCGAGCTTCTGATCGGCGTAACTTATTATTCTCATCGTTATTTGGCCCTGCATCGCGCAACCCTTGGTGTTCTTAAGTAAGTAAGTTGCGAAATTGCTGCCTCACGCTCAAAGGCAATTGTCGGAAGGGTTACGATTATTTTCAGCAGGTTAGGTTGTGGGGAATCAAATGAATTAGCAGCTAAATCATTTGATTTCGTGGATTTTCTCTTAGATTTGACGTGCTTGAAGAAGTTGCTATGGGATGAGAGGACTGGTATCTTGGTAACTGGCTGATTTGGTGACAGATAGTGATGTTAGGGTAGTCTATCTGTAGGTCTTCCTCAAACCAAACTTGTGACGACTTGTTACGTTCTGGTTCATTGTAAGTTTGTGGTGGTGGAGAGTTCGCAAAACACATCCCGACAGAGCTGGGCGATTAGGGTTGGGATTCTTGATTGCTTCAGGGTTCGCCGTGGATGGAGTAGCAGAATTTTCAAAGATTTCCGACAATTCACTGTTGCGATTCTGTGCTCTGCAAATGCGTCTTTCGGTGCAAATCATTTCATTGAAGAGTTAGGGTTCCCAGTGCACAGAACTCGAACCGCAAACATCAGTTAGCTACGGAGTCAGGGAGGCATCAGGGAGATAGAAATGGGTTGGTCGATGTCGAAGCTCTGTTCATTGAGTGTTTGCCGATTGACCGAGTGAGTATGAAGGGCAGAAGTATTAGGGTTTTCTCCATTTTCACACTCTGATTGGGAAGAAGATTTTACGGTCAAATTGATTTCTGGAGTCATGGAGAGGGGGATTCTTGACGTTGTGGGGGGTGAGATTGTTGGTATAGTGACGCCCGTTTCGATATGCATGTTTTTGGTGGTTTCTCTAGTTCACATCTTGGATCCTCACGGAGATGATGCGCCGATTTCAAACATAGCTATGATGGTGTACAACGAGCAAGCCTCCGACTCCTTTTCCGAGAAGCTGGGGGGAGCATTGTTGAACGCACTTGTGTTCGTGGTCATCGTCACGCTCGTGACATTCATGCTGGTTGTCTTGTTCTACTACCGGTGCACTCGATGCCTTCGCATCTACATGGGCTTTTCGGCGTTTACAGTGCTAGCCTGGATGGGCGGAATTGTCGCCTTACAGATCATCAGGAAATACTCGATTCCTATCGACGTGATTACGTTCTTGATTTGTACCATTAATTTCGCGAGTGTGGGCGTCGCGGCTGTTTTCTTCTGCCGAATGCCGATTATGGTCACTCAAGGGTATCTGATCGTCATTGGTATGCTCGTGGCCTTCTGGTTCACGAAGCTCCCGGAGTGGACGACATGGGTGCTGCTTCTGGCCATGGCAGCGTATGATGTTGTGGCTGTGTTGACACCGAGGGGTCCTCTTAATTTGCTCGTGGAGCTCGCAATTGAGCGAGACGAAGAGATTCCGGCTCTTATATACGAAGCTCGACCTAATGTTCCAGCAGGCACGATGCGGATGCCACCTCCACAAACTCAAATGGATGCAGAGAGACCCCGGGCGAGACGATGGAGACGCTCGAGATCGTCGCAAACTTCAAATGGACCTAATGCATCTCCAGGTATAGACCTTGGAGAAAGTCCTATGCGTGATAATTCTCTGGATCCAGGGGAGTCTCTTGTCACCGGTCCTCCTACTGAACCTGAAGTCGGAATCATCGGTTCTCGGTTACTTTCTTCAACTGGCGACGCAGGCACGTTACATGCCCTCTCTACCATGAGAATTGAGAATCCCGATTCTCATGTTGACGATGATAGGGCTCCTTTGGTACAACGGCAAACCCAGAGCTCTTCAGCAACACCAGACAGGTTGGAAGCAGAGCATGGACCTCGAGCAATGAATGGAGGTTCTCAACCTTCAGAAGAGGACGATGAAATTCAGGGGCTGGGGCTTTCTGGAGCAATTAAGCTAGGGCTGGGGGACTTCGTCTTCTATAGCGTATTGGTGGGGCGGGCGGCCATGTATGACCTGATGACTGTGTATGCTTGCTACCTCGCCATAGTTGCAGGTCTAGGGGCGACGCTAATATTGCTGGCTGTCTGGCAACGAGCCCTGCCTGCTCTGCCGATCTCCATCTCTCTTGGGGTCGTGTTTTACTTCTTGGCGCGCCTTGTCATGGACCCATTCATTCTGGACATGTCCACGAATCTCGTATTCTTCTGATTCAGCTGTGGTAAAGACTCTCAACAGCGAAATACCCCGTTCTGAGGTGAACTTCCATTTTTCTTGTAAATATTGGAGCCACATGAGCTCAAGTTTGAAACCTTGGAGAGTTACGAAACTACCTCTTTTGTGTTGTTTGGTTTCTTCTATGCTTCGATGGGTTGGGCTCCGAATTGACCTTGTCACTACCTCCCGGAGTGAATTTTGACTATTGAATTCATATCCTGGTCATTCTCTTCTATGATGTTGAATTCGAAATGCATGTAGTCGCAAATCAGTCATTCTGCAGATAGCGGTTCACAAGTGCAGAGATGAGGGCAAATTTAGTTCTAGAAATGAGTCTTTGAGGCCAAGTGTCAAAAAGTATGTCTTTGTGTCCTGGTTTTGATGTACTCATCGATGCTCTACTCTTGGAAATCAGAGTCATTGTGATGTCTTTGCCAAAGAGGAACTACGTTTCTATCCTTGATTATTTCAATTTCTGTTTTTCTCAGAATGTGCTGTTGCGACAAAGTACTTTGCAAGTGCCAGACAGTGCTACAGGAGTTGCCTGTTAACAGTACATTGTGATTATCTAGGAACATGTAGCCTGCTCAACTTTTTACAGTAGATTCCAGATAACCTTATTGTGGGCACTTAAGTGTTGGAAACGTTTTTACTTGAAAATCATGACGAGAAATGGGTGCCCTAACATTATTGACTAATCAGTAATGGTCCCACTTGCCTGAGTGCAATCTGAACATTATGATTTATGTTGGCTCATATTTCAACACCGATTAGAATGTGGTCGAACTGCTTACTACCGGTATTGGTCAATGTTAGCTTCTTCTCCATCGCTGAGTGACCTCAGTGTTGAATTTTCAACATTGAACTCAACGACAAAATAGTTTGCCTATTACTGGATGGTAGAACTCCCAACCGTTCTGAATAATATAATGACACTTTCAATTGAATAATTTTTTTTTGGTAGAACATACTGAACAAAAATATGATTTACAACCTAAATCTTGCTCCAAGCTCTAAATAATTAGAGTTGACCTAATTTTTTTTTCAACTTGAATATTTGTATATTTTGGAATGACAATAAGGTATGATTGCAGGTATGTTCAAATCACATTGAGATCTCACATTGCAGGTAAGTTGCAAGTTAGAATCAAAAGTTTTTTTAGCATCATTATTGACAATTCAAGTTGAATAAGATTTCATATGCAATTAATGTAGAATAAGAAGTGAAAAAGGATCCAATTGGAAGGATGTAACGGGGTCTTGACTAAGGGGCTGGGCCCGTGGCTAAGTTAGAGCCACGGCCCCTTGGCAAAACCCGGCACGCCATGAGGGCGCGCATGTGAGGGCAGACTCCGGATGGGGCGCGCGGGGCTGGAATATCCGGGGCGCAAGGCAGGAGGGCCTGTGGTGCGGACATTTCATAATTTTTAGGAAAACTCTAGAATATTATAGGGTAACAAATAGAAAGCTCCCGGGTACGCAACTCTTTTATTATTTGTGGGGGTCATTGGCATTAAAAAGGCTTAGAGGACAGCTTTTGTAAAAATTATATCAAATTAAAAAGATCAAAAAGTTGGGTGAAGACTAAATTAAAAAAAAACTAAATGTAGAAAATTTTGGGTTCCATCTATATTAGAAAAAAACCTCACAATATATATAAAGAATTGGAAAACCTATGCGTAGTTTTTTAAAATCCTTACAAAAAGTTCCCTTCAATTAAAATTAAAATTTTATTAAAAAGCCCCCAAAGCTGGGTAGCTTGTCCTATGATACATGTATTAAAAAAACTCATATAATTAGATTTTTAATGCTATTATTGTCCTCAAAAATATTCATTTCATTTATATAATTATATTTTTGGATTCCTTGTTAAAAGGGCTACAAGAATTTTCTACATTAAAACATATTATGTCCTTTGAGATTGGACTAAAATGCATTATAAGTGATTATAATCAGGGCCATATAATATGGGAGTTGCGTACCCGAGAGAAAGCTCTTTTCTATCAATTTTCATACAAAGTAAAATTTATTATATTTAACCCCTAAGAAGCCTCAAGAAGAAGAAGAATGGAGACTTAGAGGTTTTAGGCAAATATAATTTTGGTAAGAAAATCATTTGAATATAAGATCTTAAGTTCTATAGGTTTCTTATTCTTCGAATTTGCACGAGCTTTTGAGATTTAAATACATGTATTGTAAGATTGAGATTGCTATTGTCTTACTCCTTGTACAAGGAAATGAACAAAAAATATACAATATTATTGAAGTGTTAAGAATTTACTATTATAGAAAGACAATAATGTTTCATAATCTAATTTTGAACATTTTGTACAAATCAATGCAAGATGGAATTGAATTAGTCAATTGTTACATAATCACGTACTAAACAAATAAATTGTATTTTGATGAATCTTTAAAAGGGAAGCGTTTGAAATTGATTTGAATAATATTTATAAATATTTTCAAACTCGACCATATATATAATTTTTATTTTAAGGGAAAACATAATGGCACTTAGGTAAATATTTTTATTGCATTACATAACCCCTTCAGATGAAAACCTTGAAAAAAATATGAAAGACATACTTTAATTTATATTTTAGTTTTATCCAAAATACCTTAGGTCATTCATTTGGGACTATTAGTTAGTAGTGCATTTTAGTCTAATTCAAGCAAAACTGGTCAGGTTGGATTAAAACCTTTTTTTTTTCTGGAATAGGTCACATGGCCTTAAATCTAGTGCACATTTTAAGAAGTGGTCGCTTTTAGTGTTTTTTGCGTTTCAACTTCAGAAATTCATAACTAATTCTACAAAGGTCCGACAAATATGTAACGGCTCGCATTGGATGCCAATTCCATTTTTCTTCCTACAAAAATTTATTGAAAAGTGTTTCAAGGAGTTTAGCTTCCTTAAAAACTCAATCAGCTCTTAAATGGTCACAGCCACCTTCGGTAGTTGTAATATGAAGATTGGTACGGTCAAATCCGGCGCTAATGGGCTCATTCGATGCGCAGTTGAAGTGGCCACTGAAATCAGCGGTGAAGTGTGCAACAAACATGCATAAGGTTCTGCAAATCGCAGCATCCTAAGACTGATCCAGAAAGCGTCTCCAACAAGCTGAAAAAGCAGTACCTTACACGGAGTGTCGATGCCTGGGAGAGAATTCTTCAGTTGAATATGCGGGAAGACATGATTGCCGGCTAGCCTGTTTGAAATTGTTGGCCGGGTTCTCTACTTGTTACTGTTGGTTGGATTCGTGAGTGAGCTAACTTAGTAGGCCGAATGGATTTGGTGAGCCCACAATGTCCACAATGTCACTGTGTGTGGAGTGCTACGTGGGGACTGATCACTGATTGTACTGTAAGTTGCTACGTCAACTGAGACTCCACAGTAACTTAATTTCAGTGGACTGGGAAGTTGCGTCTCCCGCATTCTCAGGGAGCCAAAGGACTGAGACCTCCGTCCGATCCAGCGGTCTTTTTTGTCATACGGTCAAAACACATGCAATCTATCCCAGCACCTTCAAGTAGTTTTCTACTAGACATTTCAACGGTGAACTTCCCTGGATCTCAATTTCCAGTCCTCGGTGCCAATTCGATTGCAAGTAGGTCGTCTGGGACCCCAGTTCCCTATTCACGGGCTGGGCGCTCAGGGGTTAAGTTACTTATTAACAATATTGAGGTCGGTTAGACGGCACATGCTTCGGTGATGATGCACTAACTTATAGTATTGGTGAAGCCAGCGCTGGTTGCATGGAGGCCCTAATTTCAACGTTGAAGTTAAGTTATTCACCCTTTATTAGTTGAGATGCTCGCTGCATGAAACACAACTGACACGTCATGGCCACAAGTCCAGGGCATAGCCAGCGAATCCTGTCCATTTCAGTCCTTGCAAATTGGAGTCTAGTAAGAGTTCTATTATTGCACCCATGAGAAAAACATGTGTACATACGGTGTACCCTAATACTGTTATACACCACACCAGTGAGGATTGAGGACTGAGGAGAGAGGAATCGAAATCAGTTCAAAAAGAAATGGATGATAGACTGCACTGACTTCCACAGGGGAGTTATTACAGAAGTCAGTCTGCTTGTCAACTCGGGGACTGAAGGCTTCGGGTGGACTCGTCCATGGGGAGTCCCGTGGGCAGAAGAAGATGTTCCACCAATCAGCAGTCACTGTGGAAGTACTGAGGAGAATGAAGTCCGGTTTTATTAGAGCATCGCCCCCGTCACACGGAAAATCATGTGACTCATCAAATGTTTGATTACGGGTTTCATATATCTCTTTGCTGATTCCACTTGCCAAGTCCCCACTGTGAAGTGGAATATCCAACACCCTCAATGATAGGTGGGCTACTATTCATAAAGTCAAGGATACTATTTGTGTGTCTTCTATTACTGCTTGTCCAATGAGTTGTTGGAATGGTGAGACCTCAAGAGTGAATCCCAAATTGGGGGTCACGGAAAGGGTGATGATCAACATTGAAGGAGTCTGTGCCAAGCTCAATTTTGGGTGGGCCACTCAAGAATTTTATCCGTGGCCTGTGAGGGTGGATAGGAGCATTTTCAGTCTGGGTGCGCCAAGAGCCAAAGCAACCAAATTTTTAGTGTGACAATGTGGGTGTTCTTATACCAAGGCTAAATTAGAGGCCTCTTGAATTATCAAAGCAAAGATTGGTAGAGAGATAGGTCATTAGAAGAAATATCAGCCCTCCGGAGGGCTGCTCCAGAGTGACAAACCAAGCTTTTAAAAAAAGCTTGGTCTGTCACTCCAGTTGACTGCTGCAGTGAGTAGTCAGAGTGGCTAACTGTCCACCAAAGCAGTCAAATTTCGCAGAATTTTTTTTTTTTTAATTTCAAAAAAATATATTTTCTTAAGATTTTAATAAAAATTAAATGATTTTTATTTGCAAATTTCGGTTCCTTCGCCACTGTCACAGCAGGAATTGCTGCGCAGAAATAGGAGAAAAAAGAATTTTTGAGCAAAAAAAAAAGTAAATTTCAGGGCAGCTCTCCAAAGGCCTGAAATTTTCTCTAATGCATGGTCTAAGTTGGGTTTACACTTTGGCCAAGGCCCAAGTCATTTTTTATGGATGAAAAGTTTATATAATTGGAATCCTACATAGCCAAAGTAAATAATGTTTTGCTGGTTTCCAAAAGCTTTTTTCTTTCATACCACCTCTTTTAGATAGGCCTAATAGATTTCTAGGAATGCATGGTGGGGTAAAACCTCACAGCCATAGATTTTGTCTATTTCATTGATCTTGTTGTTGACAATGTCAACTCTAATAATACATGGATATGGCTCAACTATGGTCTCTTTTGAATTTATACCAAGACCATGCAAAGTGTCATTATTATTTTTTGTCTTAGACTCTCGCTTTGTATGGTCACATGACTCACATCCAACAAATTGGAGTACCTTGGAGTGCTTCTGGTCCTTGGTTTGGCCCTAGTGTAAATTGACCCTAAATTCCATCAATGTTTGTGCATTTCACAATTATATAGAAAGAATATAAATGTGTTTCCTGTGATTTGGTATAGATGAACGCACCCACCTACTAATACATGTAAGGAGATTCTCCTTTGTTATATTAGTAGATGGACAAACTTCACAAGAGGTATTATAGATTCAAGTAAGCAATTCCACTTTCTTGTGGACCCAATAGGTGGGGAGGGATACAATAAGAATTCCACACGTATTGATTTCCTCAAGATTGACCAATCTCGACCAATGGGATTGTCCACCAATATAGATAAAATACGAACTCCTATTTTTTTGCTTATTGATGATAGGCAAGACAATTAGTGGAGCCTATATGGTAAATTTCATTAAAATGGCAGCATTCCAGAACTTTGGCACTTTTGCAGTTCCGAATGGTCGTTCTGAAATCTATACCTGTCCTAGATGGTTTAGAACAGCTGTTCTAAAATCTATGCCTGTCCTAGATGGTCAAAATGGCACGCCGTCAAAATGGCACACGGAATACCGCCATTTTAACGAAATTTCCCATCTATTTTGTCTTATGACTTCAATTTGCACAAAAGAACCAAACTAGGCCAACATGTAAGAAGGCCTTTATTCTTCTCAAAGGATAAGTAAAGCAATAAAACCTATTTTCAACCTTTTAGGAAATTTGCCTTTTTCTATTATCAAGAGTCATAATCTTAGGGAGATCATAGTCGTTTTTTTATAAAACTATGTGAGTTGAAAAGCAAGATTTACTTATTTCAAATAAGCAAAACTTTGGATGATATGTAGGTCCATGAAATGCTGCATACTCTAATATTTACAAACTACACAAAATAGTGACATTAGATTGCCTTAACAATTAGGTTGTATTATCACAAAAAAGTTACTTCACAATCTATTAAAGTCAACAATACTTTTACAGATATTTCCATTTGTACACGTGGAAGTTCATGAGTCCCAGTTACAACAACATTTGAGTCAAAAGTTGTGCATTCTTATACATGTATTGACAATTAATATTTACATAGTGCCAAAGGTCAAGAAACTAGCATGTGGTAACTTAATTTCACGATTTTGTTGGCTATATAAAAACATCACGTAGTAGGAATTTTACTGATAAGTTAGCCTTAATAGATAGGGATTATATGAATATTTTATAATATGGTGAGTATAGATGTAGATAGATAGTATGGATAATAAAGTGGACACATTCAAAAAGAATCAAGAAAAAAATCTATTATGAAAGTTGGTTGGTTGAAATTGTGCCATGGTACTAGACAGTCAGTATTGTATATATCAAAATAATGCAAGACATTGACCAAAAGTAGAAAAAATTATCACATCCTGTGAATAGAGAGGTTTACCTTCGTAAAATAAATGAGCTAACAAATTACATTAGAGGAAATTTCAGGCCTTTGGAGGGCTGCTCCACAGCCCTTCAATGTACCTTGAAAAAAAAAATTCTCGTATTTCCACCCTACTGAAACTGCAGCAGCAGTGGTGCAGGAATCCAGAATTCTGAATAAAAATTATTAAAAAAAATAAATTTAATTTAAAAAATAATAATAATAATAATTTGCAAAAGTTGACTGCTCACCAAGAGCATTTTTTGAAGTTGACAGGCCATGCAAAAAATAGCGTGGCATGTCAACTTCGAACGGCCTCTAAGGGGTTGGATTTTTCTCTAATGTAACATGAAGATGTAATTTCAAGTTAATTTAAGAATATGGAGATAGAGTTTATAGTCTATTTAACTTTAATCTTTGAAGCCCCATATCTAAATCCCCAAATGTTCAAATACTGTTTTTTGGTAACATAGAGATTTTGGGCAGCTCACTATAAATGGAGTTTTTATTTATTTTATTTTAAATTTTCACACAACATTTGTCCAAGGATTAGCTTCCAATTTCTTTAAATTTTGACTGCATGGTTAAAAATTTATTGTATGATATGTGATTTTCAATGCTTGGCAAGCAGCTACCAAAATTCTTAAAATATCACTTTTAAACAAAGTAAAAATTTGAAATTGGTTCTCCAGATTTATATATGTGTGTATATATATATATATATATATATACACGGAAGCTTTGAATCATTCTATTTTGATTGATGAAATTATGAGGAGTTTTTGTTTGCGGGTAGCTATAGAATCTTTACTCTAGAATAAACTTTGAAGTTCTTTATTAACTCAGTTTATAATATTTTTGAGGAAAAATAAAAAAAGTGGGTGTAGATTAATTATTACAACATTACGACTGTTGGGATTGGCATTTTTTAATTCCATAATTAATTCTTGACAATTTAGTATTTTAAATTATTCTCTACTTCTTTCTACTTACTATTTTTTTTGTACATGTTGTACAATTCCAAATTATCTCAGTTTTTCAAGCATGTATCCAACTTGTCTAGAAAAATGAATCCAAAAAGAGTAACCACCATTTTGAACATTTTTTTATACAAATGTGACCTTGTGAAGGGCAGTTGCCCATTTTTTTGCAGGGACAAAAAAAGGATTTTTGTCAATTCAAATGCTATTATCTTGCAATCTACAAGGTGGAAATTTCTAAAAAAAAATTCACATCTTTCCAAACCAGTTTACTACAAGATCCTTTAATTACATGTGTCCAAAAATATTTTTTTTCTAAAACTTAGTACTTGTATTAGAAATGAATTGAATTGAATTGTTGTTGGTTTATGGTGTATTCCTTATATGTGTATATAACAGAGAAGGAAAAATTTGCAAAAAAGGGGTCAAGAACAAATTAGACACTTAAACTTTATATGCAAATTTATAACCAACACCAATATATGGGCAATGAAATAGAAAACAACCATGCCAACTTAAGTAAACCTAAAGAATATATGTATGAACATGCTCACTTGAACCATACTACCGCCATAAAGATGTTTGGCCATTTGGCCATTCCTACAAAGATTACTATATGAAAGTCTTAAACTCACTTTCTACACTCCTATTTCCAAAATATGATATCTCCTAGAATTCACTTTCTACACTCCTACTTCTAAAATATGATATATCTTCCAATGCTTCATTGAAAGAGAATTTCCAATTATCAAATGGACAAACAATACTAATACTAATAAATTTTATCCATCAAATTATGGACTAGCAATTCAATCTTTAATTTATAAATCATGTACACTCTCAAATTCCAATACAGACAACACATATAGGACAAGCCCACAAACATCTGTTTTGATTAATACAACATCTCTTTCTTTTGTACACTTTGCAATTTGTAACAAATAGACATATAAATATACATACTCGTTAATGTTGCGCCCATCCAAATATCAAAGCTCTAGACATTGAACACCATAACAAAGCCATTCAAATACTTTGAAAACTAATGCAAATTCAAGATGCTTATTTATGATTGCTGAAAACTTTAAAGAAAAAACATTAGAGTACACAATGCCTCTACGATTGTATTGTTGTCAATGTCATATCCTAAAAACATGCTTTTATGATGCAAAACTATAGCTTAACATACTTTGCATTTGCACAATATCTTCCCTCCAATTTCATTAACTCCTAAAGTCCCATTGTCCCATCAAGGGACAAAATGGACTTCAGGCAGGCTACTATGGCTTCAATATTCATCATTATTTTTTGATACTTTTTATGAAGATAAAAAAATACATTAGCTTTATAGGATATAATTTTTATTTCAATTGGTGTAGATGCGTTGGAACCCAACTAGGAATTTACCCAACTTATAGTTTATGTTCGATCCAGGGAGGTCTGTCTAATAGGTTCGTTTCTAATTAGTCAATTAGTAGCCTAATAGGACACTACAAACACCAAGCAAGAAAGAAAATAGACCCAACTATCCATAATTTAACATATATATATATAGTTTCCTTTCAATTTAAATTTTAATATTTAAATTTTTAATTAATTTTTTTAACACCCAAAGAGGTTAAGCCAATCTCCCAAATGCCAAGTCGGTCTTCATGTTCTTTCCACCAACTCGGTTCCGCACTGGCACAGGGACCACCACCAAGTCGGGTTGTCCGTCTTCCAACTCGGCTCTTCCAGCTGCTCACTGCGCCGCACTCTTCAGCTTTCCGAATAGGATTTTTATCTCACCACCAACTGGATCTTCTTCTCTCCTATTTGGTAATTTTCTTCACTCTTAACTTCTAGTTTACTCCATTCTCAACCACCAAATCTTCACCTTCTGATTTTGCTTGCTCCCTTGTCATTTCACACTTCACTTAACATAATTCTATTTATTGCGAAATTAACATTGCTTAGATCCCAATTTGGAATTACTCACTTAACTCACAGGATGTTTATAATCAACTCGGGATTTCAATCACCCATCATCAAATTAATCTCTCACTGAGTCAAACATAACACACAACCAATAACCAAATTCGGAAAATTAGACAAACAACATTCAAGCTTAAATTTTCCAATTTGGTTTCCACTCACATCAACTACAACCACTCTGATTACAACAAATTATAACTTCACCAACTGAAATCAACAAGAATACAATCGTTCACTTCCCGGATAATGCATCCCTCACAGCACAACCATTTGGCATAATAATTTCAATTCACATTAAACCAACTCGGTGACAAATCACCATTAAAACATGTAACAAGCTCCACAGCTTATAAAATTCTCAGCGCTCTAAACACTGCTATAAGCTCTAATTCTAAGTCCTCTCTTCTGATCTCCAATTTGGACTTAACTTCATAATCACCTCACACCACTAACTCGAAATCAACTACTTCAACTTCTTCACACCACTGGCGCTCATCTTTGCCAAATAGGAATTTCCCACTGGTTAACATTCACTGCTCTCCGGCAAACCACATCTCCACAACTTGAATAAATTCTTCAACTTTCTGCACTTCCTTAAACACCCAACTCCATGTTCCCATCACACGACAAATCTCCAATTAGCACTCACTCACATCACACCGGTATCACCATTCATCTCCGACTCGAACACAGACTCAAACATGACTTAACATAAACCACACACACACCAACTTGGATTCACAGACACAAAATCACACACAAAAGAACTAGAAACACAGAATTACACAGCACGATTTGGCCGGGACACACACTGGACTCGCTCTCAACAGTGGGTCCAAATGACCACAAAATCAACAACCAAATAGGAATTCCAAAACTGGCAGTTACCAACTCGGAGATAACCAACCTAACAGCTCAGACCCCAACTCGGAACTGCCACAAATAACCAAATAGAAACAGAAAGAAAACATCCAAATTGGCAACTCCGCCCTTCATCCACAACTCACTGGCAAAACCAATTCGGAATAAGACCCCCTCGAACCCAACCATAAACCAACTAGGACCCACTCAATTAATCAACCGTCACCGGAAAAGGACTCCAATTTGGCTATTTATAAGACAAAACTTCCAAATTGGCACACAAATACACATACAGCCACTCTAAAACGTCAAAAACACATCCTAAAAGACTAAGAAAAATAGAAGAAACACCTATCTACATAGCCCCACACCGATTCGTTTGCGTTCCCGCCAAACTCTATTTTCTCAGCTTGAACGTCCGAGCCACCCCACGCTTAAGAGGAAGCAATTGCCTAGTCTTAGGATTCCCTGCCGTCTCTCGCAACTTCTTTGCCAAAGCAGCACGTTCTTTCCAAATCGGCACTTGATTATCATAAAACTGAAACACCAGACCACGACGAGTCCCCAACCCCACACACGCATCTGAAATCATAACATTATGAGCACCTGGTAAAAATTGAGTCACACACATCAGTTCTAATAACCTCATCCGCTTCGCCGAATGATAATGAATCTTGGAAAAAATCTCCATGTTGGTGCTAAGACGTGCTCCCACTCGGTAGTCAACCACAAATTGGTACTCCTTGCACCAACTCGCCAATATCGCCGCAAAGATACTAGCCTTGAAGCACACGGGATCCTTGTGGCATCTATGCTGGGCTGCAAACTCCGAATAGGAATCCACACACTCTTGGTAAGTAGTAAACTTGCCCTGAATCACCGGCCAGTTGTACCAAAGCGAATCCAACTTGGCATCTGCCCTCCAGAAATAACAACGTGGGCAAGGACAAAATCTCGGATCAGCAGCAACCAAATTGGGAGGATGATTCACGCGAGAGGCACGCTCCATATGATCCAATTTGTCCAATGCCACAAGTGGGGCCCTGTGCACCTCACTGTGATCACGCCCTAGCCAAAACACCGCACTCCAACTTGGAAAAGGAACATCTGAAAGCTTGTCAAACAGGGCTTCATAGCAGCCCAAGAACCGGTCCTCCAACTCCGAATAAGAATACTCAGGTAACTTCCACGTAATGAGAGTACTTGACAAGCCGGGCAAGTCTACCCATGCATCACCAATTTGGGGCCGCCTGTAACTCAACTCTGCCTCCGTATTCCAAATAGGAACCTTTCTCAACCCTCCAACTTGGAGTTTACCTGCTAAACTCTCACGCACCGACCCGAATTTGGCTACATAAGTGGCAGGATGCACATCCACCACCTTGCTCTCCATACACCGATCTTGGACATTTGTAATCGTCTCATGCAGCCAATCTGGGGCTTGAAACTCCTTTTCCAAACTCGTAATTGCCTTTATCCACTCGGCATCAATTACCTGCAAGGCTGGCCTCGATGCAGATAAAGCCTGGGCCACCCCGTCCAACAATTGAGACCCCACACACTCCCTTCTCTTCGCCGAATAGGTATATGCCATCCGCCGCCTCTGGGCCAATGCTGCCTCCAATTCGGAATAAAAGAGCAAGCTCCGTGCCCCGTAATCCCCTACCGTCGCCAACGCAGCCAATTTGTCTTTTGGCACCATCTCCCCCCGTGCCACGATCTCGGCCACCAAATTTTCACACTTCAGCTGAATAGCCCTATTCCAAATTGTTTTAAACTTTGCCTTTGGAAGGACTTCGTTCATCTGCAGCCCTGTATGAAGAAAAAACACCTCCCGCTCCCATGCATAAGCGAATTCCAAATTGGAAGTAGGCGGAATTCGCAAATTCAACACGGCCAAGTCCTCCGCGTGAAATACTCGCTGGCGTTTCCGAATTGGAGTGGACTTCTCTTGGGCACGGCTACTCGATGCATGCAAATCCTTGTAGTACTCCCGCACTCGCTGCTCCTCCGCCTCAAGTCCCACCAATTCGGGTTGCTTTAGTGAAATAAGCTCCTCCTCCTCTTCAGATTCCGACTTGGCTAGAGCTTGCTTCACCTTCACCTCCCAATTTTCTAACTGGTGCTCCATAGCATGCATCCACTCCTGCAACTCCAATTTGGCACTCTGTTCTACCTCCACCTTCCTCCCTAGCCGGTTCACTTTCTCCTTTAATTCCCCAACTTGGTCCAAAAGATCTTGCTGCTCACTCGCGACTTGGATCTCGTACTGGACTCGCTCTTCTTGAGAATCAGCCAACTCGGCTTTCAGCTTTGAGACCTCCTGCAACAATGCAGCATTCTCCTTTTGAACGCTGTCCAACTTGGCAGGGTCAAACTGCTCCAAATTGGTCATCATCTGCTCCAACTGGGACTTAAACTGCCCCACCGTCTGCGGAGGCCTCTCCCTACTCGGCTGCCCTGCCTCTAGTTTGGGAACCGCTTGAGACTCAGGCAAGTTCTTACAACTCGCCTCTACCAAATAGGATAATAATTTGGCTCCCTTCAAAGCTTCACTCGGCATCCTACTGAAATTTACCACCGCTGCGTGCAACTTCCTTGAAAGAAACAACGCCCAATTGATCTCCACGCCTTTCCTCACGGCCATTACAACTCGGAGGCTACTTCTAGAAACCGTTCCCTCTGTCGGCTCCAATAACAAATTGGTCTTCACCCACTCAATCCATGGATGCCAACTTGGTTCTATTAACCGCAACTCCCACGCATCCTGAGAAGACTACTCCTCCGTTACGTTTCCAATGAAGCATTCCAACACCGAATTGGTACCATCTTCCCCCACAGCTCGCACGGACAAACCCGACTTGGATAATAGAAACACTTCCGCTATCCGACTGGGGTTCAATTCCACCGGCTCACCACGAAACAATCCCTGTCGCTGCGGAACTATATACGACATTGTGAAAACCTCCAACTTGTTGAGGTCTCCCTCTTTCAAAGTCGATACCAGTTGGAAAAAATCCCACAACCCGGCTTCACGAATCTTCAACAGCTCCTCCTCGTTCCAATCCACCTTCTCAACTGCCCCAGCTTGCTCCCTAGCAAACTCGACATTGGACAGGGCAATAGGTGCTTGCTGGTCATCCCCCAATCTTGGTTTCTTTTCTTTTTGCACCTCCGGCTCCACCAATTCGGTTTCTGACTCCATTGGGTTTTTCCCCTTGTTAGTGGAATCCGTCATTGTACCTGCAATCCACAACCTTAAGTTCTCTCGACGAATGCTCCCAATTCGAAACGAAAACCTCACTTTCTCTCGGAAAAATTGCTTCTCTCCATCCCTAATTGGTCATATTTCTGCTCACAGTGCGCCCAACTCAGATCACAACTACAACAACGCCTCTTCTAAAACACAATACTCAAAAAGCAAACCAAAATATCCTCTGTATCCCCAACGTCGCGCTTAAAACCCTAATTGGTTTCAAAACTTGTAATGCAAGACTCCTCACGCTCTCAGCCACTCGCAAAGAACTCCAATTTTGCCCTGAATCACTCCAACTTGGACTGGCGACAATGCTCACTCACTCAAAACATACAACATCTCACACAACTTCCAATTTGGTCTCATCCACGCAAGCACAAGCACACACACAGCAACTCTCTCAATTTTACGCGCACAACACACCAAATTGCCAAGGTTTCACAACACACAAGCTACTTTCATCTTCCAATTTGGTTTCGCTCTTCGCCTCGTAACAAACCAACTCGGTCTGATGATGACAATCCCGCCGATTTGGAACTTGGCGGCTTAACATGATGCCTATTTGAAATGATACCCATCTTTCAGTGAGTGGCCCCTGCCACCTCCTCCATTTTGGTATGTCACCTCCGAATTGGTACTCCGACTTGGCATTTCTCATCATTTATTTTTATTTTTTATTTTTTTTAATTAATTTTTTTTAATTAATATTATTATGTTCTCTTTCTCTCTCTCTCTCTCTCTCTCTCTCTCTCTCTCTCTCTCTATATATATATATATATATATATATATATATATATTTTTTTTTTAACTCTCTTTCTCATTTTTCTTTTCTTTTTTCTCCATTTATTAAAACTATGACATATGTAATTAAAATATATAATCATACTACTTTAAATTTAAATTTGATGTATATATATATATATATATTTATTTTTTTAAAATTTTTAAACACAGATAGGCCCCCCATAAAATTTAATGCCGCCCTCGGCATTTAAACAAAATATGGCTTAAGCCGATAACCATTAATCCTAGTTGGAAGCAAATTGCCTTCAAAATCTTTTAATTGCAAGGACCCATTAGGATTAACATCAACCACTTCATATGGGCCTAACCAATGCATTTTTAATTTCCCCGGAAATTTAAAGAATCGGCTATCATATAAAAGAACCAAACTTCCAACTTTAAATTCTTTAGGCCTCAACTTAGAATCATAATAGGATTTACGCCTATTTTGGGTTGCTAAAGTATTTAAATAGGCCTCACACCGCTTTTCATCTAAAGCTTCCAAAGTTGTGAGTCGTGCCCTTAAACTCTCTTCATCCCCCAATTTATTTTCTATGGCAATCCTAAGACTAGGAATCTCAAATTCAATGGGAAGAATGGCCTCTTAGCCGTATACCAATTGGAATGGGGAAAACCCCGTTGTACCCTTGTAGGCAGTTCGGTATGTCCACAAGGCACCCCATAATTTTTCATCCCAATTAGTAGCAGCCCCACTTATTGTCTTAGTCAAAATTTTACACAATATCCCATTTGTTTTCTCGGTTTGCCCGTTAGCCCTAGGATGATAAGGGGCCGTCTTCCTATGCTTAATTAAAAACCTAGTAGTTAATTCCTCAATAGTAGTATTTAAGAAATGTGTGCCCCGATCACTAATTAATTCCCGAGGGCACCCAAATCGTGAAATTATATTTTCATATAAAAAACGTGCCACCGTTTTGGCATCGTCATTACGGGCAGCCATAGCCTCAGCCCATTTGGTAGCGTAATCAGTCGCCACTAAAATATATTGTTTACGGCCATGTTTTGTAGCTGGGGCAATGGGACCTACGAAATCAATTCCCCATTTTTCAAATGGGACTAAGGCCATTAAAGGAATTAACGGCATTGCCGTGGAAGGTGAGGGTTTATCCACCCTCTGACACGGATCACAGCGCCTTCCAAATTCGTGAGCATCCCGAAATAGGGACGGCCACCAATAGCCAGCAAGCAAAACTTTTTGTGCTGTAGATATACCTGCAAAGTGGCCACCGCACACATCCGAATGGCAACTTTGTAGAATATCATGAACTTCACTCCTATAAATGCACCTCCTAAGCACACCATCATGACCTAACTTATACAAAGTTTTGTCAATCAATGTATAAGGAGCAACCTTCCTAATTAGGGCAGACTTTTGCCTAGCACTATAATTACTAGGAAACAAATTAGTACTTAAATAATTTAAAATATCCGCATATTCGGTATGAATAATATCTACCTCAAAAAGGGCAGCGTCGGGAATATCATCCTCCACCGGTGACCCATTTGGATCTACTTTATCCTCTAACCTTGAAAGAAAATCAGCGTTAGAGTGTTGTTTACTTGGGCAAACCACTATATCGAAATTAAACTCTTGTAAAAGTAACACCCACCTAGCCAGACGCCCACTTAATTGTGGCTTATTTATAACATAATTAAGCGCATCATGATCAACATAAAACGTAAACTTATACCCAAGTAGGTAATGACGAAATTTTTGTACCGCATAAATCATACCTAAGGCCTCCCGCTCGGTAGTAGTATAATTTTTTTCAGCGGGTACAAATTGGCGGCTAGCATAATATATGGGATGATCCTTGTCAAACTCATCTTTTTGACTCAAGATACACCCCATTGCCACATTATTGGCGTCCACATATACATGAAAAGATTTTTCCCAATTAGGTGAAATCAATACTGGAGCCGTCATTAATTTTTGTTTTAATATTAAAAATGCCTCACCACACTCAGGTGTCCACACTGGGTTAGTGCCCACTTCTAATTTTTTAAGAAGACTGGTCAGGGGTAAAGCTATTTGGGCATAATTTTTAATGAACCGACGATAATAGCTAACATGACCAAGAAATCCACGTACTTGAGTAATAGTAGAGGGAATAGGCAATTTGGATATTTTAGCCACTTTATCGGGATCCGTTCTAATTCCCTCACCACTTATAATATGACCAAGTAATTTGCCATAAGGTACTAAAAATTGACATTTTGATGCGTTTAAAGAAATGCCAAACTTGTTACATTTCTCGAAACACAATGCCAAATGATTAGCATGGTCGAATTTGGTACCAAACACACAAAAGTCGTCCAAGAAAATCTCCATGAATTTTCGAAGATAGTCTTGGAAGGCTAAAGTGGCCACACGTTGAAACGTGGCTGCCCCATTACAAAGTCCAAATAACATAACTCTAGACGCATATATACCCAAATCGGTTACAAAAGCCGTTTTAGCTTGATCTTCCCTAGCGATCTGGATTTGATTATATCCAGAGAAACCGTCCATGAATGAATAACATTCATGGCCGGCCACCGTATCCAAAATACTGTCAGTGAAGGGTAATGGAAATCCATCCTTCTTAGTAACAGCATTTAACTTCCTAAAATCTTGACATATACGAATACGTCCATCTTTCTTTGGCACAATCACTATAGGACTTACCCACTTGCTATTAGGAGCAGGATAAATAAAACCAATATTAATTAATTTTTCTATTTCTTCCTTTACTAATAATGAATATTTAGGATTTAGACGATGGGGCCTTTGCCTAATTGGCTTAGCTCCATCCTCCAAATCAATATGATGTTCACATATTTTAGGTGAAACCCCTCTCAAGTCTTTATAAGACCAAGCAAATGTAGTAATATGAGTCTCAAAGAATCGAGCCCACTTGGCTAATTCTTCAGGTTTTAAATCCTTATTTATTTGAATATTTTTTTCTTCTATCAAAGACCCAATATTCACATTTTGACACTGATCCTTAGCCACATATGACCTAATAGGGACATCAGCCATTTTATCCAAATAATACTCTTCACTACTCTCTTCAACTTCCCAATCGGAATTAACTCCATATACTACCTTATCGGTTAACCAACCATAAATGGCCTTATCCGAATTATCTTCGTCCTCACAAGGGATAATATATTCTCCTAAAGCTAGTTCTTTATATTTTTTTATTACTTGATCTTTTATATTTTTATCCTTATTTTTTATATTTATTCTATTAGTATGCAGATCATCCAATTCGGAATCATAACCAAAATCACTAGTATTGCCAGGGGACTCCCATTGGGTTTCACCAAGATATTTATTAGCATACATGGCAATACTAACTGTATGATTACCTTGGGCAATCTTCATAAGTCCCTTCCCCCAATCGTCCTTTGCCCTGGCTTGATACAACCAGGGCCTACCTAATAGGATGGGATAGGAAGCATTTTGGGTATTAGGTTGAAATATAATATAATCTATCATAAATATTAACCCGGCTATTCTAGTTTTAACTTTGGGTAAAATGCCTAATGGCTTGACCCTACTCTGGTCAGCCATGCGTAATACCAACTTGGTCTCTTATAATCCTGTTAGATGAAGTCCCAACATTGTATCCTGGTTCATCAGGTTCACACTGGAACCACCATCAACTTGAACACCGGATACAATTAGGCCTTCTATCTCCACATTAATTACAAGAGCTCCCGGATCGGGACTTAATGCTACTTCATGAACTTGTCTAACTCGTTTCCTGACCAATTTGGCTTTAAGAGCTGCCCGACAAGAAGGGGAAATTCCTAACAACTGCCAAATAGAAATGTCAGCCTTGACAGTACCCAAATTGTCAATAACATTATAAGGATTAGCCTCATCAATAATTCCTATTTGGTTATTTAAACCTCTCCTCCTAATGGGTGATTTTAACTTCCCAATTCGGGCTTTCCTATTAGGCGGATCTGACTCGCCCAACTTGGTATCCGAATGAATTTCGGGAACAACTTCCAAATCAGACTCAGCCTGGTCAGCCAGACCTTCAGGCTCCAACCAAATAGGTGGTATCACCAATGGTTCCTCATCATGAGGATTTGATCTCTCAACCGACTCGGGCAGGGAATTAATTCCTGGTACTATGATCCCATTTGGTATATTAGTCTGCTTTGGTACAGTCATTGATGTGACTGCACCAAACTGCACAGACTTCCCATTAGGCTTCTTAATGACAGTACTTAAATTATTCTCGGCCCTATTTGATTGTTCTTCATTTCCAATAGGATTCCTTAACAAATTATTAGACTGTCCTCCCAACATAGAATTTAAACCGAATTGGTTGCGTTGATTTAACAACTGCTGTGCTTCTTTACGCGTAATTTTTTTTTCTTTTAAAATTTCTAAATTACCCTGAGGATTTTCTTTTACAATTTGGTTCCTAGTAGAGACTTTTTGAACTCTTTTCTCTTTCCTATTAGGAACTGAATTATCATTAGTATCCACTTGAACTAAAAAGGAAGCACGATCTTTATTATTTGGAGGGTTTTCATTTTCATCCAATTGGACTATTTCTGGACTATTATCCCTTCTATTGGTATTATAACCTTGTTGTGAATCATTCCTACGTGGGCCATTGCATTCCTCGGCCGTATGACCGGATTGCTTGCAATTCCCACATAGGGGAGCATATTGCTCACTAGCTCTTGCATTAGTACAATTAGTAGCTATATGACCGGGTTGATTACAACAGTAACAAATAATATTCCTATTTCCTCCTACTTGGTTACCACCCCAATTTGGAATGTTGCCTCCATAAATAGGAGGTCCTTGACTGACATTACTATAGGGTAATTGTGACCAACCCTGGTTATTCCCAATTGGTATTTGAGGATTAAACCTATTGGGATTATTATTATATCCTCCATTATTAAAATTATTTGGAATAAAATTTGAGTTAGGTGAATTATAATTTGGATTAGAATTAAAATTCCTCCTCCTTGGCCGATTATAATTATTATTCCAATTTTGATTATTTCCCCAATTTGGATTATTCATTGGACCATTATTTGAATTAGAATCCACTTGGTATACTTGAGCACTTTTATTTAAATTATTTGCATGAGTTATTAAACTAGCTTGTAAATTTCTACATGCAAGTGTGTCATGCTTCCCACCACAAAATCTACACTTTAATGGTTGATTTTGTGGGGAAGGACAATCAGGTGCCATATGCCCATGTCCTCTACAATTTGTGCACCAAATGTGTGCACGGTCCTCATTTGGTTGACCCTTTTTCTCAGTTGTTTTTGCCATGTTTACTTGCAAATTTCCCAATTGTTTAGTTAATTCCATTAATTGAGCTTCTACAGCCGAATTGGGTTCCTTTACAATTGGTTGAATTTGTTGAGGAACAATTCCTATTGGATTCCTATTATTTGGTTCCCTAATAGAAGCTACTTGAGTCTGGGTCATTGGGATAACATTAACATAATCCGGTTGCCTATAGATAGGTATATTAGCACTTGGTAAATCTTCTCTTTGCACTCCTATTTGGTCCAAATAACTAGGTTGTACTATAGTAGGACTTATATATGTCTCACCTAAATGTACTTCTTCCCACAACTTAGCTCTTTGGAAGGCTGTTGGTAAATCAGCAGGACTAACTTCCTTGACAAAAGCCTTTAGTTTAGGTGGGTACAACCCATTTATGAATTGACGCATAAAATGCGCATCAGGATAATCATGATTTGGTAATCGAAGCATAATTTCTTCTAATCTACCATAATAACTGTCTATGCGTTCCCCACTTACCATATGCAACTCGGCCAATTTCTCAAATAATTTTTCTTGATATACAGCGGGACGAAAATGAGTTAAAAATTCGTCTTTCAACCATGTCCACGTAGTAAAATGCCCTATTGGTTGTCTTTGAAACCAATTGTTAGCTTGATTACGTAATGTACCAGGGAAAATACTTAAAAAATGTGCCTCAGTTCTTGCGTTGTTAGCATTACAACAAGTCAAAAACTGATGCACATGACTATCTGGGTCATCTCCCATTCGGCCATTAAAAACCGGAAATGGCATAAGTGCATAGGGCCTATCAACCTCATCACCTTGCCTCATTACTACTGGGATTTCAGCCACTGGGGCTGCCATCGCTACCCTTCTTTCTTCAACTTGGTTATTTCTTCCCAAATCGGAGAAAAGTGTTTCCTCTAAATTCCGTCTTACTGTTTCCAAATCGAACTCCTGTTGAAAAGCTAAAGGGATTTGAATTTTTCTCCTTTCCGACTTCCAAGTTGGATCTTTACGCCTACTTGAATTCTCTTCTTCCCCCACTACTGGACTAGATCTTCCTTTAAAAGATCCTAATGGGGAATCAATTAACGGTGGGTCAGGTAATACTAAATTACTTTTCCCGACCTCTTCCAATTTGGACTGACCCTCGTCACCAGATTCTCTTGGTGAATCCTCTGGTGATGGAAGATTTGATACACAAATTGGTTCACACAACAAATGGTGCTTATCAAAACCTTCTTTAATATTTTTATTGTTTTTTATATTCTCTATCCTACTTTGGACATTTTCTTCTACTCGGTCATCATGTCCTTGATTATGACTACTCTCAGGATTTTGTCTAAAGAATTGTCCTAATTGGAACGAGCTCCTCCAACTTGGAGATGCTGGTTCTGATTCAGTTTTAGAAACCAATTCGCGATTTTTCTTCGCATCTCTTTTCCTCACTCTTTTAGCTCTAGCTTTTTTACTAGCCTCAGATTTTAAAGAGATATTGCTCATTACCGAGCATCATACCTATGAAGTCTCAGAAAAGAGGAAGAAAAATAAAAATTAATACCTATTATTTCGCCTCCCCGGCAGCGGCGCCAAAATGTAGATGCGTTGGAACCCAACTAGGAATTTACCCAACTTATAGTTTATGTTCGATCCAGGGAGGTCTGTCTAATAGGTTCGTTTCTAATTAGTCAATTAGTAGCCTAATAGGACACTACAAACACCAAGCAAGAAAGAAAATAGACCCAACTATCCATAATTTAACATATATATATATAGTTTCCTTTCAATTTAAATTTTAATATTTAAATTTTTAATTAATTTTTTTAACACCCAAAGAGGTTAAGCCAATCTCCCAAATGCCAAGTCGGTCTTCATGTTCTTTCCACCAACTCGGTTCCGCACTGGCACAGGGACCACCACCAAGTCGGGTTGTCCGTCTTCCAACTCGGCTCTTCCAGCTGCTCACTGCGCCGCACTCTTCAGCTTTCCGAATAGGATTTTTATCTCACCACCAACTGGATCTTCTTCTCTCCTATTTGGTAATTTTCTTCACTCTTAACTTCTAGTTTACTCCATTCTCAACCACCAAATCTTCACCTTCTGATTTTGCTTGCTCCCTTGTCATTTCACACTTCACTTAACATAATTCTATTTATTGCGAAATTAACATTGCTTAGATCCCAATTTGGAATTACTCACTTAACTCACAGGATGTTTATAATCAACTCGGGATTTCAATCACCCATCATCAAATTAATCTCTCACTGAGTCAAACATAACACACAACCAATAACCAAATTCGGAAAATTAGACAAACAACATTCAAGCTTAAATTTTCCAATTTGGTTTCCACTCACATCAACTACAACCACTCTGATTACAACAAATTATAACTTCACCAACTGAAATCAACAAGAATATAATCGTTCACTTCCCGGATAATGCATCCCTCACAGCACAACCATTTGGCATAATAATTTCAATTCACATTAAACCAACTCGGTGACAAATCACCATTAAAACATGTAACAAGCTCCACAGCTTATAAAATTCTCAGCGCTCTAAACACTGCTATAAGCTCTAATTCTAAGTCCTCTCTTCTGATCTCCAATTTGGACTTAACTTCATAATCACCTCACACCACTAACTCGAAATCAACTACTTCAACTTCTTCACACACTGGCGCTCATCTTTGCCAAATAGGAATTTCCCACTGGTTAACATTCACTGCTCTCCGGCAAACCACATCTCCACAACTTGAATAAATTCTTCAACTTTCTGCACTTCCTTAAACACCCAACTCCATGTTCCCATCACACGACAAATCTCTAATTAGCACTCACTCACATCACACCGGTATCACCATTCATCTCCGACTCGAACACAGACTCAAACATGACTTAACATAAACCACACACACACCAACTTGGATTCACAGACACAAAATCACACACAAAAGAACTAGAAACACAGAATTACACAGCACGATTTGGCCGGGACACACACTGGACTCGCTCTCAACAGTGGGTCCAAATGACCACAAAATCAACAACCAAATAGGAATTCCAAAACTGGCAGTTACCAACTCGGAGATAACCAACCTAACAGCTCAGACCCCAACTCGGAACTGCCACAAATAACCAAATAGAAACAGAAAGAAAACATCCAAATTGGCAACTCCGCCCTTCATCCACAACTCACTGGCAAAACCAATTCGGAATAAGACCCCCTCGAACCCAACCATAAACCAACTAGGACCCACTCAATTAATCAACCGTCACCGGAAAAGGACTCCAATTTGGCTATTTATAAGACAAAACTTCCAAATTGGCACACAAATACACATACAGCCACTCTAAAACGTCAAAAACACATCCTAAAAGACTAAGAAAAATAGAAGAAACACCTATCTACAATTGGTGCCCAGGAGCAAAAGTTATGGCACAAAAGATCCTTTTTTTTGATGCGGCGGGCAGAAATCTTCTCACACAAAAAAAAATTCAAAAAATTCAAAAAATTATTTTCTCATAGATTGTATTTTTATCTATGTGGGAAGCTTTGAGACATTCCATTTGGATTTATTATGTGAAAGTTATGGACAATCTTATTTTTTAGGCAATTAGAGTACCTTCTTGAAAAAATAACTTGTAGGACTCATTTATGAATGCCATTTTCACATTTTTTCAAAAAAACTGTACAACAAGGCTAAGTTTGCTTGCTAAAACAATTTCACCATTGGGATTATAGTGTTTTAATTCCATCTTAGAGCAATTGACGATTTAGTTTTTCTTTCAATCGTGGACCTACTTCTACTTAACAATTTTTCAAAGAATGAAAATCAAATGTACTTTTTTGGAATTACTTTTTTTTAGATTCTCAATTCAATTATTCAACATAAAAAAATTAAAATATTAAATTCAAGGTCTGTACTGCAAAGTTTCTTTACAAATGGTGGTCAAAGTCATCTGAAATTGCAAATCAGTGTTCAAAAAATCAAAATTTTCCAACTGTGAATGCTAATATCTTCTAATCTGTACAGTCAAACTTTGTAAAATTTTTACTATTTGATCTGAGATAATTTAAGTACAAGATCCTAAGGTTAGATTCTAAAAATAATTATTTTTCTCTTTTCATAAATGAACGCAATAGAACTGGCAATTTGAGTCATTTTTGATAGAAAAACGGCCTTGGAACTTTAGAGTTAAAACAATACAGAATACAATTCATTAAATTCACTTAATGCAGTGAGAGATTCTCTCTAAACTTCATCGCATATAAATTCAGTAAATCTCAATCCTTCACTACCAATGGAAATATCTCAGTTGGAATACACAACTAGTAGTTATAATTGTTGGCATTTGTGACACAATCCATACACTCTCACATCAATCTCTTCACCAACAAATGGGAATTTTGATTTCAACCATAAATAATACATTCTCCAACATCACCATCAGGGCTGCTTTAATACTCTTGTCTAAGATAGCCTGCTCTAAAAGCGACCGGCTTCTTCAAATCAACCCTATAAAATGGTAGTGAATGGATATGAGGTGGTCTTTAAATGGACCACTTTAGTCATTGATTGAATCTAGAAAAAAATATACTTTAATGCAAGAGCCAATTATTGGTCTTGATTTCCTCAAATCACTTTAGAAGTTGTAAGTGGACGCATTTTAGAAGACCTAGGGTCACAAATAGGTACCTACAACAGAGATCTTTGAAAATTCATAACTAATTCAAAAATGCTTCAAAAAATATGAAACCACCTGGGTTACGTTGGTCATCTATTTTTCTTTCTCAGAAAAATG
This sequence comes from Neckera pumila, assembly GCA_963969595.1. Taxonomy (NCBI): domain Eukaryota; kingdom Viridiplantae; phylum Streptophyta; class Bryopsida; order Hypnales; family Neckeraceae; genus Neckera; species Neckera pumila. The sequence continues at coordinate 1,889,692 of OZ018408.1, read as the reverse complement.
AGTGAAAAAAATTTCTATTCATGCAATCCTACGGAAAAGGCGGACCAGCCCTTAAATGGTCGCTTTTAGAGCATCCTACCTTACCTTATAGGTCTCGTGACTCTCACTTGTCCTTTCAGGGTTACTTTGTGTTAAGGTAGGAGGCTGTAAAACGGAGCGGGCATTAAAGTGGAACATGACTCAGAGGTACATTTTGCTTTCTTCAATGTACCACTTATGCACATTTGAGGAGGTGGTCCATTTTGATGACCATAAATGACTACTTTTTTCCAACTTCAAAAATTTGTAACTAATTCCACAAAGGTCCAAAAAATATGAAACGACTTGGGTTAGATTTCAATTCCACTTGTCTTTCAAGGAAAATTGACTGAAAAATGTTTCAAGATGTTTTACCTCCCAAAATTCAGTTTCAGCGCTTAGATGCTCCATTTCTGGACCCCCTACCTTACCATAATCAAGGATAAGGCTCCAGCATCCACAGTACTCACGGAGTTGGTGTTCCCACGTGCGATAACTTCCTACAGTATGGCATCAAGCCCATAGCATTAATGGAGCCTTGCAACTAGCCTGACAACCTGCAGGAATTCCCATTTCCAGGCCGGTTCTCCTGAAGCTCTGTCAGAAGCCAGGTTCACCAGTAGCATCACCGGGCCGAAGAAATAGACTGATCCGCACCCTCAAATGATGATAGGACTTGAACTTGTTTATATTTATTTTTAGGAAAAAGAAATCAAACAAATCACCCCGGCCCCGATAATCTTGTCGCGTGGTACTGCAGTGCATGCATTTACTTACCGCCAGTTGACAGCCAAATTATACGGAGTATAAGAAAAAGGACCCTCGGACGATTACGATATTTCGAAAAAAAACCCAGTTTAGCACCTCCGAACATTTCCAATTTCAAATATAGCACTTCGGAATGTGGAGAATTACTTTAAACGATTTCACTGCAATTGAAGACTTTAATGAAACCCAGGAAATTCTATAATAAAACCATGCACAAGAAACATTGATGAATCGTGCAGCGAATGTCCACGACCCATGGAGCCCCGACACATCCAATCGCAACACTCAGTCAGTGAGAGGGTGGAGCCGTGATTTATCAAAGTTTACTTATTTTGCGACAGGTTGTTCAACACACTTGTGTCAATATAATAAAATAAAAAATAAAAAAATTTAATTATTTTTTAATTTTAATTTTTAAATCTTTTTGAGGAAATCAAAGTGAAATTCATTTGACACAGATTTTCTAACTTTTCCGATACACAAATTGACACACGTCCAATTGCAAGAAGGGAGCCGTCGAATCAAAGTTTCTAAAACGTGTTGCTTGTTTTCGCCGGACGCTTGTCATCTGACCTGGTCCAATGTCCTTTGAATGTTCCTTAGCAATGAACGAATTTTCAGTCAAAAAAAGAAGAAGAAGAAGGTTTCCAAATCCAACAATGAATAACTCAGCATTCATGGTGGCCGCGGAGTTATCGAGGGCCAGTGGAAGCGCATGAGACTTCAGGAGCGTCGATGCCAGCGCTCGTGGGTGTGGTGCACATGCCGCGTTTACCTACAGTAGTTCCTTGATTCATTCCTTTGGGGATTCATTAATAGTTACAGTTTCTTGTAAGTGCATGATGACCAGCGAATCTGGAAAGGAGTATGTCCCGAAGTCTCATGCGCTTGCTTTGTCCTTGCCTTTGCCTTTGCCTTCCTTCCCATTAGGGATGCATTGACACTTTATAGTTTCCTGTGAGTGCGTGATGGAAACAGTGAATCTGGAAGAGGAATGTGTTCCGGAGGGAGGAATCTAGAATCACTTGCGGTGCTTGTTAGAGAATTTCAATGAATGCCAAAATAAAATAAAAAAATTGCAACTACCCGGCCCCACTCCATCAAGACTGTGTCCATGGTCCAGAATCTAGCAGGAGCTCCTGTAATTTATTATTAATATCTGGGGATGGCGGGGTCTGCAACTAAGGCGAGCTTAGCTCCGCATCCCGTCGCCTTCGACTACGTGGGCTGGGGCTGCTGAGTGGCTCCACGCTCTTTAGCTCCATCTTCTGTCCTGTTATTGCGTCCTTTTTCTCTTGCCCTCGGCTGGGCTTTATCCACCTTCTAAGAGGAGCAACGCTTTTTCGTCTCTAGAATTATCTGCTGCACACTGTCAAGTTAGTAGTAACTGTCTTCAGTGGCAGCTCAATGTGCAACCGAGTGATTGTGTGCCAGCTGGGGGTCCATCTCACTCGGTAAGGTATTTCCCTCTGGTGCGTGGAATGGAAACCAGTTCTGGAAGAGTGGCCGGGGAGTGATCGATGTTCTGTACAGTGGGGATTTCGTTCTCGTGGTTTTGTGGTTTTGGTCAGTCGCCAAGTTTTTTTGGTTTAGTGATCGGGAGCTTGAGCTCGTTTCAGCTTTGAATCTAATTCCGGTATTCGAAGTGAATCGGTTCCTGTGTGGTTTTGGAACTGGGGTGTTCGTCGTCTTCTTCAGGATTGTGAAATGCTACTATTGGAACCAGTTTAGGTTATGAATTTTTGGCGGCGTTCTTGTCGTCATGTGTGTATAGTGCTTTTGTTGTGGAAGCAGCGAAGTGGGGTCGGTCGGTCGGGAGTTGTGAGTCGGTGAAAAGCGGCGTTATTTTGCTGGTGTTTTGTTGTAGGAGGTCGGTTTGGAAGAACGATGGAGAACGGCGCTATTGGAAACGATTCTAGCGCCCTGAATTCCTCCACGGACGTACATTTCTATGGGAAAACCGCTCTGGAGAAGCGGCGGCGCACGAATGCGCTGCTTCTGCTCTTCCGAGTCATCACGTTTGGATTTTCGCTTAGCGCCGTGCTAGTAATGGGAACCAACAAACACCGAATACGAGGCACGGATAGAAAAGTGGCCTGGCACGACTTCGATCCCTACCGGTAAGCCCCGTTACAGACGATGGCCTCATTCATAGTTTAAATCTCTCCCTTTCTTCAAATCCTTGTACTGATGGTAGGCCCATTCTACTTACATGCCTTTGAGCTTCTCTACAGCCATGGCGTGCTAAGAGTGCCACATTCGAGCGCTCAGAAAACGAGGACGAGTATGGATCTGACTTGACCAATCTAAATAGCCCAATAGATCTATTCTGGTTGTTTGAAGAGCTTTGCGTGGTTTTTGGTTTGGGGGCAGGTATGTATTGGCCGTGAATGCGATCATCTGCGTGTACTCCTTCGTGGAGACGTTGCTGGCCGTGTACACCTACGTGAAGGGCAGTCTTCTGTTACCCGAGACTTTCCAAGTGTGGTTCGACTTCGGACATGACCAAGGCTTTGCGTACCTTTTGTTTTCTGCAAACTCCGCAGGCATTGCCATGGCGCAGCTTCTCCAGTCGGGAAACACACTCATCTATGGGCAATATGAATGCTCGCAAGCAGGCGGGTACTGTACGCAAGCTCGCGTCTCCATCGCTCTCGGATTTGGTGCCTTCCTCTTCCTCGCCATTTCGTCCCTCTTAACAGGATTACGCGTTGCTCGGTGGTATCTCCTTTGATGCACACACACACACACAATGTTTCACAGGCGCCCATGTTCTACATTTCCTTCCTACTAGGTTTAGTATGAGATTCTTCCCAGTCCCTGATTTGAACCTGTTGGAGGGTTTTATCACGTTCGAGTGGAAAGAAGGGACCAGTCGGTTCATCGTCTTAGTGTGGTAGTCCAACTCCCTTGCAAACCTCTGGTATTCAATCTCGTCGATCTCCGCTTTAGAAATAGCTGTAAGATTTGGACGGCAGTCATGCGCTCTTAGTTTCTCGGAGTTTGGAGTTTGGATGCTCAATTTTAGGCTGGTCAGTTGCCTGTGTGATGTCTAGACTCTCTTATTTTTCAGAGGCTGCTGAAGAGTAGTTTAGATTCTTGGCCTGCAGATGGTTTTGACACTAGTTTCAATGTGTGCATGTCGGTATGGACTGTGTCTTGTTGACATAGGTCCCGGGAACATGAACGCTGCCAGATTTGGTCGAAGTCTCCATTCATATTATGTGTATTGCTCTATACTTGTGTCACATGATTATATAGATCTTTGTGTGACTTACGAAGATTTCCAAAGTTTGTGACCACATTCGCTGTAGCAAATTGCAGGCTTGTTTCTTTCTAAAAGATGCAGGATTCAGTACCTCATGATTGAGTGGAAAATACCCTTTGCGTGCCGGAAAAGACTTAAGTTTGGAACCATATTTGATCTGTAACGGCATTCAAAGTATAGCGTTGCTTCTTTCAGTGGGATACTTGCAGTGATTCTGAATTATAGTGATGATTTGATTACGTATATCATGACCCTATATGACTAAGTATTGTAAAGTAGGGCGAGAATTCTACATGATTGAATTCAGGAACGGCTCTGGAAGCACCGAACTGATCACAGACATGAGTTGTTCACCAAGAATGTGAAGTGAAAGACAAAATTGATGACTGGCAAAGCATGGGAAGTATGACTCAGGCTAACTTATACAAAGTTTGCTGCCAGAGTGCAGAAGTCCGGTGGTGCAATTGACTTGGAAAGCTGAAATGTTGTACTGTACTGTACTGTTCAGACTGATGGCTATCCCTCGTGCTATTGTACGTGAAAAGTGAGTATACTGTAGTTCCTGGGCACGGCACCGAAGGTTTAGAATAGCAGCAGAAAAAGCAACACGGTTTAGATCATAAGTGTTCTTCATGGAGAAGTATTTTAAAATTTCTCAAGAGTGGGGACAACCAACAAAGTCCATCATGTCATCAATTTTGGATAGAAATCATTTTCATCAACATGTTCGTACTGTACTTGTTTCATTTTGATGATCTCATCTTTTTTTTATAATGATTACAAGCTGTCATTTGGTGACAAAATAAAATTTTGTCCTTGAAGTTTCTTTGCAAATTCAATTAGCATTGTGTCCAAAGATGGGAAATTGGGTTTGGGGAAACTTGAGCAAAATCAATTCAACAAATTTCAAATCTAAATTTTTTGAAGAATATGTATATGTGATTCACAAGAGTTGGGTATTAGAGTGTCGACCTTGAACTTTATTCTAGGAACTTCCAAATCTCATGTATAGTTACTTCTATTATACCAAAGTTGGACGTAGAAATTGACCTTGCAATGGCATGACAATGTTAACTAGGTTCATTCATTTCCCCTCAGAGGAGAGATAATCCCCCGCTAGATGCCTTGGAGGAAACTAAGTTATAATCCCAGGCATCAGATTGGTTTGTGGACGTAACTTCTGTCTACATTAGATTGGTTGTCAGTTGGATGCATGGATCTGCATCTTGTTGAGTTGACCCAATCCGCATCCTAGGGGAACTCAAAGTCAACAATGAATTTAATTAAGAAGTTGTGACTTTTTCTTGACCTGGCGCTAGGGGCTCCCGCTTTTGGGCGGAGCAAAAGAGACCCCCAGTGAAGGTTAACAATGTTATGGGTCTTACAACTTGGAACTTGAGCTTTGTAAATGTGGAAGATGCTTGGCTAATCATAACATATAGTTAGGATCCAAAATATACAAGATGTTTTATCATTTTATAATTGAAATTTCAAAAGTAACCTACTTGTTCGGAGGGATTGTCCATTCTTGTCGGTATGGTTTGGAAGAATCACATCTGTTTTCATTATAATAGATGCAATGATGAATAAAAGAATAGACCTATAATCGATTTCCTTATTGATTGGCAAATAAATGATTTTTTTCCGCTAGATGGGGCTTTTCTCTCCTAGGTGGCATCTCACTTTTTCTCTCACAATTCCTTTGACCCAAACCAACTTGTATTCCTCTCTTTGTTTTAATTGACACATTTTTTTAAATAAATAAATAAATAATTAAAAGCCCTCAAATCATGTGGCATTTCAATAAAAAAATTGTATATATAACATTCTCAATACTTTAGCTAAGGAACCATCAATCATACTATGATAGATTTGAATCATTCTATCAACAATACAACTCCTAATAAGTTTGAAACTCAAGATTACAAAATTAGCATTGATAGTTGTTTATGCTTGAATGTTTTTTCTTGGTCTTGTTGGATAAAATAGAGGGCTAAGATATCTAAAATTCCAAATTAGCAACCAAAATAACTATCATTTTTAAAAAGACACTTATTCCAAAATCA